>CM065802.1:122601880-123862166 GCA_033398695.1 Orobanche coerulescens | reverse complement strand
TTGTTGAGTTCCGTGTTCTTAACGACTTTTCCGCACTTGAGTTCGATTCTCGCGAATCTCATCCGAAATTACTGTTTCGAGTTTTCCGTAAGTCCGTTTAACTTTGTTAGACGTGTTGTGAACTTCGGTTTGGTTATTCGATCACGTATCATGATTTTCGGACGTTTTGGGCCATTTTCGTAATTTCCTAAAGTTTGGGGTAATTACCTTCCGTTGTCGAATTTCGAGCCTTCGGGTGGTTGGAATCGTGTGTTCTATTATCTTTTAGATTCGTCTTTGCGAGTACTTCGTAACCATATCTTCGATTCGTATTCAAGTTCGGATTTCGGGGTCGTTCGGATCGTCGTTGTGATTCTTCATTTTGTGCCTGGAGGCTGCTGGCCGGACCTGGGTGAAACGGCCCTGAAAACGGCGCTGCCGAGCGCCGTGTCCTGCGCCAGGTCGTCCAGGACTGCCTGTAACACCCCAAACTAGGCAGATATTACAGTGCCGTGAATCCCCGACTGAGACCCACCAGGCGAATGAAAATGATGAATTAAATAATATAATTGTAGTACCGAACCACATTGTATTACCACATACTCCGATGAGGAGTTTAAGTACAACACACCAGGACAATACCGAATACTAGTATATTTTATATGAAGATAAAATACACAACACTGAATGAAACGGAGTGTCCAAATGAAAGTCTGCAGCGGAAATTAAAGGACAACAACATGAATAACTGAAAGATCGGGGCCCCCTACTAGTATCACTGGGACTCCTCGCCGCCAACATGCTATTCCCGTGCTTTTGCCTTGCCATGACCTGAAAAACAAAATCCCCAGCCGGGGTCAGTTACACAGAACAACAATCCTCAAGAGTTGAATAAACACAATCATGATATAACTTAATTATGAAATGACGCTGAAGAGAGGCATCACAGTATGCCCGTAATGGTATGTGCACGTGCACAAGACGAGTGTCCAGACACACCCGCCCTTGTACCTAACTAGTCTCACGGAGGTACATTACCGTGTGCACAGTCCAATGAGTCAGTGAACCCAACACATGACCATCACGTGCCCAACTAAAAATTCCACACATCCCCACCCGGCCGCGCAATATGAACCCAGAAGGTCACATGAACAATAATGACCATGAAGAATATTAATGAATAACAATCCGACAAAGTCAAGAATGACTCACCGAGATGAAATGATAGTGAAATGAATGATAGCTCAATGAAATGGTTGGAACCGTCGTTCCTCGTGAATGAAGTGATTAATTGACAATTACATATCTCAATATGGTTAATACATTATGATTGAATTATGATTATGAATGAACAACAACGAAAGGAATGAATATCCTTTTAACCGAGTAAGAATTAACTTACTCAACACCGATGAAGAATGTCCGTCCACGAACAACGTCCTAAATGAACTGTCGTTCGCTCGAACAACCTTGAATAACACAATTACCAATAATTCGATCAATACACGCATCAAACACGATCATAACCAACTCAAACGTCGATACAACAATATCCAAACTCGTAGATGCACTCTAACGAATACGTTAAAAATATCCTTCCCGTTGGTTACAACCAAATCCAATTTATCGAAACCAACTTCAAATGATTGATCCAAACCAACAAAACAATATTAATGACATCAATAATCCAATAGGAATCCACAATTCAAGATTACGACAACATCAATCGGAAAATCCCCAAATTACCCGAAGTCAACCCCAAGGGTTCTTGAAATAATCCCAACAATTCATGAAATCCGAATCATACAACAATAAATCCGTAGGAATACATTCCTCTAAGGTAGATAATCCATATCTTACATATTCCAACAACAATCCAAACTTACACGAAGAAATCGGAAGGAAAAACCCAAAATCCGAAATTCTAGATCTAAGAGATTAATACCTTGATTTTGATGTTAGAAGGTGATGAAATGATGATAACTCCGGATTATATGCTTGAAGATGGTGATTGATGATTACACCTCGAAGAATACTCTCCAAAACGCTCCAAATCGCCCGGAATCGATGAGAGAAAGAGGAGAAATGACAAATGCCGAAATCTGGGCTACACTGTCCAATTTATAGAAATTCCAGTTTAGCGCGCGCTAGCCCCAGCTCTTAGCGTGCGCTAACGGGTGTTTGGTTAGTCTAGTACTCACTGTTCGCAACGGTAGCGTGCGCTACGTACCTTTTGTAGCGTGCGCTACAACCATTTAATTAGCGTGCGTTAACACCAATGGTTAGCGTGCGCTAACGAATTATTGATACCCAGTACTGGAGTTCAGAACCTACTGTTCTCTGATCCGCTCTCGGTAGCGTACGCTACAATCAACATTTAGCGTGCGCTACTACACCATTTGCGTACGCTAAAGACCACTCATAGCGTGCGCTATGAATTAATCCAATTCAGTCCAGTATCCACTGGACTCTGCCTGTCCGACCTTAGCGCGCGCTACACCAAATATTAGCGTGCACTACTACAAATCACTAGCGCGCGCTACTTACCATTCGTAGCGTGCGCTACTTATAACTCACCTGCATTCCAGTGCCTTCTGGACTGCAGCCAGGACAACATTAGCGTGCGCTAATGCTGAGTGGTAACGTACGCTACCTATACTCAATTAGCGCGCGCTAAAGAGAGTACGTAGCTTGCGCTACTCCTCACACCCAGCCCACAATGAAGATGACAATGATACTACGCTCAGCCCGACTATCCAACCGGGTTGAATGATGAATAAAACTGATACGCGATACCAATATACTCCGAACGGTGGATACAATGAATGAAATGAATGATGAATGATCATTAATGAGTGGAAATTACTGAGTGACAATTACTGAATGATAATGACTGAATTACAACCGGGTATTACATACACCCCCCCTTAAAAGAGTTTCGTCCTCGAAACTAAGGGTCGAACAACTCGGGATAACTCTCCCGCATACTATCCTCGGTTTCCCAAGTAGCCTCTTCGACTCCGTGTCTAGACCACTGAATTTTAACCAAAGGAATCATCTTATTCCTCAACTGTTTGATTCGCCGCTCTAAAACTCGTATTACGCTCCTAATACGAATGATCACCCGCGATCTCGATTTCGTTGAGCTGAAGTATGTGACTCGGGTCGGCAACAAACTTCCGCAACTGAGAGACATGAAATACACTATGAATTTGGTTCAACGTCGGAGGTAAAGCCAATCGATAAGCTAACTCGCCTACTCGATCCAAAATCTCAAACGGTCCAATGAATCTCGAACTCAACTTTCCCTGCTTTCCGAAACGGAAAATACCTCGACTCGGGGATACCTTGACCAAAACGTGGTCACCCGTCTCGAACTCTGGTGGTCGACAACGATTATCTGCATATGATTACTGTCGACTCTGAGCTGTCAACAAACGACTCCTGATCAAGCTACCTTCTCACGGGCGGCTATAAGCATATCGGGCTCGGTGCCGATTGATTCTGATAAGTTGTCCCAAGACATAGGAGATCGACAACGATGACCGTACAAGGCCTCGTAAGGTGCCATCTTAATCGAAGCATGCCAACTATTATTATTCGTGAACTCGATCAAAAGTAGTTGGGCTTCCCAATCGTCTTTCCAATCGAGGATGCCTGCCCTCAACATGTCCTCTAGTGTCTGAATAGTCCTCTGTGATTGCCCGTCGGACTGAGGATGAAAGGCGGTACTAAGATTGAGCTGAGTTCCCATAGTACGATGAACTGATTTCCAAAAATGAGACACAAATCGTCCGTCACGATCGGAAACGATACTCTTAGGGGTACCGTGCAGTCTCACTATCTCTTTGGTGAATAACTGGGCCAGTCTCTCGGGACCCCATGTATCCTAAATCTCAAGGAAATGAGCTGATTTAGTCAAACGGTCCACAATTACCGAGATTGTGTTCATGCCACGACGACTCGTCGGCAACTCGTGATGAAATCCATCGAAATGTCTTCCCACTTCCATTCTGGAATAGGGAGAGGTTTCAGCATAACCGCCGGTCGCTGATGTTCAATCTTGACTTGTTGACAGGTTAAGCATCTCGAAACGAATTCCGCGACTTCTCGCTTCATATTACTCCACCAGTAATTTTGTTTCAAGTCCTTGTACATCTTGCTAAACCCCGGATGAACCGAATAAGGGGTAGCATGAGCTTCTCTCAAAATCGAGTTTTTCAACTCGTCATTTGCCGGTTCGCACAACTGATTCTTAAAATGCAGAAGTCCATCCTCGTGGACCACAAACCCGGGGGCTTTCCCCTATGTTACATCCTCACGAATGCGTGACAGAAATGGGTCTGAACCCTGATTCTCCCTGATCGCCTCTTCAAGTGGCGATGAAATCTCCAACGTACAAAGTTGCCCTTGTACTCTCTGTAACCAGACCTCGATCTCGGATCTCAGAAATTCCTGTTGAAGTTCCTTCTGAAATGATAATCGAGCAAGCATCTGCTCCTGAACGGACTTACGACTCAAGGTGTCGGCGACAACGTTCGCCTTGCCCGGATGGTAAAGGATCTCGATATCGTAATCTTTGATTAGTTCCAACTACCGTCTTTGTCGCATATTTGACTCCTTCTGAGTAAATATATACTTCAACTCTTGTGTCAGTGAAGATCTGACAGGTGACGCCATAAGGGTAACGACGCCAAATTTCCAACGCGAAAACCACAGCTGCTAGCTCCAGGTCGTGGGTCGGATAATTAACCAGCTAATCCGAGGAAACTTCGGATTTCCTTAAAATTTTTCGGAGGATGCAAATCTATGATAGCCTCCATCTTCTGAGGGTCGGCACGAACTCTGTCTGATGAAATTACATGCCCGAGAAAAGTCACTTCGGACATCCAGAACTCACATTAAGAAAACTTTCCATAAAGTTGCTCGCGTCTTAACACGTCGAGAACCTGATGAAGATGTACCTCGTGTTCCTTTCGATCACGAGAATAAATCAAGATGTCATCGATGAAAACAACAACAAACTGATCCAAAAAGTTGATGAAAACCCGATTCATTAACTCCATGAATACCGCAGGTGCATTAGTTAGCCCGAACGGCATGACTACGAACTCATAATGACCATAGCGTGTCTGAAACGCCGTCCCTACGATATCCGACTCTCGAATTCGCAACTGATGATATTCAGATCTTAAGTCGATCTTGAAAAGAATACTGAAGTTCCCTGAAGTTGATCTAAGAGATCATCGATGCGGGGTAGAGGATACTTATCCTTGATCATCATCCTGTTCAACTCCTGATAATTAATACACACACGAAACGAACCATACTTCTCCTTGACAGATAACACTGGTGCTCCCCACGGGGACGCACTCGGTCGGAGATAACCTTTCTCGAACAATTCCTCAAGTTGAATCTTCAACTCCTGCATTTCGGTCGGGGCCATCCGGTATGGTGCCTTCGATAACGGGGAGGTACCGGGCTCCAACTCACTCGTGAATTCCACAACTCTATGTGAAGACAACCAGGTAACTCGTTTGGGAATACATCGTCGATCGATGACAATGATACCACGAATGATTGAACATTTCGATTGCCCTAGATCGGTCAATCGATGAAAATGATGCAATGAATGATTGAACAATTCGATTGCCTCAGAACGGCCAATCGATGAAAATGATACAATGAATGATTGAACAACTCGATTGCCTTAGAACGGCCAATCGATGAAAATGATACAATGAATGACTGAACAACTCGATTGCCTTAGAACGGCCAATCGATGAAAATGATACAATGAATGACTGAACAAATCGATTGAGGAATTTCTCTGTTTCAATCATAATAATAATTCTTCTGGAACAACGGGGATTACCTCCCTGAAGTACACATTCGATAACCAACGACGGAAAGATAGTGACCAAACGCTTATGGACCTAAGGATAGTATCATGACGGTCCATCCAACTAATACCCAATATTACATCGTCCTTAGGTAAATCCACCACGATTAGGTCTACCAACCAATCGCGGTCACCAAGCTTAATTCGGTATGATATCCGAAAATTCTTCCATCGCTAGGTAGACCTGATGGTATAAGGTCAACAAGCAATAGGACTATCCGAATTAAGCCTATTCAAACAAGATTCGGAAATGAATGAATGCGGTGCACCAGTATAAAAAGGTACACACAGGTTGAGATAAAATTACGAGTATACCTGAGATAATTCGGTCCACCAGATCGTCGATCCTCTTCATCACATGAATCCGGGACTTGTCGGCCCCCGAACTGGACGTTCCCGTCTGATACATATGAGCTCCGCCTTTGATAGCTCCTGTCGTTTTGAACGACGCGGACTGAGTGGCTTGGTTCGGAACCGCTAACTTATTTGGGGCCTGAGATGTCGTCGGAGTGGGTTTGGAGTCCCCTCGGCAAAAACGGACCCTATGCCCAACAATTCCGCATTTAAGGCACGTGATAGACTGCCTCGGGCACTTGGTGCTGACATGACCCGGTTCTCCACAATTAAAACAGATGATGGCCGAACTGGCCGCTCGGTATTGAGATCCCGCACGATTATGCACCGTAGGAGGTCTCTCAGAAACGATAGGACTCACACGAGGCTTCTTGAAGGTTGATTGACCGCCTTCGGATTGATTACGCTTCGTTGATTTCTTGCTGACAGATGAAGGTTGTTGTTCAGCAATTTCCTTAGCAGCAGGCTCATACGGGAGAGTTCTCTCGATTAATCCGGCCAGAGTGGCGTAATGATGATTGAGCAATTGCATATGGGTCATCATGACTTGCATAAAAGTGAGTGGATCAACCCGCATATCTTCTGATCGAGCCGAGTCCTAGGTACGATTTCCCGACAGCGAGTGATTATTTTCCGGGTTTCGGCCCGCAACACGGTCTCTCCCCGTGCATCCCCTGACAGCTCTCTCCATACTGAAGTAGGAAGGTCACATAATGATTATATCTCCCGCATGAATGTCACGTTATGATTATGTCATGAGATGATGAAAATGAGCATACATGCTCTAACTTAGTGATTATATGAATGATTTACTGAAGTGACATGATTATCTGATGAAATTCTGGAAATGATTATCTTGAACGATTTAACAAGATTAATAATATGATCATCCAGATCGACAACTGAGTAATGAAATGAATGGAGTAATTAATGAGTTAACATGATTGTCCCGATCATAATGAATGATGATGTTTGAGGATTGTTAATTGATGAATGATGAATGAATGACTATTGCCAGAAATTATACCGTGGCGTTAGAAATCTTACAGTTCTTGGTCTGATTGGCTCGGCATTTGCACAGGTCACACGTGACGCGAAAGTCCAATGATACTAGTCCGATGACGATGATTTCAAATGAGACATGACTCGGAAGGTAGTATTCAAAACCACTCTCCGATACCAACTCTGTAACACCCCAAACTAGGCGGATATTACAGTGCCGTGAATCCCCGACTGAGACCCACCAGGCGAATGAAAATGATGAATTAAATAATATAATTGTAATTCCGAACCACATTGTATTACCACATACTCCGATGAGGAGTTTAAGTACAACACACCAGGATAATACCGAATACTAGTATATTTTATATGAAGATAAAATACACAACACTGAATGAAACGGAGTGTCCAAATGAAACTCTGCAGCGGAAATTAAAGGACAACAACATGAATAACTGAAAGATCGGGGCCCCCTACCAGTATCAATGGGACTCCTCGCCGCCAACATGCTATTCCCGTGCTTTTGCCTTGCCACGACCTGAAAAACAAAATCCCCAGCCGGGGTCAGTTACACAGAACAACAATCCTCAAGAGTTGAATAAACACAATCATGATATAACTTAATTATGAAATGACGCTGAAGAGAGGCATCACAGTACGCCCGTAATGGTATGTGCACGTGCACAAGACGAGTGTCCGGACACACCCGCCCTTGTACCTAATTAGTCTCACGGAGGTACATTACCGTGTGCACAGTCCAATGTGTCAGTGAACCCAACACATGACCATCACGTGCCCGACTAAAAATTCCACACATACCCACCCGGCCGCGCAATATGAACCCAGAAGATCACATGAACAATAATGACCATGAAGAATATTAATGAATAACAATCCGATAAAGTCAAGAATGACTCACCGAGATGAAATGATAGTGAAATGAATGATAGCTCAATGAAATGGTTGGAACCGTCGTTCCTCGTGAATGAAGTGATTAATTGACAATTACATGTCTCAATATGGTTAATACATTATGATTGAATTATGATTATGAATGAAAAACAACGAAAGGAATGAATATCCTTTTAACCGAGTAAGAATTAACTTACTCAACACCGATGAAGAATGTCCGTCCACGAACAACGTCCTAAATGAACTGTCGGTCGCTCGAACAACCTTGAATAACACAATTACCAATAATTCGATCAATACACGCATCAAACACGATCATAACCAACTCAAACGTCGACACAACAATATCCAAACTCGTAGATGCACTCTAACGAATACGTTAAAAATATCCTTCCCGTTGGTTACAACCAAATCCAATTTATCGAAACCAACTTCAAATGATTGATCCAAACCAACAAAACAATATTAATGACATCAATAATCCAATAGGAATCCACAATTCAAGATTACGACAACATCAATCGGAAAATCCCCAAATTACCCGAAGTCAACCCCAAGGGTTCTTGAAATAATCCCAACAATTCATGAAATCCGAATCATACAACAATACATCCGTAGGAATACATTCCTCCAAGGTAGATAATCCATATCTTACATATTCCAACAACAATCCAAACTTACACGAAGAAATCGGAAGGAAAAACCCAAAATCCGAAATTCTAGATCCAAGAGATTAATACCTTGATTTTGATGTTAGAAGGTGATGAAATGATGATAACTCCGGATTATATGCTTGAAGATGGTGATTGATGATTACAACTCGAAGAATACTCTCCAAAACGCTCCAAATCGCGCGGAATCGATGAGAGAAAGAGGAGAAATGACAAATGCCGAAATCTGGGCTACACTGTCCAATTTATAGAAATTCCAGTTTAGCGCGCGCTAGCCCCATCTCTTAGCGTGCGCTAACGGGTGTTTGGTTAGTCCAGTACTCACTGTTCGCAACGGTAGCGTGCGCTACGTACCTTTTGTAGCGTGCGCTACAACCATTTAATTAGCGTGCGTTAACACCAATGGTTAGCGTGCGCTAACGAATTATTGATACCCAGTACTGGAGTTCAGAACCTACTGTTCTCTGATCCGCTCTCGGTAGCGTACGCTACAATCAACATTTAGCGTGCGCTACTACACCATTTGCGTACGCTAAAGACCACTCATAGCGTGCGCTATGAATTAATCCAATTCAGTCCAGTATCCACTGGACTCTGCCTGTCCGACCTTAGCGCGCGCTACACCAAATATTAGCGTGCGCTACTACAAACCACTAGCGCGCGCTACTTACCATTCGTAGCGTGCGCTACTTATAACTCACCTGCAGTCCAGTGCCTTCTGGACTGCAGCCAGGACAACATTAGCGTGCGCTAATGCTGAGTGGTAACGTACGCTACCTATACTCAATTAGCGCGCGCTAAAGAGAGTACGTAGCTTGCGCTACTCCTCACACCCAGCCCACAATGAAGATGACAATGATACTACGCTCAGCCTGACTATCCAACCGGGTTGAATGATGAATAAAACTGATACGCGATACCAATATACTCCGAACGGTGGATACAATGAATGAAATGAATGATGAATGATCATTAATGAGTGGAAATTACTAAGTGACAATTACTGAATGATAATGACTGAATTACAACCGGGTATTACACTGCCAGCCTGCCGAGACACGGCCGAGACACCCGGCACTGGTGTGGGCCGTTTGCTGCACTATGTCCGGCAACAGTATATATATGGCAGGATAGTCGGGTTTTTCATCATTTTTCTCACTCGTTTCATCCTCTTCCGCGGCTGGAGCTTTTATGATCATGGTGGGATGTTGTTAGGTGTTAAATCCATGAAGTTCCTGAGTCCATAACATCAATTAATCATTCCATAACTTGCTCCGATCGGCCGAATCAAGGCAAGTTTTCTTAAAATCTAGTTTTGGGGATTTTGTTCGATTTGTCCGTTTAATCCGTTTTAACTCAGAATAGTGATGGATTGATGATTGTTAAGCTATATTATATCAAATTCCTTGTTATTCTTCGGTTTGATTGCCACGAATTTGTCGTTTTATTGAGTATCTTATCGACGCCTCGAAGGTGTTCGATAAAATGTCACAAAGAGAATTCGAGCGTTCTACGCTTATTATTCCTCTTCGTTCGTTAATTTATTGATGTTATGTTGTTAGGGTCGGATTCCTTGTGAAGAACGCGAGTCGGAACCCTTCCGTTCGTTGTCTTCGTCGTGGTACAAGCTTCCCGGTCGAACCGTGTTCTTCGGGGGATCCGGTATCGGTTATTAAGGCAAGTATCTTATTCTACGACTTGTATCTTGCGACCAATAATCACGTATGAGATTTATAATAATTTTGCTTGCCTTCGTAAATATGTTCCGTTTGAATTGGTTGTGTATTCCGCAATTCGAAGGCTTTGTGATAATAGTGTTATATTGGTATACGTGTTAGCTGTTGTGCAATGTATTGTGTACCGAACGTGTGTTATGTTGGTTGTGTGTCGTTGATTGATGATAGTTTTGTTGAGAGTGTTGAGATTGTATTATGTACGTGTAATGTACGATTTTGTGGTGATCAACGTGATTGACTAACTGTGCTCATTGTTGTATGTAATGTGAATGTGAATGTGGTGTGCTGGAACGCTAAGTTCACTCGTGCGGGTTCGACGGGGCCTACGAGGATTCATGGCATAGGTCCATGGGATCATAACTTAGTGTGTGGTGCTGAGGTCCAATCGTGCGGGTCTGATGAGGCCTACGATGATTCATGACACAGGTCCATTGAATCAGGACATAGTACGTCCAACCGTGTGGGTTCGACGGAACCTACGGTGACACGTGACACAGGTTCATGGGGTCGGGACTGGTTGTTGTGATTGTTGTGTTGGCTCAATCCGTGTGGGTTGTTGAACCTACGGAGACTCGTGGCAAGCGATCACGGAGTCATGAGCATGATTGATTGTCGTGATTGGTTAAGTCTGTGCGGGTTGGTGAACCTACGGAGACACGTGACAGGGGATCACGGTGTCACGAATCATGTTTTGTAAATCAAACTTTTTGTAAGAAAGTTTTAAGAAAAGAATGTTGGGCCGAGCCCCATGAGATTTATGGAAATATTTTCGTACTGTAAATTGTTGAAATACAATTTGAGATTTGGGTTAAGACCCTAAGATTTTCGAAAGGTTTTGAAATTCTAAGAATTCCCGAGATTATAATCTTATTTTCGAATGCTTCATAGCCTATCTTCCCTTGTGAAAACCTCCCGGGAATATTTTGATACTTGATTTTTATATTTGATTCACGATTATT
Source organism: Orobanche coerulescens (assembly GCA_033398695.1). Lineage (NCBI taxonomy): Eukaryota > Viridiplantae > Streptophyta > Magnoliopsida > Lamiales > Orobanchaceae > Orobanche > Orobanche coerulescens. The sequence goes on along the minus strand of CM065802.1, from coordinate 123,850,651 downwards.
ATTTGCTTGTTACATTTCGTATGATTTGATACTTGCACTAGTAAAACAGTGGAGTTTTACTAACCCCCGAGTAATCGGGGGGTGGATGTCTGCTAAGGCCCTGTACATGCAGATTCAGGGGAGCAGTCACAGGATTGGCACAAGAGGATGACGAGCTGCGATACTAATCAAGAGTTGAGAGTTGTTTTGATTTTTGTTGTGTTGTCAGAGTTGATTTCAGTCTTCCGCTGTATTGTATTTCGACCCCTGTGTGGGTAATGTTGTATAAGTCAATTTTGTTGATTGAGTTGTGTGACCTCATCGGTCTGTATTATTTTATTGTTTGACCCTGGTTGGGCAAGTAGTTGGTCGTTTTGTGAGGTATAGCCTGGTAGATCCTCGTAAAAAGGGGTCTACGGCGTGTAATATTCCCATATGGTTTTGGGGGTGTTACACATTTAATAATCATTAGAAATTAATTAGTAATAGATAATTTTTAAATAAATATTAAGAGTAACTTCATTAATAATATCTATAAAAAATAAAATTGCAAATTCATTAATAATATATATTAATTAATAAATAAAATTAGTAAATAATAAACAATACTAATAATTATTAATAATTATTTTTATCATTGTTTAATAATACTATTCAATTAACAAATTAATCATCCAGTAAATAATTAATGATAACTAATATTATAATTATATAATATAAGTCATTGTTTAACATTATTAGTTATTATTGAAAACAATAGTTATGTAAATATAATTATTATTGAATTATTATTATTAAATATTGATTCGATAGTAATAAATATATTATTATTAATATTTTAATAGTAAAAATCAGTAGCTCTTACTAACTGATAATTCCTATTATCTTTAGTTTTAGTTTTGGTTCTTGATCCGTAGGAGGGGTAAAATGGTCAATTAGATAATTCAGACATTTTATTCAAAACCAAAACAAATAATAACCAGTATATAATCATTTGGACAGTTTAAATCTATACAACCATCTTAATCCATACAAGTTTTAATGAAAAACCAACCAAACAACCCCTAAGTGATCTCACTTTAGCCTGATGCTTACAGGGTTTTCAAAGCAAGTATAAGAAAATCACAGTGAGTAGATAAGCAGTAAATATAGGAAGTAAAAACATAAGGTTTAATGTGGTCCAAGGCAACGTCCTCTTCGTCCACAGGTTCTCCACACAGGAGTAAGTGTTTACTAAAATTAAGGCGTACACAACTAAATGATTTTAACTGAACCGAACACTGTATCATCCACATAGATTGATACACGTGACTGTAGCTTTAAGCCATTTACAGTTGGCTGTAGGCTTCTTTGAACTAACTTCTTTTCATACAGATTGAAGCTTCATCATGAACTTTCTTCGTTCTATGCAGGACAGAAAGGTTCTCATCAGTCCACACAAGGTTAATGTACTCTACGTTTAAAGTTTGCTATTGGAAGTATCCCGAATAGCAGTTGTAGTCTTTGAGATCATGACTGTATTGTGATGTTCTGAGTAGAGGCCTGAATATTTCTTCAATAAAGATATTGGCGTTGTAGGCTTGAAGATTGATTGCTCATGTAAGATGATAAGTACTTCAGATTTCAGTAGTTCCCCAAGTCCTCTAGGTTGGGCTATTTATAACCTCGAGTTCAGGGTTTAGGGTTTAGGGTAGATCCGTTATAAATGTAGTTGTTGGTCGGTTGGTGAGATGTGGAAACTTCAGATTGATGGCTTGATGAATGTTGGAATTAAAGTGTCTTAGCATTTAATGCTTCAGACATTCTGTTTAGCCTTCATTAAATGCTCTTCAGTCCTCAGTCTACGGCCGCATTAAATACTGTCTCCATTATACTTTTTGAATGAAGAATTGCTTATTTCACAATGGTCTAAAGGTCTAAGTTTTTTCTAATGGATTTTATTTTATTTTCCCTAAGTAAAACCCCTATAGCGATATTTCTGTGGCCAACAGTGTCAAATATTGTAAGCTAACTCCTTATTTCCCTGTAGGAAGAACGTCATTTTAGCGCTGTATGAAGATTGATACATGATGTAGGCTGTAGGATGCATTTATCAAAACACTTAAATATTTTATCCCAACACTTTGGTATTTGAACTAGTTCTCACAGATGACGTTTAAGATATTTATATTCCCTTTTTTTATGTTATAAAATATTAGGATGTTACAATGATAAACTCCCAAAATGATTTACAAAGGATCAACGACACCCGAAAATACCATCAACGTGATAGCCTCCCAAAAAAACCAACCGAAGGGTCAACAACAACCGAGAATACCATTAACAAGATAAACTCTAATCCGGCCAACAAAAGGTCAACCAAGAATACCATTAACATGATAACTCAAACAAGATCAACGAGGATCAACAACAATTGAGAATATCATCAACATGATAACTCAAATATAACCAACGAAAGGTTAACCGAGAATACCATCAACATGAGAGACTCAAACAAGATCAATAAAATCACGAGAGAATCATAACCTCAAAAAGTTGATCACACACAATAAATCATATCGTGTGAATCAATCATATCATACTCTTAAATTAGGGAATATACGCAATCTCACATTTTGTATAAACCCCAACAACACCATGAACTCAAATTGTTGATCACAAGCAATCAACATGTTGTATGAACTTGATTATAATAAAAAACATGGAATATATGCAGTCACATATGTTGTATAAACCCAACAGTATCATAATCTCAATCCACTGATCACACGCAATTAAACATGCCGTATGAATAAGCCAGATTCTGATTACAGACCAGAAATCTCAAAGGATGGACATTATAGTACGCCCCATCCGGAAATATGTCAGTGTAAAAATCGATAACAAAGGATTCACACAACCAATGATATCTAAAACAACAGTCTTGGGATCATCATACCTCAACGATCAATGATATCAATAACGATCTTGGGATCATCATCCCACAATGTAAATCCATCGATCAACACTACCAAAACAATGATTATGGGATTATCATCCCCCAGCGAACGACCAATACTATCAACAAGAATCTCAATTCACAAAACACAAAACAACATGCCTCACTATGTACTCATCAAAATCATTATCCTCATAACCGAGCAATTATTAGCTTGCCTCAAGGCTCGTGATGAATTTCCTTTCCACGAATAAATGCCCTTGAACAATAATCCCGATATCAACATTGACACGACAAACTACCCTCGGTACCCGATATTCCATAACACAGACAGGAGATAACTCAGATCTCCATCTTCACCGAACTTTATACTTAATACTCAAGTATACTAATAACATATTTAAATCATATACAATATGATTTAATCCAATCAAGGAACAACAGACAAACATTTACCTCCATATTCACATTTATAATAACATTCTTATATGAATTTCATTCACTAAACACTATGAACTGAACAAGTATGCCTCGATACCGATACATCGAATCCATTATGAATCCCCTTGTTTTTGTCTACGATCTCCTCGGCCCCGACTAAAGCAATTCACGATCATCTCGAACTCAACCGCAACATAATGGTTCTAATCAACGACCAATTATCACAACCTATTAGATTAATCGATTAACCACATATCCAGTGATAATCAACAATCAATAAATACAATCAACAAACCCAACGGTTCAATAATATCTCAATCATATACAAAACCACAAAACTCAATCCAATCAACCACGAACTCATATCCACAATAGAATTCCATAACCTTATAATCAGGTGAACAGTCAATTCAATATGGTACCAATACCTATAACATTCTCAAATTTGAATTCAACTTTGAACATGAATTTACAAGGTTTACTCATCAATCAAATTCGTTAAACTCATATGAAAAAAATAAATAGATCCATACTCATCAATCTGAAGCATCCAATCGGTTCAACACATGAACAATCATACTCTAATATTAATCTCATTCCTTGAAAGCTCATATAAAAATTCGTAAATTATCAAGAAGTACGGAAGGTAAAACTTCAATCAACATAATCTCAGTTCCTAGATATAAAAAATCCATGTTTATATCCAAAATCATTAATAACTTAATACATATTCACCTTCGAGGTGATATATACACCAAGAACACCAATTAATCTATCAACATGTTCATAATTATCAAAACAACATAATCCAAGATGTGTTCTAACATGTTAGCTATCATCTCAACTCATAATCAATACATATCTATCAACATATCATCATCTTCTTCAACACGTATCTCATAAAATCTCAAGAATCATAATAATAACCATAATCCAAAGGGATAAACATATCCATCTCATAATCATACATATAAACTCATATATATCATGATTTCCAACCCAAGAGAACCAACATCCAATCCGAAAAGAAATCCAAAGTGAAGAATAACTTCCTCTTAAAGATTCAAATGATAACCCTATGTTAAATCCATTACCAGTCACTTCCCAAAGCTCAACAATCGTGATATATAATCAAAACCCACGAACACTCAAGTGTTTAGATGCCAAAAACCTCCCCAAGGAGATCTCTCTCTCATGAAATAAGAAGAAATAACCGAATGAACAAAATGTTCCGCCTGCAGCTTGATATACTGTTGTCACGTTATGGCCATAACATTTCCAACTTATGGCGTAAGAATGTAATGTACGGCCATGACAACCGTTTGTACGACCATACTCTATCTAGCTAGCAGCTACTCATAACGAAGGTCAGTAGTATACGACCATACTTTATGAATGATCACGGGCGTAACAACCTTACGTCAAAAATATAAAAACCAAACAGGCCCAGTCATACGGAACTACAAAAACATATGGTCATACCTATTGCAATTCAGTAATTAAAATCGAGTTATGCAGCGGAAAACTAAAACCGGTCTAATCGGATAAAAACCGAACCCTAAAAGGATCGATCAAGCATCGTATATCGAATATACTAAAATCAAAAGGCAGAGATAAAAGAGTCATACCCTCGTAGACCCTTTGATTTTTCCTTGATGATGACGAGCCTAGCTTTGATAGTTCCCGGCACCGAAAATCTCTGTCCCTTTTCATACCACCAACACTAACACGAATCAAATTCGTTCAAGCTTGATGAATGATCAAACACCAAAGATATCGAGTGTCTCTATGTTATCATGCGATGAATATTGATAGGAAAAATTCTATATCAATTCGTTCTCTAATACACGACTAGGAATTGATATAGTATTTTTTGTCTCTTCTTTTCTTCTTTTATTTCTCTCTAAGATGAAAAATGAAAACTTTCTCCCTCTCACTTGTAAGCTCACAGTCAGCCCCTTTCAATGTTTTTTTTTTTTTTATAACATGATGTGATAAGATATCATGATCACCTCAATCTTTGCCTTATTTGTCACTGTAATATCCTGAATTTCTACTATGGTTGTTTAATGTTATTTTTATCCGAGTTATATTGCACAGTGTGGAATCTGTACAATATGGATAACATAATTAAAGGACCGAGACAGTTGTATTGGTACAATTTGTTGTGCGGTGATTTATACGCCTCGACAGCGATCGGCATAAGGGCCAAGCGACCAAAGACAGCATCAAATAATCCAAGGCAGACTTGCCAAGCGAAGAGTCCAAACCGAGATCAGGTACCGAGCGATCGACGTCTGGGGCGATCGCTCGTGACACCTAGCGATCGACTCTGGTGCCCGACCAAGGACAACCATCCTATTCCACGTGTAAGGGCATCATCCGTCATATCTACGAGGATCGGATCTCGGAGCGAGGACCCACGTGCAGATCCGCGAATGGCGCCGCAGAATAAGGATCTTTGAATCCAGCCCATCAACATCTGTCCTACCGACAGACCCGCCGAAAGGTCTTAGGTGGGACCTCAAGGCGCCGCAAGAACAGGCTTTACTCCAGCTCATCAGCAGCTGTCAGTGACAAGTACGGCCTCACCTACCGACAAACCCGCCGAAAGGTCCTAGGTGGGGCCTCCCAAGACAGAGACTCCGGACACGTGTGGTCTTCTCATTGGTTTGTGCATCCGGCTGCCAGCAGCTGCTGCGGACTCCAAGGAGACCAACCCATGTGCTAAAGAGGATGGCCCACTTATTATAATACAGCAGAGGCGATCGCCCAGCTACCTCCACTCCTATAAATAGGAAACCTTCACCAACTGGTTCAGGAGTTCAGAAGTTAAGGGGTTCACAAGTTCAGAAATTATTTCCATACGAAAGTTCAGCTAATACACACAGTGAGAGACCGTCGATTTCTCACAATCAACACAACACTCCATCATTGTTACAAGAACTCACAGAGTATCAACTCTGGTTCTTCCGGCAATCATCATCACTCAAGAGCTAGATAACTAGGGTCTTTACACTAATTGTAATTATATTCTAACATTAATATTTGTACTCCCAAGTATTCGTATTAATAATATCTCGCGAGAGCATTCAAGCCCGAGACTAACAACCCCGGCAAATCTTGTGTTATTTACTTCCCCACGGACATGCTCTCGCATTTTGTTTGTTACTCGTCCATTCCATCATATCATCTCCAGATAATATTTTGGGTAACAATAATTGGCGCTAGAAGGAGGGCTTCGACCTTCATTTTCATTACGACCGTTTCGAAGAACACTAACTGTTCTCTGGGGCATATGCTTGAATAAACACTCACCGTTCTTCAAAGAAAAACCTTCAGAATAATGGCGTCTACTACCACAGCGAAGAGAGCCACTCTCCGATCCGCTGGACGTCATATTCCAGCTCAGTCTGAGCCCCAACCTACAGCAGAGGGTAGCCGCGGCGATGCGAGACTCTCGATCCCTCCCCTGAGGGACGGCCCCAGCCTCTCGTTCGACTATTTTCAAACCACGGAATAGATCGAGGAGGCTATGGCCATCCTAAGGGAGCGACGGAGCGCATGCGTAGCGCCCGCTATAACTCCCTCGGCCATCCACCTCACAGGCAAATGGAAGCTCAAGGGGTTACTGGTCGAGCGATCGTCAGAAAGCCCCGATTCACGAGAAAAGGCTCTCGCGAGGCGGGACGGTTCCATCTTCAGCTGCCTAGAAAGCGATCTATCGTGGCAACCGGGGCATTCTGGCCCCAACCACGAGACGACGGAATCCGAATCCGTCACTAGGAGTTCGGCATACCCAACTCCCAACCAAATACAGGTTAGCCGTTTGCCCCCCATCCGCCGAAGAATCGAGCCACGCGGCAAGGACATCATCGACAGCGGAGCCAGGGGATCAGTACGTGATCGCCTCGGCTCCCGATCTGAGCGCCTATCCACGAGTAGCCAGGACACGGTGATGGCCGCTATGCAACGCCAGCTCGACGAGATGAAAGCGCTCATGGAAACTGGGGCAGGCGCCAGTAGAAAGATCATCGGACCGAGTGAGCCACTCGCGGTCCACATCGAGCTTGCCCCCGTGCAACCAAGGATCTCTCCTCCCCAAACACCTTTGTATGAGGGGAGATCGGACCCCGAGACCCACTTGAGCAGGTTCTGGATCTACATGACCGGGTGTGGGGCATCAGATGCGACCAGGTGCCGAATATTCCCATTAACGTTGGGCGAACTGGCCCATAGGTGGTACGTCTCACTGCCACCGTGATCAATCAATTCCTTTGAGAAACTGGCGAGTGACTTCACGTCATACTTCGCCGCCAAGGTCGCCAGACCAGAAGGCCCCCACCGCATGATGAAAATTAGGCACGGGGAAGACGAGTCCGACGCAGATTACATCGACCGGGTGGATGAAATAGTCCTCACCGGCGAGCCCATAAGCGACGATCTCGCCCTCTACTCAGTCCTGAGGGGATTCTATGGTCATTCTCCCATGTTTAGGCACCTCACAAAGAACATCCCTCCGACCTACGCGATCTTCCGCGCCAAGGCTGCCGATTTTCTGGCCAGGTAAAGGCTCCTCACCCTTCGCCTAGGTGAGGAGACGCCGCCTCCCGTCCAAAATATGGCGATCGCCAAATCCAACAAGGCAGTCGCCAAGCCACCCGGTGATTTCAAGGCCTCCAAGGAGGTGGAAGCCCATCTCCTCCACAAGTTCAACCGAACTCCTGCTCATATTTTTTACGCCATCAAGGGGCGCGAACTGCTAAGCAAGCCAAAGGCGATAAGGGACAACAGTCATCTGGACCACAATAAATACTGTGCTTACCACAAGAGTCCCGGTCACAACACCAACCAATGCCGCGACCTCCTCAGACAACTCTGGAGATTGTTCGAGGAGGGCAAGCTGGACAGTTTATTGGCTTAGTCGGAGCCTCGTCAATCTCCCAAATCGGTCGCCAGAGTCGAACGCGATAGGCCGAAAGACTCATACGAGTCGACCCCCCGATCAACCTCGGCAGCCGGATCTATATGCTTCAATCAAGAGGTGGGAACTTCGGAAGTCTTTCCTCGATTCCCACCACGTCAAACCAAAGGCTACTGCCTGAGCAACGCCTCGAAAAAGAGGATGACTCGCTCGCCCTCTAAAGTTCGTCATCTAACATGATGGATCTAGGCAAGCGAACGCCTCCACAGCACAACGTATACCATTGAGGATCGCCATCTAACACGACGGTCCGAGGTAGAAGAGTGCCGCCATGGTCGCAGAGGTCGATGAAACCGATGATCTATCCATGCAAGGTTCATTTGGGCTGAGACCACTTGTCTTTCGTTTAAATACGGGGCGGGCGTAGCCGAAGGACCCTCCAAAACAAATTAGAGGATGACTCGTTTGCCCTCTAAAGTTTGTCATCAACATGAAGGACCTAGGCAAGCGATCGCCTCCCCTTACACAACGCATACCGTCGAGGATCGCCGTCTAACATGACAGTCTGAGGTAGAAAAGTACCGACATAGTTGTGGAGGACGATGGAACCGTTCCCTAGGACTATGCAAGGTTCTTTTGGGCAGCGATCGCTCGCCCTTCGTTTAAATACGAGGCAGGCGTAGCCAAAGGCCCCTCCAAAACAGATCTGTGGACACGTTCGCCCGCCCTCAAAGGTCCATCACCTAACGTGCTGGATCCGGACAATGCGACACATCCCTCCCCCCGTCACAACGTATACCGTCGAGGATCGCCATCTAACATGACGGTCTGAGGTAGAAAAGTGCTAACAGTCCGCAGTCGTGGAGTCGATTAATTCGACGACGCCCCATGCAAGGACTCCTCCAGACCGAGACCGCCCGCCCTTCGTTTAAATACGAGGCGGGCGCAGCCTACGGAGGACCCTCACAATTAAGTGAGTCGCGAGAAGTTGGCCATCAGACGGAATGTCGCTCGCGCACAAGACATGGTCACAGAGGTCGGTTCCATCGAACTCTACGATTGTGCACGGTTCTTCTCGGCTGGGATGGTCGGCCTTCCTCGAGGAATCTGCAAAATTGAAGACCGCTCACTAAACGATTTATTTTCGTCCCCTTACTTTCACTAAGTAAACAAAAACAAGGGGGAAGGGAGGAGCTATGTATATCACGATCGTCTCTACTCAAATACACGTACGATGATTGGAATTGTTCAGATGTATATGCAGCGATCGACTTTGATCTAAAGTTATCAATATGAGTCCATGAATTCACTTGGAGCTGTACTCACAACGATCGTTCCTTAAACACTTGTATAAAATTATGCAAGCAAGAAATCAGATAAGCGAACATTTATTTCATCACTTGGAATAAAAATACAAACACTGTCGCCCGAAGGCAAAAGTATAACAAAAGCTACAAAAAATTACAAGTAAAAAGCAAAAAAGTTCAAGGATCAGTGCCCGTTCCATCGCCAGCAGCAGGCTCTGAACCCCCATTCTCCGGGGCACCCGGATGGACAAGGTTGTATGGCAACAGGTACCAGCTCAAGTCGATCCCAAGATCCGCAAAAAGGTCGAGGATCGGCACGGTGAAGTCAGGCTACAGAGGATGCTCCAGCGCATAGGCTTTGAAATTTTCAGCCAAAGGGCCGACCTCGAGCCCTCCCTTCTTAGCGGCGCAAATCGCGTCAGCATAAGCCATATAGTAAGAAAATTCGCTGACGTACTCCACATTAGGGAATGGATCGGCCTCAGTCGCCTTCAGCTTTTCCTTCAACTCCTCAACCGTTTGGCTCACGCCCTCGAGCTCGGCCGTTTTGGCGGCCACCTCTTCATTCGAGGACGCCAGCTCGCTAGTCAGTCGGGCGACGGTCACTTTCAGCTGGTCGGCCTCCTTCTGCGCGGACGCGTGCGATCTGCGGGCTTCCGTCATCTGGTCCCGCATCTGGTCAGTCGCCGCCAGCGCCCGGTCAACATCCTGCTTCGCCTACTTAGCCGCCTCCGCGGAGCTCTTCTACATAGCCGCGAGCCGGTCGGCAAACTCAATATTTTGTCTCCGTACGGTTTCGAGGTCCGCATGGAGATGGGCATTGGACGACCGCCCCTCGTAATCCCTCACGGCCTGAGCTGCCATCGTCGCCGTCTGAAGGGCCAATGCGAAAGTAGCCTGCATCACGTCAGCGGATCGCCGGCGTGCGATCACGTCCAGATCGGTCGTATAGGCCTTCGGGAGGGAAGTAGTAGCCCGAGCAATGTAGGAAGGAATATCGCTGACCTCACGAGGAGCTTTGCTCGACAAGAAGTCCAACACCATCGGCGAGCAATTCGGGTCGGGATGGCGGACCCTGCACAAATGACAAAAGAGTTAAGTGTTTTTCCTACACAAGTTTCATAACTTGGCAAAACGACCAGGCTTACCTCTCGACCTTCTCTAGGTCACGGCCGAAGAATGGCCTGCCATGCGAAGTCTCGGCCTCACCAGTCGCCATGGACTGAAGAAACGCCGAAGATGGCGTGGACCCCTCCACCGGAGGAATTGCGGAAATCGGAGGCACAGATATCGGCAGCTCATATGCAGTAACAGGGGCCGAGGGCTCCACAGTCCTCCGTTTCTTACGGATAAGCCGAAGTTGCTCCTCCTCCCGAGGCTCCCGCCCTTCGACGACAGGCTCCTGGAGAGATCTTGCCTTCGGGGTCGGTCGCGGCGGAGCAGAAGGAGCTCGACTCACTTTTTTCCCTTGGCGAAGACGATTCATGACCCGCGGATTAGACATGGCAATCGCAGGAGGAGGCTCTGGGAAACAAGGGAAACAAATTTCTGCAAAAGAAAACAATCGACAAAGTTAGTAATCCTCCTCGGCCAAGGCGATCGACATGTCGAAGAAAATCGCAAAGAGTTCATACCTGGAACCTTTAAATCGTGAGGGTAGAGAAATAGCCGAGCAGCTAACCAGCATGCTTCGTTGTTAATTTGGCGTGCGTCTATACAATCGTCAGGAGGACTCCGTATCTTCTACCAGATAATCACGAAATCAAAAGCGAGGTCGCCCGACGCCGAAACAATGACACCTGCAAAAACGAAGGCCAAAATCAGATCAGTTCAGAATGTATCCGAACAAAGGGAGAGTCTAAATCCTTACTCGGACTCCTCTCCCGAAAGCCGTTGGGAATATCCAACTCGTTGGCCGGGTTGTCGCTCGCTGCCGACTTCCAAGCGCTGCTGACCCAGAACCACTTTGACGGATCACCCCTCACTTTATTCGGGACTCCAAGAACCACCCGATCTGAGCGACCTTAGATATGGTAGCCACCGACAGAACCTTTTTGAACCGTCAGTTTGAAGAGATGGTTCATCTACAACGGCGAAGAAAGACGATACAACCGATGGCCACCAAACAGAGTGGGGGTGCAGATGATCTGTAGCCAGGCGTTCGGCGTCAACTAAAGCGGCGCCACGTTCCAGGCGGTCAGCAAATAAGAGACAGCGAACAGAAGTGGGAATCGCAGTCCAGCCTCCATTATCGCCTCATTGACGGTGACCATGCCCTCGGGAGGTTGATCGGCTCACTCGTTCTCGACAGGCACGTGGAGACTGACATCAGAAGGAACATGGAACCTCACCCTCCAATGGTCCAGATCCTTCCTGGTCGCCAAGCTCACGATCTGGACAAGGGTCCACGGAGGCAGCCCGGAACAACGTCCTCCTTACAGGTTCATAAGGATGGGCGATCGAATATTCATTAAAGTTAAACTTGGGGAGTGGGCTGGCCAATATCTCCATGAGTTCGGCCAAATCTGTGAAGGCTTTGCCAAACGCGCTGTCCCACTCCCTGTGCGCCGTCACATCCGCCTCCTCCAATTTCAGTGAACGGATCCAATCGGCCTCCAGCGTCTTGCCCGCGTCAGCCTCATTAAAAAGTTCCTCAATCTTCGCGGGCTCAATCCCAGCACGAATGGCCTCGACAGCGGTGTCCACATGAAATTCCGCAGAAGGTTCATCCCGAGCGGTCAAAGCCCCGACGGCAGAAGTGCTACCCGACTCATACACATCTGGTCTTCCTCCGGACATATTCAAAGAGAATGGAGGGAGAAGGAGTTTTTTGTTCTTACCTAAGGTATGAGTCGAACGACGATCGTCATGCAGAGCTTCAAGAGAAATCAGCAATGTTTTCTCCGCAGGCAGAAATGCATAAGGTTAACCTTGTAACCCTAGTCCTTTTTATAAGCAGGAGCGGGGGCTTCTGAGCAATAAGTGGAGTCCCGAGGATCGAAATGCCACCGTCAGATAGGCCGCGTTTAATGCTGTCCTCAAATCCCACGTGCGCGACGTTTCGAGGGCACGCCAAAGGACAGCCTGACAAAACCGTCGGACTCCCCCAACAGGAGCTCGACACGTGCCACGGTGATGTTTCCACAACCGCTGTCATTTCCCGCTCACTTCAGCGATCGACCAGGTTGTCTAAATTCAAAGTCAGTCCGTTCGAGAGACGATCGTCTGTTCCGTAAAATGCTGAGTCGCTCATCTAAGTTAAGCGATCGCCCGTAGAACCACCTCACCCCACGTCTCCAACATCGGAGCGAGCTGGGGGGCAATTGTTGTGCGGCGATCTATACGCCTCAACGGCGATCGGCATAAGGGCCGAGCGGCCAAAGACATCATCAAATAATCTAAGGCAGACTTGCCAAGCGAAGAGTCCAGACCGAGATCAGGTACCGAGCGATCGACGTCCGGGGCGATCTCCTCGTGACACCTAGCGATCAACTTTGGTGCCCGACCAAGGACAACCGTCCTATGCCACGTGTAAGGTCATCATCCGTCATATCTATGAGGACCGGATCTCGTAGCGAGGACCCAAGTGCAGATCCGCGAATGGCGCCGCAGAATAAGGATCTTTGACTCCAGCCCATCAACATCTGTCCTACCGACAGACCCGCCGAAAGGTCTTAGGTGGGACCTCAAGGCGCCGCAAGAACAGGCTTTACTCCAGCTCATCAGCAGCTGTCAGTGACAAGTACGGCCTCACCTACCGACAAACCCGCCGAAAGGTCCTAGGTGGGGCCTCCCAAGACAGAGACTCCGGACACGTGTGGTCTTCTCATTGGTTTGTGCATCCGGCTGCCAGCAGCTGCTGCGGACTCCAAGGAGACCAACCCATGTGCTAAAGAGGATGGCCCACTTATTATAATACAGCAGAGGCGATCGCCCAGCTACCTCCACTCCTATAAATAGGAAACCTTCACCAACTGGTTCAGGAGTTCAGAAGTTAAGGGGTTCACAAGTCCAGAAATTATTTCCATACGAAAGTTCAGCTAATACACACAGTGAGAGACCGTCGATTTCTCACAATCAACACAACACTCCATCATTGTTACAAGAACTCACAGAGTATCAACTCTGGTTCTTCCGGCAATCATCATCACTCAAGAGCTAGATAACTAGGGTCTTTACACTAATTGTAATTATATTCTAACATTAATATTTGTACTCCCAAGTATTCGTATTAATAATATCTCGCGAGAGCATTCAAGCCCGAGACTAACAACCCCGGCAAATCTTGTGTTATTTACTTCCCCACGGACGTGCTCTCGCATATTGTTTGTTACTCGTCCATTCCAGCATATCATCTCCGGATAATATTTTCGGTAACAACACAATTGACATAATTGGTCGACAATTGCATTTGATCATATTTTGTATCGTATGAGAATATTATTGGAATGAATATATGTATTCAGTATGTCATGTATACGTATGTAGTATATCGATACGACAGACAGGAACAATTTGAATTGGCTAAGTATAGCCTGATTAACGTACGCTAATTGAAGTATATAGCGCACACTAATGTGCAGGCTTAGCGCACGCTAAAGGTGAAGACTAGCGCACACTAAAGCATAAGGTTAGCGCACGCTAATGCAGATCAGTGAACATTGAATCTGTGGACCCGATTACTATCGGCACATGTTTCGATGAGGTCAATGAATGCTTGCTATGGACAATTAGCGCACGCCAAGCATGGGCTTAACGCACTTGCAAATTAGTCAAAAAGGGAATCCCGGCTTTGTCGTTTACTTTTGGTGTGTGGACCCAGGCATCTTCGGAGTAGGTGCAGATTGTCGAGCCAACTATGAGTAGCGCTCGCTATCTGTGGAGAATAGCGTACGCCAATGAGTCTTTTACTGTAGCAAGACCACATCGATATTATGTACGCTATGGCATGGGTTTTGCGTATGTAAATCATTGTGCGAAGTAAGGAAGTAGGCTCTAGACTATGATAGCACACGCTAACAAAGTCAGTTAGCGTGCGCTATGGCAAGTAACGCACGCTATCTTGTTAGAATAGCTCACATTAAAGTTGTCGGACAGAAACTCAGCTTACTGCCGGACTGGTTTAGCGCACGCTAAAGGTATTCATTAGCGCACGCTAATAACATACAATATATATATATATGTGTAGTTGGGTATTATAATTCATTTCGGCCATTTCTTCCCTTCATCCGATAGAGAGAGTTTTGAAGTTGGTTTTGAGGTTCCAAAACACTTGAGAATCATGGAGTTGATCGTCTTTAACAATATTGAACTTGAGAGTGACTGGAAACGGAATCAACCTTGAGAATCAACCCATTTTGTTCGAAGAGGTTGTGAGGATTGATTGTTGATTAGGATAACATGTTGCGGTCGAGTTCGAGGATGTTTGTGAATTGCTTTGGCCGGGGACAAGGAACTTGTAGACGACGGCAAGGAATTGGTAACGGCTTCACTATCATCGTATCGGTATCTAGGCAAGTTATCACTTGTTCAATTTATAATACTTAATGAATAATTTGGGTTTCATTTCGTTTATAATTCATACAGTAATGAGTATAAGTATGAATTCTGGAGATTTGGATAGTATGTTGTCTTCCGGATTTTGGAGTTAAATTATAAGGTATATGGTTTATGTTCATTATTGGTATGCTTGAGTATCGCGAATATATTTTGGTAAAGACGAGGATATGAGTTATCTACAATATATGTGCTTTTGGATCGTCGAATATTGAGAAAATTGTTGGTGATGGTTTTGACATCGAGATTGCTCTCGAAGGACTCAGGGCAAATACTCTAATCATTTTTGTCATTTAGTATCAATCATGTTGTGATACATTCATGTATTGTTGTTGTTAGGCATGTGTGTATTGTTGTTATCGTGCATTTGTGCATTGTTGTTGTTTGTCCACCAAATGTTGGTCTGACGGGATTGGGTATCTATGCTGTGTGCGCTGGATCGTTGGACCGGTTTTCCACCTCATGTTGGTCCGACGGGATCATCTTGGGATCTATGCAGTGAACGCTGGATCATCGGATTACCCATGTGTTGTTGTTGTGCATATGTATATTGTTGGTTATCCACCTCATGTTGATCTAACAGGATCATCTTGGGATCTATGCTGTGCGGGCTCGATTGTTGGATTACCATAAGTATACGTTGTTGTTATTACTGTGAGCATATTGACGTTGTCATATGAGTATGCATATGTAGGTCTTGTGTTAGGACCATATCCGTATGTGTATTGATCTGATGTCGAATTGGATTGACATGATTGTCGTGGCATTGCGTATCTTGAGGTATGTTCCATATTTCCTTCTTGGTACTTGTCTTTTGATTGGAAACCGATTATGTTGTTGAGATCTCATGATATTATCCGATGGATTGGGTTGGATAGAGTTGGTATATTTCGTATTAGTGAGTTATGATGATGTTTGAGAATCTTGGGTATTATACGGGATACAGTACAAATGTTTGTGTATGATTTATTGTGGTATTGAGAATACGAGATGTGGAATATGATGAGAATTATCACGAATTGGTAAAGTTATGATGGTAAGATTACATTGGTAGTATTCTTACTTAGTATTTTCATTGATATGTAATTATTGATGTGATGTGATCGTTATCATTGTTGGATATTATGGCTGACCCAGTCGTGGGCTTTATTTTTAGGTTCTTGGGATATCGAGCTTGTAGCGGTTGTGAAGAGATGAACTTCCCGGAGGATATTTGCTATGGCATGTGTTTGAGAATTGAGGATTTTGTCTGATTGCTATTCCGCTGCAAAAGTATTTTTAATTATTTATTATATCCGCTGCGATTGTGTTTTGAAATGGCCTTTTAGTATTTTCCAACTCAGGTTATTTTGGAAAATTATTTTCTAAACTATTTTGTCGGTACGTGTAAGCGATGGCATAGCGTATACTTTTAAACTGTTGAGTTCTGGAATTTTGGCATTGTATTTTCAAATGAGATTTTTAGGCGGTATTGATAAATAGATTTCATAGAGTCTTTGAATATTTTAAATGATATTACAGTCATCGCTGCTTAGCCGTATTTGAAATGGTTGCAAAATATCTTTTAGCCTTGTGGGTTCCGTTTCGGGCCCCACGAAACCGTAATATTCCCGGATGGTTCTAGGGTGTTACAGAATATGGTATCGGGGCTTAGGTTGTGGAAACCTAGGCTGTCGGGACGAGTCGAGTCATGTTTTTGTCACGTCATTTGAGTTGTCGGTTGGCAAGTATTAGAGCCCTGGGTTTTTGTTGTTCACTCGGGCTTGTGTGTTATGTGGTTTACCAGTGTGGTACTATGGCTGTTTTAAACTTATCCAAATGGTATTAACGTGATTCTTTGGAAAGAGAGGTGTCGTATTTTGAGTTGAACGAATGTTGTTTTGAAAAATATCTGTATCGAGTATATTTCTATGGTTGAGACATGTGCCAGTATCACGGGGAATCGTCAGCTTCACGATCTGTAAGTATTTGGATTTTTGAATAACATTGAGGTTAATTATAGTTATAAGTTGATATGCTTTGAGATTCAGAAGAATACTATTTGTAACATTATGAGGTAGCAGAATGTAATAGTTGAGACAGTACCGATGATCTTGAGAAGCTTTGATTATGGAAAATCCATATGTCGTTTAAACTTGGAAAATGGAGTTGTGTATTTGGGAGAAATGTTGTGGATTGTTGAGAGGAACATGTAGTCATGCTAGTTTATTTTGAGATATATGAAATTCTTTTTGAACATTTGAAAATGATACTTTTCAACATGATATATTTGAATAAACTATTTTTCTCGCTGTCACGAAAATGTATTTTCTTAAATTTATTTTGAGAGACAGTATTGTTGTCTTTAAAAACATGTTTCATCATGGCATAGTTGAAGTGTTGCAGAATGAAATTATGGTCGATATATCAAGTTACATGTGGAAAAGATGATTTTAACACGGTCTATACAATAAGATTTTGGATTCTATCGTGTGGTTTTCCGACCGAATGTTAGTGGAATTGGTGACGAGCCGAATTGGTATACAGGAGTATGAATGTGGTCCATCATTTGCATAATTTCATTTTATTTAATCGTGTGCATTCGAAAAGAATTGTCATCGAGTACTTGACATAAGCGAGCCAGTTTAACTTTTTGGAAATTGATTTTTGTAGTCTTACGAATATATTGTTAGGAATATGCCCTCGAATGCCACTCAGGGGATGAGAGAGTAAGGGCATTATACTTGTAATTATGGAATAATTAATAAAAAGGCAATACGATTCATTCACTGTTTATTGTATTTCAATTGCATTCTTGACTTGGTAAACATTGAAGTGAAGTCCATGTAAATAAATCAAACATTCCATTCTCGTTATGGGATAAGAGAAAATGTACTGGAAGTGTTTAAAGTTTATTTACGTAAATTGTTCGCAAGTCAATAAACTTAAAATGGGCATTAAGTTTTAATATGACTTGTATAACTGATGCTAGGACGTGTGCACATCTTGATAGCATAGTTATAAGTATATTGGTGGGGCCAAGATACTCGAACACGACTCATACTCGATTCACCACACGGTATTCACTCTCGGAGAGTCGATGACGAATCGAAAGGTTGTGATAGTATACGTGGACCTTTGACTTGAGGGTTCAAGAGAAGATGTGCCCGTGACGTTTAGTTTGTCACTAGAGTAGTTAGACTCATTTGCTTAATTGCCGAGTCGACCTCAAGTGCGGACTATACGGGCGGTAGCGATCTTTATCGTACGCCAAGAAAGGATTCTATCTCTGTTAGTGAGCGGCGAATGTCCTATACGGTTAATGGCAAATAAGATCATAAGTCTTTGGCCAAAGCATTACGATATAGTCGTATTAGATACACTATTAATCGGTCGGTCTTGATTTGCATTAACACATGTATAGAGTTTAGTCAAGTAGGGTTTGACTTTACCGTGACCCAAGACTTGACCGGACATCCGATGAAGGGTCTATACGTATATAGTATTCACGACATAATGGTTCGGAATGATCCCTTCATTCGTTCTCGCCTGGTTTACAAAGGCGGCCCGCTAGGTGGCTAAGTGCCGCCCGCACTCATTGGTTCCTCCCAATGCCGGTTGAGACGGACCTACGGAGTCGCGCATCGGGAGCGTTGACGGATAAAATGTGAATTTATTATCTCTCTATTAATATTAGATATCGATATCTAATTATGATTTATCGATAAATCAAATATCGGTCTTATGAATTTAAATTAAGTTACTGGTAATTAATTTAATTCATAAATTATATTTCTTAGAGAAATATATATTTGTATTTGATAGAATTAATTAATTAGATTAATTAATTAATATAAATACATTGATGATTAAAAGGAGTGTATTTAATCTGAGTCGTTTGATTTAACGTCCAGTACACGAGCCGAGTGGCTCGGCTCGCTTTCTAGAAACTTCCTTGTGGCCACCCACTCCTCATGGCATGGCATGATCTTGCATGTGTGTGGGAACTCACTTAGAGTTGAGATTCCCACATAATTGTGAATGATAGTTGTAAAGGAATAATTATTCCTTTATAATATATATCATTACGTTATAAATGATGAGATGAGATAACACACACACACTTGCAAAGAGTGAGCTGCCTGCCGTGAGTTTAAGTGAGGAGAGAGAGAAAAATTTTCCTTCTTCATTTTGTTCATCTTTGAGGTGAAAAGAAGTAAGAAAAATTAAGAGAGAAAAAAATTCCTACAACACTTCCTAGCCGTGTTCTTCATAGAACGGAGTGTTGTAGATTTTTCCGGGCAAATTCCGACGCGTGTGAAGTAGAGGCTTTGAATTTTCGGTGCTTGGAACGAAGGGATTTCGTGTTCGGGACGGGATCGTGATCATCGTCTACACTTTACGAAGATTTATTTCAAAGGCTTCAAGGGTATGAATCTTTATCTTTGAATTTTTTTTTCGTATATACGTTACTTGATCGATCCTGTTTGGGATTCGTATTTATTTCCGCTGCGTATTTCGTTTTATTTTCGGAATCCCAACAGTGGTATCGGAGCGAGGTCAATGTTTCCGTATATACGATTATTTGTGCATTTTGAATGCTTTTGGATGATGATTATGATTTAGAATCATGTTTGGAATAATTGTAGATTTTAAATTGTTCGTTGTAGCATCACGTTTTTTGAAACGGGCCGAAAAATGAAGAAACGGGGCTGTCGGCAGGGTGCTGGCAGCACTGCCTGGGCTGCCTGCCCAGACTGCCGAGCATGATCGGCCATGATCGGCCATGTCTCGGCCACAGCGGCCGAGAATGATCGGCCAGCCTGCCGAGCAGTGGCTCGGCCAGGCAGCCCTCGGGTTTTTGGCCCGATTTTGAATCGGGCCGCGGGCTGGGCCTAAAACCGAATTATCCGGGAGTCCGTTTTAAGTTTATATTTCGTTGTAATTATTTCCCAAAATTTAAATTGGATTTTAATTTGACTAAATTAATATTTGGAATATTTTTTTTAGTTAAAGGAAATAAATTAAACGAAAATATTATTTTGGCCGGATTACTTCGAATGAATTTAAATGACGATTATTAGTATTAATTGGATTAATACCATTAAAATTGAATAGATTAATTTTATATTGATTGGATTAATATCTTAATTGATTATTTAATTTTAATGCCACTTTATATTAATTGGATTAATATAGTAGAAATTGAATAGATTAATTTATAGATTAATTAGATTAATTTATATTAAGATTAATTGTTTAATTTCGTTGCCATTACATGTTGTATGGAATCCTTATGTGATGGTGATATAGCTCGTGGACTTAGTTTTTGAATTTTTCGATTCGATTGGGTTATAAAGGCCGTTTTGAGCCTATTTATATTTACTAGAAAAAATTGTATAGGATGCAATTTTTCAATGATGTAATTATTATTTTGGGTATGAAGAAGACCGAAGACAACCGACCGAGAAGACGAAGAATCGAAGATTTTTTTTATTGGGTCATTCGCTTGGCCCAGTACTTAGGAATTAGGTCCATGAGCTATATGTTGGTAGTAACTAGGTTCTTGTTTTGCTTTTCATTTTGAATGATTGACAAACCAACAAACGCGCGTATAATTGAATTAATGTGCAAAGTGTAACATTAATCGCGAAATTCTCCCGACTACAAATGACTAAGTTTGAAAAAGGTTACGAGGTTTCCTACCCTCCATCAAACTCGTAGAAAATTGATACTCGAAATGGTGTGCTATGCTTCCGAGTTATCGGGGTAGTACATTTGGTAGAGGTTGAAAAATTCTTGAGTGCATTAGATGCCTTCGGTTGGTGATAAATTTCGCCCTAGAAACCCGATAGGTTGCCGGTGAGATTCAATAGTCAAACTGATAGACGTTGATGGTCAACAACTTAGATAGTCTGGATTGCCAAGAAACCTGATAGGTTGAGGGCATGAAGACTAGGGGTAAAAGAAGATCAAATCATCCGTTAGACGGGTTGGTGTTAGACACCACTTTACAGAAATTAATTGGCAAGAAACCTGATAGGTTGCGTCTGTTAAAATTTGTAAAGAACTTGATCACCAATAAGAAGTCGATCTAACCATGATTTCCGGATTATAACATGGGAGTGTATAATTCCGATAAAATTAGTGGGAGCCGAGACAAGAATTATACAAGCCCTTAAGTTCTATATTCGGTCATAATTAAACAAGTCACTAATTTAATCTTGTCTAAATCTTTGCAGAAAACGAAATTGAATCTCTCTAAAATGGCTAAAAACCCACTTACAATACTACTTGAAAAGAATCTCCTAACTGGACCTAACTTTGTTGACTGGTTGCGGAATCTGATGATTGTACTCAGTATGGAGTCTCTGGGATACGTCTTGGAGGCGGACATTCCACCGACTCCAATCCGGACTAGGGGTAATCAGGAAGACATTGACGTCCATGAAAAATGGGTCAAGGATGATGTGCTAGTCCGTGGTTTTATGATGGGCTCAATGACTAATGAGCTGCAGAGAGCGCACGAGAAAATGACTTCGCCAGTGCATTCTCGCACACTTGACCGAACTTTATGGAGAGCACGGTAGGACTGCTAGATATGAGATATCAAAGCGGTTGTTCGGTGCTAGGATGAAAGAAGGGGAGAAAGTGGGAGACCACGTCCTCAAGATGATCTCTATGATTGAGAGGCTCGAGGTGCTCAACTTTAATATGGATTTATCCCTTCAAATTGATCTCATCCTTCAATCTCTACGACTCTTTCACGCAGCTTTGTAATGAATTTCAACCGTAATGAAATTACATGCACATTAGTGGGCTAATGAATAAACCGGTGACGGCACAGTCTAACATGAAGACTAAACCGAGAGAGGTTGCTCTTGTGATTTCTTCCGGGCCTAAGAGGTCCAAGAACAAGAAGAAAAAGACCTACGAGCAAGACAAACCCAAGAAAGGGGTGCAAAAGGAAAGGGCAAGGCAAAGGTTCAAAAGGTAGGCGGTCCAAAACCTACGGACAAATGCCTTGAATGCGGTGAGTGGGCCACATCGCGAAGGACTTGTCCCAAGATTAATGGCGCATCGTGCACGGAACTTTTTGTTTTTGAAACTAATTGTTCCGCTATCGTATATTCTCGCTTCATGGATTCTCGGATTCAGTGCCACTTCTCACATTTGTACTATGAATCAGATCTGGAACGAAGTAGAAAACTTGAAGTCGGGAAATAATGATCACCATTGGAAGCGCACAAAGTGTCGAGGCAACCGATATTGGATCAATCCTTCCGGGTTTAGAATCGGTTTTATTTTGACATTAGATGAAGTACTTGTTTTGCCCAAGGGCATAAAAACATCAGATCCATTCCAGTCTTGGACCGGAAAGGATTTTGTTTCTTCATTGGCAATGGCGCTTATAAAATTTATTTTCGAAATAAATTGGTTGGAACAACTACATTGTTGAATGGTTTATATCATCCGAACATGCAAAATAAAAATAAAGAAAGGCACACTATAACTAGGAAACGTGGTAGGCAAGATACTAATCAAGCTCTTAAATGGCACCTTAGACTTGGTCATGTTGGTCAGACCAAGGTTCAGAAAATGGAGAAAGATGGACTTTTAAGTCCATTGGGTGTAGAACCCTATCCAACTTGTGAATCTTGCCTTAGAGGCAAAATGACGAAGTTCCCCTTCACAGGGACTTTTGAAAGGGCTGCCGATAAACTTGGATTGGTGCATACCGATGTTTGTGGTGCTTTAGAAGTAGCCCGAGATGGATATCAATATTTCATAACGTTCACAGATGATCATACTAGGTATGAGATTGTGTACTTAATGAAACATAAATCTGAAGCCTTTGCTAAATTCAAAGAATTTAAGGCCCTAGTTGAAAAACAAACTGGATGTCATATCAAAGCACTTCGGTCGGACCGAGGTGGCGAATATATGAGCACTGAGTTTGATGAGTTCCTTAAAGAACATGGAATAGTTTCACAATTCACGCCTCCAGGAACCCCACAGTTAAATGGTGTTTCAGAAAGGAGAAATCGGACTTTGTTGGACATGGTTCGCTCCATGTTAAATTACACCGATTTACCTATTTACCCGTGGGGTATGCCTTACTAACATTGCCTATATCCTAAATAGATGTCCTTCCAAATCTGTTCCTATCACTCCGCATGAGATGTGGAAGGGTAAGAAACCAAGCCTTAATCACATAAGGATGCTGGGATGTCCGGCTATGTCAAAAAGGCTAAGGTGCACAAATTGGGCGAGGTCCATAAAAGGACGTTTCATAGGATACCCGGAGGACTCGATGGGTTCTATTCTACATGCCGAGAAGACCATAGGGTCGTTGTGGCATTACAAGCGCACTTCCTTGAGGATGAATTCATTCGGGAAGGTGGCTCGGGTAGAAATATCTCTTTGGAAGAGCATAATGAAAGTCCTAAGGAGACATCGATCGGGGATCAAGAACCGAACCTATTGTAACACTGACCTCCACTTGAAGGTCGATAGGGTATCTCACTTACCCGAGAGGTATGGCTATACACATGTCGAGGAATGGGTCTCCATGACACACACGATAGCGGTGAAACGACCTGTCACCTATGACCAAGCGATAGTGGATGTAGACTCCGATAAATGGCAAGAAGCAATGAAAGCCGAGATAGACTCGATGCATACCAATCAGTCTGGACTCTAGTAGATCTTCCAACCGGCATGAGGACTATTGGAAATAAATGGATCTATAAGAGAAAGACCGATGGGGATGGCAAGGTTGATGCCTATAAGGCCGGGCTTGTGGCAAAGGGTTATACCTAAAGGGAAGGAATCGATTATCATGATACCTTCTCGCCGTAGCTATGATAAAGTCGATTCGCATGATGCTTGCCATTGTTGCCTATTATGATTATGAAATATGGCAAATGGATGTCAAAATGGCTTTTCTAAATGGATACCTCGAGGAGGAAATCTATATGGAACGGCTAAAGGTTTTGTGTCCAAAGCTAATATTCATAAAGTGTGTAAGCGTAACGAGCCATTTATGGTCCGAAGCAAGCTTCTCGGAGTTGGAACCTTCGATTTAACGAAGCGATTAAGGACTTTGACTTGAACGAAATGAGGAGGAACCGTGTGTTTACAAAAGGTCGTGGGAGCAACATTGCGTTCTTAGTACTATATGTAGATTATATTCGCTTATAGGAAATAACGTAGCAATGCTCAAGACCTTTGTGAAAGCTTGGCTTTCTAAAACGTTCTCCATGAAAGACTTGGGAGAAGCTTCCTATATTCTAGGGATCCGTCTTTACGATATAGACCACGAAGAATGATAGGACTTTCCCAAGCCCTTTATATCGATAAAATCCGAGAATATTCAAGATGGATGAATCTAAAGAGGGTTCCTTCCCATGCGACATGGAATTCATCTCACCACGAAAATGTGTCATAAAAGTGAGGAAGACAAGAGAGAGAAGAGTAAGGTACCCTATGCCTCGGCGATGGGTAGCCTCATGTACGCTATGTTGTGTACGAGACTGAGACTTAGCCTACGCTGTGAGTATGGTAAGTCGATTCCAAGCAAACCGGGAAGGGAACATTGGACCGTAAAGAACATTCTTAAGTACTTAAGAAGAACTAGAGATTTAGTTCTTACTTATGGTGGTGGAGAACTGAAGGTGATTGGATTCACCGATTCTGATTTTCAAGGAGACAATGACGACTCTAAGTCGACATCTGGGTATTTATTTACTCTCAATGGAGGAGCAGTATCTTGGAGAAGCTCCAAGAAAACCGCTACTGCAGATTCCACCTGCCAAGCAGAGTATCAAGCTGCCTCAGAGGCTAGCAAAGAAGCATTTTGGATGCAGAAGTTTATACAAGAACTTCAAGTGGTGCCTAACGCGGAGTTGCCTATATCACTATTCTGTAATAATGATGGAGCTGTCGCCCAAGCCAAGGAGCCGAGCGCTCACCACAACACCAAGCATATAGAGAGAAAGTACCACATAGTTCGAGAGATGGTGGAAAAAGGATATGTTTCATTGGAAAGAGTAGACTCAGAAGACAATGTCTCTGACCCGCTGACTAAGCCATTATCTCAGGCCGTCTTAGAAAGACATCTGAAGAACATGGGTATTAGATACCATGATGTGTGGCATTGAGTGAAAGTGGGAGATTGTTAGGAATATGCCCTCGAATGCCACTCAGGGGATGAGAGAGTAAGGGCATTATACTTGTAATTATGGAATAATTAATAAAAAGGCAATACGATTCATTCACTGTTTATTGTATTTCGATTGCATTCTTGACTTGGTAAACATTGAAGTGAAGTCCATGTAAATAAATCGAACATTCCATTCTCGTTATGGGATAAGAGAAAATGTACTGGAAGTGTTTAAAGTTTATTTACGTAAATTGTTCGCAAGTCAATAAACTTAAAATGGGCATTAAGTTTTAATATGACTTGTATAACTGATGCTAGGACGTGTGCACGTCTTGATAGCATAGTTATAAGTATATTGGTGGGGCCAGTATACTCGAACACGACTCATACTCGATTGATCACACAGTATTCACTCTCGGAGAGTCGATGACGAATCGAAGGTTGTGATAGTATACGTGGACCTTTGACTTGAGGGTTCGGTAGAAGATGTGCTGTGACGTTTAGTTTGTCATTAGAGTAGTTAGACTCATTTGCTTAATTCTTGAGTCGACCTCGAAGTGCGAACTATACGGGCAGTGTGATCTTTCTTGTACGCCAAGAAAGGATTCTATCTCTGTTAGTGAGCGGGCGAATGTCCTATACGGTTAATGGCAAATAAGATCATAAGTCTTTGGCAAAGCATTACGATATAGTCGTATTAGATACACTATTAATCAGTCGGTCTTGATTTGCATTAACACATGTATAGAGTTTAGTCAACGATGAGGTTTGACTTTACCGTGACCGAAGACTTGACCGGGACATCGATGAAGGGTCTATACGTATATAGTATTCACGACATAATGGTTACGGAATGATCCCTTCATTCGTTCTCGATCGGGGTTCTGATGCGGCCGCTAAGTGGCTAAGTGCCGCCCGCACTTATTAGTTCCTCCCAATGCCGGTGAGACGGACCTACGAGTCGCGCATCGGGAGCGTTGACGGATAAAATGTGAATTTATTATCTCTCTATTAATATTAGATATTGGATATCTAATTATGATTTATTGGATAAATCAAATATCGGTCTTATGAATTTAAATTAAGTTCTTAGGGTAATTAATTTAATTCATAAATTATATTTCTTAGAGAAATATATATTTGTATTTGATATAATTAATTAATTAGATTAATTAATTAATATAAATACATTGATGATTAAAAGGAGTGTATTTAACGAGTCGTTTGTGACGTCCGCATACCTGAGCCGAGTGGCTCGGCTCGTTTTCTAGAAACTTCCTTGTGGCCACCCACTCCTCATGGCATGGCATAATCTTGCATGTGTGTGGGAACTCACTTAGAGTTGAGATTCCCACATAATTGTGAATGATAGTTGTAAAGGAATAATTATTCCTTTATAATATATATATCATTACATTATAAATGATGAGATGAGATAACACACACACACTTGCAAAGAGTGAGTGCACGCCGTGAGTTTAAGTGAGGAGAGAGAGAAAAATTTTCCTTCTTCATTTTGTTCATCTTTGAGGTGAAAAGAAGTAAGAAAAATTAAGAGAGAAAAAATTCCTACAACACTTCCTAGCCGTGTTCTTCATAGAACGGAGTGTTGTAGATTTTTCCGGGCAACTTCCGACGCGTGTGAAGTAGAGGCTTCGAATTTTCGGTCCTTGGAACGAAGGGATTTCGTGTTCGGGACGGGATCGTGATCATCGTCTACACTTTACGAAGATTTATTTCAAAGGCTTCAAGGGTATGAATCTTTATCTTTGAATTTTTTTTTCGTATATACGTTACTTGATCGATCCTGTTTGGGATTCGTATTTATTTCCGCTGCGTATTTCGTTTTATTTTCGGAATCCCAACATATATACATGTTTTGAGTTTTGAGTCTTGAAAGAACTTTCAAAAATTGATTTTTATTGACAAGATTATATGATTTCAAGGCCGTTTTGAAAATGTGATTGGTATACGTACAAACGTAGTGTATAATGCATATCATGGTGAAGTTCTGAGTAAGACTCATGAGATGGATAACATATCAGTATGGTACGATGAAAAGAGATTCGAATTTCAGCATGGTAGCTTGGAGTATTTAGGGATAACCGGTTGGTTGATAAGATAAAGAGAAATATGCTGCATGTTGTAGATTCAGTACAAAATATGATTTTGGAACTTTGGATTTTGTGAAACCGGGGCATATGGCTATAGGGCTCTATTGGTGTGGTAGTAGCGTGATTTTGCTATTGTGATTTTTGAATTTTGGGCCATATTGATTGGAGTCTGATTTGGTATGTTCGACGGTTTGTGACTGGTTGTTCATACGCCCGAAAGGTATGTTCAACAGTCGGGTGTGTTTCTTTGAGATCCACTGTATGTGATTTGTGTAATGTTTTGGGAATTTTATTCTTTCGTATATATGTCCCTGTGGTTCTGTGTTGATCGTGTTGGAGCTTACCATGTGAGGGTATTCTCGGTTATTGTTGATCCTTCGTTGGTAGTATTGGAGTTTATTATGTTGATGATATTCTCGGTTGTGTTTTGACCTTTGGTTGTTCATATTGGAGTTTATCATGTCGATGATATTCTCGGTTAATTTATTTGTTGATCATTGTCATTGATCGTATGAGCGTTCGAACTTTGTGTCGGTGTTTCGGGATTTGTTCATTGTTTTGGGAAGTTATTTCATAGATGTATCATGTATTATTAGTTTTTATCAGGATTGGGATTTGACTGTGTGATCAGGCTGACATGATTTGGCACAGATAGATTATTCCGTACTTGAGTTATAACGATGCATTTGGTTGAAATTCGTGAAATTGTGGTAAGCGTGTTGAGGCGTTGAAGGGGAGTCATTTGCTAGTAATTAAGCGACTTCAAAGACTTGTAAGTATACTGTTTTAGTTATTCGCTTGTGGTGATGATTGTTTGTCTCCGTGATGATCTTGGATATCTTGGTTGAGCTGTTGTTTAGGACAGATTGCCAGTTTCGAGGACGAAACTTATTTTAAGTGGTGTAGTATGTAATATCCTGAATTTCTACTAGGTTGCTTAATGTTATTTTCATCCGAGTTATATCGGATAGTGTGAATCTGTACAACATGGATAACATAATTAAAGGACTGAGACAGTTGTATTGGTACAATTGACGTAATTGGTTGACAATTGCATTTGATGATATTTTGTTTCTTATGAGAATATTATTGGAATGAATATATGTATTCAGCATGTCATGTATACGTATCTAGTATGTCGAGACGACGGACAAGAACAATTGGAATTGGCTAAGTATAGCCTAATTAACATACGCTAATTGAAGGATATAGCGCACGCTAATGTGCAGGCTTAGCGCAAGCTACAAGCGAAGACTAGCGCACGCTAAAGCCTAAGGTTAGCGTACGCTAATGCAGCTCAGTGCACAATGAATCTGTGGACCCGGTTACTTTCGGCGCATGTTTCGATGAGGTCAACATATGCTTGCTATGGACAATTAGCGCACGCTAAGCATGGGCTTGACATACACTAATTGCAGATTAGTCAAAAAGGGAATCCCGGCTTTGTCGTTTACTTTCAGTGTGTGGACCCAGGCATCTTTGGAGTAGGTGCAGATTGTCGAGTCAACTATGAGTAGTGCACGCTACCTGTGGAGAATAGCGTACGCTAATGAGTCTTTTACTGTAGCAAGTCAACATCAATATTATGTACGCTATGGCATGGGTTTTGCGTACGTAATCATTATGCGAAGTAAGGCAGTAGCCTCTGGACTATGATAGCGCACGCTAACAAAGTCAGTTAGCACACGCTATGGAAAGTAACGCACGCTATCTTGTGAGAATAGCTCACGCTAAAGTTGTTGGACAGAAACTCAGCTTACGACCGGACTGGTTTAGCGCACGCTAAAGGTAATCGTTAGCGCACGCTAATAACGTACAATATATATGTGCAGTTGGGTATTATTATTCATTTCGGCCATTTCTTCCCTTCATCCGATAGAGAGAGTTTTGAAGTTGGTTTTGAGGTTCCAAAACACTTGAGAATCATGGAGTTGACCGTCTTTAACAATATTGAACTTGGGAGTGACTGGAAACGGAATCAACCTTGAGAATCCACCCATTTCTTCGAAAAGGTTGTGAAAATTGATCGTTGATTAGGATAATATGTTGCGGTTGAGTTCGAGGATGTTCGTGAATTGCTTTGGCCGGGGACAAGGAACTTGTAGACGACGGCAAGGAATTGGTAACGGCTTCACTATCATCGTATCGGTATCTAGGCAAGTTATCACTTGTTCAGTTTATAATACTTAATGAATAATTTGGGTTTCATTTCGTGTATAATTCATACAGTAATGAGTATAAGTATGAATTCTGGAGATTTGGATAGTATGTTGTCTTCCGGATTTTGGAGTTAAATTATAAGGTATATGGTTTATGTTCATTATTGGTATGCTTGAGTATCGCGAATATATTTTGGTAAAGACGAGGATTTGAGTTATCTACAATATATGTGCTTTTGGATCGTCGAATATTGAGAAAATTATTGGTGATGGTTTTGACATCGAGATTGCTCTCGAAGGACTCGGGGCAAGTACTCTAATCATTTTTGTCATTTAGTGTCAATCATGTTTGATACATTCATGTATTGTTGTTGTCAGGCATGTGTGTATTGTTGTTATCGTGCATTTGTGCATTGATGTTGTTTGTCCACCAAGTGTTGGTCCGTCGGAATCATCTTGGATATATATACTGTGTGCGCTGGATCTTTGGACGGGTTTTCCACCTCGTGTTGGTCCGACGGGATCATCTTGGGATCTATGCAGTTAATGCTGGATCATTGGATTACCCATGTGTTGTTGTTGTGCATATATATTGTTGGTTATCCACCTCGTGTTGATCTAACAGGATCATCTTGGGATCTATGCTGTGCGCGCTGGATCGTTGAATTACCATAAGTATACGTTGTTGTTTTTGCTGTGAGCATATTGACATTGTCATATGAGTATGCATATGTAGGTCTTGTGTTAGGACCATGTCCGTATGTGTATTGGCCTGATGTCGGATTAGACTGATATGATTGTCGTGGCATTGCGTATCTTGAGGTATGTTCCATATATCCTTCTTGGTACTTGTCTTTTGATTGGAAACTGATTATGTTGTTGAGATTTCATTATATTATCCGATGGATTGGGTTGGACAGAGTTGGTATATTTCGTATTAGTGAGTTATGATGATGTTTGAGAATCTTGGGTATTGTCCGGGATACAGTACAAATGTTTGTGTACGATTCATTGTGGTATTGAGAATACGAGATGTGGAATATGATGAGAATTATCACGAATTGGTAAAGTTATGACGGTAAGATTACATTGGTAGTATTCTTACTTAGTATTTTCATTGATATGTAATTATTGACGTGATGCGATCATTATCATTGTTGGATATAATGGCTGACCCCGTCATGGGCTTTATTGTAATATCCGCAATTTTCGATTTCCGGTAATTTCTTTTATTTCGGCGGAAGTCTGTTTTGACGACTCGCTCATGGCCGTTTCGTCATTCTGAGAATGATTAATTCTACACTTTTTGACATCCGAGTTCGTTTCGGTGTCGTTTTGTTGAGTTCCGTGTTTTTTTCGCGACTTTTCCGCACTTGAGTTCGATTCTTGCGAATCTCGTCAGAAACTGTTGTTTCGAGTTTCCCGCAAGTCCGTTTAACTTTGTTGGACGTGTTGTGAACTTCGGTTTGGTTATTCGATCACGTATCGTGATTTCCGGGCGTTTTGGGCCATTTTGTAATTTCTTGAAAGTTACGGGTATCCGTATCTGTAATTGTTGTCTCGACCCGTTTCTTGGTCGCGTATGACTAATTATGGTATTACGCTTTCATTTCGAGTCGTTTATCTTGTCCGCGAACTTTTCGTCGTGTTCGTTAAAATCTGTTTGGAAATCGGGTCGTCGAGCCACAGCGGTGGCGGGGCTGGCCGACAGTGGCGGGGATGGCCGGACGATTGCGGGCACCGGCCGACGGTGCGCGAGAACCGCGAGCGCACGCTACGGCCGGAAGGCTACGCGCTTAACGGCAGTGTAGCGCCTGCCGCCGGGTGGCCTAGCGTACGCCATCGGGCACGGGCGATGGGGTTTCGAGGTTCGGACTCGGTCGGGATCGGCAGTAGCGCACGCTACGCGGCGTAGCGCGCGCTAGTCGGCGAGCTTAGCGCACGCTGTCGGCCGGCTAGCGTCGTTACTGCCGGCGATTGATCCGATGGCTACTAGGCAGTCGGCTAGCGCGCAGCATCCGGCCGTAGCGCACGCTAGCGGGAGTTGGGTCGGCGAGTTGGTCGGCGGGGTTGGTCGGTGATGCCGGGTGTTGTGGGCCCCGGCCGAGGGTACTCGGCCGATACGGCCGATAAGCGCTCGCTAGTCGGGAAGGCTAGCGCACGCTAAGTGGCGTATAAATATGGTGGCGATCACATTTCACTTCGTCTTTCATTTCCTTCCTTCTCCATCCGCGAGTGGCGATTCATGGGCGACGAAGCCATGTTGTTTAACAACAAATCCATGAAGTCCTTGGGTTCATAACATCAATCGATCGTCCTTTATCAACCTTTGATCCAGCGAATCAAGGTAATCTTCCTTAGAACCCTAATTTCGTGAATTTGGGGATTTTTGCATTTTCGTCCGATTCGTTCCGTGTTGTTGATTAATTCATGATGGGTATGATTAATCTTGATAGTATTATTGTGTTTAACATCATTTAATCCATTGTTCTTCGTCGAATCGAAGTATATTTCTTGATTTCCTTCGAATTGACTTTTTGGGGGATTTGTCCCCGATCTCGTTTTTCATCCGTTTTCGATGGATCGATTATGGTTAAATGATGTTGTTAAACATATTCTATGGATTGTATATCCATATTTCAACTTGGAATTCCGTTTTCGGGTTTTGACGGAACGAATCGTGTTCTTGGCCGTTTTGGGGGAAATCCGTGAACTTTCGTCATTCGTTCTTTGAATTCAACGGCTTTGAGTCGTGTTATGGAATTCATTTCATTGTTATTATTTGTCCTTCGTAGTTTATGAACGTGAGTTGGCGTTCGGTGGAGTCGGCGGGTTCGTAGTCGGTTCGGGCCAACCTACTTCGGTCGATTCTCCGCGTTGTTCTTATTCGAGGCAAGTACCTTGCCCATACTTTTCTCGTTTTATGGATATAATGATCGGTGGTCGTCTTGATGCGTTTGTTTGGTTATTTGAAATGAAGTTTCAAAGGATTTCGGTTTGGCCTCGTTAAAGGCTTTCTTTCAAAACGAGTGTGATTTGTGAACGGTGTTTTGAGAATTGATTATGATTTGATTATTTTGAACGTTGAAGGATTTTATGATGGTACTCCTATTGTTTAAGTTATGGAATCGTGTATTCCGTATTTAATCTTGTTATTTATTTTTGAAGAGTTTGATAATGGTGTCGAGTTAATGGCCATCTCTAGTGAGTATTCTTAATGAACTTACATTCTTAGCATGTTAGTATTGCATGAGTAACGTGTGTGTGTGTATGCTCACTACGGGTTAGATCCGACGGGGTCTCGGTAGGGGTCCACAAGAGACGTGGATCGACGAGCTTGCTTTTAACCACTACGGGTTAGATCCGACGGGGTCTCGGTAGGGGTCCACAGAGACGTGGATCGACGGTTAATTGTGGTGAAATTTTACAAATGTGTTTTGATATTGGCATTTCCGGAAATGAGTACTTTTGAACGGTTTTCATTTGCATGCATTGACTAAATGTGTAAGAGGTAAGTTATTCGTTTGGCCTACTTGGCTAGGATGGCTCTAGAGTATTTTGTTGTTTGTTTTAAATCATTTATTTGTGGATTTTGACGTTGGAAGACGAACCTTGTTGACGTTCTCGTGTACTGTGAGTTGATGAGATTTGGGGCTAAAATCCCAATGGTTTATAAAAGTCGTTTTACGGATTTGGGGCTAAAATCCCAATGATTTGGTTAATGTCATTTTCCAGAAAGTAAACCTTTGGGGCGGTGACCCCTTTTGTCTTTTGGTTTTCGAAAAGTAGGATTTGATAATCCTAAATTGTTTTCTATTAAAACTCTCGATGGCATTCTAAACCGTTTTATAAATTATTCCCATTGATTTATGATATTTCGTTTTTGAAATGTTTTCTCAAACCCTTGCCTCGGGAAGTACTTTTCGTTTCGTTTGGATCTTTGAGGATCCTCGGTTATTGTTATTCGTGGAATGTGAATTGTATGGCTCGTATTTGCACTTTGTATTTGCACTAGCAAAACAGTGGAGTTTGCTAACCCCCGAGTATTCGGGGGTGGATGTCTGTTTTGCATTCGGGTTTTGGAGCATAACACGGGGTCGGCACGAAGGATGATGAAAGATGATCGATACTAAACACAGTAGGAACCGTACATCGTGAGTTGGTACAGTTGTACTTAATTTTCATTCTTTGTATTGTTCCCGTTATGCACGGTGTAGTTGTATTTTGTCCCTGCGTGGGCATGAGTTGTATTTGAGTTGTATGTATTTGTGGAAAGACCAAATCGGTCTCGAGTCATTGTAGCCTTGAAGGCATTGTCGAGATGTTAAATATTGTTACCGGCTGGTAGATCCTCGAGGAGAGGGTCTACGGCGTGTAATATCCACGAGTGGATTGGGGTGTTACATAAATGGTATCGAGCTTAGGTTGAGGAATCCTAGGGTGTCTGGTTAAGTAGTGTTGTTTGTGTCTTGTTTCGTTGGACTTTTATCCGACCGAGTCGTGTCGCGACGCGTCGTTTGAGTTTGTTGGTCGTGATTAGTATCGTGGGGCGATCATCATCTTCGTGCGGCCTGTGGAAGTAAGTCTCCCTTCTTTGTGTTGTGCCTCGTGTGACACGAGCTATTTTTATGATTATTTGTTAAGTGGTGGAATCCTTATGTGAATTTTGATTTCACGATATGTATTTAGTCGACTCTCGTATTTGATTTATACGAGGAATGTAAATCGTTGTGATGTCTTTTTATTGTTGTTTTTGTCCGTTGTTGATGATTTTCGAATCGATTTGTACGTTTTACAAGTCTCTTGTGGAAGCTTTGTGCTTATACGCGTTCGACTTGTTCACTAGCCAGTGCGGGAGGGTATTTTATCAGTGGTTTTGTTCCGAATGTGGTATTTTATTGTTTATTTTCGTTTAAAGACATGTATTGTCTTGATTTTAAACGTTTTGATGCGTGTGCTAGGAGTTGTTTTAGTGAACGTCGGTATGTGTGAGTTTTGGGCATTCTGGCCTATTGGATTTTTGAAAACCTTGAGTATCTTAGAAAAATAAACTTCGAGACATACTTTTCAAATGACTTATTTCTTTTGTGGTACATCCTAGGTGCCACAATGTATTTCAAAAAAATTTTCTACCTCGAGGACCAAAATGTTTTGAGATATTTTCAACACTTTTATTTAGACCCGAGGGTCGAATATTTTGAAAGTTTTCACTAAGAGAAAATGTCCTCATTTTTATCAAATGCGAAATGGTTCTCCAATGTCTCGATAACGATGTTTCACGTTTGTACTTTTTTTTTTTGAAAGATGATACTCAAGATCAATCGGTGTTCTTCTAAATTATTTTCAAAATGAGGTTTTCGTTTTTAAAAGCTATCCATTCCCGTTTGAGGGCTGGGTATGTATGTGTGATGTTCGCGTTGTCCTTTTGATACTTTCTCCCGAGTATGACCGAATTGGCGGTGTGAGCGTTGAGTCGCTTTCCACACATTTGTTGCGTTAGCCCCCTGTGAGAGGCGGGATGTTGGTGTTGAATATTATCGCCTCGTAGTGATTCCTGCGTTGTCGCGCATGTGCGAGCTGTTAGAGCTTGGTTTGGTATGACCGTGTGCATCGGTGATGGTTCCGTTATGTGTCCGCTGTTTAATGTCTTGTTACCTTGCTCCGTATTTGTGAATTTCGTGGACGAGGCCGGAGGTAATGCCCGTACTATTTTGACTTACGTATTTTCTCTTCCCCGATCTATCGATTCGCTCATGTTCGTTGGTACTTTATGAACTTGTTCGGTATTTGATTTCATCGTCGAACGAGCGTGATCTTGTTTTGAGTTGATCCGGTTATCGATGTTACTTTTTGAGTTCGATTCGATTCTTGTGAACCTTGTTTGGGAGTGACATCATCTGGTTCTACTAGTTCTTTTATTCGAAGTGGATCGGATTTGGAACTCTTATGTTTTCGACTCTGTCGACTCATTTATGTTTGTTGACATTTCGAGATTGTCGCCCCTTGTTTTTGTTTATCGAACGAGTGTGGTATCGTTTGAATAACTCGTTCGTCGTGGTGACCTTTCAATCGCTATTCCCTTTCTGTGGATCTTCGGCAATGCATGTCTTGTAGTTCTCACCGGATCATCCTCGGAGTTGTTGTTTGAACTTTATTGTTCTTTGTGATTCGAACATGATTGTTCGATTTTGTTGTCTCGATCGTTTGTTTGTTCGGTTTTTGTTCTCGTTTCGTGATTGTTGAACGTTCGGGCTCCTTCGTAATTCCCTTTAGTTCGGGAAATTAGTTTCGTTTTCAATCTTCCATCCCTTAGGCGATGGGATTCCGTGTTTGTTCGGTTGACTCGCGTTTTGATTGATGTACCGTTGGGTTGGTCAATCATATTGATTTTCGTTCGTTGTGTTTTGTGATTATCGTATAATTGACTTGGCTATTGTATCCGTTTGTTTTCTCTTGTCACTTGTCGGTTTTATTTTTTCCCTTTCGGAGTCGTTGTGTTGGTGATATTGGAGATTTTTTACAAGACGTTTATTCCTTTGCGTTGTTTGTAAATTTCGCCGTTGGGCGTTAGTTACGCATTCTTGTGTGTCTCGTTGAGTTTTCTGGCGGAATATTTCTTCTCCTACTTGTTTT
This sequence comes from Orobanche coerulescens, assembly GCA_033398695.1. Lineage (NCBI taxonomy): Eukaryota > Viridiplantae > Streptophyta > Magnoliopsida > Lamiales > Orobanchaceae > Orobanche > Orobanche coerulescens. The sequence goes on along the minus strand of CM065802.1, from coordinate 123,814,456 downwards.
AAGTTTGGGACGAAACTTCTTTTAGGAGGGTAGAATGTAATATCATGATTTTAATTCCGGTAATTTCTTTTTTCGGCGGAAAGTCTGTTTTGACGACTTCGCTCATGGCCGTTTCGTCATTCCGAGAATGATTAATTCTACGCTTTTTGACATCCGAGTTCGTTTGGTGTCGTTTTGTTGAGTTCCGTGTTTTTTCGCGACTTTTCCGCACTTGAGTTCGATTCTTGCGAATCTCGTCAAAGCTGTTGTTTGAGTTTCCCGCAAGTCCGTTTAACTTTGTTGGACGTGTTGTGAACCGGTTTGGTTATTCGATCACGTATCGTGATTTCCAGCGTTTTGGGCCATTTTGTAATTTCTTGAAAGTTACGGTATCCGTATCTGTAATTGTTGTCTCGACCCGTTTCTTGGTCGCGTATGACTAATTATGGTATTACGCTTTCATTTCGAGTCGTTTATCTTGTCTGCGAACTTTTCGCCGTGTTCGTTAAAATCTGTTTCGGAAATCGGGTCGCCGAGCCACGGCGGTGGCGGGGTGGCCGGACGATTGCGGCACCGGCCGGACGGGTGCGGCAAGAACCGCGTAAGCGCACGCCACGGCCGGAAGGCTGCGCGCTAACCGGCAGTGTAGCGCCTGTGCCGGGTGGCTAGCGTCTGTATCGGGCACGGGCGATGGGGTTTCGAGGTTACGGACTCGGTCGGGATCGGCAGGTAGCGCACGCTACGCCGGCGTAGCGCGCTAGTCGCGGCGTAAGCGCACGCTGTCGGCCGGCTAGCGTCGTTACTGGCAGGCGATTCGATCCGGTGGCTCTTGGGGCCAGTCGGCTAAGCGCAGTATCCGGCCGTAGCGCACGCTAGCGGGAGTTGGGTCGACAGGTTCGCACGGCAGGGTTGGTCGGTGATGCCGGGTGTTGTGGGCCACGGCGAGGTACTCGGCCGATACCGGCCGATAAGCGCACGCTAGTCCGGGAAAGGCTAGCGCACGCTAAGTGGCCCGTATAAATATGGTTGGCGATCACATTTCACCGTTTTTCATTTCCTTCCTTCTCCATCCGCGAGTGGCGATTCATGGGCGACGAAGCCATGTTGTTTAACAACAAATCCATGAAGTCCTTGGGTTCATAACATCAATCGATCGTCCTTTATCAACCTTTGATCCATGAATCAAGGTAATCTTCCTTAGAACCCTAATTTCGTGAATTTGGGGATTTTTGCATTTTAAATCCGATTCGTTCCGTGTTGTTGATTAATTCATGATGGGTATGATTAATCTTGATAGTATTATTGTGTTTAACATCATTTAATCCATTGTTCTTCGTCGAATCGAAGTATATTTCTTGATTTCCTTGAATTGACTTTTTGGGGATTTGTCCCGATCTCGTTTTCCTCCGTTTTCGATGGATCGATTATGGTTAAATGATGTTGTTAAACATATTCTATGGATTGTATATCCATATTTCAACTTGGAATTCCGTTTTCGGGTTTTGACGGAGCGAATCGTGTTCTTGGCGTTTGGGGAAATCCGTGAACTTTCGTCATTCGTTCTTTGAATTCAACGGCTTTGAGTCGTGTTATGGAATTCATTTCATTGTTATTATTTGTCCTTCGTAGTTTATGAACGTGAGTTGGCGTTCGGTGGAGTCGGCGGGTTCGTAGTCGGTTCGGGCCAACCTACTTCGGTCGATTCTCCGCGTTGTTCTTATTCGAGGCAAGTACCTTGCCCATACTTTTCTCGTTTTATGGATATAATGATCGGTGGTCGTCTTGATGCGTTTGTTTGGTTATTTGAAATGAAGTTTCAAAGGATTTTGGTTTGGCCTCGTTAAAGGCTTTCTTTCAAAACGAGTGTGATTTGTGAACGGTGTTTTGAGAATTGATTATGATTTGATTATTTTGAACGTTGAAGGATTTTATGATGGTACTCCTATTGTTTAAGTTATGGAATCGTGTATTCCGTATTTAATCTTGTTATTTATTTTTGAAGAGTTTGATAATGGTGTCGAGTTAATGGCCATCTCTAGTGAGTATTCTTAATGAACTTACATTCTTAGCATGTTAGTATTGCATGAGTAACGTGTGTGTGTGTATGCTCACTACGGGTTAGATCAGCGGGGTCTCGGTAGGGGTCCACAAGAGGCGTGGATCGACGAGCTTGCTTTTAACCACTACTGGTTAGATCAGACGGGGTCTCGGTAGGGGTCCACGAGAGGCGTGGATCGACGGTTAATTGTGGTGAAATTTTACAAATGTGTTTTGATATTGGCATTTCCGGAAATGAGTACTTTTGAACGGTTTTCATTTGCATGCATTGACTAAATGTGTAAGAGGTAAGTTGTTCGTTTGGCCTACTTGGCTAGGATGGCTCTAGAGTATTTTGTTGTTTGTTTTAAATCATTTATTTGTGGATTTTGACGTTGGAAGACGAACCTTGTTGACGTTCTCGTGTACTGTGAGTTGATGAGATTTGGGGCTAAAATCCCAATGGTTTATAAAAGTCGTTTTACGGATTTGGGGCTAAAATCCCAACGATTTGGTTAATGTCATTTTCCAGAAAGTAAACCTTTGGGGCGGTGACCCCTTTTGTCTTTTGGTTTTCGAAAAGTAGGATTTGATAATCCTAAATTGTTTTCTATTAAAACTCTCGATGGCATTCTAAACCGTTTTATAAATTATTCCCATTGATTTATGATATTTCGTTTTTGAAATGTTTTCTCAAACCCTTGCCTCGGGAAGTACTTTTCGTTTCGTTTGGATCTTTGAGGATCCTCGGTTATTGTTATTCGTGGAATGTGAATTGTATGGCTCGTATTTGCACTTTGTATTTGCACTAGCAAAACAGTGGAGTTTTGCTAACCCCGAGTATTCGGAAGTGGATGTCTGTTTTTGCATTCAGGTTTTGGAGCATAACACAGGGTCGGCACGAAGGATGATGAAAGATGATCGATACTAATCACATGAGGAACCGTACATCGTGTGTTGGTTCAGTTGTACTTTATTTTCCGCTGCTGTATTGTTCCCGTTGTACGGGTGTAGTTGTATTTTGTCCCCTGCGTGGGCATGAGTTGTATTTGAGTTGTATGTATTTGTGGAAAGATCAAATCGGTCTACTGAGTCATTGTAGCCTTAAAGGCATTGTCGAGATGTTAAATATTGTTACCAGCCTGGTAGATCCTCGAGGAGAGGGTCTACGGCGTGTAATATCCCTGAGTGGATTGGGGGTGTTACATTTATTTTTGGGTTCTTGGGATATTGAGCTTGTAGCGGTCGTGAAGAGATGAACTTCCCGGTGGATATTGACTATGACATGTGTTTGAGAATTGAGGATTTTGTCTGATTGCTATTCCACTATAAAAGTATTTTAATTATTCGTTATATACGTTGCGATTGTGTTTTGAAATGGCCTTTTAGTATTTTGCAACTCAAGTTATTTTGGAAAATCATTTTCTAAAAACTATTTTGTCGGTACGTGTAAGCGATGGCTTAACGTATACTTTTAAACTGTTGAGTTTTGGCATTTTGGCCTTTTATTTTCAAATGAGATTTTTCGGCGGTATTGATAAATGGATTTCATAGAGTCTTTGAATATTTTAAATGATATTACCATCATCGCCGCTTAGGCGTATTTGAAATAGTTGCAAAAATATCTTTTAGCCTTGTGGGTTCCGTTTTGGGTCCACGACACTGTAATATTTCCGGATGGCTCTTGGGGGGTTATATAATATGGTATTGGAGCTTAGGTTGTGGAAACCTAGGCTATCGGGATGAGTCGAGTCGTGTTTTTGTCACGTCATTTGAGTTGTGTAATACCCGTGTATTTTATGAGTGTTGTTTTAGATGTATTTTGTGGTATTGTGGTTATTTGGACCGTATATATATTGATGATTGACCTTGGAATGTTCATGGGTGATAATTGTTGGGTTCTGTGATTCTCGGATTGTGCTCGTTTTAGCTGGACTTTTGCGAATTTAATTTTGGAAAACAGCACTTAGCGCACGCTAAGACTGTATGTCTAGCGCACGCTAACCAGGTTCGAGTAGCGCACGCTACTCTTGTGCAATAGCGTGCGTTAGGCCCGCTGGACAGTGAACCTTCTGGACTCTGGAATAGGGCGCTAGCGTACGCTATGGACGGACTAGCGTATGCTATTTCGATGTACTAGCGCACGTTACTTGTAGGATAGCGTGCGCTAGGATATCAGGTCAGTGAGGACAGAAATGTTTCTGGACTGCAGATACTTGCAGGTAGCGCACGCTACTGTATGGATTTAGCGCGCGCTAGTGGCAATCGATAGCGCACGCTAACAGATAGTTCAGCGTATGCTATCGGAGTCTGGCAGAAAGTTCTGGACTGCCTTTTCTTCAACAGTGCACCGCCCTCAGCTCGTTAGCGCACGCTAAGCCTGTAGCCGTAGCGTGCGCTAATACCTCCTAGTATATATATGGTGGGCAGGTTCTAGAAATGTCATTTTTCACCTCTTCCTCTTCCCTTCGGCGGCTGGGCAATTTGGAGTGTGGTTAGACGTGGTTTTCGACCAGTTTTCATCATCCAACAACATTTTCGAGTTCCTAGTCTCAATCTAACAAGATTTCATCCAATGTATCATCCAAATCAAGGTAAGATTGTTCAATCCCTAGTTTTTCGGAATTTTGAGGGTTTTGTTTAGATCTCGTCCTTCTAGTCCATTTTAAACATCGAATTGGGTCAGATTATGATTGTGAGACCATAATCCCTTGTTTTTCTTGAAGTCTACGGATTTTGTTTGAGTTCCCACCTATTGATTGGAGTATGAACGACTCCGCCTTAGTAGTGTTTGATAGTTTGTCCCTAAGAGTAGAATTTGAAGGGAATCCTTCCATTTTACGTGGTGTTGTGTTTTGATTCGATATTTCGATGTGTTAAGATCGAATCGTTGAAGGAAGTTCGGGCCGTACATTCATCCGTTCGCCGTTTCTCGTGTCGTTCAAATTGAGGCAAGTACTTTGATTGTGTTTAATGTACATCATGTGAATATGTAAAAAAATGGAATTTGTGCCAATTGTTGATCGAGTGTGTGTGAGCCGAGTAAAACCAGTGAGGGTCCCCTGGGGTCTGGTAGGCTGCGTATCCCTACGGATCACTCGGTTGGGCTATACACCAGGGAGGGCCTGACGAGGTGCCTCTGGTAACAACCCCAATCCACTCAGGGATATTACACGCCGTAGACCCTCTCCTCGAGGATCTACCAGGCTGATAACTAAAATCAAACATCTAAACATCGCCTTTAAGGCTAAAATGACTCAGTAGACCGATTTGGTCTTTCAATAATAACATACAACTCAATTCCAAACACATACCCACGCAGGGGTCAAAATACAATAAACTCCCATACAACGGGGAAAAGATACTGCAGCGGAAAAGAAAATACAACTAGACCAATACGACATCAACGGATCCTCGTGTGATTAGTATCGTTCATCTTTCATCATCCTTCGTGCCGACCCTATGCTATGCTCCAAAACCTGAATGCAAAAAATAGACATCCACCCCCCGAATACTCGGGGGTTAGCAAAACTCCACTGTTTTGCTAGTGCAAGTACAAGTGCAAAAATACGAGCCATACAATTCAAGTTCCAAGAATGACAATAATCAGAAATCCTGAAAGATTAAAATACAACGAAACGAATACTTCCCGATGCAAGAGTTCGAGTAAAACTTTCCAAATCCTGAAAGATCACAATTAACGAGAACGGTTTGCAAAATGGTTTAAAATACCCTCGAGAGTTTTAATAGAAAACAAATTAGGATTATCAAATCCTTATCTTTCCAAAAATCAACAGGGGTCACAGCCCAAAGGTTTTGTTTTCGCAAATAGAAAACCACTAACAATTTACAGGGTCAGAGCCCGACATCACGTGTCCTCGACGGACATAAAAATCAACAAAACATAATCGCGCACGCGCATCGCCTAGGACCAGGACGAAGCCACAAATCCCACTCGAGGCCTCGAAGGACCCTCCCGAGCTGGTTAGCGAAACAAATCACACACATGCATCGCCTTGGGAACAGGGTAATACCATTGATCCCGCCCGAGGCCTCGAAGGACCCTCCCGAGCTGGCTAGCTAAACAAATCACAACATCTTTGGCGCTCACGGTTGGATCAATCACTTGTTGCATCCTGACCACATGATCACATGCCATGTGTGCGTAGTTTTTCTTAGGCTCTCACGGTTGGATCAATCGTTTGTTGCATCCTGGCCACATGATCACATGCCACGTGCCACCGTAGACCCCGCCTACATCCACACAATCACACACATATCAAAATGCAACAAAGATATCCAAACAATTCACTCAGAGGCATCAAACACTTAGTAAAACACCACGTCAAACCACAACGCACTGAAATGAAATAATATACGTCCACACGTCATACCAAGTGCAACATCAACACCAAACATATCCATAGGAATCACATAGTCATTTACAAACTACGCCATTCACAAAACACACGCGTTTTGAAAGCAAGCCTTTAACAAGGCTAAACCGAATCTTTTGAAAGTTCGAAACAAACGATCACATAAACACATAGAGACGGTCACTAATTATCATATTCATAAAACAAGAATGTATGGACAAGGTACTTGCCTCGAATAACCACAACGCGGAGAATCGACCGAAGTAGGTTGGCAAGAACCGACTACGAACTCGCCGACTCCACCGAATGACAACCCGCGACAATAAACTACGAACGAAAACAATAACAACGAAAATGAATTCTAAAGTACGACCCAAAGTCGCTGAATTCAAGTAACAAATGACGAAGGTTCAAGGGTTTCCCCCAAAACGGTCAAGAACACGATTTGTCCCATCAAAACACGAAAACAGAATTCCAAACCGAAATATGGATATACAATCCATAGGATATGTTTAACAACGACAACCCACGACAATAAACTACGAACGAAAACAATAACAACGAAAATGAATTCTAAAGTACGACCCAAAGTCGCTGAATTCAAGTAACAAATGACGAAGGTTCAAGGGTTTCCCCCAAAACGGTCAAGAACACGATTTGTCCCGTCAAAACACGAAAACGGAATTCCAAACCGAAATATGGATATACAATCCATAGGATATGTTTAACAACATCATTTGACAATAATTGGTTCGTCAAAAATGGATAGAAAATGAAATCAAGGACAAAACTCCCAAAAAGTCAACTCTAGGGATTCAAGAAAAATACCTTGATTCGGTGAAGAACAATGGATTAGATGATGTTATAATCACCTGGGATACTCCAAAACACCTTGGATGGAGTAGAAATCGTCCAGGAGCCCAAGCCCTAGTCGCCCTCGTCTCAACCCGCGGAGGAAGAAGAATAAATGAAGAAAAATGAAGGGTAATGACTGCTGTCCAGTTTATATACTGGACAGCTTAGCGTGAGCTAATCCTACCTGATTAGCGTGCGCTATCGAAGCATCAGAACAAAACGTTTTGCCAAAATATACAGTTAGCGCGGGCTAGCTACAAATGTTAGCGTGCGCTAACGATACCCCAAACCCAGTCCAGTAGCTCCTGACTGCCCTGAACTACCGGGTAGCGCGCGCTATCCTCCCGCCCAGCGTGCGCTACCAATGCACCCTAGCGCGCGCTATGTTACCAAATAGCGTGCGCTAACCAACGTTCTAACCCAGTCCAGTAGCCTCTGGACTGTTTCTGCACCACCCGTTAGCGCGCGCTAACGGCAACACTTAGCGTGCGCTAACTTTGGCAACTTAGCGCGCGCTAGCCACAAAGCATAGCGTGCGCTATCGAATCAGAGAGACAGCAACAGAACATCTCAAAAATGGGTATGACGACATACCCACAACTTTGGGAAATTACAAAACAGCCCCAAATGTCCGAAAAATCACGATACGACAACGAATAATCAAACCGAAGCTCACAACACGTATAACAACGTTAAATGAACTTACGAGAAACCCGAGACGACAGTTTCGAACGAGATTCGCAAGAATCGAACTCAAGCGCGGGAAAGGCGCTTAAGAACACGGAACTCAACAAAACGACACCGAAACGAACTCGGATGACAAAAAGTGCAGAACTAAATACTCTCAGAATGACGAAACAGTCACGAGCGAGTCGTCAAAACGGACTCCAGCCAAAAAAAGAAATTTACCGAAAATGTAAAATCGCGGATATTACATACTACCCTCCTTAAAAGAAGTTTCGTCCCGAAACTTAAAACAAGAAGGGAGAAGCAATATCCCGCCAAGAAAACTCAACGAGATACACAAGAAGTGCTTAACTTTCGCCCATCGGCGAAATGTTACAAGCAACGCAAAGGAATATACGGTGTGGAAACGCGCTCCACGACGACCAACACAACGCCACCGGTAGAAACATAATAAAACCAACAAGTGACAAGCATCATCAAAAAGATAATATTATCAAGTCAATTATCCGAACATTCACAAAACATAAAGTACCTATTACAAGGAAACACGCATAGTCGAGAAAACAGAAAGTAAACACAAACAATCCACAAGGGCAATCACAAACAATTCGGACTACGCCGAAATCCTCAAAACCACACTAGGCATCTCCGTGTCCTTTCGCAGCAGAGACGCCACCTCGATCCCCAAATCTCCCAGCTACCGTCTCGCAATGTATGGATCGGTGACCCACCTAGCCACACTCGAAACAGCTGACTAGCGGTGAACGACAATTCTTCGCGGTATGGCCCGCTCGACTACAGTTATAACATATCTTCGAACTGCTCACATTACTCACTGCAGGGGTACTACTCCTCTGATCACGCGATCTAGGAACCATTTTGGGATGACGAAACGAAGTCCCAACCTCAAGGGGCCCACTCCCCTGATTTTCTGAAAAGTTGCCAATGGTTTTCTGTTTCTTCGAGTCAGACATACTTTCGGTCGATAATCTGGATAGCTCATAGGCTAATGCCCTATTCTGATAATCTCTCAAGGAAGTACAAGCGAGACCTTCCATGTACTGACGAATCTCCGACTTCATCCGCCTACTAAAATGACAAATCTTATCCTCCTCTGTCCTTACATGATTCTGCACATAGCCGAGCTGTTTGCTAAAGTCAATAATAGCTTGAGACAGCAGTACATCCTGCAGTTTCACCGAAAATAATTCATTAATCCTCTAATTTCTGATCGGTTCCGGACAAAACTCATCTCTCATGAATCTCTGGAACTCTGCCCACATGACAACGCGATCTCGAGGCTTAATAGCCTCCCACCAGCTAGCGGCATCTTTGTCGAGAAGATACTGAGCGACCGGTACCTTACGTTCGACTGGACAATCAACTACCTCGAATATCTTTTCCAACTGGAAAAGCCAACCATCCCAGCACAATGCATCTGCAGCACCAACGAAACGAGGGGGATTCATACGAACCACTTTTCGAAGCCACTGATTTGCACTAGTGTGCTGGGTCACATATGTAACACGCTGAACTGCCTAAGTCAACTGAGTGGCTAACTGCTGCAAAATAGTAGCAACACCAATACCAATATCATCACCGGCAGCATGATCCCGATCACGCATCCGGTCGCCACGACCACGACCTCGGCCCCTCGGCATACTGAATAAGTAACAATTCAGCACAACAGAAAATCATAACACATAACACATACAACGATTACCGTCGTAAGGCAACACACATATGAATATCACAGCAACGACGGCATCGTTCGGCGACATCAACGACTCGAACGATAACCAGTGCACAATTACAAAACATCACGAAACAACCACGTATGTACACAATCATACAAACTCCAGTTCCAATAGCTCGCACAGGTGCGATAACACACAAATCATCACAAAGCGACAACATTCTATACCAACATCTCACCTCTCACAGAGGGCTAATCACAACAAATGCGTGGCAAACGACTCAACGTTCACGCCACCAATTCCATCATACTCGGGAGCTAACATTCTAACGACAATGTGAATATCATACATACATTCTGGATCGCAAAACAGAATGATAGGTTTTAAAAACGAAAACCACCTTTGAAAAAGAAAGATTTTGGAAACACTAGTTGATCTTGAGTATCACCTTTCAAAAAGTAGTACAAACACCATTATCGAGACTTTGAAAATCATCTTGCATTTGAACAAAAATGAGAACACTTTTCTTTTAGTGAAAAACTTTCAGAAAATATTCGGCCTTCGGGTCTAATCAAAGCATTTCTAAATAATTTGAAAATATCTCAAAGTATTTTGGTCCTCAATTGGAATAATTTTGAAACATATTGCGGCACTAGAAAGCACCTTGAAAATACCGCGAGAAAATAATTCATTTTAAAAGGTACGTCTCGAAATTTATTTTCTAAGATAATCAAGGTTTTCGAAAATCTATTAGGCTAGAATGCCTAAAAACTCACATGATCATATATCAAACCATCATAAAACATTCAAGGCCAAAATGCCAAAACTCGATTTAGGGAGTCAGTTTTACGAAGTAAAAATCAATTTGCAAAATACTGAAAGTCATTTTGAAGGAACTCACGCAACGGATAAAATACAGTTCAAAAATACATTAGCAGCGACACCGCTCCTCATATAGACGAAATATGAGAGTCACATAAACGCAATCATGAGACTAAAAATCTGCATAAAGATTCCGCCACTTAAAACATAATCATACCAGTAACTCGCATCAGACGAGGCACAAACACAAAGAAGGGAGACTTACATCCACAGGTCGCACGAAGATGATGATCGCCCCACGATACTAATCACGACCAACAAATCAGATGACGCATCACGACACGACTCAGTCAGACAAAATCCGACGAGACAAAACTCAACCGACCCTACTAAACCCGACAACCTAGGTTTCCACAACCTAAGCTCCGATACCATATATGTAACACCCCCAATCCACTCAGGGATATTACACGCCGTAGACCCTCTCCTCGAGGATCTACCAGGCTGATAACTAAAATCCAACATCTAAACATCGCCTTTAAGGCTTAAACGACTCAGTAGACCGATTTGGTCTTTCAATAATAACATACAACTCAATTCCAAACACATACCCACGCAGGGGTCAAAATACAATAAACTCCCGTACAATGGGGAAAAGATACTACAGCGGAAAAGAAAATACAACTAGACCAATACGACATCAACGGATCCTCGTGTGATTAGTATCGTTCATCTTTCATCATCCTTCGTGCCGACCCTGTGCTATGCTCCAAAACCTGAATGCAAAAAATAGACATCCACCCCCCGAATACTCGGGGGTTAGCAAAACTCCACTGTTTTGCTAGTGCAAGTACAAGTGCAAAAATACGAGCCATACAATTCAATTTCCAAGAATGACAATAATCAGAAATCCTCAAAGATTAAAATACAACGAAACGAATACTTCCCGAGGCAAGAGTTTGAGTAAAACTTTCCAAATCCTGAAAGATCACAATTAACGAGAACAGTTTGCAAAATGGTTTAAAATACCCTCGGGAGTTTTAATAGAAAACAAATTAGGATTATCAAATCCTTATCTTTCCAAAAATCAACAGGGGTCACAACCCAAAGGTTTTGTTTTCCCAAATAGAAAACCACTAACAATTTACAGGGTCAGAGCCCAACATCACGTGTCCTCGACGGACATAAAAATCAACAAAACATAATCGCGCACGCGCATCGCCTAGGACCGGGACGAAGCCACAAATCCCACTCGAGGCCTCGAAGGACCCTCCCGAGCTGGCTAGCGAAACAAATCACACACATGCATCGCCTTGGGAACAGGGTAATACCATTGATCCCGCCCGAGGCCTCGAAGGACCCTCCCGAGCTGGCTAGCTAAACAAATCACAACATCTTTGGCGCTCACGGTTGGATCAATCACTTGTTGCATCCTGACCACATGATCACATGCCATGTGTCACCGTAGTTTTTCTTAGGCTCTCACGGTTGGATCAATTGCTTGTTGCATCCTGACCACATGACCACATGATCACATGCCACGTGCCACCGTAGACCCCGCCCACATCCACACAATCACATACATAGCAAAATACAACAAAGATATCCAAACAATTCACTCAGAGGCATCAAACACTTAGCAAAACACCACGTCAAACCACAACGCACCGAAATGAAATAATATACGTCAACAGGTCATACCAAGTGCAACATCAACACCAAACATATCCATAGGAATCACATAGTCATTTACAAACTACGCCATTCACAAAACACACGCATTTTGAAAGCAAGCCTTTAACGAGGCTAAACCGAATCTTTTGAAAGTTCGAAACAAACGATCACATAAACACATAGAGACGGTCACTAATTATCATATTCATAAAACAAGAATGTATGGACAAGGTACTTGCCTCAAATAACCACAACGCGGAGAATCGACCAAAGTAGGTTGGCACGAACCGACTACGAACCCGCCGACTCCACCGAACGACAACCCGCGACAATAAACTACGAACGAAAACAATAACAATGAAAATGAATTCTAAAGTACGACCCAAAGTCGCTGAATTCAAGTAACAAATGACGAAGGTTCAAGGGTTTCCCCAAAACGGTCAAGAACACGATTCGTCCCGTCAAAACACGAAAACAGAATTCCAAACCGAAATATGGATATACAATCCATAGGATATGTTTAACAACATCATTTGACAACAATTGGTTCGTAAGAAATGGATAGAAAACGAAATCAAGGACAAAACTCCCAAAAAGTCAACTCTAGGGATTCAAGAAAAATACCTTGATTCGGTGAAAAACAATGGATTAGATGATGTTATAATCACCTAGGATACTCCAAAACACCTTGGATGGAGTAGAAATCGGCCAGGAGCCCAAGCCCTAGTCGCCCTCGTCTCAACCCGCGGAGGAAGAAGAATAAATGAAGAAAAATGAAGAGTAATGACTGCTGTCCAATTTATATACTGGACAGCTTAGCGTGCGCTAATCCTACCTGATTAGCGTGCGCTATCGAAGCATCAGAACAAAACGTTCTGCCAAAATATACAGTTAGCGCGCGCTAGCTACAAATGTTAGCGTGCGCTAACGATACCCCAGACCCAGTCCAGTAGCTCCTGGACTGCCCTGAACTACCGGGTAGCGCGCGCTATCCTCCCCCCCAGCGTCGCTACCAATGCACCCTAGCGCGCGCTATGTTACCAAATAGCGTGCGCTAACCAACGTTCTAACCCAGTCCAGTAGCCTCTGGACTGTTTCTGCACCACTCGTTAGCGCGCGCTAACGGCAACACTTAGCGTGCGCTAACTTCAGCAACTTAGCGCGCGCTAGCCACAAAGCATAGCGTGCGCTAAAGACTCAGAGAGACAGCAACAGAACATCTCAAAAATGGGTATGACGACATACCCACAACTTTGGGAAATTACAAAACAGCCCCAAATGTCCGAAAAATCACGATACGACAACGAATAATCAAACTGAAGCTCACAACACGAATAACAACGTTAAATGAACTTACGAGAAACCCGAGACGACAGTTTTGAACGAGATTCGCAAGAATCGAACTCAAGCGCGGGAAAGTCGCTTAAGAACACGGAACTCAACAAAACGACACCGAAACGAACTCGGATGACAAAAAGTGCAGAACTAAATACTCTCAGAATGACGAAACAGTCACGAGCGAGTTGTCAAAACGGACTCCGGCCAAAAAAATAAATTTACCAAAAATGTAAAATCGCGGATATTACATACTACCCTCCTTAAAAGAAGTTTCGTCCCGAAACTTAAAACAAGTAGAGAGAAGCAATATCCCGCCAAGAAAACTCAACGAGATACACAAGAAGTGCGTAACTTTCGCCCATCGGCGAAACGTTACAAGCAACGCAAAGGAATATACGGTGTGGAAACGCGCTCCACGACGACCAACACAACGCCACCGGAAGAAACATAATAAAACCAACAAGTGACAAGCGTCATCAAACAAATAATATTATCAAGTCAATTATCCGAACATTCACAAAACATAAAGTACCTATTACAAGGAAACACGCACAGTCGAGAAAACAGAAAGTAAACACAAACAATCCACAAGGGCAATCACAAACAATTCGGACTACGCCGAAATCCTCAAAACCACACTAGGCATCTCCGTGTCCTTTCGCGGCAGAGACACCACACTAGCCAGTTTTACTTTTTGGAAATTGATTTTTGTAGTCTTACGAATATATACATGTTTTGAGTTTTGAAAGACTTGAAAGAACTTTCAAAAATTGGTTTTTATTGACAAGATTATATGATTTCAAAGCCGTTTTGAAAATGTGATTGGTATACACACAAACTTAGTGCATAATGCATATCATGGTGAAGTTCTGAGTAAGACTCATGAGATGGATAACACATCAGTATGGTACAATGAAAAGAGATTCGAATTTCAACATGGTAGCTTGGAGTATTCAGGGATAACCGGTTGGTTGATCAGATAAAGAGAAATATGCTGCATGTTGTAGATTCACTACATAATATGATTTTGGAACTTTGGGTTTTGTGAAACCGGGGCATATGGCTATATGGCTCTATTGGTGTGGTAGTAGCGTGATTTTTCTATAGTGATTTTTGACTTTTGGTGTGGCTATATGGCTCTATTGGGTTTTGTGACTGGTTGTTCATATGCCCGAAGGGTATTCAACAGTCGGGTGTGTTTCTTTGAGATCCACTAAAAAGACGGTTTCTCTTTCGAACTATAAAACGCCCCTTACATATTGAATCAATCCACTATATTTCTATGTTGATTGGCTTCAATACATAGCATTAGGATTTATGAAAATAACTCAAAGAATCATCTAAGGTCTAGAGGTATATATCTATCCCCTAGAACAACTTAGAGTGAAGATCATTTGATCTAATCAAACATATTTTCTTTCGAAACATATGAAGACCATAAATATCGTCATTATTGGCCAAATAAATAAAGATTGTTAAAACAATGAAAATCACACAAAATAATAAGTAATTCATAATAGATCTTTATACAAACATAAATAACATGACTAACCTTGTTTATAATCCCAACTAAAGGTAACTTAGCCCATGAAGAGTTTAATATACATAATACAAGCTTGTGTGGTCATTATTAGTTGAATCAAGAGAAAGAATTGATCCTCACTCCCTTAGTAGATAAAGGAGAAAGAAGCAATAAACTCTCTGAACAACATATGCTATACCACACTCACACAAATCACTCAAGAATACAAGTGTGTTCTTCACACAAAAAGAAAATATTACAAAAAGTGGAGATATTATAAGATGAATGATCCATGATGAAGGATCTAAGGGGTCTATTTATACACCTAAAGTCATCTAATAGCTCCAAAACTCCAGCATTATTACAATGGATCGGATCAATGCCAGCCATCCCCTCAATAATACACAAAAAGTATAAAAAATTAGACAAATTTTAACAATCTGTCAAGAGTTACGGCCGTTATATTAAGGAGTTACGGCCGTAACTTGGATGGATTACGGCCGTAACATTTAGTAGTTACGGCTGTAACTTGGCTTCGTCAATTTGCTCACTGGTTGCTTTGAGAGTTGCGTTTTCATCCCAGAATTTCTCAGACTTTGCGTTTTTGCCCCAAATCTTCTTCGGATGATAACTTCTGATATATAACTCTGATTTTGAATCCGGAAAGACTACCGAATTCGTATCGGAAAGCCCTACGACATGAATATATCAAAATTTAACAAAGAGAATATTTAATGAACATGTTATTTCTTGAGTAAATCAGTTAATCAATCCGATTAAGACTAGATTTACATCATCATCCGATAAAAATAAAATTATTAAAAACTAATTAATTAAAAGCAAAAAACGAGTAGACTAGCTCAATTATGGGTGATATTTATCGATACAAACCATGGATAAGTGTATAAAACTGACACTTATCACACCCTCAAACTTGAATTCTTGCTAGTCCCGAGCAAGACTCTATACGCTCCAAAAATAAAAATAAGACAAAAACAAGAAAATTAATACACACATAAATTAAAAATAATTATATATAAAGAGAAAAGGAGATCAAAATGCCATTAATACACAACAACCAGCTTTATACAGTAGATAGAAATGAATCAAGATTCAAAATAAATCTACTAATGATTTTGAAGTTAAAACACGGTTTTTATTTTGTAATTCCAAATTCAAGGTTTTCCCCCCAAAAGGTTGATTATTTCTTTCCCACTCGTGATACACACGACTCCCTTTAATGGTTGCTCTCGATCACTCGTTTATTTTTCGACTCAATATGAAGAAGAATTTCATTGGCGTCATCAAATATTGTGATTTTTCACGAAATTGAGTGTATTGAAATTCAGCCGCTAATTAATTCAAATCTGCTCATAAACTACATCCCTTAGTGATAGCTTTCACACCGTTATTTGCTAACGTGTAGCTCTTTTCACTAACACAATTTCTAACTCATTTTTTTTAAAAGGTGATAGCTTTCACACCGTTATTTGCTAACGTGTAGCTCTTTTCACCAATTTTTCTGTGAGACGACAACTACGCACCAACAATGGTTAGTCCTTTATTTTTCGCAAAATTTAAGACCCCCAAAATTAGGCAGCTGTTGCTGCTCAACACTTCTCCTTTTCGTCATTTTTTTAGGTGATAGCTTTCACACCGTTATTTGCTAACGTGTAGCTCTTTTCACCAATGACTCCTTTTTTTTAGGGAATAGAATTTTTGCATAAAATCATTTCTTAGTTAAGCATGAAAAATCAAAAACTCCACAAATTAAGTAAATTTCAGTTCTATTTTTCATCAACCGACTGATTCTTCTTTTCTCAAGGTAACGAATGACTCAATTTTATATGATAACTACAAGGCTTGGAAAGAGAGATTAAGGCTCAAAAATTTTGGAATATACAATTTTTTACCGGTTAAAACAATTTTAGAAGCTTGTATATAGCTAATTTATTGGTGTTATGGCCAGATCTAGAAATGTCATAAATCAAAATACTATATATATATATTAAAAAAAAAATTAAGGCAAATATCCAAAATAATCAAAACACCCCAAAATAATTAAACAAACCATCCCCAAACTTGAAAATAAAACTGTCCTCAGTTTAAAAAAAAATAAAATGTAATGCAGAAAAGCAGAATACTCCCTGTTAAGAAAGTTGATGCTTGAGCTAATGCCTTTTAGAATCTGCAAGAGAATAAATATACGAGGCACACAACAAAATAAAATAAAATATACTCGTATGTATAACACAATTTTTAAGATGCGCATCAAGAAAGTCCGAAGAGTCGCCTTACGATGCCATCAATGCTTTTATAAAAAACACACAATAAAAATTACAGTAATAAAATAACAAACATAAATCGCGAATAGATGCGCGTCAAGAGATCAAGAAGAAACTCCTTAAGCTGCCACCTTTTAGCACGATTATTACACACGACAGAAAGTAAAAATACAAGAGGTCCGACATGGGTTATCAAAGGGAGAGGAATGAATCCACTTTTCGTTTTCTCACGGTAAAATCTTCCATCCAGATAATTTTAGCTAAAGCTGGATCTGCTTGAGGAACAAATTCATTGAGTTTTTTGATTAGTTCTTCTGGTGTTGTTGCAACGACTATTATTCGTTTAGCACGCTCGGAAATAAAACCCTTTTCAGCAGATTAGTCGATGAAAGATAGTAAACCATCAAAGAAACCATTGACATTAAGCAGACCTATTGGTTTTTGATGAACATTTAGCTGGGCTCTGGTAACCACATCAAAAAGTTCCTCAAGAGTGCCAAAACCACCGGGAAGGGTGATAAAGGCGCCAAAATTATTTATCATGTGAGTTATGCGATCTTGCATATTTACAGATCTAAACTCATCTCCAATAGTTGACCCGGTGATTTTACTTTCAGCCAGAGGTTTTGAAATTATTCCCAACACTCTTTCTCCTTCCATATAGGCAGAAGCAGCAGCGCGTCCCATTAATCCTAGACTTCCTCCTCCATAAACTACATGAATGCATTTTTCTCCTAAGGTACGACCCAAGTTGTGGGCTACTTCAGTAAAGCATGCCTCTTTTCCATAACTAGCTCCACCAAAGATGCAGACTGTGCTAAATTTTTTTGTTGAAGATGATGACTCCATTTTTGAAAAGAAATTATTTAGAGAGAAACAGAGAAAAGTGTAAGTTTGAGGGATGAATAAAAGAAACAAGCACAATGTTTATTTAGAGAAGAAAAAGAAGGTAAAAATTGTTAAACAAGTTTGTGATTGCGTTGATTGTGCTTCAACTACTCAATAGAATAATGAATGCATTTATCGCGTATCACATTTTTTTATTCAGAAAATCTCACCACATGACAAAAATAAAAGATACTTACGCGTATGAACAGTAGTTGTGATTGTGACTCACATCTTCCTCTAATTTTACGTTCAGAAACGGCCTAAACGCCTTCTATGAGTCGGGGAGAAGCTTCCCATCTAATTTTCTTACAAATTGGCAAACAGGGTCTTTTAACGTCAGATTCCCAAGACATTGTTCATATTCTGGTTTGAATTTATTCCACAAACATCAAATTCCGTAATGTACGAGTCCACTAAGATGCGTGTCAAGAGAAATTTCGATATCATCTAAATTCTCTTTATTTAGACCATCCTTAATGAATTGAATTTTATCTTCTCTGTTTGTAGATGGAATTCCTAAAGATAGACATTTTAAATTACAGTTCCATCTAGCACATTTATAGCAAATGGCTATTATCTTTGCTCGTCGTTTCTTGGCATATGAACTTTTTCCAAGCCCTGGTAAAAATCTAGTCGGTGTTTCTGTGAATTCACCTGCTATTCTTACTTTGGCTTCAATTATGAATCTTATGTCAAAAGGTATGCTTTTAATCATAAGCAACCTCATCCTTTCAAGTCTCGTCTTATAAATCTTTAAAATGACATTTTTGCTCAGAAAGGGAAATCTTTTTTCGATTTTATTCAAAGTTTCTTCCATGATAAAAAAAAAATAAAAAAAATGAAAATAATTGAAGAAAATATCTACAAATATCAGTTGTTGTGGGAAACTGAAAATTCCGACTTTAATAGTCACGGAGTACCATTATCCACCACTTGAACGGACAAACACAATTTAGTACTAAGTTACAACGTCGAGAAATTGTATCTATAACAATAGTTTACAATGTAAGATTTCAAAATAAAACTTATACTTCCCCGGCAACGGCGCCAAAAACTTGACACGTTCTTAGTGTAACTATCGCAAGTGCACGATATCGTATCAAGTAGTAAGTGGACTTTTTTAGTCCGGTTTATCGATCCCACGAGGAAGTTTGGTTATAATTTGAATTATACACTATTAGTCTATTTTTATAGATAATAAGATGAGTGAAACACACAATTAAAGAGTTTGGTTTAATAATTCAAAGAAAATGCAATAATAGTTCTAATATTTTAAGGAAATAAAAAGATTGCAACAATGATAGATTGATTAACGATAAAATGAAATAGTTGGGATTACAAACTTAGTTCGTCATTAGTTATAAAAGATATATAGGAGATCATAAGATGAATTTACTTATTATGTTGTGTAGATTCGATTTTCCTTAAAAAGACGGTTTCTTTTTCGAACTATAAAACGCCCCTTACATATTGAATCAATCCACTATATTTCTATGTTGATTGGCTTCAATACATAGCATTAGGATTTATGAAAATAACTCAAAGAATCATCTAAGGTCTAGAGGTATATTTCTATCCCCTAGAACAACTTAGAGTGAAGATCATTTGATCTAATCAAACATATTTTCTTTCGAAACATATGAAGACCATAAATATCGTCATTTATTGGCCAAATAAATAAAGATTGTTAAAACAATGAAAATCACACACAATAATAAGTAATTCATAATAGATGTTTATACAAACATAAATAACATGACTAACCTTGTTTATAATCCCAACTAAAGGTAACTTAGCCCATGAAGGGTTTAATATACATAATACAAGCTTGTGTGGTCATTATTAATTGAATCAAGAGAAAGGATTGATCCTCACTCCCTTAGTAGATAAAGGAGAAAGAAGCAATAAACTCTCTGAACAACATATGCTATACCACACTCACACAAATCACTCAAGAACACAAGTGTGTTCTTCACACAAAAAGAAAATATTACAAAAAGTGGAGAAATTATAAGATGAATGATCCATGATGAAGGATCTAAAGGGTCTATTTATACACCTAAAGTCATCTAATATCTCCAAAACTCCATCATTATTACAATAGATCGGATCAATGCCAGCCATCCCCTCAATAATACACAAAAAGTATAAAAAATTAGACAAATTTTAACAATCTGTCAAGAGTTACGGCCGTAACATTAAGGAGTTACGGCCGTAACTTAGATGACTTATGGCCGTAACATTCAGTAGTTACGGCCGTAACTTGGCTTCGTCAATTTGCTCACTGGTTGCTTTGAGAGTTGCGTTTTCAGCCCAGAATTTCTCAGACTTTGTGTTTTTGCCCCAAATCTTCTTCGGATGATAACTTTTGATATATAACTCTGATTTTGAATCTGGAAAGACTGCCGAATTCGTCACGGAAAGCCCTACGACATGAATATATCAAAATTCAACAAAGAAAATATTTAATAAACATGTTATTTCTTGAGTAAATCAGTTATTCAATCCGATTAAGACTAGATTTACATCATCATTCGATAAAAATAAAATTATTAAAAAATAATTAATTAAAATCAAAAAACGAGTGGACTAGCTCAATTATGGGTGATATTTATCGATACAAACTACGGATAAGTGTATAAAACTGACACTTATCAGTGTAGTATGTAATATCCTGAATTTCTACTATGGTTGTTTAATGTTATTTTTATCTGAGTTATATTGCACAGTATGGAATCTGTACAACATGGATAACATAATTAAAGGACTGAGACAGTTGTATTGGTACAATTGACGTAATTGGTTGACAATTTCATTTGATGATATTTTGTTTCTTATGAGAATATTATTGGAATGAATATATGTATTCAGCATGTCATGTATACGTATCTAGTATGTCGAGACGACGGACAGGAACAATTGGAATTGGCTAAGTATATCCTGATTAACGTACGCTAATTGCAGGACATAGCACACGCTAATGTGCAGGCTTAGCACACGCTAAAGGCAAAGACTAGCACACGCTAATATCCTGAATTTTAGAATAATATTTTATCGTGACCTTGTTGGAATACTGGTAATATGAATATTTAATTTTGGTCCTGGAAGTAATATTGAGTAAATAAGAGTAATATATCGGGTAGTATTTTCTAATATTGTCGAATAATTATTGGTAAGAATGTGATGGTGGCCAACATTGTATTCTTCGATAAATTATTCAACGAGAATTAGAGAAATTATCCGGACTCTGGAAATATTAGACTAAAATATTGGTGAGTTATTAGTTTTATCGGACGTAGTATGAATTAATCGATTAGTCGAGTTAGAAGACTGAATAATGAATCTCAAATTGATCCGTTTTTACTCGGTTAATTTATAGTCGAACCTTGTTGGGTCGAAGAAACCCAACTATCCATTTTATATAATATATTATATATATGTGTGTATATATGAGAAAGGGAGAATTTCCTCACGTCTTTCCTCACTCTCCCTCACCTTTCACTTTTCTCTCTCCCTACATACTACACCCTCACGGGATGGACATCCATAGACCACCCCTGCCCTTTCCTCCTTCTTGGCGATCGGACCGGCGATTTGAGAGATGGTGGAGATGACGGACATGGTCCGTCGAGATCACAGTTTGAACTTGGTCGGAGGATCGGGGTTCGATAGAGGTGAGTCGAGGAAGTTAACGCGATGGGATGATGTCTCCGGCGATAACTGAAGCTCGACGGCGGCATGGTAGCTCGTGTCTGGAGCAGCGACGGCCTGGTCGGAACTTTCGGACAGGATGATGTTGTAAAAATCGATCATTTCGGGTCTTTTCCGGCGAGCTGGAGCTCGAGGAACCAACGGCTATGGAGTTCCGATCAGTGGCTCACTGGAGAAGAGAACCGCAGCGTATGGTTCCAGATCCGGCCGGTTGTTGGAAGGTTAACGATGGTGGCCTGTGACGAGAGAGAATGATCTGGTTTTCAGGCGGATGGAGTGCGGCGGTGGACCTGTCGGAATGTTTTCCGGCGGCAAGGTGAATTTACGGGTCTGGTCTCAAGTTTCTGACGGTCAGGCTTGATGTATGACGAGGTCCGGCGAGTTTGATTGTCGTCGATCTAGATTCCATCCAGGAGACGGTGGATTCCGGCGGGTGCTCGGTGTGTCTGTATGGTGTGCTGGGTGTATGTGTATATATATATAGGTGTGTGCATATATATATATATATATATATATATATATATATATATATATATGTATGTGTGTGTAAGATGTGTGTGTGTGAGTTGTGCCTTGTGTGTGTGTGTCGAGTCGGGTGTGTGTGTATAATGGTGGTTATGTGTGTATGTGTGTATGTGTGTTAATATATATATATATATATATATTATATGTGTTGGAGGTTTGTGTGTGTTGAGTGTGGTGTGTATATATATATATATATATATATATATATATATATATATATATATATATATAAAACAGGCGTGTGTGTGTGTGAGTTTCAGTATGTGTGTATGTATATATATAGTCATGGTTGCGTGTACGTGTTCGTGTTGAGATTATGGACGGGGAGAACATTAGGCATAGACGAAGGTTTGATAATTTGGTCTTCGAGCGGTTGAGTGTATTTGGACCTATAGAATGAGCCGAAGTTCGGAGTGGAATTTGTGTTCGGAGCAATAATCGAGTTGTGGATTCGGGATAATTATCGTTGGTCGTTTGATCCGATCAATTAATTAAGGGGCACAATTGAGGTAATATATTAGCCGACTAATTACCTCGAGATTATAAAATATTAAATTGGACTCTTATATTAAGTTGTCTTTTATGGATCGATCGGGTGAGCCGTATTCGTCGGGACTTTCGGCATCAATTATCGAGGCAAGTTATTACTTGCACAGTTTATAATATTTAATGAATGGTTTCAGTTTCATTCGTTTATAATTCGTATAGCAATGATTATAATTGTGAACACTGGAGATGTGGGATTGTACGTTGTTTTTTCCGATTTTTGGGAATTAAATCATAATGTATATGATTTACTTTTGTTATTGGTATACTTGGGTATCGAGGATACATTATGATAAAGGCGGGGATATGAGTTCTCTATAGTCCGTGATATTTTGGATCGTTGAATATGGAGGATAATCGTCAGTGATGGTTTTTGACATCGAGATTGCTCTCGAAGGACTCGGGACAAATACTCTAATCATTTTTGTCATTTTGTGTCGATCATATTGTCATGCATTTGTGCATTGTTGTTGTCGTGCATTGTGTACTGTTGCATTGTGCAGTTGTGCATTGTTGTCGTATGTCCACCACGGGTTGGTCTGACGGGATCATCGTGGGATCTATGCTAGCGTCATTGGATCATTGGACGGGTTTATCCACCTCGTGTTGGACCGACGGAATCATCGGGGGATCTATGCAGTGAACGCTGGATCATCGGATTACCCATGTGTTGTTGTGCATTTGTATATTATGGATTTGCCATAAGTATACGTTGTTATTGTTGTGAGCATATTGACGTTGTCATGTGCATATGTATATTATGGATTTGCCATAAGTATACGTTGTTGTTATTATTGTGAGCATATTGACGTTGTCATATGAGTATGCATTTGTAGGTCTTGTGTTAGGACCATGTCCGTATGTTGAGTTGATCTGATCTCGGATTAGAACGACATGATTGTCGTGGTATTGTGCATCTCGAGGTATGTTCCGTATTTTCTTTGGTATTCATCTTTTGATGGACAATCGATTATCGTATTGGGGATTCATTGATGTTACTGGATGGACTGAATTGGCCAGAGTTGGTATAACTTTCGTATTGCGAGTTATGATGATGTTTTGAGAATTTCGGGTAGTGTTTGAGGTACCGTATGGATATTATGTTTGGGTTTATTGATTAATCGAAATTACGAGATGTACATGATGATAATGGTTATTCTGATGAGAATTATTCAAGTAAGTAAAGTTACAACAGTAAGATTACATTGGTAGTATTCTTAGTGTATTTCATTGGTACGTAATTGTTAATGTGATGTAATGGTTATCATTGTTGGATATTATGGCTGACTTCGTGGATTTATTTTAGGATATTGAACTTCGAGCTTGTAGCGGTCGTGAAGAGATGAGCTTCCGGAGGATACTGGCTAGGACATGTATTCGTGCATTGAGTTTCTGATCGGTTATTGTATTCCGCCGCTAGAGTATTTGTTAATCATTTGTCTTTTCCACGCGTGAGTATTTTTATTGCCCTTTTGGTATCTAGTAACTTAGGTTACTTTGGCAATCGCTTTTCTAAACTATTTTGTCGTACGTGTGCGATAGCTTAACGTATGTTTTCAAACTGTGGAGTCTTGGCCTTTCGGGCCTTGTGATTTCAAATGAGATTTTACGACGGTTTGGATAAATGGATTTTATAAGTCTTTGGGAAATTTTAAAAGGATAGTACCGTCATTAGCCTCTGGGCATTTTTTTAAATGTTTGCGAAAATTTCCTTCAGCCTTGTGGGTTCCATCTCGGGGCCCACGGCGCTGTAATATTCCCGGATGGCTCTGGGGGTGTTACAGAATATGGTATCAGAGCTTAGGTTGAGAAAACCTAGGCAGTCGGGTCGAGTTGAGTCGTGCTTTTGTTGCGTCATTCGAGTTGTCGATTCACGAATTCTAGAGCCCTGGGTTTTGTTGTTCACTCGGGTTTGTGTGTTATGTCATTTACCAGTGTGGTACTGGGGTTATTGTAAACTTTTTCAAATTGTATTAATGTGTTTCTTCGGATAGAGACATGTTGTGTTCTCGAGTCGAACTGAGTTTGCAAAATACGTGTTTTGAAAATATCTGTGTCGAGTATTTTCTAGAGTTGAGACATGTGCCAGTATCACGGGGAATCGTCAGCTTCACGATCTGTAAGTATTTGAATTTTTGAATTGCATCGAGGTTATCTGCAGTTATAATAGTTGATATGTTTTGAGATTTAGAAAGATATTATGCGTCACGATATGAGGTGACAGAGTTGAGACACGATTGATGATTTTGAGGAATTATTATTTTGGTAATCAGTATGTCGGTTAAATTTTGGAACGGAGTTATATATTCGGGAAAGAACTGTGGATTGTGGAGAAGAGCATGTAGTCATGTTAGTTTATTTTGAGATATACAAATTGTTTTTGAGCATTTGAAAATGATACTTTTCAAAATGAATGTTTTACGGATGTTTTACGGAAAATGATTTTTGGGCCGAGACCCAATAGATTTTGAAATAGTTTTATAACTCAGGACTTGGGGTCCAAGAAGGGTTTTCTACCTTTTAAACTTCTTGTAATGCGGAATGATATACGGGCTAAGACCCTAATATTTCAAAAGATTTTCTGTTTTCTAAAACTCCCGAGATTTGTAAAATGCTTTACAAATCGTTTATCTATTTTCCTACTGCTTTTCGCGGTTTTGGTTTATTTGTTCAAATGAAGCTTCTCGGGAAGTATTTCGCTGTGTTGATTTATTTCAATGTTTGTCATAGCACATTTGAGGTGATCCAGGATGGGTTATTGGTTGACGTTGCGAGTCATATGTGGAAAAGGAGTTTTTGGTCGGAGTCTATACATTGGGATTTTGGAACTCTATCGTGTGGTTTTCCCGATGGAATATTAGTGGATATTGGTGACAAGCCGAATTGGTATACATGAGTATGGATGTGGCCAATCATTTGCATAGTTTTCATTTTAAAACGTCGAAATCGTGTGGATTCGAAGGAAACTGTTATCGAATACTTGGCATTGCGAGCCAGAATAACTTTTCGAAAATTGATTTTGTGGTCTTACCAAAATTTATGTCTTGATCTATGAAATTTTTGAAAGAACTTTCAAAAATTTGTCTTCGTGACAAGACTATATGATTTCAAACTGGTTTTGAAAATATGACTGATATACATACGCATTTAGAGCATAATGCATATCATGGTGAAGTTATGAGTGTGACTCACGAACTGGATAATACATCAGTATGGTACGATCAAAAAGAGATTTGAACTTTAGTATGGTAGTTTGGTTATCTAAGGATGATCGGTGGATTGATCGGATAAGAGAAATATGTTGCGTGTTGTAGATTCATGCACAAAATGTGATTTGTGTAACATCTTAAGAATTTTGTTCTTTCGTATATCGGTTTCGGTGGTTCTGTGTTGATCGTGTTGGAGATTACCATGTAAGGGTATTCTAGGTTATTGTTGCTCCTTCGTTGGTAATATTGGAATTTATCATGTCGATGATATTCTCGGTTAATTTATTGGTTGATCATTGTTAGTGATCGTATGAGCATTCGGATTTTGTGTCGATGTTTCGGGATTTGTGTCATTGTGTTGGGCAGTTGTTTCTCAGATGTATCGTGCATTATTGATTTTTTAGCAGATTGGGACTTGATTGTGTAATCAGGCAGACATAATTTGACACGGATATATTACTTCATCCGAAAATGATATATTTTGTTGAGACTCATGGAATTGTGATTGTAAGAGTATTGAGGCTTTGACGTGGAGTCAATTGCGAGTATCACGAGAGATCATCAACTTCACAGACCAGTAAGTATATTGTTTTAGTGGTTCAATTGTGACGATGATTGCTTACCGTTGATGATTTTTGATTTTCTGGTTTGGACACTTGTTTATGATAAAATGGCAAGTTTCGAGGACGAAACTTATTTTAAGGAGGGTAGTATGTAATATCCTGAATTTTAGAATAATATTTTATCATGACCTTGTTGGAATACTGGTAATATGAATATTTAATTTTGGTCCTGGAAGTAATATTGAGTAAATAAGAGTAATATATCGGGTAGTATTTTCTAATATCGTCGAATAATTATTGGTAAGAATGTGACGGTGGCCAACGTTGTATTCTTCGATAAATTATTCAACGAGAATTAGAGAAATTATCCGGACTCTGGAAATATTAGACTAAAATATTGGTGAGTTATTAGTTTTATCGGACACAGTATGAATTAATCGATTAGTCGAGTTAGAAGACTGAATAATGAATCTCAAATTGATCCGTTTTTACTCGGTTAATTTATAGTCGAACCTTGTTGGGTCGAAGAAATCCAACTATCCATTTTATATAATATATTATATATATATATATATATATATATATATATATATGTATATATATATATATATATATATATATATGTGTGTGTGTGTGTGTGTGTATATATGAGAAAGGGAGAATTTCCTCACGTCTTTCCTCACTCTCCCTCACCTTTCACTTTTCTCTCTCCCCACATACTACACCCTCACGGGATGGACATCCATAGACCACCCCTGCCCTTTCCTCCTTCTTGGCGATCGGACCGGCGATTTGAGAGATGGTGGAGATGACGGACATGGTCCGTCGAGATCACGGTTTGAACTTGGTCGGAGGATCGGGGTTTGATAGAGGTGAGTCGAGAAAGTTAACGCGATGGGATGATGTCTCCGGCGATAACTGAAGCTCGACGGCGGCATGGTGGCTCGTGTCTGGAGCAGCGACGGCCTGGTCGGAACTTTCGGACACGATGATGTTGTAAAAATCCAGTCGAGCTGTTCGGGTCTTTTCCGGCGAGCTAGAGCTCGAGGAACCGACGGCTATGGAGTTCCGATCAGTGGCTCACTGGAGAAGAGAACCGCAGCGTATGGTTCCAGATACGGCCGGTTGTTGGAAGGTTAACGATGGTGGCCTGTGACGAGAGAGAATGATCTGGTTTTCAGGTGGATGGAGTGCGGCGGTGGACCTGTCGGACATGTTTTCCGGTGGCAAGGTGAATTTACGGGTCTGGTCTCAAGTTTCTGACAGTCAGGCTTGATGTATGACGAGGTCCGGCGAGTTTGATTGTCGGCGATCTAGATTCCGGCCAGGAGACGGTGGATTCCGGCGGGTGCTCGGTGTGTCTGTATGGTGTGCTGGGTGTATGTGTATATATATATAGGTGTGTGCAGATATATATATATATATATATATATATATATGTATGTGTGTGTAAGATGTGTGTGTGTGAGTTGTGCCTTGTGTGTGTGTCCAGTCGGGTGTGTGTGTATAATGGTGGTTATGTGTGTATGTGTGTATGTGTGTTAATATATATATATATATATATATATATGTGTGTGCAGGTGGGTGGGTGCAGAGTGTGTTGTATATATATATATATTATATGTGTTGCAGGTTTGTGTGTGTTGAGTATGGTGTGTATATATAAAACAGGCGTGTGTGTGTGTGTGAGTTTCAGTATGTGTGTATGTATATATATAGTCATGGTTGCGTGTACGTGTTCGTGTTGAGATTATGGACGGGGAGAACATTAGGCATAGACGAAGGTTTGATAATTTGGTCTTCGAGCGGTTGAGTGTATTTGGACCTATAGAATGAGCCGGAGTTCGGAGTGGAATTTGTGTTCGGAGCAATAATCGAGTTGTGGATTCGGGATAATTATCGTTGGTCGTTTGATCCGATCAATTAATTAAGGGGCACAATTGAGGTAATATATTAGCCGACTAATTACCTCGAGATTATAAAATATTAAATTGGACTCTTATATTAAGTTGTCTTTTATGTATTTATATTTAAGGTTTGGATTCCAATGGATCGATCGGGTGAGCCGTATTCGTCGGGACTTTCGGCATCAATTATCGAGGCAAGTTATTACTTGCACAGTTTATAATATTTAATGAATGGTTTCAGTTTCATTCGTTTATAATTCGTATAACAATGATTATAATTGTGAACACTGGAGATGTGGGATTGTACGTTGTTTTTTCCGATTTTTGGGAATTAAATCATAATGTATATGATTTACTTTTGTTATTGGTATACTTGGGTATCGAGGATACATTATGATAAAGGCGGGGATATGAGTTCTCTATAGTCCGTGATATTTTGGATCGTCGAATATGGAGGATAATCGTCAGTGATAGTTTTTGACATCGAGATTGCTCTCGAAGGACTCGGGACAAATACTCTAATCATTTTTGTCATTTTGTGTCGATCATATTGTCATGCATTTGTGCATTGTTGTTGTCGTGCATTGTGTACTGTTGCATTGTGCAGTTGTGCATTGTTGTCGTATGTCCACCACGGGTTGGTCTGACGGGATCATCGTGGGATCTATGCTAGCGTGCGCTGGATCATTGGACGGGTTTATCCACCTCGTGTTAGACCGACGGGATCATCGGGGGATCTATGCAGTGAACGCTGGATCATCGGATTACCCATGTGTTTTTGTGCATTTGTATATTATGGATTTGCCATAAGTATACGTTGTTATTGTTGTGAGCATATTGACGTTGTCATGTGCATATGTATATTATGGATTTGCCATAAGTATACGTTGTTATTATTGTGAGCATATTGACGTTGTCATATGAGTATGCATTTGTAGGTCTTGTGTTAGGACCATGTCCGTATGTTGAGTTGATCTGATCTCGGATTAGACCGACATGATTGTCGTGGTATTGTGCATCTCGAGGTATGTTCCGTATTTTCTTTGGTATTCGTCTTTTGATGGACAATCGATTATCGTATTGGGGATTCATTGATGTTACTCGATGGACTGAATTGGCCAGAGTTGGTATAACTTCCGTATTGCGAGTTATGATGATGTTTTGAGAATTTCGGGTAGTGTTTGAGGTACCGTATGGATATTATGTTTGGGTTTATTGATTAATCGAAATTACGAGATGTACATGATGATAATGGTTATTCTGATGAGAATTATTCAAGTAAGTAAAGTTACAACAGTAAGATTACATTGGTAGTATTCTTAGTGTATTTCATTGGTACGTAATTGTTAATGTGATGTAATGGTTATCATTGTTGGATATTATGGCTGACCCCGTCGTGGGATTTATTTTTAGGATATTGAACTTCGAGCTTGTAGCGGTCGTGAAGAGATGAGCTTCCCGGAGGATACTGGCTAGGACATGTATTCGTGCATTGAGTTTCCTGATCAGTTATTGTATTCCGCTGCTAGAGTATTTGTTAATCATTTGTCTTTTCCGCTGCGTGAGTATTTTTATTGCCCTTTTGGTATCTAGTAACTTAGGTTACTTTGGCAATCGTTTTTTAAACTATTTTGTCGGTACGTGTAAGCGATAGCTTAACGTATGTTTTCAAACTGTGGAGTCTTGGCATTTCGGGCCTTGTGATTTCAAATGAGATTTTACGACGGTTTGGATAAATGGATTTTATAAGTCTTTGGGAAATTTTAAAAGGATAGTACCGTCATTAGCCTCTGGGCATTTTTTTAAATGTTTGCGAAAATTTCCTTCAGCCTTGTGGGTTCCATCTCGGGGCCCACGGCGCTGTAATATTCCCGGATGGCTCTGGGGTTGTTACAAGCCTAAGGTTAGCGCATGCGAATGCAAATCAGTGCACAATGAATCTATGGACCCGGTTACTTTCAGCGCATGTTTAGATAAGGTCAATGGATGCTTGCTATGGACAATTAGCGCACACTAAGCATGGGCTTAACGCACGCTAATTGCAGATCAGTTGAAAAGGGAATCCCGACTTTGTCGTTTACTTTTGGCGCATGGACCCAGGCATCTTCAGAGTAGGTGAATATTGTCGAGTCAACTATGAGTAGCGCATGCTACCTGTGGAGAATAGCGTACGCTAATGCGTCTTTTACTGTAGGAAGTCAACGTAGATATTATGTACGATATGGCATGGGTTTTGCATACATAAATCATTGTGCAAGTAAGGCAGTAGCCTCTGGACTACGATAGCGCACGCTAACAAATCCAGTTAGCGCACGCTATGGCAAGTAACACACGCTATCTTGTGAGAATAGCGCATGCTAAAGTTGTTGGACAGAAAATTAGCTTATTGCCGGACTGGTTTAGCGCACGCTAAAGGTAATTGTTAGCGCACACTAATAACGTATAGTATATATTTGCAATTGGGTATTATATTCATTTAGGCCATTTATTCCCTTCATCCGATATAGAGAGAGTTTTGAAGGAGGTTTTAAGGATCCAAAACACTTGAGAATCATGGAGTTGATTGTCTTTAACAATATTGAACTTGGGAGTGATTGGAAATGGAATCAACCTTGAGAATCAACCTCCTTCTTCGAAGAGGTTGTGAGGATTGAACATTGATTAGAATAACATGTTGTGGTCGAGTTCGAGGATATTCGTGAATTGCTTTGGTTGGGGGCCGAGGAACTTGTAGACGACGACAAAGAATTGGTATCGGCTTCACGATCATCGTATTGGTATCGAGGCAAGTTATCACTTGTTCAGTTTATAATACTTAATGATTGATTTCCGTTTTATGTCATTTATAATTCATATAGCAATGAGTATAAGTATGAATTCTGGAGATTTGGATAGTATGTTGTCTTCCGGATTTTGGAGTTAAATTATAAGGTATATGGTTTATGTTCATTATTGGTATGCTTGAGTACCGCAGATATTTTTTGGTAAAGACGAGGATATGAGTCATCTACAATATATGGTACTTTTGGATCGTCGAATATTGAGGAAATTGTTGGTGATGGTTTTGACATCGAGATTACTCTCGAAGGACTCGGGGCAAGTACTTTAATCATTTTTGTCATTTAGTGTCAATCATGTTGTGATACATTCATGTATTATTGTTGTCAGGCATGTGTGTAATGTTGTTATCGTGCATTTGTGCATTGTTGTTGTTTGTCCACCAAATGTTGGTCTGACAGGATCATCTTGGGTATCTATGCTGTGTGCGCTGGATCGTTGGATGTATTTTCCACTTCGTGTTGGTCCAACGGGATCATCTTGGGATATATATAGTGAATGATGGATCATCAGATTACCCATGTGTTATTGTTGTGCATATATTGTTGGTTATCCACCTCGTGTTGATATAATAGGATCATCTTGGGATCTATGCTGTGCGTGCTGGATCGTTGGATTACCATAAGTATACATTGTTGTTATTGCTGTGAGCATATTGACGTTGTCATATGAGTATGAATTTGTAGGTCTTGTGTTAGGACCATGTCCGTATGTGTATTGATCTGATCTCGGATTAGGCTGACATGATTGTCGTGGCATTGCGTATCTTGAGGTATGTTCCATATTGTAACACCCCGAGATATTCGGGATTATTGCAGCGCCGTAAATCTTAGATATAGGGATTTACTAGGCTAAGAATTTAAAAAAAAAAAACATTATTAAATACCAACTGTAAAATTTATTATTACATCACAAGGCTGAAAGTACATATTGGCCAATATTCGAAAGCAAAACTCAAAAGATAAACAAAACGACAGCGTACTCGAGTATTTATTAAAACAAAAACACAATATGACAAACCATCCTGGCCGTAACATCACTCTGCACCCTCGTCATCACGCAGCTCTAGTGGTTGTTTCCCCGCCCTCCTGTATCCTGAACATACAACAAATGTCCACCCCGCATAACGATGCTAGTACAAGTACGATAATTATACAACAATCGGTTATTCAACATCTCACGAAGAATAATGACAACATTATCAATGACAACAATAACAACGA
Organism: Orobanche coerulescens; assembly: GCA_033398695.1. Classification (NCBI taxonomy): domain Eukaryota; kingdom Viridiplantae; phylum Streptophyta; class Magnoliopsida; order Lamiales; family Orobanchaceae; genus Orobanche; species Orobanche coerulescens. The sequence goes on along the minus strand of CM065802.1, from coordinate 123,781,774 downwards.
GTCTCTACTACGAAAAGACTCATCATACACAACATGATAACTACAACATGATACAACATACACATGGTAATTCCGATGATCCAGCGTTCAATGCATAGATCCCAAGATGATCCCGTCGGACCAACACGAGGTGGAAAAACCTGTCCAATGATCCAGCGCACGCTAGCATAGATCCCAAGATGATCCCGTTGGACCAACACGAGGTGGACATACAACAACACATATGCACGACAACATGTATAACATCAATACATAAAACGTAATTAAAGTACTTGCCTTAGAAAGATGGCAAGAAATAAATACTTTAACGCCTTCAACAAACTCGAAGACCGCCCCTTCGATCAACCGTTCGCAAAGCTCGAACCTTACACAAAACAAAAATAATGATAACCTCAACTTACATAACAAGACTATCACATGAATATGCTAAACGTTCTAATGATGATCATTGCTCGACCGATTCCCGATTAACTACTCCAAGGACACTAAGTCGAATGAATACCATACTACATGCGAGATGAAAGGTCATAACGGGGATAACACATTGATGTCTACGGTTTTTCCAGTACATTCAAATCGTTACAATTTACTTCCAAATCTGCCCATCAATTCCTAATACATGTATCAGTTATCTAGACGAATTCATAACACGGTAAGTACGTTCAACCAAATTCTAAGTTACTCCCACTTATGATTTCCACAAGTAAACTCTTCTAATCCAAGTTCTATGTTCATGACGATTGTTAGAACATGATTATACCGTTCTAACCATTCATATGAATATTATCAATCCGAACAATCTTTACAAACCCTGGATTAAACTCGAAGAACGATCCATACGTTCATCATCTCGAATTCACCTAGTCTAGGTGAGAACATAAATAATCCGTTCATCATATAATAATCACCAAATCATCATCTCCATCATGTAATCATCACAAAATCATCATCAAGGTAGGTTATAATCTTTGAAAATTTCTTCTTTATGATAGGCATAATCAAGGTTCAACTATTTCCGACGAAAAATCTAAGTTTAACCAATCCAGTCCTCTTAAATTTGTTGTTCGATTCATAAGGCTATGACTAAGCTCAATAACCTCAGTAGCATGCTCATAATCATCACTAAGAACATGAACTAGAGGTTGGTAAAGCATCACATACCTTAATACAGAAGGAAACGACAAAACACTTGGTAGAACTCAACACCAGATGCTTGAACGCTAATCTCCAACGCTCCTCGCCTAAAAAAATAACGTCCAGAGGCTGATATTAGGGGTTAACGTCGTGAGAGTAACTCTCCAAGTCGTAGAAATTGGAATGGGATGGAGGGTAAAGTGAGAAATTAAATGGAGGTCCTATTTATAGGAAATGACCCTTAGCGTACGCTATCTCATATTAGCGTGCTCTAACGAGCTCACAGTCCACTGTCTCTTTCTGTCATCGGCCTTACGTACGTTGAATAGCCTTTACGTACGTCAAATACAATAGTTAGCGTACGCTAAAACCCTTCACAGCACGCACTAACGACTTTATGAAGCTTACTGACCTCCATGTACTCAACTTTGCGTGCACTAGCATTTCTCTCGTAGCATGCGATAAACACCGTTGAGTCAACTTTTCCAAAAGCCGTCCAGGTTCATCCCGACATGTCCTTATCCAATATTCGTGATCCGATCTCACCTACCACCCTTGTCTCAATCATGTTGACCACACATAGCGTATGCTAAGTGTCAACCTTTAGCGTGCGCTATTTACACGTTTTAGCGTATGCTACACTCACTGTTTAGCGTGCGCTAATTACGTGTAAGTACATGCATGAATTAACATTAATGGAATCATACACTCACCAACACCGGACTGTGAAATACGGAGGATCATACTCGGATTAATAATACGACATACACAATGTTGCAAGGTTCAAATACAGATAAAATACATATCAAATATCGGGATATTACGTAATTTCCCTCGAAAAATAAGTTTCATCCCGAAACTTAAGATGAAAATAATTCTGGGTACCTCAACTTCATACTATCTTCAGTCTACCAAGTTGCTTCTTCGACTCCATGTCGTGACCATTGAACTTTAACCAAAGAGATGGGTTTATTCCTCAATTGCTTGACTCGATTCTCGAGTATCTTAATTGGCTTCTCCTCGAACATGCCATCGTTAGCTACTCCGATCTCACTGAAATTTATGACATGACTGGGATCCGGTATACACTTCCGTAACTCAGATATGTGAAACACATTATGAACATGACTCAGCGATGGCGACAAGGCCAACCTGTACGCCAACTCCCCAACTCTTTCAAGAATCTCGAATGGTTCGATATATCTCGGATTCAGCTTTCCTTTCCTCCCAAAACGAAAAATTCCTCGGGTAGAAGAAACTTTCAGAAGTACGTGATCCCCAATTCTAAACTCTAACGGGCGACGGCGCAAGTCTGCATAAGACTTCTGCCGACTCTAGGCAGTCAACAGCCTTTCACGAATCAAAGCTACCTTCTCTTGCGTTTGCACTATCAACTCTGGTTCCGTCCCAATTAAGTCAGACGAATCATCCCAACATAGGGGTGATCTGCATCTTCTTCCATACAATGCTTCAAAAGGTGCCATCTTAATGGAAGCATGCCAACTATTGTTGTAGGTGAATTCAATCAACCGCAGATGAATTTCCCAATCATTCGACCAATCTAAGGCACAAGATCTCAACATGTCTTCTACTATTTGGATAGTTCTCTCGGACTATCCATCGATTTGAGGATGACAAGCTGTGCTAAAGTTCAGCTCGGTTCCCAAGGATCGATGAACCGCTTTCCAAAAAATGTGACACGAAGCGACCATCTCGATCAGAAATAATGGTCTTCGACGTACCATGCAAGCGGACTATGTCCACAATACCTATCTTGGTGTGCCCTTCTACAAAGGCTTTATATGACGAGAGCTCTTTGCTGGGGTGAAATAACGAATGTTGGATAGGATCTCCAATTGGTCCTATCGCCACCTTACTTTTGGGGGACACTTGGCACTTATTAAGAGCACTCTCTGTACGATTCATCTTCACTTCTTCAGGTGATGGCACCACCCTGGACTGTTATCTAGGAGCTCGAGCAGATCATTGAGAGATACTTCTGGGGTGCCGTTGGTCCTAAGAGGAAGATGCATTGGGTTCGTTGGCATCATATTTGTCGTCTGGTCTCTAAGGGAGGCCTCGGGATTCAAAGCCTTTCAGATGTGATGAGAGCTTTTAGTTATAAGATCTGGTGGCGTCTTCGCGCAGACACATCTTTGTGGTCACAGTTTATGCTCCACAAATACCACTTTGCCTGCCTTTTTATGCCTATGCATACTACTCTTAAACATCATGCCATCCACCCTTGGCGCCGACTCCTCCGCGTGGGTATTCAGGCTCAAGAGTTCATTTTTTGTACTCTTGGTAGTGGCAACAAAGAGGTTAGTTTATGGTATGACACTTGGATTGGGGATAGGCCTATTTCGTCTTATACTCAGATTACTGGTAGACCCCACCTTAGAATTCGAGAGCTTTGGGACCATGGGAGTTGGGACAGTATTAAGTTCGATACGATTCTTGGAGAGGAGTTAGGATTTACCCCTCACTTCATTCAGGAGATTCTCGCGACTCCCATTGCTGAGGAGGACACGGATAGCATGTGTTGGACACTTACCTCCCCGGGTGCTTTCTCATTGACGTCAGCTTGGTCTCACATAGAAATCATAATGAAATCAACTCTCTTGGTAAAACTTATGGCAACCGAAAGACGACACTAAAAATTCTAAGGTCTCTCACCTCAGAATGGAGCATGAAGTCAGTAGCCATGAGAGAATCAAAATATCTTAAAAAAATAAAGATCCAAGAACTATTCTCAGACCTTAAGGCCTTTAAGTTTGATCTGCGCTTCTCATCATCCAGTGAGCCAGCAGAAAAAGGTTGCCTTTGCAGCCGAGTCCCCTACAAAAAACCTAGCTGAAGTCAATCTTCCTTTTCATTCAGTGGAAAGGAATACTACTGTAAAATTAATTCAGACTGATGTGTGCGACTTAAAATTTGTGCAAACTAGAGTAGGTAAAAAATACTTCGTCATTTTTATAGATGATTGCATAAGATATTGCTATGTGTATATTTTGAGAAGCAAAGATGAAGCAATTGAGGCCTTTAAGATGTATAAAAATTAAGTTGAAAATCAATTGAATTGTAAAATAAAAGCAGTCCGAAGTGACCGAGGTGGTGAGTATGTAGCACCGTTTGAACAGTTATGTGCTGATTCGGGCATAATTCATCAAACGACTACTCCTTATGCTCCTCAGTCAAATGGAGTTGATGAAAGGAAAAATCGAACCCTGAAAGAAATGATGAATGCTTTATTAATAAGTTCTGGGTTGCCGCAGAACATGTGGGGGGAAGCTATTCTTACAGCTAACCACATTCTGAATAAAGTGCCACACAAAGGGAAATATAAAACTCCTTATGAGTTATGGAAAGGACGGAAACCTTTTTTCAAATATCTTAAAGTGTGGGGGTGTTTGGCAAAGGTTGAAGTACCGGAACCAAACCAAGTAAGAATTGTCCTTGAACTCCTTGTAACCATACTTCAATTCCTTTACGGATCAATTCTTGTTGTACGCTGGACTGGGACGTGAGCATCTCCAGCATTCGAATAGAAATGGGTTTGCGGCTCAGTGCATCAGCCACTACGTTTGCTTTTCCTGGATGATAACGAATTTCCATGTCATAGTCTTTAATCAATTCCAGCCATCTCATCTGTCGCAGTGTAGCGACCACTTTTCTAAAATGTAATTCTTCTAATTTTAAGAAGAATAAATAAAAGTTTTGCAGCGGAAATACATTTCAAAAAGACAAACTTAATAATCACAAGTAATAATCCCAAGTCACCATTAAATAAGAAAACATACTTCGACGTGAAATTAAAGCAAATCTACCAATTGTTCATAAAGCGTAGCTTGAGGAAAATTATAGTAAATAAATAAATAACAATTCATGAAGCTAGATCATCCCACACACAAGCACATGCCACATCGAGCTCCTCAACCTGAAAGGGGTAAATAGTGGGGTGAGCTTCCAACTCGCTCACTGTGGAGAGTACGCAATATGTCTACGTTAATTACTAAATATATTAGCAAGTATAAACAACATGACTGATAAATTCTGAAGTCCGTCGGCTATCCCGAAGTCTTTATGCACAATTAAGTGCTTCAGACCGATTTACATATTTAAGTGCTTCTGACTGATTGCACATTTAAGTGCTTCTGACTGGTTGCACATTTAAGTGCTTCTGACTGATTGCACATTTAAGTGCTTCTAACTAATTTCACGTGCACATAAGAGACAATATATAAAGCAATTAAAATAAACAAAAGCGTAATAAATCCCCACATGTGGATAAAATTGCAGTTCTGAACTTGAATGTGATGAGATGCTTGACTCGACAATTCTAGGCCCGTAAATTCTTGTTATTATCTACAATTAATTATAATAGAGAATTATTATTATTATATGACTGAGAATTATAAGTGAATAATAATAGTAATTAAAAATGTCAACATGTTAAAAGCTTGGCCGAAAGGGACTAAAATTGAAGAAATTATAATTCTGATTGGGGCTAACTGAAATAATTATAAACCAGACTGGGACAAGAATGAAGAAGCTGAAAATTAGAGGCTGAAATTGATATACACTGAAAACTGATTTGGGGTCAAATCGAGAAGGTCTGGAACTTAGGGGTTAAATTGAAGAATCCTAAAAAGAATCTGGGTATAAAAACCCTTCTAACACCATCGGCCGAAATCATTCTCGCTATGTCTTCTTCTTCCTCGGTTACTCTCTCTCTACTATCAAAAGACAAACACACACACACACGCACATAAATACACACACACATGACACACAGACACACAGACCTACACACACAAACACACATAGACGCGCACACACACGAACTCGCAGCGGGTTAGACTAGCTGCGACGGCTCTGGGCTATGGTGGCGGGAGGTGGTTCAATCCGGCGAGGATAAGGTGAGGTTTAGAGGTTTCGATTAGATTGACATAAGGTGGATTACTGGTGCTCCGGTTGGTGGTTTACTGGTGTCCCGTTTGAATTCTTATGGTTTTGAACGATGATGCAAAAGTAAAACTAGACAGTATGAAGATTTCGATGTTACCTGCTGGGGAAGAAAAGGAATTCCAGAACCGTGTGTGAGGCTTGGCTGGGAAGGAGAACCAGATAGAAGAAAGATGTAGATTTTTTTTGTGACGGACCGAGAGAAAAGAAAAGAAAAGAAAAATATATCTGTGTATTGTGTATTGTAAAGATTGGTTGCAGTATAGATACAGTATGTATATTGTAGAGATTAGGTTTAGGGAAGAGATACCATTGGGATAGGAAAAGAGCTTGGGCCAACTCATTAATTGGACTAGTAAAAGAATTTGGGCCAGAAAATTAATACGGCCCTACAATGAAAATAAATAATAATTGGGCTAAATCAAATAATAATAATAATAATAAATACTATTATTATTTAGCTTGTAAAATCTTTTGGGTAACGATTAATATTGTTTAAAATTTTGACTCGGGCCTAGAAATGACGAGATGAGACACAATGAATAAAATAAGAAATGCAACGAACGAATCACATGACTTGACATGAATTTTAATGACGTAAATGGATTTGCATGATCATGAAAATGAGATGAATTAAATGATAAAATTATTCGGGCATTGATTTAATATAATTGAAAATGTTTTCTGTAATTCACAATAAATGTATATGCGAAATCGGGGCGTTACAACATACCCCCCTTTAACGAATTTTCGTCCTCGAAAATTAAGTTACGTACCTTGAAAAATGAATGCTGGATACTTAGAACGGATCTCCTCTTCACGTTCCCAAGTTGCCTCATTTTGTCCATGATGACTCCATTGAACTTTTACCAATTTAACCTCTTTATTCCGTAACTGGTGTACCTTACGCTCCAAAACAGTTGTAGGTACTTCCTCATAAGTCAGGTTCTTGGCTACATGCAACTCTTTGAAATTGCATACGTGACCAGGATCATGTATGTACTTTCTCAGCATGGATACGAGAAAGACATTGTGCACTCTCGATAATTCCAACGGCAATGCCAAACTATAAGCAAGATCGCCAACACAACCCAAAATCTCAAAAGGTCCGATATAACGAGGCTGTAGCTTTCCCTTTCTTCGGAATAGTATCAATCCTTTCATCGGTTCTACTTTCAAGAACACCTTATCTCCAATCTCAAATTGGATATCTTTCCTTTGCTTATCAACATAAGACTTCTGCCGATCCTCGGGAGTCTTAATTCTGTTTCTGATCTTGGCTACCTTTTCTACAGTCTGCTCGATCAATTCTGGACACAAAATCGTTCCTTCTCCAACCTCACTCCAATAAAGAGGCGATCGACATTTCCTTCCATAGAGAGCCTCGTACGGGGCCATTTGTATAATCGCTTGGTAACTATTGTGATAAGCAAACTCTACTTATGGCAAAATATTCTCCCAATTCTCACCAGTATCAAGAACACATGCCCTCAACAAATCTTCAAGTGTCTTGATAGTTCGTTCATATTGACCGTTGGTTTGCGGATGATATGCAGTACTGAAATTCAACTTAGTGCCCAATGCGCTCTGAAGACTCTTCCAAAATTTCGACGTAAATCGCAGATCTCTATCCGATACGATCGACACTGGAACACCACGTAGCCTCAAAATCTCCCGAATATAAATCCGTTCATATTGTTCCATACTATAAGTCATCCTCACAGGTAGAAAGTGAGATGACTTCATCAAGCGATCTACTATCACCCAGATAACATCGCTCTTCCTCACTGTTCGTGGCAGACCAACCACGAAATCCATTGTGACATGCTCCCATTTCCATTCTGGAATTTCCAATGGTTGGATTAAACCTCCTGGCCGTTGGTGTTCTGCCTTCACCTGCTGACATATCATACACCTCTTCACAAATACACCAATGTCCCGTTTCATTCCTCTCCACCAAAAGAACTTCATCAGGTCGTGGTACATCTTTGTACCTCCCGGGTGGGCGGAGTATGGTGCATTGTGAGCTTCTTAAAGAATTTGCTTCGTAAGGTATAGATCCTTAGGAACACATTGTAACACCCCAATTCTCTTACGAGTAATTACACGCCGTAGGACCCACCAGGGCCTACCAGGCTGACATTACAAACATACACAATAACTCAATAATATGAAGACGTAAACAAATATAAAGTGGGGCCGTGGCCTCGGCTAAAATGTGCAAGTTCAGTACAATTCAAAATATAATCCAAATACATCCCTCGACCGACAACATCGAAATTCAGTACATATTAAAATGAAACGAAAACAGACACATTCCAAAACACTGACTCGAGCTCTTTAACATCTCGGCTGCCCGTCAACTCCGTGTGGACCACGTGTATGCTCCTGATTCTCAATACCACCTGAAATGCATAAACATTACACCCCAACGAGGGGTTAGCAACAATAGCTAGTGCAAGTACAATATTACAGTGTTTTAATACATAGGCATTTCCAAAAATCATTTATAAAACATTACATAATCATGATATTACAGAATATCTAACATCATTCATCAATCAAAAAATATCTCTCAAGGTAATTCTCACGCAAGACCACTCGGCCAAGTCCCTGTGGGCCCCGTCGAGCCAATCCCCAGGTGAGAATACCTCCCCTCGAAGTTAACCCTCGCGCAAGGCCATACGGCCAAGTCCCTGTATGCCCCGTCGAGCAACCCCAGGTGAGAGTACCCCGAGAACATCCATGCAACACTTAAACATCACAATATCATTACCGAAATGCATGCCATAATATAAAGCAATAAGGTACTTGCCTTGGTTCCTAAAATACGAAGTGGACGACGAACGAAAAAGGCTTCGATCCGAATTAACTCCAATTCCCGATCCTAACAACAATAGAGATCCAATCAACTACAATCCTACTAAAAATCCCGAATCATACGACGTTCTACACTTAGGGACAATACACCGAACACTATGAAGGCATAAGGGTTAAACTTGATTAACGAAGGGGAAAAACTCGGAATTAATCCACAAAACTTCTAGGAAAACATAAAACCATGATTACCCAACTATAATCCACTATCAATCGAAGCAAAAATGAAAGGAGAAACGAATTATAGCCAAGAACCCTAAAGTTAGGTATAATGTCAAAATACCTCAATTCAACAATGGAATGGTGGAAGGAAGATGGTTGATTCGTGCTATAATCTTCAATTCCGAGTTATATGATGATAGAATGAAATATCCGAGTGAAATCGCCCAAAATCACCAAGGAGGAGTGGAGAGCCGAGAGGAAAAGAGGAAATGGGGTTGAAACCCGTGTCTGTCCTATTTATACTCGGACGGAACACGGCATAACAAATGGACCAACCAGCACCGTGTTTACCGCCGTATTGCAAGTCAGCGATCGCACCTGTGCGACCCGACGCAGAATGCCGCGGGTCTAGCGCCGTTTCACGAGACAGCGAGCACCCCTGTGCGACACGGCGCACAGACACAGAGCAGAATGCCGCGGGTCTAGCACTGTTTTGCGAGACAGCGAGCACCCCTGTGTGACACGGCGCAGAATGCCGTGGGTCTAGCGCTGTTTCGTGAGACAGCGAGCACCCCTGTGCGACACGGCGCAGAATGCCGCGGTTCTTGCGCCGTTTTGCATAGGTCATGCCAGACAGCCTCCTGTCACATGACGACTCTACAAACCTGAAAAATACGATAAAACCACAACACGACATGCCGACCCAACAGTCCGAGAAAATACAAACACGAAAAATTGTATCCAATAAACCGGACTGGTCCGAGGCAACCAACCAAAATCAAACAATAATAACTAAACTGGGAAAATAAAAGGTACGAATATTTCATTCCTCCCCTCTAACAAAAAGTTTCATCCCGAAACTTAAAATGTGAACAACTCCGGATACTTCGACTTCATGCTGTCCTCGGTTTCCCATGTAGCTTCTTCCGTCCCATGTCTTGACCATTGCACCTTCACCAACGGAATAGTTTTACGTCTAAGTTGTTTCACCCGACGTCCCATGATCCGAATCGGTTTCTCTTCAAAGGTGACGTCGGACCCCAATGCAATCTCCCCGAAATCAATAATATGGCTAGGATCCGACACGTATTTCCTCAACTGTGAGACATGAAACACATTATGCACGTGACTTAACAACAGCAGAAGAGCCAAACGATAGGCGAGATCCCCAACCCGCTCCAAAATTTCAAAGGGTCCAACATACCTCGGGCTAAGTTTACCCTTCCGACCGAAGCGGTAAACTCCTCGAGTTAGCGATACCTTCAGTAAAACGTGATTTCCAATTTCAAACTCCAACGGTCGGCGACGCGTGTCGGCATAGGAATTCTGTCAACTTTGAGCCATCATTAACCTATCACGGATCAGAGTAATTTTTTCTCTCGTCTCGACTACCAAATATGGTTCAGTACCTATCAATTCAGATGTATCATCCCAACATAAAGGTGATCTAGATCTTCGTGCGTACAAGGCCTCAAATGGTGCCATTTTAATCGAGGCGTGCCAACTGTTGTTGTACGTGAACTCGACTAATGGCAGATGTGACTCCCAATCATCCTTTCAGTCTAAAGCACATGCTCTCAGCATGTCCTCCAGTGTTTGTATAGTCCGCTCTAACTGTCCGTCTGTCTGAGGGTGATATGATGTACTGAGTCTCAACTCAGTTCCCAAGGCTCGATGAATGGCCTGCCTGAAATGTGATACAAACTGGCCCTCTCGATCTGAAACAATACTCTTAGGGGTCCCATGCAATCTCACGATTTCCGCAATAAATACCCGCGCCAATCTCTCCGGTCCCCAAGTATCCTTAATACCTAGAAAATGAGCAGATTTGGTTAGTCGGTCGACGATGACCTAAATCATGTTCATTCTGATCCTTGTCTTGGGCATACTGGTAATGAAATCCATAGAAATATCCTCCTATTTCCACTTCGGGATAGGAAGTGGTCGTAATAGCCCCACGGGTCGCTGATGCTCGATCTTAACCTGCTGACAGGTCAAACACTTCGACACAAACTCGCTAATGTCTGTCTTCAAATTACTCCACCAGTAGTTACTCCTTACATCCTTGTACATTTTGTTTGTACCCGGATGTATGGAATAAGGCGTACTGTGAGCTTCTCTCAAAATCTTCTGTCTCAACTCAATATCGCACGGGACACACAACCTGCCGCAGAATCTTAAAATTCCGTCATCATGAACCACAAATCTCGGAGCTTTTCCTTTCGCTACGTCCTCCCTCAACTGGACTAGGAACAGGTCCTCATACTGTTTTGCCTTGATATCATCAATCAAAGACGAAGTGATCTCTAACGCACAGCTGACCCTGAACTCTCTGAACCCAAACTTCGATATTCTGATGAATCAAATCTTGTTGGATCCCATTCTGAGGCATAAGTACCTCCAACATCTGCAAAGCCATCGACCTACGACTCAAGGCATCAGCCATAACATTCGCTTTTCCCAGATGATAAAGAATCTCAAGGTCGTAATCTTTAATTAATTCTAGCCACCTACGCTGCCTCATGTTCAATTCCTTTTGACTGAAGATGTACTTCAGACTCTTGTGATCCGTGTAAATCTTACACGATGTCCCATAGAGATAATGCCTCCAAATTTTAAAGTGAAAACAAATGCAGCTAGCTCCAAATCATGTGTAGGGTAATTTGCTTCATATGGTTTCAACTGTCGAGACGCATAAGCAATCACCATATCCCTCTGCATTAGAGCACATCCTAGTCCGAAGTTAATGACAAAACTGGTGCCGAAGTTAACCGCCTCTTTAACTCATCAAAACTGTTCTGCCTCTCCACACTCCATTCGAACTTCTGGGATTTCTGGAGCAACTGAGTAAGTGGTCGAGCAATTTTCGAAAATCCCTCTACAAACATACGGTAATACCCGACAAGTTCCAAGAAGCTCCGTGTCTCTTTCACATTCCTAGGTGGTTCCCATTCAATAATTGCCGCTATTTTCAGAGGATCCACCCGAACCCCTTCAGCTGAAATTATGTGCCCAAGAAAGGTTACTCTCTTAAGCCAAAACTCACAAATAGAAAACTTTGCGTACAGTTTCTCTATCCTCAAGGTGTTCAACGCTATATGGAGCTATACAGCGTGATCTACCTGTAACACCCCAATAAGGCGGCTATTACAGTGCTGTGGACCCCACACTGGGACCCACCAGGCGATATCCAAAGTACAGATTAAATACAAAATACATGTGATACCGAACCACAAAACATAGTACTTACTCCGATTTGGAGTTTACAACAGTATGGCCTACGGCCTTATTATACACAGGATCCAAAACATAAGTACAATCCATATGGAGATGGAATATACCTTAAATAACAATACATTTGTTCATATTTAAATAAAGCGGAAAGATAACATTACACGGTACGAACATGACCGGACTCAAAAGACTTGGGGGCCCCAAACTAGTATCCTTCGAACCATTCGTCATCACCCTGATCTTCCCGTGCCTTGCCCTTTCCTCGATCTAAAATAAAACACAAGTATTTTGCCCAACACAGGGTCAGATATACATGATAAATGATTCTCAAGATATTATACAATTCACATATATAAGATTTCAAGGATAACAACCCGACTAACGAACATACCCCTTGGGCGTATGAACGCTTAGTCACAAAACATCGAACACATCCAAATATAAGAATGGACTATGAACGATTAAGATAGTACGGCTCAAGATGGACATCACAGTACGCCCGATCCGAATATGTGTCAGTGCACATGTCCACCCCATATACGGAATCCAGGATATATGTGGGACAATGTACCTAATTAGCCTCAACGAACTACGTCTCGTGTGCACAGCCTTTCACGGAAAATATTCACGCATGACTATATATGTGCCCGGCTAAAAATCCTACACAATATCTAATCGGAACGTAGATATGACTCCGGATATGTCATGATGCAACATGACAACGAATTCAATAATTCACAAATCCGATTAAAGATCAAGGACTCACCGAAATGACAATACGATCAACGATATCAAGGGTTCGAAAGTGACAAACTTGGGAATACAATCCCACGATGACAACGGGACATCGTTAAGAACAACCTCAAATCACAAGATACAAGTTTATAAGTGTTTCATATACACGAAATGCATAATCATTATAAGAATCCACACATCATTATAACCAAGCAAGATAACTTGCCTCAATACGGAGGCGAGAATAGTCCTTCCTTCTCAAACGAACGAACGGCCCTCGATTCAAAATCGGTTACTCGAACAATCAACCTTGAATGAAGTATATTTTACTCAATGATACATTCATATGATCATCTATACCAAATTTTAACGAGACAACATCCTAATTCCCATTTGAGTAGTTCAACTTTAAGATATTGAAGTGTTACTCCAAGAACCTTATTCAATACCATTCTCTTCTTACGATTGATTACAAGATATTACCAAATGTTTGTTGGATTAAGAATCGTTCCATATTGTGTTAAACAATAATCTACTATCCTTTAAACTTATCAAGAACATCTCAAAGTAAAATCTGCACTTCAAACAATTACTTATGTTGAATTAACTAGTTACAAATCCATATTATGATCATGAAGACTACCTCAAGTTTAACACCATCCTTATAATCTTTTAATTAACTTGGAGATTCGAATATTATTCCTCTGAATTCACTTAGCTTAGGTTCAAGAAGGTCATTTCATTCTTTTAATGATCAACAAGGGTTTCTTAAAATATTTTAAGGTAATTATTCCAACAAGTTATTTACATTACAATGAAACAAGGACTATTATTATTCCAATGGTGTTATTAGTCTAGCAAGGAGAGTGTGGTTTCACTAAACATGATCATCATTATTCAAAACACCAAGAACTTATCATTACAAATCCCCTAATCATCATATTCATCATTAAGTTTGTTGGAAGCTTAACTATAAACATGTTTAGCTTGATTAATTCATCACTAGGTGGAGTATACTTAATCACTATCATTATAATTACGAGATTATAGGGTTAAATCGTATAACATACCTTCAGAATTGAAGAACAATACACCAAAACCACAGGAACACAATCTAAGCTTCAAGAATAACTCCAACTCCCAATCAACAAGCTCCAAAATCAAAATGTAAAGCTCAAACACAAGTTGGAAGAAGGTAATTTTGATCTAGGGATGAAGGGGGATGATTATATGGGTGAAAAATTAGAGAGTGGACGTGCAAAATGAAAGACACAAGCTGTCTTTTTATAACAGCACAGTTCGTTACGTACGTTATCAGAAGAGGATAACGTACGTTAACAGCTTTACGTACGCTATGCAAAAAGTGTTACGTACGTAAGCTAAGTCCAGAGGCTGCTGGACTGAAATACGAACATCATTACGTATGTTACCGCTTGAAGAATTACGTACGTAATGTAGGTCAACTAGGTTGCTTCCAAAAGATCAGATATTCGAATCCCGTCCGGCCCCATACACCGAAAGTTGAGATCAGATACGATTACACTGGTTACGTACGTAACAGGTGCCTCTTTACGTACGTAAAGGCCTTAAAATAACGTACGTTATGCCTAAGGATTAGCGTACGTTAGGCTCAAGTTTAATAGCTCAAAAATGTACTTATCTATACAACATTGAGAATTTAATCATAGTGCGAGTGGTCGTTATTATTATGTCTATTTATGATATATTCCAACATCAATAAACATTACACAAATGCAACAAGACTACAACAGTATTGAATTATCCAAATAATACAACAGTAAGTAAGAATTTCCGTCGGATATTACATACTCCTCCCTTAAAAGGGGTTTCATCCTCGAAACTAAGGGGTAAACAATTTAGGATACCTCTCTTGAATGCTTCTCTCCGCCTCCCACGTGGCCTCCTCGACCCCGTGTCGTGACCACTGAACCTTCAGTAGGGGAATCGTCTTATTCCGCAATTGTTTGATCCTCCTTTCAAGTATCCGTACGGGGCGCTCCTCATACGAATGATCCTATGCTAAATCGATCTCATCGAACTGAAGTACATGACTCGGATCAGCAACGTATTTACTTAACTGGGAGACATGGAACATGTTATGAATCCGGCTCAGGGATAGTGGTAAAGCCAGTCGATAGGCTAAATCGCCTACTCGTTCAAAAACCTCAAACGGCCCGATATACCTCGGACTCAGCTTGCCTCTCTTCCCAAAATGAAAAACTCCTCGAGTAGGGGACACCTTCATTAGTACATGGTTTCCGACCTAGAACTCAAGCGGTCGCCGGCGGTTGTCTGCGTAGGACTTCTGTCGGCTTTGAGCCGTCAACAAACGACTCCTAATCAGAGCGATCTTCCCACGGGCTGCTAACAACATATCGGGTTCCGTACCCAAGGTTTCAGATGGATTGTCCCAACACAGAGGGGATCTACAACGACGGCCATACAACGCTTCATAAGGTGCCATCTGAATCGAAGTGTGCCAGCTATTATTATAAGTGAATTCCACCAAAGGTAGTTGGGCCTTCCAATCATCCTTCCAATCGAGAACGCACGCCCTCAGCATATCCTCTAAAGTTCGGATAGTCCTCTCAGTCTGACCATCCGTCTGCGGGTGGAATGCTGTGCTGAAGTTCAATTGCGTACCCATCGCACGATGAACTGCTTTCCAAAAATGTGACACGAATCGCCCATCACGATCTGATACAATACTCTTAGGGGTACCATGTAACCTTACAATTTCTTTGATAAATAGTTGGGCCAATCTCTCGAGTCCCCAAGTGTCTTTAATCTCCAGAAAGTGGGCTGATTTGGTCAGACGATCCACAATCACCCAAATCGCATTCATCCCTCGACGACTCGTCAGCAAGCTGGTGATAAAATCCATCGATATGTCCTCCCATTTCCACTCAGGAATCGGAAGCGGTTTCAGCATCCCTGCGGGTCACTGGTGCTCAATCTTAACTTGTTGACAGGTTAGACACCTCGAAACGAACTCCGCAACTTCACGTTTCATACTTCCCCACCAATAATATTGTTTCAAATCCTTATACATTTTGCTAGACCCCGGGTGGATAGAGTACGGGGTAGCATGAGCTTCTCTCAGGATAGAATTCCTTAATTCGTCGTCTGCGGGTATACAAACTCGGTTCCTGAAGCGTATCAATCCATCCTCGTGTATCACAAAGCCAGGAGCTTTGCCTTGAGTTATTTCATCACGAACTCGAGATAAGAATGGGTCCGGAACTTGCTTCGATCTAATTATATCCTCAAGGGACGCTGAAATCTCAAGTGTACAGAGTTGTCCTTGAATACGCTGTAACCAGACTTCAATTTCCGGCCTCACCAATTCTAACTGCAATTCCCTCTGAGTTGTTAGGCAGGCAAGCATCTGCTCCTGTACTGTTTTACGACTCAAAGCGTCAGCAACTACATTTGCTTTGCCCGGATGATAAAGGATCTCGATATCATAGTCTTTGGATGAGTTCTAGCCACCTTCTCTACCTCATGTTTAACTCCTTCTAAGTAAAAATGTACTTCAGGCTCTTGTGATCAGTAAAAATCTGACAGGTAACTCCATATAGATAATGACGCCAAATTTTTAAAGCAAACACCACGGCTGCGATCTCTAAATCGTGGGTGGGGTAGTTGACCTCGTAAGGTCGTAGCTGTCTCGATGCATAGGAGATCACCTTTCCGTTCTGCATTAGTACACACCCAAGGCCCCTGTTTAGGCGCGCCACTATACACTACAAACCCTTCCGTTCCTTTCGGTAGGACTAAAATAGGTGCCGAATCAAACGACTCTTAAGTTCATCAAAACTCCTCTGACATGCCTCTGACCATAAATACTTCTTATCCTTCCTCAGCAAATTAGTCATTGGTTGGGCAATTTTGGAAAAACCTTCCACGAACCGTCGGTAATAACCTGCTAGTCCCAAGAAACTGCGTACTTCCTTAACGTTCTTTGGTGCTAACCAGTCTCGGATAGCTTCTGTCTTCTGTGGGTCTACTCACACCCCATCAGCTGATATCACATGTCCGAGAAAGGTAACTTCATTTATCCAGAACTCACATTTAGAAAACTTTCCATAAAGCTGCTCCCGCCTTAACGCCTCGTGCAATAGATGGAGATGACGCTCGTGCTCTTCATGGTTACGAGAATAGATCAGAATGTCGTCAATAAAAACGACTACAAAGCAATCCAGATAATTAATAAAGACCCGATTCATCAGTTCCATGAATACTGCCGGTGCATTCGTCAGTCCAAAAGACATCACTACGAACTCATAATGTCCATAGCGAGTACGAAAAGCGGTCTTCGAAATATCAGACTCACGAATCCTCAATTGATGGTAACCAAACCTCAAGTCGATCTTAGAAAACACAGCAGCCCCCTGAAGCTGATCCAATAAATCGTCAATACGCGGCAATGGATATTTGTTCTTAATGGTTACCCTGTTCAGCTCACGATAATCAATACACAGACGTAGGGATCCGTCCTTCTTCCGTACAAATAGTACTGGTGCTCCCCAAGGGGACGCGCTAGGTCTAATGTAGCCCTTCTCGGTCAAATCCTCAAGTTGGCTCTTCAGCTCCTGCATCTCAGTCGGAGCCATACGATACGGTGCTTTTGGAAGCGGGGACGTACCAGGCTCTAGTTCAATATTGAATTCTACATCACGATGTGGAGGTAAGCCTGGCAACTCATCTGGAAATACGTCTGGGTAGTCTCGGACTACCGGGATATTGATCAATTCAACTGGTCGATCCGTTGTCTTGGTCATGTAACACCAACAGCCAATACATCCTTTATTAAGCAGTTTCACTGTTTCCATAGCGCTGATGATTCTCCCGGAACGGCTGGGATTGTCACCCTGGAAGGTACAGTCAACACCATCGTCAGATGTGACGGTCACTGTTCACTTGCGGACACTAATTATGGCATCATGACGGTCCATCCAATCGATACCCAAGATCACATCATCTTTAGGTAAATCGACCACAATTAAATTTGACAACCACTCATGGTCGTTCATACGAATCGAGCAGTCCTGAACTTCACGATTCCCAACAATTCTTCTACCATCAGGTAGTCCAATTATATAAGGTTCACAATTGATAACATGCTCTAATTGTAAACGACTCAAATAGGAAACAGATAAAAAGGAGTGTGAAGCACCGATATCAAAAAGAACACAGACAGGCTGAGATTGGATCTCGAGAGTACCTGCAATCATGCTGGCTTCGGGATCTACAGCCTTCTTCATCTCGTAGACTCTGGGTTTTGCAGCCCCGACGCCAGAGGTACCAGCTTGATTTCCACGCCCCATCCCTTTGTTTGCCCCGGTAGTCTGATAAGAAGCGGACGGAGGTACACGGTCCTGAACTGAAGACTGTACTGGAGCATGAGGTGCTGTGGGAGTACGTCCTGGTCCACTCCTGCAATAACGAGCACGATTTCCATTTTTCCCATAAGTATGGCATGACACGGCTAGCCTTGGGCATTTCGAATTGATGTGCCCCTGGTCTCCACAATTATAGCAAAAAACAGATAGGCTGACTGCTCGAGGTTGCGACCCAGTTGGCTTCGACGCCGTAGGTTGCCGTTCAGAAGGATTTGGCACTGGTTGGGGTCTCTTGAATGTTCCCCGATTGCTGTCTGACTGGTTTTGGTTCCTGAATTTCTTGTTGTTAGACTGCGGTTGCTTCTTGGAAATTTCTTTCACAGTCAATTCGTACTCCAGAGCCTTCTCAATGAACTCCGGTAGGGTCACACAATGATGGTTCAACAGCTGCATTCTCATTCGGGGTTTAAGCCTTTTGAGAAAGTATTTGATCTTATCTGCCTCCATTTGGACAATCGTCCCGGCAAAAGGAAGAAGTGCTTGGAATTTCTCGGTGATAGATAGTACGTCATCATCTTCGGATGGGTCAGGTTCAGCAATTCTGATAGTTTGGCCTCGCGGAGAGGACCCGGATAGTAACGGTCTAGCATGAGATTTTTAAATTCCTCCCAAGTACATACGCCATCAGCTGGCCTCACCGAAAGCCACCAAGTGTGGGCGCCCTTGCCCAAGTAGTAAGCTGCTACGGAGATGCGATTCTCTGCTGGACAGTTTACCATATCGAACAATTTCTCGAAATGTTCGATCCAATGCACGATATCAGCCGGCTTAGAGGAACCTTCAAAAATAGGGGGTCGCTGGCGAGAGATGTCGCTGATGATCCGACTCACCAGTCCGCCATGTACAGGGGGTGGCCCCTGATGCTGGTCAGTAGCAGCTCTCTGCATAGTTTCCATTAACTGACCCATTTCGGTCATCTGAGCCATCATGCCCTGCATCACAGTGTAAGGATCGACATGAGAATCCTCGCGTCCAGTGTGGTGCGATTGATCCCTAGAAGGCGAATCACTGCCCGCGGAACTATGCTCTGCATTCGCTCGCCTGTTGGCTCGTGGTATCGGGATTCATCCCCTTCCGCGGCCTCGTCCCCCTCTGCCACGGCCTCTCTAATTTCTTTCCATACTGAAAGAATCAATTAGTAAAGATAACCATAAGTACAGTTCATGATACCAATCAGAATTCATGCTAAGTTAATGGCAGTAAGAAATTACATATTCAAGAAAACAGTTCATAATGAGTTATCATCACTGTGAGGGTCACACAGAATATCATATCGACGTTTGAGTCGAATGATTTTAATCATGTAATCAATCCAGAATTTTTGTTTGTATCATCAATCAGATAATTCCTGCCACAAACCCTTAAAATGCCAAGATCAATAAAGAGATCCATTCAGATATTAATATCATGTCAGTAATTTAATCATGGTTCATAATGTACGTACCGCATCTGGCTCGTAGGATCAGGCGCTCGCACGTGTGACCCGTGACACGAAGGTCTCTTGATACTAGTTCAATACACAAAAACTCAAAAAAAATGACAGTTTGCTCTCCGATACCATCTTCTGTAACACCCCAATAAGGCGGCTATTACAGTGCCGTGGACCCCACACTGGGACCCACCAGGCGATATCCAAAGTACATATTAAATACAAAATACATGTGATACCGAACCACAAAACATAGTACTTACTCCGATTTAGAGTTTACAACAGTATGGCCTACGGCCTTATTATACACAGGATCCAAAACATAAGTATAATCCATATGGAGATGGAATATACCTTAAATAACAATACATTTGTTCATATTTAAATAAAGCGGAAAGATAACATTACACGGTACGAACATGACCGGACTCAAAAGACTTGGGCCCCCCGAACTAGTATCCTTCGAACCATTCGTCACCACCCTGATCTTCTCGTGCCTTGCCCTTTCCTCGACCTAAAATACAACACAAGTATTTTGCCCAACACAGGGTCAGATATACATGATAAGTGATTCTCAAGATATTATACAATTCACATATATAAGATTTCAAAGATAACAACCTGACTAACGAACATACCCCTCGGGCGTATGAACGCTTAGTCACAAAATATCGAACACATCCAAATATAAGAATGGACTATGAACGACTAAGATAGTACGGCTCAAGATGGACATCACAGTACGCCCGATCCGAATATGTGTCAGTGCACATATCCACCCCGTATACGGAATCCAGGATATACGTGGGACAATGTACCTAATTAGCCTCAACGAACTACGTCTCGTGTGCACAGCCTTTCACGGAAAATATTCACGCATGACTATATATGTGCCCGGCTAAAAATCCTACACAATATCCAATCGGAACGTAGATATGACTCCGGATATGTCACGATGCAACATGACAACGAATTCAGTAATTCACAAATCCGATTAAAGATCGAGGACTCACCGAAATGACAATAAGATCAACGATATCAAGGGTTCGAAAGTGACGAACTTGGGAATACAATCCCACGATGAAAACGGGACATCGTTAAAAACAACCTCAAATCACAAGATACAAGTTTATAAGTGTTTCATATACACGAAATGCATAATCATCATAAGAATCCACACATCATTATAACCAAGCAAGATAACTTGCCTCAATACAGAGGCGAGAATAGTCCTTCCTTCTCAAACGAACGAACGGCCCTCGATTCAAAATCGTTTACTCGAACAATCAACCTTGAATGAAGTATATTTTACTCAATGATACGTTCATATGATCATCTATACCAAATTTTAACGAGACAACATCCTAATTCCAATTTGAGTAGTTCAACTTTAAGATATTGAAGTGTTACTCCAAGAACCTTATTCAATACCATTCTCTTCTTACGATTGATTACAAGATATTACCAAATGTTTGTTGGATTAAGAATCATTCCATAATGTGTTAAACAATAATCTCCTATCCTTTAAACTTATCAAGAACATCTCAAAGTAAAATCTGCACTTCAAACAATTACTTATGTTGAATTAACTAGTTACAAATCCATATTATGATCATGAAGACTACCTCAAGTTTAACACCATCCTTATAATCTTTTAATTAACTTGGAGATTCGAATATTATTCCTCTGAATTCACTTAGCTTAGGTTCAAGAAGGTCATTTCATTCTTTTAATGATCAACAAGGGTTTCTTAAAATATTTTATGGTAATTATTCCAACAAGTTATTTACATTACAATGAAACAAGGACTATTATTATTCTAATGGTGTTATTAGTCTAGCAAGGAGAGTGTGGTTTCACTAAACATTATCATCATTATTCAAAACACCAAGAACTTATCATTACAAATCCCCTAATCATCATATTCATCATTACGTTTGTTGGAAGCTTAACTATAAACATGTTTAGCTTGATTAATTCATCACTAGGTGGAGTATACTTAATCACTATCATTATAATTACGAGATTATAGGGTTAAATCGTATAACATACCTTCAGAATTGAAGAACAATACACCAAAACCACAGGAACACAATCTAAGCTTCAAGAATAACTCCAACTCCCAATCAACAAGCTCCAAAATCAAAATGTAAAGCTCAAACACAAGTTGGAAGAAGGTAATTTTGATCTAGGGATGAAGGGGGATGATTATATGGGTGAAAAATTAGAGGTTGGATATGCAAAATCAAAGACACAAGCTGTCTTTTTATAACAGCACAGTTCGTTACGTACGTTATCACAAGAGGATAACGTACGTTAACAGCTTTACGTACGCTACGCAAAAAGTGTTACGTACGTAAGCTAAGTCCAGAGGCTACTGGACTGAAATACGAACATCATTACGTACGTTACCTCTTGAAGCATTACGTACGTAATGTAGGTCAACTAGGTTGCCTCCAAAAGATCAGATATTCGAATCCCGTCCGGCCCCACATGCCGAAAGTTGATATCGGATACGATTACACTGGTTACGTACGTAACAGGTGCTTCTTTACGTACGTAAAGGCCTTAAAATAACGTACATTATGCCTAAGGATTAGCGTACGTTAGGCTAAGGTTTAATAGCTCAAAAATGTACTTATCTATACAACATTGAGAATTCAATCGTAGTGCGAGTGATCGTTATTATTATGTCTATTTATGATATATTCCAACATCAATAAACATTACACAAATACAACAAGACTACAACAGTATTGAATTATCCGAATAATACAACAGTAAGTAAGAATTTTCGTCGGATATTACACTACCTCGTTCCATGAGTAGATAAGAATGTCGTCAATGAAAATGACCACAAATTTATCGAGATAATCAATGAAAACTTTATTCATCAACTGCATAAATACGCCAGGAGCATTAGTTAGCCCAAAAGACATAACCACGAACTCGTAGTGACCATAACGGGTACGAAAAGTAGTCTTCGGAATGTCTGAATCCCGAATCCTAAGTTGATAATATCCCGAACGCAAGTTGATTTTAGAGAAAACAGTAGCTCCCTGAAGCTGGTCAAACAAGTCATCTATACGGGGCAACGGATACTTGTTCTCGATGGTCAGCTTGTTCAACTCCCGATAATCGATGCACAGACGGAATGAGCCGTCTTTATTCTTAACGAAGAGGACTGGTGCACCCCAAGGTGACGCACTCGGTCGAATATACCATTTGTCAAGAAGCTCGCCTAACTATTTTTTCAGCTCTAACATCTCAGTAGGCGCCATACGATACGGTGCACGAGAAACAGGTGATGCACTCGACTCAAGATCAATGGAAAACTCTATATCTCTAGATGGGGGTAAACCCGGGAGATCATCCGGAAATACATCAGGATACTCGCTCACGAATGGAATTGATGATAGATCAACTCCACCATCATCGGTACTCAGGGCATAGCACCAATAACCGATATTGTTTTGATTCAGTAATTTCATCGCCTTGACGGCAGAAATCATTTTCCCCAAACTACCTGGCTTACGACCCACAAAAGTATGTTCGACGCCATCCTCAGCTAATATAGAAATGGTTCGAGTCCGGTAATTCATAATAGCTCCATGACAAACCAACCAATCATCTCCGAGAATCACATCTTCACCCTTCAGATCCACAACAATGAGGTCCGAAGGCCAATCCCGTCTCCCAATGTACACAGGGCAATCCCTAACCTCTCGATTACCAACCAAACGCTCCCCACTCGGAGTACCCATCACAAACGGTTCACACTCAATAAAACAATCAAGACCCAAACGATATACATAGTCAAGTGCAATAAGAGAATGCGTAGCTCCCGAATCAAATAATATAGAAATAGGCTGAGAAAGTATCTGCGAGGTACCTGCAGCTACCGAAGCCTATGCATCGTACCCGCGCCTCATCTGATACACCCTCGGCTGAACTGAACCCACACTCGAAGCAGTTTGACGATCTGACCGACCTCGGCCTCTGCCTCGTCCAAAAGTCTGCTGCGGTTGACCAGCTATAACCCCCGGATTGACACTAGGAGTTGGTGCCGAATTCTTTTGCTTGTTTAGCCTAGTGGTAGCCTCACAATTCTAGGAGTTTCAGTTTATAACACTACGAAAGCAATAAAATATACGAAGAGTTTCAAGAAGTCTTACTACCATGGGTTACATGGTTCGACAGCAGCGCCAGATGTTAAGCTCGGTCAGTTTACATGACTCTAAGGACTTGACAGACCCAATAACCAAGGGCCTAGGTATTTCCGAACCTAGGCTCTGATACCATAAATGTAACACCCCAATTCTCTTACAGGTAATTACAAGCCGTAGGACCCACCAGGGCCTACCAGGCTGACATTACAAACATACACAATAACTCAATAATACGAAGACGTAAACAAAAATAAAGTGGGGCCGTGGCCTCGGCCAAAATGTGCAAGTTCAGTACAATTCAAAATATAATCCAAAGACATCCCTCGACCGACACCATCGAAATTCAGTACATATTAAAATGAAACGAAAACAAACACATTCCAAAACACTGACTCGAGCTCTTTAACATCTCGGCTGCCCGTCAACTCCATGTGGACCACGTGTATGCTCCTGATTCTCAATACCACCTGAAATGCATAAACATTCCACCCCAACGAGGGGTTAGCAATAACAGCTAGTGCAAGTACAATATTACAGTATTTTAATACACATGCATTTCCAAAAATCATTTATAAAACATTACATAATCATGATATTCCGGAATATCTGACATCATTCATCAATCAAAAATATCTCTCAAGGTAATTCTCGCGCAAGACCACTCAGCCAAGTCCCTGTGGACCCCGTCGAGCCAATCCCCAGGTTAGAATACCTCCCCTCGAAGGCAACCCTCGCGCAAGGCCACACGGCCAAGTTGTGTGCCCCGTAGAGCAACCCCAGGTGAGAGTACCCCGAGAACATCCATGCAACAGTTAAACATCACAATATCATTACCGAAATGAATGCCATAATATAAAGTAATAAGGTACTTGCCTTGGTTCCTAAAATACGAAGTGGACGACGAACGAAAAAGTCTTCGATCCGAATTAACTCCAATTCCCGATCCTAACAACAATAGAGAGCCAATCAACTACAATCCCACTGAAAATCCCGAATCATACGACGTTCTACCCTTAGGGACAATACACCGAATACTATGAAGGCATAAGGGTTAAACTTGATTAACGAAGGGGAAAAACTCGGAATTAATCCACAAAACTTCTAGGAAAACATAAAACCATGATTACCCAGCTATAATCCACTATCAATCGAAGCAAAAACGAAAGGAGAAACGAATTATAGCCAAGAACCCTAAAGTTAGGTATATGGTCAAAATAGCTCAATTCAACAATGGAATTGTGGAAGGAAGATGGTTGATTCGTGCTATAATCTCTAATTCCGAGTTATATGATGATAGAATGAAATATCCGAGTGAAATCACCCAAAATCGCCAAGGAGGAGTGGAGAGCCGAGAGGAAAATAGGAAATGGGGTTGAAACTCGTGTCTGTCCTATTTATAATTGGATGGAATGCGGCGTAACAAACGTCCCAACCAGCGCCGTGTTTATCGCCGTATTGCAAGTCAGCGAGCGCACCTGTGTGACCCGGCGCACAGACACGACGCAGAATGCCGCGGGTCTAGCGCTGTTTTGCGAGACAGCGAGCACCCCTGTGCGATACGGCGCAGAATGCCGCGGGTCTAGTGCCATTTCGCGAGACAGCGAGCACCCCTGTGCGACACGGCGCACAGACACGGCACAGAATGCCGTGGTTCTTGCGCCGTTTTGCACAGGTAATGCCAGACAGCCTCCTATCACATGACGACGCTACCAAAACTGAAAAAGACGATTAAACCACAACATGAAATGCCAACCCAACGGTCCGAGAAAATACAAACATGAAAAATAGTATCCAATAAACCGGAACGGTCCGAAGTAACCAACCAAAATCAAACAATAATAACTAAATCGGGAAAATAGAAGGTACGAATATTACACACATAACCTCCCATCATAAGTCAAAACATCATCTGCGACAATGATAAATTTCTCAATACTCCCAGCTTGTGCCCGATCTTTCATCTTGCACAAGAACTTGTCACGCGGTTGAGCCTCCTTAATCTTATCCCTCAAGTTTGGTTACAAGACCAAAGATGATAGGATTGCTTTCGAACTCTTTGAAGACTCAACTACCTCAATCCTCAACTCGTAGAACTCCTTTATCAAACTCTCCTGATCGGTCAAGCAAGCTAACTCGCCTCTAGTCTTCAGACTCAAGGCATCAGCTACCACATTAGCCTTACCCGGATGGTAATGGATGGTACAATCATAGTCCTTCACCAGTTCTAACCATCGCCTTTGCCTCATGTTAAGATTCTGTTGGGATAACAAATACCCTGTATCGAAACAGCCGGGATAATCAATCCCTATATCGAATTGTGTTGATAAGAGGTTTTGACATATATGCCAATCCTCAATACAATAAGGAAACTGTATCGATAAGTTGAAGTATCAACCTGTATCGAAGACCTGTCTCGAATCCAGCATATAGTGGAACCTTTCAGTACAGCAAAGAAGTCTTATAAAGAGCAAGTATGGAAGCTGTCTCGAACTGTAATATTCCCGGATGGTTCTAGGGTGTTACAGAATATGGTATCGGGGCTTAGGTTGTGGAAACCTAGGCTGTCAGGACGAGTCAAGTCGTGTATTTGTCACGTCATTTGAGTTGTCGGTTGGCAAGTATTAGAGCCCTGGGTTTTTGTTGTTCACTCGGGCTTGTGTGTTATGTGGTTTACCAGTGTGGTACTGTGGCTGTTTTAAACTTATCCAAATGGTATTAACGTGATTCTTTGGAAAGAGAGGTGTCGTATTTTGAGTTTAACGAGTGTTGTTTTGAAAAATATCTGTATCGAGTATATTTCTATGGTTGAGACATGTTCCAGTATCACGGGGAATCGTCAGTTTCACGATCTGTATGTATTTGGATTTTTGAATAGCATTGAGGTTAATTATAGTTATAAGCTGATATGCTTTGAGATTCAGAAGAATACTATTTGTAACATTATGAGGTAGCAGAATATAATAGTTGATCTTGACAAGCTTTGATTATGGAAAATCCATATGTCGTTTAAACTTGGAAAATGGAGTTGTGTATTTGGGAGAAATGTTGTGGATTGTTGAGAGGAACATGTAGTCATGCTAGTTTATTTTGAGATATATGAAATTCTTTTTGAACATTTGAAAATGATACTTTTCAACATGATATATTTGAATAAACTATTTTTCTCGCTGTAACGAAAATGTATTTTCTTAAATTTATTTTGAGAGACAGTATTGTTGTCTTTAAAAACATGTTTCATCATGGCATAGTTAAAGTGTTGCAGAATGAAATTATGGTCGATATATCAAGTCATATGTGGAAAAGATGATTTTAACATGGTCTATACAATAAGATTTTGGATTCTATCGTGTGATTTTCCGACCGAATGTTAGTGGAATTGGTGACGAGCCGAATTGGTATACAGGAGTATGAATGTGGTCCATCATTTGCATAATTTCATTTTATTTAATCGTGTGCATTCGAAAAGAATTGTCATCGAGTACTTGACATAAGCGAGCTAGTTTAACTTTTTGGAAATTGATTTTTGTAGTCTTACGAATATATACATGTTTTGAGTTTTGAGTCTTGAAAGAACTTTCAAAAATTGATTTTTATTGACAAGATTATATGATTTCAAGGCCGTTTTGAAAATATGATTGGTATACGTACAAACGTAGTGTATAATGCATATCATGGTGAAGTTCTGAGTAAGACTCATGAGATGGATAACACATCAGTATGGTACGATGAAAAGAGATTCGAATTTCAGCATGGTAGCTTGGAGTATTTAGGGATAACCGGTTGGTTGATAAGATAAAGAGAATTATGCTGCATGTTGTAGATTCAGTACAAAATATGATTTTGGAACTTTGGATTTGTGAAACCGGGGCATATGGCTATAGGGCTCTATTGGTGTGGTAGTAGCATGATTTTGCTATACTGATTTTTCACTTTTGGGCCATATTGATTGGAGTCTGATTTGGTATGTTCGACGGTTTGTGACTGGTTGTTCATACGCCCGAAGGGTATGTTCAACAGTCGGGTGTATTTCTTTGAGATCCACTGTATGTGATTTGTGTAATGTTTTGGAAATTTTATTCTTTCGTATATATGTCCCTGTGGTTCTGTGTTGATCGTGTTGGAGCTTACCATGTGAGGGTATTCTCGGTTATTGTTGATCCTTCGTTGGTAGTATTGGAGTTTATTATGTTGATGATATTCTCGGTTGTGTTTTGACCTTTGGTTGGTCATATTGGAGTTTATCATGTCGATGATATTCTCGGTTAATTTATTTGTTGATCATTGCCATTGATCGTATGAGCGTTCGAACTTTGTGTCGGTGTTTCGGGATTTGTTCATTGTTTTGGGAAGTTATTTCATAGATGTATCATGTATTATTAGTTTTTATCAGGATTGGGATTTGACTGTGCGATCAGGCTGACATGATTTGGCACAAATAGATTATTCCATACTTGAGTTATAACGATGCATTTTGTTGAAATTCGTGAAATTGTGGTAAGCGTGTTGAGGCATTGAAGGGGAGTCATTTGCTAGTAATTAGGGGAGATAAGCGACTTCAAAGACTTGTAAGTATACTGTTTTAGTTATTCGCTTGTGGTGATGATTGTTTGTCTCCGTGATGATCTTGGATATCTTGGTTGAGCTGTTGTTTAGGACGGATTGCCAGTTTCGAGGACGAAACTTATTTTAAGTGGTGTAGTATGTAATATCCTGAATTTCTACTAGGTTGCTTAATGTTATTTTCATCCGAGTTATATTGCATAGTGTGGAATCTGTACAACATGGATAACATAATTAAAGGACTGAGATAGTTGTATTGGTACAATTTACGTAATTGGTTGACAATTGCATTTGATGATATTTTGTTCCTTATGAGAATATTATTGGAATGAATATATGTATTAAGCATGTTATGTATACGTATCTAGTATGTCGAGACGACGGACAGGAACAATTGGAATTGGCTAATTATAGCCTAATTAACATATGCTAATTGAAGGATATAGCGCACGCTAATGTGCAGGCTTAGCGCAAGCTACAGGGGAAGACTAGCGCACGCTAAAGCCTAAGGTTAGCGTACGCTAATGCAGCTCAGTGCATAATGAATCTGTGTACCCGGTTACTTTCGGCGCATGTTTCGATGAGGTCAACATATGCTTGCTATAGATAATTAGTGCACGCTAAGCATGGGCTTGACATACACTAATTGCAGATTAGTCAAAAAGGGAATCCCGGCTTTGTCGTTTACTTTCAGCGTGTGGACCCAGGCATCTTCGGAGTAGATGCAGATTGTCGAGTCAACTATGAGTAGCGCACGCTACCTGTGGAGAATAGCGTACGCTAATGAATCTTTTACTGTACCAAGTCAACATCAATATTATGTATGCTATGGCATGGGTTTTTCGTACGTAATCATTGTGCGAAGTAAGGCAGTAGCCTCTGGACTACGATAGCGCACGCTAACAAAGTCAGTTATCACACGCTATGGCAAGTAACGCACGCTATCTTGTGAGAATAGGTCACGCTAAAGTTGTTGGACAGAAACTCAGCTTACGGCCGGACTGGTTTAGCGCATGCTAAAGGTAATCGTTAGCGCACGCTAATAACGTACAATATATATGTGCAGTTGGGTATTATTATTCATTTCGGCCATTTCTTCCCTTCACCCGATAGAGAGAGTTTTGAAGTTGGTTTTGAGGTTCCAAAACACTTGAGAATCATGGAGTTGATCGTCTTTAACAATATTGAACTTGGGAGTGACTGGAAACGGAATCAACCTTGAGAATCAACCCATTTCTTCGAAGATGTTGTGAGGATTGATCGTTGATTAGGATAATATGTTGGGGTCGAGTTCGAGGATGTTCATGAATTGCTTTGGCCGGGGACAAGGAACTTGTAGACGACGGAAAGGAATTGGTAACGGCTTCACTATCATCGTATCGGTATCTAGGCAAGTTATCACTTGTTTAGTTTATAATACTTAATGAATAATTTCGGTTTCATTTCGTTTATAATTCATACAGTAATGAGTATAAGTATGAATTCTGGAGATTTGGATAGTATGTTGTCTTCCGGATTTTGGAGTTAAATTATAAGGTATATGGTTTATGTTCATTATTGGTATGCTTGAGTATTGTGAATATATTTTGGTAAAGACGAGGATTTGAGTTATCTACAATATATGTGCTTTTGGATCGTCGAATATTGAGAAAATTGTTGGTGATGGTTTTGACATCGAGATTGCTCTCGAAGGACTCGGGGAAAGTACTCTAATCATTTTTGTCATTTAGTGTCAATCATGTTGTGATACATTCATGCATTGTTGTTGTCAGGCATGTGTGTATTGTTGTTATCGTGCATTTGTGCATTGTTGTTGTTTGTCCACCAAGTGTTAGTCCGTCGGGATCATCTTGGGTATATATACTGTGTGCGCTGGATCTTTGGATGGGTTTTCCACCTCGTGTTGGTCCGACGGGATCATCTTAGGATCTATGCAGTTAATGCTGGATCATTGGATTACCCATGTGTTGTTGTTGTGCATATATATTGTTGGTTATCCACCTCGTGTTGATCTAACAGGATCATCTTGGGATCTATGCTGTGCGCGCTGGATCGTTGGATTACCATAAGTATACATTGTTGTTATTGCTGTGAGCATATTGACGTTGTCATATGAGTATGCATATGTAGGTCTTGTGTTAGGACCATGTCCGTATGTGTATTGGCCTGATGTCGGATTAGACTGACATGATTGTCGTGGCATTGCGTATCATGAGGTATGTTCCATATATCCTTCTTGGTACTTGTCTTTTGATTGGAAACCGATTATGTTGTTGAGATTTCATGATATTATCCGATGGATTGGGTTGGACAGAGTTGGTATATTTCGTATTAGTGAGTTATGATGATGTTTGAGAATCTTGGGTATTGTCTGGGATACAGTACAAATGTTTGTGTACAATTCATTGTGGTATTGAGAATACGAGATGTGGAATATGATGAGAATTATCACGAATTGGTAAAGTTATGACGGTAAGATTACATTGGTAGTATTCTTACTTAGTATTTTCACTGATATGTAATTATTGACGTGATGCGATCGTTATCATTGTTGGATATAATGGCTGACCCCGTCGTGGGCTTTATTTTTAGGTTCTTGGGATATTGAGCTTGTAGCAGTCGTGAAGAGATGAACTTCCCGGTGGATATTGACTATGACATGTGTTTGAGAATTGAGGATTTTGTCTGTGTGTTATGTGGTTTACCAGTGTGGTACTATGGCTATTTTAAACTTATCCAAATGGTATTAACGTGATTCTTTGGAAAGAGAGGTGTTGTATTTTGAGTTGAATGGACGTTGCAAAATGTATGTTTTGAAAAATATATGTATTGAGTATATTTCTATGGTTGAGACATGTGCCAGTATCACGGGGAATCTTTAGTTTCACGATCTTTAAGTATTTGGATTTTTGAATAGCCTTGAGGTTAATTACAGTTATAAGTTGATATGTTTTGAGATTCAGAAGAATACTATTTGTAACATTATGAGGTAGCAGAATATAATCGTTGGGACAGTAGCGATGATCTTGGGAAGCTATGATTATGGAAAATCCATATGTCGGTTAAACATGGAAAATGGAGTTGTGTATTTGGGAGAAATGTTGTGTATTGTTGAGAGGAACATGTCGTCATGCTAGTTTACTTTGAGATATATGAAATTGTTTTTGAACATTTGAAAATGATACTTTTCAACGTGATATATTTGAATAAAATATTTTTATCGCTGTCATGAAAATATATTTTCTTAAATTTATTTTGAGAGACAGTATCGTTGTCTTTAAAAACATGTTTCATCACGGCATAGTTGAAGTGTTGCGGAATGAAATAATGGTCGATATAGCAAGTCATATGTGGAAAAGATGATTTCAACAAGGTCTATACAATAAGATGTTGGATTTAATCGTGTGATTTTCCGACCGAATGTCAGTGGAATTGGTGACGAGCCAAATTGGTATACAAGAGTATGAATGTGGTCAATCATTTGCATAATTTCATTTTATTTAATCGTGTGTATTCGAAAAGAATTGTCATCAAGTACTTGACATAAGCGAGCCAGTTTAACTTTTTGGAAATAGATTTTTGTAGTCTTACGAATATATACATGTTTTGAGTTTTGAAAGACTTGAAAGAACTTTCAAAAATTGGTTTTTATTGACAAGATTATATGATTTCAAAGCCGTTTTGAAAATGTGATTGGTATACATACAAACTTAGTGCATAATGCATATCATGGTGAAGTTCTGAGTAAGACTCATGAGATGGATAACACATCAGTATGGTACGATGAAAAGAGATTCGAATTTCAGCATGGTAGCTTGGAGTATTCAGGGATAACCGGTTAGTTGATCAGATAAAGACAAATATGTTGCATGTTGTAGATTCAGTACATAATATGATTTTGGAACTTTGGGTTTTGTGAAACCGGGGCATATGGCTATATGGCTCTATTGGTGTGGTAGTAGCGTGATTTTTCTATAGTGATTTTTGACTTTTGGTGTGGCTATATGGCTCTATTGGGTTTTGTGACTGGTTGTTCATATGCCCGAAGGGTATTCAACAGTCGGGTGTGTTTCTTTGAGATCCACTATATGTGATTTGTTTAACGTTTTGAGAATTTTATTCTTTCGTATATATGTCCCTGTGGTTCTGTGTTGATCGTGTTGGATCTTACCATGTGAGGGTATTCTTGGTTATTGTTGATCCTTCGTTGGTAGTATTGGAGTTTATTATGTTAATGATATTCTCGGTTGTGATTTGACCTTTGGTTGGTCGTATTGGAGTTTATCATGTCGATGTTATTCTCGATTAATTTATTTGTTGATCATTGTCATTGATCGTATGAGCGTTCGGATTTTGTGTCGGTGTTTTGGGATTTGTCGCCATTGTTTTGGGAAGTTTTTTCACAGATGTATGTATTATTAGTTTTTATCAGGATTGGGATTTGATTGTGCGATCAGGCAGACATGATTTGGCATGGATAGATTATTGCATACTTGAGTTATAGCGATGCATTTTACTGAAATTCGTGAAATTGTGATGGTAAGCGTGTTGAGGCGTTGAAGGGGAGTCATTTGCTAGTAATTACGAGAGATAAGCGACTTCATAGACTTGTAAGTATACTGTTTTGGTCATTCGCTTGTGGTGATGATTGTTTGTCTCCGTGATGATCTTGGATATCTTGGTTGAGCTGTTGTTTAGGATGGATTGCAAGTTTCGAGGATGAAACTTATTTTAAGTGGTGTATGACACGTTCTTAGTGTAACTATCGCAAGTGCACGATATCGTATAAAGTAGTAAGTGGACTTTTTGAGTCCAGTTTATCGATCCCACGAGGAAGTTTGGTTATAATTTGAATTATACACTATTAGTCTATTTTTATAGATACTAAGATGAGTGAAACACACAATTAAAGAGTTTGGTTTAATAATTGCAAAGAAAATGCAATAATAGTTCTAATATTTTAAGGAAATAAAAAGATTGCAACAATGATAGATTGATTAACGATAAAATGAAATAGTTGGGATTATAAACTTAGTTCGTCATTAGTTATAAAAGATGTATAAGAGATCATAAGGTGAATTTACTTATTATGTTGTGTAGATTCGATTTTCCTTAAAAAGACGGTTTCTCTTTCGAACTATAAAACGCCCCTTACATATTGAATCAATCCACTATATTTCTATGTTGATTGGCTTCAATACATAGCATTAGGATTTATGAAAATAACTCAAAGAATCATCTAAGGTCTAGAGGTATATTTCGATCCCCTAGAACAACTTAGAGTGAAGATCATTTGATCTAATCAAACATATTTTCTTTCGAAACATATGAAGACCATAAATATCGTCATTTATTGGCCAAATAAACAAAGATTGTAAAAACAATGAAAATCACACAAAATAATAAGTAATTCATAATAGATCTTTATACAAACATAAATAACATGACTAACCTTGTTTATAATCCCAACTAAAAGTAACTTAGCCCATGAAGAGTTTAATATATATAATACAAGCTTGTGTGGTCATTATTAGTTGAATCAAGAGAAAGAATTGATCCTCACTCCCTTCGTAGATAAAGGAGAAAGAAGCAATAAACTCTCTGAACAACATATGCTATACCACACTCACACAAATCACTCAAGAACACAAGTGTGTTCTTCACACGAAAAGAAAATATTACAAAAAGTGGAGAAATTATAAGATGAGTGATCCATGATGAAGGATCTAAGGGGTCTATTTATACACCTAAAGTCATCTAATAGCTCCAAAACTCCAGCATTATTACAATAGATCGGATCAATGCCAGCCATCCCCTCAATAATACACAAAAAGTATAAAAAATTAGACAAATTTTAACAATCTGTCAAGAGTTACGGCCGTAACATTAAGGAGTTACGGCCGTAACTTGGATGACTTACGGTTGTAACATTCAGTAGTTACGGCCGTAACTTGGCTTCGTCAATTTGCTCACTGGTTGCTTTGAGAGTTGCGTTTTCAGCCCAGAATTTCTCAGACTTTGCGTTTTTGCCCCAAATCTTTTTCGGATGATAACTTTTGATATATAACTCTGATTTTGAATCCGGAAAGATCACGAATTCGCCTCTAAAGCCCTACGACATGAATATATCAAAATTCAACAAAGATAATATTTAATAAACATGTTATTTCTTGAGTAAATCAGTTATTCAATCCGATTAAGACTAGATTTACATCATCATCCGATAAAAATAAAATTATTAAAAACTAATTAATTAAAAGCAAAAAACGAGTAGACTAGCTCAATTATGGGTGATATTTATCGATACAAACCATGGATAAGTGTATAAAACTGACACTTATCACACCCCCAAACTTGAATTCTTGCTAGTCCCGAGCAAGACTTTATACGCTCCAAAAATAAAAATAAGACAAAAATAAGAAAATTAATACACACATAAATTAAAAATAATTATATATAAAGAGAAAAGGATATCAAAATACACAACAACCAGCTTTATACAGTAGATAGAAATGAATCAAGATTCAAAATAAATCTAATAATGATTTTGAAGTTAAAACACGGTTTTTATTTTGTAATTCCAAATTCAAGGTTTTCCCCCCAAAAGGTTGATTATTTCTTTCCCACTCGTGATACACACGACTCCCTTTAATGGTTGCTCTCGATCACTCGTTTATTTTTCAACTCAATATGAAGAAGAATTTCATTGGCGTCATCAAATATTGTGATTTTTCATGAAATTGAGTGTATTGAAATTCAGCCGCTAATTAATTCAAATTTGCTCATAAACTACATCCCTTAGTGATAGCTTTCACACCGTTATTTGCTAACGTGTAGCTCTTTTCACTAACACAATTTCTAACTCATTTTTTTTAAAAGGTGATAGCTTTCACATAATTATTTGCTAACGTGTAGCTCTTTTCACCAATTTTTCTGTGAGACGACAGCTACTCACCAACAATGGTTAGTCCTTTATTTTTCGCAAAATTTAAGACCCCCAAAATTAGGCAGCTGTTGCTGCTAAACACTTCTCCTTTTCATCATTTTTTTTAGGTGATAGCTTTCACACCGTTATTTGCTAACATGTAGCTCTTTTCACCAATGACTCCTTTTTTTTTAGGGAATATATTTTTTGCAGAAAATCATTTCTTACTTAAGCATGAAAAATCAAAAACTCCACAAATTAAGTAAATTTCGGTTCTATTTTTCATCAACCGACTGATTCTTCTTTTCTCAAGGTAACGAATGACTCGATTTTATATGATAACTACAAGGCTTGGAAAGAGAGATTAAGGCTCAAAAATTTTGGAATATACAATTTTTTACCGGTTAAAACGATTTTAGAAGCTTGTATATATCTAATTTATTGGTGTTATGGTCAGATGTAGAAATCTCATAAATCAAAATACTATATATATATATATTAAAAAAAATTAAGGCAAATAACAAAAATAATCAAAACACACCAAAATAATTAAACAAACCACCCCCAAACTTGAAAATAAAACTATCCTCAGTTTAAAAAAAAAAAAAATATAATGCAGAAAAGCAGAATACTCCCTGTTAAGAAAGTTGATGCTTGAGCTAACGCCTTTTAGAATCTGCAAGAGAATAAATATACGAGGCACACAACAAAAGAAAATAAATTATACTCGTAAGTATAACACAATTTTTAAGATGCGCATCAAGAAAGTCCGAAGAGTCGCCTTATGATGCCATCAATGCTTTTATAAAAAACACACAATAAAATTACAGTAATAAAATAACAATACATAAATCGCGAATAGATGCGCGTCAAGAGATCAAGAAGAAACTCCTTAAGCTGCCACCTTTTAGCACGATTATTACACACGATAGAAAGTAAAAATACAAGAGGTCCGACATGGGTTATCAAAGGGAGAGGAATGAATCCACTTTTCGTTTTCTCACGGTAAATCTTCCATCCAGACAATTTTAGCTAAAGATGGATCTGGTTGAGGAACAAATTCATTGAGTTTTTTGATTAGTTCTTCTGGTGTTGTTGCAACGACTATTATTCGTTTAGCATGCTCGGAAATAAAACCCTTTTCAGCAGAGTAGTCGATGAAAGATAGTAAACCATCAAAGAAACCATTGACATTAAGCAGACCTATTGGTTTTTGATGAACATTTAGCTGGGCTCTGGTAACCACATGAAAAAGTTCCTCAAGAGTGCCAAAACCACCGGGAAGGGTGATAAAGGCGCCAGAATTATTTATCATGTGAGTTATGCGATCTTGCATATTTACAGATCTAAACTCATCTCCAATAGTTGACCCGGTGATTTTACTTTCAGCCAGAGGTTTTGAAATTATTCCCAACACTCTTACTCCTTCCATATAGGCAGAAGCAGCAGCGCGTCCCATTAATCCTAGACTTCCTCCTCCGTAAACTACATGAATGCATTTTGCTCCTAAGGTACGACCCAAGTTGTGGGCTGCTTCAGTAAAGCATGCCTCTTTTCCATAACTAGCTCCACCAAAAATGCGGACTGTGCTAAATTTTTTTGTTGAAGATGATGACTCCATTTTTGAAAAGAAATTATTTAGAGAGAAGCAGAGAAAAGTGCAAGTTTGAGGGATGAATAAAAGAAACAAGCATAATGTTTATTTATAGAAGAAAAAGAAGGTAAAAATTGTTAAACAAGTTTGTGATTGCGTTGATTGCGCTTCAACTACTCAATAGAATAATGAATGCATTTATCGCGTATCACATTTTTTTATTCAGAAAATCTCACCACACGACAAAAATAAAAGATACTTACGCGTATGGACAGTAGTTGTGATTGTGGCTCACATCTTCCTCTGATTTTACGTTCAGAAACGGCCTAAACGCCTTCTATGAGTCGGGGAGAAGCTTCCCATCCAATTTTCTTACAAATTGGCAAACAGGGTCTTTTAACGTCAGATTCCCAAGACGTTGTTCATATTCTAGTTTGAATTTATTCCACAAACATCGAATTCCGTAATGTACGAGTCCACTAGGATGCGTGTCAATAGAAATTTCGATATCATCTAAATTCTCTTTATTCAGACCATCCTTAATGAATTGAATTTTATCTTCTCTGTTTGTAGATGGAATTCCTAAAGATCAACATTTTAAATTACAGTTCCATCAAGCACATTTATAGCAAACGGCTATTATCTTTGCTCGTCGTTTCTTGGCATATGAACTTTTTCCAAGCCCTGGTAAAAATCTAGTCGGTGTTTCTGTGAATTCACCTGCTATTCTTACTTTGGCTTCAATTATGAATCTTATGTCAAAAGGTATGCTTTTATTCATAAGCAACCTCATCCTTTCAAGTCTCGTCTTATAAATCTTTAAAATGACATTTTCGCTCAGAAAGGGAAATCTTTTTTCCATTTTATTCAAAGTTTCTTCCATGATAAAAAAAAATAAAAAAATGAAAATAATTGAAGAAAATATCTACAAATATCAGTTGTTGTGGGAAACTGGAAATTCCGACTTTAATAGTCACGGAGTACGATTATCCGCCACTTGACCGGACAAACACAATTTAGTACTAAGTTACAACGTCGAGAAATTGTATCTATAACAATAGTTTACAATGTAAGATTTCAAAATAAAACTTATACTTCCCCGGAAACGGCGCCAAAAACTTGACACGTTCTTAGTGTAACTATCTGTAACACCCTCAAGATGTTCGAGGTACATTACAGCGCCGTGAATCCCTATGTGGGACCCACCAGGCTGAACAGCATCGTACTCATCGACTCACAGAAACGACAAAATAACACCACGTCATAAAGACGCAAAACAGAATAATCCACCCGGTTCAACCGGTCAAACATAACATCATCAACCAACAAAAACATAATAGGCAACAATACAATCCGGGCGAACAAGAACTCTTGAGTACTAGAGTTAGTTCAAAGATCACAAAAGATGAAAAATAAAAGACAATAAGACGTCACTCGTGCACAATCATCACGCACGGCCATCATCCGTGTACTGGTCCAGCGCCCGCTCGTCTCGAAGAACCTGACCTGAAATTCATAAAACGAATTTCCCCAAAACGGGTCCCCAGAGGGGTTAGCCATTACGCTAGTACAAGTAACCAAATGAACAATTTACATCTTACACATATAGTAATGCATGCAATCAAGAAATCATAGTTTCAAAATACTCATTTCCGGAAATGCCATAATCAAATCATATTTGTAAAATGCACCACAATTAACCGCGGACCCACAGCTTCGTGGATCCCTACCGAGACCCCGTCGGATCTAACCCACAGTCGTTAAAAGCAAGCTCGCGGTTCCACAGCTTCGTGGAGCCCTACCGAGACCCCGTCGGATCTAACCCGCAGTGAGCATACACACACACACAATTCTCACACAAAACTACTATGTCAAGATTGTAAGTTCATAAGGATACTTGCCTCGATTAAATAGACGGCGACACGAACGGAACGGAAGAATCAAGCACGACCGCGAGGAACCGACGAAAATGAACCTAACGATTCGAGTAGCACAATCACAACCACTTCTAAACGATTATGGAAATGGAATACACCCGGAAACCCGCCTACGATTCATGTATATTCGAATAAAAATAACAACGAGGGCGGACCACAACCAAACCCTCTCGATTTCACAAAGCTATAGAAATATACCATGAATCCGTAGGAAAACTAATGATATCAACAAGATTAACCATAATCATCATGAATCCACCAACAAAACGGAACGAATTGGAAGAAAATCCCAAAACCCCCAAATTATCCAAAAGTAGGGTTCTAAAAATATTACCTTTGGAGATTCAAGTACTAAGATCCATAGAACACGCATTAGATTGATTATCCGGGCCTCACAACCGAAGGAAAATGATGAAAATCGACCCCCGAATGAAGAATGCTTGAGAAGTTCTTCCCCCCTTAGACCTCTCTCTCTCTCTCTCTCGCAGGTGAATAATGGAGGAAAATGGCCGATCTCGTCTAATAAGGACGAGATTGCACAGTTGACCGCTATGTGTGCCGCGGCATAGCCGAAGTGTGCCGCGGCACAGGCCGAAAAATTACTCCTGTGTTTCGACAGCAGCCGCGGACACTGGGTGTGCCGCGCACCTGCATGGGTTTTGGTCGCAGATGTCACACGGGTGTGCCACGGCATCGACTGCATCGTGCCGCTGCACCGATGGGTGTGCCGCGGCACGGATGTGTGCCGCGGCACACAGACGCTTTGCTCGACCAACAATTGAGAAATTTATGTGCCGCGCACACACCTTGTGCCGCGCCCACACCCCTTGGGTCCCAAAATGATAAAAATGATCCTAAAGAGAATAAAACGATAGGAATCAATATTTGGGAACCAATTACACGAAATGGATCCACGGCAAACGGCGGTTCCGCACAACAATAACGAGTATAGCCTCAACAGCTTGACAGAAGGACACACTGAAAGGTACACGAGGGTCACTACGATCGAGAAATACACCGAAAATAAAAATACAAGGGAAAGAAAAAAAATGCGGATATTACATTCTACCCCTCTAAAAATAAGTTT
Source organism: Orobanche coerulescens (assembly GCA_033398695.1). NCBI lineage: Eukaryota > Viridiplantae > Streptophyta > Magnoliopsida > Lamiales > Orobanchaceae > Orobanche > Orobanche coerulescens. The sequence continues at coordinate 123,741,540 of CM065802.1, read as the reverse complement.
CGTCCCGAAACTTAAGAAACAAACAACTCGGGGTACCTAGCACGCATGCTATCCTCGGTTTCCCAAGTTGCCTCCTCGACACCGTGTCTCGACCACTGCACCTTGACCAAATGTATGGTCTTATGCCTCAATCGTTTCTCACGATGCTCCAAAATCTTCAAAGGACGCTCTTCAAAAGTAACATCCTCGGCGACATCAATCTCACCATAATCGATGATGTGACTAGGATCCGGGACATATTTCCTCAGCTGGGAAACATGAAAAATGCTATGAACATGACTCAAGGCTGGAGGTAACGCTAAACGGTATGCCAACTCACCGACTCGCTCGAGAATCTCAAAGGGCCCAATAAATCTCGGGCTCAACTTCCCTTTCTTCCCGAAACGAAAAACCCCCTTCGTCGGCGACACCTTTAGCAAAACATGGTCTCCCACCTCGAATTCCAAAGGTCGACGACGGACGTCGGCATATGACTTCTGTCGACTCTGGGCAGTCAACATCCGTTCCCGAATTAATTCTATCTTCCGCCTCGTCTTTAAAGCGACATCTGGCTCGGTTCCGACCAAATCGGACGCCTCATTCCAACAAATCGGTGATCGACATCGCCGCCCATAAAGTGCCTCAAACGGTGCCATTCGAATTGACGCGTGCCAACTGTTGTTGTACGTGAATTCGATCAATGGCAAATGTTCCTCCCAGTCACTACTCTAATCGAGAGCACAGGCACGCAACAAGTCCTCGAACGTCTGGATAGTGCTCGACCGCCCATCCGATCGGGATGAAAAGAGGTACTCAAACGCAACCGGTACCCAACGCCTTATGCACCGCCCGCCGTGCGATACAAACGGCCATCACGATCCGAAACAATAGACTGGGTACCGTGAAGTCTCACGATCCGCGCGATAAACACACGAGCTAACTTCTGGGCGCCAAGTGTCCTTGATGCCCGTAAATGTGCCGACTTGGTCGACGATCGACAATCACCCATACCATATTCATGCCCGACCTCGATCTCGCGGACTCGTAATGAAATCCATCGATATATCTTCCCATTTCCATTCGGAACGGAAGTGATCGCAAAAGCCAAATGGTCGATGCTCGATTTTGACCTGCTGACAAGTCAAACACCTCGCTACAAACTGTGCGACCTCCTCCTTCATATCATTCCACCAAAAATTTCTTCTCAGGTCCTTGTACATCTTACTCGAACCAGGATGAACGGAATAAGGTGTAGCATGGGCCTCACGCAAAATACTCTGTCTCATCTATGAGTCGTTCGGCACACAAAGCCGACCCCGAAACCTCAAAACACCATCTTCGTGAATCACAAATCCAGGAGACTTTCCTTTAAGAACGTTCTCTCGGATTTGAGTAATCATCGGGTCCTCTAACTGCTTCAGCTTAATCTCATCGATCAAATACGATGAAATTTCCAAAGCGCAAAATTGCCCGACAGTTCCCGGCAACAGAACCTCAACATCTAACTCGATCAAAGCTCGCCGAAGCTCGGACTGAGACGTAAGGATCTCAATCGATCGCAATGCAATCGGTTTCCGACTCAAGGCGTCGGCCATGACGTTCGCCTTGCCCGAATGATAAAGGATTTCGAGGTCATAATCCTTAATCAGCTCTAGCCACCTCCTCTGCCTCATATTCAACTCCCGCTGAGTAAATATGTATTTCAGACTTTTATGATCGGTAAAAATCTGACATGTAGAGCCGAAAAGGTAGTGACACCAAATCTTGAGCACAAATACGACTGCCACTAACTCCAAATCATGAGTAGGGTAGTTAAGCTCATACGGCCTCAACTGTCTCGACGCAAAGGCAATGGTCTTGCCGTGCTGCATTAATACGCACCCATGACCCTGACCCGAAGCATCGCTATAAACGGCGAATCCCTCGTTGCCACATGGCAATGCCAAAACCGGAGCTGAAGTCAAACGCTTCTTCGCCTTCAAAATCGAATCGCCTCGTCATTCCGCATTTAACTTCTGATTTCTCGAGCAATCTGTAAGTGGTCGAGCTAGTTTCGAGAAACCTCGACGAACCTACGAGTAGCCACCAAACCCAAGAAACTTCAGAGCTCTCTCACGTTTTGGGCCCAATCAATCCAACACCGCCTCGATCTTCGCGGATCTACACGAACCCCCTCGGCTGAAATCACGTGACCCAAAACATCACTTCCTTCAAATTAACTCACATTTCGAGAACTTCACATAGAGTTGCTCGGCCCTCAAAATGTCTAACACTATCCGCAAATGATGGGCATGCTCCTCCTCGTTCCTCGAATAAATAAGAATATCGTCAATGAAGACGACGACACACTTATCCAAATACTCGATAAAGACTTTGTTCATCAACTGCATGAACACCGCCGGCGCATTAGTTAACCCGAAAGGCATAACTACAAACTCATAATGTCCGTATCTCGTCCGAAAAGCTGTCTTCGGCACATCGGACTCTCTCACCCGGAGCTGATAGTACCCCGATTTCAAATCAATCTTCTAGAATACCGCAGCTCCCTGCAACTGGTCGAACAAGTCATCAATTCTAGGCAAAGGATACTTGTTCTTGATGGTCACCTTGTTTAGTTCGCGATAGTCGATACACAAACGTAGTGAACCATCCTTCTTTCGCACGAACAGGACCGGTGCGCCCCAAGGCGAGGCGCTCGGTCGAACATACCCCGACTCAAGAAGCTCACTCAACTGTTTCTTCAACTCGGACATCTCTGAAGGTGCCATGCGATAGGGCGCCTTCGAAATAGGAGCCGCGCCCGGCTCTAACTCGATAGCAAACTCGACCTCACGATCCGGTGGCAATCCCGGTAACTCATCAGGAAATACATCAGGAAACTCGCTAACGATTGGAATCGACAAAAGCTCGACTCCACCACTCTCCGCCTGTAAGGCGTAGCACCAATAACCTGTAACACCCCCAATCCGCTCAGGGATATTACACGCCGTAGAACCTTTCCTCAAGGATCTACCAGGCTGGTAACGACATATAACAACTCAAACATGCCTTTAAGGCTAAAATAACTCAGTAGACCGATTTGGTCTTTCAACGAATACATACAGCTCAAATACAACTCATGCCCACGCAGGGGTCAAAATACAACTACACCTGCATAACGGAAAATATAGCAATGAAAATAGAGTACAATCGAACCAATAAACAGAGTACGGTTCCTCATGTGATTAGTATCGATCATCTTTCATCATCCTTCGTGCCGTCCCCGTGTTATGCTCCAAAACCCGAATGCAAAATAGACATCCACCCCGAATACTGGGGGTTAGCAAAACTCCACTGTTTTGCTAGTGCAAATACAAAGTGCAAATACGAGCCATACAATTCACATTCCACGAATAACAATAACCAGGAATCCTCAAAGATCCAAACGAAACGAAAAGTACTTCTCGAGGCAAGGGTTTGAGAAAACCTTTAAAAATCGAAATACCATAAATCAATGGAAATAATTTATAAGACGGTTTAGAATGCCATCGAGAGTTTTAATAGAAAACCATTTAGGGTTATCAAATCCTACTTTTCAAAATCCACAAGACAAAAGGGGTCGCCGCCCCAAATCTTTACTTTCCGAAAAATGACATTTACCAACCCGTTGGTATTTTAGCCCCAAATCCATAAAATGACTTTTACAAAACCATTGGGATTTTAGCCCCAAATCTCATCAACTCACAGTACACAAGAACGACCACAAGGTTCGTCTCCCAACATCAAAATCCACAAATAAAGGATTTAAAACAAACAGCAAAATACTCTTGTGCCATCCTAGCCAAGTAAGCTAAACGAACAACTTACCTCTTACACACTTAGTCGATGCATGCAATCATGAAAACCGTTCAAAAGCGCTCATTTCCGGAAATGCCCATATCAAATCACATTTGTAAAATTCACCACAATTAACCGTCGATCCACACCTCCGTGGACCCCTACCGAGACCCCGTCGCATCTAACCCGTAGTGGTTAAAAGCAAAGCTCGTGGATCCACACCTCCGTGGACCCCTACCGAGACCCCGTCGGATCTAACCCGTAGTGCGCATACACACACACACACATTACTCATGCAAAACTAACATGCTAAGAATGTAAGTTCATTAAGAATACTCACTAGAGATGGCCATTAACTCGACACCATTATCAAACTCTTCAAAACACAATAACAAGATTAAATACGGAATACACGATTCCATAACTTTAAACAATAGGAGTATCATCATCAAATCCTTCAACGTTCAAAATAATCAAATCATAATAAATTCCCAAAACACACCGTTCACAAAACACACACGCATTTGAAAGAAAGCCTTTAACGAGGCCAAACCGAAATCTTTTGAAACTTCGTTTCAAACAACCAAACAAACACACTAATACGATCACCGATCATCATATCCACAAAATAAGAAAAGTATGGGCAAGGTACTTGCCTCGATATCACGAGAAATGGAAAAGTGAACGGATACGGCGTAGCCCTCAAATTCCCAAACACTATCTAGAACGTGATAAAGACCGAAATTACTACGGAAAACACCATATGAATCATCAACACCAACTAATTCAACATCGGAATCATCGAGCACCTATAATCCTCCGTAGGAATAATAAAACATGATTACGACGAGAATCAAGGCCAAAAACAACGGAAATCCCAACAAACTATCAAAGGAACTCATTCGAACATTTAATCGAACATTAAATGTTCAAGACCCTTCAAGAACAAAGAAATCACCTCGGGTCGAACGAACCAAAGATACGAGTATCCAATCCGTAGAACAAGTTCAAAACAACGTTTATACAACAACTAATTGATCAAAACGGATTGGAATCGAAATCAAAAAGGAAAATCCCCAAATCTACAAAAACAAGGGTTCAAGCCACAATACCTTGATTTGGATGAAGGATTCAAGTAGAGGTCGAAAATCTTCAACAAGACTTGAGGAGGATAATCTCTACAAGTTTTGGAGCACCCAAATCGCCCAAAATCGCCATCAAATCGCCTAAGATGAAGGAGGAAGAAGAGAGGAGAAAAATGAAGTTTTTCTCCTCGCAAATCCGCTAAAAACGCAGAAAAGCCCGTGTGCCGCGGCACAGATGAGGTGTGCCTGCGGGCGAAGAATAACGCCAGAATTAGCTTTGTGCCGCGCACACCTCGAGTGTGCCGCGGCACACGGTACAGCCCCCTTCAACACCAAAAAGGCACACCGTGCAATCTTCGCTATTTCGACCATAACTCCTTCGTCTGGACTCCGATTGACTCACCGTTTGAACCATTGGAAAGCTAACTTGATTCTGTATAATGTTGCAAAGATTCAGAATTTTTGGAGTTTCCAAGAATTAATGGTGACTTTACAAAGTCGAACTCCCACGTGAAAAAGTCGATTAAGGACACGGAACTCAACAAAACGACACCGAAATGAACTCGGATGACAAAAAGTGCAGAATTAATCATTCTCGGAATGACGAAACGGTCATGATAAAGTTGTCAAAACGAACTTCCTCCGGAAAAAGAAAATTACCGAAATTCGAAATTGCGGATATTACATAACCAGTACACCCCTTACGTAGGAGTCTCATCGCCTTCAAGGCGTTAATAACGAACTTCTGGTTTCCCCTCTTTCGCCCCGCGAAAGATTGCTCGGTGCCATCCTCGGCTAACATAGTGATGATTCTCGCGCGGTAGTTCATGATCGTACCATGCCGCTCGAGCCAATCATCCCCAAGAATCAAATCCTCACCCTCGATACCCACAACAATAAGATTAGAGGGCCAAGTCCTCTCACAACAGACAGATGCTCGAACCTCCCGATCACCAACGATCCTATCACCGCTAGAAGCTTAACGATGAAGGGTTCAAGGAATCAAACAATGAGACTCAAACGACGCACACAATCCAAAGATATGAACGAATGCGTAGAACCTAATCGAAAAGCACACCGACAGATGAGAAAGAATATAAACGTTACTGTCGCCGCCACACGAGTGGCTGGGTCCTCGGCTCTCCGCATCTCATAGACACGCGGTGGGCTGAGCCGACACCGAAGCTCCCCCTTAGAGGGCCGACCCGACCTCTCCCCGACTAGCACTGCGGAGACGAGGAGCAAACGATCCCGATTCACACTTGGTTCCCTAGGCGCTGAATGGAAGCCCGGCACCAAGGATTTTCTCCTCTCAAAGACGAAGCCTTGTGACCCGGCTGGCCACACTGATTACATGTCAGCAAAGGGTTCGGACAAATACGACTGATGTGGCCCTGCTGGCCACAGTTAAAGCACTTCACCTCTCGAGAAGGGGCACTGGCGGAAAAGTTAGCAGACTGAAACTTCTGCAGACTCAAGTTTGCAGACTGAAACTTCTGCTGACCCCCACCTTTGTGGCCCTACGAGGAAACCCAGTAGATCGAGCTGGGCCACCACCAATGAAAAGTAGCAGATCAAACTTCACGACCCACCTTGTGGCCCGAAAATTTCCATGGACTTGCTCTTACTCTCGCGGGCCTCACTCGCCGTCACGTATATCGTAAGCAAGGGCCCCTGCTGTAATCTTTCAAGGTAGTATGACGAGCCCCGACATATAGTCCCGAATCGACAACTTCATCCGTCTCGGAGAAATGGAAAATTTTGTCGCCTCTCGACAACTTGGGTCTTCACATAACCCAAGTCCTTGTTAAAATCAGCAATAGCTTGAGATACGGGCATATCCCGCGGTTGAGCATCATAAAAGCATGTACCGAGCCTGTCCGACGCCACGGCAATATTCGATCTCCATCAATTCTTGAAACTCACCCACGGCAAAGATGATCTTTGGGCCCAACGGCCTCCCACCAGTCCGTAGCGTCCCCTGTGAGAAAGTACTGAGCAATAGGGACTTTACGGTCCTCGGGACAGTTAGTGGCAACGAAGACCTTAGATATCTCCTTGATCCACCCTTCCCAGCCAATTGGGTCTGAAGCTCCCGAAAACTGAGGAGGATGCATCTTGATAACATCTTGGAGCCAACGATCCGATCCGCCCCGATTAGCGTGGGCCTGATCCCGGTTCTGAACCGCCTGAGCTATCGCCGCCATTTGGTTCACCATTTGCTGCATAACGGCCGCAATACCGAGGTTGGCACGCTCCTGAGAAGAAGCATGGCTATGACGGTCGCTGGTACGCGGCTCGAAGATCGCGACGTGGCCGCCCACCGGCGTCCACGACCACGACCACGACCTCTTCCAAAGATCCATACGGAGTTAAATAAGTAGCAAAAGCCATACGAGGGTCGTACAAGAAAAGAACAATCACAAGTCGAGAATCAAGGGTACGATACAAGGAATTAATGAACAGAGGAAGGAAAACTTACTGACACCGGTAGACTTAATCATGGCAGCGTGACGATGATGTGCAAAACAAAACACCACAAGACCCAATAAACCGACAAGCCTAGGTATCCATAAACCTAGAGCTCTGATACCATTTTCTGTAACACCCTCAAGATGTTCGAGGTACATTACAGCGCCGTGAATCCCTATGTGGGACCCACTAGGCTGAACAGCATCGTACTCATCGACTCACAGAAACGACAAAATAACACCACGTCATAAAGACGCAAAACAGAATAATCCACCCGGTTCAATCGATCAAACATAACATCATCAACCAACACAAACATAATAGGCAACAATACAATCCGGGCGAACAAGAACTCTTGAGTACTCGAGTTAGTTCAAAGATCACAAAAGATGAAAAGATAAAAGACACTAAGACGTCACTCGTGCACAATCATCACGCACGTCCATCATCCGTGTACTGGTCCAGCGCCCGATCGTCTCGATGAACCTGACCTGAAATTCATAAAACGAATTTCCCCAAAACGGGTCCCCAGAGGGGTTAGCCATTACGCTAGTACAAGTAACCAAATGAACAATTTACATCTTACACATATAGTAATGCATGCAATCAAGAAATCATAGTTTCAAAACACTCATTTCCGGAAATGCCATAATCAAATCATATTTGTAAAATGCACCACAATTAACCGCGGACCCACAACTTCGTGGATCCCTGCCGAGACCCCGTCGGATCTAACCCACAGTGGTTAAAAGCAAGCTCGCGGTTCCACAGCTTCGTGGAGCCCTACCGAGACCCCGTCGGATCTAACCCGCAGTGAGCATACATACACACACAATTCTCACACAAAACTACTATGTCAAGATTGTAAGTTCATAAGGATACTTGCCTCGATTATATAGACGACGACACGAACGGAACGGAAGAATCAAGCACGACCGCGAGGAACCGATGAAAATGAACCTAACGATTCGAGTAGCACAATCACAACCACTTCTAAACGATTATGGAAATGGAATACACCCGGAAACCCGCCTACGATTCATGTATATTCGAATAAAAATAACAACGAGGGCGGACCACAACCAAACCCTCTCGATTTCACAAATCTATAGAAATATACCATAAATCCGTAGGAAAACTAATGATATCAACAAGATTAACCATAATCATCATGAATCCACCAACAAAACGGAACGAATCGGAAGAAAATCCCAAAACCCCCAAATTATCCAAAAGTAGGGTTCTAAAAATATTACCTTTGGAGATTCAAGTACTAAGATCCGTTGAACACGCGTTAGATTGATTATCCGGGCCTCACAACCGAAGGAAAATGATGAAAATCGACCCCCGAATGAAGAATGCTTGAGAAGTTCTGTAATACCCAGTTGTAATTCAGTAATTATCACTGAGTAATTATCATTCAGTAATTGATACTCAGTAATTTCATTCATTATTGATCATTTGTCACTCATATTCAGTCATGGTATTCATCATTCAGAGTGATTGTATCGTGTATCAATCGTCATTCATCACTAATCTGATTGGAGTTTCGTGCCGTGTTTATCATCATTGTCATTTTCGTAGTCGGCAAGCGTGAGGAGTAGCGCACGCTACATACTCCTTTTAGCGTACGCTAATTGGGTATAGGTAGCGCACGCTACCACTCGGCTTTAGCGCACGCTAAGGTTACTGGCCGCAAATTCCGTAAGGTACCGGATGACCGCAGTTATAAGTAGCGCACGCTACGAATGGTAAGTAGCGCGCTAGTGAGTTGTAGTAGCGCACGCTATTATGTGGTGTAACGCGCGCTAAGGACAGATCGTGTTGAGTCCGGTGACTACCGGATCGCATCGATTAATTCATAGCGCACGCTATGTGTTGTTGTTAGCGACGCAACCGATATATTAGCGCACGCTAAACAATGGTTGTAGCGCACGCTATCGAGGCCGATCGAGGGCGGCGCTCGGACTCCGATCGGGCATCACATTATTCGTTAGCACACGCTAATTATGAGCATTTACGTACGCTAGTAGTGTGGTCGTAGCGCACGCTACAAAAGGTACGTAGCGCGCTACCGTGTTCGACAAAGGTACTGGACTACCCAAATTACCCGTTAGCGCACGCTACGCTCAAGGGCTAGCGTACGCTAACTCGACTATAAATTGGGCCAGTTTAGTCGATTTCGTCATTTATTCATCTCATTTCACTCCTTCGGTATTTTTGGGCGATTTGAGCGATTCGGAGAGGATTCTTCGAGGTGTAATCATCAATCATCATCTTCAAGCTCATCTTTCGGATTAATAATCATTTCATCATCTTCATCACATCGAATCAAAGGTATTAATCTCTTGATATAGAATTTCGATTTTGGGTTTTCCTTCGATTTCTTCGTAAGCTTCGATTATCATTGGAATATGTTAGATATGGATTATCTACCTTGGATAAGTATATTCTTACGGATTTAATGGTTAATTTCGGAATTATTTCAAGAACCCTTGGGGTTGACTTCGGTTATTTTGGGGATTTCCGATTGTCGTTATTATAAACTTGAATTGTGGATTTCTATGAGATTATTGATGTCATTGATAATGTTTTGCTGGTTTGAATCAATCATTTTGGAGTTGATTCGATAATTTGGGTTTGGTTTTAACCAACGGGTATCTCAACGTTTTCGTTAGAGTACATCTACGAGTTCGGATATTGTTGTATCGACGTTTGGGTCGGTTATGATCGTATTTGATTCGTGTATTGATCGGTTATTAGTAATTATTGTTATTCAAGGTTATTCGAGCGACCGACATTTCATTTAGGACGTTGTTCGTGGAAGGACATTATCATCGGTATTGTGTAAGTTAATTCTTACTCGGTTAAAAGGATATTCATTCCTTTTGTTGTTGTTCATTCATAATCATAATTCATTCATAAGGTACTAACCGTTTCAAAACTTGTAATTGTCACTTAATTACTTCATTCACGAGGAACGACGGTTCCAATCATTTCATTGAGCTGTCATTCATTTCACCATCATTTAATCTTGGTGAGTCATTATTCATTATCGTTGTCACTTTTGTCATATTGTGGCATTCCGGGTCATACTGGCGTGCCGGTTGGTATGTGTAGGATTTTCATGTCGGGCACATTATAGTCGTGTGTTGGTTGGTGGCCTCACATTAGACCGTGCACACGAGTTGATGGCTTCGTGAGACCGATTAGGTACAAGACCACGCGTGTATTCGATCGATACTCGTTGGTGGCTTGTGCACGGACACATTTCCATCCCGACGTAGTGTGGCGCCATTCCTTTGAGCCGCATCGATAGTTGATTCATATAGTATGTTTGATTGCGTATGTTTCGACAGGATAATTCATAACTTCGATTTATCATGATTGTGTATTTTCAACCCTTGAGGATTGTTGTTCTGTAATCGACCCCGTTGGGGATACTGCTGTGTCATGGCAAGGCTAAAGCACGGGAGAGCACGGTGACGGCGAGGAGTCCAAAGTGATACTAGTAGGGGGCCCTACCTATTCATCACTTATGTTTCCTTCATTTATTCCGCTGCAGACATTCCGTTTGAATATTCATTTCACTCATTGTTGTATATTTTATCTCCATATAAAATATACTTGTATTCAGTATCATCCTGGGTGTGTTGTATAAAACTCCTCATCGGAGTAATTGGTGTTGTAATGTGGTTCGGTACTACATTTACCTGTGTAATTCCTTCATTTTCATTCGCCTGGTGGGTCCCAGTCGGGGGTCCACGGCACTGTAATATCCGCCTAGTTTGGGGTGTTACAGAGTTGGTATCGGAGCGTGGCTTTGAATACTACCCTCCAAGTCATGTCTCATTTGAAATCATCGTCATCGGACTAGTATCATTGGACTTTCGCGTCACGTGTGACCTGTGCAAATACCGAGCCAATCAGACCAAGAACTGTAAGATTTCTAATGCCATGGTATAATTTCCGGCATTAATCATTCATTCATAATTCATCAGTTAACAATCCTCAATCATCATTGTCACTTTGACCAGGACGGTCAGGTTAACTCATTAATCACTCAATTCATTTCATTATTCAGTTGTTGATCAGGAAGATCAAATCATTGATCTTGTTAACTCATTCAAGATAATCATTTCAGTAACTTCATCAGATAATCATGTCACGTCAATTAATCATTCATGTAATCGCTGTAATTAAGCGCGTGTGCTCGTTTTCATCATTTCATAATACAATCATAATGTGATACTCATGCGAGATATATAATCATCATATGACTTTCCACTTCAGTATGGAAAGGGCTGGCAGAGGACGTGGAGGACGAGGCCGTGGAGCGGGCCGAATCCTGAGAACTCGTGCGAATACACGTGCAAATGCCAGGAATAATACTAACTCATCGAGAAGTGACGCTGCCACTCATTCACCTGGTCGCGATCATTCACTATCGGGGAGTCGTACCCGGGACACGGCTCAGTCAAAGGGTGTCCGGGTTGACCCACTCGCATTTATGCAGGGCATGATGGCCCAAATGACCCAGATGGCTCAGTTGATGGAGACGATGCATAACTCCGTCAATCAAAATCAGCAGGCTCCTCCGCCGCCACCTCAGAGGCAAGAGAGGGGTGTAAGCAATATCATTAGCGATATCTCTCGCCAGCGACCACCTACCTTTGAGGGCTCATCTGATCCGGCGGATATTGTTCATTGGCTTGAGCATTTTGAGAAGTTATTTGCTATGGTGGATTGCCCTGAAGGGCATAAAGTTTCAGTTGCGGCTTACTATCTCGGTAAGAGCGCTCATTCATGGTGGTTATCGTTGAAGCCCACAGACGGATCATGTACTTGGGATCAGTTCAAGACTCTCATGATGGAGAGGTACTATTCGGCCCCACTCAGGGAGGCCAAGCTGTCAGAATTGCTCACCCCCGACCCCTCATCAGACGAGGATGTTCTCGCCATTGCCGAGAAATTTCAGGAACTTCTTCCGTTCGCCTCATCTATCATTCATTCAGAGGCGGATAAGATCAAGTATTTCAAAGAAGAGGTCAAACCCCGTATGAGACTTCGCCATTTAATCATAATTGCACCACGTTGGTGAATTCATTGAGAAAGCTCTTACCTACGAGCTTACGGCTAAGGAAATTGCTAAGCAAAGAACCCTCATCACCTAGCAAGAAGTCCAAGAATCAGAATCGGTCCTGACGAGTCGTGCCACTTTCAAGAAACCACGTGTGGGCTCTACTTTTTCTGAGCGACCTCCCACGGCGTCTAAACCCGCGGAATCTCAGTCGCGAGCGGCCAGCTCGGCCATCACCTGTTTCAACTGTGAGGAACAGGGTCATTTCAGCACCAAATGTCCGGCGATCACACGTGCCACAATCAGGGATTGCCGGGCATAGGGCCCGCTTTTGCCGTAGGGACTCTAAACCCACTCCGGCCATCTCAAGCCCTGTGTCATTCGTGGTGCATAATCAAAGCCACTGGCTGCTCAAGACGACAGGAGCTAAAGGCGGAGCCAAGAGCTATCAGACGGGAGAGTCCGGTTCGGGGGCCGGCAAGCCCCGAATTTATGAGATGAAGAAGACCGACGATCCGGAGGCCCGGATGATCTCAGGTACACTCGACATTCTATCTCAACCTGTGTGTACCCTTTTTGATACTGGTGCATCGCATTCATTCATTTCCGAGTCATGTTTGAGTAGACTACGTCTTGGTAGTGCTACTAGTTGTGAGCCTTATGTCATTGGCCTACCTGATGGTAGACGAATTATCGGTAATCGTGAGATTCAATTGTCCGATCTGGCCATGGTCGTGTATGGCCGGACCTAATTGTGGTAGATTTGCCGTGGGAAGACATAATCTTGGGTTTTGATTGGATGGATCGTCATGATGCCTTCATTAGTGTCCGTAAGCGTATTGTCACTATCATTTCGCACGATGGGGTTGAATGTGTGTTTCAGGAGGTAATCCTACTGCTCGTAAGGTCATTAATTTGATGAAAGCAGTAAGGTTACTCAATCAGGGATGTGTCGGTTATTGGTGCTTTATGGCCAAAACCGAGAAGTCATCAGTAATGTTAATGGATATTCCGGTGGTGAGGAAATATGCCAATGTTTTTCCAGACGAGTTACCTGGTTTGCCTCCACAGAGGGATGTGGAATTCACGATTGAGTTGGAGCCTGGTACGTCCCCGATATCTAAGGCACCGTACCGGATGGCCCCGACCGAAATGCAGGAATTAAAGAACCAACTTGAGGAGTTGTTCGAAAAAGGTTATATCCGACCGAGTGCGTCCCCGTGGGGAGCACCAGTGTTGTTTGTCAAGAAGAAGGATGGTTCATTCCGCTTATGTATTGATTATCGGGAGTTGAACAGGGTGACGATCAAGAATAAGTATCCCTTACCCCGTATTGATGATCTCTTAGATCAACTTCGTGGAGCTTGATTTTCCAAGATCGACTTAAGATCTGGATATCATCAGTTGCGGATTCGAGAGTCGGATATCGCGAGGACGACGTTTCGAACACGCTATGGTCATTATGAGTTTGTGGTTATGCCGTTCGGATTGACTAATGCACCTACGGTATTCATGGAGTTAATGAATCGGGTCTTCATCGACTTTTTGGATCGGTTTGTTGTTGTCTTCATCGATGACATTTTGATTTATTCTCGTGACCGGGAGGAACACGAGTTTCACCTTCATCAAGTACTCGACGTGTTGAGACGAGAACAACTTTATGGGAAGTTCTCCAAATGTGAGTTCTGGATGTCCGAAGTGACTTTTCTCGGACATGTAATTTCATCAGACGGAGTTCGTGTCGACCCTCAGAAGACGGAGGCTATTCGAGATTGGCTACCTCCGAAGAACGTTAAGGAAATCCAAGTTTCTCGGATTAGCGGGTTATTATCGGCGATTTGTAGAGGGATTTTCTAGAATCGCTCAACCCTTAACGAACCTTTTGCGGAAGGATAAGAAATACACGTGGTCCGACGCGTGTCAACGGAGTTTTGAGGAACTCAAGAGCCGGTTAATGTCAGCACCTGTACTTTCCTTGCCGCAGGGGACGGAAGGATTTGTGGTCTATAGTGATGCGTCCGGACAGGGTCTCGGATGTGTACTCATGCAGAACGGGAAGGTTATTGCCTATGCTTCACGGCAATTGAGACCTTACGAGGTTAATTATCCGACCCACGACCTGGAGCTAGCAGCCGTGGTGTTCGCTTTGAAAATTTGGCGTCATTATCTTTATGGCGTTACGTGTCAGATATTCACCGATCATAAGAGTTTAAAGTATATATTTACTCAGAAAAAGTTAAATATGCGTCAGAGACGGTGGTTGGAATTAATCAAAGATTATGATATCGAGATCCTCTACCACCCGGGCAAGGCGAACGTTGTCGCCGACGCCTTGAGTCGTAAGTCCGTTCAGGAGCAGATGCTTGCCCGTTTAACAGTTCAGAAGGAACTTCAGCAGGAATTCCTTGGAACCGAGATCGAGGTCTGGCTTCAGCGAGTTCAGGGACAACTTTGTATGTTAGAGATTTCATCGTCACTCGAGGAGGCAATTCGAGAGAATCAGGGTTCGGACCCATCATTGTTGCGCATCCGAGAGGATGTGGCTCAGGGGAAAGCCCCTGGATTTGTGGTCCACGAGGATGGACTTTTGAGGTTTAAGAATCGGCTGTGCGTACCGGCGAATGACGAGTTGAAAAACTCAATTTTGAAAGAAGCTCATGCTACCCCTTATTCTGTTCATCCGGGGTCTAGCAAGATGTACAAGGACTTGAAACAAAATTACTGGTGGAGTAATATGAAGCGAGAAGTCACAGAATTTGTTTCGAGATGCTTAACTCACAACAAGTTAAGATTGAACATCGGCGGTATGTAAACCCCTTCCTATTCCCGAGTGGAAGTGGGAAGACATTTCTATGGATTTCATCACGAGTTTGCCGACGAGTCGTCGTGGCATGAATACGATCTGGGTGATCGTGGACCGCTTAACTAAATCAGCTCATTTCCTTGAGATCAAGGAGACGTGGGGTCCCGAGAGACTTGCTCAACTGTTCATCAAAGAGATAGACAGACTGCACGGTACTCCTAAAAGTATCGTTTCCGATCGTGACGGACGGTTTGTGTCGCATTTTTGGAAATCAGTTCATCGTGCTATGGGAACCCAGCTTAATCTCAGTACCGCTTTTCATCCTCAGTCCGACGGACAATCAGAGAGGACCATTCAGACATTAGAGGACATGTTGAGGGCATGCGTCCTCGATTGGAAAGACGATTGGGAAGCTCAACTACCATTAATCGAGTTCACGTATAATAACAGTTAGCATGCTTCGATCAAGATGGCACCTTACGAGGCCTTGTATGGTCGTCATTGTCGATCTCCGTTGTGTTGGGACGACCTATCAGAATCATTGGGCACCGAGCCCGATATGCTTATAGCCGCCCGTGAGAAGGTAGCTTTGATTAGGAGTCGTTTGTTGACCGCTCAGAGTCGACAGAAATCATACGAAGATAACCGTCGTCGACCATTAGAGTTCGAGGCTGGCGACCATGTGTTGGTCAAGGTATCCCCGAGTCGTGGTATCTTCCGTTTTGGGAAGAGGGGAAAATTGAGTCCGAGATTCATTGGACCGTTTGAGATTTTGGATCGAGTAGGCGAGTTAGCTTATCGATTGGCTTTACCTCCGGCGTTGAGCCGAATTCATAATGTGTTTCATGTATCTCAGTTGCGGAAGTATGTTGCCGACCCGAGTCACATACTTCAGTTCGACGAAATCGAGATCGCCGATGATCATTCATATGAGGAACGTCCTATACGAGTTTTAGAGCGGCGAATCAAACAGTTGAGGAATAAGACGATTCCTTTGATTAAAATTCAGTGGTCTAGACACGGAGTCGAAGAGGCTACTTGGGAAACCGAGGATAGTATGCGGGAGAGTTATCCCGAGTTGTTTGACCCTTAGTTTCGGGGACAAAACTCTTTTAAGGGGGGGTGTATGTAATACCCAGTTGTAATTCAGTAATTATCACTCAGTAATTATCATTCAGTAATTGATACTCAGTAATTTCATTCATTATTGATCATTTGTCACTCATATTCAGTCATGGTATTCATCATTCAGAGTAATTGTATCGTGTATCAATCGTCATTCATCACTAATCTGGTTGGAGTTTCGTGCCGTGTTTATCATCATTGTCATTTTCGTTGCGAGCTGTGCGTGAGGAGTAGCGCACGCTACATACTCCTTTTAGCGTACGCTAATTGGGTATAGGTAGCGCACGCTACCACTCAGCTTTAGCGCACGCTAAGGTTACCTGGCCGCATCCGTAAGGTACCGGACCGCAGTGAGCAGGCAGCGCACGCTACGAATGGTAAGTAGCGCGCGCTAGTGAGTTGTAGTAGCGCACGCTATTATGTGGTGTAACGCGCGCTAAGGACAGATCAGGTTGAGTCCAGTGACTACTGGACTGCATTGGATTAATTCATAGCGCACGCTATGTGTTGTTGTTAGCGTACGCAACCGATATATTAGCGCACGCTAAACAATGGTTGTAGCGCACGCTATCGAGGTCGATCGAGGGCGATCGCTTCGGACTCAAGATCGGGCATCACATTATTCGTTAGCGCACGCTAATTATGAGCATTTACGTACGCTAGTAGTGTGGTCGTAGCGCACACTACAAAAAGGTACGTAGCGCGCGCTACCGTGTTCGGACAGTGGGTACTGGACTACCCAAATTACCCGTTAGCGCACTCTACGCTCAAGGGCTAGCGTACGCTAACCTGGACTGACTATAAATTGGACAGTTTAGTCAGATTTCGTCATTTATTCATCTCATTTCACTCCTTCGGTATTTTTGGGCGATTTCGAGCGATTCGGAGAGGATTCTTCGAGGTGTAATCATCAATCATCATCTTCAAGCTCATCTTTCGGATTAATAATCATTTCATCATCTTCATCACATCGAATCAAAGGTATTAATCTCTTGGATCTAGAATTTCGGATTTTTGGGTTTTCCTTCCGATTTCTTCGTGTAAGCTTGGATTATCATTGGAATATGTTAGATATGGATTATCTACCTTGGATAAGTATATTCTTACGGATTTAATGGTTAATTTCGGAATTATTTCAAGAACCCTTGGGGTTGACTTCGGTTATTTTGGGGATTTCCGATTGTCGTTATTATAAACTTGAATTGTGGATTTCTATGAGATTATTGATGTCATTGATAATGTTTTGCTGGTTTGAATCAATCATTTTGGAGTTGATTCGATAATTTGGGTTTGGTTTTAACCAACGGGTATCTCAACGTTAGAGTACATCTACGAGTTCGGATATTGTTGTATCGACGTTTGGGTCGGTTATGATCGTATTTAATTCGTGTATTGATCGGTTATTGGTAATTATTGTTATTCAAGGTTGTTCGAGCGACCGACATTTCATTTAGGACGTTGTTCGTGGAATGACATTATCATCGGTATTGTGTAAGTTAATTCTTACTCGGTTAAAAGGATATTCATTCCTTTTGTTGTTGTTCATTCATAATCATAATTCATTCATAAGGTACTAACCGTTTCAAAACTTGTAATTGTCACTTAATTACTTCATTCACGAGGAACGACGGTTCCAATCATTTCATTGAGCTGTCATTCATTTCACCATCATTTAATCTTGGTGAGTCATTATTCATTATCGTTGTCACTTTTGTCATATTGTGGCATTCCGGGTCATACTGGCGTGCCGGTTGGTATGTGTAGGATTTTCATGTCGGGCACATTATAGTCGTGTGTTGGTTGGTGGCCTCACATTGGACTGTGCACACGAGTTGATGGCTTCGTGAGACTGATTAGGTACAAGACCACGCGTGTATTCGATCGATACTCGTTGGTGGCTTGTGCACGGACACATTTCCATCCCGGACGTAGTGTGGCGCCATTCCTTTGAGCCGTACTGATAGTTGATTCATATAGCATGTTTGATTGCGTATGTTTCGACAGGATAATTCATAACTTCAGATTTATCATGATTGTGTATTTTCAACCCTTGAGGATTGTTGTTCTGTGTAACTGACCCTGTTGGGGGATACTGTTTTTCAGGTCATGGCAAGGCTAAAGCACGGGGAGAGCACGGTGACGGCGAGGAGTCCCAGTGATACTAGTAGGGGGCCCCAGTCTATTCAGTCACTTATGTTTCCTTCATTTATTCCGCTGCAGACATTCCGTTTGAATATTCATTTCACTCATTGTTGTATATTTTATCTCCATATAAAATATACTTGTATTCAGTATCATCCTGGGTGTGTTGTATAAAACTCCTCATTGGAGTAATTGTTGTTGTAACGTGGTTCGGTACTACATTTACCTGTGTAATTCCTTCATTTTCATTCGCCTGGTGGGTCCCAGTCGGGGGTCCACGGCACTGTAATATCCGCCTAGTTTGGGGTGTTACAAGTTCTTCCCCCCTTAGACCTCTCTCTCTCTCTCTCTCTCTCGCAGGTGAATAATGGAGGAAAATGGCCGATCTCATCTAATAAGGACGAGATTGCATAGTTGACCGCTTTGTGTGCCGCGGCACAGGCCGAAAAATTACTCCCAGGTTTCGACAGTGTGCCGCGGCACCCGGTACAGTCGGGTTTTGGTCGCAGATGTCACATGGGTGTGCCGCGGCACCGGATAGGTGTGCCGCGGCACTGACTCGGCACTGTGCCGCGGCACCGGATGGGTGTGTCGCGGCACACAGTACAGTTTGCTCGACCAACAATTGGAGAAATTTGTGTGCCGCGGCGCACACACCTTGTGCCGCGGCCCACACCCCTTTTGGGTCCCAAAATGATAAAAATGATCCGGAAAGAGAATAAAACGATAGGAATCAATATTTGGGAACCAATAACACGAAATGGATCCACGGCAACCCCGAAACGGCGGTTCCGCACAACAATAACGAGTATACAGTTCAACAGTTGACAGGAAGGACACACTGAAAGGTACACGAGGGTCACTACGATCGAGAAATACACCGAAAATAAAAATACAAGGGAAAGAAAAAAAATGCGGATATTACACTATCGCAAGTGCACGATATCGTATCAAGTAGTAAGTGGACTTTTTGAGTCCGGTTTATCGATCCCACGAGGAAGTTTGGTTATAATTTGAATTATACACTATTAGTCTATTTTTATAGATACTAAGATGAGTGAAACACACAATTAAAGAGTTTGGTTTAATAATTGCAAAGAAAATGCAATAATAGTTCTAATATTTTAAGGAAATAAAAAGATTGCAACAATGATAGATCGATTAACGATAAAATGAAATAGTTGGGATTACAAACTTAGTTCGTCATTAGTTATAAAAGATGTATAGGAGATCATAAGATGAATTTACTTATTATGTTGTGCAGATTCGATTTCCTTAAAAAGACGGTTTCTCTTTCGAACTATAAAACGCCCCTTACATATTGAATCAATCCACTATATTTCTATGTTGATTGGCTTCAATACATAGCATTAGGATCTATGAAAATAACTCAAAGAATCATCTAAGGTCTAGAGGTATATTTCGATCCCCTAGAACAACTTAGAGTGAAGATCATTTGATCTAATCAAACATATTTTCTTTCGAAACATATGAAGACCATAAATATCGTCATTTATTGGCCAAATAAATAAAGATTGTTAAAACAATGAAAATCACACAAAATAATAAGTAATTCATAATAGATCTTCATACAAACATAAATAACATGACTAACCTTGTTTATAATCCCAACTAAAGGTAACTTAGCCCATGAAGAGTTTAATATACATAATACAAGCTTATGTGGTCATTATTAGTTGAATCAAGAGAAAGAATTGATCCTCACTCCCTTAATAGATAAAGGAGAAAGAAGCAATAAACTCTCTGAACAACATATGCTATACCACACTCACACAAATCACTCAAGAACACAAGTGTGTTCTTCACACAAAAAGAAAATATTACAAAAAGTGGAGAAATTATAAGATGAATGATCCATGATGAAGGATCTAAGGGGTCTATTTATACACCTAAAGTCATCTAATAGCTCCAAAACTCCAGCATTATTACAATAGATCGGATCAATGCCAGCCATCCCCTCAATAATACACAAAAAGTATAAAAAATTAGACAAATTTTAACAATCTGTCAAGAGTTACGGCCGTAACATTAAGGAGTTACGGCCGTAACTTGGATGACTTACGGCCGTAACATTCAGTAGTTACGGCTGTAACTTGGCTTCGTCAATTTGCTCACTGTTTTCTTTGAGAGTTGCGTTTTCAGCCCAGAATTTCTCAGACTTTGCGTTTTTGCCCCAAATCTTCTTCGGATGATAACTTTTGATATATAACTCTGATTTTGAATCCGGAAAGACTGCCGAATTTGTCTCGGAAAGCCCTACGACATGAATATATCAACGACAACAATAACAACGAGTCTCTACTACGAGAAGACTCACCATACACAACATGATAACCACAACATGATACAACATACACATGGTAATTCCGATGATCTAGCGTTCAATGCATAGATCCCAAGATGATCCCATCGGACCAACACGAGGTGGAAAAACCTGTCCAATGATCCAGCGCACGCTAGCATAGATCCCAAGATGATCCCGTTAGACCAACACGAAGTGGACATACAACAACACATATGCACGACAACATGTATAACATCAATACATAAAACGTAATTAAAGTACTTGCCTTAGAAAGATGGCAAGAAATAAATACTAACGCCTTCAACAAACTCGAAGACCGCCCCTTCGATCAACCGTTTGCAAAGCTTAAACCTTACACAAAACAAAAATAATGATAACCTCAACTTACATAACAAGACTATCACATGAATATGCTAAACATTCTAATGATGATCATTGCTCGACCGATTCCCGATTAACTACTCCAAGGACACTAAGTCGAATGAATACCATACTACATGCGAGATGAAAGGTCATAACGGGGATAACACATTGATGTCTATGGGTTTTCCAGTACATTCAAATCGTTACAATTTACTTCCAAATCTGCCCATCAATTCCTAATACATGTATTAGTTATCTAGACGAATTCATAACACGGTAAGTACGTTCAACCAAATTCTAAGTTACTCCCACTTATGATTTCCACAAGTAAACTCATCTAATCCAAGTTCTACGTTCATCACGATTGTTAGAACATGATTATACCGTTCTAACCATTCATATGAATATTATCAATCCAAACAATCTTTACAAACCCTGGATTACACTCGAAGAACGATCCATACGTTCATCATCTCGAATTCACCTAGTCTAGGTGATAACATAAATAATCCGTTCATCATCTAATAATCACCAAATCATCATCTCCATCATGTAATCATCACGAAATCATCATCAAGGTAGGTTATAATCTTTGAAAATTTCTTCCTTATGATAGGCATAATCAAGGTTCAACTATTTCCGACGAAAAATCTAAGTTTAACCAATACAGTCCTCTTAAATTTGTTGTTCGATTCATAAGGCTCAGACTAAGCTCAATAACCTCAGTAGCATGCTCATAATCATCACTAAGAACATGAACTATAGGTTGGTAAAGCATCACATACCTTAATACGGAAGGAAACGACAAAACACTTGGTAGAACTCAACACCAGATGCTTGAACGCTAATCTCCAATGCTCCTCGCCTCAAAGAATAACGTCCAGAGGCTGATATTAGGGGTTAACATCGTGAGAGTAACTCTCCAAGTCATAGAAATTGGAATGGGACGAAGGGTAAAGTGAGAAATTAAATGGAGGTCCTATTTATAGGAAATGACCCTTAGCGTACGCTATCTCATATTAGCGTGCTCTAACGAGCTCACAGTCCACTGTCTCTTTCTGTCATCGGCCTTACGTACGTTGAATAGCCTTTACATACGTTAAATACAATAGTTAGCGTATGCTAACACCCTTCATAGCACGCGCTAACGACTTTATGAAGCTTACTGACCTCCCTGTACTCGACTTTGCGTGCACTAGCATTTCTCTCATAGCATGCGATAAACACCGTTGACTCAACTTTTCCAAAAGCCATCCAGGTTCATCCCGACATGTCCTTATCCAATATTCGTGATCCGATCTCACCTACCACACTTGTCTCAATCATGTTGACCACACATAGCGTACGCTAAGTGTCAACCTTTAGCGTGCGCTATTTACACGTTTTAGCGTATGCTACACTCACTGTTTAGCGTGCGCTAATTACGTGTAAGTACATGCATGAATTAACATTAATGGAATCATACACTCGCCAACACCGGACTGTGAAATACAGAGGATCATACTCGGATTAATAATATGACATACACAATGTCGCAAGGTTCAAATACAGATAAAATACATATCAAATATCGGGATATTACATAATCTCCCTCGAAAAATAAGTTTTGTCCCGAAACTTAAGATGAAAATAATTCTGGGTATCTCGACTTCATACTATCTTCAGTCTACCAAGTTGCTTCTTCGACTCCATGTCGTGACCATTGAACTTTAACTAAAGAGATGGGTTTATTCCTCAATTGCTTGAATCGACTCTTGAGTATCTTAATTGGCTTCTCCTCGAACATGCCATCGTTAGCTACTTCAATCTCGCTGAAATTGATGACATGACTGGGATCCAGTATACACTTCCGTAACTCAGATACGTGAAACACATTATGAACATGACTCAGCGATGGCGACAAGGCCAACCTGCACGCCAACTCCCCAACTCTTTCAAGAATCTCGAATGGTCTGATATATCTCGGACTCTGCTTTCCTTTCCTCCCAAAACGAAAAATTCCTCGGGTAGAAGAAACTTTTAGAAGTACGTGATCCCCAATTCCAAACTCTAACGGGCGACGGCGCAAGTCTGCATAAGTCTTATGCCGACTCTGGGCAGTCAACAGCCTTTTACGAATCAAAGCTACCTTCTCTTGCATTTGCACTATCAACTCTGGTTCCGTCCCAATTAATTCATATGAATCATCCCAACACAGGGGTGATCTGCATCTTCTTCCATACAATGCTTCAAAAGGTTCCATCTTAATGGAAGCATGCCAACTATTGTTGTAGGTGAATTCAATCAACCGCAGATGAATTTCCC
This sequence comes from Orobanche coerulescens, assembly GCA_033398695.1. Classification (NCBI taxonomy): domain Eukaryota; kingdom Viridiplantae; phylum Streptophyta; class Magnoliopsida; order Lamiales; family Orobanchaceae; genus Orobanche; species Orobanche coerulescens. The sequence goes on along the minus strand of CM065802.1, from coordinate 123,718,045 downwards.
AATCATTCGACCAATCTAAGGCACAAGCTCTCAACATGTCTTCTGCTATTTGGATAATTCTCTCGGACTATCCATAGGTTTGAGGATGACAAGCTGTGCTAAAGTTCAGCTCGGTTCCCAAGGCTCGATGAACCGCTTTCCAAAAAATGTGACACGAAGCGACCATCTCGATCAGAAATAATGGTCTTCGGCGTACCATGGAAGCGGACTATGTCCACAATACCTATCTTGGTGTGCCCTTCTACAAAGGCTTTATGAGACGAGAGCTCTTTGCTGGGGTGAAACAACGAATGTTGGATAGGATCTCCAATTGGTCCTATCGCCACCTTACTTTTGGGGGACACTTGGCACTTATCAAGAGCACTCTTTGTACGATTCATCTTCACTTCTCCAGGTGATGGCACCACCCTGGACTTTTATCTAGGAGCTCGAGCAGATCATTGCGAGATAATTCTAGGGTGCCGTTGGTGCTAAGAGAAAGATGCATTGGGTTCGTTGGCATCATATTTGTCGTCTGGTCTCTAAGGGAGGCCTCGGGATTCAAAGCCTTTCATATATGGTGAGAGCTTTTAGTTATAAGATCTGGTGGCGTCTTCGCGTAGACACATCTTTGTGGTCACAATTTATGCTCTACAAATACCACTTTGCCTGCCTTTTTATGCCTATACATACTACTCTTAAAGCTCATGCCAGTCACCCTTGGCGCCGACTCCTCCACGTGGGTATTCAGGCTCAAGAGTTCATTTTTTGGACTCTTGGTAGTGGCAACAAAGAGGTTAGTTTATGGTATGACACTTGGATTGGGGATAGGCCTATTTTGTCTTATACTCAGATTACTGGTAGACCCCACCTTAGAATTCGAGAGCTTTGGGACCATGGGAGTTCGGACAGTATTAAGTTCGATACGATTCTTGGAGAGGAGTTAGGATTTACCCCTCACTTCATTCAGGAGATTCTCGCGACTCCCATTGCTGAGGAGGACACGGATAGCATGTGTTGGACACTTACCTCCCCGGGTGCTTTCTCATTCACGTCATCTTGGTCTCATATAGAAATCATAATGAAATCAACTCTCTTGGTAAAACTTATGGCAACCGAAAGACGACACTAAAAATTCTAAGGTCTCTCACCCCAGAATGGAGCATGAAGTCAGTAGCCATGAGAGAATCAAAAGATCTTAAAAAAATAAAGATCCAAGAGCTATTCTCAGACCTTAAGGCCTTTAAGTTTGATCTGCGCTGCTCATCATCCAGTGAGCCAGCAGAAAAAGGTTGCCTTTCCAGCCGAGTCCCCTACAAAGAACCTAGATGAAGTCAATCCTCCTTTTCATTCAGTGGAAAGGAATACTACTGTAAAATTAATTCACACTGATGTGTGCGACTTAAAATTTTTGCAAACTAGAGTAGGTAAAAAATACTTCGTCATTTTTATAGATGATTGCATAAGATATTGCTACGTGTATATTTTGAGAAGCAAAGATGAATCAATTGAGGCCTTTAAGATGTATAAAAATTAAGTTGAAAATCAACTGAATTGTAAAATAAAAGCAGTCCGAAGTGACCGAGGTGGTGAGTATGTAGCACCGTTTGAACAGTTATGTGCTGATTCGGGCATAATTCATCAAATGACTACTCCTTATGCTCCTTAGTCAAATGGAGTTGATGAAAGGAAAAATTGAACCCTGATAGAAATGATGAATGCTTCATTAATAAGTTCAGGGTTGCCGCACAACATGTGGGGGGAAGCTATTCTTACAGCTAACCACATTCTGAATAAAGTGCCATACAAAGGGAAAGATAAACCTCGTTATGAGTTATGGAAAGGACGGAAACCTTCTTCCAAATATTTTAAAGTGTGGGGGTTTATGGCAATGGTTGAAGTACCAGAACCAAACCAAGTAAGAATTGGTCCAAAGATAGTTGATTGCATATCCATAGGTTATGCATACAACAGTAGTGCATATCGATCTACTTCAGATCTTTATACATCTTACTGGCGCCTGGGTGAATAGAATAGGGCGTACTGTGAGCTTCCTTCATGATTGTCTGCTTTAAAACATCAATATTGGGAACTCAAAGTCAACTTTGGAACCTCAGAACTCCATCTTCATGAATTACAAATCCTGGTGCCTTTCCCTTCCATACTTCATCACATAACTGAATCATCAGAGGATCATCTAATTGCTTAGATTTGATTTCTTCGATTAACGATGAAGTTAATTCCATCACACATAATTGTCCTTGAACTCCTTGTAACCATACTTCAATTCCTTTATGGATCAATTCTTGTTGTATGCTGGACTTGGACGTGAGCGTCTCCAGCATTCGAATAGAAATGGGTTTGCGGCTCAGTGCATCAGCCACTACGTTTGCTTTTCCTGGATGATAATGAATTTCCAAGTCATAGTCTTTAATCAATTCCAGCCATCTCATCTGTCGCAGTGTAGCGACCACTTTTCTAAAATATAATTCTTCTAATTTTAAGAAGAATAAATAAAAATTTTGCAGCGGAAATACATTTCAAAAATACAAACTTAATAATCGCAAGTAATAATCCCAAGTCACCATTAAATAAAAAACATACTTCGACGTGAAATTAAAGTAAATAAATAAATAACAATTCATGAAGCTTGATCATCCCACACACAAGCGCATGCCACATCGAGCTCCTCAACCTGAAATTGGTAAATAGTGGGGTGAGCTTCCAACTCGCTCACTGTGGAGAGTACGCAATATGTCTACGTTAATTACTAAATATATTAGCAATTATAAACAACATGACTGATAAATTCTGAAGTCCGTCGGCTAGCCCGAAGGCTTTATGCACAATTAAGTGCTTCTGACCGATTTGCACATTTAAGTGCTTCTGACTGATTGCACAAAGTGCTTCTGACTGGTTACACATTTAAGTGCTTCTGACTGATTGCACATTTAAGTGCTTCTAACTAATTTCACGTGCACATACGAGACAATATATAAAGCAATTAAAATAAACAAAAGCGTAATAAATCCCCACATGTGGATAAAATTGCAGTTCTGAACTTGAATGTGAGAGATGCTTGACTCGACAATTCTAGGCCCGTAAATTCTTGTTATTATCTACAATTAATTATAATAGAGAATTATTATTATATGACTGAGAATTATAAGTGAATAATAATAGTAATTAAAAATGTCAACATCTTAAAAGCTTGGCCGAAAGGGACTGAAATTGAAGAAATTATAATTCTGATTGGGGCTAACTGAAATAATTATAAACCAGACTGGGACAAGAATGAAGAAGCTGAAAATTAGAGGCTCAAATTGATATACACTGAAAATTGATTTGGGGTCAAATCGAGAAGGTCTGGAACTTAGGGGTTAAATTGAAAAATCCTAAAAAGAATTTGGGTATAAAAACCCTTCTAACACCATCGGCCAAAATCATTCTCGCTATGTCTTCTTCCTCGGTTACTCTCTCTCTCTCTCTCTCTCTCTCTCTCTCTCTCTCTCTCTCTCTCTCTCTCTCTACTATCAAAAGACAAACACACACACACGCACATAAATACACACACACATGACCGAACACACACACACAGACCTACGCACACACAAACACACACATACGCGCACACACACGAACTCGCAGCGGATTAGACTAGCCGCGATGGCTCCGGGCTATGGTGCCGGGAGGTGGTTCAATCCGGCGAGGATAAGGTGAGGTTTAGAGGTTTCGATTAGATTGACATAAGGTGGATTACTGGTGCTCCGGTTGGTGGATTACTGGTGTCCCGTTTGAATTCTTATGGTTTTGAACGATGATTCAAAAGTAAAACTAGATAGTATGAAGATTTCGATGTTACCTGCTGGGGAAGAAAAGGAATTCCAGAACCGTGTGTGAGGCTTGGCTGGAAAGGAGAACCAGATAGAAGAAAGATGTAGATTTTTTTTTTGTGACGGACCGATAGAAAAGAAAAGAAAAGAAAAATATATATGTGTATTGTGTATTGTAAAGATTGGCTGCAGTATAGATGCAGTATGTATATTGTAGAGATTAGGTTTAGGGAAGAGATATCATTGGGCTAGGAAAAGAGCTTGGGCTAACTCATTAATTGGACTAGTAAAAGAATTTGGGCCAAAAAATTAATACGGCCCTATAATGAAATTAAATAATAATTGGGCTAAATCAAATAATAATAATAATAATAATAATAAATACTATTATTATTTAGCTTGTAAAATCTTTTGGGTAACGATTAATATTGTTTAAAATTTTGACTCGGGCCTAGAAATGACGAGATGAGACACAATGAATAAAATAAGAAATGCAACGAACGAATCACATGACTTGACATGAATTTTAATGACGTAAATGGATTTGCATGATCATGAAAATGAGATGAATTAAATGATAAAATTATTCGGGCATTGATTTAATAAAATTGAACACGTTTTCTGTAATTCACAATAAATGTATATGCGAAATCGGGGCGTTACAACCTACCCCCCTTTAAAGAATTTCCGTCCTCGAAAATTAAGTTATGTACCTTGAAAAATGAATGCTGGATACTTAGAACGGATATACTCTTCACGTTCCCAAGTTGCCTCATTTTATCCATGATGACTCCATTGAACTTTTACCAATTTAACCTCTTTATTCCGTAACTGGTGTACCTTACGCTCCAAAACAGCTGTAGGTACTTCCTCATAAGTCAGGTTCTTGGCTACATGCAACTCTTTGAAATTGCATACGTGACCAGGATCATGTATGTACTTTCTCAGCATGGAGACGTGAAAGACATTGTGCACTCCCGATAATTCCAACGGCAATGCCAAACTATAAGCAAGATCGCCAACACGACCCAAAATCTCAAAAGGTCCGATATAACGAGGCTGTAGCTTTCCCTTTCTTCGGAATCGTATCACTCCTTTCATCGGTGCTACTTCCAAGAACACCTTCTCTCCAATCTCAAATTGAATATCTTTCCTTTGGTTATCAGCATAAGACTTCTGCCGATCCTGGGCAGTCTTAATTCTGCTTCTGATCTTGGCTACCTTCTCTACAGTCTGCTCGATCAATTTTGGACCCAAAATCTTTCCTTCTCCAACCTCACTCCATTAAAGAGGCGATCGACATTTCCTTCCGTAGAGAGCCTCGTACGGGGCCATTTGTATAGTCACTTGGTAACCATTGTGATAAGCAAACTCTATTACGGCAAAATATTCTCCCAATTCTCACGAGTATCAAGAACACATGCCCTCAACAAATCTTCAAGTGTCTTGATTGTCCGTTCATATTGACCGTCGGTTTGCGGATGATATGCAGTACTGAAATTCAACTTAGTGCCCAATGCGCTCTAAAGACTCTTCCAAAATTTCGACGTAAATCGCGGATCTCTATCCGATACGATCGACACTGGAGCAGCATGTAGCCTCAAAATCTCCTGAATATAAATCCGTGCATATTATTCCATACTATAAGTCATCCTCACAGGTAGAAAGTGACATGACTTCGTCAAGCGATCTACTAACACCCAGATAACATCGTTCTTCCTCACTGTTCGTGGCAGACCAACCACGAAATCCATTGTGACATGCTCCCATTTCCATTCTGGAATTTCCAATGGTTGGAGTAAACCTCCTGGCCGTTGGTGTTCTGCCTTCACCTGCTGACATATCATACACCTCTCCACAAATACACCAATGTCCTGTTTCATTCCTCTCCACCAAAAGAACTTCTTCAGGTCGTGGTACATCTTTGTACCTCCCGGGTGGGCAGAGTATGGTGCATTGTGAGCTTCTTCAAGAATTTGCTTCCTAAGGTATGGATCCTTAGGAACACATTGTAACACCCCAATTCTCTTACGGGTAATTACACGCCGTAGGACCCACCAGGGCCTACCAGGCTGACATTACAAACATACACAATAACTCAATAATACGAAGACGTAAACAAAAATAAAGTGGGGCCGTGGCCTCGGCTAAAATGTGCAAGTTCAGTACAATTCAAAATATAATCCAAATACATCCCTCGACCGACAACATCGAAATTCAGTACATATTAAAATGAAACGAAAACAGACACATTCCAAAACACTGACTCGAGCTCTTTAACATCTCGGCTGCCCGTCAACTCCATGTGGACCACGTGTATGCTCCTAATTCTCAATACCACCTGAAATACATAAACATTACACCCCAACGAGGGGTTAGCAACAACAGCTAGTGTAAGTACAATATTACAGTATTTTAATACATAGGCATTTCCAAAAATCATTTATAAAACATTACATAATCATGATATTCCAGAATATCTAACATCATTCATCAATCAAAAAATATCTCTCAAGGTAATTCTCACGCAAGACCACTCGGCCAAGTCCCTGTGGGCCCCGTCGAGCTAATCCCCAGGTGAGAATACCTCCCCTCGAAGTTAACCCTCGCGCAAGGCCATACGACCAAGTCCCTGTATGCCCCGTCGAGCAACCCCAGGTGAGAGTACCCCGAGAACATCCATGCAACACTTAAACATCACAATATCATTACCGAAATGCATGCCATAATATAAAGCAATAAGGTACTTGCCTTGGTTCCTAAAATACGAAGTGGACGACGAAAGAAAAAGGCTTCGATCTGAATTAACTCCAATTCCCGATCCTAACAACAATAGAGATCCAATCAACTATAATCCCACTGAAAATCCCGAATCATACGACGTTCTACACTTAGGGACAATACACCGAACACTATGAAGGCATAAGGGTTAAACTTGATTAACGAAGGGGAAAAACTCGGAATTAATCCACAAAACTTCTAGGAAAACATAAAACCATGATTACCCAGCTATAATCCACTATCAATCGAAGCAAAAACGAAAGGATAAATGAATTATAGCCAAGAACCCTAAAGTTAGGTATAATGTCAAAATACCTCAATTCAACAATGGAATGGTGGAAGGAAGATGGTTGATTCGTGCTATAATCTCTAATTCCGAGTTATATGATGATAGAATGAAATATCCGACTGAAATCGCCCAAAATCGCTAAGGAGGAGTGGAGAGCCGAGAGGAAAAGAGGAAATGGGGTTGAAACTCGTGTCTGTCCTATTTATACTCGGACGGAACGCGGCGTAACAAATGGCCCAACCAGCGCCGTGTTTATCGCCGTATTGCAAGTTAGCGAGCGCACCTGTGTGACCCGGCGCAGAATGCCGCGGGTCTAGTGCCGTTTCACGAGACAGCGAGCAACCCTGTGCGACACGGCGCACAGACACGGAGCAGAATGCCGCGGGTCTAGCGCCGTTTCGCGAGACAGCGAGCACCCCTGGGCGACACGGCGCAGAATGCCGCGGTTCTTGCGCCGTTTTGCACAGGTCATGCCAGACAGCCTCCTGTCACATGACGACGCTACAAACCTGAAAAATACGATAAAACCACAACACGACATGCCGACCCAACGGTCCGAGAATATACAAACACGAAAAATAGTATCCAATAAACCGGAACGGTCCGAGGTAACCAACCAAAATCGAACAATAATAACTAAACCGGGAAAATAAAAGGTACGAATATTTCATTCCTCCCCTCTAAAAAAAAGTTTCATCCCGAAACTTAAAATGTGAACAACTCCGGATACTTCGACTTCATGCTGTCCTCGGTTTCCAATGTAGTTTCTTCCGTCCCATGTCTTGACCATTGCACCTTCACCAACGGAATAGTTTTACGTCTAAGTTGTTTCACCCGGCGTTCCATGATCCGAATCGGTTTCTCTTCAAAGGTGACGTCGGACCCCAATGCAATCTCCCCGAAATCAATAATATGGCTAGGATCCGACACGTATTTCCTCAACTGTGAGACATGAAACACATTATGCACGTGATTTAACAACGGCGGAAGAGCCAAACGATAGGCGAGATCCCCAACCCGCTCCAAAATTTCAAAGGGTCCAACATACCTCGGGCTAAGTTTACCCTTCTGACCGAAGCGGTAAACTCCTCGAGTTGGCGATACCTTCAGTAAAACATGATTTCCAATTTCAAACTCCAACGGTCGGCGACGCGTGTCGGCATAGGAATTCTGTCGACTTTGAGCCATCATTAACCTATAACGGATCAGAGCAATTTTTTCTCTCATCTCGACTACCAAATCTGGTTCGGTACCTATCAATTCAGACGTATCATCCTAACATAAAGGTGATCTACACCTTCGTGCATACAATGCCTCAAATGGTGCCATTTTAATCGAGGCGTGCCAACTATTGTTGTACGTGAACTCGACTAATGGCAGATGTGACTCCCAATCATCCTTCTAGTCTAAAGCACATGCTCTCAGCATGTCCTCCAGTGTTTGTATAGTCCGCTCTGACTGTCCGTCTGTCTGAGGGTGATATGATGTATTGAGTCTCAACTCAGTTCCCAAGGCTCGATGAACGGCCTGCCTGAAATGTGATACAAACTGGCCGTCTCGATCTGAAACAATACTCTTAGGGGTCCCATGCAATCTCACGATTTCCGCAATAAATACCCGCGCCAATCTCTCCGGTCCCCAAGTATCCTTAATACCTAGAAAATGAGCAGATTCGGTTAGTTGGTCGACGATGACCCAAATCATGTTCATTCTGATCCTTGTCTTGGGCATACTGGTAATGAAGTCTATATAAATATCCTCCCATTTCCACTCCGGGATAGGAAATGGTCGTAATAGCCCCACGGGTCACTGATGCTCGATCTTAACCTGCTGACAGGTCAAACACTTCGACACAAACTCGCTAATGTCTATCTTCAAATTACTCCAGCAGTAGTTACTCCTTACATCCTTGTACATTTTGCTTGTACCCGGATGTATGGAATAAGGCGTACTGTGAGCTTCTCTCAAAATCTTCTGTCTCAACTCAATATCACACGGGACACACAACCTGCCGCGGAATCTTAAAATTCCGTCATCATGAACCACAAATCCCGGAGCTTTTCCTTTCTCTACGTCCTCCCTCAACTGGACTAGGAACGGGTCCTCATACTGTTTCGCCTTGATATCATCAATCAAAGACGAAGTGATCTCTAACACACAGCTGACCTTGAACTCTCTGAACCCAAACTTTGATATTCTGACGAATCAAATCCTGCTGGATCCCATTCTGAGGCGTAAGTACCTCCAACATCTTCAAAGCCATCGACCTACGACTCAAGGCATCAGCCACAACATTCGCTTTGCCCGGATGATATAGAATCTCAAGGTCGTAATCTTTAATTAATTCTAGCCACCTACGCTGCCTCATGTTCAATTCTTTTTGACTAAAGATGTACTTTAGACTCTTGTGATCCGTGTAAATCTTACACGATGTCCCATAGAGATAATGCCTCCAAATTTTTAAAGCGAAAACAACTGCAGCTAGCTCCAAATCATGTGTAGGGTAATTTGCTTCATATTGTTTCAGCTATCAAGACGCATAAGCAATCACCCTATCCCTCTGCATTAGAACACATCCTAGTCCGAAGTTAATGACAAAACTGGCGCCGAAGTTAACCGCCTCTTTAGCTCATCAAAACTGTTCTGCCTCTCCACACTCCATTCGAACTTCTGGGATTTCTGGAGCAACTGAGTAAGTGGTCGAGCGATTTTCGAAAATCCCGCTACAAACCTATGGTAATACCCGACAAGTTCCAAGAAACTCTGTGTATCCTTCACATTCCTAGGTGGTTCCCATTCAATAATTGCCGCTATTTTCAGAGGATCCACCCGAACCCCTTCAGCTGAAATTACGTGCCCAAGAAAGGTTACTCTCTTAAGCCAAAACTCACACTTAGAAAACTTTGCGTACAGTTTCTCTATCCTCAAGGTGTTCAACGCTATATGGAGGTGTTCAGCGTGATCTACCTCGTTTTATGAGTAGATAAGAATGTCGTCAATGAAAATGACCACAAATTTGTCGAGATAATCAATGAAAACTTTATTCATCAACTGCATAAATACGCCAGGAGCATTAGTTAGCCCAAACGGCATAACCACGAACTCGTAGTGACCATAACGGGTACGAAAAGTAGTCTTTGGAATGTCTGAATCCCGAATCCTAAGTTGATAATATCCCGAACGCAAGTCGATTTTAGAGAAAACAGTAGCTCCCTGAAGCTGGTCAAACAAGTCATCTATACGAGGCAACAAATACTTGTTCTTGATGGTCAGCTTGTTCAACTCCCGATAATCGATGCACAGACGGAATGAGCCGTCTTTCTTCTTAACGAAGAGGACTGGTGCACCCCAAGGTGACGCACTCGGTCGAATATACCATTTGTCAAGAAGCTCGCCTAACTTTTTTTTTCAGCTCTAACATCTCAGTAGGCGCCATACGATACGGTGCACGAGAAACAGGTGATGCACTCGACTCAAGATCAATGGAAAACTCTACATCTCTAGATGGGGGTAAACCCGGGAGATCATCCGGAAATACATCAGGATACTCGCTCACGACTAGAATCGATGATAGATCAACTCCACCATCATCGGTACTCAGGGCATAGCACCAATAACCAATATAGTTTTGATTCAGTAATTTCGTCGCCTTGATGGCAGAAATCATTTTCCCCGAACTACCCGGCTTACGACCCACAAAAGTATGCTCGACACCATCCTCAGCTAAGATAGAAATGGTTCGAGTCCGCTAATTCGTAATAGCGCCATGCCGAACCAACCAATCATCTCCAAGAATCACATCTTCACCCTTCAGATCCACAACAATGAGGTCCGAAGGCCAATCCCGTCTCCCAATGTACACAGGGCAATCCCTAACCTCTCGATTACCAACCAAACGCTCCCCACTCGGAGTACCCATCACAAACGGTTCACACTCAATAAAACAATCAAGACCCAAACGATACACACAGTCAAGTGCAATAAAAAATGCGTAGCTCCCGAATCAAATAATATAAAAATAGGCTGAGAAAGTATCTGCGAGGTACCTGCAGCTATCGTAGCCTATGCATCGTCCGTGCGCCTCATCTGATACACCCTCGGCTGAACCGAACCCACACTCGAAGCAGTTTGACGATCTGACCGACCTCGGCCTCTGCCTCGTCCAAAAGTCTGTTGCGGTTGACCATCTATAACCCCCGGATTCACACTAGGAGTTGGCGCCGAATTCTGTTGCTTGTTGAGCCTAGTGGAAGCCTCAAAATAGGCAGCTCTATGACCGGTCTGTCCACATGAATAGCAAGTCGTAGGAGATACGGGACAATCTCTGAATTGGTGACCCACTTGATTACAATTAAAACATAGTCCTCTGCTAGATGAAAAAGGATGGTCCGGTCGTGTACTTGGAGCACTATAAGTTTGATGAACCGGTTTCTCGAGAGTGAGAAGCCTGAGGTTTACGAAATCCACTGCCCTTGTTTCCTGAAAAACCACCAGTCGTCTTCGGCTTCTTGTTCTCGGTGCCCGATCCTGACGCAGAAATAACCATCTCAATGGCCAAAGAACGATCCTGGTATTCTTTCAAAGTAGTAAATCGAAACCCTGCCATACCCTCTCGAATCCTGGGTTTCATCCGCAAATCAAAATAACGGATTTTATCCGCCTCAGTCCTCACTTGCTCACGAACGTAGCCCAACTGCTGAATATATGAAACGATAGCTTTAGTGATAGATACATCCTGTGGAGTCACAGTAAAGAAATCTGCAATGCGTTTCTCCTTAACTGGCCAGGGACAATACTCTTCTTCCACGACAGCTTTAAACTCGGCCCAGGTGGCCATGCGATCCGTAGGCCCCATAGCTTCCCACCAGTCTGCGGCTTCCTTGTCAAGAAAGTATTGAGCAATAGGAACCCATCTCTCTTTTGGGCAAGCAATAGCATCGAAGATTTGACCAAACTGGAACAACCAACCCTCCCAGCCCAACGTATCAGACGCCCCAGCGAAATGGGGAGGTTGCATCTTCATCACTCCCTGAAGCCACTTAATAGCCCCAGAAATCTCATCTGTCGGCTGGTCACGGTGCCCAGCCTCATTCAGCTGAACTAATTGTGCTGCTACCTGTTGAAGTATAGAAGCTATGCCGGCATTCACATTAGTCTCAGCCGACAGTTCTTGATTAAAAGAAGGATCTGGCTGACCTCCATGATTCAAAGGGTCGGTGTTTGGCACCGTAAGGGTCACCGAGCCAGATGTGGCACTAGGAGGCGTATCAGGCTCAAGAACAATGCCATGTCCACGGCCTCTTCCGCGACCATGTCTGCCACGCCCTCTCATCATGCTAAAAGATAAAAGAGTGGAAAATTATCAGCACAGTTCACAATTCTAGGAGTTCCGGTTTATAACACTACGAAAGCCATTAAATATACGAAGAGTTTCAAGAAGTCTTACTACCACGGGTTACACGGTTCGACAGCAGCGCCAGATGTTAAGCTCGGTCAGTTTACATGACTCTAAGGACTTGACAGACCCAATAACCAAGGGCCTAGGTATTTCCGAACCTAGGCTCTGATACCATAAATGTAATACCCCAATTCTCTTACGGGTAATTACAAGCCGTAGGACCCACTAGGGCCTACCAGGCTGACATTACAAACATACACAATAACTCAATAATACGAAGACGTAAACAAAAATAAAGTGGGGCCGTGGCCTCGGCCAAAATGTGCAAGTTGAGTACAATTTAAAATATAATCCAAAGACATCCCTCGACCGACAACATCGAAATTCAGTACATATTAAAATGAAACGAAAACAGACACATTCCAAAACACTGACTCGAGCTCTTTAACATCTCGGCTGCTTGTCAACTCCGTGTGGACCACGTGTATGCTCCTGATTCTCAATACCACCTGAAATGCATAAACATTCCACCCCAACGAGGGGTTAGCAATAACAGCTGGTGCAAGTACAATATTACAGTATTTTAATACACATGCATTTCCAAAAATCATTTATAAAACATTACATAATCATGATATTCCGGAATATCTGACATCATTCATCAATCAAAAATATCTCTTAAGGTAATTCTCGCGCAAGACCACTCGGCCAAGTCCCTGTGGGCCCCGTCGAGCCAATCCCCAGGTGAGAATACCTCCCCTCGAAGGTAACCCTCACGCAAGGCCACACGGCCAAGTTGTGTGCCCCATCGAGCAACCCCAGGTGAGAGTACCCCGAGAACATCCATGCAACAGTTAAACATCACAATATCATTACCGAAATGCATGCCATAATATAAAGCAATAAGGTACTTGCCTTGGTTCCTAAAATACGAAGTGGACGACGAACGAAAAAGTCTTCGATCTGAATTAACTCCAATTCCCGATCCTAACAACAATAGAGATCTAATCAACTACAATCCCACTGAAAATCCCGAATCATACGATGTTCTACCCTTAGGGACAATACACCGAATACTATGAAGGCATAAGGGTTAAACTTGATTAACGAAGGGGAAAAACTCGGAATTAATCCACAAAACTTCTAGGAAAACATAAAACCATGATTACCCAGCTATAATCCACTATCAATCGAAGCAAAAACGAAAGGAGAAATGAATTATAGCCAAGAACCCTAAAGTTAGGTATAATGTCAAAATACCTCAATTCAACAATGGAATGGTGGAAGGAAGATGGTTGATTCGTGCTATAATCTCTAATTCCGAGTTATATGATGATAGAATGAAATATCCGAGTGAAATCGCCTAAAATCGCCAAGGAGGAGTGGAGAGCCGAGAGGAAAATAGGAAATGGGGTTGAAACTCGTGTGTGTCCTATTTATACTCGGACGGAACGCGGCGTAACAAACGGCCCAACCAGCGCCGTGTTTATCGCCGTATTGCAAGTCAGCGAGCGCACCTGTGTGACCCGGCGCACAGACACGACGCAAAAGGCTGCGGGTCTAGCGCTGTTTCGCGAGATAGCGAGCACCCCTGTGCGACACGGCACACAGACACGGCGCAGAATGCCGCGGATCTAGCGCCGTTTCGCGAGACAGCGAGCACCCCTATGCGATATGGCGCAGAATGCCGCGGGTCTAGCGCCATTTCGCGAGACAGCGAGCACCCCTGTGCAACACGGCGCACAGACACGGCGCAGAATGTCGCGGTTCTTGCGCCGTTTTGCACAGGTAATGCCAGACAGCCTCCTATCACATGACGACGCTACCAAAATTGAAAAAGACGATAAAACCACAACACGAAATGCTGACCCGACGGTCTGAGAAAATACAAACATGAAAATAGTATCCAATAAAACGGAACGGTTCGAGGTAACCAACCAAAATCGAACAATAATAACTAAATCGGGAAAATAAAAGGTACGAATATTACACACATAACCTCCCATCATAAGTCAAAACATCATCTGCGACAACGATAAATTTCTCAATACTCCCAGCTTGTGCCCGATCTTTCATCTTGCACAAGAACTTATCACGTGGTTGAGCCTCCTTAATCTTATCCTTCAAGTTTGGTTACAAGACCAAAGATGATAGGATTGCTTTCGAACTCTTTGAAGACTCAACTACCTCAATCCTCAACTCGGAGAAATCCTTTATCAAACTCTCCTGATCGGTCAAGCAAGCTAACTCGCCTCTAGTCTTCCGACTCAAGGCATCAGCTACCACATTAGCCTTCCCCGGATGGTAATGGATGGTACAATCATAGTCCTTCACCAGTTCTAACCATCGCCTTTGCCTCATGTTAAGATTCTGTTGGGAGAACAAATACCCTGTATCGAAACAGCCGGGATAATCAATCCCTGTATCGAATTGTGTTGATAAGAGGTTTTGACATATATGCCAATCCTCAATACAGTAAGGAAACTGTATCGATAAGTTGAAGTATCAACCTGTATCGAAGACCTGTCTCGAATCCAGCATATAGTGGAACCTTTCAGTACAACAAAGAAGTCTTATAAAGACCAAGTATGGAAGCTGTCTCGAATTGTCAAATACAGTGCTCTTCCATACAGCTCTCAACAGGACAAAGAAAGAATCTTCAGAAGTTAAGTCCCGTTGATGAAGAAGTATTTAAATACTCAAAGATAAAGTATTTGAATACTGTTAGTCAACAGATCTTCAAAATCTCATGAAATGCGGATCATGCTTTTCATCCCGTTGGAATGGAATCTTGCTCAACGGATTTATCTCAACGGATATATTTTCCAGAAGACTATATATCTCATCAAGGCATTGAAGATCAGCTACAACCACCAAGTTACGAAAGTATCAAAGCTATCAAAGTTATTATGAGACCAAAACATATCTCCAGAAGCTTACTGCAACTCAGATCTAAGAGATATACAGTGCTCAACATCTTGAACAACACTTCATCAGCTAGAAGCTCATAAAGTTAAAGTTGTTGTTCATACCCTGTTCTATCCTTTGAACAAACCCAGATCAGCCCTGTGTGGACTGAGTAATCGTTGCTACTCTAGAACTGTGTGTGAAGGATTTGCATCGAAGAAGACGAAGCTTCATAACTGTGTGTTAAGAATCAAGTCAAGCATTAGCTCAAACCAATCTGTGTGAACGGTTGAAGCTAAGATCTTTATATCAATCTGTGTGAACGATATATTGATTGTGTGTTGTTATAATTACGTAGTTGTGTACGTAGTTATAATAAACTTTTTACTCCTGTGTGGAGGACCAGTGGACGTAGAGGGGTTTACCTCGAACTACTTTAAATATTGTGTTATTTACCTTCTGCCTTACTTGTTTTAATTACTGTGATTATTTAAGTATACACTGCACATCGAGTTGCTGTATCCACAGCAACTTACTGTATCTAAGACTTCCGTTACGCACTCAGATTTAAAATCAGTACAGTTTGTTGTTTAAACAACTTTCTAAACTGTATCCAGTATACTTAGTGGCCAACAAGTGGTATCGGAGCGGTTGATTCTAAAAAGAATCAGTCGTATTTTTAACCGAATCAGATCCAAAATCACTTACTCTTTAAAACAGTCTCTTTCATTTCTTTATTTTCACATGGATACATCTATGATCAACAAAGTGCCTATGTTCTCTATTAACGAATTTGATGATTGGAGAATAAGGATGGAGGCTCATCTTGCAGCAATGCACGAAGAGATGATTTTTGTTATACAGGATGGCCCTATCAAGATCATGAAGGCAAACACGGCCTCAAGGATTAAAGGCCAAGCCCATGCCGAGATGCTCGAGAAGGAACGCGAGCAATGGACCACAGATGAAAGAAAGCGAGCCAACCTCGACAATGTAGCTAAGAACGCGTTATTTGTCACTCTTGACAAAGGCACGTTCTCGAAGGTAAAGATTTGTAAATCAACCAAGGAAATCTGGGATAAACTCAAGATGATTTGTGAGGGAACTGAGCTCTCAAAATAAAACAAAATTTTAAAACTGACTCAGTAATTTGAATCTTTTGAAATGAAACCAACTGAGACACTTGAGGAACTTGACCTCAGATTCACTGGTATTGTTGGTGAACTTGAAGCTTTGGGCAAAATTTATACCCAAAAGGAGAAGAATTTAAAAATTTTCAGATCTCTCCCTGCCCGATGGGACATTAAGACCACAGCTATGCGTGTATCTTGCAATCTTAATGAAATATCTACTTTTGATCTCTTCTCTGACCTCAAAGCTTTTGAGTATGATATTGACAGAAGAGATAAAGCTGAAGAATCTCCTTAAAAGGTCACAACACTAGCCGCTGTATCGAATCGTCGACACAGCATGCCCAGATCGTCGAAGCCTAGTCACAAGAATGCTGACAGTGACGACGACATCCTGTCTCAAGATGAAATGGCGCTTCTCATGCACAAATTCAAAAAGTTCATCAAGCAGTCTGGAAAGACTCCCTACAGGCCCAAACCTGTCCACAAGGTAAGTACCGAAACTTCATCTAGTGATGCTAACCTGTGCTATAATTGCAGGAAACCAGGGCATTATGCAAATAAATGTCCTCATCCCAAAGTTCAAAGGTTGTCGGAAGCCGAGCAACAAGAGAGAGATGAAAGAAGACATGCTTGGAAAAACAAGCTCAAGGCCCTGATTGGAGAATCAGAAGCCTCCCCCACACCATCCAAATCAGAAGAATGTCTTCAGGTGGTCACTGAAAGTGATTCATCTGACGATGAGTTCGATGATAAAGCATATATGTGCTTTATGGCCAAGGACATTCCGGAAGGTGAAGATAGCGATGATGAAGACATCCTAGAGGAGGACACCTGGTACTTTGATAGAGGATGTTCTCGGCACATGACCTGAGATAGAAGTAAGCTATCATATTTTGTAGAAGGTCGCGGTCCAAAAGTTTGTTTCGGTGATAAATCTAAAGGAAGAACAAGAGGGAAAGGAAACCTACTTGTCAGAAAATTCAAAGTCACCGATGTTGCATATGTTGAAGGCTTAGAGTACAATCTACTTAGTATTAGCCAGTTCTGTGATAAACAGTTCTCGGTGAAATTCTATATAGATCGCTGTAGAGTCAAGAACATCCAGAGCAAAGAAGTTGTGCTTACATGAAGCGAATCAGGTAACATGTATACTGCTGACTGGAAGCCTATGAGGTGCTCAATTCCATGCTTTGTTGCCAAAGGCACTGCAGATCTTAGCTGGTTATGGCACAAGAGGATGTCTCATGTCAACTTCAAGACGATCAACAAGCTCTCAAGATAGGGAATGGTAAGAGGATTGCCAAATGTGTCATTAAAAAAGGACAGCGTCTGCGGACCGTGTCAGAAAGGCAAGCAAATCAAGTCAACCCTGAAGAGCAAATCCTACCTTTCAACCCAAAGAGTGTTGGAAATGCTACATATTGATCTCTACGGTCCTGTAGACCCAGTAAGTTTGGGAGGTAAGAAATACTATCTTGTTGTTGTTGATGATTACTCCAGGTATGCTTGGACAATTTTCCTAAGCAAGAAGAAGGAAACAACATCAAAGCTGCCCGAGCTCCTAAGAAAGTTGCAAAATGAAAAGGCATTGAGTATCATGTCCATTCGTTCCGACAGAGGTACATAATTTACTAACCGCTTTATAGAGCAATACTCTTCGGAAAATGGGATACAACACGAATACTCAGCTGCCCGTACACCTCAACAAAATGGTATTGTCGAGTGAAAGAATAGGACGCTGAAAGAAGCAACGAGGACAATGATCGCCGCAAGCAAGTTGCCACAGCGTTTCTGGGGTGAAGCAACCAATACAGCATGCTACACTCAAAACCGCTGTATCGTCAACAAGCACCACAACAAAACAACATATGAGGTATGGAACAACAAAACTCCGTTAGTTTCATATTTTCACATTTTTGGATGCAGGTGTTATGTGTTGAATAATGGGAAAGATCAACTTAGAACCTTTGATGAGAAATCAGATGAAGGAATATTTGTAGGATACTCCTCCGTCAGCAAAGCATACAGGATCTTTAATAAAAGGAAGCTGATGATCGAGGAATCAGTTCATGTAGTGTTCGACGAACCTCACCATGACCCTACAGGAGTAGATGATATTACTCAAAACATCCAACATCTCTCTATCTTAGATCTTCCAACTCCCATAGAACATGTCATTGACCTAGAAATCAACCCCGCAGCTATAATAATCGACGTAGATGAAGCCAACGCTGTACAAGCTGAAGTTGTATCTACAGAAACTCTCGATACAGTACGGGACCCTAAATTAGAACCCGACCGAAGATGGTTTAGAGATCACCCGCAAAAGGTGATCACTGGAAAGATAGATGCTGATGTTTCTACCCGTAGGAGAATACAGAGTACACAAGGAAATGTACTTTGTGCACAAGAAGAACTAGATACTGAGATATCACCGTTTCCTGAATGGAAATCTCAATCCGAGCTTAGGAGACTCAACATGTGTACTATTGCTGTATTCTTAGCCCAATCCGAACCTGTTTCGACCATAGACGCTCTTAATAATTCTCATTGGATAACATCTATGGAAGAAGAGCTTAACGGTTTCGAAAGAAACAATGTATGGTATCTTGTACCCAGACCTACACATCAATCGGTTATAGGAACCAAATGGGTGTTTCGAAACAAAAAGGATCTAAATGGACTTATTATAAGGAATAAATCCAGACTAGTCGCACAAGGCTATAGTCAGGAAGAAGGCATAGACTATGATGAAACCTTTGCCCTTGTAGCCAGACTAGAAGCCATTAGGATATTCTTAGCCTTTGTTGCCCATAAGAGCTTCATTGTATATCAAATGGATGTCAAGAGTGCATTCCAGAATAGAGACCTTGCCGAAGAAGTTTATGTTGAACAACCATCAGGGTTTGCCAACACAGACGGCATCGACCTAGTATACAGGCTAAAGAAAGCACTATATGGACTTAAACAAGCCCCTAGAGCCTGGTATGAGACACTGTCCCAGTATCTAACCGCCAATGGATTTGAGAAAGGTGCTGTGGACAAGACATTCTTCAAAATACAGGAATGTGATGACCCTCTAATGGTACAAATCTATGTAGATGATATAATTTTTGGTTCAACTAACCTTGCTTTATGTCAAAGGTTGTCTCATCTCATGCAAAGTAAATTTGAAATGAGTATGATGGGAGTACTTAGTTATTTCCTAGGTTTGCAGGTAAAGAAGTTGCCTACAGGTATTTTCATCAACTAGGAAAAATATAGCAAGGAGCTTCTCAACAAAATTGGAATGAACACTTCCAAATCATCGTCAACCCCCATGAGCACTTCCGTGCAAATTAGTGCTGATGAACCTGGAAAGCCGTTTGACCAATCACTCTACAAGAAGCTTATTGGTTCGCTCCTGTACCTAACGGCTAGCAGACCCGATATCCAGTTTGCTGTTGGAGTGTGTGCGAGATATCAAGTAGCACCTAAGGAATCACACTTCAATACAGCTAAACGAATCCTGAAGTACATTAAAGGAACAGTCGATGTAGGACTATGGTATCCTAAAGAAGGCGGATTCGATTTAGTTGGATACAGTGACTCGGATCTCAGAGTCTGCAAGATAGATAGGAAGAGTACAAGTGGAATTTGTCACTTTCTTGGACCTAGACTCGTTTCTTGGTTCAGTAAGAAGCAATTGGCTAATTCACTTTCCACGGATGAATCAGAATACTATGCTGCTGGTAGTTGCTGTATGCAGATCCTTTAGATGAAGCAACAGTTGTCAGATTATGGAATTGAAGCCAGAGAGATGCCAATCATGTGTGATAGCACAAGTGCAATTGGAATAACGCACAATCCTGTCCTGCACTCGCGCACTAAGTATATCAACATGAAGCATCATTTCATAAGGAATCATGTTGAGAACAAGGATATTCGGATCGAAAAGGTTCATACAGACATTCAGTTGGCCGACATCTTCACCAAGCCTCTCGACACAGCAAGATTCAACATGCTTAGACAAGAATTGGGAATGCTACAGCCCGACTCCCTGTAAGTAATCTACTGTTTTTACTCAACAATTGAGGGGGAATGTTGTAAGACCCAAGAATACAGTATCCGCCGTTAATTAGCTGTACACTCAGAGCCTTCAATGCAGCACTGTAGGGAACAAAGACATATGAATCATCCTACAGCTGACGTGTGCAATAATTAAGGGGGAATACAGTATGACCCATGAATACCGCATTAATCCAAAAGTTGTTGTATGGAATTTAAAACCTATATGTACCTTTTAAGGGGGAACGCTGTATCGTCGCGGATACATCACACACTATAGGATTTCGATTCAGTATATATATTATATTATATTATTTCATTTTAAAATGATTTTTGTCCACGTGCCTTGTTTTTATGTCAAACTTCATTTACATTAAATGCCTTACACGACATCTGGACAACTGAATCTCAAAAGCCACGATGTTTTCAAATTGTTTAATGTTTTAAAACCGCCGTTTCAGGCATTTAAGGTAACAAGAAATGTCAAAAGTGGGACCCGCTCATATTTTAATATTCCGTGGATAAGTGTACCAGTTACACTCAGTTCATCGTGACCGTTATTTTCAAAAACCGGTTCCCATCCCTTAAAATCTGACCATTCGTACTTTGGAAAACCCTACTTCGCCGCCCACTATAAAAGGACTGACACTGCCATTAGAGACTCTTTACGCTTTCTGCAAAATTTAAAGAGTACTCAAGCAAATACAGCCTACAAAGTTTTTTGTGTTTTATTGCATATTTCGTTTGTTCTCTTTCACATTTTCTTGAACAATCATCAATGGCTGGTCAGACATCTTCTCCCGCACTCAAGAAATCCGCGAACATCATCGATGGACGGATCTTCTCAAGATCTGTGGTCATCGAGCATATTCTCGCTTAAACAAATCACATCGAACCCATGGAGTTCATCATCACTCGTCTCCGTCAAAAGGTCTCTATATCCTTGGGAGTCAAACCGCTGAGAAATACGATGTTCACCTGGTTGAGTACTTTTACCTCAATGCCGCCGTTCGCTTTTTGTCGCTGGCCCAGGGAGGTCACGTTGCTGATATTACCGCTATCATTCAAGGAGTGGAGATTTGTATCGATCTAGATCTTCTACAGAACATTTACAGGCTGCCTACTGACGGCCTTACCATGGAAGAACTTGAGACGTTTGGGTCTCAAGAGCTGATAACGAAGTATTATGGGCTGTTCACCGGCTCAACTGTTGTTGACGTGTTTCACACCACCTGTCACAAAAAGAATTTTTGTCTGCCATACGTACACTTGCATGATTTTTGCTGCAGGATCATCGAGAATCGAACTGGTGCATTCGAAATGTGCACTAATATGAGATTTAGGATGATGGTTGCGATTTTGACCTGTGAAAAGGTCAACTGGTGTCAGATAATCTTGAAGCGCTTGCAGGAGGAAGTATCCAAGCCTGCCACTCAAAAGAAGTCGTTTGGTTTAATTTTAAACCATATTTTGACGAAATGCGGACTTTCTCAATCCGCAGATGCGAAGAAAAACAGCTCCGAGATATACTTAGGAGGCGTCAAGCCTTCGGCATATAACTAGAGCACTCTAGTGTGCAACCACCCTAAAATCCTAAGTATGCCCGTGTCTGAAGATCCAAGGGATATTTCTTTGAAGTCCCAGGATGTGGAGTCTTCAAGGAAGAGGAAAAGATCTCACAGCAAGACACCCACTGCTGCTGAGAAGTCGAAAAGGAAGCTAAGGAGGCTTTCTAAAGCTAAATTCACCAAAACCTCCGAGGAAGTTTCCACCATGGCGCAACCCACTGAAAAACTACCCCAGGGACCAACCTCTGTGGAAGAGGTGCTCGCTACTGTATCGACAGTAGATCCTGAGCCTTTGGCGGCTAAGACGGATGAACGGACATTTGCCAACTTAGAAGACTCTAGCGAGTCGGCTGCCCATACGGAGCCAATAGCTACTTCTCCTATGCGAGATTCCACACCCGTACAGGATCAATCTTCCTTCGGGGCACCATCCCCTGTAAGGAATCCCACTTCCCTACAGGATCCCACACCTGTAGAGGAACCCCTCGCTACAGCGGATTCAAACGTTGTACGCGGTCCCTCCCCGGACACAATTATCAACAAAACCCTTCTCTCTGTGCAGATTGACCATGCTTATGAAAGATTTCTTAAATGGAAAAGCTACAGGTTAGCTCCGTATGACACCTTATACAACTGGAGCGACTGGAGCCACGAAGAGAGATTTGTATTGGAAGTGACGGACTCAACACAGGTTGAAGCCCTGATCCAATGGGACAATATCTACTGCAAAGAACTGATTGAAAGCCATTTATTGCAAAAATATGACGCAAGGAGAAAAGGAAAAGATAAGTCCGAGGACTCTCCCCAAAATCCAAAAGATGACGATGACTCAGACGACGATGACGATGCCTTACAAGCTGGTCTGAGAATGAGTCGTGAAGAGGATCAAGACAGAGATGCCTCTCAACCCAAGGATGATGAAGGGCCATCAATTCGAAGTGAGCCCCCTTCGCCACAACAAGAGAACATTTCTGACGACGAGGAATCAGTCCCTCAAGTCGAGGAAGAAGAAATAGTTTTGGAACAGGCACTCGAGCCTGCTGCCCAAGAAGAAGAAGTTGTTGCTGAGAGATAACAGGAGGAATCAGTCGCTCCTGTATCCATGTCTAAAGACGCACCTTCGCAACAGGAGGACACAACACCCCCTGCCGCCAAACCCGTAAATGCTGCTCCCGCCCTATCAACCGTGGAATCCAAGGACGGTAATGTACCTGAAGATGTCCAACTCAATTAACGCCCTACCGTGAATCTGAGGAGGTTGAATGGATCCGAAGATTTTGCCAAGCCGGATTCTCCCAGCACTGCTGCTAGGAAAGAGCGCCTGCGTGCTCTTGGTCTTCAAACTATCTTTATCCAGGATGCAGTTAATGCCCTGTACTCAGTGGAAAAAGCTCTTAATTGGATGCACACTTATGCTGTTGAAGAGATGATTGGTTTACAATATGAAGTCTCTCGCATAGTTGAAGCCTTCACTATTTTAGCAGAAGTCTTCAAACAAGCACTGAAGAAGCTGCAAGATTCTCAAGAAAAGATCCTGAGAGAAGAGGCATCCAAAATGCGCATATCTGAGGCCAAGACCGCAGCTGCCATGATCGAAACCACTTCTCATCTTCGAGCCCATGACAAAAGTATCAAGGATATGTCGGAGGTGCTTTCCACCCTTGTAGAAAGAATGACAAACATTGAGACGAAACAGGATGCCGCACTGGAGATCCTAGGACGTCTTGATGATGCCAAAAAGGGGGAAGAAGAGAGAGAAGCTCCTAGGAGAATAAGGCTACAGCACGAAAGGGAATTTAATGCTTCTCAAGACAGCATTACCGTTGAACTGAACAAGCTAGCCCATCCCTCTCAAAGTTTTAAGATTTCAGGCTCCCGACCTGAATTTCATGATGCAAATGTCCCGTGGCAAAGCTTAATCCAAAGACCTTCGGAAATCCGTCTGCCAACCTACCGCCATCCAATTGCCGAAGAGGTGAAGCAATGGAGGAAGAATGAACTGATGAGATACTTTGTTAAACTCATAAGGGAATCCGCCATCTTCAAAGGCTATAAGACATTAGCGGAGGCAGCAGACAAATTCACGAAGATGTTAGAAGAAGGAAAGCTTTCTCTCCAGCTAGATATGAAATCCCAGCATAAAAGAGGAGATCGGATCACCCATTCAGAAGACTGGATTCTTGCCTTTGACAGATCCTACGAAGGTAGAGCTATATACCTAGATCGAGGCAACGATTCCCTATAGCACTGGTGGCATGGAACCAAGAATGATCAAGGGAAAAATCCATGGAGACATGCGGACCATAGGAGCTGAAATCCTTAGTATATTAATTTGTGTTTGTAATTTTTCTTTCGAAACAGCAAACCATGTACTCTAATTTTTGAATATCAATAAAAATGTTTGATTGTCTTGAAAGATTACAACTCGTAATCTACAGTGTTGATGTATGATTACATAACTTAAATTGTTGAGATAACAATCACAAGTATAGAAACTTGTTTGAAAATTAAGCTGTACGAACTTGTCTACGAACAGTTCATAACTTTAGTTGTATACATCTAGATTACATTGTAAGATTGTGCCTGCGTGCCAATCATAAGCTTAAGTTGTAAAAATTCTTAGCTGTATCGAACTCGCCTGCGATCAGTTCATAAATTAGACTAAGTTGCTGAAAGTCAGACCATTTGACAGAAGACCAAGAATCTACCAGGAATCATCAAGAAGGTCATTCGCTTCATGAAGAAGGTTTTGGCATCATCAAGAAGACTTGAAAGTTTTAAAGTCTTGGCAAATTGTCAAAAAGGGGGAAATTGTTGGGATAACAAATACCCTGTATCGAAACAGCCGGTATAATCAATCCCTGTATCGAATTGTGTTGATAAGAGGTTTTAACATATATGCCAATCCTCAATACAGTAAGGAATCTGTATCGATAAGTTGAAGTATCAACCTGTATCGAAGACCTGTCTCTAATCCAGCATATAGTGGAACCTTTCAGTACAGCAAAGAAGTCTTATAAAGACCAAGTATGGAAGCTGTCTCAAATTGTCAAATACAGTGATCTTCCATACAGCTCTCAACGGGACAAAGAAGGAATCTTCAGAAGTCAAGTCCCGTTTATGAAGAAGTATTTAAATACTGTCAGTCAACAGATCTTCAACGGATATATTTTCCAGAAGACTATATATATCTCATCAAGGCGTTGAAGATCAGCTACAACCACCAAGTTACGAAAGTATCAAAGCTATCAAAGTTATTATGAGAGCAAAACATATCTCCAGAAGCTTACTGCAACTCAGATCTAAGAGATATACAGTGCTCAACATCTTGAACAACACTTCATCCGCTAGAAGCTCAGAAAGTTAAAGTTGTTGTTCATACCCTGTTCTATCCTTTGAACAAACCCAGATCAGCCCTGTGTGGACTGAGTAATCGTTGCTACTCCAGAACTGTGTGTGAAGGATTTGCATCGAAGAAGATGAAGCTTCATAACTGTGTGTGAAGAAGCAAGTCAAGCATTAGCTCAAACCAATCTGTGTGAACAGTTGAAGCTAAGATCTTTATATCAATATGTGTGAACGATATATTGATTGTGTGTTGTTATAATTATGTAGTTGTGTACGTAGTAATTATAATAAACTTTTTACTCCTGTGTGGAGGACCAGTGGACGTAGAGGGGTTTACCTCAAACCACTTTAAATATTGTGTTATTTACCTTCTGCCTTACTTGTTTTAATTACTGTGATTATTTAAGTATACACTGCACATCGAGTTGCTGTATCCACAGCAACTTACCGTGTCTAATACTTCCGCTACGCACTCAGATTTAAAATTAGTACAGTTTGTTTTTTAAACTACTTCCCAAACTGTATCCAGTATACTTAGTGGCCAACAGATCCTTCTATGTGAAAAGATATTTTAAACTTTTATGGTCCGTGTATATCTCACACTTCCCTCCGTATAGATAGTGGCGCCAAATCTTCAGCGCATGTACTACAGTAGCCAACTCCAGATCATGCGTTGGATAGTTCAACTCATGTGGTTTAAGCTGCCTCGATGCATAGGCTACTACCTTGCCATGTTGCATCAAAACATAACCCAAACCCTGTTTTGAGGCATCACTATAAATAACAAAGTCTTCCGTCGGATCAGGAATCGCTAATACTGGTGCTGAGGTTAGTCTCCTTTTCAACTCTTGAAAACTTTCCTCGCACCTCTCACTCCATTCAAACCTCACGCCCTTCCTTGTTAATTGGGTCATAGGAGTGGCGATTTTAGAAAATCCTTCGATAAATCTTCTATAATAGCCAGCTAGACCCAGAAAGCTACGAACTTTGCTCGCATTCTTGGGTACTCCCCTACTACTCACTGCTACAACCTTATCGGGATCTACCTCAATTCCTTTTGAAGTCACCACATGTCCAAGGAATCCAACTCTGTTTAACCAAAACTCACATTTTTTGAACTTGGCATACAACTTCTCTTTGCGAAGTGTCTCCAATGTAACCCTCAAACGCTCTTGGTGTTGTTCCTTGTCCTTAGAATATACCAAGATGTCATCTATGAAGATGATCACGAACTTATCCAAGTAAGGTTGGAACACCCTGTTCATCAAATCCATAAAGACTGCTGGTGCATTACTCAGACCAAATGGCATCACTATAAATTCAAAATATCCATACCGGGTCTTGATAGCCGTCTTGGGAATGTCACACTCCCTAATCATCAATTGGTGGTACCCCGACCCCAAATCGATCTTCGAAAAGGTTCCGGATCCCCTCAACTGATTGAATAGATCCTCGATTCTCGGTAGTGGGTACTTGTTCTTCACCGTGAGTCGACTCAACTCTCGGTAATCTATACACATACGAAGTGACCCATCCTTCTTTCTTACAAACAGCACTGGTGCACCCCATGGTGACACACTAGGATGAACAAATACGAGCTCCAATAGCTTTTGAATTTGGACCTTCAATTCTTGAAGTTCCCTCGGAGCCATTATATATGGTGCTTTGGATGTTGGGGCAGCCCCATGGACCAAATCAATACTAAACTCCACTTTCCGGTCGGGTGGTACTCCCGGCAAATCTTCTGGAAACACGTCCAAAAACTCTCGTACTATAGGTACGTCTGTAAGGGATACGTCATTACTATGAGTGTCGACCAATCTCACCAAGTAACCCTGACATTGCTCCTTCCTTAGACTTCTTAGTGCTTTCATGGAAGTGATTACTCTAGGTACTGTCCTACTCTTAGTACCATAAAAGGTGATCGACTCACCTTCGGAACACCTAAATGTCACCTTATTCTCACCGCATCTTATATCAGCATCATGTCTATCGAGCCAGTCCATACCAAGGATCACATCAAAATCCACCGAGTTAATTAAATACAGGCTAGCGTCAAATTCACTACCTCCTATCTCAATATTATCGTCAATCATTCTATTAGTGAGTATCGTATTTCCTGACAGTAAGCTAACCTCAAGAGACTCAACAGTTCTAACGTTTCTATGACCAATGGCATGATAAAACTTTGCAGACATAAAAGTATGTGTGGCACCAGTGTCAAATAAAGCGAACGCAGGCACATTAGAGATCATAAGCATACCTGACACTGTACCGGGATTTTCATCTGCGTCCTTTTGGGTCAAAGAATAAATATGAGCTTTTCCTCCACCTTGACCTTTGGCCCTTTGGAGATGACAGTCCGAAGATGCATGCCCTGGCTCATTGCATCTGTAGCAGACACCTTTACCGTACAGGCACTCTCCTCCATGATTCTTGCCACACTTCGAGCACTCTGGCTTGCTGGTTTGAGGCTTAAGTCCCGACCTTTGATCAACCTTTGCTTGGTTATTAGAAACCACAACCTTATTTTGGTTCCCATTCTAATGCCTCTTATCGGTATTAGGCTTAGTAGACTGTTGCTGATCCAGATTATGGCTAGCCTCAACCTCTTGAGCTCGAAACACTGTCTCGGTATACGGTAGTACCACATGACCAGCCACGATGTGACGAATACTCGGGCATAAACCACTCTGAAACTTAAGGGCCCTCTTTCGGTCTGTATCCACCATGTGCTCCACAAAGAAGCTGATTTGGTTGAATTTCCTCTCATATTTTTCAACCGTCATCCCTCCTTGTTCGAGATTCCAAAACTCTCTCTCCATCTTCTCTCGGTAATGCTGTGGGTAGTACTGTTCCATCACTATTTCCTTGAATCGATCCCAAGTCAATGCAGCACGCTCGGCCGCCGGCCTCAAATGCCAATAGCTTATCCACGAGCGTCCAGCATCGTCCACCATTTGGTAATGGCCGCAAAGAATTCTTTGCATATCAATGCACCCAATGAGCTCAAAGGTGCGCTCGGGCGACATGAACCATTCGTCAACAAAAGCGGGTCCTTCTCGACCCTTGAATGTTGGTGGGGTGAAACGCCGGAACTGTTGCACGACTTGTGCCTGAGTAGGAGCTGGAACATTATTATTGTGGTTATTCTGACCTTCGTCACCACCACCAAGGTTGGCATTCTGACCACCGAGCTGCACCTCGGTTAGCTGGGCGTCCACGTCCACGAGTTGCCATTATCCTAAGGCATACCACACGCAACGATCCTTCAGTACTTACCCAATGAGAGGGAGAAATAAAATGGGGAGTTGCATTGCATCTATAGGTTGAGAACCAGAGATTTCTAGCAATGATGATTTACGCATGTCACACATATACTTATGAATTTATAAGAAAACAATTTCATGTCCAAATACTTTATCATAAAATTCTTATGTACAAAATAGACTAAAAATGCATCTGTAATCTTGGTTGATCTGGCAAACTGCATTTATCACATAATGAATAATCATAACTTAATGTACCTTGGAGTCGACGTGGAGCGGCAGAGGTGGATGATCATAATTGCTAAAAATATTTGACTACTTGCAAAAATGAAATTTCAGTTTAGAAAAAGAAACCATTTTAACGAGTCTACAGAACCGTAAACCGGCTCCGATACCACTTATGTAGCGACCAATTTTCTAAAATATAATTCTTCTAATTTTAAGAAGAATAAATAAAAATTTTTTAGTGGAAATACATTTTAAAAAGACAAACTTAATAATCGCAAGTAATAATCCCAAGTCACCATTAAATAAAAAAACATACTTTGATGTGAAATTAAAGCAAATCGACCAATTTTTCATAAAGCGTAGCTTGAGGAAAATTATTGTAAATAAATAAATAACAATTCATGAAGCTTGATCATCCAACACTCGAGCGCATGCCACATCGAGCTCCTCAACCTGAAAGGGGTAAATAGTGGGGTGAGCTTCCAACTCGCTCAGTGTGGAGTGTACACAATATGTCTACGTTAATTACTAAATATATTAGCATGTATAAACAACATGACTGATAAATTCTGAAGCCCGTCGGCTAGCCCGAAGACTTTTTGCACAATTAAGTGCTTCTGACTGATTTGCACATTTAAGTGCTTCTGACTGACTGCACATTTAAGTGCTTCTGACTGATTGCACATTTAAGTGCTTCTGACTAATTTCACGTGCACATACGATACAATATAAAAAGCAATTAAAATAAACAAAAGCGTAATAAATCCCCACACCTGGATAAAATTGCAGTTCTGAACTTGAATGTGATGATATGCTTGACTCGACAATTCTAGGCCCGTAAATTCTTGTTATTATCTACAATTAATACTAATAGAGAATTATTATTATTATATGACTGAGAATTATAAGTGAATAATAATCGTAATTAAAAATGTCAACATGTTAAAAGCTTGGCCGAAAGGGACTGAAATTGAAGAAATTATAATTCTGATTGGGGCTAACTGAAATAATTATAAATCAGACTAGGACGAGAATGAAGAAGCTGAAAATTAGAGGTTGAAATTGATATACATTGAAAACTGATTTGGGGTCAAATCGAGAAGGTCTGGAACTTAGGGGTTAAATTGAAGAATCCTAAAAAGAAACTGGGTATAAAAACCCTTCTAACACCATCGGACGAAATCATTCTTGCTATGTCTTCTTCTTCTTCCTTGGTTCCTCTCTCTCTCTCTCTCTCTCTCTCTCTCTCTCTCTCTCTGTCTCTCTCTCTCTCTACTATCAAAAGAAAAACACACACACACACGCACATAAATATACACACACGACCGAACACACACACAGACACACAAACCTACACACATAAACACACACAGACACGCACACACGAACCCACAGCGGATTAGACTAGCCGCGATGGCTCCGGGCTATGGTGGCGGGATCTGGTTCAATCCGGCGAGAATAAGGTGAGGTTTAGAGGTTTCGATTAGATTGACATAAGGTGGATTACTGATTCTCCGGTTGGTGGGTCTTCTGGGTTCAAGCTATTGTGGCTGATTAGAGTGAAATTGTGGCAGTCGGGTGCGGCGGAGATGGGTTGCCACGATGGGCCAGGGCAAGAAAACAGCGGCTCGACTGGGTTTCGTGAACTCTGTGATGGTTCGATTTCAATCTGGGTTTGGATCTGAAAACTTGTTCTTCTAACTAATAATATATTTTTTTTGATTCTCACGGGAATTTGCTTCGGATGAATTGGTTTTTGATGAATTTTGGTTGTTAACTGGGTTAATGAATTTATCATGTAAAACTTGGATGTCCCGTTTGAATTCTTATGGTTTTGTACGATGATGCAAAAGTAAAACTAGAAAGTATGAAGATTTCGATGTTACCTGCTGGGGAAGAAAAGGAATTCCAGAACCGTGTGTGAGGCTTGGCTGGGAAGGAGAAACAGATAGAAGAAAGATGTAGATTTTTTTTTTGTGACGGACCGATAGAAAAGAAAAGAAAAATATATCTGTATTGTGTATTGTAAAGATTGGCTGCAGTATAGATACAGTATTTATACTGTATAGATTAGGTTAGGAAAGAGATATCATTGGGCTAGGAAAAGAGCTTGGGCCAACTCATTAATTGGACTAGTAAAAGAATTTGGGCCAGAAAATTAATACGGCTCTACAATGAAAATAAATAATAATTGGGCTAAATCAAATAATAATAATAATAATAATAATAAATACTATTATTATTTAGCTTGTAAAATCTTTTGGGTAATGATTAATATTGTTTAAAATTATGACTCGGGCCTAGAAATGACGAGATGAGATACAATGAATAAAATAAGAAATGCAACGAACGAATCACATGACTTGACATGAATATTAATGACGTAAATGGATTTGCATGATCATGAAAATGAGTTAAATTAAATGATAAAATTATTCGGGCATTGAGTTAATAAAATTGAACATGTTTTCTGTAATTCACAATAAATGTATATGCGAAATCGGGGCGTTACACGCATGTTCAACTCTTTCCGACTCAAGATGTATTTAAGACTCTTATGATCTGTGAAGATCTGATAGTGAGTCCCATACAAATAGTTTCTCCATTTCATCAGGGCGAAAACAACAACTGTGTAATACCATGGATATTTCATGGTTTAATTACCGTGTATTTCATAAATTAAAATACAATTTCTATCATTTGCGATGTTGTCTTCTTATATTATGTGGTTTCATTAAATAGCTATTGCGATATAATTATGTCATGTGAATGGAACGTAGGTGACATACCTTGATGCCGTTGGACAATTGTCGGTGCGAATATGACGGTGGCCAACATCTTGTTCCCTGAGGAATTGTTGACGAGTGAAAAGGTAGTCACCTCGAGTTGGTTAAAATGTGATAAATGACTTAGAGACTGAGTGACTAACGTACGCTAGATGACATGCATAACGTACGTTAGATTCGAAGTATTACGTACGTTAACACGACTTGGTTACGTACGTAAAGTGAAATTGGTCTTCTGACTAGAATCTTTCCTTTTGACATGGATTGGGTACTTTCGGTGGGCTAGAAGACAAACAAGTCAACTGCTCGTAACGTACATCATCTGTCGAACTTAATGTACGCTATGACAGGGCAGCTTACGTACGTTAATACTCCTACGTACATAATGAGTAGGGACATTCCAGGCAGTAGCCTCTGGTCGACCATTACGTACGTTATCCACGGATCAATACGTACGTTAACCCATTAGCGTTAACGTACGTTAAACACAATCGTGTGTTATAAATCAACACCTCCTCCTTCATTTCCCACGACCTTAACACTTGTGCAACCTCCTGAAAAACCTTCCCCAGCCCCCTTTGACGATTTCTAGCCTTCCAAACACTTGTATTGACATCAAGGAGAGGATTACTCAAGCTCCGGAGGAGGTTATCTAGGACGATCGATCCATTATTTGTTCCTCCTCGTTGTTCTTCGTTGGTTCGTCATCATTCCTCATTTTTCTTCCTCTACTAAGGTAAGTCTATCAATCCTTGAGGTTATCTCTTTGATATTGTTGTTATGCCTATTGGATTACGGGTATTTGGGTAGTTTTGTTAACTCCCGTAGACAATCTAATCGGATGAACTTGTAGTAATCAAAACTATCATTGTAAGTATATTTCGTTCCCGAGCCTTAATTCATGTATCTTGTTGTAATAATCATATGCGAAATTCCCATTTCAATCAACCTTGGAAACATGAACTTAACGAATCAATTGTAGGGGAAATCGTGTTAAGAATCCATTCACCCTATGCTAAACTCTTTGAAATCCACCTTGGTTATATAATTATCGAATGTTAATTAACTAGATGGAGCCAAGCTTGGTAGTCTTACCATCATAAAGAATCGACCATTGAAATCGTTGTGTGAAACGGAAACCCACCAAATAGAGAACTCGGAGTAGAGAATTTAAATAGTAGGTTATGAAATTCAATTATGCTATACTCGATTTCTGTCAACCGAAATAATGTGGGGGATAATCTTGTTGAGCAAATTGTTATAACAATCGTTAATCAAAGGATTAAACCATGTAATAATGCGTATTGCTATTGAGTTATAAATATGATACTAGTTTTGCGAAATCGAACTAATTTAAGAATTTGGTTAGGAAAGGGAACGGGAAACTAGTTTCATTCGCCGTTATCCGTATGAAATGTTAATTGAGGATTATGTGATTAGGTTGAACTCGATCGGACGTGGAAGTTCAAATTATCGTAAGGCACTTACTGTCGGATTTAATGCAAGTAAAATCTTGCTCGAGAAGTGTAAATTTTATTTACAATATTCGGAATACATGAATGTGCCGTTGTATGATGAATGCGGAACGACTGTCTTTCTCTAGAAACTGTGTTATGAATGGGCCGATGTGTTGGGGATAAAACCTGAATGATACCCGTGTGGAAATGTGTTGAGGGATAAGACCTAAAATGGCACCCATGTTCCGGAGTATTTCTGTGTAGATACTTCCGTGACCCTTGGTTGCGACCTTGGGGTTTATGTGTTAAAAGAGAAAGACAACATCGACTATACTGTGAATTATCATCTATATGTTATGTGGTACGGTGCTAATAAATCGTGTATTTCATTGTGAAACACTGTTATTGATTATCATTCTCTGACCCTGATTTGTCTGGCATGATTCATCGTGCCAGGTAAATTTGTTGAATATGTGCGGGACATTCCCGAGGCTTCCGGCCAAGCTTGAACGGTGTTGGGCTAAAGTTCTGCTACCGCATGTTTTAATTTGATTTCCGAAAACTCTATTCATGTAGTAATCATGTTTTGAATTATGTTTCTTTCAGAGACATTCCGTTTCATGCTATGTAACCGTGGACTCACCGTTTTATAATACCTTATTTAAAATATCAATTTCCTAAAATAGCCTTGTGGGTCCCACACGGGATTCACGGCACTGTAATGCCCCGGAAAATTTTGGGGGTGTTACAGAAAATGGTATCAGAGACCAAAATTTCTTTTTACTTTCGAAAATTTTATCCAAGTCCAACGCCCCAAGCGACCGTAACTCTTCAGGGGAATGCAAAGTAAGTAGTGTATGTGTTTTCTGTTTGGGTGCAATATTTATATTGCATAAGATAACTGTGTGTTTAACTGGCCCTTAGATTAATATTGTCTGTAATGGCATGCCGTGGATCTAGGAGGATAGTACACTATGCTCAGGGTTGCGCCGTGAACCAGAACGAGGACAGGAACACTGCCGAGACCGTTCCAGCTGGGAACCAGCCACCGCCTATTAATCAAAACGATCCGGAGGCAGAGCGCCGGAATAACAACCCTGGAGGCATGGACCCGAATTTCGTTCAGGCCCTCGCCCAGGCTATTGCCATGGGGATCGCTCAAGTTCACCAAATAGAACGAATACCGGTCATCAACGTGGAGGAAAATACAGGGAGAGGCCGATGGCTGGGTGAGATGCTGAAAGCTAGACCGCATTGTTTGATGGAGTAGGGGAGAAACACATGGGCGACTAGATTCCCTAAATGGAGAACGCCTTCGAAGTGATCGGTTGTCTAGAAAACCAAAAGGTACTGCTCGGGCTTAATCAGATCCGCGGTGGAGAACTTACAAGCCGGAAAACCGAGTGGTTGGGTGGGCTGAATTTGCCCGGCTATTGATGAATGAGTACTGTCCTAGATCAGACCAAACCGCTCGTGCACGAGACTTTTTCAGTGCCGGACCACAGAATTTTCTAGTACCGGAGATCATTCGGGCCTACCGTACTGAGTTAAGTTGCATCTCACAGATGGTTCCATCGGAAGATCAACGAATTTGTCACCTTGCACAGAGGTTGCCGGAATATGTACAACGCTATGCTGCCGGATTCCACTGTATGACTCAAAGGGCGTACGAGGATGTAGTCACAGCATATGCCGGTACTGTTGTTAACACTGACACCACACACAATTCGAAGAAGTAGAAGACATCTAATCAGTCAGGGAGCACTAACAAGACGAACTCAGGGTCCGTATCTTCTTTTAAGTCATCATCTTTGTACCAAAATAAGGGTGCATCTGATCGGCCTTACCGTAAAGACTGCTTTAATTGTGGCGTATCTAGACATACCAAGTACCGGTGTCACAAGTCGGCTACCAAATGTTTCTCTTGCGGAAAGAGTGGACACATGTCTCGTTATTGCTGGAGAGCCAATCGTGCACAGATCTCAGCTCCTCACCAGAGTTAACAAGGCTCTGTTCAATCCTCCAGGACACCTGCTGTTTCTAACTACCGAGCTCCACCCCATCAGACTCAACCACCACCACACGGTGCCGGTTGAGGCCGTGGGCGCGGCGGTGATAATGCATCCTTTTTTGAGTCATTGTTGTCCCATGTATTCAAACTGAGGGCTACAGATGGTCAGTCCGCGCCAGCTATCTCAGGTACACTTCTTGTTAACTCCGAGCCTATTCATGTACTATTTGATACCGGACCCACACATTCACTTATATCTGTGGAATGTGTTGAGAGTTTGAATCTTGCTTGTGTGCCTTGTGAATCCTTTACTGTTAAACTACCCGAGCGTAGTAGAATAGGCGGCAATCTAGAAGTTCGAGACTTCCAGATCCGCATCAATGATCGTGACTGGACTGCAAATCTTATGGTTTTCCCACTCCAAAATGAAGATATCGTTTTAGGTATGGACTGGATGCCCTTGCATCGGACGATATTGGATACCTACCACTTGACTATTTCCATCATGGCTTGTGATGGTACCACGCATGTTATCAAGGGTCGAGAACACTTCAGTACGAAAGGGTCTCTCAGCCTTCTTGCACTGGAAGTCTCCTGCAACTCTCGAGAAATGTACTATTGGTGTTATGTTCTCCAAGAGGATACATCACAACTTTCGGTCGTGAACATCCGGGTGGTCAATGAATTTCCAGACGTCTTTCCCGATGAACTACCAGGGTTGCCGCCGCACCGAGAAGTTGATCTCTCCATTGAACTTGAGCCGGGAACAAGACCTATTTCCAAAGCTCCTAACAGGATGGTGCCAGTAGAGATGAAAGAATTGAAGATACATCTCGAAGATCTGCTGGCGAAGGGATTGATTCGCCTGAGCACCTCGCTGTGGGGCGCGCCAGTACTCTTTGTTAAAAAGAAGGATAATGCTCTACGCTTGTGCATTGACTATAGAGAATTAAACAAGGTCACTATCAAGAATCGTTATCCACTTCCGAGGATCAATGATCTCCTAGACCAATTACATGGGGCAGTTGTGTTTTCAAAGATCGATCTACGGTCCGGATATCACCAATTGAGGATTCGAGAGGAAGATATACCCAAGACTGCATTTCGATTGAGGTATGGACATTATGAGTATATCGTGGTATCATTCGGTTTGACCAATGCCCTAGCCATTTCATGGAGTTGATGAACAGAGTTTTAATACATTTCCTCGATAAGTGCATTGTGCTTTTTATTGACAAAATCCTAATCTATTCTCGAAGCCGACAGGAACACGAAGAACATTTGAGACAGGTATTGAGCGTGTTAAGGCAAAACCAACTTTACACAAAGCTTGCCAAGTGCGAATTTTGGATGCCAGAAGTAATTTTCCTCGGACATGTTGTCTCGGCGGAAGGCATTAAGGTCGATCCACAGAAGATTGAAAAGATAATGAGTTGGGAACCGCCGAAAAACGTCAAGGAGGTAAGGAGTTTTATAGGATTGACAGGTTATTACCAAAGATTCGTAGAGGCTTTTTCCTGCATCGCTCGACCGTTAACGAACATTATAAGGAAAAGTACCA
This sequence comes from Orobanche coerulescens, assembly GCA_033398695.1. NCBI lineage: Eukaryota > Viridiplantae > Streptophyta > Magnoliopsida > Lamiales > Orobanchaceae > Orobanche > Orobanche coerulescens. Next base: position 123,681,450 of record CM065802.1, on the reverse strand, counting down.
AGTTTATTTGGACTACGGATTGGCAGAAGAGCTTTGAGGAACTCAGGAGGAGGTTGACTACTGCCCCAGTGTTAGTACACCACAGGGCACATAAGGATTCGTTATATACAAGGACGCATCTATGCATGGACTGAGGTGTGTTTTCATGCAGAACGATAGAGTTATTGCGTACGCGTCTCGATAATTGAAGCTGTACGAAATGAATTACCCGACGCATGACTTAGATCTAGCCGCAGTGGTACATGCCCTCAATATTTCGAGGCATTATCTTTATGGAGTTACTTGTAAGATTTTCACGGACCATAAGAGTTTGAAATATATCTTCACCCACAGGGAATTAAACATGAGGCGGAGGCGCTGGTTGGAGTTAATCAAAGACTACGGTGTGGAAATCTCATACCATCCCGGAAAGGCTAATGTCGTAGCTGATGCACTCAGTCGGAAAACAACACAGGAAGTAATGTTATCCAGCCTAACGGTTCAACCCGAACTAGAACAAGCCATCAGGAGGAGTGGTATTGAAGTATGGGTACAACACAGTCAGGGGCAATTGTGCTCAATCAATATACACTTGTCCTTATTAAATGAGATACGTCTAGCACAGATGAAGATCCCGAACTATGTGAGATCGGTGCGGGAATCGAAGGGTGAAAGGTTTCCAACTACAAGATCCATGGGGACTTGGTGATATTCAAGAATAGGATCTGTATTCCACCGAATAACGAACTGAAGCAAACTATACTAAGAGAAGCACACTCCACTCCCTACTCCATTCACCCCGAAGCAAGCAAAATGTATAAGGATCTGCGACAGAGTTTTTGGTGGAAAAATATGAAACAGGAAGTGGCTAGATTTGTTGCTCGATGTATGACATGCCAACAAGTTAAAATAGAACACCACAGACCAGCTGGAATCATGCAACCCTTACCCATTCCGAAATGGAAATAGGAAAGCATATCAATGGATTTTGTCACTAAGTTATCAACGGCGGTGGTAGGGAAGGACATAATTTGGGTTATCGTTGATTGATTAATGTGCTTATCACATTTTATTCCAATTCAGGAAATGACCAGAACAGAGCAGTTAGCTACTATCTTCATCCGGGAAGTCATGAGATTGCACGGCGTTCCCTCATCCATCATTTCGAATAGGGACACCAGGTACGTGTCCTGTTTGTGGAAAGTTGTCCATAAAGCTATGGCGACCCAGTTTCATTTTAGCACAGCCTATCACCCTCAGATGGATGGACAGACAGAGCGTACGATACAAACCGTGGAAGATATGTTGAGGGCATATGTTCTCGATTGGGGAAAGGATTGGGTTAAGCATCTCGGGTTAGTAGAGTTTTCGTACAACAATAGCTGGCACGCGAGCATAGGCATGGCACCATTTGAGGCTCTATACGGACGAAGATGCAAGTCGCCGTAATGCTGGGATGATGCTTCTGACACCGTGGCTACCGAGTTAGATCTGATCCAGGAATCTATTAAGAAGATATCTGTTGTTCGAGAACATATGTTAGGAGCGCAAAACCGGCAGAAATAATATGCCGAGAACTGGGAGCGACCGTTGGAATTTATGGTCGGGGATCATGTTTGGGTCAAAGTATCGCCTATGTGATGTATCCGGCATTTCGGCCAGAAGGGCAAGTTAATCCCAAGGTTCATAGGCCTGTTCGATATATTGGACCGAGTTGGAAAACTTGCGTATCGATTAGCCCTGCCGCTGCATTTAGATGGAGTGCATAATGTATTTCACGTCTCCCAATTAAGGAAGTACGTCTATGATACGAGTCACAAACTCAGTTTTGAAGACGTGGAAATTTCTGATGATGCTACTTTTAGAGAAGTGCCGATCGCTATCTTGGATCGGCATATGAAAACGTTACGAAATAAAGCCATACCCCTTGTGAAAGTTTAGTAGTCGCACCACGGCATGGAAGAAGCAACTTGGGAGACCGATTCGAGCATGAGGGAAAATCATCCCGAGTTATTTTCCTAGTTTCAGGACGAAACTATTTTAAGGGGGATGGTATGTAATACCATGGCTATTTCATGCTTTAATTACCGTGTATTTCATAAACTAAAATGCAATTTCTATCATTTGTGATGTTGTCTTATTATATTATGTGGTTTCATTAAAGTGCTATTGCGATATAATTGTGTGATGTGAATGGAACGTAGGTGACATACCTTGACGCCGTTGGATAATTGTCGGTGCGAATATGACGGTATCCAATGTCTTGTTCCCTGAGGAATTGTTGACGAGTGAAAAGGTAGTCACCCCGAGTTGGTTAAAATGTGATAAATGACTTAGGGACTAGTGACTAACATACGCTAGATGACATGCATAATGTACGTTAGATTCGAAGTATTACATATGTTAACACGACTTGGTTACGTACATAAAGTGAAATTGGTCTTCCGACCAAAATCTTTCCTTTTGACACGGATTGGGTACTTTCGGTGGGCTAGAAGACAAACGAGTCAACTGCTCGTAATGTATGTTATCTGTCGAACTTAACGTACGCTATGACAGGGCAGCTTATGTATGTTAATACCCCTATGTACGTAATGAGTAGGGACATTCCAGGCAGTAGCCTCTGGTCTACCATTACATATGTTATCCAGGGATCACTACGTACGTAATGATCTTTACGTACGTTAACCCATGAGCGTTAACGTACGTTAAACACAATCCTGCGTTATAAATCAACAACTCCTCCTTAATTCCCACGACCTTAACACTTGTGCCCTCCTGAAAAACCTTCCCCATCCCCCTTAGATGATTTATAGCCTTCCAAACACTTTTATTGACATCAAGGAGAGGATTACTCAAGCTCCGGAGGAGGTTATCTAGGTCGATCGATCCATTCTTCGTTCCTCCTTGTTGTTCTTCGTTGGTTCGTTATCATTCCTCATTTTTCTTCCTCTATTAAGGTAAGTATATCAATCCTTGAGGTTATTCCTTTGATATTGTTGTAATGCCTATTGGATTACGGGTATTTGGGTAGTTTTGTTAACTCCCATAGACAATCTAATTGGATGAACTTGTAGTCATCAAAACTATCGTTGTAAGTATATTTTTTTCCCGTGCCTTAATTCGTGTATCTTGTTGTAATAATCGTATACGAAATTCCCATTTCAATCAACCTTGGAAACATGAACTTAACGAATCAATTGTAGGGGAAATCGTGTTAAGAATCTTGTCACCCTATGCTAAACTCATTGAAATCCACCTTGGTTATTTAATTATCGAATGTTAATTAACTAGATGGAGTCAAGCTTGGTAGTATTACCATCATAAAGAATCGACCATTGAAATCGTTATGTGAAATGGAAACCCACCGAATAGAGAACTCAGAGTAAAGAATTTAATTAGTAGGTTACGGAATTCAATTATGCTATACTCGATTTTTTCAACCGAAATAATGTAGGGGATAATCTAGTTGAGCAAATTGTTATAAAAATCGTTAATAAAAGGATTAAACCATGTAATAATGCGTATTGATATTGAGTTGGAAATATGATAATAGTTTTGCGAACTCGAACTAAGTTCACAATTCGGTAGGAAAGGGAATGGGAAACTAGTTTCATTCGCCGTTATCCATATGAAATGTTAATCGAGGATTATATGATTAGGTTGAACTCGATCGGACGTGGAAGTTCAAATTTTCGTAAGGTACTTACCTTCGTATTTAATGCAAGTAAAATCTTGCTCGAGAAGTGTTAATTTTATTTACAGTATTTGGAATACATGAATGTGCCGTTGTATGATGAATGCCGAACGATTGTCTTTCTCTAGAAATTGTGTTACAAATGGGCCGATGTCTTGGGGATAAAACCTGAATGGTACCCGTGTGGAAATGTGTTGAGGGATAAGACCTAAAATGGCACCCATGTTCCGGAGTATTTCTGTGTAGATACTTCCGTGACCCTTGGTTGCGACCTTGGGGTTTATGTGTTAAAAGAGAAAGACAACATCGGCTATACTGTGAATTATCATCTATATGTTATGTGGTACGGTGCTAATAAATCGTGTATTTCGTTGTGAAACACTGCCATTGATTATCATTCTTTGACCCCGATTTGTCTGGAATGATTCATCGTGCCAGGTAAATTTGTTGAATATGTGCAGGACATTTCCGATGGTTCTGGTCAGGTTTGAACGGTGTTGGGCTAAAGTTCTGCTACCGCATGTTTTAATTTGATTTCCGAAAACTCTGTTCATGTAATAATCGTGTTTTAAATTATATTTCTTTCAAAGACATTCCATTTCATGCTATGTAACCGTGGACTCACCATTTTGTAATACCTTATTTGAAATATCAATTTCCTAAACTCGCCTTGTGGGTCTCACACAAGATTCACGGCACTGTAATGCCCGGGAAATTTTAGGGGTGTTACAAGCTGCCAGTTCTAAATCATGAGTTGGATAATTCACTTCATATGGATTCAACTACCGTGAAGCATAGGCGATCACCTTCTCATTCTGAATCAGTACACAACCGAGACCTTGATTTGAAGCGTCACTGAAAACTGCGAACCCTTCAGTTCCTTGCGGTAATGTTAAGATGGAGCCATCATCAATCTCTTCTTAAGTTCGTCAAAACTGGCATGACACATGTCGTTCCATTCAAACTTTTGGGTCTTCTGCAGTAACCGAGTAAGTGGACGGGTAATTTTGGAAAAACCTTCCATGAACGGACGATAATACCCAGCAAGTCCTAAGAAACTTCTGACTTCCTTCACGTTTTTAGGAGACTTCCATTCCAAAATTGCCTCGACTTTCTGGGGATCTACTTGGACCCCTTCCACTGATACCACGTGACCAAGGAACATCACTTCATTTATCCAGAATTCACATTATAAAAGTTTGGCATATAACTGCTTGCTCCTCAAGAGGTTCAAAATGATCGGTAAGTGCTGGTCATGCTCTATTGGACTCTTAGAGTAGACCAAAATATCATCGATAAATACAACTATAAATTTGACCAAATACTCTATGAATACTCGATTCATTAACAGCATAAACACAATAGACATATTAGTGAGACCAAACGAGATCACCACAAACTCATAGTGCCCATAACGAGTTCTGAAGGCCGACTTCGGGAAATCAAATTCTTTAATCCTCAGCTGATGGTATCCCGATCTCAAATCAATCTTTGAAAACACTGTCGCTCCTTGCAACTGGTCGAACAAATCATCAATCATGGCAACAGGTACTTATTCTTGATCGTCATCCTATTTAGCTCTTGGTAGTTGATGCACAATCAAAGCGATCCATCTTTCTTTCGAACAAAAAGAACTGGCGCACCCCAGGGCGAAACACTTGGCTAAATATAACCTTTGTCCAGTCTTCCAGTTGCTTCTTCAATTCATCAAGACACGGCGCCTTAGAAATTGGCGTAGCTCCCGGTTCTAGCTCGATGGTAAACTCTACATCTCGTTGTGGAGGTAGTCCTGGTAATTCGTCAGGGAATACGTCCAGAAATTCGTTCACAACAGGAATGGATGAAAGCTCTACCTTTCCTTCTTCTTTCTTCATCGCGTAGCACCAGTATCCGGTGCAACCCTGTTTTAGTAGTTTGACGGCTTTCATAGCTTTGATCACTTTTCCTGAACTTCCTGGTCTCCATCCTTCAAATAAGATTTCGGAAGCACCTCCAGATATCATTGAAATATTTCTCTTCCGGTAGTTCACATTAGCTCCATAATGGTGAAGCCAATCGTCTCCAAGAATCAGATCCTCTCCTTGTATTTCTACTACAATCAGATTTGATTGCCAATCTTTGCCTCCAATCGACACAGGAAAATTTCTAGTTTCTAAATTCCCCCAAAATTCTCTCTCCACTCGGTAAACCCATAATATAAGGCTCATATTCATGAAAACAAGAAATGTTCAAACGATTAACACAAGATAATGATGTAAACGAGTGTGTAGCCCATGTATCGAACAAAACACTTATTGGTTGCAAAAGGATCTGAATGGTACCTGATGCAACAGCTGCATTCTGATCGTCTGCCTTTCTCATCTCATAAAGGCGTGGAGGAGCAGACCCAACACTCGATGCTTCTTTTCGGTCATACTGTCCTCTGCATCTACCTCGGCCGAAATTCTGGGGTGTCTGTGTTGGGATTCGGTGTCTAAAACGAAGGCCCAGCGGAAGCGGTAAAATGAAATTAGTTCGATCCGAATCCCGACGAGGATCGATCGAGATACGTATATACAAATATTAAATGAAATGCCAAAGATACAAGAAACTTACCCTTGTAGTCCGTTGATTAAATGGATTCCTTCTCTTGAGCTATTCCCCAAGCTTTGCTTGATCTCTACGAATCCAATCCGCTCCAAGCTCTTGGATGATCCAACGCTGAAAGTACCGCGTCTCTACTTGCCACGCGCCAAAGAAACGACCAGAATGACTAAACCTCGTTTTCCTCCAAGGATACGGCTAGAACAAGATTATAGGAGCTTGAATATAAAGATTATTACACTCTAAGTGTTTAATCTATTTTCTCTCTATTTTTCTCTCTATCTTTCACTAAGAAAATTGAAGAGAAGAATGAAGAGATGAAGTTGAAGACCATAGAAATGAACTCTAAGTCTTTCTCTCTCTCTCTCTCTCTTTCTCACCAACCGTATGCAAATTAGGATGTGAGAATGATGGAAGTCTTCACATCTTATTGTAATTCAACCGACATGAAATCAATTCATATCACATGATTGATACCCTACATTGTCTTTGTCATCCATTATAAAAATGGACACAAAAGACTAAAGGGGGAGTAGGTGAATAAGGGGGGGCGACTCATCTAGAAGGGAATTGAAGAGTCCAGTTCGTTCCGGACTCTTGTGAGTCCAAACAGATAAACTCTGACTCCGTTCCGATGTATTTATATCAATTAATTAATCCAATTAATTAATCATATCAAATGCATAATAACATAATTAATTTCTCCAAGAAATAATTATAGCTATGAATTAAATTAATCACCCAGTAATTTATTTAATTCATTTGGCCGTAAATCAATTTATCCAATAAATTGATTTAGACATCCAATGTCCCACTAAATTAGATATCTAATATCTAATATTCATAGTGAGAGAATAAGCTCGATTCATTCCATCGTCAATCCTATTGCGCGACTCGATAGGTCCGTCTCAGTCAGCAATGGGAGGAACCAAAGAGTAGTATCACCACCTAGCCAGCCTGGCGGCCTACAATGTACCCCAACTGAGAAGGAATGATTGGGATCATTCAAGAACTATTCTGTCGTGAATACCAGTATACGTAGAAACCCTTTTTTCAAATGTCCCGATCAAGTTATAGGGTCACGATCAGTCAAACCCTATCTGTACTTGACGCTATGCATGCATTAATGCAAATCGAGATCACCGAGCTCTCGTGTATCCAATACAACTAGCGCCAATGCTTTGGACAAAGACTTATGATCTCATCAGCCAATAACCGCATAGGACATATAACCCGCTCACTAATGGGAGAAAGAATTATATCTTGGTATTCAGTAGGACCTGCTACTTTCCCATCAAAATGCATGTCGAGGTTGACCCCCGCCTTCCAGTTGACAGAGTCGAACTACTATAATGAACGACTTGATGTCACAAGCACATCCCTACTAAATCCTCAAGTCGAAGGTTCACGAATACCTATCACAATCTTCGATTCCATCATTGACTGTCCCGGAGTGAAATCAGTGTGACGAATCGAGGGTGAGTCGGTTCGAGTATACTAATCTAATTAACATACCTATAACGTGTGCTCCCACTAAGCATTAGTGTTCGACATGCACTATCCATGTCAAATAACACGTCATACAAGTCTTCACATAAACTTAACGCCCAGTCAAGTTTCATCGACTTGCGAATGATTAAGTATTTGAGCTATAAACCTTCCAGTGCCGACCCTCTTATCCAATAAGGAGCGGAACACAAATACACGGATTAGTTTCTATATGTATATTTATGAGTTAGGAATGCCAGTAACTACCAGTAAATAAGGAAACATCCATTGCCTTATATAAATGATTTACATAATAACAAGTACAATGCCCTCACTCAACATCCTCTGAGTGGCGTTCGAGGGCATACTCCTAACAGTCTGAACACTCTGTTGTGTCTGAAGGACACTCGCCTCTCTCTGAACTGGCTGCAAAGTACGAGCTCCAAACGATTAAACAGCCTCTTCACAGAACACCGCATGATGTCCTTCTCATCCACATTCATAACACGTTACTAAGGGAAGTGAGTAATCATGTCGATAATGTCCTGTCCGTACACAGTTAAAACATTTCCTGGTTGCATCCGCCATTGCTGATACTGATCTGGAGTTCTTTCCACCTTTGGATGGATGTGGAGGCCTCTTTAATGAATAAAAGGATGACTGTGCTTTACGGGGCCCACTACTCTTGTGCTCTGTGAAACTACCAGAGAACTTCTGCTTCTTGGACTCAGAGAACTTTTCCATAGCTGTTTCTTTCATTTCGTACGCCAGAGCTTTGTCTTGATACTAGCGGAGAGTGGTGCATTCAAAACCTGACATGTACGTATGTATCTCCGACTTCATTCCCATATCAAAGTGAATCATCATTTCTGCGTCGGTTCTAACCAGCTGTCGAACAAACGCCAGCTGTTGATTAATGTCTTAATCGCCTGAGATACCGGGACATCTGAAGGCTGCAAGGAGAAAAATTCTCGAACTTTGTCCTCTCTCACCAGACGAGGGCAGTACTGAGGTTCCATCATAAGTTTGAACTCTTCCCAATCGACATCATGATTGATAGTTCGGATAGATTCCCACCATTCTGAAGCTTCTCCCGTTAGGAAATATTGGGCGATGGGGGCTCTCCGATCGTCCGGGCAGTTAATCCTTGCAAATACTTTCTCCAGCTCTCTCAGCCAGTGATCCCATATCAGCGTCTCAAAAAAACCATCGAATTTCGGCAGGTGCATCTTTGCCAACTCATGTAGCCATATGTCTCCTCGATATCCCAAGTGTGGGATGCCTTGCTGTCTCCCTCCCGTCTGCAATCCTACCGCCACTTGTATTATGTCAACAACTTGAGAAAATTGAGTCATTTGATTAACCACTTGTCGAAGGATTTTGGGAACAGCAGGTTAGACATTCGTTTCCACGGTTTGCTCTCGTTCATTGTTGACAGATTCTTATTATTTGCCAGAACTATAGTTAGCCTGATCTGACATCGAATCAGGAATAGAGGGTGAAGCCTCCCTCTCGGCATTTCTACGTCCGCGACCGCCTCCACGTCCTCCTCTCAACATACTGTAAGCATACATACTCAATATACGGGAAATAATATCGTTCTACGTTCCATTATAAAAAAAGGACATAACATGTAATGGACAAGATAGAGTTTAGAAAACTTACTACCACCACTCACATGAAGACATAGGCAGTACAGTGATGTTATTCGTGGCCGGTTAACTCAAAAAGACACATATGAACCCTAATTTAACCCAATGGCCAAGATATCCATAATCTTAGCTCCGATACCATATTTTGTAAAACCCAGAGATATTCAGGATTATTACAGCGCCGTAAATCCTAGATATAGGGATTTACTAGGCTAAGAATTTAAAAACAACATATTAAATACCAATCGTAAAATTTATTATTACTTCACAAGGATGAAAGTACAAATCGGCCAATACCCTAAAGCAAAACTCAAAAGATAAACAAAACAATAGCGTACTCGAGTACTTACTAAAACGAAAACACAATCTGACAAACCATCCTGGCCGTAACATCTCCCTGCACCCCGGTTATCATGCAGTTCTAGTGGTTGTTTCCCCGCCCTCCTTTATCCTGAACATACAACAAATGTCCACCCCCGAAGGGGTTAACACTACTATGCTAGTACAAGTACGATAATTATACAACAATAGATTATCCAACATCTCACGAAGAATAATGACAGCATTATCAACGACAACAATAACAACGAGTCTATACTACGAGAAGACTCACCATACACAACATGATACAACATACACATGGTAATTCCGATGATCCAGCGTTCACTGAATAGATCCCAAGATGATCCCGTCGGACCAACACGAGGTGGAAAAACCTGTCCAATAATCCTGCGCACACTAGCATAGATCCCAAGATGATCCCGTTGGACCAATACGAGGTGGACATACAACAACACATATGCATAACAACATGTATAACATCAATACATAAAACGTAATTAAAGTACTTGCCTTAGAAAGATGGCAAGAAATAAATACTTTAACGCCTTCAACAAACTCGAAGACCGCCCCTTCGATCAACCGTTCCCAAAGCTCGAACCTTACACAAAACAAAAAATAAGGACAACCTCAACCTACGTAACAAGACTATCACACGAATATGCTAAACGTTCTAATGATGATCATTGCTCGGTCGATTCCCAGTTAACTACTCCAAGGACACTAAGTCGAATGAATACCGTACTACATGCGAGACAAAATTTCATAACGGGGATATCACATTGATGTCTACAGGTTTTCCAACACATTCAAATCGTTACAATTTACTTCCAAATCTGCCCATCAATTGCTAATATATGTATTGGTTATCTAGACGAATTCATAACACGGTAAGTACGTTCAACCGAATTCTAAGTTACTCCACTTATGATTTCCGCAAGTAAATTCATATAATCTAAGTTCTATGTTCATCACGATTGTTACAACATGATTATACTGTTCTAACCATTCATATGAAGATTATCAATCCGAACAATCTTTACAAACCCTGGATTATACTCGAAGAATGATCCCTACGTTCATCATCTCGAATTCACCTAGTCTAGGTGATAACATACATAATTCGTTGATCATATACTAATCACGAAATCATCATCTCCATCATGTAATCATCATGAAATCATCATTATAATCTTTCAAAATTGATTCTTATGATAGACATAATCAAGGTTCAACTATTTCCGACAAAAAATCTAAGTTTAACCAATCCAATCCTCTTAAACTTATTGTTTGATTCATAAGGCTTAGACTAAGGTCAATAACCTCAGTAGCATGATCATAATCATCACTAAGAACATGAACTCTAGGTTGGTAAAGCATCACATACCTTAATATGGAAGGAAACGACAAAACACTTGGTAGAACTCAACACCGGATGCTTGAACGCTAATCTCCAACACTCCTCGCCTCCAATAATCACTTTTAGAGGCTGATATGAGGGGTTACCATCGTGAGAATAACTCTCCAAGTCGTAGAGGTCGGAAATGGGACAAAGGGTAAAGTGAGAAATGAAATTAAGGTAATGTCCTATTTATAGGAAATGACCCTTAGCGTGCGCTATCTCATATTAACATGCGCTAACGAGCTCACAATCCACACTCTCTTTCTGTCCTCGGCCTTACGTACGTAAAATATCCTTTCCGTATGTTAAATACAATAGTTAGCGTACGCTAACACCCTTTCATAGTGTGCGCTAACGACTTTATGAAGCTTACTGACCTCAGTGTACTCGACTTAGCGTGCGCTAGCATTTCTCTCATAGCGTGCGCTAAGCACCGTTGACTCAACTTTTCCAAAACCCATCCAGGTTCATCCCGACATGTCCCTATCCAATATCCGTGATCCGATCTCACCTACCACCCTTGTCTCAATCATGTTGACCACACATAGCGTACGCTAAGTGTCAACCTTTAGCGTGCGCTATTTACACGTTTAGCGTACGCTACACTCACTGTTTAGCATTCGCTAATTATGTGTAAGTACATGCATGCATTAACATTAATGGAATCATACACTCGCCAGTACTGGACTATGAAATACGGAGATCAGATTAATAATACGACATACGCAATGTCGCAAGGTTCAAATACAGATAAAATACATATCAAATATCCAGATATTACACATATTTCCTTCTTGGTACTTGTCTTTTAATTGGGAACCGATTATGTTGTTGAGATTTCATGATATTATCCGATGTATTGGGACGGACAAAGTTGGTATATTTCGTATCAGTGACTTATGTATTTCGTATCAATGAGTTATGATGATGTTTGAGAATCTTGGGTATTGTTCGGGATACAATACAAATATTTGTGCATGATTCATTGTGGTATTGAGAATAAAAGATGTGGAATATGATGAGAATTATCACGAATTGGTAAAGTTATGACGGTAAGATTACATTGGTAGTATTCTTACTTAGTATTTCCATTGATATGTAATTATTGACGTGGTGTGATCGTTATCATTATTGGATATTATGACTGACCCCGTCGTGGGATTTATTTTTAGGTTCTTGGGATATTGAGCTTGTAGCGGTCGTGAAGAGATGAGCTTCCCGGAGGATACTGGCTATGGCATGTATTTGAGAATTGAGGATTTTGTCTGATTGCTATTCCACTGCAAAAGTATTTTTAGTTATTTGTTATATCCGCTTCGAGTGTGTTTTAAAATGGCCTTTTAGTATTTTTCAACTCAGGTTATTTTGGAAAATCATTTTCTAAACTATTTTGTCGGTACGTGTAAGCGATGGCTTAACGTATACTTTTAAACTGTTGAATTTTGGCATTTTGGCCTTGTATTTTCGAATGAGATTTTTCGGCGGTATTGATAAATGGATTTCATAGAGTCTTTGAATATTCTAAAAGATATTACCATCATCATCACTTAGGCGTATTTGAAATAGTTGAAAAAATGTCTTTTAGCCTTGTGGGTTCTGTTTCGGGCCCACGACACTGTAATATTCTCGGATGGCTCTGGGGGTGTTACAGTCACCATGTTAAAAACCAATCAAGACACACCCACACTATGTCATGACAAAGAAAAGACTATCATGAAGGTGAGGTGGGGATTGAGGGGCGGCCCACTATGAAATTATGAGAAGAAATGAGCTAAGCCACTCGGTTCCTGCACCGGACGTTCGTGTGATAATTCTGTTAAGTACACTTCGTTTTCTCTCAAATGTGTTTACTTAATCAATTAATCCAATTAATTAATTTTATCAAATACAAATTATAGTTATATTCTCTAAGAAATACTTATTTATGAATTAAATTAATCACCTAGTAATTAATTTCAATTCACAAGACCGCATCGATTTATCCAATAAATCAAATTATATATCTAATATCGAATATTAATGAAGAGATAATAAAATCACATTTACACACTTATCCATAAAATATCCTTGTGCGCGACTCCATAGGTCCGTCTCAGTCGGCAATGGGAGGAACCAAGGGGTGCGGATAACACTTAGCCAGTCTAATGGCCTGCACCGCAACCCAACTAAGAACGAATGATAGAATCATTCTAAAACCACTATGTTGTGAATACCGTATACATATAAACCTTTTAATCATATGTCTTGATCAAGCATTAGGATCACGGTAATATCAAACCCTATTTCAACTTGACTCTATGCATTTGTTTATGTAAACCGAGATCACCATGCTCTCGTGTATCAAATACAACTAGATCTAAATGCTTTGGCCAAAGACTTCCGCATAGGACATTTACCTGCTCACTTACAGGAAAAAAAAATCCTATCTTAATATTCAGTAGAGACTACTACTTACCCACTAAGTTGTACGTCGAGGTTGTCCCCACCAACCAGTTAGCTCCTCTTTGTTTTTGACAAAATCAAACTATTTGAGTGTCTCATCAAAATTAATATTCCAACTTTGCAAAGCCTGCTTTAGTCCATAGATGGCATGCTGAATCTTGCATATTTTATAAATATTGGCCTCAGATATGAATCCCTTAGGCTGTTTCATATAGATCTCCTCCTGGAATCCATTTAGGAATGTCGTTTTCACATCCATTTTCCATATTTCATAATCAAAATGGGCTGCTATGGAAGCATCATGTGAATAGACTTTATCATGGCTACATGCAGAAGGGTCTCAAAGTAATCGATTCCCTCTCTTTGGCAATAACCCTTCGCCACAAGCCTGGCCTTATAGGTATCAACCTTGCCATCTCCATCAGTCTTTCTATTGTAGATCCATTTATTCCCAATAGGCACTATGACCTTAGGACGATCCACTAGAGTCCAGACATGATTAGCATGCTTAGAGTCTATATTAGCTTCCATAGCCTCTTGCCACTTCGTGGAGTCCACATCTACCATCACTGGTCATAAGTAGAAGGATCATTCTCTTGACTACTTTCTGTCATCTTATGGACACCTAATTTCTCTTGATGCAGATAGCCATACCTCTCAGGTAAATGAAAAGCTCTACTAGATGTACGAGGTTGTGTTTGTATTTCAAAAGGTTCTGTTCCAATATCTTGTACAAGTGTCTCATTGGGTGTTTCTTTATTTCTTCTAAAGAAATATTTCTACCTGTGCCTCCTTCCTGTATGAACTCATCTTCAAGGAAATATTCTTGTAAAGCAATGATGATCCTATGATCTTCAGGCATGTAGAATAATATCCCATCGAATCCCCTGAATATCCTATGAAACGACCCTTCACAGACCTAGCTTTCAGTTTCTCTACTTTAGTCTTCTTGACATAAGCATGATATCCCCAAATACTAATATGATTAGGACTTGGTTTCTTATCTTTCCATATATCATGTGGACTCTTAGGAATGATTCGGAAGGACCTCTGTTTAAGATATGTGCAGCAGTAAGGAGCACATAATCCCACATGTAAATCAATAGATCAGTATAGTTAAGCATGGAGTGAACCATGTCCAACAAGGTTCAGTTCCTTCTTTCTAACACACCATTTAATTGTGGACTAGATGAAGGGGTGAATTGTGATACTATCCCAGTTCTTTAAGAACTCATCAATCTCGGTACTCATATATGCAGCACATTGGTCCGACTTAAGTGCTTTGATATGATGACCCGTTTGATTTTCAACTAGGGCCTTAAATTCATTGAATTTATGTATGGATTCATATTTATGTCTCATTAAGTATATGAATACATTCCTAGTATGGTCATAGTGAATGTAATGAAATACTGAAATCCATATCGGGCCACTTTAAAAGGGCCACACACGTCGGTATGGATTAATCCAATTTTTTCAGCAGCTCTTTCAAAAGTCCCTATAAAGGGTGACTTAGTCATTTTGCCTTGAAGGCAAGATTCATAAGTTGGATAGGATCCGATCCAAATGGACCCATAAGTCCATCTTTTTCCAATTTATGAATCTTGGTCTGATCAACATGACCAAGTCTAAGATGTTACTTAAGTGCTTGGTTTGTTTCATCCCTGCCACACTTCCTATTTATAGTGTTCACAGTGGTTTTATTCTTTATATTCAAATGGTATAAACCATTTAGTAATATAGATGTACCAACCAATTTATTTCTAAAATAAATATAATAGGATCCATATCTAATAAAGAAATGATATTCTTTACAGTCCATGATTGGAATTGATACAATATTT
Organism: Orobanche coerulescens; assembly: GCA_033398695.1. Taxonomy (NCBI): domain Eukaryota; kingdom Viridiplantae; phylum Streptophyta; class Magnoliopsida; order Lamiales; family Orobanchaceae; genus Orobanche; species Orobanche coerulescens. The sequence continues at coordinate 123,666,024 of CM065802.1, read as the reverse complement.
TTGTGCCCCTTCGGCAAAACAAATACATCCTCCAAAGTAACAATAAAATCGGATTCTAAATCCAACATATGTGATCCGAGGTTAGTAGCCTCGACACTATGCCCTCTGCCGACTGTCACCATCACCTCTGCAACTTCAAGCTTCGTACTTCGTTCTAGATCCCGATTCAATGTACCAGAATCAAGTATCCAAGAAGTGGAATAAAAACATACAGAAAAATTTGTTTCCAAAACTTGTAGTTCGGTGCCTGAAGCCGCATTGTGTTCAAGTTTTGGACAGTTGTCCTCCAGTGGCCTAGCACACCACAGTTCACGCAAGCATCTCTTCTTGGCCCCCTTACTCTTTGGAACCATTGGGACCTTTCCCTTTTCCTTCGGTACCCCACCTTTGGGCTTGAACTACTTCTTGCCCTTTTTCTTGTTGTTCTTGGACCTCCAAGACCCAAAAGAAATTACAAGTGCAGTTTCCTTCGATCTTGTCTTCATTTGAGACTGTGTCGTACTCAGTTTGTTCATCATCCCACCTAAGTTACAAGAAATCTCATTGCAGTTGAAGTTTATAACAAACTGAGAGAAGGAGTTAGAAAGTGATTGCAGAATAAGGTCATCTAGAGAGAAGCATGTATCGTAAAATCAAGATTCTCCAATCTATCAATCGTAAATATCATTTTGAGGTTGCGATCCCCAAATTTCTCACCTTACTTCATTCGAGCACCAAACAAATACTTTGATATCTCATACCGAGCAGTTCAGCTGTGCTCCCAAAGAGCTCAGTAAGATGTGCCAGAATTTCACTTGCAGAGGGCATGTTTTCATGGGCCCTTTGAAGCTCATTGTTCATTGAGACCATCATAAAACATCAGACCCGATATCATCTTTAACCCATTTCTCATGGGCACAACGTCTTCTTGACTAGCCCCGGTCCTTGCGGCCGGTGGGATATCCACCTCCAAGACATAACCCAATGCTTCCATACGAGGACTACCCCTAGATTGTGGAGCCAGTCCACAAAGTTGGGTCCAATAAGAGTGTTCTCTTCAAGTAGAATTGTGAGTGACTTCATTGTCATATTGAGAGATTTTTTATTTGTTAACTGCAAAGAATAATTTGAGATTCGTTAGTGATTGTTTAATTAAGATCTGCGTAAATAATTTAAGGACTTTCTTTATTCAAAACTCAGCTCCTACTATTTTTACGGCATTTCACACTCCGTGTGGAACTTGAAAATCATGGTTGACATCATAGTGGTGATCAATTTCTTTATAAAGATTAATAGAGGGCAACCCATAGGGTTTGTATTCTTTTATTCTTTATAAAATGGTGTCTAACACCAACCCATCTAATAGATGATTCGATCTTCTTTTACCCCTAGTTCACTTGCCCTCAAACCATACGATTTCTATGGCTCGCTGAACTATCTAAGTTCAAACTGCCAACTTCTATCAGTATAAACATTGAATCTCACCCGGCAACCCATACGGCTTCTAGGAGTTTGATTTGTCACAATCGAAGGGCATCTATTGCACTTTAGCCCAGAATAAATTACAAGTGCAGTTTCCTTCGGTTTAGTCTTCATTTTAGACTGTGCCGTACTCAGTTTGTTCATCAGCCCACCCAAGTTACAAGAAATCTCATTGCAGTTGAAGTTCATAACAAACTGAGAGAAAGAGTTAGAAAGTGATTGCAGGATAAGGTCGGTCTAGAGAGAAGCATGTATCGTAAAATCAAGATTCTCCAATCTATCAATTCTAAATATCATTTTGAGGACGCACTCCCCAACTTTATCACCTTACTTCATTCGAGCACCAAACAAATGCTTCGTTATCTCATACCGAGTAGTTCTGTTGTGCTCCCGAAGAGCTCAGTAAGATGTCCAAGAATTGCACTTACAGAGGGCATGTTTTCATGGGCCCTTTGAAGCTCATTGTTCATGAGACCATCATAAAACCTTAGACCTTGGCATCATCTTTAACCCATTTCTCATGGCCACAAAAACTTCTTGACTAGCCCTAGACCTTGCAGGAGCCGGTGGGATATCTGCCTCCAAGACGTAACCCAGCGTTTCCATACTGAGGACTATCCCCAAATTGTGGAGCCAGTCCACAAAGTTGGGTCCAATAAGAGTGTTCTTTTCAAGTAGAATTGTGAGTAGCTTCATTATCATATTAAGAGATTTTTTATTTGTTAACTCCAAAGATTAATTTGAGATTTAGTGATTGTTTAATTATGATATGAGTAAAGAATTTAAGGACTTTCTTTATTCAAAACTCATCTCCTACAATTTTTACGGCATTTCACACTCCCCTGTGGAATCTGAAAATCATGGTTGACATCATAATGGTGATCGATTTCTTTATAAAGTTTAATAGAGGGAAACCCATACGGTTTGCATTCTATTATTCTTTATAAAATGGTGTCTAACACCAACCCATCTAATGGATGATTCGATCTTCTTTCACCCCTAGTTCACTTGCCCTCAACCCATACAGTTTCTATGGCTGGCTGAACTATCTAAGTTCAAACTGCCAACTTCTATCAGTCTGAAAATTGAATTTCACCCGGCAACCCATACGGCTTCTAGGGGTTTGATTTGTCACAAACTAAGGCATCTAATGCACTTTAAGAATTTATCAACCTTCTCAACAAATTGGCCCCAATATACTCGGAAGGATAATATTTTGGTTTGGATTTCAATTTTTCATGAGTTTGACGGAAGATAGGAAACCTCATAACCTTTTTAACTTAGTGTTTGTAAGTGGGAAAATTACGCGATTATATGTTACACTTTGTACATTAATCATTTTATAATCACGGTTGGTCAATTTGTTGTTTATCATACAATATAAAAACATACTAAACCTAAATCTACTAGCATGTCGTTCATGGACCCTTCCTAAGTACCGAGTCATCATCGACTCGATAAAAAGAAAACCAGCAATCAAATTACAAGTCTTGAACTACATGGGACCATTCCTCTTTGGAACCATTGGGACCTTTCCCTTTTCCTTCGGTACCCCACCTTTGGGCTTGAACTACTTCTTGCCCTTTTTCTTGTTGTTCTTGGACCTCCAAGACCCAAAAGAAATTACAAGTGCAGTTTCCTTCGATCTTGTCTTCATTTGAGACTGTGTCGTACTCAGTTTGTTCATCATCCCACCTAAGTTACAAGAAATCTCATTGCAGTTGAAGTTTATAACAAACTGAGAGAAGGAGTTAGAAAGTGATTGCAGAATAAGGTCATCTAGAGAGAAGCATGTATCGTAAAATCAAGATTCTCCAATCTATCAATCGTAAATATCATTTTGAGGTTGCGATCCCCAAATTTCTCACCTTACTTCATTCGAGCACCAAACAAATACTTTGATATCTCATACCGAGCAGTTCAGCTGTGCTCCCAAAGAGCTCAGTAAGATGTGCCAGAATTTCACTTGCAGAGGGCATGTTTTCATGGGCCCTTTGAAGCTCATTGTTCATTGAGACCATCATAAAACATCAGACCCTGATATCATCTTTAACCCATTTCTCATGGGCACAACGTCTTCTTGACTAGCCCTGGTCCTTGCAGAAGCCGGTGGGATATCCACCTCCAAGACATAACCCAGCGTTTCCATACTGAGGACTACCCCTAGATTGTGGAGCCAGTCCACAAAGTTGGGTCCAATAAGAGTGTTCTCTTCAAGTAGAATTGTGAGTGACTTCATTGTCATATTGAGAGATTTTTTATTTGTTAACTGCAAAGAATAATTTGAGATTCGTTAGTGATTGTTTAATTAAGATCTGCGTAAATAATTTAAGGACTTTCTTTATTCAAAACTCAGCTCCTACTATTTTTACGGCATTTCACACTCCGTGTGGAACTTGAAAATCATGGTTGACATCATAGTGGTGATCAATTTCTTTATAAAGATTAATAGAGGGCAACCCATAGGGTTTGTATTCTTTTATTCTTTATAAAATGGTGTCTAACACCAACCCATCTAATAGATGATTCGATCTTCTTTTACCCCTAGTTCACTTGCCCTCAAACCATACGATTTCTATGGCTCATTTGAACTATCTAAGTTCAAACTGCCAACTTCTATCAGTATAAACATTGAATCTCACCCGGCAACCCATACGGCTTCTAGGAGTTTGATTTGTCACAATCGAAGGGCATCTATTGCACTTTAGCCCAGAATAAATTACAAGTGCAGTTTCCTTCGGTTTAGTCTTCATTTTAGACTGTGCCGTACTCAGTTTGTTCATCAGCCCACCCAAGTTACAAGAAATCTCATTGCAGTTGAAGTTCATAACAAACTGAGAGAAAGAGTTAGAAAGTGATTGCAGGATAAGGTCGGTCTAGAGAGAAGCATGTATCGTAAAATCAAGATTCTCCAATCTATCAATTCTAAATATCATTTTGAGGACGCACTCCCCAACTTTATCACCTTACTTCATTCGAGCACCAAACAAATGCTTCGTTATCTCATACCGAGTAGTTCTGTTGTGCTCCCGAAGAGCTCAAGAAGATGTCCAAGAATTGCACTTACAGAGGGCATGTTTTCATGGGCCCTTTGAAGCTCATTGTTCATGAGACCATCATAAAACCTTAGACCTTGGCATCATCTTTAACCCATTTCTCATGGCCACAAAAACTTCTTGACTAGCCCTAGACCTTGCAGGAGCCGGTGGGATATCTGCCTCCAAGACGTAACCCAGCGTTTCCATACTGAGGACTATCCCCAAATTGTGGAGCCAGTCCACAAAGTTGGGTCCAATAAGAGTGTTCTTTTCAAGTAGAATTGTGAGTAGCTTCATTATCATATTAAGAGATTTTTTATTTGTTAACTCCAAAGATTAATTTGAGATTTAGTGATTGTTTAATTATGATATGAGTAAAGAATTTAAGGACTTTCTTTATTCAAAACTCATCTCCTACAATTTTTACGGCATTTCACACTCCCCTGTGGAATCTGAAAATCATGGTTGACATCATAATGGTGATCGATTTCTTTATAAAGTTTAATAGAGGGAAACCCATACGGTTTGCATTCTATTATTCTTTATAAAATGGTGTCTAACACCAACCCATCTAATGGATGATTCGATCTTCTTTCACCCCTAGTTCACTTGCCCTCAACCCATACAGTTTCTATGGCTGGCTGAACTATCTAAGTTCAAACTGCCAACTTCTATCAGTCTGAAAATTGAATTTCACCCGGCAACCCATACGGCTTCTAGGGGTTTGATTTGTCACAAACTAAGGCATCTAATGCACTTTAAGAATTTATCAACCTTCTCAAAAAATTGGCCCCAATATACTCGGAAGGATAATATTTTGGTTTGGATTTCAATTTTTCATGAGTTTGACGGAAGATAGGAAACCTCATAACCTTTTTAACTTAGTGTTTGTAAGTGGGAAAATTACGCGATTATATGTTACACTTTGTACATTAATCATTTTATAATCACGGTTGGTCAATTTGTTGTTTATCATACAATATAAAAACATACTAAACCTAAATCTACTAGCATGTCGTTCATGGACCCTTCCTAAGTACCGAGTCATCATCGACTCGATAAAAAGAAAACCAGCAATCAAATTACAAGTCTTGAATCTTTGTCTTCATGGTAGCTTGTCCTCGGCTCCGTCATAGCTAATTTATTACATTTATAAAATTTGCATCCTATACAAATTTACTAAAAGAAAATAAATTGGCTCGAAATGGCCATTATGACCCCATCGAATAAAGATTCAATAAACTAAGTCTACGAACTACATCACCATTCAAATAATAATGCAACAATCACATTAAAATTAATGGCATATAAAATTAATCTAAATATTGATCCAATCAATATAAAATTATTCATCCACAAGACTTAATCCATGTAATTCACACAATCGTTAATTTTAACTTATATTTCATTAAATTAATTCCCTTCAAAATAAAAATTCCATATATATATTTTAGTCAAATTAAATTCAATTTAATTTACGGGAAATTAATTTATCAAAAATAAAATAAAAAATAGAGTCGGAAAACACAAGGCCCGGGGCCAAGCCCGTGGCCCGGTAGGGCAGCCTGCCTTTAGCCGAGTGGAAAACCTCTCTCGGCCGCTGCCTGCCGAGGCCGGCAACACACTGCCGGCTGCCATCGGTAGTGTCCCGGAAGCCCCGAGTTGTCGGGTCCGACCACTTTTTCAGCTTGTCATTTTGTCTCGAATTCAAAAATAGTATTTTTTTTAAGATTTTATATTACATATATAAATAGTTTTTTAAAAGAAAAATAGATTTATATTGTAACATAAAATCATGAAAAATAAAGTTTTTAGAAGAAAAATTAAATATTAACGATTAAAATAATTATGATATAAGCGATAAAACCATACAACCGAGCACTCTAAATGCAAATATCGAATATACGATCGCATAGACCTACGCTCCGATACCAGTATTGGTATTCGGTAATTAAAATTGAGTTATGCAGCGGAAAAATAAAACCGATCTAACCGGATAAAAACCGAACTCCTAAGGGGATCGATCAAGCATTATATATCGAATATGTTAAAATCAGAAGATAGAGATAAAAGAGTCATACCCTCGTAGACCCCTTGGTGATTTTTCCTTGATGATGACAAGCCTAGCTTTGATATTTTCCGACCACCGAAAATATCCATCCATTTTCGTACCACCAACACTAACACGAATCTAATTCACTCAAGATTGATGAATGATCAAACACCGAAGATGTCGGGTGTCTCTACATTATCACGCGACAGATATTGACTGGAAAAATTCTATACAATTCATTCCCTAAGAACCCGGCTATGAATTGATATAGTATTTTTATTCTCTTATTTTCTTCTTTTCTTTCTCTCTAAGATGAACAAGAAAAACTTTCTCCCTCTCACTCTTAAGTTCACGGCCAACCCCCTTCAATGTGTGTGTGTGTGTGTGTGTATGTGTGTGCGTGTGTGTGTGTGTGTGTTGTTTTGTTTTTATAACATGATGTGATAAGATATCATGATCACCTCAATCGTTATCTTATTTGTCACTATGTTAAACATAAATCAAGACACACCCCACACCATATCATGACAAGGAAAAAGAAATGTCATGGATGGTGAGGTGGGGAGATAGGGGCGGCCCACTAGGAAATTATGAGAATGGACGAGTTGAGCCACTCGGTTCGTGTATCGGACATTCGTGTGATAATTCCATTGAGTACACTTCGTTTTATTTTAAATATATTTATACTTAATTAATTAATCCAATTGACTCCAAGAAATAATCATATATGAATTAAATTAATCACTTAGTTTAATTTCAATCCGCAAGACCGCAACGATTTATCTAATAAATCAAATTAGATATCTAATATCCAATATTAATGAAGAGATAAAAAATTCACATTTATTCGTAAAATATCCTTGTGTGTGACTCCATAAGTTCGTCTCATTCAGAAATGGGAGGAATAACCAGTCTGGTGGCTCGCACCGCAACCCAACTGAGAACGAATGATAGAATCATTCTAAAACCATTATGTCGTGAATACTGTATATGTATAAACCCTTCAATCATATGTCCCGGTCAAGTATTAGGGTCACTGTAATGTCAAACCCTATTTCAACTCGACTCTATATATATTTGTTAATGCAAATCGAGATCACCGAGCTCTCGTTTATTAAATACAACTAGCTCTAAATGCTTTGGCCAAAGACATATGATCTCATTTTCCATTAACTACATAAAACAATTACCTGGTCACTTACAGGAGAAAGAATCCTATCTTGATATTCAGTAGAGACTGCTACTTGCCCACTAAGTTGCACTTCGAGGTTGACACCGCCAACCGGTGATTGGATCGAACTACTCTAATGACTAACTTAATGTCACAAGCACATCTCTTACTGAAACCTCAAGTAAAAGGTTCACGTATACTTATCACAACCTTTCGATTCAGTCATTGACAGTCCCATAGTGAAATTCATGTGATCGAATCGAGGTGAGTCGAGTTCAAGTATACTAATCCAATTAGTATACCTATAACGTGTGCTCCCACTAACCCCTAGTGAAGACATGCACTCTACATGTCAAAGTACACGTTATACAAGCCTTGTCTAAACTTATTGCCCAGTTAAGTTATATCCACTTGCCAACTAGTTACGCATTCGAGCCCTAAACACTTCCTATGCAGATCTCCTTATCTCCATAAGGAGTCAAATGCAAGGACTATTATTCTTTATACCAAATTAAAATGACAATGATATATAATAATATAGAAATAATAAATGTCTTATTTAAATTATATTCATAATTACAATACAATATTCATACTCTGTCATCCTCTGAGTGACATTCGAGGGCATATTCCTAACGGTACCCACCAACATTATGGTCGTATTGCACCAACCTTTACGGTCGTAAGATACTCTCTTAAAAATGATGAAACAACCAAAAAATATGTTATTGCCGTACCGCAACACTTGTTACGGCCGTAACCCCTCTTCAGTGGAAAACCCAAAATAATAACACTATCATTTCAACACGAACGATTAATAATCCAATACATTTATAATGTATGAATAAAGATACACAAACGAACACCAGATACACCATATATTCAAGTGCAATTATCGACCAACTACGAAAATTATATCAACATAGCTGTTTCAGTCCTCAAATTATTTTATCTATACTATACAGTTACCATGCTATCCAATATATTTGATAAAATAACGCGAAAAAATTATAGTAAAAAATTAACGATATTACATATTACCCCCTCCAAAATAAGTTTCATCCTCGAAACTTGCAATCGTGTCACAACAACAGTTTAACCAAAATATCCAGACTCATCATGAAAGCAATCACTCATCGCCATAAGTGAATAACCAAGACAATATACTTACAGGAGCGTGAAGCCAATGATCTCCCATGACACTACCATACGACCCCACTTTCAAAGTCTCAACCCCATTGGAAACATAATTTGCACAAGTTTGACAAAATACATCACGCCAATACTGTAAATAGCACAATTTCATAAATATCTCATAAATTTTGGATGTTCCAAAACTTGTTTTGACTCAAAAGTCAGAAAAACTATTTTTCAAAATCTACGCTACTATCGCACCGGTACTACATAACACACATGGCGGGGTTTCATAAAACCCAAGCTCCGATACTATCTTCAGTAACATCCCCAAAACCATGTATGGATTTACAACAACATAAGTTCCACAGCGGAATCCTCCAGGCTAGAAATCATTTACATAATCGTTTGAACACGCTAAAAAGGCCAATGATGATCTTTCAAATACTCGAACACTTTACAAAATCTATTTTCCAAATACCGTCATAAATCTCAATTCAAAGTTCAAGGCCAAAATGCCAAAACTCAACAGTTTCAAAATGTGCGTTAAATCACCACTTACACATACTGACAAAAACAGTTTAGGTGAATATTTTTCAAAACATAACCAAGTTGGCAAAATACCAGAAAGCCGTTTAAAAATAGACCCAGCGGATAAAATCAACAGTTAAAATTACATTGCAGAAGAATAGAACAATCAGTAAAGTACTCGATTCCAAAAATATATGCCACAACCAGTATCACGCGGGAAGCTCATCTCCTCATGACCGCTACAAGCTCGATCTCCGAGAACCTAAAAATAAAGCCCACGACGGGGTCAGCCACAATACTCAATAATGATAACGATCTCATCATCATAAATAATACACACAAATGCATTTTACAAGGCAAGAGATACCACAAATGTAATCCGAACTTCATAATTTTACCAGCTCATGGTAATCCATATCAATCAATCCTTACCATAATCCACATCTCGCATTCTCAAATGACGAAATAAACTCAAACACAATAATTTATCGAATTTTGATAAACCAATAGCACACAATACATATGTGAATCAACTACCCAAATAATGGCAACATCCCGAAACATCAATGCAAAGTCAGAATGCTGTAAGGATCAATAACAATAATCAACCAATAAACCGACCGAGAATAACATCGCCATGATAAACTCCCAAATGATCAATGAAGGATCAACCACACTCGAGAATACCATCAATATGATAAACTCCCAAAAAGATATACGAAGGATCAACCACACCCGATAGTACGATCAACATGATAACCATCCAAAGCGACCAACCGAAGGGTCAACAACAAAGAATACCATTAACATGATAAACTTCAATCCGACCAATGAAAGGTCAACCAAGCATACTATCAACATGATAACTCAAACAAGATCAGCAAAGAACCAACAAAAATTAAGAATATCATCAACATAACTCCAAGAATGCCATCATCATGATAAAATTAAACAAGATCAATCAAATCCCAAGAGAATCATAACCTAAATCCGTTGATCACATGTAATCAAACATGCCATATGAATCAACCAGATCATAATCTCAAATCTAGGAATATATGCAATCTCACATGCTGTCTAAACACCCAACAACACCACAATCTCAAATTGTTGAACATGCAGTATAGACCAAAATCTTGGAAATACGCAATCGCACATGCAGTATAGACCCAACAGTATCATAATTTTAATCCATTGATCATACGCAATCGAACATGCTATATGAATCCACCAGATTATGATTACATCCCATAAAGCTCAAAGGATAGACATCACAGTACACTCGACCCATAAATGTGTCAGTGCACAAGCTACTAATGTATATCGATCAATACACATGTGGTCTTGTACCTAATTAGTCTCACGAAGTAACTGTCTCGTGTGCACAACCCAATGTAGAAACATCAACACACGATCATTAATGCCCGACTAAAAATTATACATATAACCAATTAGAAAGTAGATATGACTCCAGAATGTCATGATATCAACATGATGATGAAACTCAAATAATCAACATATCCATTAAGGATCAAAAGAAACTCACTGAAGTGAAACAACGACAAACCGATTACAAGGATCCACACAAACAATGATAACAATACTGGGATCATCATCCCTCAACGAACGATCAAGAAGATCAACAATATCAATAACCATCCTAGGATCATCATCCATCAATGAATTATCTATACGATCAACACTACGAAAACAATGGTGATGGGATTATCATCCCCCAACAAATGATCAATACAATCAACAAGAATCTCAATTCCCAAAACACAAAACAACATGCATAACTATGTACAACATTCATCAGAATCATTATCCTCGTAATAGGGCAATAATTAACATACCTCAAGGGGTGTGATGAATTTCCTTTCCATGAACAAATGACCCTGAACAAATAAATAATTATTCAAAGAACCTCAAATGAAATACGGTCCATTCTGTTGGAATAAACATTCTTGTTTTGATAATTTTCCAACACACATCAAGAAGTCTTAAAGGAGTCAGAATGTTATTAGGTATGGAAGCTGTTAGGACTCTCCATACAACTCGTTCATACAACAAATAGATCTTCTACTGTCCATCCTACAAAGTCTACTTCATACAGCAAAGAAACTTAATGTGTTGGATACAGCATACAGTCTGAAGGTGTTTTACTTTGGAAAAGTAAAACACATCCAAGAGGACTAAACATAAAAAGATTTAAACCATTGTGAGATAAAAATTATTTATTCATAACCTATTCACGGTTAAAGCAACATTTATTGCTGATAGGACAGCATTTAATGTAGCCGGAGAGAGATAAGTCTGAATGCTCTGAAGACAATTTAATGCAAAGACAGAAAGGATGTCTGAAGCATTAAATGCGATCATCTTTAATTCAAACATTCAGCCACCGCCAATCAAGAGACAGACGTCAACATCTCACCAACCAACAATGGCTACATTTTCAAGGTTATAAATAGCCCCAAGCTAGACGACTTAAATACATAAGAATCATTATTCATTATCGCATACTCTGACAAATTACTCTGACATTCTAGCGATTGCAAGAGAAGTATATTTCGTGAGCATACAACAGTAATCAAGCGAAGAAATATACGGGTCCTCAATGCAAACAGCACAACATAAAGCGATTGTTCATCCAAGATAAAGTTGTTGTTTGAGAATTGTTTTACCCTTACCGTTGAGATTATCATTAGCCCTGTGTGGACTAAAGATCCTGGCGTATTCCGACAAGCTTCGATCTGTGTGAGAAGAAGCGAGTCGAAAGAGCACAAGCCAATCTGTGTGAATAGCCCAAAGCTACAGTCCCTGTATCAATCTGTGTGAACGATACAGAGACAGGTTTAGTTAAAGTCACGTAGTTGTGTACATAATGATTTTAATAAACTATTTACTCCAGTGTGGAGGACCAGTGGACGTAGAGGGGTTTAACACGAACCACTTTAAACTGTGTGTTATTTACTTTTTGTCTTTATTGTTTTCATTCTATTGTGATTTATTAGTACACATTATAAAACCTTGTACGCATCAAGCAAACAGGACAACACCTAGTTGCTGTATTCACAGCAATTCACCCAACCAACGTACGCTACACAATTAACTTCGAAAATCATACATCTTATTGTGCTCTTACTTTATAAGATGTTTATTGTATACTTAGTGGACAACAAGTGGTATCAAAGTAGTTGAATCTAAAAAGAATCAATCAACTTTTAACTGAGCCAGATCCACAAATCACTAGCCTTTGAAAACCGTATCGTATTTTCATCATCTTTCCTATTTCTCAAATGGATACCTCTATGATAAACAAGGTTCCTATGTTCTCTATTAATGAGTTTGATGACTGGAGAATTAGAATGGAGGCTCATCTTGCAGCCATGTATGAGGAGATGATATTCATCATCCAAGAAGGTCCAATAAAGATAATGAAGGTTAGTACTACAGCGAGGATAGAAGTACAACCTCATGCTGAAATGCTCTAGAAGGAGCGCGAACAATGGACATCGTACGATCACAAGCATGTGAATCTCGACAATGTTGCTAAGAATGCGCTGTTTGTCAATATCGACAAAGGCACATTCTCAAAGGTAAAGAGCTGTAAGACACCTAAGGAAATCTAGGAGAAAATCAAGCTTATTTTCCAGGGAACTGAGCCCTCGAAAGAAAATAAAATTTCCAAACTTACTCAGCAATTCGAATCTTTTGAATAAAATCTTCCGAAATGCTTGAGGAGCTTGACCTCAGATTCACTGGCATTGTCGATGAACTTGAAGCATTGGGTAAAGTGTATACCCAAAAGGAGAAAAACTTAAAAATCTTTACATCACTCCCTGCCCGATGGGACATTAAGACTATAGCTATGCATATATCCTATAATATTAATGATATTTCTACTTTTGACCTCTTCTCTGACCTCAAAGCCTTTGAGTATGATATTGATAGGAGAGAAAAGGCCGAAGAGTCACTTGCCAAGACTACAGCATTGACCGCTGTATCTGATCGGAGACACAACTCTGCACCTAGCACATCCAAATCAGCTCACAATACTGCAGACAACGATGATGACATCCTATCCCAAGATGAAATGGCCCTACATATGCACAAGTTCAAAAAGTTCATCAAATAGTCTGGAAAGACTCCATACAAGCCCAAACATTTTCACAAGGCAAGTTCTGAAACTCCTTCATACGGTGATTCTAACTTATGCTACAACTATAGGAAACCCAGACATTACGCAAATAAGTGTCCACATCCGAAAGTGCAAAAGTTGCCAGAAGTTGAGTAACAAGTAAAGGACGAAAGAAGACATGTCTGGAAAAACAAGCTCAAGGCCCTGATTGGCAAATCAGAAGCCCAGCCCGCATCCAACAATATCGAGGAGTGCCTTCAGGCAATCACTGACAGTGACTCCTCCGACGATGAGATTGAAGATAAAGCATCTATGTGCTTTATGGCCAAAGAAATACAGGACGAATAGGACAGCGATGATGAAGTAAGCTCAACTTCAACTATTATTGTAAATGCATCACATACCTTTGAAAATATGATGAATGAGTTCAAAAACATTCAAAAGGTCCACGAGACTTTAAAACGAGAAAACATACAGCTCGAAATTTAAAACTTAGAGCTGAAAGATGAAAATGCCTTGCTGAAGAATAATTATGAAAATGTGTCTGTTGATTGCGAAAATAGCAAGGTCGCATTTCAAAAACTTATGGAAAACAATCATCAACTTGCCCACGATCTAAATGAGGCTAAATCTCATAATGAGAGCAAGGCAAATGATTTTTCTTTACTTGAAGCCAAAGTAAAAACTCTCGAGAAGCGAGAAGGAGAATTAGAGACCATCCTGAAATCATTCAAGAAATCATATAAACGGATGGAAGAAATTCTAAGCACTGGGCAAAAAGCCCATGATGAAAGTGGCTTAGGATATAACTCATTTTCCAATAAGGAAAAAAATAGTACGATATTCGTCAGGGGTGTGGAACCCATTTCTGTTCCCTAAGAGACTCCAAGTATCGCAAAAGCTACAATTACCCTTCGTATAGCCAAGGCTGTGATTCCGCCACCAAGTTCATATCACAAACAGCAGAAATCTCAACCTCCCAGACCTGTAAGTCATAATCAACAACATGCTCCCCGAGCATATTAAAAGCGCCAACAGCTATTTAGATAGAAGGTTATATCTAAAATATCAAAGGCAAACACCCCAGTACTATCAGTAGTACAGTGGTCCTAGATATTGGATACAGGAGCCCCATCATCCATCCAGAAAGCAGGTCCCCACGCATCATCAACAACAGCTCTGGGAATCCGACTGGAGACCTAGAAGACAAGCTGTAAGACCTAAGAAAATGACTCCACCTCATAGACGGCAATCATACTGGGATAATAACCCTAAATTGTACATGCATGATAATCAAGGTTACAGTGACTACGTGCCTGCCCCACGTAGACACCACAAAACTCGACCAAAAGTAACCTACATCAAACCTATTACTATCAGGAAAATTTGGGTACCAAAATGCACTAACATACATGGACCCAACAATCAAAGGGGACCTAAATCTACTTAAATTCTGTTCTTAAAGGATATCAAAGAGAAGGACATTTGGTATTTTTACAGCGGACATTCTTGGCACATGACATGTGATATCATCAAGCAGTTAGATTATATAGAAGGTCGCGGTCCAAAGGTGTGCTTCGGTGACAAGTCCAAAGCAAGAACAAGAGGGAAGGGAACCCTGCTTGTAGGAAAGTTCAAAGTCACCGACGTAGCCTATGTTGAAAGCTTAAAGTACAATCTACTTAGTATTAGCCAGTTCTATGACAAACAATTCTTGGTGAAATTCTATATAGGCCACTTAGTATTATCCAGTTCTTGAATATTACAGGTATGCTTGGACAATCTTTCTTTGCAAGAAGAAAGACACCACAACGAAGTTGCCAGAGCACCTGAAAAAGCTTCAGAATGAGAAAGGATTGAGTATCGTGTCTATTCGTTCTGATAGAGGTACTGAATTCACAAATAGCTTTATAGAGTAATACTATTCGGACAATTGAATACAACACGAATACTCAGCGTCCCGGACTCCACAACAAAATGGTGTTTCCGAGCGAAAGAATAGAACACTCAAGGAAGCAACAAGAACCATGATTGCCGCAAGCAAGTTGCCACAGTGGTTCTGGTGCGAAGCAACAAATATAGCATGCTATACACAAAACCAATGTATCATCAACAAGCATCACAACAAGACTGCATATGAGGTTTGGAACAACAAAACTCTATTAGTTGCATACTTTCACATCTTCGGATGCAGGTGTTATATTTTGAATAATGGGAAATGCCAACTCAAGACCTTTGACGAAAAGTCGGATGAGGAGATATTTGTAGGATACTCCTACCAGCAAAGCCTTCAGAATCTTTAACAAAAGGAAGCTGACAATAGAGGAATCTGTCCATGTAGTGTTCGATAGACCTCATTTGGATCCTCCAGGAGTAGAATACTTAACCCATAATATCCGAACACTCTCCATTGATGACCCTCAAACTCTAATAGAGCCTTTGGTAGACTTAGAGATTAATCTCGCTGCTGTAAGATCAGAAGTAGTCGAAGCCGATGCTGTACAAGCTGAAGCTGAAACTACAGCACCACAAGATACAGTACGAGATTCCGAACTAGAACTTGATAGGAGATGGTTGAGAGATCACCCACAGGAGTTAATTATAGGATATATTGATGTTGGTGTATCTACCCGAAGAAGAATACAGGGTACACAAGGAACTGTGTTGTGTGCGCAAGAATAGACCGATTCTGAGAAATCTTCATTTTCTGTATGGAAATCTCAAGCCAAACTTAGGATATTAGCTATGTGCACCCTAGTTGTATTCTTAGCTCAATTCGAACCTGTTTCTACAAATGAAGCCTTGAATAATTCTCATTGGATCATTTCTATGGAAGAAGAGCTTAATGGTTTCGAAAGAAAAAATGTATGGTATCTAGTACCCAGGCCAGAACATCAAGCTATAATTGGAACCAAATGGGTATTTAGAAACAAGAAGGATGAGAATGGACTTGTTATTAGAAACAAACCCTGTATAATCGCACAAGGCTACAGACAAGAAGAAGGCATAGATTATGATGACACTTTTGCCCCTGTGGCCAGACTAGAAGCCATCAGGATATTTCTAGATTTTGCCGCCCATAAGAGCTTTATAGTATATCAAATGGATGTTACGAGCGTATTCTTGAATGGAGATCTCACCGAAGAAGTTTATATTGAACAACCACCAGGGTTTGCCAACACTGAAGGCGAATATCTAGTATACAGACTACGGAAAGCTCTGTATGGACTTAAGCAAGCACCTTGAGCTTGGCATGAAACCCTCTCCCTATACCTTATCAACAATGGATTTGAGAAACGTGCTGTGGACAAGACTATATGTAACACCCTCAAGATATTCGAGGTATATTACAGCGCCGTAAATCCCTATATGGGACCCACCAGGCTGAACAGCATCATACTCATCGACTCACATAAACAACAAACCAACACCATGTCATAAAGACGCAAAACAGAATAATCCACCCAGTTTACCGGTCAAACATAACATCATCAATCAACACAAACATATAGGCAACAATACAATCCGGACGGACAAGAACTCTTAAGTACTCGAGTACAACCATTAGTTCAAAAGCCATAAAAGATGAAAAGACAAAAAGACATTAAGACGTCACTTAGGCACAATCATCACGCTCGGCCATCATCCGCATACTGGTCCAGCGCCCGCTCGTCTCGATGAACTGACTGAAATTCATAAAACGAATTTCCCCAAACGGGTCCCAGAGGGGTTAGCAATTACGCTAGTACAAGTAACCAGATGAACAACTTACATCTTACACATATAGTAATGTATGCAATAAAGAAAACCGTTTGAAAGCACTCATTTCCGGAAATGCCAATATCAAATCACATTTGTAAAATTCACCACAATTAACCGTCGATCCACACCTCCGTGGACCCCTACCGAGACCCCGTCGGATCTAACCCGTAGTGGTTAAAAGCAAAGCTCGTCGATCCACACCTCCGTGGACCCCTACCAAGACCCCGTCGAGTCTAACCCGTAGTGACCATACACACACACACAATTTCTCATACAAAACTACTATGCCAAGATTGTAAGTTCATAAGGATACTTGCCTCGATTAATTAGACGATGACACGAACGGAACGGAAGAGTTGAACACGACCGCAAGGAACCGGCGGAAATGAACCTAACGATTTGAATAGCACAATCACAACCACTTCTAAACGATTATGGAAATGGAATACTACCGGAAACCCGCCCACGATTCATGTATATTCGTATATAAACAACAACGAGGGCGGACCACAACCGAACCCTCTCGATTCCGTAAAAATCACGAAATATACCATGAATCCGTAGGGAAACTAAGAATACCAACAAGATTAATCATATTCATCATGAATCCATCAACGAAACGGAACGGATCGGAAGAAAATCCCAAAACCCCCAAATTATCCAAAAGTAGGGTTCTAAGAGATTACCTTGGATTTAGGATGAGAAACACAAGTGGATGATGTTAGTCTTACACCAAGAACTCAAGCACAAGAATCTCTGAAGTGATTGGAGGAAGAAAATCGCCTCAAATCGTCTCTGGAGTCGTCGGCGCGGAAAGAGGAAGAAATGAGATTTTGTGATTATTCGGTCAACTCCTGGTTTATATAACCAGGAGTGTTAGAGCACGCTAAGACCTCAAGGTTAGCGTGCGCTAACGGATAGGGTTACCAACCCTCCTGTTAGCGTCCGAGTCCGAAGCTTGTGGTTTTTGCCGTTAGCGGGCGCTACCATGCATGTGTAGCTTGCGCTAATAAACTATCGGTAGCGCGAGCTATCGACCAATATCGTGCTCTACCTGAACATCAGCCGAGTCCAGAAGCCAACCGCCCAAACCTCACCGACCCAAGCGTGCGCTACCATACCAGCCAGAAGCGCGCTAACTAGAATCGATTGAGTTCGTGAGTAAACCGCCCAAGATCGACAAATACACTAGCGCGCCATCGAACAATTTAACGTGCGCTAGTCTCCCGACATTAGCGTGCGCTAGACGATGTAGCGTGCGCTACTCCGATAGTCCGCAGGGTCGAGCTGAATCGCCACTCCTGTGGCTAAATCGTTAGCGTGCGCTACGAATTAAGCGTAGCGTGCGCTACCAATGGATTTCTAGCGCGGCGCTACACAGAAATTTAGCGTCGCTAGATACAGATATAAACGACCCAAATACCGGAATATGAACGAAACGTCAAACGGAACACCTCAAAACGCAACATAGCATAGAATGGATCCACGGCAACCAAACGGCGGTTCCGCACAACAATTACGAGAATCGATCAAAAGATGACGGAAAAGTTACCTCAAGGATACATGAGGGTCACTACAATCGAGAATTACACCAAATACCATTACAAGGGAAAGAAAATGCGGATATTACATTCTACCCCTCTAAAAATAAGTTTCGTCCGAAACTTAAGAAACAAACAACTCGGGTACCTAGCATGCTATCCTCGGTTTCCCAAGTTGCCTCCTCGACACCGTGTCTCGACCATTGCACCTTGACCAAAGGTATGGTCTTATGCCTCAATCGTTTCTCACGATGCTCCAAAATCTTCAAAGGGCGCTCTTGAAAGTAACATCTTCGGCGACATCAATCTCTCCATAATCGATGATGTGACTAGGATCCGGACATATTTCCTCAATCGGGAAACATGGAAAACGCTATGAACATGACTCAAGGCCGGAGGTAACGCCAAACGGTATGCCAATCCACCTACTCGCCGAGGATCTCGAAGGGGCCGATAAATCTCGGACTCAACTTCCTTTTCTTCCCGAAAAGAAAAACTCCCTTAAATCGGCGACACCTTTAGCAAAACATGGTCTCCCACCTCGAATTCCAAAGGTCGACGACGGATGTCGGCATACGACTTCACCGACTGGCGCCAACATCCGTTCCCGAATTAACTCTATCTTCCGCCTCGTCTCTAAAACGACATCCGGCTCGGTCCCGACCAAATCGGACGCCTCATTCCAACAAATCGGTGATCGACATCGCCGCCCGTAAAGTGCCTCATACGGTGCCATCCGAATCGACGCGTGCCAACTGTTGTTGTACGTGAATTCGATCAGCGGCAAATGTTCCTCCTACCACTACTCCAATCGAGAGCACAGGCACGTAACAAGTCCTCGAATGTCTGGATAGTGCGTTCCGATTGTCCATCTGACTGGGGATGAAAAGAGGTACTCAAGTGTAAACGGGTACCCAACGCCTTATGCACCGCCCGCCAGAAGTGCGATACAAAACGGCCGTCACGATCCGAAACAATAGACTTCGGAGTACCGTGAAGTCTCACAATCTGCGCGATGAACACACGAGCTAACTTCTCCGGGCCCCAAGTGTCCTTGATGCCTTAGAAAATGTGGCCGACTTGGTCGACGATCAACAATCACCCATACCATATTCATGCCCGACCTCGATCTCGGCAAACTCGTAACGAAATCCATCGATATATCTTCCCACTTCCATTCCGAATGGGAAGTGATCGCAATAACCCGGTCGGCGATGCTCGATCTTGACCTACGACAAGTCAAACATCTCGCTACAACCGTGCGACCTCATCCTTCATATCATTCCACGAAATTTCTTCTCGTGTCCTTGTACATCTTACTCGAACCAGGATGAACGGAATAAGGTGTAGCATGGGCCTCCCGTAAAATACTCGCCTCAACTCGAGTCGCTCGGCACACAAAGCCGACTGAATCTCAAAACACCATCCTCGTGAATCACAAATCCAGGAGACTTTCCTTTATGAACGTTCTCTCGGATTTGATTAATCATCGGATCCTCTGATTGCTTCTGCTTAATATCATCGATCATAGATGATGAAATTTCTAAAGCACAATGTTGCCCGACGACTCCTAGCAACGAGACCTCAACGCCTAACTCGATCAAAGCCCTCCGAAGCTCAGCCGAGGCGTAAGGATCTCAAGCGTTCGCAACGCAACTGGTTTCCGACTCAATGCGTCTGCCACATCGTTCGCCTTGCCCGGATGATAAATGATTTCGAGGTCATAATCCTTAATCAACTCTAAAAACCTCCTATTCCTCATATTCAACTCTCGATGAGTAAATATGTATTTCAGACTTTTATGATCGTTAAAATCGACATGTAGAGCCGAAAACATAGTGACGCCAGATCTTGAGCGCAAAACGATCGCCGCCAACTCCAAATCATGAGTAGGTAGTTCGGCTCATACGGCCTCAACTGTCTCGACGCATAGGCAATGGTCTTTCCGTGCTGCATTAATACACACCCAAGACCCTGACCCGAAGCATCGCTATAAACGGCAAAACCCTCGTTGCCACATGGCAACGCCAAAATCGGGCTGAAGTCAAACGCTTCTTGATTCCTCAAAACTCGATCGCTCTCGTCATTCCAGACGAACTTCTCGGATTTCGGAGCAATCTGCGTAAGTGGCCGAGCCGATTCGAAACCCTCGACGAACCTACGGTAGTAGCCTAAACCCAAGAAACTACTGAGCTCCTTCACATTCTTGGCGGTGCCCAATCCAATACGGCCTCAATCTTCTCGGATCCACACGAACCCCCTACTGAAATCACGTGACCTAAAAACATCACTTCCTTCAGCCAGAACTCACATTTCGAGAACTTTGCATAGAGCTGCTCGGTCCTTAAAATGTCTAATACTATCCGCAAATGATGAGCATGCTCTTCCTCATTCCTCGAATAAACAAGAATATCGTCAATAAAGACGACGACGCACTTATCCAAATACTCGATAAAAACTTTGTTCATCAATTGCATGAACACCGCCGGCGCATTAGTTAACCCGAAAGGCATGACTACGAACTCATAATGTCCGTACCTCGTCCGAAAGGTCGCTGCACATCGGACTCTCTCACCCGAGCCGATAGTATCCCGATTTCAAATCAATTTTCGAGAATACCGCAGCTCCCTGCAACTGATCGAACAAGTCATCAATTCTCGGCAAAGGATACTTGTTCTTGATGGTCACCTTGTTTAGTTCGCGATAGTCGATACACAAACGTAGCGAACCATCTTCCGCACAAACAGGACCGGTGCGCCCCAAGGCTAGGCGCTCGGTCGAACATACCCCGACTCAAGAAGCTCACTCAACTGCTTCTTCAACTCGGACATCTCTGAAGGTGCCATGCGATAGGGCGCCTTCGAAATAGGAGCCGCGCCCGGCTCTAACTCTATGGCAAACTCAACCTCACGATCCGGTGGCAGTCCCGGTAACTCGTCAGGAAATACATCAGGAAACTCATTAACGACTGGAATCGACGAAAGCTCGACTCCACCATCCTCCGCCTTCAAGGCATAGCACCAATAACCAGTACACCCCTTTCGCAGAGACTCATCGCCTTCAAGGCATTAATAACGACTGGTTTCCTCTCTTTCGCCCCGCGAAAGAGTGCTCTGCCGTCTCGGCTAACATAGTGATGATTCTCGTGCGGTAGTTCATGATCGCACCATGCCGCTCGAGCCAATCATCACCAAGAATTAAATCCTCACCTCGATACTCACAACAATAAGATTAGAGGGCCAAGTCCTCTCACAAATAAGTACAGAGCGGCCTCGAACCTCCCGATCACCAACGATCCTATCGCCGCTAGGAAGCTTAACGATGAAGGGCTCACAAGGCGTCAAACGGTCGAGACTCAAACGACGCACACAATCCGGAGATATGAACGAATGCGTAGCACCTAATCGAAAAGCACACCGACAGGATGAGAAAGAATATAAACGGTACTGCCGCCACGGTAGCCTGGATCATCGGCTCTCCGCATCTCATAGACACGCGGATGGGCGGAGCCGACACCGGAAGCTCCCCCTTAGAGGGCTGACCCGACCTCTCCCGACTAGCACTCGGCGAGACCGAGGAGCAAACGATCTCGATTCACACTTGGTTCCCTAGGCGCTGGAATGGAAGCCCGGGCACCAAGAATTTTCTCCCTCTCAAGACAGAAGCGGCCTTGTGGCCCGGGCGCCACTGCGATTACACGTCGACAAAGGGCTCAAACAAGTACGGTGATGTGGCCCGTACGACCACAATTGAAACACTTCACATCACGGAAAGGAGCACCGGTAGTTCCACGAGGACCCCCAGTGAACGAGCCGGACCACCGCCGGCGGGGAAGTTAGCAGATTGGGATCTCTGCCGACCCCCACTCTTGTGGCCCGAAAAGTTCTCAACGGACTTCGCTTACTCTCGCGGGCCGCCTCACTCGCCGTCACTGACATATCATAAGCAAGGGCCCTACTCGATAATCCTTCAATGTAGTGCATACGAGCCCCGACATATAGTCCCGAATCGGCAACTTCATCCGCTTGGAGAAATGGAAAATCTTGTCACTCTCCTCGACAACTCGGGTCTTCACATAACCCAACTCTTTGTTAAAATCAGCAATAGCTTGAGCTACGGGGATATCCCGTGGTTGAGCATCATAAAAGCATGTACCCGAGCCTGTCTGATCGCCACGGCAATATTCGATCTCCATCAACTCTTGAAACTCAGCCCACGTAGCAAAGATGGTCTTTGGGCCCAACGGCCTCCCACCAGTCCGTAGCATCCCCGTGAGAAAGTATTGGGCAATAGGGACTCTACGTTCCTCGTGACGCTTAGTGGCAACGAAGACCTTAGACATCTCCTTGATCCACCCTTCCCACCCAATCGGGTCCGAAGCTCCCGAAAACCGAGGAGGATGCATCTTGATAACATCTTGGAGCCATCGGTCCGATCCGCCCGATTAGCATGGGCTCGCTCCGGGTTACGAACCGCCCGAGCTATTGCCGCCATTTGGTTCACCATCTGTGCATAACGGCCGCAATACCAAGATCGCACGCCTCGAGAAGAAGCATGGCTATGACGGTCGCCGGTCGCCGGCTCCCGAAGACTGTGACGTGGCCGCCCCACCGGCTGCCCCACGTCCCCGGCCGCGTCCACGACCACGACCGCGACCACGACCTCTTCCAGCATCCATACTGGAGTTAAATAAGTAGCAAAAGCCATACGAGGATCAGTACGAGAAAAGAACAATTACAAGTCGAGAATCAAAGGTACGATACGAGAAATTAATGAACAAAGGAAAGAAAACTTACGGACACTGGTAGTACCGGAATCATGGCAGCGTGACGATGATGTGCAAAACCAAACACCACAAGACCCAATAAACCAACAAGCCTAGGTATCCATAAACCCGGGCTCTGATACCATTTTCTGTAACACCCTCAAGATATTCGAGGTATATTACAGCGCCGTAAATCCCTATATGGGACCCACCAGGCTGAACAGCATCATACTCATCGACTCACATAAACGACAAACCAACACCATGTCATAAAGACGCAAAACAGAATAATCCACCCGGTTTACCAGTCAAACATAACATCATCAATCAACACAAACATATAGGCAACAATACAATCCGGACGGACAAGAACTCTTAAGTACTCGAGTACAACCATTAGTTCAAAAGCCATAAAAGATGAAAAGACAAAAAGACATTAAGACGTCACTTAGGCACAATCATCACGCTCGGCCATCATCCGCATACTGGTCCAGCGCCCGCTCGTCTCGATGAACCTGACCTGAAATTCATAAAACGAATTTCCCCAAAACGGGTCCCCAGAGGGGTTAGCAATTACGCTAGTACAAGTAACCAGATGAACAACTTACATCTTACACATATAGTAATGTATGCAATAAAGAAAACCGTTTGAAAGCACTCATGTCCGGAAATGCCAATATCAAATCACATTTGTAAAATTCACCACAATTAACCGTCGATCCACACCTCCGTGGACCCCTACCGAGACCCCGTCGGATCTAACCCGTAGTGGTTAAAAGCAAAGCTCGTCGATCCACACCTCCGTGGACCCCTACCGAGACCCCGTCGAGTCTAACCCGTAGTGAGCATACACACACACAATTTCTCATACAAAACTACTATGCCAAGATTGTAAGTTCATAAGGATACTTGCCTCGATTAATTAGACGATGACACGAATGGAACGGAAGAGTTGAACACGACCGCAAGGAACCGGCGGAAATGAACCTAACGATTTGAATAGCACAATCACAACCACTTCTAAACGATTATGGAAATGGAATACTACCGGAAACCCGCCCACGATTCATGTATATTCGTATATAAACAACAACGAGGGCGGACCACAACCGAACCCTCTCGATTCCGTAAAAATCACGAAATATACCATGAATCCGTAGGGAAACTAAGAATACCAACAAGATTAATCATATTCATCATGAATCCATCAACGAAACGGAACGGATCGGAAGAAAATCCCAAAACCCCCAAATTATCCAAAAGTAGGGTTCTAAGAGATTACCTTGGATTTAGGATGAGAAACACAAGTGGATGATGTTAGTCTTACACCAAGAACTCAAGCACAAGAATCTGAAGTGATTGGAGGAAGAAAATCGCCTCAAATCGTCTGGAGTCGTCGGCCGCGGAAAGAGGAAGAAATGAGATTTTGTGATTATCTCGGTCAACTCCTGGTTTATATAACTGAGGAGTGTTAGCGCACGCTAAGACCTCAAGGTTAGCGTGCGCTAACGGATAGGTTACCAACCCTCCCGTTAGCGTCCGAGTCCGAAGCTGTGGTTTTTGCCGTTAGCGTGCGCTACCATGCATGCGTAGCGTGCGCTAATAACCTATCGGTAGCGCGCGCTATCGACCAATAGCGTGCGCTACCCGAACATCAGCCGAGTCCAAAGAGCTAACCGCCCAAACCTCACTCGACCCGAAGGCGTGCGCTACCATACCGGCCAGAGCGTGCGCTAACTAGAATCGATTGAGTTCGGTAGTAAACCGCCCAAGATCGAAAGTCACACTAGCGCGCCATCAACAATTTAACGTGCGCTAGTCTCCCGACATTAGCGTGCGCTAGACGATGTAGCGTGCGCTACTCCGATAGTCCGCAGGGCCGAGCCGAATCGCCACTCCTGTGGCTAAATCGTTAGCGTGCGCTATTTAATTAAGCGTAGCGTGCGCTACCAATGGATTTCTAGCGTGCGCTACACAGGAAATTTAGCGTGCGCTAGATACAGGATATAAACGACCCAAAATACCGGAATATGAACGAAACGTCAAACGGAACACCTCAAAACGCAACATAGCATAGAATGGATCCACGGCAACCCCGAAACGGCGGTTCCGCACAACAATTACGAGAATCAGATCAAAAGATGACGGAAAAGTTACACTGAAGGATACATGAGGGTCACTACAATCGAGAATTACACCAGAAATACCATTACAAGGGAAAGAAAAATGCGGATATTACACTATATGTAATGATACAGAAAGGAGATGACCTGTTGATAGTGCAAATATATGTCGATGATATTATATTTGGTTCTACTAACCTTGCTCTATGTCAAATATTCTCTCATCTCATTCAAAGTAAGTTTGAAAGAGTATGATGGGAGAACTTAGTTATTTCCTAGGATTGCAGGTGAAGCAATTGCCTATAGAAATCTTCATTAATCAGGAGAAGTATAGCTACTCAACAAGTTTGGGATGATCAACTCCAAATCCTCGTCAACCCTCATGAGCACTTCCACACAAATTAGTGCTGACGAAGCTGGAAAGCCGGTTGATCAATCACTCTACAGGAAGCTTATTGGCTCACTCATGTACTTAACAGCTAGCAGGCCCGATATACAGTTTGTTGTAGGAGTGTGTGCTCGGTATCAAGTATCACCTAAGGAGTCACACTTCATGGCATCCAAACGAATCCTTAAATACGTGAAAGGAATAATCGATGTAGGATTGTGGTATCATAAGGAAAGAGGATTCAATTTGGTTGGCTACAGCGACTCGAATCCCAGAGCCTGTAAGTTAGATATGAAGAGTGTAATACCCTCGCCTTTAATATTGTATTTTATGATTTAAGCTAAGTATTTTCGCACCATATCTGTGATGTTGTAGCAAGTATCGACGAATTATGTTAAGTTGGAATCATGGTCATTCATACTATATTAATTGTTGGGTAATATTGGGAGAATTCCATTTATGCTTGTTATAGTACTTAACGTACGTTAAACTATCTTCCTAACGTACGCTATGCATGTCACCTTACGTACGTAACATCCATACGTTAACGTACGTAATGCGGGAGATCCACCAGCAGTCCGCGTTTCGGCGGGTGGGGCCGAGCGGGGGTAGGTGGTCGGGAGTCGATCGCGACAGCCAAGTCAACAGCTATTACGTACGTAATAGCTATATAGTTACGTATGTAACGAATTGCGTGTTTTGAGGCAGAAATATCTGATGAAATTGGTTACGTACGTAATGATCATAAGATTACGTATGTAAGGGCTATAACGTACGTTAACCACTTTCGTTAACGTACGTAATGGCGAGTTCAGATTATAAAAGTATGACTTGCCATTCATTTCCTACTCGACCCTTTCAACCTCCCAATTGAGAACCGATTCCTGTCCCTTCCAACTTCGTTTCTAAGCCTTTCTAACTTGTGTTGGAGCTTCAGCACTTGATTCGTGACTTGGAGAGTTAGAGATTGAAGTGTATCCCTTGAAGTGTTGGTGTTGTTCTTCATTTTAAGGTTGGTGTTTCTTTAACTCATATCAATTCCATGCTTATGATGATGTTAGTAGATAAATACTTCACATAATGTTAGTTTAAACTAGTGCAAACATGATAAGTTAATTGAATCATGCTCAAACTAAGTGAAGATTAACATTGAAGGTATTAGTGTTACTTCTTGATGTAAATAACTTCATAATGTGATTGTGTTGATAATGATATACATAAAACGTGATGTATAACATGATAATCGGAAGGTGATTATAGTCTCAACACTAGGAACATGTTAGGGATGATATCCTTAGTGATTAAGGGTGAGAAATGTTAAACTTGTCTTGAACATTCAATTGATTCTTGGAGGTAATATGGAACCATGATTTTTGGCCTCTAAAACCTTTGTAATAAAATTGTTGGAAGATTATGTAACCCTTTGAAGATGATCTTCGCTAGATGGGATGAAGTTACTTCAAAAATTTCAAGTATCCAATGATATAACTAGGATTTTAATAAATTCTTCAAAGTAAAACAATGGATGTTGATAGAAGGAAGTTCTAATCTTCATATGTTCAAATTAATCGATTTCGTTAAAGGGTGTTAATCACTACATTAATAGGTTGTTAATGTTCTTAAGAGGATTGTGTTGAATATGATGATACAAATGCGGTAGATGAGTAGCCGAATTCCATTTCATTAATCCGTGCGTGTTAAGAGACTTAAATTAAGATGATGTTCTTAGTTCACTAAAAACTTAAACTTATGTTTCATATAGTAATCAAGTTTTGAATGTAATCGTTGGTAAAATAATGAAGAACGTAATTAAACGCAAACTTATATCGTAATTGGAAGTGTCGATGATTTGAAAAGATATTTTCACGATATTACATTGATAATAAACTAGACATCAAGTATTTGACATTAAGGTTAGAATATGTGAATGAACATGATAAACATACGATGAATTGTAATAAGAACATTAAAATGATCAATAGGATGATTGATTTATTCAAGTAAATTTACGAATATTATTTATGTAGTAATACCGTAATCGTACGAATGTGTTGTTGAATGAATTACATTTCATTCAAGGTTGCTTGTTCACGTGAGTATTGTTAGACGAGGATACCGTTCGTTTGACCATTCAAAGAAGGATTATTCATCTACGGAATTGAGGCAAGTTATCTTGCCTGGTTATAATGATGGTTGAATTTTTGTGATTATTATGCATTTCGTGTGTATGAAATGTTCTGATAATCTATGATTCGTGATATGGTGATACCCTTGATCGTATTGTCATGGTGTTGGGGATGATATACCCGAAATCACCGTCCTTGTTACCGTTAGTCCTTTTGAGCTTTGTTGACACTTCGGTGAGTTGTTCGATTCCTTGGTAAAAGTGTAATTCGTTGAGTTTCGTTGTCATGTTGTATCGTGACATCTCTGGAGTCATATCTGCGCGCCGATTGGTTATGTGTAGGATTTTTAGCCGGGCACTTGATGATCATGCGTGGATGTTTTCCGCATTTAGATCGTGCACACGAGACGTCGTTCATGAGGCTAATTAGGTACATCGTCCCACGTATATTCTGGATTCCGTATACGGGGTGGACATGTGCACGGACACATTTCCGGATCGGGCGTACTGTGACTTCCGTCTTGAGCCATATTATATGGTCGTTCGTATATTTGGTTATGCTCGACAGTTGGGACTGATTGTTTATACGCCTTCGGGGTATATTCAGTAGTCGATGGTTTTCTTTGAGATCAGTATATATATATATATATATATATATATATATATATATTGTATAATGTCATGAGAATTATTATCATGTATAGCTGACCCTGTGGTTTGGGGCGAAATACTTGTATTTCAGGGCGAGGAAAGGGCAAGGCACAGGAGGAGCACAATGGCGACGGAGGGTTCTGAAGTATGCTATTTCGGGGGGCCCGAGTCTTTTGGTTGTTCGGTTATGTTTTATTGTGACTTTCATTTTAGTTTGTGTCGGATGAATGTACTAAAATTTGTTAGGTACTGCCCATCGTCATATGGTCTGTACCGAATTTGGATCCTGTGTATGTTTGCTCGTATTTAAAGACATGAATAACTCATACTCCACACCGGGGTTTTGATAAATATTGTGGTACGGTGCCACGTTGTCAGATTATAAATGTATATTGTGATATCGCCTGGTGGGTCCCGGTAGGGGTCCACGGCACTATAATAGCCACTGTTTTTGGGCTGTTACAGAAGATGGTATCAGAGAGCGTGTGTTTTTATTTTGAGTCATTGTAGAATCGAAATAGCATCAAGAAACCTTCGTGCCACGTGTAACCTGTGCAAGCGCCTGACCCGTCATATACGGTATGTTCTCATGAACCATAATTTGATTACTGGCATGATATTGACGATGTATTGGAATCCTTACTTATCTTGGCATCTTGCTACCATGAGGTAAAATTCATCTGTTTGAAGTGAACCTAAATTAATTATGTGATTGGAATTGTTTCGACTTGATGTAGATATGATATTGAGTGTGTAACACCTGTAGTGCCTCAAACTGCTTTGTTGGATAGGAAATTCCCTGTTGCTATTAACTTAGCATGAATTATGATTGATAAATCGAACTGTACTTGTGACTTGATTCTTTTAGTATGGAAAGGAACCCGAGAGGCCGTGGTAGAGGGGGACGAGGCCGTGGAAGAGGCCGAATTCCGATACCACGAGCCAACAGACGCGCGAATGTGGAACAGAGTTCCGCAGGAAGTGATTCGCCTTCTAGGGACCAATTTCACCACACCGGAGAGAATGTACGTGTCGATCCTTACACCGTGATGCAGGGCATGATGGCCCAGATGAACCAAATGGGTCAGCTGATGGAATCTATGCAGAGGAATACTACTGGTCAACAGCAGGGGCAACAGCCTCTACCTCTGGTGCCTGGAGGGATCGTGAGCCGGATTATTAGCGACATATCACGACAGTGACCTCCGACTTTTGAAGGCTCATCTGAGCCTGCTGACATTGTACACTGGATAGATCATTTCGAGAAACTGTTCGAGATGGTGGAGTGCCCAGAGAAAAATCGAGTTGCTGTGGCAGCCTACTACCTTAGTAAGAGTGCCCATACTTGGTGGCTTTCTGTGAGGCCTGCCGATGGCGCGAGTACTTGGGAGGAATTCAAGAATCTTATGCTAGATCGTTACTATCCTGCACCCCTCCATGAAGCCAAACTGTCCGAATTACTGAATCCCGACCCATCGGAAGACGAGGATGTGTTAGCGATTGCTGAAAAATTCCAAGCACTTCTCCCTTTTGCTACGTCAGTTGTCCGTTCAGAAGCTGATAAGATCAAATATTTCCTCAAGAGGCTTAAACCCCGAATGAGGATGCAATTACTCAATCACCATTGTACGACCTTACCGGATTTTATTGAGAAGGCTTTGGAGTATGAACTTACTGCGAAAGAGATTTCTAAAAAGCAGCCTCAGTTTTCCAACAAGAGATCCACGAACCAGACCCAAGGAGACAGTAACCGGGGGGTATTTAAGAAACCCCATCCTGTACCAAATCCTTCTAAGCGGCCACCTATGGCACCAAAACCGGCAGGAGCGCACTCTCGGGAAATCAGCTCACCTGTCGTGTGTTATAACTGTGGGGACCAGAGGCATATCAGCTCCAAGTGTCCGAAGCCGGCCGTTGCCTGTCACACTTGCGGGAAGAACGGTCATCGTGCTCGCTATTGCCGGGGTGGACTCGGGCGTGCTCCAGTAGCATCTCTTGCTCCAAAGATGCCTTCTGTTCAGGAACGTGCTCCTCCATCCGCTTCTTACCAGACTACCGGGGCGAACAAAGGGATGGGCCGTGGAAATCAAGCTGGTACACCTGCTTCCGGGGTTGCAAAACCCAGAGTCTACGAGACGAAGAAAGCCGATGATCCCGAAGCCAGCATGATTTCAGGTACTCTCGAGATCCACTCTCAGCCCGTTTGTGCTCTTTTTGATACTGGTGCTTCACACTCCTTTTTGTCTAGTTCTTGTTTGAGTCGTTTGCATTTGAATCATGTTAACAATTGTGAACCTTATGTAATTGGTCTACCCGATAGTAGAAGAATTATTGGGAGTCGTGAAGTACAGAACTGTCCGATTAGCATGAACAACCGTGAGTGGTTGTCCGACTTGATTGTGGTTGATTTACCTAAAGATGATGTAATCTTGGGTATCGACTGGATGGATCGCGTCACGATGCCGTGCTTAGCATCCGTAAGCGAATGGTGACCGTCACATCGGATGATGGCGTCGAGTGTATTTTTCGGGGTGATAATCCCAATCATTCTGGGAGAGTCATCAGCGCTATGAAGGCTATGAGATTACTGAACCAGGGATGCATTGGTTATTGGTGTTACATGACCAAGACAACCGGCCACCAAATTGATTGATATTCCAGTAGTTCGAGATTATCCAGATGTATTTCCAGAAGAGCTTCCAGGAATACCCCCACAGCGAGAGGTAGAATTCACCATTGAGTTGGAGCCAGGGACGTCCCCGCTTTCGAAAGCACCATATCCTATGGCCCCGACTGAGATGCAGGAGTTGAAAAGACAACTCGAAGAATTAACTGAGAAAGGATATGTTCGACCCAGTGCATCCCCTTGGGGAGCGCCGGTGTTATTCGTACGGAAGAAGGACGGATCGCTGCGTTTGTGTATTGATTATCGGGAGCTGAACAAAGTAACAATTAAGAACAAATATCCTTTAGCTCGCATCGATGATCTATTGGATCAGCTCCAGGGAGCCGCTGTATTTTCCAAGATCGACTTGAGATCCGGGTACCACCAATTGTGGATTCGAGAGTCTGACGTCCCGAAGACAGCTTTTCGCACTCGCTATGGGCATTATGAGTTCGTTGTCATGCCATTCGGACTGACTAATGCACCTGCAGTGTTCATGGAATTGATGAATCGGGTTTTTATTAATTATCTGTATCGTTTTGTAGTCGTTTTTATTGACGACATCTTGGTCTACTCTCGTGATCATGAGGAGCATGAGTGTCACCTCCGCCAGGTTCTCGATGCATTAAGGCGAGAACAACTCTATGGAAAATTTCCTAAGTGTGAATTCTGGATGTCTGTAGTTATTTTTCTGGGACATGTGATATCAGCAGAGGGAGTAAGAGTAGACCCACAGAAGACGGAAGCTATCCGAGACTGGCTACCCTCGAAGAACGTGAAGGAAGTTCGTAGTTTTCTGGGTCTAGCAGGCTATTACAGACGATTCGTGGAAGGATTATCCAAAATTGCTCAACCGATGACTAATCTGTTGAGAAAAGATAAGAAGTACTTGTGGTCGGACGCATGTCAGCAAAGTTTTGATGAACTCAAAGGTCGATTAATTTCAGCACCTGTTTTGGTACTACCTAGAGGAACGGAAGGATTCGTGGTATATAGCGATGCATCGAGACAGGGCCTTGGCTGCGTGTTAATGCAGGACGGGAAAGTGATCGCCTATGCGTCTAGATAGTTGCGTCCTTACGAGGTCAACTACCCGACTCATGACTTGGAGTTAGCAGCCGTAGTGTTTGCTTTAAAAATCTGGCGCCACTATCTGTATGGAGTTGCCTGCCGGATTTTTACGGACCACAAGAGCTTGAAGTATATTTTTACCCAGAAGGAGTTGAATATGAGACAAAGGAGGTGGTTAGAGCTAATCAAAGACTATGATATCGAGATCCTTTATCATCCAGGCAAGGCAAACGTGGTTGCCGATGCCTTGAGCCGCAAGACGGTGCAGGAACAGATACTAGCTCGTTTGACCGCCCAGAGGGAGTTGCAATTAGAGTTCATGAGACCAGATATTGAGGTCTGGTTACAACGCATTCAGGGACAACTGTGCACGCTTGAGATTTCACCATCCCTTAATGAGACGATCAGGACGAAACAGATGACGGACCCATTCTTATCCAGAGTTCGAGGAGAAATCGATCAAGGGAAGGCCCCTGGATTTATGGTTCACGAGGATGGACTGATACGCTTTAAAAATCGAGTATGTGTACCAGCAGACGAAGAGTTGAGGAATACTATTCTGAAGGAGGCTCATGCTACCCAGTATTCCATACACCCGGGATCGAACAAAATGTATAAGGATTTGAAGCCGTATTATTGGTGGGGTAACATGAAATGGGAGGTTGCCGAATTCGTTTCGAAATGTTTGACCTGTCAGCAGGTCAAGATTGAGCATCAACGACCAGCTGGCATGATGAAACTGCTTCGGATTCCCGAGTGGAAGTGGGAAGACATATCGATGGATTTTATTAGTAGCTTACCGACGAGCCGTCGAGGCATGAATACGATTTGGGTGATTGTGGATCGATTGACTAAATCAGCCCACTTCTTGGAGATCAAGGATACTTGGGGCCCTGAGAGATTGGCCCAATTATTCATCAAAGAGATTGTGAGACTGCATGGCACCCCTAAGAGTATTGTATCAGATCGGGACGGACGGTTCGTGTCGCACTTCTAGAAGGCGGTTCATCGTGCTATGGGTACACAGTTGAACTTCAGTACGGCTTTTCATCCCCAGACCGACGGTCAGTCTGAGAGGACAATTCAAACTCTAGAGGATATGTTGAGGGCATGTGCTCTCGATTGGAAGCCGGACTGGGAAGCCCAACTGTCGTTGGTAGAATTCACATATAATAACAGCTGGCACGCCTCGATCATGATGGCACCTTATGAGGCATTGTATGGTCGTCGTTGTAGGTCCCCTTTGTGCTGGGACGATTTGTCTGAATCTATTGGTACGGAACCTGATATGTTATTAGCAGCCCGCGAGAAGATTTCCCTAATCAAGAGTCGTCTATTAACGGCCCAAAGCCGCCAGAAATCATATGCAGATAATCGTCGACGACCACTCGAGTTTGAAGTTGGTGACCATGTACTAGTCAAAGTATCTCCTACTAGAGGTGTTTTCCGATTCCGGAAGAGAGGTAAATTGAGCCCAAGGTATATTGGTCCGTTTGAGATCCTGGAACGAGTAGGCGACCTAGCCTATCGTTTAGCATTACCACCAGCTTTGAGCCGGATTCACAACATATTCCATGTATCTCAGTTAAGGAAGTATGTTGCTGATCCAAGTCACGTTATTCAATTCGACGAGGTCGAAATAGCCGATGACCATTCGTATGAAGAACGGCCTGTGCAGATACTCGAGAGAAGAATTAAACAGCTGAGGAACAAGACGATTCCCTTATTAAAAATTTAGTGGTCGAGACATGGAGTCGAGGAAGCTACGTGGGAGACTGAAGATAGCATGTGAGAGAAATACCCCGAACTGTTTACCCCTTAGTTTCGGGGACGAAACTCCTTTTAAGGGGGGAGTATGTAATACCCTCGCATTTAATATTGTATTTTATGATTTAAGCTAAGTATTTTCGCACCATATCTGTGATGTTGTAGCAAGTATCGATGAATTATGTTAAGTTGGAATCATGGTCATTCATACTATATTAATTGTTGGGTAATATTGGGAGAATTCCATTTATGCTTGTTATAGTACTTAACGTACGTTAAACTATCTTCCTAACGTACGCTATGCATGTCGCCTTACGTACGTAACATCCATACGTTAACGTACGTAATGCGGGAGATCCACCAGCAGTCCGCCTTTCGGCGGGTGGGTCCGAGCGGGGGTAGGTGGTCGTGTAATACCCTCGCCTTTAATATTGTATTTCATAATTTAAGTTAAGTATTTTCGCACCATATCTGTGATGTGTAACATGTACCGACGAATTATGTTAAGTTGGATTCATGGTCATTCATACTATATTAGTTGTTGGGTGATATTGCGAAAATTCCATTTATGCTCGTTATAGTACTTAACGTACGTTAACATGTATTCTTAACGTACGCTATGAAGGCCGCCTTACGTACGTAACACCAATACGTTAACGTACGTAATGCGGAAGATCCTCCGGCCAGTCGCCTTTCGGTGGGGCCGGCAGGGTAGGTGGTCGGGAGTCGATCGCGACGACCTAAGTCAACGGCCATTACGCACGTAATAGCCGCCTGGTTACGTACGTAACGAATCGCGTGTTTTTAGACAGGGAGATTTGATGAAATTGGTTACGCACGTAATGATCATGAGATTACGTACGTAAAGACTATAACGTACGTTAACCACGTTCGTTAACGTACGTAATGTTAAGTTCAGATTATAAATGTATGACTTGCCATTCACTTCCTACTCGACCTCTTTCAATCTCCCAACTTAGGAACGATTCCCTTCCCTTCCAACTTCATTTCTAAGCCTTCCTAACTTGTGTTGGAGCTTCAACACTTGATTGGTGACTTGGAGAGCTAGAGATTGAAGTGTATTCCTTGGAGTGTTGGTGTTGTTCTTCATTTTAAGGTTGGTCTTTCTTTAACTCATATCAATTCCATGTTTATGATGATGTTAGTAGATAAATACTTCATATAATGTTAGTTTAAACTAGTGTAAACATGATAAGTTAATTGAATCATACTCAAACCAAGTGAAGATTAATTTTGAAGGTATTAGTGTTACTTCTTGATGTAAATAACTTCATAATGTGATTTTGTTGATAATGATATACATAAAACCTGAGGTATAGCATGATAATCGGAAGTTGATTTTAGTCTCAACACTAGGAACATGTTAGGGATGATATCCTTAATGATTAAAAGTGAGAAATGTTAAATTTGTCTTGAACATTCTATTGATTCTTGAAGGTAGTATGGAACCATGATTTTTGGCCTCTAAATCCTTTGTAATAAAATTGTTGGAAAGATGATATTAACCCTTTGTAGATGATCTTTGTTAGATGAATGAAGTTACTTCAAAAATCTAAAGTATCCAATGATATAACTAGGCTTTTAATAAATTCTTCAAAGTAAAACAATGAATGTTGATAGAAGGAAGTTGTAATCTTCATATGTTCGAACCTATCGATTTCGTTAAAGGGCGTTAATCGCTACATTGATAGGTTGATAATGTTCTTAAGAGAATTGTGTTGAATATGATGATACAAATACGGTAGATGAATAGCCGAATTCCATTTCATTAATCCGTGCATGTCAAGAGGCGTAAATTAAGATAATGTTCTTAATTCACTAAAAACTTGAACTTATGTTTCATATAATAATCAAGTTTTGAATGAAATCATTGGTAAAATAATGAAGAAGGTAATTAAACACAACTTATATCGTAATTGGAAGTGTCGATGATTTGAAAAGATATTTTCACGATATTGCATTGATGATAAATCGACATCAAGAATTTGACATCAAGATTAGAATATGTAATGAACATGATAAACATACGATGATTTGTAATAAGAACATTAAAATGGTCAATAGGATAATCTATTTATTCAAGTAAATTTACGAATATTGTTTATGCGATAATACCATTATCATACGAATGTGTTGTTGAATGAATTATATTTCATTCAAGGTTGCTTGTTCACGTGAGTATTGTTAGACGAGGATACCGCTCGCTTGACCATTCAAAGAAGGATTATTCGTCTACGGAATTGAGGCAAGTTATCTTGCTTGGTTATAGTGATGGTTGAATTCTTGTGATTATTATGCGTTTCGTGTGTATGAAATGTTCTATGATTCGTGATATGGTGATACCCTTGATCGTATTGTCATGGTGTTGGGGATGATACCCCCGAAATTACCGTCCTTATTACCGTTAGTCCTTTTGAGCTTTGTTGACACTTCGGTGAGTTGTTCGATTCCCTGGTAAAAGTGTAATTCGTTGAGTTTCGTTGTCATGTTGTATCGTGACATCTCTGGAGTCATATCTGTGCGCCGATTGGTTATGTGTAGGATTTTTAGCTGGGCACTTGATGATCATGCGTGGATGTTTTCCGCATTTAGATCGTGCACACGAGACGTAGTTCGTGAGGCTAATTAGGTACATCGTCCCACGTATATTCTGGATTCCGTATACGGGGTGGACATGTGCACGGACACATTTCCGGATCGGGCGTACTGTGACGTCCGTTTTGAGCCAAAGTATATGGTCGTTCGTATACTTGATTATGTTCGGCGATTGGGATCGATTGTTTATACGCCTTCGCGGTATATTCAGTAGTCGGTGGATTTCATTGAAATCAGTAAATATGAATTGTATAAGGTCATGAGAATTATTATCATGTAAAGTCGACTGTGGTTTGGGGCGAAATACTTGTATTTCGTGGCAGGAAAGGGCAAGGCACAGGAGGAGCACAATGGCGATGGAGGATTCTGATGTATGCTATTTCGGGGGCCCCGAGTCTTTTGGTTGTTCGGTTATGTTTTAAGCGTGACTTTCGTTTTATTTTTGTGTCGGATGAATGTACTAAAACTTGTTAGGTACTGCCCATCGTCATATGGTCTGTACCAAGTTTGGATCCTGTGTATGTTTGCTTGTATTTAAAAACATGAATAACTCATACTCCACACCGGGGTTTTGATAAATATTGTGGTACGGTGCCACGTTGTCAGATTTTAAGTGTATATTGTGATATCGCCTGGTGGGTCCCAGGAGGGATCCACGGCACTGTAATAGCCACTGTTTTTGGGCTGTTACAGAGTATCAGAGAGCGTGTGTTTTTATTTTGAGTCATTGTAGGATCGAAATAGCATCAAGAAAACTTCGTGCCGCGTGTAACCTGTGCAAGCGCCTGACCCGTAGAATACGGTATGTTCTCATGAACCATAATTTGATTACTGGCATGATATTGACGATGTATTGGTCTCCTTACTTATCTTGGCATCTTGCTACCATGAGGCAAAATTCATCTGTTTGAAGAGAACCTAAATTAATTATGTGATTGGAATTGTTTCGACTTAATGTTGATATGATATTGAGTGTGTAACACTTGTAGTGCCAGTGACTCTTTACAACTGCTTTGTTGGATAGGAAATTCCCTATTGTTATTAACTTAGCATGAATTATGATTGATAAATCAAACTGTACTTGTGACTTGATTCTTTCAGTATGGAAAGGAACCTTAGAGGCCGTGGCAGAGGGGGACGAGGCCGCGGAAGAGGCCGAATTCCGATACCACGAGCTAACAGACGCGCGAATGTGGAACAGAGTTCCGCAGGCAGTGATTCGCCTTCTCGGGACCAATCACACCACACCGGAGAGAATGCACGTGCCGATCCTTACACCGTGATGCAGGGCATGATGGCCCAGATGACCCAAATGGGTCGGCTGATGGAAACTATGCAAAGGAATACTACTGGTCAACAGCAGGGACAACAGCCTCCGCCTCTGGTGCCTGGCGGGATCGTGAGCCGGATTATTAGCGACATATCACGTCAGCGACCTCCGACTTTTGAAGGCTCATCTGAGCCTGCCGACATTGTACACTGGATAGAGCATTTCGAGAAACTGTTCGAGATGGTGGAGTGCCCAGAGGAAAATCGAGTTGCTGTGGCAGCCTACTACCTTAGTAAGAGTGCCCATACTTGGTGGCTTTCTGTGAGGCTCGCCAAGGCGCGAGTACTTGGGAGGAATTTAAGACTCTTATGCTAGATCGTTACTATCCTGCACCCCTCCGTGAAGCCAAACTGTCCGAATTACTAAACCCCGACCCATCGGAAGACGAGGATGTGTTAGCGATTGCTGAAAAATTCCAAGCACTTCTCCCTTTTGCTACGTCAGTTGTCCGCTCGGTTGCTGATAAAATCAAATATTTCCTCAAGAGGCTTAAACCCCGAATGAGGATGCAATTACTCAATCACCACTGCATTTACCTTACCTGAGTTTATTGAGCATGCTTTGGATTATGAACTTACCGCGATTTAGATTTCTAAGAAGCAACCTCGTTTTCCAACAAGAGATCCAGAACTGCACTCCAAGGAGACAAACCGGGGTATTCAAGAAACCCCACTGCACTAAATCCTTCCGAGCGGCCACCTATGGCACCGAAACCGCAGGAGCGCACTCTCGCAATCACCACCTGCCGTGGTGTTATAATTGTGGGGACCAGGGGCATATCAGCTCCAAGTGTCCGGCCGCCGCCGTTACTGTCACACTTGCGGGAAGAATGGTCATCGCGCCGCTATTGCCGGGTGGACTCGGCGTGCCCTAGCGGATCTCTTGCTCCAAGATGCTCTCTGCTCAGAACGTGCTCCTCCATCCGCTTCTTACCGGACTACCGGGCGAACAAAGGGATGGGCCGTGGAAATCAAGTTGGTACACTGCCTGGGGTTGCAAAACCCGAGTTTACGAGATGAAGAAAGCCGATGATCCCGCCGACATGATTGCAGTACTCTCGAGATCCACTCTCGCTTTGTGTTCTTTTTGATACCGGTGCTTCACACTCCTTTTGTCTAGTTCTTGTTTGAGTCGTTTGCATTTGAAACGTGTTATCAAATTTGAACCATAAGTAAATGGTATACCCGATTGTAGAAGAATTATTGGGAGTCGTGAAGTACGTAATCGTCTGATTAGCATGAACAACCGTGAGTGGTTGTCTGACTTGATTGTGGTGGATTTACCTAAAGATGATGTAATCTTGGGTATTGACTGGATGGATCGTCACGATGCCGTCCTTAGCGTCCGTAAGTGAATGGTGACCGTCACATCGGATGATGGCGTCGAGTGTATTTTTCGGGGTGATAATCCCAATCATTCTGGGAGAGTCATCAGCGCTATGAAGGCTATGAGATTACTAAACCAGGGATGCATTGGTTATTGGTGTTACATGACTAAGACAGCTGACCGGCCAGTCAAATTGATTGATATTCCAGTAGTTCGAGATTATCCAGATGTATTTCCAGACGAGCTTCCAGGAATACCCCCACAGCGAGAGGTGGAATTCACCATTGAGTTGGAGCCAGGGACGTCCCCGCTTTCAAAAGCACCATACCGTATGGCCCCGACTGAGATGCAGGAATTGAAAAGACAACTCGAAGAATTAACTGAGAAGGGATATGTTCGGCCCAGTGCATCCCCTTGGGGGGCGCCGGTGTTATTCGTACGGAAGAAGGACGGATCGCTGCGTTTGTGTATCGATTACCGGGAGCTGAACAAAGTAACAATTAAGAACAAGTATCCTTTACCTCGCATCGATGATCTATTGGATCAGCTCCAGGGAGCCGCTGTATTTTCCAAAATCGACTTGAGGTCTGGGTACCACCAATTGCGGATTCGAGAGTCTGACGTTCCGAATACAGCTTTTCGCACTCGCTATGGGCATTATGAGTTCGTTGTCATGCCATTCGGACTGACTAATGCACCTGCAGTATTCATGGAATTGATGAATCGGGTTTTTATTAATTATCTGGATCATTTTGTAGTCGTTTTTATTGACGATATCTTGGTCTACTCTCGTGATCATGAGGAGCATGAGTGTCACCTCCGCCAGGTTCTCGATGCGTTAAGGCGAGAACAACTCTATGGAAAATTTTCTAAGTGTGAATTCTGGATGTCTGAAGTTATTTTTCTGGGTCATGTGATATCAGCAGAGGGAGTAAGAGTAGACCCACAGAAGACGGAAGCTATCCGAGATCGGCTACCCAAGAACGTGAAGGAAGTTCGTAGTTTTCTGGGTCTAGTAGGCTATTACAGACGATTCGTGGAAGGATTTTCCAAAATTGCTCAACCGATGACTAATCTGTTGAGAAAAGATAAGAAGTACTTGTGGTCGGAAGCATGTCAGCAAAGTTTTGATGAACTCAAAGGTCGATTAATTTCAGCACCTGTTTTGGTACTACCTAGAGAAACGGAAGGATTCGCGGTATACAGCGATGCATCGAGGCAGGGCCTTGGCTGCGTGTTAATGCAGGACGGGAAAGTGATCGCCTATGCGTCCAGACAGTTGCATCCTTACTAGGTCAACTACCCGACTCATGACTTGGAGTTAGCAGCCGTAGTGTTTGCTTTAAATATCTGGCGCCACTATCTGTATGGAGTTACCTGCCAGATTTTTACGGACCACAAGAGCCTGAAGTATATTTTTACCCAGAAGGAGTTGAATATGAGACAAAGGAGGTGGTTAGAGCTAATCAAAGACTATGATATCGAGATCCTTTATCATCCAGGCAAGGCAAACGTGGTTGCCGATGCCTTGAGCCGCAAGACGGTGCAGGAGCAGATGCTAGCTCGTTTGACCGCCCAGAGGGAGTTGCAATTAGAGCTCATGAGACCAGAGATTGAGGTCTGGATACAACGCATTCAGGGACAACTGTGCATGCTTGAGATTTCACCATCCATTGATGAGACGATCAGGACGAAACAGATGTCGGACCCATTCTTATCCAGAATTCGAGGAGAAATCGATCAGGGGAAGGCCCCTGGATTTGTGGTTCACGAGGATGGACTGTTACGCTTTAAAAATCGAGTGTGTGTACCAGCAGACGAAGAGTTGAGGAATACTATTCTGAAGGAGGCTCATGCTACCCCGTATTCCATACACCCGGGATCAAACAAAATGTATAAGGATTTGAAGCCGTATTATTGGTGGGGTAACATGAAACGGGAGGTTGCCGAATTTGTTTCGAAATGTTTGACCTGTCAGCAGGTCAAGATTGAGCATCAACGACCAGCTGGCATGATGAAACCGCTTCCGATTCCCGAGTGGAAGTGGGAAGACATATCGATGG
This sequence comes from Orobanche coerulescens, assembly GCA_033398695.1. NCBI lineage: Eukaryota > Viridiplantae > Streptophyta > Magnoliopsida > Lamiales > Orobanchaceae > Orobanche > Orobanche coerulescens. Next base: position 123,624,299 of record CM065802.1, on the reverse strand, counting down.
ACTTTATTACTAGTTTACCGACGAGCCGTCGAGGCATGAATACGATTTGGGTAGTTGTGGATCGATTGACTAAATCAGCCCACTTCTTGGAGATCAAGGATACTTGGGGCCCTGAGAGATTGGCCCAATTATTCATCAAAGAGATTGTGAGACTGCATGGCACCCCTAAGAGTATTGTATCAGATCGGGACGGACGGTTCGTGTCGCACTTCTGGAAGGCGGTTCATCGTGCTATGGGTACACAGTTGAACTTCAGTACGGCTTTTCATCCTCAGACCGACGGTCAGTCTGAGAGGACAATTCAAACTTTAGAGGTTATGTTAAGGGCATGTGCTCTCGATTGGAAGCCTGACTGGGAAGCCCAACTGCCGTTGGTAGAATTCACATACAATAACAGCTGGCACGCCTCGATCATGATGGCACCTTATGAGGCATTATATGGTCGTCGTTGTAGGTCCCCTTTATGCTGGGACGAATTATCTGAATCTATTGGTACGGAACCTGATATGTTATTGGCAGCCCGCGAGAAGATTTCCCTGATCAAGAGCCGTCTATTAACGGCCCAAAGCCGCCAGAAATCATATGCAGATAATCGTCGACGACCACTCGAGTTTGAAGTTGGTGACCGTAATCGGTCAAAGTATCTCCTACTAGAGGTGTTTTCCGATTCGGGAAGAGAGGCAAATTGAGCCCAAGGTATATTGGTCCGTTTGAGATCCTGGAACGAGTAGGCGACCTAGCCTATCGTTTAGCATTACCACCAACTTTGAGTCGGATTCACAACGTATTCCATGTATCTCAGTTAAGGAAGTATGTTGCTGATCCAAGTCACGTTATTCAATTCAATGAGGTTGAAATAGCCGACGACCATTCGTATGAGGAACAGCCTGTGCAGATACTCGAGAGAAGAATTAAACAGCTGAGGAACAAGACGATTCCCTTATTAAAAATTCAGTGGTCAAGACATGGAGTCGAGGAAGCTACGTGGGAGACTGAAGATAGCATGCGAGAGAGATACCCCGAACTGTTTACCCCTTAGTTTCGGGGACGAAACTCCTTTTAAGGGGGGAGTATGTAATACCCTCGCCTTTAATATTGTATTTCATGATTTAAGTTAAGTATTTTCGCACCATATCTGTGATGTGTAACATGTACCGACGAATTATGTTAAGTTGGATTCATGGTCATTCATACTATATTAGTTTTTGGGTGATATTGCGAAAATTCCATTTATGCTCGTTATAGTACTTAACGTACGTTAACATGTATTCTTAACGTATGCTATGAAGGCCGCCTTACGTACGTAACACCAATACGTTAACGTACGTAATGCGGAAGATCCTCCAGCAGTCCGCCTTTCGGCGGGTGGGGCCGAGCAGGGGTAGGTGGTCGGGAGTCGATCGCGACAGCCAAGTCAACGGCCATTACGTACGTAATAGCTGCCTGGTTACGTACGTAACGAACTGCGTGTTTTTAGACAGGGAGATTTGATGAAATTGGTTACGTACGTAATGATCATGAGATTACATACGTAAAGACTATAACGTACGTTAACCACGTTCGTTAACGTACGTAATGTTAAGTTCAGATTATAAATGTATGACTTGCCATTCACTTCCTACTCGACCTCTTTCAATCTCCCAACTTAGGAACGATTCCCTTCCCTTCCAACTTCATTTCTAAGCCTTCCTAACTTGGGTTGGAGCTTCAACACTTGATTGGTGACTTGGAGAGCTAGAGATTGAAGTGTATTCCTTGGAGTGTTGGTGTTGTTCTTCATTTTAAGGTTGGTCTTTCTTTAACTCATATCAATTCCATGTTTATGATGATGTTAGTAGATAAATACTTCACATAATGTTAGTTTAAACTAGTGTAAACATGATAAGTTAATTGAATCATACTCAAACCAAGTGAAGATTAATTTTGAAGGTATTAGTGTTACTTCTTGATGTAAATAACTTCATAATGTGATTGTGTTGATAATGATATACATAAAACCTGAGGTATAGCATGATAATCGGAAGTTAATTTTAGTCTCAACACTAGGAACATGTTAGGGATGATATCCTTAATGATTAAAAGTGAGAAATGTTAAATTTGTCTTGAACATTCTATTGATTCTTGAAGGTAGTATGGAACCATGATTTTTGGCCTCTAAAACCTTTGTAATAAAATTGTTGGAAAGATGATATTAACCCTTTGTAGATGATCTTTGTTAGATGAATGAAGTTACTTCAAAAATCTAAAGTATCCAATGATATAACTAGGCTTTTAATAAATTCTTCAAAGTAAAACAATGAATGTTGATAGAAGGAAGTTGTAATCTTCATATGTTCGAACCTATCGATTTCGTTAAAGGGCGTTAATCGCTACATTGATAGGTTGATAATGTTCTTAAGAGAATTGTGTTGAATATGATGATACAAATACGGTAGATGAATAGCCGAATTCCATTTCATTAATCCGTGCATGTCAAGAGGCGTAAATTAAGATAATGTTCTTAATTCACTAAAAACTTGAACTTATGTTTCATATAATAATCAAGTTTTGAATGAAATCATTGGTAAAATAATGAAGAAGGTAATTAAACACAACTTATATCGTAATTGGAAGTGTCGATGATTTGAAAAGATATTTTCACGATATTGCATTGATGATAAACTGTACATCAAGAATTTGACATCAAGATTAGAATATGTAATGAACATGATAAACATACGATGATTTGTAATAAGAACATTAAAATGGTCAATAGGATAATCTATTTATTCAAGTAAATTTACGAATATTGTTTATGCGATAATACCATTATCATACGAATGTGTTGTTGAATGAATTATATTTCATTCAAGGTTGCTTGTTCACATGAGTATTGTTAGACGAGGATACCGTTCGTTTGACCATTCAAAGAAGGATTATTCGTCTACGGAATTGAGGCAAGTTATCTTGCTTTGTTATAGTGATGGTTGAATTCTTGTGATTATTATGCGTTTCGTGTGTATGAAATGTTCTATGATTCGTGATATGGTGATACCCTTGATCGTATTGTCATGGTGTTGGGGATGATACCCCCGAAATTACCGTCCTTATTACCGTTAGTCCTTTTGAGCTTTGTTGACACTTCGGTGAGTTGTTCGATTCCCTGGTAAAAGTGTAATTCGTTGAGTTTCGTTGTCATGTTGTATCGTGACATCTCTGGAGTCATATCTGCGCGCCGATTGGTTATGTGTAGGATTTTTAGCCGGGCACTTGATGATCATGCGTGGATGTTTTCTGCATTTAGATCGTGCACATGAGACGTAGTTCGTGAGGCTAATTAGGTACATCGTCCCACGTATATTCTGGATTCCGTATACGGGGTGGACATGTGCACGGACACATTTCCGGATCGGGCGTACTGTGACGTCCGTCTTGAGCCATAGTATATGGTCGTTCGTATACTTGATTATGTTCGACAGTTTGGACTGATTGTTTATACGCCTTCGGGGTATATTCAGTAGTCGGTGGATTTCTTTGAAATCAGTATATATGAATTGTATAATGTCATGAGAATTATTATCATGTATAGCTGACCCTGTGGTTTGGGGCGAAATACTTTTATTTCAGGGCGAGGAAAGGGCAAGGCACAGGAGGAGCACAATGGCGACGGAGGATTCTGATGTATGCTATTTCGGGGGCCCCGAGTCTTTTGGTTGTTCGGTTATGTTTTAAGCGTGACTTTCGTTTTATTTTTGTGTCGGATGAATGTACTAAAACTTGTTAGGTACTGCCCATCGTCATATGGTATGTACCGAGTTTGGATCCTGTGTATGTTTGCTTGTATTTAAAAACATGAATAACTCATACTCCACATCGGGGTTTTGATAAATATTGTGGTACGGTGCCACGTTGTCAGATTTTAAGTGTATATTGTGATATCGCCTGGTGGGTCCCAGGAGGGATCCACGGCACTGTAATAGCCACTGTTTTTGGGCTGTTACAGGTCGGGAGTCGATCGCGATAGCCAAGTCAACGGCTATTACGTACGTAATAGCTATATAGTTACGTACGTAACGAATTGCGTGTTTTGAGGCAGAAAGATCTGATGAAATTGGTTACGTACGTAATGATCATAAGATTACGTACGTAAGGGCTATAACGGACGTTAACCACTTTCGTTAACGTATGTAATGCCGAGTTCAGATTATAAAAGTATGACTTGCCATTCATTTCCTACTCGACCCTTTCAACCTCCCAACTGAGAACCGATTCCTTTCCCTTCCAACTTCGTTTCTAAGCCTTTCTAACTTGTGTTGGAGCTTCAGCACTTGATTGGTGACTTGGAGAGTTAGAGATTGAAGTGTATCCCTTGAAGTGTTGGTGTTGTTCTTCATTTTAAGGTTGGTCTTTCTTTAACTCATATCAATTCCATGCTTATGATGATGTTAGTAGATAAATACTTCACATAATGTTAGTTTAAACTAGTGGAAACATGATAAGTTAATTGAATCATGTTCAAACTAAGTGAAGATTAACATTGAAGGTATTAGTGTTACTTCTTGATGTAAATAACTTCATAATGTGATTGTGTTGATAATGATATACATAAAACCTGATGTATAGCATGATAATCGGAAGGTGATTATAGTCTTAACACTAGGAACATGTTAGGGATGATATCCTTAGTGATTAAGGGTGAGAAATGTTAAACTTGTCTTGAACATTCAATTGATTCTTGGAGGTAATATGGAACCATGATTTTTGGCCTCTAAAACCTTTGTAATAAAATTGTTGGAAGATTATGTAACCCTTTGAAGATGACCTTCGCTAGATGGGATGAAGTTACTTCAAAAATTTCAAGTATCCAATGATATAACTAGGCTTTTAATAAATTCTTCAAAGTAAAACAATGGATGTTGATAGAAGGAAGTTGTAATCTTCATATGTTCAAATTAATCGATTTCGTTAAAGGGTGTTCATCACTACATTAATAGGTTGTTAATGTTCTTAAGAGGATTGTGTTGAATATGATGATACAAATGCGGTAGATGAGTAGCCGAATTCAATTTCATTAATCCGTGCGTGTTAAGAGACTTAAATTAAGATGATGTTCTTAGTTCTCAGTAATCAAGTTTTGAATGTAATCGTTGGTAAAATAATGAAGAACGTAATTAAACACAAACTTATATCGTAATTGGAAGTGTCGATGATTTGAAAAGATATTTTCACGATATTACATTGATAATAAACTAGACATCAAGTATTTGACATTAAGGTTAGAATATGTGAATGAACATGATAAACATACGATGAATTGTAATAAGAACATTAAAATGATCAATAGGATAATTGATTTATTCAAGTAAATTTACGAATATTATTTATGTAATAATACCGTTATCGTACGAATGTGTTGTTGAATGAATTACATTTCATTCAAGGTTGCTTGTTCACGTGAGTATTGTTAGATGAGGATACCGTTCGTTTGACCATTCAAAGAAGGATTATTCATCTACGGAATTGAGGCAAGTTATCTTGCCTGGTTATAATGATGGTTGAATTTTTGTGATTATTATGCGTTTCGTGTGTATGAAATGTTCTGATAATCTATGATTCGTGATATGGTGATACCCTTGATCGTATTGTCATCGTGTTGGGGATGATATACCCGAAATTACCGTCCTTGTTACCGTTAGTCCTTCTGAGCTTTGTTGACACTTCGGTGAGTTGTTCGATTCCTTGGTAAAAGTGTAATTCGTTGAGTTTCATTGTCATGTTGTATCGTGACATCTCTGGAGTCATATCTGCGCGCCGATTGGTTATGTGTAGGATTTTTTGCCGGGCACTTGATGATCATGCGTGGATGTTTTCCGCATTTAGATCGTGCACACGAGACGTAGTTCGTGAGGCTAATTAGGTACATCGTCCCACGTATATTATGGATTCCATACACGGGGTGGACATGTGCACGAACACATTTCCGGATCGGGCGTACTGTGACTTCCGTCTTGAGCCATATTATATGGTCGCTCGTATATTTGGTTATGATCGACAGTTGGGACTGATTGTTTATACGCCTTCGGGGTATATTCAGTAGTCGATGGTTTTCTTTGAGATCAGTATATATATATATATATATATATATATATATATATGAATTGTATAATGTCATGAGAATTATTATCATGTATAGCTGACCCTGTGGTTTGGGGCGAAATACTTGTATTTCAGGGCGAGGAAAGGGCAAGGCACAAGAGGAGCACAATGGCGATGGAGGGTTCTGAAGTATGCTATTTCGGGGGGCCCGAGTCTTTTGGTTGTTCGGTTATGTTTTATTGTGACTTTCATTTTAGTTTGTGTCGAATGAATGTACTAAAATTTGTTAGGTACTGCCCATCGTCATATGGTCTGTACCGAATTTGGATCCTGTGTATGTTTGCTCGTATTTAAATGTAACACCCCCAGATCCGACCGGGAATATTACAGCGCCGTGGGCCCCGAGATGGAACCCACAAGGCTGAAGGAAATTTTCGCAAACATTTATCAATGCCCAAGAGGCTAACGACGGTACTGTCTTTTAAAAATATTTGAAGACTCGATAAAATCCGTTTAACAAACCGTCGTAAAATCTCATTTGAAACCACAAGGCCCGAATGCCAAAACTCAACAGTTTAAAAAACATACGTTAAGCTATTGCTTACACGTACCGACAGACTAAATTTAGAAAACGATTGCCAAAGTGACCTAAGTTACCAGATACCAAAGGCCATTTAAAAATACTCACGCAGCGTAAAAAGACAAACAATTTAAAATACTCTAACAGCGGAAATACAACAACTGATCAGAAACTCAATACACAAATACATGTCCTAGCCAGTATCCTCCGGGAAGTTCATCTCTCCACGACCGCTACAAGCTTGATAATGCAAGAACCTAAAAAGAAAGCCCACGACGGGGTCAGCCATAACCATCACATCTCGTCAATAATTACATATCAATGGAAATACTAAGTAAGAATACGACCAATGTAATCTTACCGTTGTAACTTTACAAGAATCCACGATTCGTATCCTTAACAACACATTAAGATAATACCGAAATATCTGTACGGTATCTCAACAATACTCAAGGTTCTCAAAACATTATCATAACTCGCGATACGGAAATTATACCAACTCTGGCCAATTCAATCCGTCGGATAACGTCGACAATTCCAATACGATAATTATTGTCCATCAAAGACAAGTACCAAGGAAATACGGAACATACCTCAAGATACGAAATACCATTACCATCACGTCAGTCTAATCCGAGATCAGATCAACACAATATACGGACATGGTCCTAACACAAGACCTACAAATGCATACTCATATGACAACGTCAATATGATCACAACAATAACGACAATGTATACTTATGGCAAACCCATAATATACATATGCACAACAACAATACATGGCAATCCGATAATCCAGCGTTCACTGCCTAGATCCCCCGATGATCCCGTCAGACCAACCCGAGGTGGAAAACCCGTCCGATGATCCAGCGCACGCTAGCATAGATCCCCCGATGATCCCGTCGGACCAACCCGAGGTGGACATATGACAACAATGCACAACTGCAAAAAACAATAGTACACAATGCACGACACCAACAATGCACAAATGCATGATAACAACGATACACGAATGTATCATGACATGATCGACACAAATAATAAAAATGATTAGAGTACTTGCCCCGAGTCCTTCGAGAACGATCTCAATGTCTAAACCATCACGAACCATTATCCTCAATACTCGACGGTCCAAAGTATCACGGATTGCAGATAATTCATATCTTCGTCTTTATCACAATATATCCTCGATATACATGTATACCAATAACAAAAGTAAATCATATACATTATGATTTAGATTCCCAAAACTCGAATACGATTTATAATCTCAAATCTCCTGTGATTACGATTATAAACATTGCTATACGAATTATACACGAATGAAACGGAAACCATTCATTAAATATTATGAACTGAGCAAGTAATAACTTACCTCGATACCGATACGACGATGATGAAGTCGTTACCAAATCCATTGTCGTCATCTACAAGTTCCTCGGTCCCGACCAAAGCAATTCACGAACATCCTCGAACACGACCGCATCATACGGTTATAAACACCGATCAATAAACTTGACCTATTACAATAATCGATTAAACAACAATCCGATAATAATCAGCAACCGTTAAAACCAATTCACAAACCCAATGGCTCAACAATATCTCAGTTAAAAACTAGTCGGATCAATCCAACTCAAACCAGCACGAATTCATAACCACAACACGAAAATACTGCACTTTCTGCCTTCTTAGCGCACGTTAATCACTTAACGTAGCGTACGCTAAGTTGCTCCCGTTAGTGCGCGTTAGGCAGTAATCTTAGCGTGCGCTAATGCTGTACAGTTGCATGTATTTCGGATACCGATCAACATATGACGATTATCAAGAACACTAAGTGATTCTGAACCATGTACATAGCTATCAAACAACGAAATCCAATATCTTTTAACATATAGGTAATCATCCGACTCTTAATTCAAGTCATATATTCATATTTCATCTTCCTTAATATCAACAACCTAAACACCAAGAACTCATAATCATGCCATGATCACCATCATATGAAGAAACCAACAACAACAACATCAAAGATCCGAATTGAAGGAAGACATTGGCCAACATATCTCTTTGAAGATAAACAACACATTCGAAACCATCCAAATCATATCAATACTCATAACTCGGTAACCAGTCTCATAATCATACTTATCAACTTGTTTATATGATAATCATTAACACAAGAACATCAATCTTCAATCCAAAACGAAATCCAAAGGTGAAGAACTATTACCTTGTATAGACGAACCATGAAGGAGAACAATCACTTCATTCCAAGAATCATCAATAACTTCAAGAACAAGACTATAATTCATGATCCCCAGCTTAATCTTGTTAAAGATCATCATCTCTCAGTGTTTTTGTACCTCGAGTACCTCCCAGGGCTCTCTCTATCGAGTGAAAGGAAAGAAGTGGACGAAATGCTTCATAACACCCTCCTGTCCCTTTTTATAAAGTGTATTACTAGTGTGCGCTAAACCTTATGTTTAGCGTGCGCTACGGCCTTAGCGTGCGTTAACCGACTTTTGTTAGCGTGCGCTATCGCAATCCATAGGCTACTGTCTGGCTTCGTACAATGACTTACGTACGTAATGCCCATGCCTTAGCGTACGTAAATGCCTATATTTAGCGTACGCAAGTGTTCTTCCATAGCGTGCGCTAATCATAGTTGACTTGATTGTCTGTATGCTCCGAAGACTGGTCCACACGCCGAAAGTGCTGACGAGGATAAGATTCCTTTTTGTCCGATATACAGTTAGCGTGCACTAACCATCATGCATTAGCGTGCGCTAACACTACATTACAACATCCGTTGACTTACCAGAATGTGCGCCGAAAGTGGCCTGGTCCACACGTAGATTCCTTCTTATCTGACTGCACTAGCGTGCGCTACATTCTGCCTCTAGCGTGCGCTAACCATGAACGATAGCGTGCGCTATACTTGACCATTAGCGCGCGCTAGTCAGGCTATACTTAGCCATTTCCAACTCTTCTCGTCTGTCTCGACATACTGGATACGTACACTCACGCACTGAATATATATACTTAATTCCATAATATTCTCATATGACACATAATATCCTCAATTGCAATTGTCGACCAAGTACGACAATTATACCGATACTGACATCTCAGTCCTTCATTTATTTTATCTATCTTACCTGCATTCCATCTTGTACAATATAACTTCGGATAAAATAATATTAAACAACGGTAGTAGAAATTAGGATATTACATACTACACCACTTAAAATAAGTTTCGTCATAGTAACTTGCAATCCGTCAGAATAACAAACAAACCGTTCACCAAGATATTCGAAACCATCACGACGACGATCGATCGTCATCACTAACGAATAATCAAACAAGACACTTACAAATGCGCAAAGTCGACGATCTACTGAGATCCTAGCAAGTGACTCCTCTGTAAAGTCTCAACACGCTTACGATCATCATTTCATGAGTCCCATCAAAACATAACATCTTCAGATGAAATAATCTATCTGTTTCAATTATGTTTGTCTGATTACACAATCCAGTCTCAATTCTGATAAAATGAATAATACACGATACATCTGTGAAACAACTGCCCAACAAATTTAGAAATATCGACACAAAATCTGAACGCTCATATGATCATTAACAATGATCAACCAATAAATTAACCGAGAGTATCATCGACACGATATCCTCTGATACGACCAATCTAAAGGTCAAAACGCAGTCGAGAATATCATCAACATGATAAACTCCTATTATTACCAACGAACGATTAACGGTAATCGAGAATACCTTCACACGGTAAGCTCCAACACGATCAACGCAGAACCACAGTAACCGATATAGAGTTCTCAAAACGACACACCAATCACATACAGTGGATCTCAACGAAACACAACCGACTAGTGAACTTTCCCCTCGGCATACGAACAACGAATCGCAAATCGACGAAGATACCAATTCATACAAGGAGTGGGAACGACCACTCAATATCCAAAACAACCAACATGGGGTCACCATCCCCAAATTTACACTTACAAAGAAATCATTCAAAGATCACTATGTTAAAATTGCGCTACTACCGCACCAATGGAATCACGTAGTACATATGTTCCGGTTTCACAATATCCCAAGTTTTCAAAATAATATTATGTGCATGAATCTACAACACGCAACATGTTTCTCTTATCCGATAACTCAACCGATCATCACCGGATAATCAAACTGCCATACTAAAGTTCGAATCTCTTTTCCTTGTACCATCGATATGATATGCCCGATGCACTAAATGCGTATGTACATCAATCACATTTTCAAAACCAGTTTGAAATCATATAATCTTGTCAAGGAGACAAATTTTCGAAAGTTCTTTCAAAAATTTCAAAACTCAAAACATAAATTTTGGTAAGACCACCAAATCAATTCTCGAAAAATAAACTGGCTCGCTGGTGCCAAGTATTTGATAACAGTTTCCTTCGAATCCACACAATTTCGAAGTTTTAAAATGAAAACTATGCAAATGATTGACCACATCCGTACTCCTATATACCAATCCGACTCGTCACAAATCCCACTGATATTCCATCAGAAAACTACACGATAGAATCCAAAATATCAATGTATAAACTCCGACAAAAACTCCTTTTCCACATATGACTCGCAACGTCAATCATTTTCCATCCTGGATCACCTCAATTATGCTATGACAATGCATTGAAACAAATCAACATAGCGAAAGACTTCCCGAGAAGTTTCTTTTGAACAAGTAATCCAGAACCCCGAAAGGCAGGAACGACATAGATAAATGATTGATAAAGTGTTTTACAAGTCTCGGGAGTTTTTAAGAAAACAGAAAAGTCTTTTGAAATATTAGGGTCTCAGCCCGTATCTCGTTCCGCATTACAAGAAGCTTAAAAAGTAGGAAACTCTTTTTCGGACCCCAAGTCCTGAGTTATAAAACAATTTCAAAAAATCTATTGGGTCTCGGCCCAAAAATCATTTACGGTAAAACATCCGTAAAACATTCATTTTGAAAAGTATCATTTTCAAATGCTCAAAAACAGTTCATATATCTCAAAATGAATTAACATGACTACATGTTCTCCTGAACAATCCACAATATTTCTCCCAAATGCACAGCTCCGTTCCAAAACTTAATCGACATACTGATTTCCAAAATCATAACTTCTCAAGATCATCAATCCTGTCCCAACTCTGTCATCTTATACTGTAACGCATAATATCTTTCTGAACCTCAGAACATATCAACTTAGAACGACAATAAATCTCAATGCAATTCAAAAATCCAATACTTACAGATCGTGAAGCCGACGATTCCCCGTGATACTAGCACATGTCTCGACTCAAGAAAATACTCGACGCAGATATTTTCAAAACACACATTTGCCAAATTAGTTCGACTCAAGAACACAATACATCTCATTCCAGAGAATCTCGTTAACACCATTTGGAAAAGTTATAACAAGCCCAGTACGATACTGGCAAATCCGATAATGCACAAGCCTGAGTGAACAACAAAAACTCACGGCTCTAATATTTTTCAATCGACAACTCAAATGACGCGACAGAAATACGACCCAACTCGACCCAACTGCCTAGGTTTTCTCAACCTAAGCTCCGATACCATATTCTGTAACACCCCGCATCCGACCGGAATATTACAGCCGTGGGCCCCGAGATGGAACCCACAAGGTCAAGGAAATTTTCGCAAACATTTATCAATGCCAAGAGGCTAACGACGATCGTTTTAAAAAAATATTTGAAGACTCGATAAAATCCGTTTAACAAACCGTCGTAAAATCTCATTTGAAACCACAAGGCCCGAATGCCAAAACTCAACAGTTTAAAAAACATACGTTAAGCTATTGCTTACACGTACCGACAGAATAAATTTAGAAAACGATTGCCAAAGTGACCTGAGTTACCAGATACCAAAGGCCATTTAAAAATACTCATGCAGCGGAAAAAGACAAACAATTTAAAATACTCTAAGAGCGGAAATACAACAACTGATCAGAAACTCAATACACACATACATGTCCTAGCCAGTATCCTCCGGGAAGTTCATCTCTCCACGACCGCTACAAGCTTGATAATGCAAGAACCTAAAAAGAAAGCCCACGACGGGGTCAGCCATAATATCCAACAATGATAACCATCACATCTCGTCAATAATTACATATCAATGGAAATACTAAGTAAGAATACGACCAATGTAATCTTACCGTTGTAACTTTAGAAGAATCCACGATTCGTATCCTTAACAACACATTAAGATAATACCGAAATATCTGTACGGTATCTCAACAATACTCAAGGTTCTCAAAACATTATCATAACTCGCGATACGGAAATTATACCAACTCTGGCCAATTCAATCCGTTGGATAACGTCGACAATTCCAATACGATAATTATTGTCCATCAAAGACAAGTACCAAGGAAATACGGAACATACCTCAAGATACGAAATACCATTACCATCACGTCAGTCTAATCCGAGATCAGATCAACACAATATACGGACATGGTCCTAACACAAGACCTACAAATGCATACTCATATGACAACGTCAATATGATCACAACAATAACGACAATGTATACTTATGGCAAACCCATAATATACATATGCACAACAACAATACATGGCAATCCGATAATCCAGCGTTCACTGCCTAGATCCCCCGATGATCCCGTCATACCAACCCGAGGTGGAAAACCCGTCCGATGATCCAGTGCACGCTAGCATAGATCCCCCGATGATCCCGTCGGACCAACCCGAGGTGGACATATGACAACAATGCACAACTGCACAAAACAACAGTACACAATACACGACACCAACAATGCACAAATGCATGATAACAACGATACACGAATGTATCACGACATGATCGACACAAATAATAAAAATGATTAGAGTACTTGCCCCGAGTCCTTCGAGAACGATCTCAATGTCTAAACCATCACGAACCATTATCCTCAATACTCGACGGTCCAAAGTATCACGGATTGCAGAAAATTCATATCTTCGTCTTTATCACAATATATCCTCGATATACATGTATACCAATAACAAAAGTAAATCATATACATTATGATTTAGATTCCCAAAACTCGAATACGATTTATAATCTCAAATCTCCTGTGATTACGATTATAAACATTGCTATCTGAATTATACGAATGAAACGGAAACCATTCATTAAATATTATGAATCGAGCAAGTAATAACTTACCTCGATACCGATACGACGATGATGAAGTCGTTACCAAATCCATTGTCGTCATCTACAAGTTCCTCGGTCCCGACCAAAGCAATTCACGAACATCCTCGAACACGACCGCATCATACGGTTATAAACACCGATCAATAAACTTGACCTATTACAATAATCGATTAAACAACAATCCGATAATAATCAGCAACCGTTAAAACCAATTCACAAACCCAACGACTCAACAATATCTCAGTTAAAAACTAGTCGGATCAATCCAACTCAAACCAGCACGAATTCATAACCACAACACGAAAATACTGCACTTTCTGCCTTCTTAGCGCACGTTAATCACTTAACGTAGCGTACGCTAAGTTGCTCCCGTTAGCGCGCGTTGGGCAGTAAGCTTAGCGTGCGCTAATGCTGTACAGTTGCATGTATTTCAGATACCGATCAACATATGACGATTATCAAGAACACTAAGTGATTCTGAACCATGTACATAGCTATCAAACAACGAAATCGAATATCTTTTAACATATAGGTAATCATCCGACTCTTAATTCAAGTCATATATTCATATTTCATCTTCCTTAAAATCAACAACCTAAACACCAAGAACTCATAATCATGCCATGATCACCATCATATGAAGAAACCAACAACAACAACATCAAAGATCCGAATTGAAGGAAGACATTGGCCAACATATCTCTTTGAAGATAAACAACACATTCGAAACCATCCAAATCATATCAATACTCATAACTCGGTAACCAATCTCATAATCATACTTATCAACTTGTTTATATGATAATCATTAACATAAGAACATCAATCTTCAATCCAAAACGAAATCCAAAGGTGAAGAACTATTACCTTGTATAGACGAACCATGAAGGAGAACAATCACTTCATTCCAAGAATCATCAATAACTTCAAGAACAAGACTTTAATTCATGATCCCCAACTTAATCTTGTTAAAGATCATCATCTCTCAGTGTTTCTGTACCTCGAGGACCTCCTGTGGCTCTCTATCGAGTGAAAGGAAAGAAGTGGACGAAATGCTTCATAACACCCTCCTGTCCCTTTTTATAAAGTGTATTACTAGCGTGCGCTAAACCTTATGTTTAGCGTGCGCTACGGCCTTAGCGTGCGTTAACCGACTTTTGTTAGCGTGCGCTATCGCAATCCAGAGGCTACCGTCGGCCCGTCAATGACTTACGTACGTAATGACCATGCCTTAGCGTACGTAAATGCCTATATTTAGCGTACGCAAGTGTTCTTCCATAGCGTGCGCTAATCATAGTTGACTTGATTGTCTGTATGCTCCCAAGACTGGTCCACACGCCGAAAGTGCTGACGAGGATAAGATTCCTTTTTGTCCGATATACAGTTAGCGTGCGCTAACCATCATGCATTAGCGTGCACTAACACTACATTACAACATCCGTTGACTTACCAGAACGTGCGCCGAAAGTGGCCTGGTCCACACGTAGATTCCTTCTGATCTGACTGCACTAGCGTGCGCTACATTCTGTCTCTAGCGTGCGCTAACCATGAACGATAGCGTGCGCTATACTTGACCATTAGCGCGCGCTAGTCAGGCTATACTTAGCCATTTCCAACTCCTCTCGTCTGTCTCGACATACTGGATACGTACACTCACGCACTGAATATATATACTTAATTCCATAATATTCTCATATGACACATAATATCCTCAATTGCAATTGTCGACCAAGTACGACAATTATACCGATACTGACATCTCAGTCCTTCATTTATTTTATCTATACTGTACAGATTCCACGCTGTACAATATATCTCGGATAAAATAATATTAAACAACGGTAGTAGAAATTCCGGATATTACATACTACACCACTTAAAATAAGTTTCGTCCTCGAAACTTGCAATCCGTCACAGAAAAACAAACAAACCGTTCGACCAAGATATTCCGAAACCATCACGACGACGATCAGTCGTCATCACTAACGAATAACTGAAACAACACACTTACAAATGCGCAAAGTCGACGATCTACTGAGATCCTAGCAAGTGACTCCTCTGTAAAGTCTCAACACGCTTACGGTCATCATTTCATGAGTCCCATCAAAACATAACATCTTCGGATGAAATAATCTATCTGTTTCAATTATGTTTGTCTGATTACACAATCCAGTCTCAATTCTGATAAAATGAATAATACACGATACATCTGTGAAACAACTGCCCAACAAATTTAGAAATATCGACACAAAATCTGAACGCTCATATGATCATTAACAATGATCAACCAATAAATTAACCGAGAGTATCATCGACACGATATCCTCCGATACGACCAATCTAAAGGTCAAAACGCAGTCGAGAATATCATCAACATGATAAACTCCTATTATTACCAACGAACGATTAACGGTAATCGAGAATACCTTCACACGGTAAGCTCCAACACGATCAACGCAGAACCACAAAGAATCGATATAGAGTTCTCAAAACGACACACCAATCACATACGGTGGATCTCAACGAAACACAACCGACCGGGTGAACTTTCCCCTCGACATACGAACAACGAATCGCAAATCGACGAAGATACCAATTCATACAAGGAGTGGGAACGACCACTCAATATCCAAAACAACCAACATGGGGTCACCATCCCCAAATTTACACTTACAAAGAAATCATTCAAAGATCACTATGTTAAAATTGCGCTACTACCGCACCAATGGAATCACGTAGTACATATGTTCCGGTTTCACAATATCCCAAGTTTTCAAAATAATATTATGTGCATGAATCTACAACACGCAACATGTTTCTCTTATCCGATAACTCAACCGATCATCACCGGATAATCAAACTGCCATACTAAAGTTCGAATCTCTTTTCCTTGTACCATCGATATGATATGCCCGATGCACTAAATGCGTATGTACATCAATCACATTTTCAAAACCAGTTTGAAATAATATAATCTTGTCAAGGAGACAAATTTTCGAAAGTTCTTTCAAAAATTTCAAAACTCAAAACATAAATTTTGGTAAGACCACCAAATCAATTCTCGAAAAATAAACTGGCTCGCTGGTGCCAAGTATTTGATAACAGTTTCCTTCGAATCCACACAATTTCGAAGTTTTAAAATGAAAACTATGCAAATGATTGACCACATCCGTACTCCTATATACCAATCCGACTCGTCACAAATCCCACTGATATTCCATCAGAAAACTACACGATAGAATCCAAAATCTCAATGTATAAACTCCGACAAAAACTCCTTTTCCACATATGACTCGCAACGTCAATCAGTTTCCATCCTGGATCACCTCAATTATGCTATGACAATGCATTCAAACAAATCAACATAGCGAAAGACTTCCCGAGAAGTTTCTTTTGAACAAGTAATCCAGAACCCCGAAAGGCAGGAACGACATAGATAAATGATTGATAAAGTGTTTTACAAGTCTCGGGAGTTTTTAAGAAAACAGAAAAGTCTTTTGAAATATTAGGGTCTCAGCCCGTATCTCGTTCCGCATTACAAGAAGCTTAAAAAGTAGGAAACTCTTTTTCGGACCCCAAGTCCTGAGTTATAAAACAATTTCAAAAAATCTATTGGGTCTCGGCCCAAAAATCATTTATGGTAAAACATCCGTAAAACATTCATTTTGAAAAGTATCATTTTCAAATGCTCAAAAACGATTCATATATCTCAAAATGAATTAACATGACTACATGTTCTCTCGAACAATCCACAATATTTCTCCCAAATGCACAAATTGCTCCAAAACTTAATCGACATACCGATTTCCAAAATCATAACTTCTCAAGATCATCAACCCCGTCCCAACTCGTCATCTTATACCGTAACGCATAATATCTTTCAGAACCTCAGAACATATCAACTTAGAACGACAATAAATCTCAATGCAATTCAAAAATCCAATACTTACAGATCGTGAAGCCGACGATTCCCCGTGATACTAGCACATGTCTCGACTCAAGAAAATACTCGACGCAGATATTTTCAAAACACACATTTGCCAAATCAGTTCGACTCAAGAACACAATACATCTCATTCCAGAGAATCTCGTTAACACCATTTGGAAAAGTTATAACAAGCCCAGTACGATACTGGCAAATCCGATAACGCACAAGCCTGAGTGAACAACAAAAACTCACGGCTCTAATATTTTTCAATCGACAACTCAAATGACGCGACAGAAATACGACCCAACTCGACCCAACTGCCTAGGTTTTCTCAACCTAAGCTCCGATACCATATTCTGTAACACCCCCAGATCCGACCGGGAATATTACAGCGCCGTGGGCCCCGAGATGGAACCCACAAGGCTGAAGGAAATTTTCGCAAACATTTATCAATGCCCAAGAGGCTAACGACGGTACTGTCTTTTAAAAATATTTGAAGACTCGATAAAATCCGTTTAACAAACCGTCGTAAAATCTCATTTGAAACCACAAGGCCCGAATGCCAAAACTCAATAGTTTAAAAAACATACGTTAAGCTATTGCTTACACGTACCGACAGAATAAATTTAGAAAACGATTGCCAAAGTGACCTGAGTTACCAGATACCAAAGGCCATTTAAAAATACTCATGCAGCGGAAAAAGACAAACAATTTAAAATACTCTAAGAGCGGAAATACAACAACTAATCAGAAACTCAATACACAAATACATGTCATAGCCAGTATCCTCCGGGAAGTTCATCTCTCCACGACCGCTACAAGCTTGATAATGCAAGAACCTAAAAAGAAAGCCCACGACGGGGTCAGCCATAATATCCAACAATGATAACCATCACATCTCGTCAATAATTACATATCAATGGAAATACTAAGTAAGAATACGACCAATGTAATCTTACCGTTGTAACTTTACAAGAATCCACGATTCGTATCCTTAACAACACATTAAAATAATACCGAAATATCTGTACGGTATCTCAACAATACTCAAGGTTGTCAAAACATTATCATAACTCGCGATACGGAAATTATACCAACTCTGGCCAATTCAATCCGTCGGATAACGTCGACAATTCCAATACGATAATTATTGTCCATCAAAGACAAGTACCAAGGAAATACGGAACATACCTCAAGATACGAAATACCATTACCATCACGTCAGTCTAATTCGAGATCAGATCAACACAATATACGGACATGGTCCTAACACAAGACCTACAAATGCATACTCATATGACAACGTCAATATGATCACAACAATAACGACAATGTATACTTATGGCAAACCCATAATATACATATGCACAACAACAATACATGGCAATCCGATAATCCAGCGTTCACTGCCTAGATCCCCCGATGATCCCGTCAGACCAACCCGAGGTGGAAAACCCGTCCGATGATCCAGCGCACGCTAGCATAGATCCCCCGATGATCCCGTCGGACCAACCCGAGGTGGACATATGACAACAATGCACAACTGCACAAAACAACAGTACACAATACACGACACCAACAATGCACAAATGCATGATAACAACGATACACGAATGTATCACGACATGTCGACACAAATAATAAAAATGATTAGAGTACTTGCCCCGAGTCCTTCGAGAACGATCTCAATGTCTAAACCATCATGAACCATTATCCTCAATACTCGACGGTCCAAAGTATCACGGATTGCAGATAATTCATATCTTCGTCTTTATCACAATATATCCTCGATATACATGTATACCAATAACAAAAGTAAATCATATACATTATGATTTAGATTCCCAAAACTCGAATACGATTTATAATCTCAAATCTCCTGTGATTACGATTATAAACATTGCTATACGAATTATACACGAATGAAACGGAAACCATTCATTAAATATTATGAACTGAGCAAGTAATAACTTACCTCGATACCGATACGACGATGATGAAGTCGTTACCAAATCCATTGTCGTCATCTACAAGTTCCTCGGTCCCGACCAAAGCAATTCACGAACATCCTCGAACACGACCGCATCATACGGTTATAAACACCGATCAATAAACTTGACCTATTACAATAATCGATTAAACAACAATCCGATAATAATCAGCAACCGTTAAAACCAATTCACAAACCCAACGACTCAACAATATCTCAGTTAAAAACTAGTCGGATCAATCCAACTCAAACCAGCACGAATTCATAACCACAACACGAAAATACTGCACTTTCTGCCTTCTTAGCGCACGTTAATCACTTAACGTAGCGTACGCTAAGTTGCTCCCGTTAGCGCGCATTGGGCAGTAAGCTTAGCGGTATTTCAGATACCGATCAACATATGACGATTATCAAGAACACTAAGTGATTCTGAACCATGTACATAGCTATCAAACAACAAAATCCAATATCTTTTAACATATAGGTAATCATCCGACTCTTAATTCAAGTCATATATTCATATTTCATCTTCCTTAATATCAACAACCTAAATACCAAGAACTCATAATCATGCCATGATCACCATCATATGAAGAAACCAACAACAACAACATCAAAGATCCGAATTGAAGGAAGACATTGGCCAACATATCTCTTTGAAGATAAACAACACATTCGAAACCATCCAAATCATATCAATACTCATAACTCGGTAACCAATCTCATAATCATACTTATCAACTTGTTTATATGATAATCATTAACACAAGAACATCAATCTTCAATCCAAAACGAAATCCAAAGGTGAAGAACTATTACCTTGTATAGACGAACCATGAAGGAGAACAATCACTTCATTCCAAGAATCATCAATAACTTCAAGAACAAGACTTTAATTCATGATCCCCAGCTTAATCTTGTTAAAGATCATCATCTCTCAGTGTTTCTGTACCTCGAGTACCTCCCAGGGCTCTCTCTATCGAGTGAAAGGAAAGAAGTGGACGAAATGCTTCATAACACCCTCCTGTCCCTTTTTATAAAGTGTATTACTAGCGTGCGCTAAACCTTATGTTTAGCGTGCGCTACGGCCTTAGCGTGCGTTAACCGACTTTTGTTAGCGTGCGCTATCGCAATCCAGAGGCTACCGTCGGCCAGACAATGACTTACGTACGTAATGCCCATGCCTTAGCGTACGTAAATGCCTATATTTAGCGTACGCAAGTGTTCTTCCATAGCGTGCGCTAATCATAGTTGACTTGATTGTCTGTATGCTCCCAAGACTGGTCCACACGCCGAAAGTGCTGACGAGGATAAGATTCCTTTTTGTCCGATATACAGTTAGCGTGCGCTAACCATCATGCATTAGCGTGCACTAACACTACATTACAACATCCGTTGACTTACGTAACGTGCGCCGAAAGTGGCACGGTCCACACGTAGATTCCTTCTGATCTGACTGCACTAGCGTGCGCTACATTCTGCCTCTAGCGTGCGCTAACCATGAACGATAGCGTGCGCTATACTTGACCATTAGCGCGCGCTAGTCAGGCTATACTTAGCCATTTCCAACTCCTCTCATCTGTCTCGACATACTGGATACGTACACTCACGCACTGAATATATATACTTAATTCCATAATATTCTCATATGACACATAATATCCTCAATTGCAATTGTCGACCAAGTACGACAATTATACCGATACTGACATCTCAGTCCTTCATTTATTTTATCTATACTGTACAGATTCCACGCTGTACAATATAACTCGGATAAAATAATATTAAACAACGGTAGTAGAAATTCCGGATATTACATTAAAGACATGAATAACTCATACTCCACACCGGGGTTTTGATAAGTATTGTGGTACGGTGCCACGTTGTCAGATTATAAATGTATATTGTGATATCGCCTGGTGGGTCCCGGTAGGGGTCCACGGCACTGTAATAGCCACTGTTTTTGGGCTGTTACAAAGAGTACAAGCGGTACTTGTCACTTTCTTGGACCTAGACTTGTGTCATGGTTCAGTAAGAAGCAATTGGCCCTCTCGCTTGCTGCAGATGAGTTGGAATATTATGCCGCTGTTAGTTGATGTATGCAGATTCTATGGATGCAACAACAGCTACAAGATTATGGAATCAGTGGCAGAGAGCCGCCAATCATGTGAGATAGCACGAGTCCAATTGCAATAACACACGACCCTACATTGCACTCGCGAACTATGCATATTGATATGAAGCATCACTTCATCAGGAATCATGTTGAGAATAAGGATGTTCGGATCGAGAAAATTCATAGAGACATTCAGTTGGCCGACATCTTTACAAGACTGCTCAGCACTACCAGATTTTGTATGCTTCGTCAAGAATTGGGAATGCTACAACATGACTTCCTGTAAGTTTTTACGCTTTTACTCATCAATTGGGGGGGAATGCTGTAAGACCCAAGACTATAGTATCCACTTTAATTAACCGTACAGTCAGAACAAGTCAGATAGTACTGTAGGACAAAGAAGGCATGAAACCTTACTACAGCTGACGCGTGCATTAATTAAGGGGGAATACAGTACTACTCTTGAATACAATATTAATCCAGATATTGGTGTAAGAATTGAATCCTGTATGTACCTTTTAAGGGGGAACGCTATATTTTTGCGTATACAGCACATACATTATAATATGTCAATTAATATTATAATACTATTCTATTTTTACAGAAAACGTTTTAAGTCCAAGTGCCCGGTTTACATTTCAAACGTTTTATCCTTTAAAGTTTTAAAAACAACTGGACTTCAATGCCTTAAACACTGATTTTAATAATTTCAAAAACGCCATTTCATGCAATAAGGGAAGACAAACTGTCAGAAGTGGGACCGGTTATCATTTCAAAAATAGATGGATAAGACGTACAAGTTACTCTGAATCCATCCTGGAATTTCTTTAGTAAATGGTTCCCATTCCTTAAATCTGACCGTTCACTGTATGAAACACTAATCTTTCCTCCACCCTATAAAAGGACTATATTTTGCTCCATTAGACTCTACGCTTTCAGCAAATTAAACGAGTCTTTAGCAAATAGTTTACATATCTTCTGCAATTTTCTGTGATATTTCCTAGTTTCTTCAAACTCTTTTTCTGCAAGAATCTAAACTTCCCAGACTTCTTCCCTTTCCATGAAGAAGAGAGAATCAATCATCGACAGATGCATCTTCGTCAGGTCCATGGTGATGGAGAGAATAAATCTCGAAGGAGAAGACTTCGTCGGAATGGAGGTCGTCGTTTCACGAGTGAAAAATTAAGGGTTGTATCGTCTTGCGAGCTACCACACTGAATTATACGATGAACATATAGTAGAAGAATTTTATTTGGATGCCTCGTTCAAGTACTCATATCAAAGAAGAAGAGGAGAAATTTCTGAAATCCCTGCAACTGTTCAAGGGATTGAGTTCTCTGTGAACAAAGATCTGTTGGAGAAACTATACAGGCTGCCTTCTGATGGCCTGAAAATGGAAGAACTTGAGACCTTCGGGTCGGAAAACCTTCTGGATGCCTACTGGAAACTATTCATGGGTGATGAGAATGCCAAGACATTCACCCCTCATGTCACAAGAAAAATTTCTGCCTGCCTTATGTTTATATTCATGACTTATGTTTCCGGGTAATTGAGAACCGGACATGAGCTTTCGAAATATGCACTAATCTACGCTTCAAAATGATGGTAGCCATCATGTTCGGAGAAAAGGTTAACTTGTGCCAAATACTGCTGAAGTGGATTCAGGAAGAGGCTGCAAAACTGAAACTGCAAATAAAGCATTCGGCCTCATTTTGAACTACATCCTCACCCACGGAGTAAAGCAATCTGTCAATGCCAATAAAATTGGCCATGGAAAAATTCACTGGTGAATGAAAGTCACTGTATTCAACAAGTCTCCCGTGATTGCTAAATGGCCGCACCCTCAAAGCATGCCGATCTCAAGTGACCCGAGGTACGTCACTGTGAGAATCTCGACCGAGGAAAAGAAAAGGAAGAGGACTGTCTCTGACAGCCTGTCACCTCATGCTGTAGAGAAGAAGAAGAAGAAGACAAAGAAGTCTTCTAAGGCCGAGGCTACAGTGACTACAGCGGTCATTGTAGATGTTCCCTCTATTCCAATAGCTAAATCAATCCCACATGGGACAACACCTATGGAAGAAACAGTTTCTGCAAAAACAGCAGATCCCGAGCCTATGGCGGCTATGACGGATGATCAACTCTTTGCCGAGCGGAAGGGTTCCGGCGAGTCGGCTGCCCCTTCGGCGCCAAATGCTGCTACTCCTAACAGGGTACCCACCCCTGTACGGAGTCCCTCTCCCCACAGGGTACCATCCCCTGTTCAGGATCCCTCTTCGAAATTAGCTCCCATACATGTTGCAGATCCCATACGGACAGTAGACCCAACTACTGTATGGAGTCCCTCCCCAACTGATATAATCAATACAATCCTTCTCCAGGTTCAAATTGAGGAAGCTTTCGAACGCTTCAGAATATGGAAGTCCTATAAGGTCTCCCCGTACGACACCCTGTACCACTGGTCTGACTGGAAGGAAGAGGAAATATTTTCTATGGAGGTCACGAACACCCACAATGTCGAAGTCCCGATCCGCTAGGAGGATCACTTTTTCCGTGAGCTCATTTCTGACTTTTACACGGCAAAAGAAAAGGCTAGACTCAATGGGAAGTTACAGTCCGGTGACAAAGCTCCATCTACCAGCCACTACTCCGACCGTGACTCAGACGACGATGAAGATGCCCTATAGGCCAGTCTAAGGATCAGCCTAGAAGAGGCCATGGAACATGAAATGGCCAAATTCATAAACCAACAGGCTCAGGGGACATGTGACAGACAACAATCCCTTCCCCCACAACAGGAAGCTGCTCACGACCAACAACAGTAGGAATCAGTGCCTTCTATCACCACTAAAGAGCAAGATGCTCCCCAATAGGACATCCATCCTGTCTCGCAACATGAGGAAGCCGCCGCACCATACACCAAGAGGATTCACTCCTTCTTTCGGATCAGGCGAAAGCTGAGAGTCGGAAGGAGGATTTAGTCCCTCCTATACTTCTGACTACCGACGATTAATCCAAACAAGAGGAATCAGTCCCTCATGTATTTGAGACTAAATTTGCAGCACCTACTTCCGAAGATCCCGCTTCTGAAGCTCCCTCTTTCGAATCCCCTGCTTCTGAAGCTCCTACTCAAGATGCCCCTACATCTCCCACCTCTTTTAACTCCAAATCATATTCCGATGATGGTTTCTTACCAGAAGACAGACCACGACGTCCTCGTCATCATGTGGTTCTCCGTTAACTTGAAGAGCCTGAGGATTCCAAAATTGCGCATGCTGGCTCCCCATGCACCGAAGCCCCATCGCAAAAATCTAAGCCATTGGCGGACAGATAGTGTTCCTACAAGACTCCGTAAGGGCACTGTATGATGTCGGGAAAGAACTCGATTGGATGAGAGAAACTGCCCAGGATGAGCTCCCTAAATTAAAATCTGCAATCAACGATGTTGAGGATGTGTTCCACCTGATGTCTACAACATTGTGGCAAGCGCTCAATCAACTCAAGCAGCATCAAGAGAAAATCCTAAGGTAAGAAAAAGAAAAGCTCAAGATTGCCGAGGCCACAATTGCCTCCCTTCACCATACCAGCACCAGGCTCACTAGCCAAGATCACGAGATAGACGATATATCTCTAGTGCTCGGTACTCTGGTTGAGAAAGTCAATAATCTGACGAGCAAATGTTTATATATGTGATGTATGATGTTTATATATATGATATATAAATTTTATCTATGTATATTTATATATATGGTGATATATATATTTTTTATATATTTGTGTATCGATATATATATATATATATATATATATATATATATATATATATATATATATACACATATATATATATATATGATGCCTATCTTAATATGTATATGGTGATATATATTTTGATTTCTATGTTTGATCTTGACATATATGGTTCTTTGATATATGGAGATTCATGTGATGGTTTAATTCTACTAATAATCCAAGAATCAAAGAACATATGATTTGATCTGTATATAATTTTATGTTAGGATTATGAATTTTAAGAGGTGCATATGAACGTATATTTGTTTATGTAAATATTATGCTTCTATAAAAATTTCATATGAACATAATTATATTTGATTCCGAGGTTGTATAAATATAGATTTGATCTACTTGATTTATACATTTATATTGTTCTATAGGCATTAGTTGTAGTATACATGAGATGTATACTCAAATACACAATATTTTGAGCAAAAACGAGGGCTGCCGAGCAGTCGGGGTAGGGGACTGCGATCCGGGCCTGAAATGGCCCTACCATGCGGTCTGATCCTATGGATCATAATCTGGGCTGTTTGGACCGCGATCCAGGCTGCTCGAGTCACGATCCAGGCCACTTCAGGACCTGTTTCGGCCTCATTTTCTTAGTGTATTCCTGGAAATTTATTTCCCGTTTTACCCGGTTTGATGTTTTGGCCCTCGAAACTTTATAACATATCGATTGTCGATATTTGTCATATTTTATATATTATATAACTTATCGATAGTCGATATTTACTACATTTTATATATTATATGTGCTTATGAATGCTTAAATGGTTAATGCGTCGTGGTTGGTATATACATACTAGATCAATTACATTAATGATTCAATTATGGTTGAAATATTCGTGATACGACTTGTATGTCGTGCCTTCCTATTATCTTGTTGTAATTTCTCTTCTCATCTTACTCCCCTCGAATGTAACTCGAGGTTTCTATTACAAAATTTAAAGATATAATTTAGAATAGTTCTAGCTATAAAAGGAAGACGAAAGAGACGAGCAACTTACAAGGAATTCAAGAAGAAAGGCGTTATTGAAGATTACACCGATCGACCTATTGATATTTACAAATATCATAGTAGGATCTATGGCTATACGACACCACACCAAATTGTTCATGTGAATGTATGAGATGCATCGTATTTACATTGCATATGATTGTATGAGATGCATCATATTTTAGCATATGATTGTGTGACATGCATCATATTTTTTTTATTTGCTTTATAATCGTTATTTCCAAATAAATCATACTCGTTAAATCTTTTACATGTATGAGATGCATGGTAATAATTTTGAGATAATCAATTTTTGATAAAATAGTTTTATTAAAATCAATTGATATGAAACATAAGTCTCAAGAGCCAACCATTTCAAAACACTCGTCAAACTTTCGATGATTTCTAATATGGGTTTGCCAAAGCTGGGTTTATGGATTTTATCTTAAGGAGGCGAGATGAATAAACAAGCTTATACATATTTTTTAAATGGTTAAGACTTATATAGGTTATACAAAATGGTTTTGGACCTATGGCTTATTGGGATTAATACGATTAAAACGCTTAAGATGTCATCCCAAATGATAATCTAAAGCATTTTTTAATTACAGGGGACATGCCAAAGTTGTGTCTGTGGTTATTTGATCGTTATATTATAATGCATATATGTGTATGTGATACATAATATTTGAGACTAACATGTTGACATAAGATGTCATCTCTATTGATAAAAACTAAACTTCTTTTATTTGCGAGGGACATGCCATAGCCGTGCTTGCATTTACTAGATCGTTAAATTTTAAAATCAATATATCTCACGAATAACTTTGCATATTAATATTGTAGAATCAATGGCGTCAATCAATACAAACTCATTGCGATCAATTCTTGACAAAGAAAAACCTTCTAGCACTAATTACCTTGATTGGTCAAGGAACTTGAAAATTGTTCTCAAAGCTGAAAAGAAGCAGTACATTCTGGAAAACCCAATTCCTGATGAACCGGAATCAACCGCCACCCAAGCTAAAAAAGATGCTTATAGTAAGCATATGATTAATTCTTTGGATGTGTCATGCCTTATGCTAGAAACCATGAACTAGGAGCTGCAGATACAGTTCGAGGACATGGAAGCTTATGAACTGATGGGTCAGCTTAAGGAAATGTTCCAAGAGCAAGCCCGTCAGGAGAGGTTTGCCACTATGAAGGCATTATATGGTTGTAAAATGTCTTCAGGTACTTCTGTGAGTACTCATGTCCTTTAGATGAAGGGCTACATTGAGCAGCTTGAAAGGCTATGAGCTCCTATCAGTCAGGAACTCGCTACAGATATGATTTTAGCATAACTGCCTTTAGAGTACGATCAGTTTGTAGTAAACGTCAACATGCACAACATGGAGAAAACTATTACTGAGTTGCATGGGATGCTAACTGAGACAAATATTAAGAAAGTTGTTCCTAATGTTTTAATGGTTCAAAAGAAATGGAATAAAAAGAAAGGGAATAAGATGGCCCCAAAAGATAAAGGTAAGGGTAAAATGTAAATGTTGCCTAAACCCAAACCTAAACCTTTCAAGAAGTCATCAAACAACCTAAAGAAGGGGCTTGCTACCACTGATGTCTACAACATTGTGGCAAGCGCTCAATCAACTCAAGCAGCATCAGGAGAAAATCCTAAGGTAAGAACAAGAAAAGCTCAGGATTGCCGAGGCCACAGTTGCCTCCCTTCACCATACCAGCACCAGGCTCACTAACCAAGATCACAAGATAGACGATATGTCTCTAGTGCTCGGTACTCTGGTTGAGAAAGTCAATAATATGACGAGCAAATGTTTATATATGTGATGTATGATGTTTATATATATGATATATAAATTTTATCTATGTATATTTATATATATGGTGATATATATAATTTTAATAGATTTGTGTTTCGATATATATATATATATATATATATATATATATATATATATATATATATATATGATGCCTATCTTAATATGTATATGGTGATATATGTAATATCCGGAATTTCTACTACTGTTGTTTGATATTATTTTATCCGAGTTATATTGTACAGCGTGGAATCTGTATAGTAGGGATAAAATAAATAAAGGACTGAGATGTCAGTATCGGTATAATTGTCGTATCTGGTCGACAGTTACATTTGAGGATATCGTGTATCAGGTTATCGTACTTTCGATATAGAGTATATCGTATAAGAATATTATTGGATTCAGTGTTTGTGTTCAGTGTGTCTCATGTTCGTTTTTGGTACGTCAAGATGTTGGACAGAAATTGCGGAAAATGGCTAAGTGTTCATTATCGCACGCTACTGGGTACAGGTAGCGCACACTACGAAGTATTGATAGCGTACGCTAAGAGGTTCGGTTACGTACGCTAAGGAGGACCCCTAACGTACGTAACGACTTGCTGGGTTAGTTCCGGAAGGTGACGGACAGGTAGGCCCAGGTTGATTTTTATATTCAGTTAGCGCACACTAACGTATGTCGGTTAGCGCACGCTAACATCAGATCGCCAATAATGGAATCTTAGCTTTCGGCGGGTGGACCCGGCCACTTGCGACGCGTGTCCAGATAAGGTCAGCGGGTGTTTGTCATGTAGGGATAGTAGCGCACGCTAATTCCAGATCGGTCAAAGGAATCCCGGTAATCGCGGATGCTTTCGGCATGTGGGGGCACGAGTGGTAGGTGTGTACTATAGCAAGTCAACTTCGGATAGCGCACGCTAAGGTAAATGACTTGCGTACGCTAAGCAGGATGTTTTACGTACGTTAATGCATGGGCATTATGTACGTAAGCTAGTTCTGGCGAGGCGGTAGCCTGCAGGCCCGATAGCGCACGCTAACAAAGTCAGTTAGCGCACGCTAAGGCGGTAGCGCACGCTAAACATGAGATGTTAGCGCACGCTAATAATGAATATTATAAAAGGGGACAGAATGGTGCTGAGAAGCATTTCGTCATTTTTTCTTCTTACAGTCGAGAGAGAGAGAGAGAGAGTTGGGATATATTTGAGGTTCCCTAACACTGTATAATGATAATCTTTAACAACATTAGATTGAGAGCTTGGATTCAAGCCTTGTCCTTCAAGTTGTTCATGATTCTTTGGATGGAGTTCTAGTGTTCTTCTTTTTGGTTCATCTAAACCAGGTAATCTTCGTATTCCTTCGTTAGTGGTTCGTTTTTCTTGGATGATTTCATGCAAGGAGCATGTTGGATAATCATATGATGATGTGATATGAGATTCAATGGAATTTTGATAAGAGTTTCGGATGTTAGTTAAGATTCTTCATACCATAAGGATGTTGATTCATTTAACCCGATCTAAGAAGGATTTCTGAATCTTGGTAATTATATTGGTCGATTTAGATGAGATGAATCATGATACTAGGTTGAATTCCAGATTTAGCATGATACGATCCTTGTTATCGAGTCAGTTTGATTGTTGATGTTGTTATTGATATATGGACAATAACATGATCATTGTGATAATTATGGGGTCGTTTATCTTCAAGAGATATGGAGATTTGTCTCCCTTCATTCGGATTCGTAGTCGCAAGATGTGATTCGATGTTTGGAATGCATGCCACTGTACAGCATTAGCGCACGCTAAGCTTACTGTCTAGCGCACGCTAACGGGACAACTTAGCGCACGCTACGTTACGCGTTTAACGTGTGCTAAGTAGGCAGACAATGCAGTATTTTTGTGTTTTGGTTATGAATTCGTGATGGTTTGACTTGGTTGGTTCTGACTGTGTTTATTCGAGGTTGTGTTGAACCATTGAGTTCGATTGGTTAGTTTTGTCGGTTGTTGATTGTTATCGGATATGTGTTATTTGATTTCTTCGATAGGTTGAGATTATTGATCGGTGATTATAATCGGATATTGCGGTCGTGTTCGAGTATGTCCATTGTATTGCTTTTGATCGGGGCTGAGGAGCTCGTAGACAAAGGCAATGTGTTCGGCAGCAACTTCGTGGTATCGGTATCGAGGCAAGTTGTTACTTGCTCAATTATAATGTTTAATGAATGGTTTCAGCTTCATTTCGTTTATAATGCATATAGCAATGATTATATGTTGTCATTCAAATTCTGGGAGTTTAATCATAATGTATATGATTTATTTCGGTTATTGGCATACTCGGGTATCGAGGTTACATTATGGTAAAGACGAGGATATGATTACCTGTAGTCCCTGATACGTTTGGATCGCCGAGCATTGTGGATAATCGTCGGCGATGGTTTGATATCGAGATTTCTCCCGAAGGACTCGGGCAAGTATCTTATATCGATTCAGTTAGTGTTAGTGATTTGATCATGCATACTGTCATTCATGTTGTCGAACATGAGGTCGTCTTAGTTGATTTGTCATATTGTCGTTCGTGTTGCGTTGTTCATGTTGATGAACATTTTGATTTGCATATGTGTATGCATAATTGTGTTGTTTGTGTTGTGTTGATCCTATGGGATCGTGTGATCTATGATGAGGGCGCTGGATCAGATGTCCACCTCGTCTTGGTCCGACGGGATCATCTTGGGATCTATGCTGAGGGCGCTGGATCATTGGACGGGTTTTTCCACCTCGTGTTGGTCCGACGGGATCATCTTGGGATCTATGCTGAGGGCGCTGGATCGTTGGATTACCCAGTATTGTGTTATTGTTGTGCATATGTATATTGATGGTTGTCCACCTCGTGTTGATCTTGTAAGATCATCTTGGGATCTATGCTGAGGGCGCTGGATCATGGGTTTCCATTGAGTATACATAGTTGTTATTGTTTTTGAGCATATTGACGTTGTCATATGAGTATGCATTTGTAGATCTTGTGTTAGGACCTTGTCCGTATTGCATTGATCTGATCTCGGATTAGACTGATATGATTATCGTGGCACATCATATCTCGAGGTATGTTCCGTATTTTCTTTGGTCTTTGTCTTTGATGGACGATCGGTTATCGTCTTGGGATTTGATGATGTTATTCGATGGATCGTATTGGTCAGAAATGGTAGATTTCCGTATCGTGAGTTGGTGATGATAGTTTGAGAACCTTGAGTATTGTTTGAGGTACAATACAGATATTATGTTGGAGTTTATTGGTTAATCGAGTACAGGATGTGAAATGTGATAATGGTTATTCTGATGAGAATTTCTTGAGTAAGTAAAGTTATGGCGGTAAGATTACGTTGGTCGTGTTCTTATGTTGTATTCTCATTGGTATGTTATTATTAATGTGATGTGATGGTTATCATTGTTGGATATTATGGCTGACCCCGTCGTGGGATTTATTTTTAGGTTCTTGGAGTATTGAGCTTGTAGCGGTCGTGAAGAGATGAGCTTCCCGGAGGATACTGGCTAGGTCATGTTCTGTGCATTGAGTTTCTTGATTGGTTCTTGTATTCCGCTGCTAGAGTATCTTTTTGGTTGGTCTTTTTCCACTGCGTGAGTATTTTGAAACGCTCTTTTGGTATCTGGTAACTGAGGTTACTTTGGAAACCATTTTCTAAACTTTTGAGTTTCGGCCGTTTGGCCTTGTGATTTCAAATGAGTTTTTCCGACGGTTTTTGATAAATGGATTTTAATAAGTCTTTGTGAATTTTTACAGATAATACCATTGTTGGCCTCTTGGGCATTTGTAAATATTTGCGAAAATTTCTTTTAGCCTTGTGGGTTCCATATCGGGGCCCACGGCGCTGTAATATTTCCGGTTAAATTTGGGGGTGTTACAGAATATGGTATCAGAGCTTAGGTTGAGAAAACCTAGGCATTTGGGTCCAGTTGGGTCGTGTTTTTGTTGCGTCGTTCGAGTAGTCGATTGACAAATATTAGAGCCGTGAGTCTTTGTTGTTCACTCAGGCTTGTGCGTTATCGGATTTGCCAAGTATCATACTGGGCTTGTTATAACTTTTCCAAATGGTGTTAACGAGATTCTCTGGAATGAGATGTACTGTGTTCTTGAGTCAAACTGATTTGGCAAACGTGTGTTTTGATAATATCCATGTCGAGTATATTCTAGAGTTGAGACATGTGCTAGTATCACGGGGAATCGTCGGCTTCACGATCTGTAAGTATTTGGATTTTTGAATTTCATTGAGATTTATTGTCGTTCTAAGTTGATATGTTTGAGATTCAGCAGATATCATGCGTTACAGTATGAGATGTCAGAGTGGGACAGGATTGATGATCTTGAGAAACTATGATTTTGGAAATCAGTATGTTGGTTGGATTTTGGAACGGAATTGTGCATTTGGAGAGAAATATTGTGCATGGTTGAGAAGAACATGTAGCATGTTAATTCATTTTGAGATATATGAACTGCTTTTGATCATTTGAAAATGATACCTTTCAAAATGAATATTTCACGGATGTTTTACAGAAAATGATTTTGGGCCGAGACCCAATCGATTTTGAAATGGTTTTATAACTCAGGACTTGGGGTCCGAAAAGAGTTTTCTACTTTTTAAACTTCTTGTAATGCGGAACAAGATACGGGCTGACACCTCAATGTTTCAAATGAAAGCTTATCTGTTTTCTAAAACTCCCGAGATTTGTAAAACTCTTTATCAATCGTTTATCTATTTTGTTCCTACCTTTTGAGGTTTTTGGTTTACTTGTTCAAATGGAACTTCTCGGGAAGTCTTTCGTTGTGTTTGATTTGTTGATTTGTTTCAATGTTTCGTCATATCATATTTGAGGTGATCCAGGATGGATTAAGGATTTACGTTGCGAGTAGTATGTGGAGAGGAGTTTTTATCAGAGTCTATATATTTGAGATTTTGGAACTCTATCGTGTGGTTTTCTGATGGAATATCAGTGGATATTGGTGACGAGCCGAAGTGGTATACAGGAGTATGGATATGCGCAAGCATTTGCATAAATTCCATTTTATTTAATCGTGTGTATTCGAAAAAGAATTTTTATCGAGAACTTGGCACCAGCGAGCCGATTTAATTTTTAAAATTGATTTCGTGGTCTTACGAAAATTTATGTTTTGAGTTTTCAAACTCTTGAAGGAACTTTCGAAAATTGTCTTCGTGACAAGAATATATGGTTTCAAACTGGTTTTGAAAATGTGATTGATATACATACGCATTTAGTGCATCGGGCATATCATATAGATGGCACAAGGAAAAGAGATTCGAAGTTTAGTATGGTAGATTGGTTATGCAAGGATGATCGGTTGATTGATCATATAAGAGAAATATACTGCGTGTTGTAGATTCATGTGCAGGATGTAATTTTCGAACTTTGGACTTTGTAAAACCGGGACATATGTGCTATGTGAGTCCATTGGTGCGGTAGTAACGCGATCTTACCATAGTGATCTTTGAATGATTTCTTTATAAGTGTAAATTTGGGGATGGTGACCCCATGCTGGTTGTCTTGGATATTGAGTGGTCGTTCCCACTCTTTATATGAATTGGTATGTTCGTCGATTTGCAATTCGTTGTTCGTATGTCGAGGGAAATGTTCGCCAGTTGGGTATGTTTATTGAGATCTACTGTACGTGATTGATTTGTCGTTTTGAGAATGTTATTCTTTCGTATATCTGTTTCTGTGGTTCTGTGTTGATCGTGTTGGAGTTTACCGTGTGAAGGTATTCTCGATTTTCATTGATCGTTCGTTGGTAATATTGGAGTTTATCATGTTGATGATATTCTCGATTGTGTTTTGACCTCTGGTTGGTCATATTGGAATTTATCATGTCGATGATAAATTCGGTTGATTGTTGATCATTGTTGGTGATCATCTGAGCGTTCGGATTTTGTTTTGATGTTTCGGGATTCGTGTCGTTGTTTTGGGCAGTTGTTTTGCATATATATTGAGTATTATTCATCTTATCGGAATAGGGACTTGATTATGTAATCAGGCAGACAGGATTTGATTCGGGCAGATTGTTTCATCCGAAGATGATATATTTTGTTGAGACTCAGGGAATTGTGATTGTAAGCGTATTGAGACTATACAGTGAGATCGCTTGCTAGTATCTCAGGAGATCTTCGACCTGCGTATTTGTAAGTATGCTCATTTGGTTATTCGGTGATGACGATAATTGATCGTTGTCGTGATGGTTTTGGGATATTTTGGGTTGAAAGGTATGTTTGTCTGTTGTATGACGGATTGCAAGTTTCGAGGACGAAACTTATTTTAAGTGGTGTAGAATGTAGTATTCGGAATTTCTACTACTGTTGTTTGATATTATTTTATCCGAGTTATATTGTACAGCGTGGAATCTGTACAGTAGGGATAAAATAAATAAAGGACTGAGATGTCAGTATCGGTATAATTGTCGTATCTGGTCGACAGTTACATTTGAGGATATCGTGTATCAGGTTATCGTACTTTCGATGTAGAGTATATCGTATAAGAATATTATTGGATTCAGTGTTTGTGTTCAGTGTGTCTCATGTTCGTTTTTGGTACGTCAAGATGTTGGACAGAAATTGCGGAAAATGGATAAGTGTTCATTAGCGCACGCTACTGGGTACAGGTAGCGCACGCTACGAAGTATTGATAGCGTACGCTAAGAGGTTCGGTTACGTACGCTAAGGAGGACCCCTAACGTACGTAACGACTTGCTGGGTTAGTTCTGGAAGGTGACCGACAGGTAGGCCCAAGTTGATTTTTATATTCAGTTAGTGCACGCTAACGTATGTTGGTTAGCGCACGCTAACATCAGATCGCCAATAATGGAATCTTAGCTTTCGGCGGGTGGACCCGGCCACTTGCGATGCGTGTCCAGATAAGGTCAGCGGGTGTTTGTCATGTAGGGCTAGCGCACGCTAAACGGTATGGCTAGCGCACACTAATTCCAGATCGGTCAAAGGAATCCCGGTAATCGCGGATGCTTTTGGCATGTGGGGGCACGAGTGGTAGGTGTGTACTGTAGCAAGTCAACTTCGGATAGCGCACGCTATGGTAAATGACTTGCGTACACTAAGCAGGATGTTTTACGTACGTTAATGCATGGGCATTATGTACGTAAGCTAGTTTACGAAGCGAGGCAGTAGCCTCTGGGCTTCGATAGCGCACGCTAACAAAGTCAGTTAGCGCACGCTAAGGCGGTAGCGCACGCTAAACATGAGATGTTAGCGCACACTAATAATGAATATTATAAAAGGGGACAGAATGGTGCTGAGAAGCATTTCGTCATTTTTTTCTTCTTATAGTCGAGAGAGAGAGAGAGAGAGTTGGGATATATTTGAGGTTCCCTAACACTGTATAATGATAATCTTTAACAACATTAGATTGAGAGCTTGGATTCAAGCCTTGTCTTTCAAGTTGTTCATGATTCTTTGGATGGAGTTCTAGTGTTCTTCTTTTTGGTTCATCTAAACCAGGTAATCTTCGTATTCCTTCGTTAGTGGTTCGTTTTTCTTGGATTATTTCATGCAAGGAGCATGTTGGATAATCATATGATGATGTGATATGAGATTCAATGGAATTTTGATAAGAGTTTCGGATGTTAGTTAAGATTCTTCATACCATAAGGATGTTGATTCATTTAACCCGATCTAAGAAGGATTTCTGAATCTTGGTAATTATATTGGTCGATTTAGATGAGATGAATCATGATACTAGGTTGAATTCCAGATTTAGCATGATACGATCCTTGTTATCGAGTCAGTTTGATTGTTGATGTTGTTATTGATATATCGACATTGACATGATCATTGTGATAATTATGGGGTCGTTTATCTTCAAGAGATATGGAGATTTGTCTCCCTTCATTCGTGTAATGCCCGAGATTTCTGTTATGTAATTGGAACTTGTGATATTGTAATGATTGTACTTTTGTCTGAGTATTATTCTCCGTATTTCATAATCCGATGTTGCCGAGCGTTTAATTTCATGGTTGTGATTTGTAAGGTTGAAAATCCGTGCATGTAGCGCACGCTACAGGCTAAGGGTAGCGTACGCTAACATGGTTTCATAGCGCACACTACAAAATGTAATTAGCGCACGCTATGCGTGGTCAAATTGATTGGGACGTGCGGTAGGTGAGATCTGGCCGGGGGACCCCTGTCGGATCGTGTCGGATGTACCTGGACGGCTTTCGGGAAAAGCCGAGTCAACACCTTAGCGCACGCTACAGGTATAGGCGTAGCGCACGCTAAGTGCCGAGTACAGTTTAGACTGTGAGCCGTTAGCGCACGCTACGAACAGGGTCTAGCGCGCGCTAATAGCCATTTATTATAAATAGGACATCATCCTATTCGAGATTTCAGTTTTTCTCCTCCCATAACCCGAACTCTTACACTTAGATCATAACTCCCTTCGTCCTAAACACTTCATATCAACCTCCTAGTTCGAGATTGAAGATCGTATATCATTGGAGATTGGTGTTCAAGCCTTCGGTGTTGGATCGCTTCATTTTCCTCCGTATTCTTCACTACTTTGAGGTAGGTGATTCTTCACTGATGTTAGTAATGTTCCTAAGGAAGTTTGAATCATGTTTGGATAGCAAGTATTTCGTTCATCACATGTTAGAAGGATACTTTTGACGTATCGGCATTATATATCGTATGAACCTTTGAACCATCTTATTATAAGGACTCCTAAGCATGTTCAAATCAAGTTATGATCAATAATCGGATATTTACCCAGTTGATACGTTTTACACGATGGAATCATGTGTTTTGGATCGCAGAACAAATGGAACTTAGATTATTTCTTGGAGATCGTAGATGAATTATGATGTTGAGTTGGCTATCCGTATATTTGTATTCCACGATCATAAATCTTCCACAAACCTTATTAGCATGATTTGCCCGAGGATAACTTGTATTATCACGGTAGGATTCATGAGTTCTTCACCATTCAACCCAGTTTTCGGCTTGCAGTATTCTGCCATGCAATATTAGCGCACGCTAACACGTGTGAGTTAACGTGCGCTATCGGGTCGATTAACGCCCAAACGTACGTAGCGTACGTTATGAGACGGCCAGTCGATGCCAGGCCGTGGCTAGCGCCGCTAGTCTTATACGATAGCGTCACGCTAACAGATCCGTCTTAGCGCCGCGTTACGTAGAGCGTAGCGCGCTAAGCAATCAGCATGACTTGTTTATTTTGAGCTTTTGGCCGTAGGCAATTTGTTAAACCATTGTTCGACTTGAGATGATTTATATATCGTTCCTTTTGTTAAGGTTCGAGCCTGTTACATTGATCGAAGGAGGCGGCCTTCGAGTGTGTTGAGATCATCGAAGTATTTCGTCTTGCCATTTTCGAGGCAAGTATCATATGTCGAGTTCGATTTATATTGAATCTTTGATCATGCTTGTGGTTTAGTTCATATTGTTGAATATGAGATGTATTTCTGAAAATTCTCATGATATTGGTTGATTATTTGTTCGTATTGATGAACATATTAAAATGCATATGTGTATGCATAGTTGATTGGTTATGGTATAAATGATCCGAG
The DNA here is from genome assembly GCA_033398695.1 of Orobanche coerulescens. NCBI lineage: Eukaryota > Viridiplantae > Streptophyta > Magnoliopsida > Lamiales > Orobanchaceae > Orobanche > Orobanche coerulescens. The sequence goes on along the minus strand of CM065802.1, from coordinate 123,586,124 downwards.
GGGATCATGAGGATCTATGCTGAGGGCGCTGGATTGAATGTCCACCATGCGTTGGTCCGACAGGATCATCATGGGGATCTATGCTGAGGGCGCTGGATCGCTGGACGGGTTTTCCACCATGCGTTGGTCCGACGGGATCATCATGGGGATCTATACCAAGGGCGCTGGATCGCTGGATTACCCTGTATTGTGTTGATGGAATCGTGAGGATTCGCATCGTTGGATTCCGGTAGCGGAAGTCCGTTTTGCATGTTTTATGATGCATTGATGATCTATTGTATTATGATACTTGTACTAGCATCGTTTTGCTAACCCCTTCGGGGGTGGACATTGTTTTGATGTTCAGGTAGCCGCGGAGCGGGGAGACAACCGCAGTACCGAGAGGACGATGAGATGGCTCAGTGATGTGATTGATGTTATTGTTATTGTGATTTGTCTTCTTGTTTCGTTTAGTACTCGAGTACGTCTGTTTTAGTAATGTCTTTTCGATATGGTTGTATAAATTAACTCTTTGATCGGTTGATTCAAATATGTCTTTGAACTTCAGTTGTACGATTGGTTTATATTTACACTCTTTTTAAAATTAGCCTTGTAAATCCTTACCTAAAGGGTTTACGGCGTTGTAATTATTCCGAATATCTCGGGGTGTTACAGAATATGGTATCGGAGCTAAGATTTATGGATATCTTGGCAGTCGGGTTAGTTGGGTCTGTTTACGTTATTGATTATTGGTCGTTCGTAACATCACTGCTGAGCCGACATCGTCAATCGGTGTGGTTGTAAGTTTCCTAATCTCGAATACTACTGTTTTATTTAATTCTTGTCTTGTAAACATTGATGGATGTACTTTTAGAACGTTTGCCCTGGATATTGAGTATTTATATTTACAGTATGTTGAGAGGAGGTCGTGGACGCGGACGCGGTCGTGGACGCGGACGTGGAAATGCGAGGCAAGAAGAATCGGTATCTACTCCTGAGATAGCCGCTAGCCAAACGGATTCACATTCCGGCGGACAGCAGGGATCGGCAAATAATAATGCAGATCCTAACGTGCGGGAGTGCTTCCAGTGGTTGCCAGATAAACCAGTTTGCTCAAGTTGTGGATCGCATGCGACGGCGATGGGACAACAGAATAACGTGGATAATCGGGAGATAAATGGCTTACCGAGGTGGTCAAATTGCATCCTCCGAAATTTGACGGTTCCACCGAGACGCTTTCGTGGGATCATTGGTGAAGGAATTAGAGAAGATTTTTGCGGGGATTAAGCTGTCCCAACGATAGGAAGGTTCCGGTCACCCGGTATCTTTTGGCCAGGAGGCTTTCGGCGGTGGGAGGCCATTCGACCGGAGGAGCATAATCTTGGCCCGACGAAATTCAAGTTGATGATGGAGGCACGGTATTGTCCTCGCCCGATTAGAGAGGCCCGAGTTCGGGAGTTTTCTCACCACAAAATTCGGAAGCATACGTGACGGAAGTGATTAAGACTTTTAATCACCGGTGACTTATGTGCGCCACAGTCAGACCGAGGCGGAAAGGATTTTCCATTTTGACATGCGAATGAAGCGGAAATTCAGCAATATATGTCGGATTTGATTGTACCACCTTGAGCGATGCTCGGGACAAGGCGTTGGCCTACGATATGAAGGAAGCGGCGGTAGAGAAATCGCGGAAGCAAAGAAAGCGAGAAGGTGTCGGGCAACTTCGCGGAGAATAAGAATAGCGGGCCCCGCCGGGGTCAGTCCTCTTTTCACTCATCTAGGAGACCTCCGCATCCTAGTCGAGGAGGAAAGAAGTTCCGGGCAGCACCGACTGTTTCTGACACAGGGAAGAAGTGTTACAACTGTGGCAAGGCAGGACATGTTCGACGTGATTGTTTCGCGCTGCCGTGACTGTTTGAGTGTGGACGGGGAAGGACATCGCGCAACATTTTGTGGGAATGCGACCCGATCTTTTGGTACTCGCGCTCCGGCTCCGATCCGAAGGAGACGAGTGTGAACGACGCGGCAAAGTGAATTTCAAGAAGCAGCTGGGAGAGAGAGGCATCGATCTTGGGTCCGTTCCTCCACGCCTGTACGAGATGAGGAAATCTGATGATCAGAACACATCTGTTGCATCGGGTACGATTCAGATCCTTTTGCAACCAGTTAGTGTCTTGTTCGATTCAGGAGCTACGCATTCTTTTATGTCCTTGAACTGTGTTAATCGTTTGAACATCTCGTGCTTGTATAATTGTGAACCTTATGTTGTGGGATTACCGAGCGGAGAGAAAATTGTGGGAACCTTAGAAGCTAAGGATTTCCCAGTATCTATAGAAGGAAGAGATTGGCCATCGAATCTTATTATGGTTGACATCTGCGGTGACGATTTAATTCTCGGAGATGATTGGCTCAACCGTTATGGAGTATCTTTGAATTACGAGAGAGTCATTTCCATCATTGCGATGACGGATCGAACACTTATTCCGAGGATGGAGACAGGAAGCTCGGGAAATTGATCAAGGCAATGAAAGCCGTGAAATTATCAAGCAAGGATGTCACGGACTTTGGTGCTATGCCATGAGGAAAGAGGAAGGAGTAGAGCTCTCATCTATTTCGATTGTGAATGAGTTCTCGGATGTTTTCTGACGAACTACGGATTACCTCCGAGAGAGAAGTGGAATTCACTATCGAATTAGAGCACAGGCTCCTATTTCCAGAGCACCATATCGCATGGCGCCAACCGAGATGTATGAACTCAAGAAACAAGCTGGAGGAATTGTTGCGAGAAGGGTTATATTCAACCAAGCATTTCTCCTTGGGAGCGCCTGTTCTCTTTGTCGGAAGAAAGACGGATCCCTCCGATTGTGTATTGATTACGGGAACTCAATAAGATGACAATCAAGAACAAGTATCCTATACCTCGGATCGGCGACTTGTTTGATCAGCGCAAGGGCAAGGGTATTCTCGAAGATTGACTTGCGAGCGGGATACCATCGATTGAGAATTAAGGAATCGGATATACCGAAATCGCTTTGAGATCGATGCAGGCATTATGAATTTGTAGTGATGCCATTTGGACTTACCAATGCTCCTGCGGTATTCATGCAATTGATGAATCGGGTATTCTTGGAGTACTTGGATAAATTTGTGGTCGTTTTCATTGACGACATCTTGATATATTCGAGGGACGCATAGGAACATGCTGAACATTTACGTGTGGTTTTGAGCATCTTGAGAAAGGAACAGCTGTATGCAAAGCTTTCTAAATGCGAATTCTGGCTTAAGGAAGTAACCTTCCTTGGTCATGTGATATCATCCGACGGAGTTCAGGTGGACCCGAAGAAAGTCGAAGCAATCACGGAGTGGGAAGCTCCTAAAACGTGAAAGAAGTCCGAAGCTTCTTAGGACTTGCTGGATATTATCGCCGCTTTGTAGAGGGATTTTCCAAAATTGCTCGTCCGCTCACTCATTTATTACAGAAAACTCAAAAGTTCATGTGGAATGAGGAGTGCCGGGCTAGTTTTGACGAACTTAAGAGGAGGTGGCGGCAACTATATTAGCGCGCGAGAAAGGCCAGCGGATTTATGGTATACGGCGATGCTTCAAATCGGGGTTTGGGTTGTGTGTTGATGCGAAGGATAAAGTGATTGCTTATGCTTCTCGGCAATTGAAACCGTCTGAAGTTAATTATCCGACTCATGATCCGGAGCTAGCGGTGTGGTCTTTGCCTTGAAAATCGCGACATTATTTGTACGGCACTCATTGTCGGATCTTCTGAGACCATAAGAGCCTCAAGTACATTTTCATCGAGAAAGAGTTAAACATGAGGCGAGAGAAGGTGGTGGAATTGATCAAGGATTACGACTTGGAGATTCTCTATCATCCGGGAAAGCAAATGTAGTAGCCGATGCTTTGAGCCGTAAACTGTTTCCCTTCGAGTGTTGGAAGCACTTACGTCCCAAACCGGTATTCAACGAGGCCCGATCCGCGAGGATTGAAGTATGGGCACCGAATCCAAGAGCAACTTTATGTGATGGAACCGACTTCATCACTAGTCGAGGAGATCAAGTCTAAACAATTGAGCGATTCTCGATCCTTCGATTATGTGACGAAGTAAAGAAAGGAAAAGCCCGGATTCGTGATACAAGATGATGGAGTTACGAGATTTGAGTCGACTTTGCGTTCCCGATGATGATGATTTGAGAAGGACTATTACGAAGGAAGCTCACGGTATACTATTCTATTCACCCAGGCGTGATAAGATGTATAAAGATTTAAAGCAAAACTTACGGTGGGGAATATGAAGAAGGGCGTGAGTACGTTTCAAAGTGTTTGACTTGTCGTGAGTTAAGATTGAACATCAACGACTGCCGGAATGTTAAGACCGCTTCCGATCCACGAGTGGAAGTGGGAGGATATCTCGATGGACTTCATTACTAGTATGCCAAGGACTAGAACGGGAATGAACATGATTTGGGTTGTAGTTGATCGACTAACCAAGTCGGCTCATTTCCGGGAATTAAAGATACATGGGGACCGAGAGATTGGCACGAATATTTATTGCGGAGATAGTCGGATTGCGGGGCCGAAGACCATTATTTCGGATCGAGATGGTCGTTTCGTGTCACACTTACAGGCGATTCACGGGGCTTTGGGATGAGCTCAACTTTAGCTGACTTATCATCCCCAAACGGATGGTCGATCTGAAAGAACTATACGAGGCAGTAGAAGACATGCTTAGAGCTTGTGCTTTAGATTGGTCGACTGATTGGGAAGTTCACTTGCCCTTGATCGAGTTCACCTATAATAACAGTTGGCATGCTTCTATTAAGATGGCCCCATTTGAAGCTTTATACGGGAGAAGATGCCGATCGCCCTGTCTTTGGGATGATTCTTGGATTTGATCGGGACGGAACCGAATTGATTATTGGACTCAAGAGAAGATAGCCTTGATTCGAGAGAGGCTGTTGGCGCAGTCGGCGAAGTCTTATGCCGATGTACGTCGTCGCCCTCTAGAGTTCGACTGGGGACCACGTACTATTGAAGGTGTCTCCTACACGAGGGATTTTCCGTTTTGGGAGAAGAGGCAAGCTTAGTCCGAGATATATCGGACCATTTGAGATCTAGAGAGAGTTGGGGATTTAGCATACGGTTGGCCTTACCGCCATCGGCCGAGTCATGTTCACAATGTGTTTCACGTATCCCAACTGCGGAAGTATGTACGGACCCGATCACGTCATTGATTTCGATGAGATCGAGATAGCTAATGATGGCACCTTCGAAGAGAGACCAATCAAGATACTTGAGAGCCGGATCAAACAGTTGAGAAATAAACCAATACACTTGGTTAAAGTACAATGGTCACGACATGGAGTCGAAGAGGCCACTTGGGAAACGGAGGACGGTATGAAGGCTAAATATCTGGAGTTGTTTTCATCATAAGTTTCGGGACGAAACTTCTTTTTAGGGAGGAAGGATGTAATGCTCGAGATTTCTGTTATGTAATTGGAACTTGTGATATTGTAATGATTGTACTTTTGTCTGAGTATTATTCTCCGTATTTCATAATCCGATGTTGCCGAGCGTTTAATTTCATGGTTGTGATTTGTAAGGTTGAAAATCCGTGCATGTAGCGCACGCTACAGGCTAAGGGTAGCGTACGCTAACATGGTTTCATAGCGCACGCTACAGAATGTAATTAGCGCACGCTATGCGTGGTCAAATTGATTGGTACGTGCGGTAGGTAAGATCTGGCCGGGGGACCCCTGTCGGATCGTGTCGGATGTACCTGGACGGCTTTCGGGAAAAGCCGAGTCAATGCCTTAGCGCACGCTACAGGTATAGGCGTAGCGCACGCTAAGTGCCGAGTACAGTTTAGACTGTGAGCCGTTAGCGCACGCTACGAACAGGGTCTAGCGCGCGCTAATAGCCATTTATTATAAATAGGACATCATCCTATTCGAGATTTCAGTTTTTCTCCTCCCATAACCCGAACTCTTACACTTAGATCATAACTCCCTTCGTCCTAAACACTTCATATCAACCTCCTAGTTCGAGATTGAAGATCGTATATCATTGGAGATTGGTGTTCAAGCCTTCGGTGTTGGATCGCTTCATTTTCCTCCGTATTCTTCACTACTTTGAGGTAGGTGATTCTTCACTGATGTTAGTAATGTTCCTAAGGAAGTTTGAATCATGTTTGGATAGCAAGTATTTCGTTCATCACATGTTAGAAGGATACTTTTGACGTATCGGCATTATATATCGTATGAACCTTTGAACCATCTTATTATAAGGACTCCTAAGCATGTTCAAATCAAGTTATGATCAATAATCGGATATTTACCCAGTTGATATGTTTTACACGATGGAATCATGTGTTTTGGATCGTAGAACAAATGGAACTTAGATTATTTCTTGGAGATCGTAGATGAATTATGATGTTGAGTTGGCTATCCGTATATTTGTATTCCACGATCATAAATCTTCCACAAACCTTATTAGCATGATTTGCCCGAGGATAACTTGTATTATCACGGTAGGATTCATGAGTTCTTCACCATTCAACCCAGTTTTCGGCTTGCAGTATTCTGCCATGCAATATTAGCGCACGCTAACACGTGTGAGTTAACGTGGGCTATCGGGTCGATTAACGCCCAAACGTCGTAGCGTCGTTATGAGACCACCGGCCGATCGCCAGACCGTGGCTAGCGCACGCTAGTCTTATACGATAGCGTCGCTAACGTCCGTCTTAGCGCCGCGTTACGTAGAGTACGTGCGCGCTAAGCAATCCAGACGACTTGTTTATTTTGAGCTTTTCGGCCGTAGGCCGAATTGTTGAAACCATTGTTCGACTTGAGATGATTTGTATATCGTTCCTTTTGTTAAGGTTCGAGCACATTACGTTGATCGAAGGAGGCGGCCTTCGAGTGTGTTGAGATCATCGAAGTATTTCGTCTTGCCATTTTCGAGGCAAGTATCATATGTCGAGTTCGATTTATATTGAATCTTTGATCATGCTTGTGGTTTTGTTCATATTGTTGAATATGAGATGTATTTACGAAAATTCTCATGATATTGGTTGATTATTTGTTCGTATTGATGAACATATTAAAATGCATATGTGTATGCATAGTTGATTGGTTATGGTATAAATGATCAGGGGATCATGAGGATCTATGGTGAGGGCGCTGGATTGAATGTCCACCATGCGTTGGTCCGAAGTGATGATCATGGCGATCTATTATTAGGGAGCTGGATCGCTTGACGGGTTTTCAACCATGCTTTGGTACGACGGGATCATCATTGGGATCTATACCAAGGGCGCTGGATCATTTGGATTACCCTGTATTGTGTTGATGGAATCGTGAGGATCCGCATCGTTGGATTCCGGTAGCGGAAGTCCGTTTTGCATGTTTTATGATGCATTGATGATCTATTGTATTATGATACTTGTACTAGCATCGTTTTTCTAACCCCTTCGGGGGTGGACATTGTTTTGATGTTCAGGTAGCCGAGGAGCGGGGAGACAACCGCAGTACCGACAGGACGATGAGATGGCTCAGTGATGTGATTGATGTTATTGTTATTGTGATTTGTCTTCTTGTTTCGTTTAGTACTCGAGTACGTCTATTTTAGTAATGTCTTTTCGATATGGTTGTATAAATTAACTCTTTGATCGGTTGATTCAAATATGTCTTTGAACTTCAGTTGTACGATTGGTTTATATTTACACTCTTTTTAAAATTAGCCTTGTAAATCCTTACCTAAAGGGTTTACGGCGCTGTAATTATTCCGAATATCTCGGGGTGTTACAATTCGGATTCGTAGTCGCAAGATGTGAGTCGATGTTTGGAATGCATGCCACTGTACAGCATTAGCGCACGCTAAGCTTACTGTCTAGCGCACGCTAATGGGACAACTTAGCGCACGCTACGTTATGCGTTTAACGTGTGCTAAGTAGGCAGACAATGCAGTATTTTTGTGTTTTGGTTATGAATTCGTGATGGTTTGACTTGGTTGGTTCTGACTGTGTTTATTCGAGGTTGTGTTGAACCATTGAGTTCGATTGGTTAGTTTTGTCGGTTGTTGATTGTTATCGGATATGTGTTATTTGATTTCTTCGATAGGTTGAGATTATTGATCGGTGATTATAATCGGATATTGCGGTCGTGTTCGAGTATGTCCATTGTATTGCTTTTGATCGGGGCTGAGGAGCTCGTAGACAAAGGCAATGTGTTCGGCAGCAGCTTCGTGGTATCGGTATCGAGGCAAGTTGTTACTTGCTCAATTATAATGTTTAATGAATGGTTTCAGCTTCATTTCGTTTATAATGCATATAACAATGATTATATGTTGTCATTCCAATTCTGGGAGTTTAATCATAATGTATATGATTTATTTCGGATATTGGCATACTTGGGTATCGAGGTTACATTATGGTAAAGACGAGGATATGATTACCTATAGTCCCTGATACGTTTGGATCGCCGAGCATTGCGGATAATCGTCGGCGATGGTTTGATATCGAGATTTCTCCCGAAGGACTCGGGCAAGTATCTTATATCGATTCAGTTAGTGTTAGTGATTTGATCATGCATACTGTCATTCATGTTGTCGAACATGAGGTCGTCTTAGTTGATTTGTCATATTGTCGTTCGTGTTGCGTTGTTCATGTTGATGAACATTTTGATTTGCATAATTGTGTTGTTTGTGTTGTGTTGATCCTATGGGATCGTGTGATCTATGATGAGGGCGCTGGATCAGATGTCCACCTCGTGTTGGTCCGACGGGATCATCTTGGGATCTATGCTGAGGGCGCTGGATCATTGGACGGGTTTTTCCACCTCGTGTTGGTCCGACGGGATCATCTTGGGATCTATGCTGAGGGCGCTGGATCGTTGGATTACCCAGTATTGTGTTATTGTTGTGCATATGTATATTAATGGTTGTCCACCTCGTGTTGATCTTGTAAGATCATCTTGGGATCTATGCTGAGGGCGCTGGATCATGGGATTTCCATTGAGTATACATAGTTGTTATTGTTTTTGAGCATATTGACGTTGTCATATGAGTATGCATTTGTAGATCTTGTGTTAGGACCTTGTCCGTATTGCATTGATCTGATCTCGGATTAGACTGATATGATTATCGTGGCACATCATATCTCGAGGTATGTTCCGTATTTTCTTTGGTCTTTGTCTTTGATGGACGATCGGTTATCGTCTTGGGATGTGATGATGTTATTCGATGGATCGTATTGGTCAGAAATGGTAGATTTCCGTATCGTGAGTTGGTGATGATAGTTTGAGAACCTTGAGTATTGTTTGAGGCACAATACAGATATTATGTTCGAGTTTATTGGTTAATCGAGTACAGGATGTGAAATGTGATAATGGTTATTCTGATGAGAATTTCTTGAGTAAGTAAAGTTATGGCGGTAAGATTACGTTGGTCGTGTTCTTATGTTGTATTCTCATTGGTATGTTATTATTAATGTGATGTGACGGTTATCATTGTTGGATATTATGGCTGACCTCGTCGTGGGATTTATTTTTAGGTTCTTGGAGTATTGAGCTTGTAGCGGTCGTGAAGAGATGAGCTTCCCGGAGGATACTAGCTAGGTCATGTTCTGTGCATTGAGTTTCTTGATTGATTCTTGTATTCCGCTGCTAGAGTATCTTTTTGGTTGGTCTTTTTCCACTGCGTGAGTATTTTGAAACGCTCTTTTGGTATCTGGTAACTGAGGTTACTTTGGAAACCATTTTCTAAACTTTTGAGTTTCGGCCGTTTGGCCTTGTGATTTCAAATGAGTTTTTCCGACGGTTTTTGATAAATGGATTTTAATAAGTCTTTGTGAATTTTTACAGATAGTACCATTGTTGGCCTCTTGGGCATTTGTAAATATTTGCGAAAATTTCTTTTAGCCTTGTGGGTTCCATATCGGGGCCCACGGCGCTGTAATATTTCTGGTTAAATCTGGGGGTGTTACAGAATATGGTATCAGAGCTTAGGTTGAGAAAACCTAGGCATTTGGGTCCAGTTGGGTCGTGTTTTTGTTGCGTCATTCGAGTTGTCGATTGACAAATATTAGAGCCGTGAGTCTATGTTGTTCACTCAGGCTTGTGCGTTATCGGATTTGCCAAGTATCATACTGGGCTTGTTATAACTTTTTCAAATGGTGTTAACGAGATTCTCTGGAATGAGATATACTGTGTTCTTGAGTCAAACTGATTTGGCAAACGTGTGTTTTGATAATATCCATGTCGAGTATTTTCTAGAGTTGAGACATGTGCCAGTATCACGGGGAATCGTCGGCTTCACGATCTGTAAGTATTTGGATTTTTGAATTTCATTGAGATTTATTGTCGTTCTAAGTTGATATGTTTGAGATTCAGCAGATATCATGCGTTACAGTATGAGATGTCAGAGTGGGACAGGATTGATGATCTTGAGAAACTATGATTTTGGAAATCAGTATGTTGGTTGGATTTTGGAACGGAATTGTGCATTTGGGGAGAAATATTGTGCATGGTTGAGAAGAACATGTAGCATGTTAATTCATTTTGAGATATATGAACTGCTTTTGATCATTTGAAAATGATACCTTTCAAAATGAATATTTCACGGATGTTTTACAGAAAATGATTTTGGGCCGAGACCCAATCGATTTTGAAATGGTTTTATAACTCAGGACTTGGGGTCCGAAAAGAGTTTTCTACTTTTTAAACTTCTTGTAATGCGGAACAAGATACGGGCTGACACCCTAATGTTTCAAATGAAAGCTTTTCTGTTTTCTAAAACTCCCGAGATTTGTAAAACTCTTTATCAATCGTTTATCTATTTTGTTCCTACCTTTTGAGGTTTTTGGTTTACTTGTTCAAATGGAACTTCTCGGGAAGTCTTTCGTTGTGTTTGATTTGTTGATTTGTTTCAATGTTTTGTCATATCATATTTGAGGTGATCCAGGATGGATTAAGGATTTACGTTGCGAGTAGTATGTGGAGAGGAGTTTTTATCAGAGTCTATATATTTGAGATTTTGGAACTCTATCGTGTGGTTTTCTGATGGAATATCAGTGGATATTGGTGACGAGCCGAAGTGGTATACAGGAGTATGGATATGCGCAAGCATTTGCATTAATTCCATTTTATTTAATCGTGTGTATTCGAAAAGAATTTTTATCGAGAACTTGGCACCAGCGAGCCGATTTAATTTTTAAAATTGATTTCGTGGTCTTACGAAAATTTATGTTTTGAGTTTTCAAACTCTTGAAAGAACTTTCGAAAATTGTCTTCGTGACAAGAATATATGGTTTCAAACTGGTTTTGAAAATGTGATTGATATACATACGCATTTAGTGCATCGGGCATATCATATCGATGGCACAAGGAAAAGAGATTCGAAGTTTAGTATGGTAGATTGGTTATGCAAGGATGATCGGTTGATTGATCATATAAGAGAAATATACTGCGTGTTGTAGATTCATGTGCAGGATGTAATTTTCGAACTTTGGACTTTGTAAAACCGGGACATATGTGCTATGTGAGTCCATTGGTGCGGTAGTAGCGCGATCTTACCATAGTGATCTTTGAATGATTTCTTTATAAGTGTAAATTTGGGGATGGTGACCCCATGCTGGTTGTCTTGGATATTGAGTGGTCGTTCCCACTCTTTATATGAATTGGTATGTTCGTCGATTTGCAATTCGTTGTTCGTATGCCGAGGGAAATGTTCGCCAGTTGGGTATGTTTATTGAGATCTACTGTACGTGATTGATTTGTCGTTTTGAGAATGTTATTCTTTCGTATATCTGTTTCTGTGGTTCTGTGTTGATCGTGTTGGAGTTTACCGTGTGAAGGTATTCTCGATTTTCATTGATCGTTCGTTGGTAATATTGGAGTTTATCATGTTGATGATATTCTCGATTGTGTTTTGACCTCTGGTTGGTCATATTGGAACTTATCATGTCGATGATATATTCGGTTGATTGTTGATCATTGTTGGTGATCATGTGAGCGTTCGGATTTTGTTTTGATGTTTCGGGATTCGTGTCATTGTTTTGGGCAGTTTTTTTGCAGATATATTGAGTATTATTCATCTTATCGGAATAGGGACTTGATTATGTAATCAGGCAGACAGGATTTGATTCGGGCAGATTGATTCATCCGAAGATGATATATTTTTTTGAGACTCAGGGAATTGTGATTGTAAGCGTATTGAGACTATACAGTGAGATCGCTTGCTAGTATCTCAGGAGATCGTCGACCTGCGTATTTGTAAGTATGCTCATTTGGTTATTCGGTGATGACGATAATTGATCGTTGTCGTGATGGTTTTGGGATATTTTGGGTTGAAAGGTATGTTTGTTTGTTGTATGACGGATTGCAAGTTTCGAGGACGAAACTTATTTTAAGTGGTGTAGAATGTAGTATTCGGAATTTCTACTACTGTTGTTCGATATTATTTTATCCGAGTTATATTGTACAGCGTGGAATCTGTACAGTAGGGATAAAATAAATAAGGGACTGAGATGTCAGTATCGGTATAATTGTCGTATCTGGTCGACAGTTACATTTGAGGATATCGTGTATCAGGTTATCGTACTTTCGATATAGAGTATATCGTATAAGAATATTATTGGATTCAGTGTTTGTGTTTAGTGTGTCTCATGTTCGTTTTTGGTACGTCAAGATGTTGGACAGAAATTGCGGAAAATGGATAAGTGTTCGTTAGCGCACGCTACTGGGTACAGGTAGCGCACGCTACGAAGTATTGATAGCGTACGCTAAGAGGTTCGGTTACGTACGCTAAGGAGGACCCCTAACGTACGTAACGACTTGCTGGGTTAGTTCTGGAAGGTGACCGACAGGTAGGCCCAAGTTGATTTTTATATTCAGTTAGTGCACGCTAACGTATGTTGGTTAGCGCACGCTAACATCAGATCGCCAATAATGGAATCTTAGCTTTCGGCGGGTGTACCCGGCCACTTGCGACGCGTGTCCAGATAAGGTCAGCGGGTGTTTGTCATGTAGGGCTAGCACACGCTAAACGGTATGGCTAGCGCACGCTAATTCCAGATCGGTCAAAGAAATCCCGGTAATCGCGGATGCTTTCGGCATGTGGGGGCACGAGTGGTAGGTGTGTACTGTAGCAAGTCAACTTCGGATAGCGCACGCTAAGGTAAATGACTTGCGTACGCTAAGCAGGATGTTTTTACATACGTTAATGCATGGGCATTATGTACGTAATCTAGTCTACGAAGCGAGGCAGTAGCCTCTGGGCTTCGATAGCGCACGCTAACAAAGTCAGTTAGCGCACGCTAAGGCGGTAGCGCATGCTAAACATGAGATGTTAGCGCACGCTAATAATGAATATTATAAAAGGGGACAGAATGGTGCTGAGAATCATTTCGTCATTTTTTCTTCTTACAGTCGAGAGAGAGAGAGAGTTGGGATATATTTGAGGTTCCCTAACACTGTATAATGATAATCTTTAACAACATTAGATTGAGAGCTTGGATTCAAGCCTTGTCCTTCAAGTTGTTCATGATTCTTTGGGTGGAGTTCTAGTGTTCTTCTTTTTGGTTCATCTAAACCAGGTAATCTTCGTATTCCTTCGTTAGTGGTTCGTTTTTCTTGGATGATTTCATGCAAGGAGCATGTTGGATAATCATATGATGATGTGATATGAGATTCAATGGAATTTTGATAAGAGTTTCGGATGTTAGTTAAGATTCTTCATACCATAAGGATGTTGATTCATTTCACCCGATCTAAGAAGGATTTCTGAATCTTGGTAATTATATTGGTCGATTTAGATGAGATGAATCATGATACTAGGTTGAATTCCAGATTTAGCATGATACGATCCTTGTTATCGAGTCGGTTTGATTGTTGATGTTGTTATTGATATATGGACATTGACATGATCATTGTGATAATTATGGGGTCGTTTATCTTCAAGAGATATGGAGATTTGTCTCCCTTCATTCGGATTCGTAGTCGCAAGATGTGAGTCGATGTTTGGAATGCATGCCACTGTACAGCATTAGCGCACGCTAAGCTTACTGTCTAGCGCACGCTAACGGGACAACTTAGCGCACGCTATGTTATGCGTTTAACGTGCGCTAAGTAGGCAGACAGTGCAGTATTTTTGTGTTTTGGTTATGAATTCGTGATGGTTTGACTTGGTTGGTTCTGACTGTGTTTATTCGAGGTTGTGTTGAACCATTGAGTTCGATTGGTTAGTTTTGTCGGTTGTTGATTGTTATCGGATATGTGTTATTTGATTTCTTCGATAGGTTGAGATTATTGATCGGTGATTATAATCGGATATTGCGGTCGTGTTCGAGTATGTCCATTGTAATGCTTTTGATCGGGGCTGAGGAGCTCGTAGACAAAGGCAATGTGTTCGGCAGCAGCTTCGTGGTATCGGTATCGAGGCAAGTTGTTACTTGCTCAATTATAATGTTTAATGAATGGTTTCAGTTTCTTTTCATTTATAATGCATATAGCAATGATTATATGTTGTCATTCCAATTCTGGGAGTTTAATCATAATGTATATGATTTATTTTGGTTATTGGCATACTCGGGTATCGAGGTTACATTATAGTAAAGACGAGGATATGATTACCTGTAGTCCCTGATACGTTTGGATCGCCGAGCATTGCGGATAATCGTCGGTGATGGTTTGATAACGAGATTTCTCCCGAAGGACTCGGGCAAGTATCTTATATCGATTCAGTTAGTGTTAGTGATTTGATCATGCATATTGTCATTCATGTTGTCGAACATGAGGTCGTCTTAGTTGATTTGTCATATTGTCGTTCGTGTTGCGTTGTTCATGTTGATGAACATTTTGATTTGCATATGTGTATGCATAATTGTGTTGTTTGTGTTGTGTTGATCCGATGGGATCGTGTGATCTATGCTGAGGGCGCTGGATCAGATGTCCACCGCGTGTTGGTCCGACGGGATCATCTTGGGATCTATGCTGAGGGCTCTGGATCATTGGACGGGTTTTTCCACCTCGTGTTGGTCCGACGGGATCATCTTGGGATCTATGCTGAGGGTGCTGGATCGTTGGATTACCCAGTATTGTGTTATTGTTGTGCATATGTATATTGATGGTTGTCCACCTCGTGTTGATATTGTAGGATCATCTTGGGATCTATGCTGAGGGCGCTGGATCATGGGATTTCCATTGAGTATACATAGTTGTTATTGTTTTTGAGCACATTGACGTTGTCATATGAGTATGCATTTGTAGATCTTGTGTTAGGACCTTGTCCGTATTGCATTGATCTGATCTCGGATTAGACTGATATGATTATCGTGGCACATCATATCTCGAGGTATGTTCCGTATTTTCTTTGGTCTTTGTCTTTGATGGACGATCGGTTATCGTCTTGGGATTTGATGATGTTATTCGATGGATCGTATTGGTCAGAAATAGTAGATTTCCGTATCATGAGTTGGTGATGATAGTTTGAGAACCGTGAGTATTGTTTGAGGTACAATACAGATATTATGTTCGAGTTTATTGGTTAATCAAGTACAGGATGTGAAATGTGATAATGGTTATTCTGGTGAGAATTTCTTGAGTAAGTAAAGTTATGGCGGTAAGATTACGTTGGTCGTATTCTTATGTTGTATTCTCATTGGTATGTTATTATTAATGTGATGTGACGGTTATCATTGTTGGATATTATGGCTGACCCCGTCGTGGGATTTATTTTTAGGTTCTTGGAGTATTGAGCTTGTAGCGGTCGTGAAGAGATGAGCTTCCCGGAGGATACTGGCTAGGTCATGTTCTGTGTATTGAGTTTCTTGATTGGTTCTTGTATTCCGCTGCTAGAGTATCTTTTTGGTTGGTCTTTTTCCACTTCGTGAGTATTTTGAAACGCTCTTTTGGTATCTGGTAACTGAGGTTACTTTGGAAACCATTTTCTAAACTTTTGAGTTTCGGCCGTTTGGCCTTGTGATTTCAAATGAGTTTTTCCGACGGTTTTTGATAAATGGATTTTTATAAGTCTTTGTGAATTTTTACAGATAGTACCGTCGTTGGCCTCTTGGGCATTTGTAAATATTTGCGAAAATTTCTTTTAGCCTTGTGGGTTCCATATCGGGGCCCACGGCGCTGTAATATTTCCGGTTAAATCTGGGGGTGTTACAATATATATATATATATATATATATATATTGATTTATATGTTTGATCTTGACATATATGGTTCTTTGATATATGGAGATTCATGTGATATTTAATTCTACTAATAATCCAAGAATCAAAGAACATATGATTTGATCTGTATATAATTTTATGTTAGGATTATGAATTTTAAGAGGTGCATATGAACATAAATTTGTTTATGTCAAGATTATGCTTTTTTAAAACTTTCATATGAACATAATTATATTTTGATTCCGAGGTTGTATAAATATAGATTTGATCTACTTGATTTATACATTTATTGTAACACCCCGAGATATTCGGAATATGTTACAGCGCCGTAGACCCCTACATGGGACCTACCAGGCTACAATAGAAAAACTCCACTCGACTAACCATCTTGGTTAGCGAGGATACACAATTAAATAACATGACATATAAAGATACGCCCGGAGCAACCGGCAAAATTAGCATCAACCAACAACGTGACAATTTAAAGCAATACAATACGGAGTTTGAAACAAAAAGCCTAAGTACTCGCGAGTACAATCTATAAGTTTAAAACTGTGGGAACAACCATATCGAAATGGACAAAGGAAATAAGTAGACCCAAATGCACATGTCAACGACCCTGGCCAACATCCTCGTACTGTCCTGGTGCTCGCTCGTCCGGATAATCATAACCTGAATTCCATAACAAGAATTTCCCCAAAACGGGTCCCCAACGGGGTTAGCAATTACGCTAGTACAAGTAATCAAGGCAAACCAATCGCTTACACATTTCATAGTACATGCACCAATATCATTTCAAAAACCAAAACTAGACATGTCTTTTCCGGAAAACATACAGTCCACAATTAGCCTTGAGAACAGGGCGGCAGCATACATTCTCACTCGAGGCCTCATAGGGACCCTAACGAGTTGGCTACAATTACAGAAAAACAAAACCACGCACACGCTATGCCGTGAGAACAGGGCGGCAGCATACATTCTCACTCGAGGCCTCATAGGGACCCTAACGAGTTGGCTAGCGGTACGAAACTCGTGAAATCCAGGGCGGCAGCATAGATTTCCCTCCTTGACCCTGTCGGGCCAACACAAGGTGAGTTACACACAAGTAATATACATCACCATTTCATGTTAAGCTTAAAGGTTTCCAAAAATACTTGCCTTGAATTATTGACGACGCGAAGAACGGAAGGGAAAGTCACCGACGAACGCTAGGAACCAATGAAACCGAACCTAACGATTCGAAGAATACAATCACAACCGTTTCTAAATGAATACGGAATTGGAATACACCCGAAAACCCGCCTACGATTCATGTATATTCGTATATAAACAACAACGAGGGCGGACCACAACCGAACCCTCTCGATTCCGTAAAAATCACGAAATATACCATGAATCCGTAGGGAAACTAAGAATACCAACAAGATTAATCATATTCATCAAGAATCCATCAACAAAACGGGAAGAATCGGACAAAAACCCCAAAATCCCCAATTATCCAAAAGGGAGGGTTTCAAGAAACATTACCTTAGGAGATTCAAGTACTAAGATCCGTAGAACACGCGTTGGATTGATCGTCCGGGCTTCACTACCGAAGAAAAATGATGAAAATCAACCCCCCAATGAGTATTGATGAAGAACTCTCCCCCTCTCTCTCACTCTCTCTCTCGCGCTGCAGGAAGAAGAAGAAGAAATGAGCAGCTGATTGCTCAAAACGACATAATTATAGGGGGTTGACCGCATTGTGTGCCGCGGCACAGCTGAGGTGTGCCGCGGCACAGGCCAAAAATTACTCCCAGTGCGTGTGCCGCGGCACCCGGTACAGGCGGGTTTTGGTCGCAGATGACACACGAGTGTGCCGCGGCACCGGATAGGTGTGCCGCGGCACTGGCCTGGCACTGTGCCGCGGCACCGGATGGGTGTGCCGCGGCACACAGTACAGTTTGTTCGACCAACAACTGAAGGAATTTGTGTGCCGCGGCGCACACACCTTGTGCCGCGGCCCACACCCCCTTTTGGGTTCCAAAATGATAAAAATGATCCGGAAAGAGAATAAAACGATAGGAATCAATATTTGGGAACCAACAACACGAAATGGATCCACGGAAACCCCGAAACGGCGGTTCCGCACAACAATAACGAGAATACAGTTCAACAGTTTGACAGGAAGGACACACTGAAAAGTACACGAGGGCCACTAAGATCGAGAAATACACCAAAAATGAAAATACAAGGGAAAGAAAAAATACGGATATTACATTCTACCCCTCTAAAAATAAGTTTCGTCCCGAAACTTAAGAAACAAACAACTCAGGGTACCTAGCACGCATGCTATCTTCGGTTTCCCAAGTTGCTTCCTCGACACCGTGTCTCGACCACTGCACTTTGACCAAAGGGATGGTCTTATGCCTCAGTCGTTTCTCACGATGCTCCAAAATCTTAAAAGGACGCTCCTCAAAAGTAATATCTTCAGCAATATCAATCTCGCCATAATCGATGACGTGACTAGGATCCGGAACATATTTCCTCAGCTGGGAAACATGAAAAACGCTATGAACGTGACTCAAGGCCGGGGGTAACGCCAAACGGTACGCTAACCCACCGACCCGCTCGAGAATCTCGAAGGGTCCAATAAATCTCGGACTCAACTTCCCCTTCTTCCCGAAACGGAAAACCCCTCTCGTCGGCGACACCTTCAGCAAAACGTGGTCTCCCACCTCGAATTCTAAAGGTCGACGACGGACACCGGCATATGACTTCTATCGACTCTGGGCCGTCAACATCCGTTCCCGAATTAATTCTATCTTCCGCCTCGTCTCTAAAACGACATCCGGCTCGGTCCCGACCAAATCGGACGCCTCATTCCAACAAATCGGCGATCGACATCGTCGCCCATAAAGTGCCTCATACGGTGCCATCCGAATCGATGCGTGCCAACTGTTGTTGTACGTGAATTCGATCAATGGCAAATGCTCTTCCCAGTCGCTACTCCAATCGAGGGCACAAGCACGCAACATGTCCTCGAATGTCTGGATAGTGCGTTCCGACTGTCCATCTGACTGGGGATGAAAAGAGGTACTCAAATGCAAACGGGTACCCAACGCCTTATGCACCGCCTGCCAAAAGTGCGATACAAAACGGCCATCACGATCCGAAACAATAGACTTCGGAGTACCGTGAAGTCTCACAATCTGCGTGATAAACACATGAGCCAATTTCTCCGGGCCCCACGTGTCCTTGATGCCCAGAAAATGTGCCGACTTGGTCAGACGATCAACAATCACCCAAACCATATTCATGCCCGATTTCGATCTCGGCAAACTCGTAATGAAATCCATCGATATATCTTCCCATTTCCATTCTGGAACGGGAAGTGACTGCAATAACCCAGCCGGTCGCTGATGCTCGATTTTGACCTGCTGGAAAGTCAAACATCTCGCCACAAACTATGCGACCTCCTCCTTCATATCATTCCACCAGAAGTTCCTCCTCAGGTCCTTGTACATCTTACTCGAACCCGGATGAACGGAATAGGGTGTGGAATGGGCCTCACGCAAAATACTCTGTCGCAACTCTGGGTCGTTCGGCACACAAAGCTGACTCTGGAATCTCAAAACACCATCCTCGTGAATCACAAACCCAGGAGACTTTCCCTTAAGAACGTTCTCTCGGATTTGAGTAATCATCGGATCCTCTAATTGTTTCAGCTTAATTTCATCGATCAAAGACGACGAAATCTCTAAAGCACAAAGTTGCCCGATAGCTCCAGGCAACAAAACCTCAACACCAAACTCAATCAAAGCCCGCCGAAGCTCAGACTGAGACGTGAGGACCTCAAGCGTTCGCAACGCAATCGGTTTCCGACTCAGGGCGTCGGCTACGACGTTCGCCTTGCCCGGATGATAAAGGATTTCGAGGTCATAATCCTTAATCAGCTCTAACCACCTCCTCTGCCTCATATTCAACTCCCGCTGAGTAAATATATATTTCAGACTTTTATGATCGGTAAAAATCTGACATGCAGAGCCGAAAAGATAGTGACGCCACGCAAAAACGACTGCCGCTAACTCTAAATCATGAGTAGGGTAGTTAAGTTCATACGGTCTCAACTGTCTCGACGCATAGGCAATGGTCTTGCCGTGCTGCATCAATACGCACCCAAGACCCTGGCCCGAAGCATCGCTATAAACGGCGAATCCCTCGTTGCCACACGGCAACGCCAAAACCGGGGCTGAAGTCAAACGCTTCTTCAGCTCCTCGAAACTCGACTGCCTCTCATCGGTCCAGACGAACTTCTCGGATTTCTGGAGCAACTGTGTAAGTGGCCGAGCTAGTTTTTAGAAACCCTCGACGAACCTACGGTAGTAACCAGCCAAACCCAAGAAACTACGGACCTCCTTCACATTTGTGGGCGATGCCTAATCCAATACTGCCTCAATTTTCTGCGGATCCACACGAACCCCTTCGGCTAAAATCACGTGACCCAAGAACATCACTTCCTTCAGCCATAACTCACATTTCGAGAACTTCGCATAGAGTTGCTCGGTCCTCAAAATGTCTAACACTATCCGCAGATGATGGGCATGCTCTTCCTCATTCCTCGAATAGATAAGAATATCGTCAATGAATACAACGACACACTTATCCAAATACTCGATAAAGACTTTGTTCATCAACTGCATGAACACTGCCGGCGCATTAGTTAACCCGAAAGGCATAACTACAAACTCATAATGTCCGTATCTCGTCCGAAAAGCTGTTTTCGGCACGTCGGACTCTCTCACCCGAAGCTGATAGTACCCCGATTTCAAATCAATCTTCGAGAATACCGCAGCTCCCTGTAACTGATCGAACAAGTCATCAATCCTCGGCAAAGGATACTTGTTCTTGATGGTTACCTTGTTTAGTTCGCGATAGTCGATACACAAACGTAGTGAACCATCCTTCTTACGCACAAACAAGACCGGTGCGCCCCAAGGCGAGGCGCTCGGTCGAACATACCCCGACTCCAGAAGTTCACTCAACTGTTTCTTCAACTCGGCCATCTCTGAAGGTGCCATGCGATACGGCGCCTTCGAAATCGGAGCCGCGCCCGGCTCTAATTCTATAACAAACTCAACCTCACGATCCGGTGGCAATCCCGGCAACTCGTCAGGAAATACATCAGGAAACTCACTAACGACTGAAATCGACGAAAACTCGACTCCACCATTCTCTGCCTTCAAGGCGCAGCACCAATAACCAGTACACCCCTTTCGCAGGAGTTTCACCGCCTTCAAGGCGTTAATAACAAACTTCTGGTTTCTCTTTCGCCCCGCGAAAGAGTGTTCAGTACCGTCCTCGGCTAACATGGTAATGATCCTCGTGCGGTAATTCATGATTGCACCATGCCGCTCGAGCCAATCATTCCCGAGAATTAAATCCTCGCCCTCGATACTCACAACAATAAGATTAGAGAGCCACGCCCTCTCACAAATGATCACAGAACAGTCTCGGACCTCTCGATCACCGACGATTCTATCACCGCTAGGAAGTTTAACGATGAAATGCTCGCAAGGTGACAAACAGTCGAGACTCAAACGGCGTACACACTCTAGAGAAATGAATGAATGCGTAGCACCCGAATCGAAAAGCACACTGACAGGATGGAAATGAATGTGAACGGTACCTGTCTCCACAGTAGCTGCTGGATCATCGGCCCTCCTCATCTCATAGATACGCGGCTGAGCAGAGCCGACACTGGAAGCTCCACCCCTAGCAGGCTGACCCCGACCCCTACCTCGGCCGGCACTCGGTGGAGGCGGCGGAGCAAATGAGCCCTGGTTCACACTCGGCTCCAACGGTACTGGTTGGGAAGAACGGGCGCCACGAAGCTGTTTGACCTGCTCACAAAAAGGGGCCTTGTGGCCCAGCTGTCCACAAGTGTGACAAGTAAGCTTCGGACGAGAACATTGCCGGCTCCTATGGCCCTGCACACCACAGTTAAAACATGTGGGTTCACGAGCGGAGGTTCCGGCGGCACCCCGAAAGCCCCTAGAGAAACGAGCCGAACCGCCCGTTGAAATATTCGCAGCTTGAGATTTCTGATGGCCTCCACTCTTGGGACCAGAAAAATTTCCGACCAACTTCTGCTTCTTGCTCTCACGAGCCAAATCGCTAGCCGTCACCGACATATCATAAGCAAGAGATCGACTCTGATAATCCTTCAAGGTAGTACAGACGAGTCCAGACATATAGTCCCGAATGGGCAGCTTCATCCTCCTGGAAAAATGGAAAATTTTGTCGCTCTCAGCGACAACTTGGGTCTTCACATAACCCAACTCCTTGTTAAAGTCGGCAATGGCCTGAGATACGGGGATATCCCGTGGTTGAGCATCATAGAAAGCATGCACTCAAGCCTGTCTGACCGGCCACGGACAATATTCGGTCTCCATCAATTCTTGGAATTCGGCCCACGAAGCAACGTGATCCTTGGGACCAACGGCCTCCCACCAATCTGTAGCATCTCCCGTGAGAAAGTATTGAGCAATAGGGACCTTACGGTCCTCGGGGCAATTGGTAGCGGTGAAGACTTTGGATATCTCCTTGATCCACCCTTCCCAGCCGATCGGGTCCGAAGCTCCCGAAAACTGAGGAGGATGCATCTTGATGACATCCTGAAGCCAGCGATCTGCTCCGCCCCGATTAGCATGGGCCTGATCGGGGTTCTGAACCACCTGTGCTATAGCCGCCATCTGGTTAACCATTTGCTGCATAACAACCGCAATACCAAGATCAGCGCGCTCCTGAGAAGAAGCATGACTGTGACGGTCGCCGGTACTGCCGGCTCCCGAAGAATGCGACGTGGCTGCCCCACCGGCTGCCCCACGTCCCCGGCCGCGTCCACGACCACGACCACGACCACGGTTTCCTCCGGCATCCATACTGATGTTGAGAGATAACAGAAGTATATCGATGATGAGTAAGGGAGGAAAAGCAACTACGATTCCAAAGTGGAAATACAATGCAAGAAACAAAAGATCCGAATAAGAAAACTTACGAGCACTAGAAGTACTGGGATGCTGGCAGCGGTGTGACAATGTGCAAAACAAAACACGACTAGACCCAAATAACCAACAAGCCTAGGTATCCATAAACCTAGAGCTCCGATACCATTTTCTGTAACACCCCGAGATATTCGGAATATGTTACAGCGCCGTAGACCCCTACATGGGACCTACCAGGCTACAATAGAAAAACTCCACTCGACTAACCATCTTGGTTAGCGAGGATACACAATTAAATAACATGACATATAAAGATACGCCCGGAGCAACCGGCAAAATAAGCATCAACCAACAACGTGACAATTTAAAGCAATACAATACGGAGTTTGAAACAAAAAGCCTAAGTACTCGCGAGTACAATCTATAAGTTTAAAACTGTGGGAACAACCATATCGAAATGGACAAAGGAAATAAGTAGACCCAAATGCACATGTCAACGACCCAGGCCAACATCCTCGTACTGTCCTGGTGCTCGCTCGTCCGGATAATCATAACCTGAAATCCATAACAAGAATTTCCCCAAAACGGGTCCCCAACGGGGTTAGCAATTACGCTAGTACAAGTAATCAAGGCAAACCAATCGCTTACACATTTCATAGTACATGAACCAATATCATTTCAAAAACCAAAACTAGACATGTCTTTTCCGGAAAACATACACTCCACAATTAGCCTTGAGAACAGGGCGGCAGCATACATTCTCACTCGAGGCCTCATAGGGACCCTAACGAGTTGGCTACAATTACAGAAAAACAAAACCACGCACACGCTATGCCGTGAGAACAGGGCGGCAGCATACATTCTCACTCGAGGCCTCATAGGGACCCTAACGAGTTGGCTAGCGGTACGAAACTCGTGAAATCCAGGGCGGCAGCATAGATTTCCCTCCTTGACCCCGTCGGGCCAACACAAGGTGAGTTACACACAAGTAATATACATCACCATTTCATATTAAGCTTAAAGGTTTCCAAAAATACTTGGCTTGAATTATTGACGACGCGAAGAACGGAAGGGAAAGTCACCGACGAACGCTAGGAACCAATGAAACGGAACCCAACGATTCGAAGAATACAATCACAACCGTTTCTAAATGAATACGGAATTGGAATACACCCCAAAACCCGCCTACGATTCATGTATATTCGTGTATAAACAACAACGAGGGCGGACCACAACCGAACCCTCTCGATTCTGTAAAAATCACGAAATATACCATGAATCCGTAGGGAAACTAAGAATACCAACAAGATTAATCATATTCATCAAGAATCCATCAACAAAACGGGAAGAATCGGACAAAAACCCCAAAATCCCCAATTATCCAAAAGGGAGGGTTTCAAGAAACATTACCTTAGGAGATTCAAGTACTAAGATCCGTAGAACACGCGTTGGATTGATCGTTCGGGCTTCACTACCGAAGAAAAATGATGAAAATCAACCCCCCAATGAGTATTGATGAAGAACTCTCCCCCTCTCTCTCACTCTCTCTCGCGCTGCAGGAAGAAGAAGAAGAAATGAGCAGCTGATTGCTCAAAACGACATAATTATAGGGGGTTGACCGCATTGTGTGCCGCGGCACAGCTGAGGTGTGCCGCGGCACAGGCCAAAAATTACTCCCAGGGTTCGGCGGTGTCATGGCCACGGCTGCGTGTGCCGCGCACCCAGACAGCGGTTTTGGTCGCAGATGACACACGAGTGTGCCGCGGCACTGGCTTGGCAGCGTGCCGCGGCACCGGATGGGTGTGCCGCGGCACACGTCTGATTTGTTCGACCAACAACTGAAGGAATTTGTGTGCCGCGGCGCACACACCTTGTGCCGCGGCCCACACCCCCTTTTGGGTTCCAAAATGATAAAAATGATCCGAAAAGAGAATAAAACGATAGGAATCAATATTTGGGAACCAACAACATAAAATGGATCCACGGCAACCCCGAAACGGCGGTTCCGCACAACAATAACGAGAATACAGTTCAACAGTTTGACAGGAAGGACACACTGAAAAGTACACGAGGGCCACTACGATCGAGAAATACACCAAAAATGAAAATACAAGGGAAAGAAAAAATACGGATATTATATTTATATTGTTCTATAGGCATTTATATCGATTGTCGATATTTAGTACATTTTATATATTATATGTGCTTATGAATGTTTAAATGGTTAATGCATCGTGGTTGGTATATTCGTGATACGACTTGTATGTCGTGCCTTCCTATTATCTTGTTGTAATTTCTCTTCTCATCTTACTCCCCTCGAACGTAACTCGAGGTTTCTATTACAAAATGTAAAGATATAATTTAGAATAGTTCTAGCTATAAAAGGAAGATGAAGGAGATGAGCAACTTACAAGGAATTCAAGAAGAAAGGCGTTATTGAAGATTACACTGATCAACCTATTGATATTTACAAATATCATAATAGGATCTATGGCTATACCACACCACACCAAATTGTTCATGTGAATGTATGAGATGCATCGTATTTACATTGCATATGATTGTATGAGATGCATCATATTCTAGCATATGATTGTATGAGATGCATCATATTTTTTTTTTATTTTCTTAATAATCGTTATTTCCAAATAAATCATACTCATTAAATCTTTTACATGTATGAGATGCATGGTAATAATTTTGAGATAATCAATTTTTGAAAAAATAGTTTTATTAAAATCAATTGATATGAAATATAAGTCTCAAGAGCCAACCATTTCAAAACACTCGTCAAACTTTCGATCATTTCTAATATGGGTTTGCTAAAGCTGGGTTTATGGATTTTATCTTAAGGAGGCAAGATGAATAAACAAGCTTATACATATGTTTTAAATGGTTAAGACTTATATAGGTTATACAAAATGGTTTTGGACCTATGGCTTATTGGGATTAATACGATTAAAACGCAATAAGATGTCATCCCAAATGATAATCTAAAGCATTTTTTAATTACATGGGACATGCCAAAGCTGTGTCTGTGGTTATTTGATCGTTATATTATAATTCATATATGTGTATGTGATACATAATATTTGAGACTAACATGTTGACATAAGATGTCATCTCTATTGATAAAAACTAAACTTCTTTTATTTGCGAGGGACATGCCATAGCCGTGCTTGCATTTACTTGATCGTTAAATTTTAAAATCAATATATCTCACAAATAACTTTGCATATTAATATTGTAGAATCAATGGCGTCAATCAATACAAACTCATTGCGATCAATTCTTGACAAAGAAAAACCTTCTAGCACTAATTACCTTGATTGGTCAAGGAACTTGAAAATTGTTCTCAAAGCTGAAAAGAAGCAGTACATTCTGGAAAACCCAATTCCTGATGAACCGGAATCAACCGCCACCAAAGATAAAAAAGATGCTTATAGTAAGCATATGAATGATTCTTTGGATGTGACATGCCTTATGCTAGCAACCAGAACTAGGAGATGCAGATACAGTTCGAGGACATGGAAGCTTATGAACTGATGGGTCAGCTTAAGGAAATGTTCCAAGAGCAAGCCCGTCAGGAGAGGTTTGACACTATGAAGGCATTATATGGTTGTAAAATGTCTTCAGGTACTTCTGTGAGTACTCATGTCCTTTAGATGAAGGGCTACATTGAGCAGCTTGAAAGGCTATGAGCTCCTATCAGTCAGGAACTCGCTACAGATATGATTTTAGCATTATTGCCTTCAGAGTACGATCAGTTTGTAGTAAACTTCAACATGCACAACATGGAGAAAACTATTACTGAGTTGCATGGGATGCTAACTGAGACAAATATTAAGAAAGTTGTTCCTAATGTTTTAATGGTTCAAAAGAAATGGAATAAAAAGAAAGGGAATAAGATGGCCCCGAAAGAGAAAGGTAAGGGTAAAATGCAAATGTTGCCTAAACCCAAACCTAAACCTTTCAAGAAGTCATCAAACAACCTAAAGAAGGGGCTTGCTACCACTGATGTCTACAACATTGTGGCAAGCGCTCAATCAAGTCAAGCAGCATCAGGAGAAAATCCTAAGGCAAGAACAAGAAAAGCTCAGGATTGCCGAGGCCACAGTTGCCTCCCTTCACCATACCTTCACCAGGCTCACTAACTAAGATCACAAGATAGACGATATGTCTCTAGTGCTCGGTACTCTGGTTGAGAAAGTCAATAATATGACGAGCAAATGTTTATATATGTGATGTATGATGTTTATATATATGATATATAAATTTTATCTATGTATATTTATATATATGGTGATATATATAATTTTAATAGATTTATGATTCGATATATATATATATATATATATATATATATATATTTATATATATATATATATATATATATATGATGCCTATCTTAATATGTATATGGTGATATATATATATATATATTTTTTGATTTATATGTTTGATCTTGACATATATGGTTCTTTGATATATGGAGATTCATGTGATGATTTAATTCTACTAATAATCCAAGAATCAAAGAACATATGATTTGATCTATATATAATTTTATGTTAGGATTATAAATTTTAAGAGGTGCATATGAACATAAATTTGTTTATGTAAAGATTATGCTTCTTTAAAAATTTCATATGAACATAATTATATTTTGATTCCGAGGTTGTATAAATATGGATTTGATCTACTTGATTTATACATTTATATTGTTCTATAGGCATTAGTTGCAGTATACATGAGATGTATACTCAAATACACAATGTTTTGAGCAAAAACGAGGGCTGCCGAGCAGTCGGGGTAGGGGACTGCGATCCAGGCCTGAAATGGCCCTGCCATGCGGTCTGATCCTATGGATCGTAATCTGGGCTGTTTGGACCGCGATCCAGGCTGCTCGAATCGCGATCCAGGCCACTTCAGGACCTGTTTTGGCCTCATTTTCTTCGTGTATTCCTGGAAATTTATTTCCCGTTTTACCCGGTTTGATGTTTTGGCCCTCAGAACTTTATAACATATCGATTGTCGATATTTGTCATATTTTATATATTATATAACTTATCGATAGTCGATATTTAGTACATTATATATATTATATGTGCTTATGAATGCTTAAATGGTTAATGCATCATGGTTGGTATATCCATACTAGATCAATTACATTAATGATTCAATTATGGTTGAAATATTCGTGATACGACTTGTATGTCGTACCTTCCTATTATCTTGTTGTAATTTCTCTTCTCATCTTACTCCCCTCGAATGTAACTTGAGGTTTCTATTACAAAATGTAAAGATATAATTTAGAATAGTTCTAGCTATAAAAGGAAGACGAAGGAGACGAGCAACTTACAAGGAATTCAAGAAGAAAGGCGTTATTGAAGATTACACTGATCGACCTATTGATATTTACAAATATCATAATAGGATCTATGGCTATACCACACCACACCAAATTGTTCATGTGAATGTATGAGATGCGTCGTATTTACATTGCATATTATTGTATGAGATGCATCATATTTTAGCATATGATTGTATGGTAATCGTTATTTGCAAATAAATCATACTCATTAAATCTTTTACATGTATGAAATGCATGGTAATAATTTTGAGATAATCAATTTTTGAAAAAATAGTTTTATTAAAATAAATTGATATGAAACATAAGTCTCAAGAGCCAACCATTTCAAAACACTCGTCAAACTTTCGATCATTTCTAATATGGGTTTACCAAAGCTGGGTTTATGGATTTTATCTTAAGGAGGTGAGATGAATAAACAAGCTTATACATATGTTTTAAATGGTTCAGACTTATATAGGTTATACAAAATGGTTTTGGACCTATGGCTCATTGGGATTAATACGATTAAAACACAATAAGATGTCATCCCAAATGATATTCTAAAGCATTTTTTAATTACATGGGACATGCCAAAGCTGTGTCTGTGGTTATTTGATCGTTATATTATAATTCATATATGTGTATGTGATACATAATATTTGAGACTAACATGTTGACATAAGATGTCATCTCTATTGATAAAAACTAAACTTCTTTTATTTGCGAGGGACATGCCATAGCCGTGCTTGCATTTACTTGATCGTTAAATTTTAAAATCAATATATCTCACGAATAACTTTGCATGTTAATATTGTAGAATCAATGGCGTCAATCAATACAAACTCATTGCGATCAATTATTGACAAAGAAAAACCTTCTAGCACTAATTACCTTGATTAGTCAAGGAACTTGAAAATTGTTCTCAAAGCTGAAAAGAAGAAGTACATTCTGGAAAACCCAATTCCTGATGAACCGGAATCAACCGCCACCAAAGCTAAAAAAGATGCTTATAGTAAGCATATGAATGATTCTTTGGATGTGACATGCCTTATGCTAGCAACCATGAACTACGAGCTGCAGATACAGTTCGAGGACATGGAAGCTTATGAACTGATGGGTCAAGTTAAGGAAATGTTCCAAGAGCAAGCCCGTCAAGAGAGGTTTGCCACTATGAAGGCATTATATGGTTGTAAAATGTCTTCAGGTACTTCTGTGAGTATGTCCGTTAGATGAAGGGCTACATTGAGCATCTTGAAAGGCTATGAGCTCCTATCAGTCAAGAACTCGCTACAGATATAATTTTAGCATCACTGGCTTCAGAGTACGATCAGTTTGTAGTAAAATTCAACATGCACAACATGGAGAAAACCATGGGATTCTAACTGAGGCAAATATTAATAAAGTTGTTCCTAATGTTTTAATGGTTCAAAAGAAATGGAATAAAAAGAAAGGGAATAAGATGGCCCCGAAAGATAAAGGTAAGGGTAAAATGCAAATGTTGCCTAAACCCAAACCTAAACCTTTCAAGAAGTCATCAAACAACCTAAAGAAGGGGCTTGCTACCACTGATGTCTACAACATTGTGGCAAGCGCTCAATCAAGTCCAGCAGCATCAGGAGAAAATCCTAAGGCAAGAACAAGAAAAGCTCAGGATTGCCGAGGCCACAGTTGCCTCCCTTCACCATACCTGCACCAGGCTCACTAACCAAGATCACAAGATAGACGATATGTCTCTAGTGCTCGGTACTCTGGTTGAGAAAGTCAATAATATGACGAGCAAATGTTTATATATGTGATGTATGATGTTTATATATATGATATATAAATTTTATCTATGTATATTTATATATATGGTGATATATATAATTTTAATAGAATTGTGTTTCGATATATATATATATATGATGCCTATCTTAATATGTATATGGTGATATATATATATTTTGACTTATATGTTTGATCTTGACATATATGGTTCTTTGATATGTGGAGATTCATGTGATGATTTAATTCTACTAATAATCCAAGAATCAAAGAACATATGATTTGATCTATATATAATTTTATGTTAGGATTATGAATTTTAAGAGGTGCATATGAACATAAATTTGTTTATGTAAAGATTATGCTTCTTTAAAAATTTCATATGAACATAATTATATTTTGATTCCGAGGTTGTATAAATATGGATTTAATCAACTTGATTTATACATTTATATTGTTCTATATGTAATATCCGGATTTATTACAGTGTATTTCATCTGTATTCAAACCATGTATTATTCGGATTGGTGATTTTGATTATTGGATTATGATATTTCATGCATTAATATCATTATACATAAGTATAGAAACTTGCAAAATTGCTCAAGCAACCTCGTGATAGCGCACGCTAAGAATGTATCTTAACGCGCGCTATCGGGCCATTATTAGCGCACGCTATGCAGGTATGAGTAACGTGCGCTAAGGACTCAATTATTGAGCGACGACTAGCTCATGCGCCCGGGTGACATGGGTCGGATAAGATTCCCCGACGCACCCGGACAAATTCTGAAGTCAACCATTATTAGCGCACGCTAAGGAATGCTTAGTAGCGTGCGCTAACTTGTCAATAATGCGAATATTATAAATGGGACAACAACCGCTTGGGCTTTCATTTTCCTTCGTCTATACTTCATCTTTGAGAGTCCAGAGAGCAAGAATCTCCCTTCTAAATACTTAGAACATTTATGAGTGAGCATTGAATGATTAAGTATCACTTGGGAGTGATCATTGAAGAGAAGTAACACCTTGAGTGGCACATAACCAACCGGAGTTGGATTATACCTTGTGGTTCAGTGATTTCGGCATATTAAGGTATGTTCAACCTATCACCAGTCTTAGATTTGGATTTCCAATAGATATGATGATCATGTTAACGAGATATTGAATTTCATTAGTGAATTATTTCAACAACATCATGTTTAGAAGATTGGAATGTCTACAATTACGATATTATTGTTGGAACCCCGTAGTTGGAATCCTAGTACTTCAAATGATGAGAGAAATATTCTGAAGTTAACAATCCGTATGATTTATGTTATCTTTGTGATCATGATTTGGAAAAGATGTTATAAGAACTTAAAGGAAGAATCATCTTAGGAAATATCCTTTCGTATAAGTCGGAATTGTTAGTTCACCTCAAGATGAAGTCTGAATACGTATGATGATAGTAGAATCTAATACATCAACCGGAGATCACCAACTTTGCATGAGAATTGTAATCAAGATGGATTATGGTGTCATGATGATTATACGTATATTTGCATCTTGAAGTTGATATTATCTTGGAGATCATTCATAAGAGTATGAACATGGTATTCATGGAAGTAACATGAATTATCACGCAAGATTTCATTGTCTCGATCATGGCGAGAACAGCCATCGCTCGAAAGAAATCGCCATGCGTAGATAGCGCACGCTATGATATGCGGTTAACGCGGCGCTATCGAGCACTAGTTAGCGCGGCGCTACGTTTGGTACGTAACGACGCTAGACCATCGACGAGTCGGGCTGATCAGTGAAGTACTGTCCATGCATCGTTAGCGTGCGCTAGGCTTTGTTGTTTGCGTGCGCTATCGGGAAGACGTAACGCACGCTACACAGAATACTTAGCGTGCGCTAAGCTATTCGGGCAGATTGCAGTTTATGAACTTTTGACCGTTAATTGAATTGTTAAACATTTGTACGACGTGAGATAAATCCTATATCATTTCTTTTGTTAAGGTTTAGTCTCGTTACGTGATTGATTGAGGAGGACGGTCTTCGAGTATTCATTTTTCGTGGAAGTATTGTTATTGTCTTCAAATCGAGGCAAGTACCTTAATTGTTTTATGTATTGTTGTTATACATATTGTCATGCATGAATGTCGTTTTTGTGTGTCCACCTCGTGTTGGTCCGACGGGATCATCGGGGGATCTATGCTAGCGTGCGCTGGATCATCGGACTGGTTTTTCCACCACGGGTTGGTCTGACGGGATCATCGTGGGTTCTAGGAAGTGAACGCTGGATCGATGGAATTACCATGTGTATGTATTGATATCATGTTGTGATTATCAGTTGTGTATGTTATGTTTGAGTTTCTCGTAGGAGAAGACTCGTTGGTATTTTGTCGTTCACGTTATTATTATTCACCGTGAGATATGAATAATATGTTGTGGTACTTGTACTAGCATCGTTGTGCTAACCCCTTCGGGGGTGAACATTTTGTTTGTGTTCAGGATCCAGGAGAGCGGGGAAACAACCACTAGAACTGTATGACGACGAGGGTGCAGAGTGATGTCCCGACCGGGTTTATTTATCTGTTGTTTATTCGTTATTTGTTTGAAGTTTGCGAGCCGGCCTAAGATTCTCAAATAAAACCTCGACGGTATTTGAAAGAGTTGTTTTAAAGTACCTTGAACATTTTGTAAAATTTTACCGTCGTTGATGTTTGTGAAGTGTTGGGAGAATTTTCGAAAATGATTTTAACATATTGTTGCATTTTCAAATAATTCGAGTGAATGATTTTCAAAATCTTTCACACCATAAAAATATTTTATTTCAAAAACCAATGCGATTTTTATTTTCAAAAATATATAGTGAAAGATGAGAAATCTCACTCGATGTAAAGTTCAAACTCGGATTCGGAAATGTTAGAGTATGTAAGAATGATTTGATGATCTTGCATGGTTAACTTGTTAGTTGTTAACGGCGATGATGATACGTAGAGGCATGATGACTTCAAATTATTTCAAATGAGACGGTTAAAGTATGTTGTTTGCAAGTTTTGATGAAACAACCCGAGGTACCAAAAGTACTTTTAAAGTTTATTTCAAATAGATATACAAATCCAAGGATTTTCAAAAGATTTCCTTTAAAAGGATACCTCGTGGATTTTATTTTCGAGTTGTTATTGGTTACCCCATGTGATATGTCGTCTTTGAGTTGGTACCTTAGTATAATATTTTGCGAAGTTGTGCAATCGTATTGAGTGGGAATCCGCTTAGTATGCCGATGGGTAGAGGACGCAGTCGTGACCACGATGCTAATGGACATGATGATCGTATGAGGACCAAGAGGATATGGTAGGGAAGGTTGCTATTCAAGAACTTCGTTCTAGTTGTTTAGGTGTCGGGACGAAACCTCTTTTAAAGGTGATATGATGTAATACCCGCATTTTTCTTTCTTTCTCTGCTTCGCCCAACCGTACCGACTCGACCGTGTTCGTTGATGCTTCCGACTGGTGTTGTTTCTCACCTTTATCATTCGAGCGAGTTCGATATTGTCCCAAATTGATCTATATATCGTTGTGACCTTTTCATGTTTGGGAAATTAGTCTCGTTTCGATCTTCCAACCCTTGGGCGGTGGAATTCGTATTTGTTCAGCGATTGGCTCGCGTTTTGATTGATGTACCGTTGGGTTGGTCAATCGTATTGATTTTCGTCCGTTGTGTTTTGTGTTTGTTCGGATAATTGACTTGATTGTATTATCCATTGATGACGCTTGTCACTTGTTGGTTTTATTATATCCCTAACGGCGGCGTTGTGTTGGTCGTCGTGGAGCGTGTTTTCACGCCGTATATTCCTTTGCGTTGCTTGTAACGTTCGCCGATGGGCGTAAGTTACGCGTTTCCTTGCGTACCTCGTTGAGTTTTCTGGCGGGATATTGCTTCTCCCTACTTGTTTTAAGTTTCGGGACGAAACTTCTTTTAAGGAGGGTAGAATGTAATAGCCGCAATTTCCGATTTTTCGGTAAATTTCTTTTTCAATGAGTCCGCTTTTGACGACTCGCTCATGACCGCTTCGTCATTTCGAGAATGATTAATTACGGACTTTTTGTCATCCGTAATACCGGTTGTAATTCATTCATTTTCATTCAAGAATTATCGATCTGTAATTGTCACTCAGTGTATTTTCACTCAATTATAATCATTCATCAATCATGTTCATTCACCGTGTTCACCGTTCGGAAAAACTTCGAGTTGTGTATCATTATTGTTCATTGTTTCAACTTTCCTCTTATGAGTTCGACTTTGTTAGATCACCATTAATTTTTGGTAACTCCAAAAATTCTAAATCTTTGCAATATTATAGAGCATCGAGTTAGCTTTCCAATGGTTCAAACGGTGAGTCAATCGGAGTCCGGACGAGAGAGTTATGGTCGTTTCAGTTTTTGGCCGATCACTGCCGACCGAACTCGGCCGTGTTCGTCCGGAAATGCCGAAAGTTTCTGTCTCAGGACCCGACCGTGTCGTCCGACACGGCCCGTGCCGTACTCTTCCGGATAAGCCTGAAACGACTGCCGACACGCCCGACCGTGTTCCAGGACACGGTCGAGTCATGCCGAGTCGCTGTCGGACGGGTCGCTATCGGGAGGCCCTCAGCCGCGACCGTGTCAAGCAGACACGGCCGAGTCCTGTCGCCGCCAGTGTAACACGACCGTGCCGATCGGCACGGCCGTGTCCGGCAGCGATCAACCCCTATAAAAGGCCCCGCAGACGCTTTTTCTTGCCATTTTTCACCTTCTTCTTCTCCTCTTCCGCACCGGGCGCGTTTCTAAGCTTGAAGCCATGTTGTTTAACAACATATCCATGAAGTTTGGAGGTTCATATCGTCAATCATCCGTCCTATAACATCCTCCGATCTACCGACCAGTGCCGATTTCCTAGAAATCTAGTTTTGGGGAATTTGGGG
Organism: Orobanche coerulescens; assembly: GCA_033398695.1. Classification (NCBI taxonomy): domain Eukaryota; kingdom Viridiplantae; phylum Streptophyta; class Magnoliopsida; order Lamiales; family Orobanchaceae; genus Orobanche; species Orobanche coerulescens. Next base: position 123,550,904 of record CM065802.1, on the reverse strand, counting down.
GTTTTGGTTGTTTTCGTCCGATTAATCCGATTTAACTTAGGATTTTGATGGATTGATGATAATTTAGATATATTATATCATTTTCTTTATTATTCCATGGTTGGATCGTATCGATTCGTCAATTTGGTCGAGTTCTTGATCGATGCCTTGAAGGTGTCCGGTAAATGTCATAGAGGGGTTTTCGGGCGTTCTACGATTATTCTTCCTCGTATGATCGATGATTTATTGATTATATGTTGTTAGGGTCGAATTCTTGTGAAGAACTCGAGTCGGAACCCTTCCGTTCGTCGTTTTCTTCAAGCTTCTCGATCGTGGGTGTATTCTTTTCCTTCGCCGGGGAATCGTAGGTGTTCGAGGTGTCCCGACTGAGCCGTGATTGTAGGATTGTCCGGTATCGATTATCGAGGCAAATATCTTGCCCATACATTACGTGTTTTGTGGATATTATGGTTGTTAATCGTCGATATGTGCTAAATAAATATTAATAACCATTTTTCAAAAGAATCGGAATATTTATCATCATGGTTTTTGTAAAGGTGACCCGTGTGTGTTGGGAATTAATGTGCTTAGTTGAATACGTGTGCTAGTGTCGAGTATAGAATCACCTTACTTTCTTGTGATGTCATTGCGTATGATTATGTCGTTGGTAAAGGTAAAGTGTAATTCTTTTGTCAAATTATGTGCTTGGAGTCACGTGTTTATGGATGAATATATTGAGTTTTTGTGATATTGGTTGTGTCATTCGGTGCTGTTGAGATCTTGTGCTCCCTTGTGAATTGATATAGTTCTGGGTCGTGAGTACGTGTTGGATAATTTGGCCATTCTATCAAGGTACCTCGACTATATATATATTTTGTGTGTTTGACCTTTGAGAGTCGTGGTTTTGTAATCTGAGTTGTTTCTCTTCCACCTGGGGATGGCATGTGGCCTCTGGGGGCCGATACTAATGGGTACGGCCACGGAAGTGAACTTGGGTGCGTGTGTTGATGTTCTTCCACCTGGGGACGGTTCGACGGGACCTCTGGGGGCCGATACTAATGGGTACGGCCGCGGAAGTGGTTTCCCACCTGGGGACGGTCCGACGGGGCCTCTGGGGGCCGATACTAATGGGTACGGCCACGGGTTACCAAGTGTGGTTTCTGTGATATTGATGTTGATGTTTTGATAACTATTGTGATATGTTCCGGAGTATCACAATGCTTTATGCTCGGGGTCGAGATACATTATATATCGAGTCTTGGTGTTTGGCTAGAATGGCATAGGATTAATGTGTTATGTGTAATGTGTCCTTGTAAGTGAATTGAAGTGGATGATCGTGTCGTGGACCCTGTGTTTTGTGACCGGAATGGTTGGGTCGTGGACCCCGTGTTTTGTTAAACGGATTTGTATTTTGAAAAAAATGAACTCTGGGGCTGTGACCCTAAATGGCTTTCGAGGAATTAAGAACATTTTCAATTTTTGATGTTTTCAAAACTCCCGAGATTTGGAAATGTTTTCAAAATGCTTAATTGCTTCGTTTCTGCTTTCAAGACTTGAGTTATTTTTAACTAAATATATCCCGGGAAGTCTTTCGTTATATTCTCGGAATGTGTTGTGTATGGCTCGTATTTGCACTTTATACTTGCACTAGCGAAACAGTGGAGTTTTGCTAACCCCCGAGTAATCGGGGGGTGGATATCTGTATTGTGTCCAGGTACATGCAGGTTTTCGGGAGCAAGACACAGGATCGGCACGAGGGATGATGAAAGACGAATGATACTAATTACACGAAGGCCAGTTTTGGGTTCAGTTAGTCGGAGTCCATTGTATTGTCTTTTCTGATGTCTTATTGTTCGTTGTTGCAAGTATTTTACCCTTGTGTGGATATGAGTCTGGATGAGTTTATGTATTTTGATTTGTAAGTCAGTGGCGAAAGACCAAATCGGTCTATTGGTCCGTTATTTTGATTCGTCGGTATGTAATGTAATGTGTTGTTTTGATGTCTAGCCTCGTGGATCCTCACGGAGAGGGTCTGCGGCGTGTAATATTCCCGGTTTGATCTGGGGGTGTTACAGTACCGTGGGCCGCGGCACATGCCGGTAGGGCCGCGGCACATGCCGGCAGGGCCGCGGCACACTCGTGCATTTTTTCGGCCAAACCGTTTGTACCCGGTGCCGCGGCACATGTCGGCCGGGCCGCGGCACACTGCCGATCACTGGGCGCAGATTTGGCCCTGTGCCGCTGCACACTCCCGCTGGGCCGCGGCACACTGTGCAGCCTATTTATGGCCCTGCAGACAGGTTTTTGGCCATTTTTCTCAACCTTTCCTTTCTCTTCCGCGGAGGTGGTCTTGGGAATCTTGAAGCTGTTAGGCGTATTTTTATACGCTTATTTATCATTATTTTGTAGTATTTTGTAGAGTGAAATCGTCTAAATGAGCTTTTAATGCCTTAATTTTGTATGATTGACAGGAAATTGAAGTCCGGAAGTTAAAACGAGGCAAAACGGCGAAAGCAAAATTGGACTCGAGCCGCGGCACAAGGAAGCCGAGCCGCACAGAAGACACCACCAAGGCGAGTAACTCAGTACTGTGCCGCGGCACATCCTGTGAGCCGCGGCACGTAAGAATAAATTAACGCCCAGGCATTCAGCTGAAGGCGATGTGCCGCGGCACAGGTTTAGTGAGCCGCGGCACACTTGGCGGTTTTTGTATGTCCGCGCGGATTTTGGGCCGTTTCGAAGCTAGTTTTCGACCGACTGATACGGACGCGATTTGGAGTTGTCTTGAGCTATAAATAGGGTTTAAGACCCTAATTAAATCATCTTGGAATCTTTGGATCTTTAATATTTGAGAGCTTAAGCTTGGAGACGGCAGAAGAAGAGGGAAGAGAAGACTTCAAGGGCGAAGGCGGAAGTCAAGAACGGAGGAATCCGAGCTTCATCTGCGTTTGAATTTTATGCTTTCGTTTATTTATTCTGTATTTTCAGTTTTTAGTATGTCAGGCTAAAGCCCTAATCTACGGTTTTGATGAAACCTTTGTTTTGATGAATTGATTGAGATTATCCAATTTATTACCTTTTTATTGAGTTTTCCCAATTATGTTTAATGCTTGCAATTATCTGGCCAATAGTTGTATTGATTTAATCATTCACTTCGAATCGGGAGAGGAGATTTGGTGAGGAACTATTGGTGAGGACCGTTTTATTCTGTGAGATAGGAATATACTCATAGGAACTACGTGGCCTTTAGGAGATTTCGTGCTTTTTGCCTATCGACGAATTAACTCACCTAGGGATAGAGTGCGTTATTCGCCTTTAGATAAATCTATTGACCTCAGGATTGCCGAGGCCACAGTTGCCTCCCTTCACCATACCTGCACCAGGCTCACTAACCAAGATCACAAGATAGACGATATGTCTCTAGTGCTCGGTACTCTGGTTGAGAAAGTCAATAATATGACGAGCAAATGTTTATATATGTGATGTATGATGTTTATATATATGATATATAAATTTTATCTATGTATATTTATATATATGGTGATATATATAATTTTAATAGAATTGTGTTTCGATATATATATATATATGATGCCTATCTTAATATGTATATGGTGATATATATATATTTTGACTTATATGTTTGATCTTGACATATATGGTTCTTTGATATGTGGAGATTCATGTGATGATTTAATTCTACTAATAATCCAAGAATCAAAGAACATATGATTTGATCTATATATAATTTTATGTTAGGATTATGAATTTTAAGAGGTGCATATGAACATAAATTTGTTTATGTAAAGATTATGCTTCTTTAAAAATTTCATATGAACATAATTATATTTTGATTCCGAGGTTGTATAAATATGGATTTAATCAACTTGATTTATACATTTATATTGTTCTATATGTAATATCCGGATTTATTACAGTGTATTTCATCTGTATTCAAACCATGTATTATTCGGATTGGTGATTTTGATTATTGGATTATGATATTTCATGCATTAATATCATTATACATAAGTATAGAAACTTGCAAAATTGCTCAAGCAACCTCGTGATAGCGCACGCTAAGAATGTATCTTAACGCGCGCTATCGGGCCATTATTAGCGCACGCTATGCAGGTATGAGTAACGTGCGCTAAGGACTCAATTATTGAGCGGGACAGCTAGCTCATGCGCCAGCGGGACATGGGTCCGGATAAGATTCCCGCTGACGCACCCGGACAAATTCTGAAGTCAACCATTATTAGCGCACGCTAAGGAATGCTTAGTAGCGTGCGCTAACTTGTCAATAATGCAGAATATTATAAATGGGACAACAACCGCTTGGGCTTTCATTTTCCTTCGTCTATACTTCATCTTTGAGAGTCCAGAGAGCAAGAATCTCCCTTCTAAATACTTAGAACATTTATGAGTGAGCATTGAATGATTAAGTATCACTTGGGAGTGATCATTGAAGAGAAGTAACACCTTGGAGTGGCACATAACCAACCGGAGTTGGATTATACCTTGTGGTTCAGTGATTTCGGCATATTAAGGTATGTTCAACCTATCACCAGTCTTAGATTTGGATTTCCAATAGATATGATGATCATGTTAACGAGATATTGAATTTCATTAGTGAATTATTTCAACAACATCATGTTTAGAAGATTGGAATGTCTACAATTACGATATTATTGTTGGAACCCCGTAGTTGGAATCCTAGTACTTCAAATGATGAGAGAAATATTCTGAAGTTAACAATCCGTATGATTTATGTTATCTTTGTGATCATGATTTGGAAAAGATGTTATAAGAACTTCAAGGAAGAATCATCTTAGGAAATATCCTTTCGTATAAGTCGGAATTGTTAGTTCACCTCAAGATGAAGTCTGAATACGTATGATGATAGTAGAATCTAATACATCAACCGGAGATCACCAACTTTGCATGAGAATTGTAATCAAGATGGATTATGGTGTCATGATGATTATACGTATATTTGCATCTTGAAGTTGATATTATCTTGGAGATCATTCATAAGAGTATGAACATGGTATTCATGGAAGTAACATGAATTATCACGCAAGATTTCATTGTCTCGATCATGGCGAGCAGGTTTCATCGCTCAAAGAAAGAACCGCCATGCGAAGATAGCGCACGCTATGATATGCGCTTTAACGTGCGCTATCGAGCACTAGTTAGCGCGGCGCTACGTTTGGTACGTAACGCACGCTAGACCATCGATTTAGCCGGGCTGATCGGTGAAGTAATCGGCCCATGCATCGTTAGCGTGCGCTAGGCTTTGTTGTTTGCGTGCGCTATCGGGAAGACGTAACGCACGCTACACAGAATACTTAGCGTGCGCTAAGCTATTCGGGCAGATTGCAGTTTATGAACTTTTGACCGTTAATTGAATTGTTAAACATTTGTACGACGTGAGATAAATCCTATATCATTTCTTTTGTTAAGGTTTAGTCTCGTTACGTGATTGATTGAGGAGGACGGTCTTCGAGTATTCATTTTTCGTGGAAGTATTGTTATTGTCTTCAAATCGAGGCAAGTACCTTAATTGTTTTATGTATTGTTGTTATACATATTGTCATGCATGAATGTCGTTTTTGTGTGTCCACCTCGTGTTGGTCCGACGGGATCATCGGGGGATCTATGCTAGCGTGCGCTGGATCATCGGACGGGTTTTTCCACCACGGGTTGGTCTGACGGGATCATCGTGGGTTCTAGGAAGTGAACGCTGGATCGATGGAATTACCATGTGTATGTATTGATATCATGTTGTGATTATCAGTTGTGTATGTTATGTTTGAGTTTCTCGTAGGAGAAGACTCGTTGGTATTTTGTCGTTCATGTTATTATTATTCACCGTGAGATATGAATAATATGTTGTGGTACTTGTACTAGCATCGTTGTGCTAACCCCTTCGGGGGTGAACATTTTGTTTGTGTTCAGGATCCAGGAGAGCGGGGAAACAACCACTAGAACTGTATGACGACGAGGGTGCAGAGTGATGTCCCGACCGGGTTTATTTATCTGTTGTTTATTCGTTATTTGTTTGAAGTTTGCGAGCCGGCCTAAGATTCTCAAATAAAACCTCGACGGTATTTGAAAGAGTTGTTTTAAAGTACCTTGAACATTTTGTAAAATTTTACCGTCGTTGATGTTTGTGAAGTGTTGGGAGAATTTTCGAAAATGATTTTAACATATTGTTGCATTTTCAAATAATTCGAGTGAATGATTTTCAAAATCTTTCACACCATAAAAATATTTTATTTCAAAACCAATGCGATTTTTATTTTCAAAAATATATAGTGAAAGATGAGAAATCTCACTCGATGTAAAGTTCAAACTCGGATTCGGAAATGTTAGAGTATGTAAGAATGATTTGATGATCTTGCATGGTTAACTTGTTAGTTGTTAACGGCGATGATGATACGTAGAGGCATGATGACTTCAAATTATTTCAAATGAGACGGTTAAAGTATGTTGTTTGCAAGTTTTGATGAAACAACCCGAGGTACCAAAAGTACTTTTAAAGTTTATTTCAAATAGATATACAAATCCAAGGATTTTCAAAAGATTTCCTTTAAAAGGATACCTCGTGGATTTTATTTTCGAGTTGTTATTGGTTACCCCATGTGATATGTCGTGCTGAGTTGGTACCTTAGTATAATATTTTGCGAAGTTGTGCAATCGTATTGAGTGGGAATCCGCTTAGTATGCCGATGGGTAGAGGACGCAGTCGTGACCACGATGCTAATGGCCATGATGATCGGATGTGGACCAAGAGGATATGGTCGGGAAGGTTGCTATTCCAGCACTTCGTTCTCGTTGTTTAGGTTTCGGGACGAAACCTCTTTTAAAGGTGATATGATGTAATACCCGCATTTTTCTTTCTTTCTCTTCTGTTTCGTCCAACCGTACCGACTCGACTGTGTTCGTTGATGCTTCTGACCTGGTGTTGTTTCTCACCTTTATCATTCGAGCGAGTTCTGATATTGTCCCAAATTGATCTATATATCGTTGTGACCTTTTCATGTTTGGGAAATTAGTCTCGTTTTCGATCTTCCAACCCTTGGGCGGTGGAATTCCGTATTTGTTCAGCGATTGGCTCGCGTTTTGATTGATGTACCGTTGGGTTGGTCAATCGTATTGATTTTCGTCCGTTGTGTTTTGTGTTTGTTCGGATAATTGACTTGATTGTATTATCCAGTTGATGACGCTTGTCACTTGTTGGTTTTATTATATCCCTAACGGCGGCGTTGTGTTGGTCGTCGTGGAGCGTGTTTTCACGCCGTATATTCCTTTGCGTTGCTTGTAACGTTTCGCCGATGGGCGTAAGTTACGCGTTTCCTTGCGTACCTCGTTGAGTTTTCCTGGCGGGATATTGCTTCTCCCTACTTGTTTTAAGTTTCGGGACGAAACTTCTTTTAAGGAGGGTAGAATGTAATAGCCGCAATTTCCGATTTTTCGGTAAATTTCTTTTTCAGCCGGAGTCCGTTTTGACGACTCGCTCATGACCGTTTCGTCATTTCGAGAATGATTAATTCTGGACTTTTTGTCATCCGTGTAATACCCGGTTGTAATTCATTCATTTTCATTCAGTAATTATCAGTCTGTAATTGTCACTCAGTGTATTTTCACTCAATTATAATCATTCATCAATCATGTTCATTCACCGTGTTCACCGTTCGGAAAAACTTCGAGTTGTGTATCATTATTGTTCATTGTTTCAACTTTCCTCTTATGAGTTCGACTTTGTTAGATCACCATTAATTTTTGGTAACTCCAAAAAAAATACTAAATCTTTGCAATATTATAGAGCATCGAGTTAGCTTTCCAATGGTTCAAACGGTGAGTCAATCGGAGTCCGAACGAGAGAGTTATGGTCGTTTCAGTTTTTGGCCGATCACTGCCGACCGAACTCGGCCGTGTTCGTCCGGAAATGCCGAAAGTTTCTGTCTCAGGACCCGACCGTGTCGTCCGACACGGCCCGTGCCGTACTCTTCCGGATAAGCCTGAAACGACTGCCGACACGCCCGACCGTGTTCCAGGACACGGTCGAGTCATGCCGAGTCGCTGTCGGACGGGTCGCTATCGGGAGGCCCTCAGCGCCGCGACCGTGTCAAGCAGGACACGGTCGAGTCCCTGTCGGCCAGCTGTGCAACACGACCGTGCCGATCGGCACGGGCCGTGTCCGGCAGGCAGTCAACCCCTATAAAAGGCCCTGCAGACGTTTTTCTTGCCATTTTTCACCTTCTTCTTCTCCTCTTCCGCAGCTGGGCGCGTTCTAAGCTTGAAGCCATGTTGTTTAACAACATATCCATGAAGTTTGGAGGTTCATATCGTCAATCATCCGTCCTATAACATCCTCCGATCTACCGAATCAGGTCAGATTTCCTAGAAATCTAGTTTTGGGGAATTTGGGGGTTTTGGTTGTTTTCGTCCGATTAATCCGATTTAACTTAGGATTTTGATGGATTGATGATAATTTAGATATATTATATCATTTTCTTTATTATTCCATGGTTGGATCGTATCGATTCGTCAATTTGGTCGAGTTCTTGATCGATGCCTTGAAGGTGTCCGGTAAATGTCATAGAGGGGTTTTCGGGCGTTCTACGATTATTCTTCCTCGTATGATCGATGATTTATTGATTATATGTTGTTAGGGTCGAATTCTTGTGAAGAACTCGAGTCGGAACCCTTCCGTTCGTCGTTTTCTTCAAGCTTCTCGATCGTGGGTGTATTCTTTTCCTTCGCCGGGGAATCGTAGGTGTTCGAGGTGTCCCGACTGAGCCGTGATTGTAGGATTGTCCGGTATCGATTATCGAGGCAAATATCTTGCCCATACATTACGTGTTTTGTGGATATTATGGTTGTTAATCGTCGATATGTGCTAAATAAATATTAATAACCATTTTTCAAAAGAATCGGAATATTTATCATCATGGTTTTTGTAAAGGTGACCCGTGTGTGTTGGGAATTAATGTGCTTAGTTGAATACGTGTGCTAGTGTCGAGTATAGAATCACCTTACTTTCTTGTGATGTAATTGCGTATGATTATGTCGTTGGTAAAGGTAAAGTGTAATTCTTTTGTCAAATTATGTGCTTGGAGTCACGTGTTTATGGATGAATATATTGAGTTTTTGTGATATTGGTTGTGTCATTCGGTGCTGTTGAGATCTTGTGCTCCCTTGTGAATTGATATAGTTCTGGGTCGTGAGTACGTGTTGGATAATTTGGCCATTCTATCAAGGTACCTCGACTATATATATATTTTGTGTGTTTGACCTTTGAGAGTCGTGGTTTTGTAATCTGAGTTGTTTCTCTTCCACCTGGGGATGGCATGTGGCCTCTGGGGGCCGATACTAATGGGTACGGCCACGGAAGTGAACTTGGGTGCGTGTGTTGATGTTCTTCCACCTGGGGACGGTTCGACGGGACCTCTGGGGGCCGATACTAATGGGTACGGCCGCGGAAGTGGTTTCCCACCTGGGGATGGTCCGACGGGGCCTCTGGGGGCCGATACTAATGGGTACGGCCACGGGTTACCAAGTGTGGTTTCTGTGATATTGATGTTGATGTTTTGATAACTATTGTGATATGTTCCGGAGTATCACAATGCTTTATGCTCGGGGTCGAGATACATTATATATCGAGTCTTGGTGTTTGGCTAGAATGGCGTAGGATTAATGTGTTATGTGTAATGTGTCCTTGTAAGTGAATTGAAGTGGATGATCGTGTCGTGGACCCTGTGTTTTGTGACCGGAATGGTTGGGTCGTGGACCCCGTGTTTTGTTAAACGGATTTGTATTTTGAAAAAAATGAACTCTGGGGCTGTGACCCTAAATGGCTTTCGAGGAATTAAGAACATTTTCAATTTTTGATGTTTTCAAAACTCCCGAGATTTGGAAATGTTTTCAAAATGCTTAATTGCTTCGTTTCTGCTTTCAAGACTTGAGTTATTTTTAACTAAATATATCTCGGGAAGTCTTTCGTTATATTCTCGGAATGTGTTGTGTATGGCTCGTATTTGCACTTTATACTTGCACTAGCGAAACAGTGGAGTTTTGCTAACCCCCGAGTAATCGGGGGGTGGATATCTGTATTGTGTCCAGGTACATGCAGGTTTTCGGGAGCAAGACACAGGATCGGCACGAGGGATGATGAAAGACGAATGATACTAATTACACGAAGGCCAGTTTTGGGTTCAGTTAGTCGGAGTCCATTGTATTGTCTTTTCCGCTGTCTTATTGTTCGTTGTTGCAAGTATTTTACCCTTGTGTGGATATGAGTCTAGATGAGTTTATGTATTTTGATTTGTAAGTCAGTGGCGAAAGACCAAATCGGTCTATTGGTCCGTTATTTTGATTCGTCGGTATGTAATGTAATGTGTTGTTTTGATGTCTAGCCTCGTGGATCCTCACGGAGAGGGTCTGCGGCGTGTAATATTCCCGGTTTGATCTGGGGGTGTTACAGTACCGTGGGCCGCGGCACATGCCGGTAGGGCCGCGGCACATGCCGGCAGGGCCGCGGCACACTCGTGCATTTTTTCGGCCAAACCGTTTGTACCCGGTGCCGCGGCACATGTCGGCCGGCCGCGGCTGCTGCCGATCACCGGGCGCAGATTTGGCCTGTGCCGCACACTCCCTGGGCCGCGGCACCTGTGCGGCTTTATTTATGGCCCCTGAGATGGAGTTTTGGCCATTTTTCTCAACCTTTCCTTTCTCTTCGCGGAGGTGGTCTTGGGAATCTTGAAGGCATTAGGCGTATTTTTATACGCTTATTTATCATTATTTTGTAGTATTTTGTAGAGTGAAATCGTCTAAATGAGCTTTTAATGCCTTAATTTTGTATGATTGACAGAAATTGAAGTCGGAAGTTAAAACGAGGCAAAGCGGGCAGCAATCTGGACTCGAGCCGCGGCACAAGGAAGCCGAGCCGCGGCACAGAAGACACCGGCCAAGGCGAGTAACTGTACTGCAGGCGCGGCACATCCTGTGAGCCGCGGCACGAAGAATAAATTAACGCCTGTGCATTCAGTGAAGGCGATGTGCATGGCACAGGTTTAGTGAGCCGCGGCACACTTGGCGGTTTTTGTATGTCCGCGCGGATTTTGGGCCGTTTCGAAGCTAGTTTTCGACCGACTGATACGGACGCGATTTGGAGTTGTGCTGAGCTATAAATAGGGTTTAAGACCCTAATTAAATCATCTTGGAATCTTTGGATCTTTAATATTTGAGAGCTTAAGCTTGGAGACGGCAGAAGAAGAGGGAAGCAGAAGACTTCAAGGGCAGAAGGCGGAAGCTGAAGAACGGAGGAATCCGAGCTTCATCTGCGTTTGAATTTTATGCTTTCGTTTATTTATTCTGTATTTTCAGTTTTTAGTATGTCAGGCTAAAGCCCTAATCTACGGTTTTGATGAAACCTTTGTTTTGATGAATTGATTGAGATTATCCAATTTATTACCTTTTTATTGAGTTTTCCCAATTATGTTTAATGCTTGCAATTATCTGGCCAATAGTTGTATTGATTTAATCATTCACTTCGAATCGGGAGAGGAGATTTGGTGAGGAACTATTGGTGAGGACCGTTTTATTCTGTGAGATAGGAATATACTCATAGGAACTACGTGGCCTTTAGGAGATTTCGTGCTTTTTGCCTATCGACGAATTAACTCACCTAGGGATAGAGTGCGTTATTCGCCTTTAGATAAATCTATTGACCTCGGGAGAGGCGGTAGAATATATTAGCAATCTCCGCCTTCAATAAATTGGGAAAATTATTTAGTACGGATAATCGAGAGTAAATTCGGATAAACTAAGGTGGATTCAGAACCCTAGACTTATTCATCATTTGATTTCTTTTACCCAAGATATTGTTTTCTACTGCTTAGTCTTTTAGTAATTCTTTTAGTTATTAATCGCAAAACCCAAATTCGAATGTTCAGATAAAATTGGAATACGAAAAAATCGGTAGTTAGAGATTCAATCCTCGTGGGAACGATACTCTACTTATCACTTTATTACTTGTAAACGATGACGTGCACTTGCGTGTAAAGAAATATCGCAACAAGTTTTTGGCGCCGTTGCCGGGGAATGAAATTTTCTAATATCGATTTAAGTATTTCCAGTCTTAATTTGAACGTTTTATTTTTATTTTTGTGTATTTAATTTCGTTTATTCGTTTTTCCTTTCAGGATCTTTCGTGTAGTGCATGAGAAAACTCGGTAACGAAGGCCTATTACCTTTGGATACCGAGCTCGAGCGCACTCTAAGAAGGAACAAAAAGGAGAAAAGAGAGTTGCAGACGACGGTCAACATGGCCGAGAATATCAAAGTCCAAGGAGGAGATAACCAAGTGCGGCAAGTTCAACCAGAACTAGCTCTTCGAGATTATGCCATGCCGCAGGTCAACGCTAATTTTTCGGGAATTCGGCGTCCCACTATCCAAGCTAATAATTTTGAGATCAAGCCTGCTATTATTCAGATGGTGCAGGCGAGCCAATTCTGTGGACTGCCGAATGACGACCCGAATGCCCATATTGCTTCTTTCCTTGAGATATGCGACACGTTCAAAACTAATGGTGTCACCGACGATGCCATCCGATTGAGGCTTTTCCCTTTCTCTTTGAGGGATAAAGCAAAGTTTTGGTTAAATTCCTTACCGCCGGGGTCGATTACAACATGGGAGAGGTTAGCGCAAGCCTTCCTTGCCAAATTCTTCCCACCAGCTAAGACGGCAAGGTTGAGAAACGAAATAACCACCTTTGGTCAGTACGATATGGAATCGCTCCACGAGGCGTGGGAGCGATATAAAGAATTGCTACGAAGATGCCCTCATCACGGCATTCCTGATTGGCTTCAGCTTCATACGTTCTATAATGGTTTGAGTGCTTCTACACGCACCCTCGTGGATGCGGCCTCTGGTGGGACCTTCATGGGAAAATCTATGGCCGAGGCACACGTGCTTTTGGAAGATATGGCCGAAAACGCATACCAATGGCCATCAGAAAGATTGACACCGAAGAGAGTCATGGAAGTTTCAAGCAATGACCCGATTTCCACTTTGTCAGCTCAAGTCGCCGCTTTGACACAACAGCTCCAGGCATTTTCGCACGCACCAGCCCCCGTTACCATAGAGACATGCAATTGGTGTAACGGATCACACCCGAGCGCGGAATGTCAAGTTGTAAATCCGTTCGAGCAAAATCAGATGAAGCAGGCTCAATTCGTAGGAAATGGAAATCGGCCGAATAACCCGTACTCCAACACTTATAATCCGGGGTGGCGCAATCATCCCAACTTTTCATGGAGAAACGGACAGAACTCACACCAGCCCCCGTTCGCCCAGAATCAACAGCAGCCCCCTCCCGCTCCCAAAGTATCTCTCGAGGAAGCACTTGCAAAATTAGCGGCAAATACGAGTCAATTTATGACCCGTACAGAAGCTACATTACAAAATCATTCTGCTTCCATTCGGAACTTGGAGGTCCAGCTGGGCCAAATTGCTAATGTCTTTGACTCGTCGGAGGAGCATTGCCGAGTACAACAGAGACAAATCCTAGAGAGAGTCTAAACGCAATCAACTTAAGAAGTGGGAAAGAGGTGCTGGATTAGCCCGAGCGGTGTGAAAAGAAGAAGGAAATTGAGGAAGAGAAGGATTTAAAGCCAGAGGAGTCGAAGGATTTGAAGCCGGATAACTCGAAGACATGTGTGTCCCCCGTTCCGTTTCCGCAGAGATTACAGCAAAGAAGGGCGGACAAACAATTTTCTAAGTTCCTTGATGTGTTTAAAAAGCTTCACATAAGCATTCCGTTCGTCGACGCATTGGAACAGATGCCGAGTTACATCAAGTTCATGAAAGAGATATTATCGAAGAAGAGAAAGCTTGAGGAGTTTGAAACGGCCGCCTTGACAGAGGAGTGCAGTGCAATTCTTCAAAAGAAGCTCCCACCTAAATTGAAAGATCCGGGAAGCTTCAACATACCGTGCACCATGGGGAATCTTTCGTTTAATAAGGCACTATGCGATCTTGGTGCGAGTATCAACCTCATGCCTCTGTCGATTTTCAAAAAGCTGGATATTGGGGAAGCCAAGCCAACAACAGTCTCCTTACAATTGGCGGATCGATCGATAAAGTATCCGAGGGGAGTGATCGAGGATGTATTAGTTAAGGTTGACAAGTTCATCTTTCTGGCCGATTTCATCGTACTCGACATGGAGGAAGATGAAAATATTCCAATCATCTTGGGACGACCATTTTTAGCGACTGGCCGAACCCTTATAGACGTGGAAAAGGGGGAGTTAACTCTGAGGGTCCAAGACGAGCAAGTTACTTTTCAAGTATTCAAATCGTTTCCATGTCCCGGAAGTATTGATAGAAGGTCGCAAATTGAAAGTGTGGATGTTGTTGAAAGAGGAAAGCACCGAAAAAATCGTCGTTGGGAAAATTCAGATTTTGTGTTAAATGGTCCAAGTCTTAAGAAGGATGTAGACCGAGTGGCGTTCCTCGAGCATGAGAAAAAATCTGCTGCAGTCTTGAGTGCGTTTGTGAAGGAGGAGAGTGAGCCGGAAGCCAAGCGGACAATTAGTCATGGAAAAACCGGGTGTTTCGGGAAGTTATTCACGTCGAAACCTTTTCGCAAACAACATTTGATGACCGAACCGAAAGTCGAATCGCTAATGACCAATGGTCATAATTTTAACAAAAATATGAACGGTTCGATGAACGGGGCGGAAACCAAATGGAGTTTGCGAAAAGCGAACTAACGTTGTCCAATAGGTCCGGCTGAAGACTATAAACTTAGCGCTTCTCGGGAGGCAACCCGAGTTCGTAGTTGTAGATTTTTGCGTTCCTTTATTTTTCTTGCATTTTTTATTTTTATTTTTCTTTCATTTTTGTGCTTCAATTTGCTTCTGCCTCTCGCTTTTAACGAGTTCTGCTCAAAATTCTGTGCATAAAAGTCCCAGGGAAGGATCTGAAGGATGATCCGCGACACGGCATAAATGAGCCGCGGCACACGTCAATCGCAAGGGGAGGCTAAACCAATTGTACCCTGTGCCGCGGCACGACATAAATGAGCCGCGGCACACTTGAGCACTGAGCCGCGGCACACGAAATCTGTGCCTCGGTACACGACAAAACAAGAACACAGGTAAAAGGGACTGTACCCTGTGCCGCGGCTCACTTTAGCTGTGCCGCGGCACACTATGCGGAATCTGAAAAGGCCTGGTAGCTTATAATTCACAATCGGACGAGCACCCAGGTATTATTCTCTTCCTTCTCCTTCCCTCCCCAGCGCGCGAACCGGCCGACCAACTTCTTCCATTTTTTTTTGTTCCTGCAATTTCTTCTTGCAATCTTCAAAAGGTACGTTTCAATCTTTAATCTTTACCCGCTTATGGTTTATATTTGGAAGTTGTTTATGCTTTGGATGAATGGAACATGCTTATTCTCCTTCAAAATTTCTAGGATGGGTTAGGGAATAACATGGTTGTTTTAATCAATTTTTCATGGTTAAATCGGAATATCAATGAGTTGAATGTGTTGAGTTGATGATGATTGAATTATGTTTCGGTTTTTGGGGGTTGAATCGAGCTATAACTATGTTTATTCTTCAAGTGAACTTGTGCCCTCAAGGTGTTTGATAAATTGCCTAAGTGAAAAATTTTCTTTGGAAAAGCAATCTTTTGAATATGTCGTGCAACGTATACGTTTTGAATTTACAGCAAGCCCTACCCTTACATCCAGGTTAAACGTTTAAGTCCAAATTCATCCTCCTCTCACCTATGCGTTTTTATTGATTTCGGGATTTCTGGCTGGACATCCTTAGCCGAGCGTAGATCATTTTTATTATTGTTTGCGTGAATAAACCCTCGTGTTGTACTTTTCAGGACTGATTATGGCGCGAACAAAGAAGCTGAGCAAGCGAGCTAGGATCGAGTCATCCCCTACTCGAGCGGAGACCTCTCGTGGTCGGGCCGAGGCGGAGGGGCACCAATTTTCGGACCCCGAAATTCACAAGATATTCAATGAAAAGATCCGGCCACGACCACTTATTCCAGAGAGGGGTTTTACTCCAGCTCCTCAGGACGGGGAATTGCTCACTATGATTGACGAGATGGGGTGGGCCAGATTTACCGCACCTCCCGAGCCAGCAGTTATCTCGATCGTGCAGGAGTTTTACGCCAGCGCACTGCTGAAGCACATTCGGGCAGGGCATACGTTGCCGTCTTTAGAGTCTCGGACTCAGGTCGACGTCCGAGGGGTTACAGTTGATTTCTCCACGGCTGCTATTCGGAGGCTTTTTGGGTTTCCGGTGGTTGACGAGTCAGCCTATGACCGAGTGATGACCAGCCTCACTAAGGAGGCCCTGCTTGAGACCATTGCACAGCCCGGTACCGACTGGGAGCAGCGAGCACAGAGTTCTTCCACTTTTCACTTCAGGAGCTCGCGCCTCAGCCGGCTCGGGCGTGCCTGGCTTTATTTTATCTGCGCACGTATTGACCCCACCTCCCAGATCCGTACAGTCTTTCTCTCCCGCGCCCGGACACTTTTTGCTATCACTTCCGGGCTGCGTTTCGATGTGGCCCCCATCTTGATCCGATCTATCTTCCAGATTATCCAGGGGGTGGCCAAGACGGGGTTGAAGCACCCCTCTCTCATCTGCGCTTTATGCTGGCAGTCGGGGCTGACTTGGTCAGACGACGAGCCGATGCTTGCCCCCCAGGCCCCGATCGACCACCGCATCATATCGCACTTTGACCAGGGGGGAGGAGCGCCAGCGCACGCTCGGGGGAGAGGATTTCTGCTAGAGGAGGCCCACGAGGGATCCCCCGAGCCGCTTTTGTTGACGCATGGAGATGCCGGCCCGCATCCCGATAGAGCGAGGTTGGAGGAGTTGTTTGATGGGCTGCGGGAGGATTTGAGGAGACAGAGAGAGGAGCAGAGAGAGGATCTGAGGAGAGAGAGAGAGGAGCTGAGAGAGGAGATGAGGAGAGAGAGAGATGAGATGAGGAGAGAGAGAGAGAGAGAGAGCTTGATGGATACCATGCGGGAGGAGCAGCGGGCGGAGCGGGAGAGTGTTATTGCTACCGTCCATGCCGAGATGCGAGAGCAGGCCCGCCGGGCCAGCCGACGAGAGGCGAGGCGTCTTGCTGCGAGGGATGCTTATCATAGGAGCACCTCGCCGCATGGACGGCCCACATCATGCATCCCGACGGGCCATTTATTGCGCCTGCCCGGCCAGCCACACCACCCTCCTCACCGGACGATGCCGGCACCAGCTCCTGAGCAGACTGGAGGGGAGTACTTGACCTTTTACTTTTATTGCATATCATTTTTGTCCATTGAGGTCAATGTACGTCCTAAGTTTGGGGGGGGGGATTTACTTTCAGTTTCTACATTCATTGCTGTACTTTATTTTATTGCTCTACTTTATTTCGTTGCACTTTTCATTACTTTGCGTAAAAAATTTTTTTTAGATAGTCTTGCTTGTCTTAGTTTTTCGTTATTCGTGAATTTTTCGTGCTTCTATTTGTGTGATACTGATGTTACGACACTGTTTTTCTCTCTGAAGAAACGGTCGAGTTTTAGTCGAGTTGTAGTCAGTTATTTCTGTTATGTTTAGTATTCATTTAGGTCCGAAATTTTTCGTGATTGTAGAGGTCTTGGCAGAGAAGAGATGATACATACTTGTTTTAAAATCACAGTCAATACGTTGGGTTACATCTTCCGGATAGTGAGTCGTACTGTTTCATTAGTCGTGTTGGCACTGAGATTGAGTTTAGAGTCGATCAGTTTTTCCCAAAAGTCGAGATAATGTGTTCTATGATGGGAAGTCTAGTAACCGGGGGCATTCGCGTGAACCGTTGTTTACTCTCGCGTAAAACGACGACCCTGATTAGACTAGTGAGTTAGATATTTCACATGTGCCAATGATAGGGAGCCTAGTAACCGGGGGTATTCGCGTGACCCGCTGTTTACTCTCACGTAAAATGGCAACCTTGATTCGGACATGCGGAAATTATATATTCGAGTTGTTTCTCCGCTGTAGACGGGAACTTAGTAACTAGAAGCATCCATGTGCCCCATGAGTGTCTTTTACGTCAAACGGTTTCCTAATACATGAGAATGGAAGTTCCACCCTAGGATTATCCCGATGAAACATCCCGAGATCCTAACCTAGTGGTCGACTCGAATCAAATTTTTGAACATTTATATAAGGGGATACTGTCCGAGGTTTATTTGTTATGAAACTCTTGAAAATTGTGCCATTAGACTGTGCAACGGGACGAACTATCTTGTTTATTTTAGTCTTTCATATTGACGGTCGATTTGACTCACGTTTTGTTAATCTTTGAGCTGGATTTTCTTTATGAACGAGTGATTAGGACTGAATTTGATTACTTTGCGGAATCATTATTCTGAGTGCAGCTCGCTTTTATGACACTCGTATTATTTAGAGAGAATTACAGGATAGTATTGATTAGGTTGAACACTATGAGTTGCACGATGATTCACGACATTCTTTTATTGAATTTAATTCTTTTTGCTTGAGGACAAGCAAAGGCTTAAGTTTGGGGGTATTTGTTAGGCGTATTTTTATACGCTTATTTATCATTATTTTGTAGTATTTTGGAGAGTGAAATCGTCTAAATGAGCTTTTAATGCCTTAATTTTGTATGATTGACAGGAAATTGAAGTCCGGAAGCTAAAACGAGGCAAAACGGGCGAAAACGGCAAATCTGGACTCTGAGCCGCGGCACAAGGAAGCTGAGCCGCGGCACAGGAAGACACCAGCCGAAGGCAGAGTAACCTGTACTCTGTGCCGCGGCACAGCCCAGGTGAGCCGCGGCACAGAAGAATTAATTAACGCCCAGGCATTCAGCTGAAGGCGATGTGCCGCGGCACAGGTTTAGTGAGCCGCGGCACACTTGGCGGTTTTTGTATGTCCGCGCGGATTTTGGGCCGTTTCGAAGCCAGTTTTCGACCGACTGATACGGACGCGATTTGGAGTTGTGCTGAGCTATAAATAGGGTTTAAGACCCTAATTAAATCATCTTGGAATCTTTGGATCTTTAATCTTTGAGAGCTTAAGCTTGGAGACGGCAGAAGAAGAGGGAAGCAGAAGACTTCAAGGGCAGAAGGCGGAAGCTGAAGAACGGAGGAATCCGAGCTTCATCTGCGTTTGAATTTTATGCTTTCGTTTATTTATTCTGTATTTTCGCTTTTAGTATGTCGCTAAAGCCTAATCTAGGGTTTTGATGAAACCTTTGTTTTGACGAATTGATTGAGATTATCCAATTTATTACCTTTTTATTGAGTTTTCCCAATTATGTTTAATGCTTGCAATTATCTGGCCAATAGTTGTATTGATTTAATCATTCACTTCGAATCGGGAGAGGAGATTTGGTGAGGAACTATTGGTGAGGACCGTTTTATTCTGTGAGATAGGAATATACTCATAGGAACTACGTGGCCTTCAGGAGATTTCATGCTTTTTGCCTATCGACGAATTAACTCACCTAGGGATAGAGTGCGTTATTCGCCTTTAGATAAATCTATTGACCTCGGGAGAGGCGGTAGAATATATTAGCAATCTCCGCCTTCAATAAATTGGGAAAATTATTTAGTACGGATAATCGAGAGTAAATTCGGATAAACTAAGGTGGATTCAGAACCCTAGACTTATTCATCATTTGATTTCTTTTACCCAAGATATTGTTTTCTACTGCTTAGTCTTTTACTAATTCTTTTAGTTATTAATCGCAAAACCCAAATTCGATTGTTCAGATAAAATTGGAATACGAAAAAATCGGTAGTTAGAGATTCAATCCTCGTGGGAACGATACTCTACTTATCACTTTATTACTTGTAAACGATGACGTGCACTTGCGTGTAAAGAAATATCGCAACAGATGCCATGTTGTTTAACAACAAATCCATGAAGTTCTTGAGGTTATATCATCAATCAATCATCCGTTATCATCCTTTGATCCAGCGAATCAAGGTAATCTTCCTTAGAACCCTAATTTCGGGAATTTGGGGGTTTTCGCGTTTTCGTCCGATTCATTCCGTTTTTGTTGATTAATTCATGATGAATATGATTAATCTTGTTGGTATTCTTAGTTTCCCTATGGATTCATGGTATATGTCGTGATTTTTACGGAATCGAGAGGGTTTGGTTGTGGTCCGCCCTCATTGTCGTTTTTATACGAATATACATGAATCGTAGGTGGGTTTCCGGGTGTATTCCAATTCCGTATTCGTTTAGAATTGGTTGTGATTGTATTCTTCGAATCGTTAGGTTCGGTTTCGATGGTTCCTAGCATTCGTCGGTGACTTTCCTTGCCGTTCGTTGCGTCGTCGACTATTCAAGGCAAGTATATAATTATGATTGTACGTTCTCGACTTTGAAAGTAAGAAATATTGATGGTATGATATGAACGAACCGTTTTTACGGCATTCATATGTAACACCCCGAGATATTCGGAATAATTACAGCGCCGTAAACCCTTTAGATAAGGATTTACAAGGCTAATTTTAAAAGAAGTGTAAAAACAATACAATCGAACAACTGAAGTTCAAATACAAATTTGATTCAACCGATCAAATGAGTTAACTTATACAACCATATCGAATTGACTTTATTAAAACTGACGTACTCGAGTACTAAACGAACCAAGCAGACAAATCACAATAACAATAACATCAATCACATCACTGAGCCATCATGTAAGACTAGCGTGCGCTAGCTACGAACTGACAGTTCGCATCGGCTGATACATAACGTACGCTACGTACGTATAGTGCGTTAACTGAACCTCGATAGCGCACGTTAACTCACATATGTTAGCGTGCGCTAACCTTGCATGGCAGAATACTGCTACCGGAAAATCTGGGTTGAAAGGTGGTAAATTCATGAATTCTATGTTGATACAACAAGTCATCCTCAAGCATGTCATGCTAAAAAAGGTTTGTGGAAGTTCCGTGATCATGAGGTACAACTTATACGGATAATCATCTCAACAACATATCTTTTCTAAGATCTTCAAGAAATATTCTAAGTTCCGATTTATTCCAAGTCCCAAAACATATGATTCCTTATGTAAAATATACGAACTAGGTAATCTCCGATTACTGATCATAAATCGATTTGAAAACGCTTAGGAGTCCACAAACTGAGATGGTTCAAAGGTTCATACGATAAATAGTGCCGATACGTCAAAAGTATCCTTCTAACATGTGATGACCGATCATAAACGAAATAACTGGCTATCAAAACATGATCAGACGTCCTTAAAAACATTACTAACATCGGTGAAGAACCACCTACCTCAAAGTAGTGAAGAACACGGAGGAAGTCGAAGCAATCCAACACCAAAGGCTTGAACACCAATCTCCAACGATGTATGATCTTCAATCACGAGCTAGGGTGTTGATATGAAGTGTTTAGGGTGAGGGAAGTTATGTTCTAAGTGTAAGAATTCGGGTAATGGGAGAAGAAAGAACTGAAATCACGAATAGGATGTTGTCCTATTTATAATAAATGGCTATTAGCGCGCGCTAGACCCTGTTCGTAGCATGCGCTAACGGCTCACTGACTAAACTGTACTCAGCACTTTAGCGTGCGCTACGCATATACGTGTAGCGTGCGCTAAGGCGTTGACTCGGCTTTTCCCCGAAAGCCGTCCAGGTACATCCCGACACGATCCGACAGGGGTCCCCCGGCCAGATTTCACCTACCGCACGTCCCAATCAAATTGACCACGCATAGCGTGCGCTAATGACCCTCAGTAGCGTGCGCTATGAATCCACGTTAGCGCACGCTAAACATAGCCGATAGCGTGCGCTACATGCGCAGATTTACAATCTTTAAATCACAACCACGAAATTAAACGCTCGACAACATCGGATTATGAAATACGGAGAATAGTACTCAGGCAAAAGTACAATCATTTACAATATCGCAAGTTCCAATTACATAACAGAAATCTCGGGTGTTACATCCTTCGTCCCTAAAAAGAAGTTTCGTCCCGAAACTTAAGATGAAAACAACTCCGGATATCTGGTCTTCATACTGTCCTCCATTTCCCAAGTGGCCTCTTCGACTCCATGTCGTGACCATTGTACTTTAACCAAGTGTATTTGTTTATTCCTCAATTGTTTGATCCGGCTCTCAAGTATCTTGATTGGTCTCTCTTCGAAGGTGCCATCATTAGCTATCTCGATCTCGTCGAAATCAATGACATGACTGGGGTCCGGTACATACTTCCGCAATTGGGATACGTGAAACACATTGTGAACGTGACTCAGCGATGGCGGTAAGGCCAACCTGTATGCTAAATCTCCCACTCTCTCGAGGATCTAGAATGGTCCGATATATCTCGGACTAAGCTTTCCTCTCCTCCCAAAACGGAAAATCCCTCGTGTAGGAGACACCTTCAATAGTACATGGTCTCCTGCGTCGAACTCTAAAGGGCGACGACGTACATCTGCATAAGACTTCTGTCGACTCTGGGCAGTCAACAGTCTCTCTCGAATCGAAGCTATCTTCTCTTGAGTCTAAATAATCAATTCCGGTTCCGTCCCGATCAAATCCTAAAAATCATCCCAACACAGGGGTGATCGGCATCTTCTCCCGTATAAAGCTTCAAATGGGGCCATCTTAATAGAAGCATGCCAACTGTTATTATAGGTGAACTCGATCAAGGGCAAGTGAACTTCCCAATCAGTCGACCAATCTAATGCACAAGCTCTAAGCATGTCCTCTACTGTCTGTATAGTTCTTTCAGACTGACCATCCGTTTGGGGATGATAAGCTGTGCTAAAGTTGAGCTCAGTCCCCAAAGCCCTGTGAACTGCTTTCCAGAAGTGTGACACGAAACGACCATCTCGATTCGAAATAATGGTCTTCGGCGTCCCGTGCAATCTGACTATCTCCGCAATAAATATTCGTGCCAATCTCTCGGGTCCCCATGTATCTTTAATTCCCAGGAAATGAGCCGACTTGGTTAGTCGATCAACTACAACCCAAATCATGTGCATTCCCGTTCTAGTCCTTGGCATACTAGTAATGAAGTCCATCGAGATATCCTCCCACTTCCACTCAGGGATCGGAAGCGGTTTTAACATTCCGGCAGGTCGTTGATGTTCAATCTTAACCTGCTGACAAGTCAAACACTTCGAAATGTACTCCGCTACGTCCTTCTTCATATTCCCCCACCAGAAGTTTTGCTTTAAATCTTTACACATCTTACTACTGCCTGGGTGAATAGAATAGGGCGCGCTATGAGCTTCTTTCAAAATTGTCCGTCTCAAATCATCATCCTCGGGAACGCAAAGTCGACTCTGAAATCTCAGAACTCCATCATCTTGTATCACGAATCCTGGGGCTTTTCCTTTCTTTACTTCGTCACATAATCGAAGGATCAGGGAATCGTTCAGTTGTTTAGACTTCATCTCCTCGACTAGTGATGAAGTCAGTTCCATCACATAAAGTTGCCCTTGGATTCCTGGTGCCCATACTTCAATCCCCTCGCGGATCGCCTCGATGAATACTGGTTTGGGACGTAAGTGCTTCCAACACTCGAAGAGAAACAGGTTTACGGCTCAAAGCATCGGCTACTACGTTTGATTTCCCCGGATGATAGAGAATCTCCAAGTCGTAATCCTTGATCAATTCCAGCCACCTTCTCTGCCTCATGTTTAACTCTTTCTGACTGAAAATGTACTTGAGGCTCTTATGATCTGTAAAGATCTGACAATGAGTGCCATACAAATAATGTCGCCAAATTTTCAAGGCAAAGACCACAGCTGCTAGCTCCAGATCATGAGTAGGGTAATTAATCTCGTACGGTTTCAATTGCCGAGAGGCATAAGCAATCACTTTATCCTTCTGCATCAACACACAACCCAAACCCTAATTTGAAGCGTCGCTGTATACCATGAATCCATCAGTTCCCTCTGGCAACGCTAATATAGGTGTCTGTCACGACCTCCTCTTAAGTTCGTCAAAACCACTGCACTTCTCATTCCACATGAACTTTTGAGTTTTCAGAATAGTGGGTGAGCGGACGAGCAATTTTGGAAAATCCCTCTACAAAGCGGCGATAATATCCGGCAAGTCCTAAGAAGCTTCAGACTTCTTTCACGTTTTTAGAGCTTCCCAATCCAAGATTGCTTCGACTTTCTTCGGGTCCACTGAACTCCGTCTACCGATATCACATGCCCAAGGAAGGTTACTTCCTTAAGCCGTAACTCGCATTTTGAAAATTTTGCATACAAACTATTCCTTCCTCAAGGTGCTCAAAACCACACGTAGATGTTCAAGATGATCCTCTGGCCCCTCGAATATATCAGATGTCGTCATGAAGACGACCACAAATTTATCCAAGTATTCCAAGAATACCCGATTCATCAATTGCATGAATCTGCAGAGCATTGGTAAGTCCAAACGGCATTACTACAAATTCATAATGCCTGCATCGATCTCGAAAGCATTTCGTATATCCGATTCCTTAATTCTCAACTGGTGGTATCCTGATCGCAAGTCAATCTTCGAGAATACCCTTGCCCCTTGCAGTTGATCAAACAAGTCGTCGATCCGAGGTATAGGATACTTATTCTTGATCGTCATCTTGTTGAGCTCCCTGTAATCAATACACAGTCGGAGGTATCCGTCTTTCTTCCGGACAAAGAGAATGGGCGCTCCCCAAGGAGAAACACTAGGTTGGATATAGCCCTTCCGTAACAATTCCTCCAGTTGCTTCTTGAGTTCATACATCTCGGTTGGCGCCATGCGGTATGGTGCTCTGGAAATAGGAGCTGCTCCAGGCTCTAGTTCGATAGTGAATTCCACTCCCCTCTGCGGAGGTAACCCAGGTAGTTCGTCATGAAATACATCTGAGAACTCATTCACAACTGAAATAGACGAGAGCTCTACTCCTTCCTCTTTCCTCATGGCATAGCACCAAAGTCCGTGACATCCCTGCTTCAGTAATTTCACGGCTTTCATTGCTTTGATCAATTTTCCCGAGCTTCTGGTCTCCATCCCTAATAAGTGTTCAGATCCGTCATCGCAATGATGGAAATGACTCTCTCTCGTAATTCGTAAAGCTCCATAGCGTTTGAGCCAATCATCTCCGAGAATTAAATCGTCACCGTAGATGTCAACTACAATAAGATTCGATGGCCAATCTCTTCCTTCTATAGATACTGGGAAATCCCTAGCTTCTAGGGTTCCCACAATTTTCTCTCCGCTCGGTAATCCCACAACATAAGGTTCACAATTATACAAGCACGAGACTTTCAAACGATTAACACAGTTCAAAGATATAAAAGAATGCGTAGCTCCCGAATCGAACAAGATACTAACTGGTTGCAAAAGGATCTGAATCGTACCTAATGCAACAGCTGTGTTCTGATCATCAGATTTCCTCATTTCATACAGGCGTGGAGGAACGGACCCAGCACTGGATGTCTCTCTCTTCCCAACATTCTGCGGCTGAAATCCACTCTGCTGCGTCTGGTTCACACTCGTCTCCTTCGGAACTGGAGCTGGAGTGCGAGTACCAAAAGATCGGGTCGCATTCCCACAAAATATTGCGCGATGTCCTTCCTGTCCACACTCGAAACAGGTCACAGCAGGCGCGAAACAATCACGTCGAACATGTCCCGCTTTGCCACAGTTATAACACTTCTTCCCTGCGTCTGAAACAGTTGGTGCTGCCCGGAACTTCTTTCCACCTCGAGAAGGATGCGGAGGTCTCCTGGATGAATGAACAGAGGACTGACCCCTGCGAGGCCCGCTACTCTTATCCTCCGTGAAGTTGCTGACACCTTCATTTCTTTGCTTCCGTCGATTTCTCTACCGCTGCCTCCTTCATATCATAGGCCAACGCCTTGTCCTCGTACTGTCGTAAGGTGGTACATTCAAATCCGGACATATACCGCTGAATTTCCGGCTTCATTCGCATGTCAAAATGAAAAATCTTCTCCGCCTCGGTCCCGACCAAGTGGCGCACATAAGTCGATTGGTGATTAAAAGTCTTAATCACGTCCGTCGCGTATACTTCCGAATTTTGTGGTGAGAAAACTCCCGTACTCGGGCTTCTCTAATCAAGGCGAGGACAATACGCGCCTCCATCATCAATTTGAATTCCGTCCCACAACATTGTGCTCCTCCTGGTCGAATGGCCTCCCACCGCCGAAAGCCTCCTGGCCAAAAGATACCGGGCGACCGAACCTTCCTATCGTTGGGACAGTTAATCCCTGCAAAAATCTTCTCTAATTCCTTCAGCCAGTGATCCCAAGAAAGCGTCTCAGCAGAACCATCAAATTTCGGAGGGTGCAATTTAATCACTTCGGTAAGCCATCTATCTCCTCGATTTTCCACGTTATGCTGTTGTCCCATCGTCGTCTGCATGCGATCCACAACTTGAGCAAACTGGTTTATCTGGGCAACCACCTGCTGAAGCACTCCCGGCACGTTAGGATCTGCATTATTATTTGCCGATCCCTGCTGTCCCCCGGAATGTGAATCCGTTCGACTAGTGGCTATCTCTGGGGTAGATACCGACTCCTCTTGCCTCGCATTTCCACGTCCGCGTCCACGACCGCATCCGCGTCCACGACCGCGTCCGCGTCCACGACCTCCTCTCAACATACTGTAAACATAAATACTCAATATCCAGGACAAACTTTCTCAAAGTACATCCATCAATGTTTACAAGACATGAATTAAATAAAACAGTAGTATTCGAGTTTAGGAAACTTACAACCACAGTCCACACGGCGATGCTGGCTCAGCAGTGATGTTACGAACGACCAATAATCAATAACGTAAACAGACCCAACTAACCCGACTGCCAAGATATCCATAAATCTTAGCTCCGATACCATATTCTGTAACACCCCGAGATATTCGGAATAATTACAGCGCCGTAAACCCTTTAGATAAGGATTTACAAGGATAATTTTAAAAGAAGTGTAAAAACAATACAATCGAACAATCGAAGTTCAAATACGATTTGATTCAACCGATCAAATAAGTTAACTTATACAACCATATCGAATTGACTTTATTAAACCGACGTACTCGAGTACTAAACGAACCAAGCAGACAAATCACAATAACAATAACATCAATCACATCACCGAGCCATTTCATCGTCTCCGTTTGCATGCTGGTTGCCTCCCCGCTCCTCGGCTACTCGAACATCAAAACAATGTCCACCCCGAAGGGGTTAGCAAAACAATGCCGGTACAAGTATCATCATACAATAAATCATCAATGCATCATAAAACATGCAAACGGACTTCCGCCACCGGAATCCAACGATGCGAATCCTCACGATTCCAAAGAACACAATACAAGGTAATCCAAATGATCCGGCTTCTCAAAGATAGATCCCCATGATGATCCCGTCGGACCAACGCAGGGTGGAAAACCCGTCCAACGATCCAGCGCCCTCAGCATAGATCCCCATGATGATCCCATCGGACCAACGCATGGTGGACATGCGATCCAACGCATGGATCATTTATACCATAAATCAATCAACTATGCATACACATATTCATTTCAATATATTCATCCATACGAACCAATAACAATGAATATCATGAGAATTTCCAGAAATACATCTCATATTCAACAATATGAACAAAACCACAAGCATGATAAATCGAACTCGACATATGATACTTGCCTCAAAAATGGCAAGGACAAAACACCTCGATGATCTCAACACACTCGAAGCCCGCCTCCTTCGATCAACGTAACGAGCTCGAACCTTAACAAAAGGAATGATATACAAATCATCTCAAGTCGAACGATGGCCTAACAATTCGGTCTACGGCCGAAAAGTTCAAAAAAACAATGCTGCTCGATCAAGGCGTGCGCTACGTACTCTACGTAACGCGGCGCTTAAGTCGACTAAGAAGCGACGCTATCGTAAGACTAGCGCGGCGCTAGCTACGAATCGACCGGCCAGACGATCGATACATAACGTACGCTACGTACGTATAGTGCGTTAACTGAACCTCGATAGCGCACGTTAACACACATATGTTAGCGTGCGCTAACCTTGCATGGCAGAATACTGCTACCGGAAAATCTG
Source organism: Orobanche coerulescens (assembly GCA_033398695.1). Lineage (NCBI taxonomy): Eukaryota > Viridiplantae > Streptophyta > Magnoliopsida > Lamiales > Orobanchaceae > Orobanche > Orobanche coerulescens. Next base: position 123,522,785 of record CM065802.1, on the reverse strand, counting down.
GGTTGAAAGGTGGTAAATTCATGAATTCTATGTTGATACAACAAGTCATCCTCAAGCATGTCATGCTAAAAAAGGTTTGTGGAAGTTCCGTGATCATGAGGTACAACTTATACGGATAATAATCTCAACAACATATCTTTTCTAAGATCTTCAAGAAATATTCTAAGTTCCGATTTATTCGAAGTCCCAAAACATATGATTCCTTACGTAAAATATACGAACTAGGTAATCTCCGATTACTGATCATAAATCGATTTGAAAACGCTTAGGAGTCCACAAGCTGAGATGGTTCAAAGGTTCATACGATAAATAGTGCCGATACGTCAAAAGTATCCTTCTAACATGTGATGACCGATCATAAACGAAAGAACTGGCTATCAAAACATGATCAGACGTCCCTAAAAACATTACTAACATCGGTGAAGAACCACCTACCTCAAAGTAGTGAAGAACACGGAGGAAGTCGAAGCAATCCAACACCGAAGGCTTGAACACCAATCTCCAACGATGTATGATCTTCAATCACGAGCTAGGGTGTTGATATGAAGTGTTTAGGGTGATGGAAGTTATGTTCTAAGTGTAAGAATTCGGGTAATGGGAGAAGAAAGAACTGAAATCACGAATAGGATGATGTCCTATTTATAATAAATGGCTATTAGCGCGCGCTAGACCCTGTTCGTAGCGTGCGCTAACGGCTCACTGACTAAACTGTACTCAGCACTTTAGCGTACGCTACGCATATACCTGTAGCGTGCGCTAAGGCGTTGACTCGGCTTTTCCCCGAAAGCCGTCCAGGTACATCCCGACACGATCCGACAGGGGTCCCCCGGCCAGATTTCACCTACCGCACGTCCCAATCAAATTGACCACGCATAGCGTGCGCTAATGACCTCGATGCGGCGCTATGAATCCACGTTAGCGCACGCTAAACATAGCCGATAGCGTGCGCTACATGCGCAGATTTACAATCTTTAAATCACAACCACGAAATTAAACGCTCGACAACATCGGATTATGAAATACGGAGAATAGTACTCAGGCAAAAGTACAATCATTTTCAATATCGCAAGTTCAAATTACATAACAGAAATCTCGGGTATTACATCATAGATATATTGATGGCATATCATGAACGAACCATTTTTACGGCATTCATAGATATATTGATGGCATATTATGAACGAACCGTTTTTACGACATTCATATATGTATTGATGGCATGATATGAACGAACCGTTTCTACGGCATTCATACATGTAACGACGGATGATATGAACGAACCGTTTCTACGGAATTCACATACGTCTTGATGTGACACTATGAGATTTAGTTATTCCGGAATACTAGTAGTCTTGAATTGATGAATTGACGGCTACATTTACTTTATTGTCGAGGAGTATTATGTTTCATACTTGTTATACTTGCACTAGCTATTCGACGGCTAACCCCTTTATGGGGGAAATACTTTTTATGTATTTCAGGTTCCAGGAGAACGGACAGGCGGGTATCGGGTCGGCATGAAGATGATGGGAAAGTGTGATACTGTGTCTTGTCTCCGGTTATACTTTTGGATTCCTCCATTCAGTGTTGTTGTACTGGAATGGATTTTAAATACTCGAGTATTGTATTTCAGTTTCCTTGATGTTCCGGCCTGTGTTGCCGAGGTATTGATTTGTGTGGTGATGTATTTGGTTTCATTGGTTATGGTTTTGAATACCATTTGTATTGTCCTTCTTTTCATTGTATCTAGACCTTCTCGGTCGAGTTTTACAGTTCTGCGCATGAATAGCCTTGTGGGTCCCACGGCGGGGCTCACGACGCTGTAACATACCCCGAATCACTTGGGGGTGTTACAGAATATGGTATCAGAGCTTAGGTTTATGGATACCTAGGCTGTCGGTCTTTTGGGTCGATTGAGTCGGCATTTGCCCATAGTATCACTACTCTGCCATCATCAGTGCGACCGGTACTTGTAAGCCCTCTCACTCTTCTTGTATTTTTCTTAATCGTTTCGTTTATAGCTTGGTATTCTTGGGAATTGGTCACTTCGAGAATGTGCGATTTGGATTATACTTACGCACGTGTGTGCCTTTCAGAATGTTGGCTGAAAGTAGGAAGGATCGTGGCCGTGGTCACGGACGTTAACTCTTCCTTGAGATTTTGTTAAATTGCTAATTACGATATTGGTGTGTATCTGTATTATGTTGAGACTTTGTTTAGGAGTCGCATGCTAGTATCACGGGAGATCTTCGACTTCACAGACTTGTAAGTATGTTGTTCGGATTATTCGATAATTATTGGTGAATTTGAATTCCCGTTGAAATGTTGTTTGTGCGAGTGATTGCAAGTTTCGAGGACGAAACTTATTTTTAAGGGGGGTGGAGTGTAATACCCCGATTTTTCGGATATATTTTTCTTTCGTTTATATGTTGGATGTCGTTGATGGATAATTGTGCTTGAGGATGATGTGAACGTATGACAATGTTGTTGAATGCGTATATGTACTCATTGTGCCGTATGATCGTTTGGTATGTCGAGATGTTGGTCGAGAATAGCGGAAATGGCTAAGTACAGCTACGTTAACGCACGCTACAGGGTATGCCTAGCGCGCGCTGAGATATATACTTAGCGTATGCTATGGTGCATACTTAGCATGTAATATCCGCATTTTTCTTTCCTTTGTATTTTTATTTTTGGTGTATTTCTCGGTCGTAGTGACCCTCGTGTACCTTTCAGTGTGTCCTTCCTGTCAACTGTTGAATTGTATTCTCGTTATTGTTGTGCGGATCCACCGTTTCGGGGTTGCCGTGGATCCATTTCGTGTTATTGGTTCCCAAATATTGATTCTTATCGTTTTTATTCTCTTTCCGGATCATTTTTATCATTTTGGGACCCAAAGGGGGTGTGGGCCGCGGCACAAGGTGTGTGCACCGCGGCACACAAATTTCTTTAGTTGTTGGTCGAACAAACTGTACTGTGTGCCGCGGCACACCCATCCGGTGCCGCGGCACAGTGCCAGGCCAGTGCCGCGGCACACCCGTCCGGTGCCGCGGCACACTCGTGTGGCATCCGCGACCAAAACCCGACTGTACCGGGTGCCGCGGCACACGCAGGCCGAGCCGCGGCACACTGCCAAACCCTGGGCGTAAATCTTTGGCCTGTGCCGCGGCACACCTCAGCTGTGCTGCGGCACACAATGCGGTCAACCCCCTATAATTGTGTTGTTTTGAGCGTAATCTGCTCATTTCCTTCTTCTTCTTCCTGCGACGCGAGAGAGAGTGAGAGAGAGGGGGAGAGTTCCGCATCATTATCAATTTGGGGGGTTGATTTTCATCATTCTTCTTCGGTTGTGAAGCCCGGACAATCAATCCAACGCGTGTTCTACGGATCTTAGTACTTGAATCTCCAAAGGTAATATCTCTAGAACCCTATTTTCGAATAATTTGGGGGGTTTGGGATTTTCGTCCGATTCGTTCCGTTTTGTTAGTGGATTCATGATGAATACGATTAATATTGTTAGTATCTTTAGCTTTCCTACAGATTCATGGATATTTTGTGGATTTTTACGGAGTCGAGAGGGTTTGGTTGTGGTCCGCCCTCGTTGTTATTTTTGTGCAAATATACATGAATCGTAGGCGTGTTTTCGGGTGTATTCCATTTCCATATTCGGATAGAGTTGGTTGTAATTATGTTCTTCGAATCGTTAGGTTTGGTTCCGTTGATTCCTAGTGTTCGTCGGTGATTATCCTTTCCGTTCGTTGCGTCATCAAAATATTCAAGGCAAGTAATTCTTGGAAACCTTTATGCTTAACGTGAAATGGTAATGTATATTGTGTGTGCTTTACTCACCTCGGGAGGGTCCGACGGGGACTCGAGGGAATCTATGGCTTCGTCCTGGATTCATGAGTTTGATTCGCTAGCCAGCTCGGGAGGGTCCTTAGAGGCCTCGAGTGGGATTCGTGGCTTCGTCCCGGTCCTAGGTGACGTGTGGTGCTTGGTTTGTTTTATGAATGTGGCCAGCTCGGGAGGGTCCTTAGAGGCCTCGAGTGGGATTCGTGGCTTCGTCCCGGTCCTAGGCAAATTAATTGTGACTGTTTGTTTCCGGAAAAGACATGTCTGGTTTTGGTTTTTGAAATGATATTGGTGCATGTACTATGAAATGCGTAAGCGATTGGTTTGCCTTGATTACTTGTACTAGCGTAATTGCTAACCCCTCTGGGGACCCGTTTTGGGGAAATTCTTGTTATGGATTTCAGGTTATGATTATCCGGACGAGCGGGCACCTGGACAGTACGAAGACGTTGGCCAGGGTCGTTGACATGTGCATTTGGGTCTTTCTATTTCTTTCGTCCATTTGAAATTGGTTGTTTTAATAATTATAAACTTATAGAGTGTACTCGCGAGTACTTAGGCTTTTCATTTCAAACTCCGTATTGTACTACTTTTAAATTGTTACATTGTTTGTTGATGATCATTTCGCCGGTTGCTCCGGGCGTAACTTTTATGTCATATAATTAAATGTGTGTCCCCGCTAACCGGGATGGTTAGTCGAGTGAAGTTTTCTTGTTTGTAGCCTGGTGGGTCCCATGTGGGGGTCCACGGCACTGTAATATACTCTGAATATCTCGGGGTGTTACATAGCACACGCTAAGAGGTTCGGTTTCGTACGCTAAGGAGGACCCCTAACGTACGTAACGACTTGCTGGGTTAGTTCCGGAAGGTGGACGACAGGTAGGCCCAGACTGTTTATTATCGGCGATTAGCGCACGCTAATGCATGTTAGTAACACACTCTAATTTCAGATCGTCAACAGGGAATCTTGGCTTTATTGGTTGCTTTCGGCGTGTAGGACCCGGGCATCTTCTGGGAAGGTACAGGTTGTCGGGTCAACGACGATTAGAACGTGCTAAGGTCGAGGAATAACGCACGCTACTGAGAATTTCACTGTAGCAAGTCAACGCCTATTTCCGTACGTTAATACATGGGCATTACATGCAATATCCGCATTTTTCCCTTCTCATATTATTCTCATGTTAGTGCATTTTCGTTTTTAACAACTCGCTTGTAACCGTATTGACATTTTGAGGACATTTAATATTGAACTTTTTGTCGTTCGAGCTTGATTCGGACTCGTTTTACTCGATTTGATGTTTCATGTTGTTATTTCGGATATTATCGTAATCGTCGTTTGGAACCGCCGTTTCGGGGTTGCCAAAGATCCATCTCGTGTTATTATGGGCGTTGTGAGCTTTGTTTGGTGTTTCGACCATGTGTCGTACATTCCGGATGTTTGGGCCATTTTGTAAATTTTCCTAAAAGTTTGGGAAAATTTCGTTTGTTGATTGTTTCTCCGAACCTTTGAGTAGTCGGGAATATGTTTTCCTTCGGCATTTAAGTTCGTCGTTTCAGGTCCCTAACGTCCGTACCATCGTGAATTGTTCACCGTTGTATTTCGATTCTTTTCCGGTACCTCCCTCATTTCTTCTGGCCTGTACTCCACAGAAAGGAATGTTACGTACGTAACACCCTTTTGGTTACGTACATAACGTTCTAGTGTATTTCGGTCCAGACGATTCTGCCTTTTTGGCTACGTACGTAACACCCTTTTGGTTACGTACGTAACGCCTTATTGTATTTCCCCAGCGACCGCTTTTTGGTTACGTACGTAAGGCCCTTATGGCTTACGTACGTAATACAGCTTACGTACGTTAGCATGTGGTGGCTAACGTACGTAACGCGGCCTGGGTTTATAAACCCAGGGGTTGACCGATTTCGGCCATTTTCACTCCTCCTCCCCATCCGACTCCTAGGCGATCTTCTTGGCATTTCCGGCGATTTGAAGCTTGGTAACTCCGAGCCATCATCTTCTTCGAGTTTTTGGAGCATATTATCAACCTCTAATCGTGTTCTTCGTCATTATTCAAGGTAAACTCCTAAAACCTTGTTTTGGGTAATTGAAGGGGTTTTCATGTTTCGTCCGATTTGTTTCGTATGTTAGATTAATTCATGATGTACATGATTAATCTTGTTGATTTCGTTGGTTACCCTACGGATTCATGGTATATTTCGTAGTAATTTTGTAATCGAGAGGGTTTGGTTGTGGTCCGCCCTCGTCGTTGTTTCTATACGAATATACATGAATCGTAGGCGGGTTTTCGGGTGTATTCCAATTCCGTATTCATTTAGGATTGGTTGTGATTGTGTTCTTCGTATCGTTAGGTTCGTGATTATCGGCTCCTAACGGTCACCAGTGTTTTTCCTTCGCTCACAAGGCTGCTTATTATTCAAGGCAAGTATTCTTTTGGAAACCTTTATGCTTAACATGAAATGGTAATGTATATTGTGTGTGCTTTTCTCACCCTGGGAGGGTCCGACGGGGCCTCGGGGGAATCTATGACTTCACTCTGGATTCATGAGTTTGTTTCGCTAGCCAGCTCGGGAGGGTCCTCATAGGCCTCGGGTGGGATTCGTGGATTCGTCCCGGTCCTAGGCGATGCTTGTGCGTGATTTGTTTTATGAAATGGCCAGCTCGGGAGGGTCCTTAGAGGCCTCGGGTGGGATTCGTGGTTTCATCCCGGTCCTAGGCAAATTGTTTGACTGTTTGTTTCCGGAAAAGACATGTCTGGTTTTGGTTTTTGAAATGATATTGGTGCATGTACTATGAAATGTGTAAGCGATTGGTTTGCCTTGATTACTTGTGCTAGCATAATTGCTAACCCCTTTGGGGGACCCGTTTTGGGGAAATTCTTGTTATGGATTTCAGGTTATGATCATCCGGACGAGCGAGCGCTCGGACAGTACGAGGATGTTGGCCAGGGTCGTTGACATGTGCACTCGAGTCTACTTATTTCTTTTGTCCACTTCGATATGGTTGTTTACTATATTTATAAACTGATAGACTGTACTAGCGAGTACTTAGGCTTTTCAATTCAAACCCCGTGTTGTATTATTTTAAATTGCTACATTGTCGACTGTTGCTTATTTCGTCGGTTACTCCGGGCGTACCTTTATATGTTATATTATTTAAATGTGTGTTCTCGCTAACCGAGATGGTTAGTCGATGGGTGTTTTCTAGTTGTAGCCTGGTGGGTCCCATGTAGGGGTCCACGGCGCTGGAATATACTCTGAATATCTCAGGGGTGTTACAGAAATGGTATCGGAGCCCTAGGTTTATGGATACCTAGGCTTGTTGGTTATTTGGGTCTAGTCGTGTTTTGTTTTGCACATTGTCATACCGCTGTCAGCATCTCGGTACTTCCAGTACTCGTAAGTTTTCTTATTCGGTCTTTTGTTTTCTTGCATAGTATTTCCGCTTTTCGAATCGTGATTGCTTTTTCCTCCCTTACTCATCATCAATATACTTCTGTTATCTCTTAACACCAGTATGGATGCCGGAGGAAACCGTGGTCGTGGTCGTGGTCGTGGTCGTGGACGCGGCCGAGGACATGGGGCAGCTGGTGGGGCGGCCACGTCGCATTCTTCGGGAGCCGGCAGTACCGGTGACCGTCACAGTCATGCTTCTTCTCATGAGCGCGCCGACCTTGGTAATGCGGCCGTCATGCAGCAAATGGTTAACCAAATGGCGGCTATAGCTCAGGTAGTCCAGAACCCCGATCAGGCTCATGCTAACCGGGGCGGAGCAGACCGTTGGCTCCAAGATGTCATCAAGATGCACCCTCCTCAATTCTCGGGAGCATCAGACCCGATCGGCTGGGAGGGGTGGATCAAGGAGATATCTAAGGTCTTCATTGCCACCAACTGTCCCGAGGACCGCAAGGTCCCTATTGCCTAGTACTTTCTCACGGGGGACGCTACGGATTGGTGGGAGGCCGTTGGGCCCAAAGATCATGTTGCTTCGTGGGCCGAATTTCAGGAGTTGATGGAGACTGAATATTTCCCGTGGCCAGTTAGACAGGCTCGAGTCCATGCTTTCTACGATGCTCAACCTCGGGATATTCCCGTATCCCAAGCTATTGCTGATTTCAACAAAGAGCTGGGCTATGTGAAAACCCAAGTTGTCGCTGAGAGCGACAAAATTTTCCATTTTTCCAGGAAGATGAAACTGTCTATTCGGGACTATATGTCTGGACTCGTTTGTACTACCCTGAAGGATTATCAGAGTCGAGCCCTTGCCTATGACATGTCGGTGACAGCCAGTGCGGCGGTTCGGGAGAGTAAGAAGCAGAAATCCGCCGGAAATTTTTCGGGTCACAGAGGTGGAGGTCACAGGTCTCGGCCTCGTGAATATTCCCGGAGGTAATTCGGCCTGCTTCTCGGGGCTATCGGCATCACGGGTGCCTCCATTCGGGATGCCAAATGCTTTAATCGCGGCGAGCCGGGCCATCGGAACCGGGAGTGTCCTCGTCCGCCCCTAACTTGTCACACTTGTGGTCAGTCGGGCCACAAGGCCTTCTTTTGTGAGCGGGTAAGAAAGCTTCTTGGTGCTCAGGCTTCTTTTCCAGCACCTTTGGAGCCGAGTGTGAACCAGGGCTCATTTGCTCCACCGCCACCTCCGAGTGCCGGTCGAGGTAGGGGTCGGGGTCAGCCCGCTAGGGGAGGAGCTTCCAGTGTCGGCTCTGCCCAGCCGCGTATCTATGAGATGAGGAGGGCCGATGATCCAGCAGCTACTGTGGCGACAGGTACGGTTCATATCCATTCCCATCCTGTCAGTGTTCTTTTCGATTCGGGTGCTACGCATTCATTCATTTCTCTAGAGTGTGTACTCCGTTTGAGTCTCGACTGTTTGTCACCTTGCGAGCCTTTCATCGTTAAACTTCCTAGCGATGATAAAATTGTCGGTGATCGAGAGGTCTGGGACTGTTCTGTGTTTATTTGTGAGAGGTCTTGGCTCTCTAATCTCATTGTCGTGAGCATCGAGGGTGAGGATTTGATTCTCGGGGATGATTGGCTCGAGCGGCATGGCGCAATCATGAACTACCGCACGAAGATCATCACTATGTTAGCCGAGGATGGCACCGAGCACTCTTTCGCGGGGCGAAAGAGGGGAAACCAGAAGTTCGTTATTAATGCCTTGAAGGCGATGAGACTCCTGCGAAAGGGGTGTACTGGTTATTGGTGTTACGCCTTGAAGGCGAAGAGTGGTGGAGTCGAGCTTTCGTCGATTCCAGTCATTAGTGAGTTTCCTGATGTATTTCCTGACGAGTTACCGGGATTGCCACCAGACCGTGAGGTTGAGTTTGCTATAGAGTTAGAGCCGGGCGCGGCACCGATTTCAAAGGCGCCGTATCGTATGGCACCTTCAGAGATGTACGAGTTGAAGAGGCAGTTGAGTGAACTTCTTGAGTCGGGGTATATTCGACCGCGCGCCTCGCCTTGGGGCGCACCGGTCCTGTTTGTGCGGAAGAAGGATGGTTCACTGCGTTTGTGTATCGACTACCGCGAACTAAACAAGGTGACCATCAAGAACAAGTATCCTTTGCCGAGAATTGATGACTTGTTCGATCGGGCCAGGTGGAGCTTCGGTATTCTCAAGATTGATTTGAAATCGGGTACTATCACCGGTGAGAGAGTCCGACGATCGAAACAACTTTTGGACGAGATACGGACATTATGAGTTTGTAGTTATGCCTTTCGGGTTAACTAATGCGCCGACGGTGTTCATGCAGTTGATGAACAAAATCTTTATCGAGTATTTGGATAAGTGTGTTGTCGTTTTCATTGACGATATTCTTATCTATTCGAGGAATGAGGAAGAGCATGCCCATCATTTGCGGATAGTGTTAGACATTTTGAGGACCGAGCAACTCTTTGCGAAGTTCTCGAAATGTGAGTTCTGGCTGAAGGAAGTGATGTTTCTGGGTCACGTGATTTCAGCCGAGGGAGTCCGAGTGGATCCGCAGAAGATTGAGGCAGTGTTGGATTGGGCGCCGCCCAAGAATGCGAAGGAGATCCGTAGTTTCTTGGGTTTGGCTGGCTACTACCGTAGGTTCGTCGAGGGTTTCTCAAAACTAGCTCGGCCACTTACACAGTTGCTTCACAAATTCGAGAAGTTCGTCTGGAATGACGAGAGATAGTCGAGTTTTGAGGAACTGAAGAACCGTTTGACCTCAGCCCCGGTTTTGACATTGTCGTGTGGCAACGAAGGTTTTGCTGTTTATAGCGATGCTTCGGGTCAGGGTCTTGGGTGCGTATTGATGCAGCACGGCAGGACCACTGCCTTCGCGTCGAGACAGTTGCGGCCGTATGAGCTGAACTACCCTACTCATGATTTGGAGTTAGCGGCAGTTGTTTTTGCGCTCAAGATCTGGCGTCACTATCTTTTCGGCTCTACATGTCAGATTTTTACCGATCATAAAAGTCTGAAATACATATTTACTCAGCGAGAGTTGAATATGAGGCAGAGGAGGTGGTTAGAGCTCGAAATCCTTTATCATACGAGCAAGGCGAACGTCGTGGCCGACGCCTTGAGTCGGAAACCGATTGCGTTGCGAACGCTTGAGATCCTTACGTCTCAGTCTGAGCTTCGGCGGGCTTTGATTGAGTTAGATGTTGAGGTTTTGTTGCCTGGAGCTGTCGGGCAACTTTGTGCTTTAGAGATTTCGTCGTCTTTGATCGATGAAATTAAGCTGAAGCAATTAGAGGATCCGATGATTACTCAAATCCGAGAGAACGTTCTTAAGGGAAAGTCTCCTGGGTTTGTGATTCACGAAGATGGTGTTTTGAGATTTCGGAGTCGGCTTTGTGTGCCGAACGACTCAGAGTTGAGACAGAGTATTTTGCGTGTGGCACATGCTACACCTTATTCCGTTCATCCTGGTTCGAGTAAGATGTACAAAGACCTGAGGAGGAATTTCTGGTGGAATAATATGAAGGAGGAGGTCGCACAGTTTGTAGCGAGATGTTTGACTTGTCAGCAGGTCAAGATCGAGCATCAACAACCGGCCGGATTATTGCAGTCACTTCTCGTTCCAGAATGGAAATGGGAAGATATATCGATGGATTTCGTTATGAGTTTGCCGAGATCGAGATCGGGCATGAATATGGTATGGGTGATTGTTGATCGTCTGACCAAGTCGGCACATTTTCTGGGCATCAAGGATACTTGGGGCCCGGAGAAGTTAGCTCGTGTGTTTATCGCGCAGATTGTGAGACTTCACGGTACTCCGAAGTCTATTATTTTAGATCGTGATGGCCGTTTTGTATCGCACTTTTGGCAGGCGGTGCCTAAGGCGTTGGGTACTTGTTTGCGTTTGAGTACCTCTTTTCATCCCCAGTCAGATGGACAGTCGGAACGCACTATCCGGACATTCGAGGATATGTTGCGTGCTTGTGCTCTCCATTGGAGTAGTGACTGGGAGGAGCATTTGCCATTGATCGAATTCACGTACAACAATAGTTGGCACGCGTCGATCCGGATGGCACCGTATGAGGCGCTCTACGGGCGGCGCTGTCGATCGCCGATTTGTTGGAATGAAGCATCCGATTTGGTCGGGACCGAACTGGATATTGTCCTAGAGACGAGGCGAAAGGTGGATTTGATTCGAGAACGGATGTTAACTGCCCAGAGTCGACAGAAGTCATATGCCGATGTCCGTCGTCGACCTTTAGAATTCGAGGTGGGAGACCACGTTTTGCTGAAGGTGTCGCCGACGAGAGGAGTTTTCCGTTTCGGGAAGAAGGGGAAGTTGAGTCCTAGATTTATTGGACCCTTCGAGATTCTGGAGCGAGTCGGTGGGTTAGCATACCATTTGGCGTTACCCCCGGCCTTGAGTCATGTTCATAGCGTTTTTCATGTTTCCCAGCTGAGGAAATATGTTCCGGATCCTAGTCACATCATCGACTTTGGCGAGGTCGATATTGCCGAGGACATTACCTTCGAGGAGCGTCCCTTAAAGATTTTGGAGCACCGTGAAAAGCGACTGAGGCATAAGACCATTCCTTTGGTCAAAGTGCAGTGGTCGAGATATGGTGTCGAGGAGGCGACTTGGGAAACCGAGGATAGCATGCGTGCTAAGTATCCCGAGTTGTTTATTTCTTAAGTTTCGGGACGAAACTTGTTTTTAGAGGGGTAGAATGTAATATCCGCATTTTTCCCTTCTCATATTATTCTCATTTTAGTGCATTTTCGTTTTTAACAACTCGCTTGTAACCGTATTGACATTTTGAGGACATTTAATATTGAACTTTTTGTCGTTCGAGCTTGATTCAGACTCGTTTTACTCGATTTGATGTTTCATGTTGTTATTTCGGATATTATCGTAATCGTCGTTTGGAACCGCCGTTTCGGGGTTGCCAAAGATCCATCTCGTGTTATTATGGGCGTTGTGGGCGTTGCCAAAGATCCATCTCGTGTTATTTGGTGTTTCGACCATGTGTCGTACATTCCGGATGTTTGGGCCGTTTTGTAAATTTTCCCAAAAGTTTGGGAAAATTTCGTTTGTTGATTGTTTCTCCGAACCTTTGAGTAGTCGGGAATATGTTTTCCTTCGGCATTTAAGTTCGTCGTTTCAGGTCCCTAACGTCCGTACCATCGTGAATTGTTCACCGTTGTATTTCGATTCTTTCCGGTACCTCCCTCATTTCTTCTGGCCTGTACTCCACAGAAAGGAATGTTACGTACGTAACACCCTTTTGGTTACGTACGTAACGTTCTAGTGTATTTCGGTCCAGACGATTCTGCCTTTTTGGCTACGTACGTAACACCCTTTTGGTTACGTACGTAACGCCTTATTGTATTTCAGTCCAGGCGATCTGCCTTTTTGGTTACGTACGTAAGGCCCTTATGGCTTACGTACGTAATACAGCTTACGTACGTTAGCATGTGGTGGCTAACGTATGTAACGCAGACTGGATTTATAAACCCAGGGGTTGACCGATTTCGGCCATTTTCACTCCTTCTCCTCCCCATCCGACTCCTAGGCGATCTTCTTGGCATTTCCGGCGATTTGAAGCTTGGTAACTCCGAGCCATCATCTTCTTCGAGTTTTTAGAGCATATTATCAACCTCTAATCGTGTTCTTCGTCATTATTCAAGGTAAACACCTAAAACCTTGTTTTGGGTAATTGAAGGGGTTTTCAAGTTTCGTCCGATTCGTTCCGTATGTTAGATTAATTCATGATGTACATGATTAATCTGGTTGATTTCGTTGGTTACCCTACGGATTAATGGTATATTTCGTAGTAATTTTGTAATCGAGAGGGTTTGGTTGTGGTCCGCCCTCGTCGTTGTTTCTATACGAATATACATGAATCGTAGGCGGGTTTTCGGGTGTATTCCAATTCCGTATTCATTTAGGATTGGTTGTGATTGTGTTCTTCGTATCATTAGGTTCGTGATTATCGGCTCCTAACGGTCACCGGTGTTTTTCCTTCTGTTCGTTGTGTCGTTTATTATTCAAGTCAAGTATTCTTTTGGAAACCTTTATGCTTAACATGAAATGGTAATGTATATTGTGTGTGCTTTGCTCACCCTGGGAGGGTCCGACGGGGCCTCGGGGGAATCTATGACTTCACTCTGGATTCATGAGTTTGTTTCGCTAGCCAGCTCGGGAGGGTCCTTAGAGGCCTCGGGTGGGATTCGTGGCTTCGTCCCGGTCCTAGGCGATGCCTGTGCGTGATTTGTTTTATGAAATGGCCAGCTCGGGAGGGTCCTTAGAGGCCTCGGGTGGGATTCGTGGTTTCATCCCGGTCTTAGGCAAATTGTTTGACTGTTTGTTTCCGGAAAAGACATGTCTGGTTTTGGTTTTTGAAATAATATTGGTGCATGTACGATGAAATGTGTAAGCGATTGGTTTGCCTTGATTACTTGTACTAGCGTAATTGCTAACCCCTTTGGGGGACCCGTTTTGGGGAAATTCTTGTTATGGATTTCAGGTTATGATCATCCGGACGAGGCTACCGGGACGATCACGAGGATGTTGGCCGAGTCGTTGACATGTGCACTCGAGTCTACTTATTTCTTTTGTCCACTTCGATATGGTTGTTTACTATATTTATAAACTGATAGACTGTACTCGCGAGTACTTAGGCTTTTCAATTCAAACCCCGTGTTGTATTATTTTAAATTGCTACATTGTCGACTGTTGCTTATTTCGCCGGTTACTCCGGGCGTACCTTTATATGTTATATTATTTAAATGTGTGTTCTCGCTAACCGAGATGGTTAGTCGAGGGGTGTTTTCTAGTTGTAGCCTGGTGGGTCCCATGTAGGGGTCCACAGCGCTGTAATATACTCCGAATATCTCGGGGGTGTTACATTACGTACGTTAGATGAATTTCGAAGCAATGTAGTAGCTTCTGGACTGCCCGATAGCGCACACTATCAAGGAAGGGTAGCGCACGCTAGTCCTGTAGCGCACGCTAAATATAAGGTCTAGCGCGCGCTAGTGATGTGTTTTATAGAGAGGATAGACGAGTGCTGAGAGGCATTTTGTCCATTCTCCTTCCTTCAGTCAATGGAGAGAGCCTTGGGAAGTACTTGAAGTTCCTAAACATTGAGAGATGATTCCCTTAAACAAGATTAAGATGGAGAGCTCGGATTTAAGTATTGTTCTTCAAGTTTTTGATGATTCTTGGAATGGAGTTCAATTATTCTTCTTCGTGGTTCGTCCATACAAGGTAATCCTTGTATCCCTTAGATAGTGGTTCGTTTTTAAAGGATTACTACTTGGGAGGGAGCATGTTGGGAATCGTGTATTTTGATGTTCGTTTTATTTCAATGTAAATGCATATATTGGACTGTACTTTTATCCGCTGCGTGAGTATTTTGAGATGGGTTTTGGTATTTTGCCAACTGAATTTTATTTTGTAAAACCGATTCCCTAAACTGAGTTTTTGGCATTTTGGCCTTGATCGTTTTGACGGTATTTTTATGACGGTATTTGGAAAATAATTTTTTTATATTTGAAAAATATTACCGTCATCGGTCTTTTTGGCATTTTTGAAATGACGCGGAAAATTGTGCTTAGCCTCGTGAATCCTTGTGAGGAGGGTTTACGGCGTGTAATATTCCCAGGAGGATCTGGGGGTGTTACAATTATGGTATCATGTGATAATGTTATACGAGATTTATTGGAATTGTAATAAGAGATTTCGGATGCTGATTTGATTAATGAGATCTTCTTCATATGATGATAATGGTGTTGTTGCGATTCTTGAGGTTGTAGGAATGGCATGATGAAGAAAATGGTAACATGGAGATATATACCTCGGATATGTTGTTCTGAACGTGATTTCGGATATTTCATGTTCTTGAAGAACTCTTGAATTATACGAGGTGATGAAAATTTTTAAGAAGTGTTGATGTTTTGAAAATGAATATGGAATATTCATATCTAGAGCTAAACTATGTGTTTGAAATAATATTCGTATAGGAATACGAATGTGATTACGAGTTTGATGAAATTATTATTCATCTCTGAATTTGGAAGCCTATACGTATGGAGCAAATATTCAAGTCGAATGATTGGATTGTTTGATAACCTTGGAATATGATTATCTATAATGTTGAACTAATTGGATGGTTCGAATTAACGATGATCATCGGAAAATTTTAACTACGGATTTACGAGAAGGGAACCTTGTCAATTCGTATTTAAGAATTGAGTTTGGAACCGATAACATTTAGACCCTTATTATTGGTCCGAATTGGTTGCTGATATGATCATCGTATTTTGGCTCGTATTGTGGACATGGATTCGTGAGGGTCTGAGTTGGACAGTTCGGACTGTGTTTAATCGAGATATTGTGGAACTAATGAGTTTGTGGCCTAGTTGTATTGATATTGATCGTCATCGAACCTGTTGATTATTAAGCCTTCGTTTTACAATAAGATATGATGTTTGATCGTGGATTATGACTGTTGAGTTGCGGTTGAGGTTGAAGAGTTCGTAGATTAGCTTGGTCGGGACTGAGGAACCCGCAGACGAAAGCAACTGAATTGGTAACTGTTCGTGGCATTGATGTCGAGACAAGTTTTATACTTGTACGGGTCAACGAGATTAATGTTATCATGTAGGTGTACGAATGCGTGTATCATATCGAGACTTGGCCTATTTATGATTATGTTGATATTCGGGAATTGTTTGATGCAATACCCTTCGGCAATTATGCTAAATATTATTGTTATTCGTTAACGGCCGGTTTAAGGCATTGAGATTCTCTTTGACATTGATCTTGGCGATAGCCGGTTCGCGGTATCGATGTATCGATTATTATTGTTCACGATTAATGTCGTTCTGAGGCATCGTTGAATCTTTATTATCGAATTGGAACTGTTGCTATGATGTTGCGTTAGCCGGATGAAGGCGTTTGATATATTCTTTTATCATCTCCGTTTCGGTGGTCGGTTTAAGGCGTCGGGACATCTATTCTATCGTATAATTGTTATCGATTGATCGTCCTGAAGGTAATCGAGGTATTGAATTAAACTGTCGAGGATAGTTCCCATCCGTTGAATTATTATTGCCGTGTTGGCCGACTCAAGGCAGCACACTATTATTCTTGTGAACTCGGTAATTTTGTGATCGTTGAGAGTTGATGATTTCCCGAATTGTTGTGTTGTGATTATTGCTCGTGTTAATCGGTCCTAAGGGATTTTGATCCCAGGATGGTTATGCTGGATATTGTTGGTCGTGTCGATCTTTCATTATTCGTGCGTCACCGTTCACTTGGTGAGTCGCGTGATTCGTATTGGATATGTTATCCTTTGAGTTTCGCGGTCATGTTGTATCGTGGCATATCTGGAAACATATCTGCGTGCCGATTGGTTATGTGTAGGATTTTTAGCCGGGCACAGGATGGTCATGCGTGGATGTTTCCGCATTGGACCGTGCACACGAGACGTAGTTCGTGAGGCTAATTAGGTACATTGTCACACGTATATTCTGGATTCCGTATGAGGGGTGGACATGTGCACGGACACATTTGCGGATCGGGCGTACTGTGATGTTCCCTCTTGAGCCTTATTGTTTGGTCGTTCGTAGTCCATGTTGTATTGGATATGTCCGACGATTTGCGACTGGTTGTTCATACGCCGAGGGGTATGTCCGACAGTCAGGTTTGCTTCTTTGAGATCTGTATTGTGATGATTTACAGCTTTGGGCTATTCGGCTTTCAGGCCATCGTGATATACAACTTCAGTTGAGGGGCTTTCAAGCCATTGCGACGTATTGGTATTTCTATTGGAGCCTTCAGACATTGTGATTCGTATTTACTTCAGCATTGGCTTGGATTATCTTCGGGTAACGTATTGTTGGGTTGCTTGTAACGTTTCGCTGTTGGGCGTAAGTTTTCGGTTCTTGTGTATCTCGTTGAGTTTTCCTGGCGGGGTGTTTCTTCTCCCTATTTGTTTTAAGTTTCGGGACGAAACTTCTTTTAAGGAGGGTACAATGTAATATCCGCAATTTCGATTTCCGGTAATTTTTATTTTTCCGGCGGAGGTCCGTTTCGACGACTCGCTCATGACCGTTTCGTCATTTCGAGAATGATTAATTCTGCACTTTTTGTCATCCGAGTTCGTTTCGGTATCATTTTGTTGAGTTCCTATCTTTTTAGCGACTTTTCCGCACTTGAGTTCGATTCTTGCGAATCTCGTCCGAAAGTGTTGTTTCGAGTTTCTCGTAAGTTCATTTAATGTTATTATTCATGTTGCGAGCTTTGGTTTGGTGTTTCGATTGCGTATCGTGATTTTCGGACGTTTTGGGCCATTTTCGTAATTTCCCAAAGTTTTGGGTAATTACTTCCGTTGTCGAATTCCGAGCCTTCGGGTGGTCGGAATTGTGTGTTCTCTTAGCTCTTAGATTCGTCTTTGCGAGTACGTCGTAACCGTATCATCGATTCGTATTCAGGTTCGGTTTCGGGTAGTTCGCCGTCGGAGTTGCCCCGACCGACATGGCCGGCAATGCAGGCCCAGGCAGCGGCCGAGTTACGGCCGGTAGTGCTCGGCAGCTCTCGCCGAGTTACGGCCGTAGTGCTCGGCACTCCGCCGAGCAGCCGCACGTGCGGCGCGGCACATGCCGGCAAGGCCGCGGCACACTCGTTCATTTTTTCGGCCAAACCGTCTGTACCCGGTGCCGCGGCACATGTCGGCCGAGCCGCGGCACACTGCCGATCACTGGGCGCAGATTTGGCCATGTGCCGCGGCACACTTCCGCTGGGCCGCGGCACACTGTGCAGCCTATTTATGGCCCTGCAGACGGGTTTTTGGCCATTTTTCTCAACCTTTCCTTTCTCTTCCGCGGAGGTGGTCTTGGGAATCTTGAAGCCATGTTGTTTAACAACAAATCCATGAAGTTCTTGAGGTTATATCATCAATAAATCATCCGTTATCATCCTTTGATCCAGCGAATCAAGGTAATCTTCCTTAGAACCCTAATTTTGGGAATTTGGGGGTTTTCGCGTTTTTGTCCGATTCATTCCGTTTTTGTTGATTAATTCATGATGAATATGATTAATCTTGTTGGTATTCTTAGTTTCCCTATAGATTCATGGTATATGTCGTGATTTTTACGGAATCGAGAGGGTTTGGTTGTGGTCCGCCCTCGTTGTCGTTTTTATACGAATATACATGAATCGTAGGTGGGTTTCCGGGTGTATTCCAATTCTGTATTCGTTTAGAATTGGTTGTGATTGTATTCTTCGAATCGTTAGGTTCGGTTTCGATGGTTCCTAGCATTCGTCGGTGACTTTCCTTTCCGTTCGTTGCGTCGTCGACTATTCAAGGCAAGTATATAATTATGATTGTACGTTCTCGACTTTGAAAGTAAGAAATATTGATAGTACGATATGAACGAACCGTTTTTACGGCATTCATAGATATATTGATGGCATATCATGAACGAACCGTTTTTACGGCATTCATAGATATATTGATGGCATATTATGAACGAACCGTTTTTACGGCATTCATATATGTATTGATGGCATGATATGAATGAACCATTTCTACGGCATTCATACATGTAACGACGGATGATATGAACGAACCGTTTCTACGGCATTCACATACGTCTTGATGTGACACTATGATATTTAGTTATTCCGGAATACTAGTCTTGAATTGATGAATTGACGGCTACATTTACTTTATTGTCGAGGAGTATTATGTTTCATACTTGTTATACTTGCACTAGCTATTCGACGGCTAACCCCTTTATGGGGGAAATACTTTTTATGTATTTCAAGTTCCAGGAGAACGGACAGGCGGGTATCGGGTCGGCATGAAGATGATGTGCAAGTGTGATACTGTGTCTTGTCTCCGTTTATACTTTTGGATTCCTCCAATCAGTGTTGTTGTACTAGAATGGATTTTAAATACTCGAGTATTGTATTTCAGTTTCCTTGATGTTCCGGCCTGTGTTTCCGAGGTATTGATTTGTGTGGTGATGTATTTGGTTTCATTGGTTATAGTTTTGAATACCATTTGTATTATCCTTCTTTTCATTGTATCTAGACCTTCTCGGTCGAGTTTTACAGTTCTGCGCATGAATAGCCTTGTGGGTCCCACGGCGGGGCTCACGGCGCTGTAACATACCCCGAATAACTTGGGGGTGTTACAGAATATGGTATCAGAGCTTAGGTTTATGGATACCTAGGCTGTCGGTCATTTGGGTCGATTGAGTCGGCATTTGCCCACAGTATCACTACTCTGCCATCATCACAGTGCGACCGGTACTTGTAAGCCCTCTCACTCTTCTTGTATTTTTCTTAATCGTTTCGTTTATAGCTTGGTATTCTTGGGAATTGGTCACTTCGAGAATGTGCGATTTAGATTATACTTACGCACGTGTGTGCCTTTCAGAATGTTGGCTGAAAGTAGGAAGGATCGTGGCCGTGGTCACAGACGTTAACTCTTCCTTGAGATTTTGTTAAATTGCTAATTACGATATTGGTGTGTATCGGTATTATGTTGAGACTTTGTTTAGGAGTCGCATGCTAGTATCACGGGAGATCTTCGACTTCACAGACTTGTAAGTATGTTGTTCGGATTATTCGATAATTCTTGGTGAATTTGAATTCCCGTTGAAATGTTGTTTGTGCGAGTGATTGCAAGTTTCGAGGACGAAACTTATTTTTAAGGGGGGTAGAGTGTAATACCCCGATTTTTCGGATATATTTTTTTTTCGTTTATATGTTGGATGTCGTTGATGGATAATTGTGCTTGAGGATGATGTGAACGTATGACAATGTTGTTGAATGCGTATATGTATTCATTATGCCGTATGATCGTTTGGTATGTCGAGATGTTGGTCGAGAATAGCGAAAATGGCTAAGTACAGCTACGTTAACGCACGCTATAGGGTATGCCTAGCGCGCGCTGAGATATATACTTAGCGTACGCTACAGTGCATACTTAGCACACGCTAAGAGGTTCGGTTTCGTACGCTAAGGAGGACCCCTAACGTACGTAACGACTTGCTGGGTTAGTTCCGGAAGGTGGCCGTGAGTAGGCCTGCATCGCTTATTATCGGCGATTAGCGCACGCTAATGCATGTTAGTAACGCACTCTAATTTCAGATCGTCAACAGGGAATCTTGGCTTTATTGGTTGCTTTCGGCGTGTAGGACCCGGGCATCTTCTGGGAAGGTACAGGTTGTCGGGTCAACGACGATTAGCACGCGCTAAGGTCGAGGAATAGCGCACGCTACTGAGCATTTCACTTTAGCAAGTCAACGCCTATTTTCGTACGTTAATACATGGGCATTACGTACGTTATATGAATTTCGAAGCAATGTAGTATCTTCTGGACTGCCCGATAGCGCACGCTATCAAGGAAGGGTAGCGCACGCTAGTCCTGTAGCGCATGCTAAATATAAGGTCTAGCGCGCGCTAGTGATGTGTTTTATAGAGAGGATAGACGGTGCTGAGAGGCATTTTGTCCATTCTCCTTCTTTCAGTCAATAGAGAGAGAGCCTTGGGAAGTACTTGAAGTTCCTAAACATTGAGAGATGATTTTCTTAAACAAGATTAAGATGGAGAGCTCGGATTTAAGTATTGTTCTTGAAGTTTTTGATGATTCTTGGAATGGAGTTCAATTATTCTTCTTCGTGGTTCGTCCATACAAGGTAATCCTTGTATCCCTTAGATAGTGGTTCGTTTTTAAAGGATTACTACTTGGGAGGGAGCATGTTGGGAATCGTGTATTTTGATGTTCGTTTTATTTCAATCTAAATGCATATATTGGACTGTACTTTTATCCGCTGCGTGAGTATTTTGAGATGGCTTTTGTTATTTTGCCAACTGAATTTTATTTTGTAAAACCGATTCCCTAAACTGAGTTTTTGGCATTTTGGCCTTGATCGTTTTGACGGTATTTTTATGACAGTATTTGGAAAATAATTTTTTTATATTTGAAAAATATTACCGTCATCGGTCTTTTTGGCATTTTTGAAATGACGTGGAAAATTGTGCTTAGCCTGGTGAATCCTTATGAGGAGGGTTTACGGCGTGTAATATTCCCAGGAGGATCTGGGGGTGTTACAATTATGGTATCATGTGATAATGTTATACGAGATTTATTGAAATTGTAATAAGAGATTTCGGATGCTGATATGATTAATGAGATCTTCTTCATATGATGATAATGGTGTTGTTGCGATTCTTGAGGTTGTAGGAATGGCATGATGAAGAAAATGGTAACATGGAGATATATACCTCGGATATGTTGTTTTGAACGTGATTTCGGATATTTCATGTTCTTGAAGAACTCTTGAATTATACGGGGTGATGAAAATTTTTAAGAAGTGTTGATGTTTTGAAAATGAATATGGAATATTCATATCTAGAGCTGAACTATGTGTTTGAAATAATATTCGTATAGGAATACGAATGTGATTACGAGTTTGATGAAATTATTATTCATCTCTAAATTTGGAAGCCCATACATATGGAGCAAATATTCAAGTCGAATGATTGGATTGTTTGATAACCTTGGAATATGATTATCTATAATGTTGAACTAATTGGATGGTTCGAATTAACGATGATCATCAGAAAATTTTAACTACTGATTTACGAGAAGGGAACCTTGTCAATTCGTATTTAAGAATTGAGTTTGGAACCGATAACATTTAGACCCTTATTATTGGTCCGAATTGATTGCTGATATGATCATCGGATTTCGGCTCGTATTGTGTGTAACACTCCCGAGTTATTCAGGGAATATTACAGCGCCGTAAGCCCCGCCGTGGGACCCACAAGGCTAAACAGATGCGGAACTATAAATTTTGACCGAGGAGGTCTACATACAATGGAGTTAAGAACAATACAAAGGTATTCAAAAACATAACCAATGTATTCACAAACATCACAACTCGAATCGATACTTCGGCAAACACAGGCCGGAACATTAAGGAAAAGGGAAAACAATACTCGAGTATTCAATAGCCAATCCAGAACAACGACACTGAATGGGAAATTTCAAAAATAACTGGAAGAAAGACACAGTATCACACTTGCCCACCATCTTCATGCCGACCCGATACCTGCCTGTCCGCTCTCCTGGAACCTGAAATACATAAAAAGTATTTCCCCCATAAAGGGGTTAGCCGTCGAATAGCTAGTGCAAGTATATCAAGTATGAAACACAAAACTCCTCGACAATAAAGTAAACGTAACCGTCAATTCATCAATTCAAGATTAGTATTCCGGAATAACTAAATCTCATAGCATCGCATCAATACATATATGAATACCGTGGAACCGCACCAGAGGCTACGGAACCCTCAGAGGACCCGTCGGTCCGTCCCGGAGTGGCTAATTCATATTATCCATGGAATCGCGCCAGAGGCTACGAAACCCTCAGAGGACCCGTCGGTCCGTCCCGGAGTGGATATAAATAAGCATGCCATTAATATTTCATACTTTCAAAGTCGAGAACGCACATTCATAAATATATACTTGCCTTTGAGACATCGAGAAACGAACGGAAAAAGGGGTATGAGATCGGTAGGTCCAAGAACGCGCTTCCGGCACCTAAACGATTCGCAAGGAATATGATAATCAATTATCCATATTCAAATTACATGAAGAAACCCCCGAAACCCGTCTACGATTCATAAAGATATACGGATAATCAACTAGAGGTTGGAAAATCGTCCAAAATCTCACAAGTCAGAAAACGACACAATTCAACCCGTAAAATCGTAAGAAAACACGCATACGATATAGATATATCAAAACCTCAAAGTTCTCAAGCTTCAATCGGATAAATTGGACGAATCTACGAAAACCCCCAAAATCCAACACAAAATTCAAAGTGTTCTTGAATAAACTTTCAATAATCCGATGGATACTCAAACATGTCCATAATCACGCATATACCACTTCATACTCCATGATTTAATCATCCAAAACGTCAATACCCACACAAAAACGAGAAGTCAAGATGTCGAAGAAATTACCTCTTGAATATCCAAGCTCTATGATCCAAGGAATACGCGTTAGATCGACTATCCGGGCTTCCCAACCGAGTGAAAGCGGTAAATCTCCAACACACAAGTGATAGATGTGAGAAAACTCCTCCCTCAAACTCTCTCTCTCGCAGGTGGAAGAAGGAAATGGGGGAAGAGGGCTGAAATCTCGCTTAAAAAGCCGAATTATGCAGTTGACCGCATTGTGTGCCGCGGCTCAGCCCAGGTGTGCCGCGGCACAGACCTAAAAATTGTTCCCAGGTTTCGGCAGTGTGCCGCGGCTCAGCCCAGGTGTGCCGCGGCACCGGGTACAGGCGGTTTTTGGCGGAGGATGCAACACCAGTGTGCCGCGGCTCAGCATAGGTGTGCCGCGGCATTGACTCGGCAGTGTGCCGCGGCACTGCCGGCGTGTGCCGCGGCACCCGGTACAGTCCGCTCGGCCAGGTTTAGGAAATGTGTTTGCCGCGGCGCACACTTCTTGTGCCGCGGCTCACACCCCCTTCGGGTCCTAAAATGATGAAAAATGACCCGGAAAGAGAATAAAAGCAATAGGATTCAATGTCTGGGCAACAATAACACGAAATAGAAGTACGGGAACCCCAAAACGGTGGTTCCAAGCAATGATTACAAGGGTTCGCCCAACAAATCACGATTCGAAGAACAAGAAGAGGTTTGAAATGACATGACTTTCGACCGGGTATTACATTCTCCCCCTCTAAAAAAAGTTTCGTCCCGAAACTTAAGAAATAAATAGTTCGGGGTATTCCATCCGCATCTTCTCTTCCATCTCCCAAGTCGCCTCTTCGACTCCATGTCTCGACCATTGCACTTTAACCAGTGGAATGGTTGATAAGTGGTAATTTTACCACATTTTTCTAGGATTTTATACTAGGTTTTTATCTCGTTTCGTGATTAATGTGCTCGTAGTTGGCTTATTTATGATTAGTCGAGCCATATTACACGTTTGGGTTGGTTTTAGTGTGTTTGCAGGTTTTTAGAGCCAAAAGGACCCAAAACGAGACAAAGGACCGAGAGTCGAGTCACGGACGGAAGAAACGGATTTTTGCAAGAGACAGACGAGCCTATCGGCCCAGCCTATCGGCCGATAGGTGCGTCCGAAAGATGTTCCTGCCCTATCAAGTGAAGTCGACCGACGAACCAACTATCGAGCAAGCTATCGACCGATAGGCCAGGCCGATAGGCTGCTACGCGGGCTCTCGTGTTTTGACGGATTTTGACTCTTTTGGATAGATTTTGTTTCCTAGATTAGGGCTAATCGGGAGTTTTAACTCCCATAGGCTATATACACCCCTCCTAGACCTAGTTTTACTATCTTTCATCATTCTTTTTCATCCTTTATCATCTTTTGCACTCTTTTACATATTTTCGCAAGATTAATTCCTTGGAGACGAGACTTTTTGAAGAAGCAAGAATAATTATTTTTCTACTTTTTCGGAGATTGAAGACTCAGAGTTCATCCGTAAGGGTTGTAATCTCTCTTTTCATATTAATAATATGCATTCTCCATCTATTTCTTGTTTAATTTCAATTATGTCTGGCTAAATCCATTGATTGATTCTAGGGTTAGTGATTTTAATTGATGTTCACATGATGTTCCTTTGATTACCTTTTTACCTTTCATCCTAGGCTTGTGATCAAGATGTGTTAAATCTCATGCTAGATTAAAGGGCCCTTAATCGATGCATGTTAGCTAATTGATTTTGCCCGGAAGGATTAATTAATTAGTGGAAATACTTGATACACAATATGATTTAATCTTAAGACCTAAGTGGAGTAAGATAAATTATAGATAAATAAGTTGGCGCTTTTTAAGTGATTTAAATTCTTTGAGCCTTAGCGGGAAAAAGGGTTTAAAATTAACTATCTTTCTAGGTTGCCTTGATCGGAATTCTAGATCGGCTGAGTGATTATTTCAAGGATTGAATTAAAATTTGGGGAAAAGGAATCAAGTGAATGGATAGTGTGAACTCAATTAGATGATACTACCCTAGGATCAATTAGCTTTCAACTTGTGATTTTATCTTGCTAATTTGTTTATTTGCTTGATTTAGATAATTCATCTTTTATTTAATTTTTATTTTTCGATTTTTGAAATAGATAATTAGAAACAAACCAAATTTTCGGATTCCTAAATAGCAGTCAAATTTTGAGTAGAGTTATTTCCTTTATTTTCGGCATATCAATTCCCTTGGGTTCGACACCTTGGAAATACTTCGAGGTTTTACAAATTTTAAAATTGATCGGATTTGAAAACCATACTACGCGAATTTTAGCGATCAATTTTTGGCGCCGTTGCCGGGGAATTGATAGAAAACTTAAGGGGATAATTCGAAAAAGAAGAGATTGTTACTTTAGGTTGTTTACTATTATTATTAATTTTCGATCTCGTTTCCTCACATCTTGTTTTCTCTTCTTTGTAGGCGGTGCATGATCACAAGATCCGAAGGAAAAGACTTATTTCCTTTGGATCCAGAAATCGAGAAGTCTTTGAGGAGGAAGAAGCAAGAAGCGAGAACCGAGACTATTTCTATACCTTTCGTTGATACCATGGCCGGCATTGTTGACCCACCACGAGAACTCGCTCGTCCCGAGAAGATCCCTTTGAATGCCCGCTTTCGACCTAAGCTGGACGATTATCAAGAAGGAGGTTGGGGAAAGATTGATGCCAACAACTTCGAGCTTAAGCCGTCCCTCATCGCTACGGTGAAGTCTCAAACATACGGAGGAGGAGTTAATGAAGATCCAAACTCTCATCTTGAGTCATTTTTGGACATATGTGCCACCATCAAGCAAAACGGAGTGCCTCCGGATGTCATTAAGCTCCGCCTATTCCGGTTCTCTTTAGAAGACGATGCGCTAGATTGGTACAAGAGCCTAGATCGGAAGGAAATTGGTACTTGGAGAGAGATGACTCAGTTGTTCTTAGCACAGTTCTATCCTCCTCGAAGGTGCAAAAACAAATCAACGATATCTTGCAATTCGAGCAATATGAGGATGAATACTTATACGAGGCATGGATCCGATTTAAGAAGCTACTTCGCAAATGCCCACAGCATGGAATTGACAAGGAGGAAATCTATATTCGGTTTTATCGGGGTTTGACGAGGAAGGCTAGAAGAGAGTTGGACTATTCATCGAAAGGGGGATTTCTTGCTAACGATTATGAAGAGGCCAAGAATCTCATCGAGCTAGCGGTCAACAATGATTACGAGGAGGTGACCGATAGGAAGATGACGAGAAGAAAGGTCCCATCCGGTGACGAGGACTCCTACGGTGATTTGAAGGCAAAATTTGAAAGACAACAAAAAGAGCTTGAGATACTAAGAAAGAAGACTTTGGGAGTCAATGCAGTTTTTGAAGAGCTAAACGAGCCTATAGCAATTGAAGAGGATGCAAATTACGTGCAAGGAGGAAACTTCCGGCAAGGGGGAAATAGGGGGAACTATTATCCGAACAATCGAAACCACCCTAATTTCTCCTATGCCAACCCGAACAATGCTCTCCAGCCACCACCGGGATTTAACGTGAAAAACGGGGTTATTCAAGAGCCGATTGCTAAGACACCGATGGAAGAGATGTTCGAACGGATGGAGGCGAGTCAAAAAGATTTTATCTATAAAGCAGACAAGAGGTTCGGGGCTCTCGAGCATAGTGTGACATCTATTTGAAACTCAGTGATAGCCTTGACAAAGCAGATGTCGATGGTGGAGACCCAAATGAGTCAAATGGCGAACGCCCAAGCCGGAATTCATAAGCCGGGCCATTTTCCGAGCAGTACCGAGACCAACCCGAAGACGCAACAATGCAACGCAATCGAGCTTCAGAGTGGGACAAGGTACATTAATCATGGGGCTGAAGTTGAGAAATCTGGAAACGAGGATGTACTAGAAACGGGAGCCGAGAACAAGAAGGAAGATGAAACACAGCAGGCCCATCGGCCAAGACTATCGGCCGATAGTCCCACCCGATACCCAGACAGAATGCCAGCAGTTAAGCCTATCGACCCCTCTATCGGTCGAAAGGCTCCTGTAGGTTCGAATATGAAGGATTTTGAGGTAAAAGCTCCATTTCCACAGCGATTGGCCAAGTCGAGACATGATGAAAAGCTTCAACGATTTATCGACATGTTTCAAAAGGTGAATATCAACATTCCACTTCTAGACGCTTTGAGAGACATGCCTGGGTACGTTAAATTCTTGAAAGACGCTGTGGCAAGCAAGAGGAAGTTGGCGAAGTTTGAAACAATAAATTTGACAGAGGAGTGCAGCGCTATCATTCAAAACAAGCTCCCGCTCAAGCAGAAGGATCCGGGACGTTTTACTTTTACATGCATGATTGGCGACCAAACGTTCCGTAATGTGTTGTGTGATCTCGGGGCAAGCACCAATCTTATGCCTCTATCCATCTTTAAGAGGTTGAAGATTGGGGAGATGAAGCCGACTACCATTTCCCTACTCATGGCGGACCGGTCGATCTCTTATCCGAGGGGAGTTGTGGAGGATGTGTTCGTTAGAGTCCAACACTTAGTCTTCCCGGCCGATTTCGTAATTCTTGATATGCCCGAGGACGAGAATCAACCATTGATCTTTGGGAGACCGTTTCTAGCAATGGGGAGAGCACTTATCGACGTCCAGGAGGGTGATCTTACCTTCCGGGTTAATGATCAAAATCTGAAAATTTCCATCTATGATGCGATGGAGAAGCCCGAGGATGCGCCCGAGGAATGTTATGCAATTGAGTCTATTATGCCGCCCCCGACCGACTTGTTGGAGCATTGCATTTCACACTCCATTTACTCACATTCCGATGTTGAAGAAATTTACGAGGACTTGCCAGAGTATGTTCGAATGTTGGAGGCGAACGAGTTTCGATCTAATGAGAGGGACGTATGCTATCTTGATGTCAACAAACCCGTTCAAGGGGGAGTTGTCGCTGAGGACCGATCGATCGAGGTGCCGAAGTTAGAACTTAAGCCGTTGCCGGATCACTTACAATATTGCTTCTTGGGCGAGAACGAGTCCTATCCCGTGATAGTTTCTTCTTCTCTCGGACCTACTAACTTGGAGAAGCTATTACGGGTGCTGCGAAAACACAAAGGGGCGATTGGCTGGACGATTTCGGACATTAAGGGAATAAGCCCTTCTATTTGTATGCACCGGATTTTGCTAGAAGATGATCATAAGCCTAGGGTGCAATCGCAACGAAGATTAAATCCAGCAATGCAAGAGGTTGTGAGAAAAGAGGTGCTCAAATTATTAGATGCCGGGATGATATATGCGATTTCCGATAGTGAGTGGGTGAGTCCTACTCAAGTCTTCTCTAAGAAAGGGGGTATGACCGTGATCAAGGACGAGAAGAATGAATTAATCGCGACAAGGCTAGTCACGGGATGGAGAGTTTGTATCGACTACCGGCTACTTAATGCGGCGACGAGGAAGGATCATTTTCCACTTCCATTTATTGATCAAATGCTAGATCGTTTGGCCGGATACGAGTATTATTGCTTTTTGGACGGGTATTCGGGGTACAATCAAATTGCTATCGCTCCGGAAGACCAGCACAAGACCGCTTTCACGTGCCCTTATGGGGTATTCGCTTACCGGAGGATGCCGTTTGGCTTGTGCAACGCACCCGCAACTTTTCAAAGGTGCATGATGGCCATCTTTCACGGATTAGTCGAGAACATAATGGAGGTATTTATGGATGATTTTTCAGTTTTTGGTTCATCTTTCGACCATTGCTTGAAAAATTTATCTTTGGTACTTGCCCGGTGTGAGGAAACGAACCTTGTTCTCAATTGGGAGAAATGTCACTTCATGGTGCAAGAGGGAGTAGTGCTGGGGCATAAAGTATCTTCGGAAGGATTGGAGGTTGATCGAGCGAAGGTGGTTGCTATCGAGAAATTACCACCTCCAACCAATGTTAAATCAGTACGAAGCTTCCTAGGCCATGCGGGGTTCTATAGACGGTTCATTAAGGATTTCTCAAAAATCACGAAGCCGTTATGTTCCTTGCTCGAGAAAGACGCGAAATTTCAGTTTGATGATGATTGCTTAAGGGCGTTTGAGACATTGAAACGAGCCTTAATTTCGACGCCGGTCTTGATCACTCCGGATTGGGGTGCACCATTCGAGTTGATGTGCCACGCGAGTGATTGGGCCGTTGGGGCCGTTTTGGGTCAAAAACGGGATAAGCTTTTCCGGGTAATTTATTATGCGAGTAAGACGATGGATTCAGCCCAAATGAACTACACCACGACAGAAAAAGAGTTGCTCGCTGTGGTCTATGCATTCGACAAATTCCGACCTTACCTAGTGGGCACTCACACTATTGTTCATACCGATCACGCAGCGATTCGCTATCTATTTGCCAAGAAGGATTCGAAGCCGAGATTAGTGAGATGGATACTCCTTCTACAAGAGTTCGACATGGAGATCCGGGATAGGAAGGGGTGCGAGAATGTTGTTGCCGATCACCTTTCCCGTCTCGAGAAGCCGGTTGAGGGAGAAGATTCGAGGATCGAAATAAAGGAGAACTTTCCAGACGAGCATATCCTAGCCTTGGCCGATGATACACCATGGTACGCGGACTATGTTAATTTCCTTGCTATCAAGCATGTTCCAACAGGTCTTTCTTCTCATCAAAGAAAGAAATTCTTCCATGACGTTAAATTCTACTATTGGGAAGACCCTATTCTTTATCGGAGGTGCGCAGACGGGATTATTCGCATGTGTGTTCGACAAAGCGAATGGCAAAGGATAATTGAAGAATGCCATAGTGCACCGAGTGGGGGTCATTTTCCAGCGAATCGAACGGCCATGAAGGTGTACCAATGTGGTTTCTATTGGCCTTCTATTCATAAAGATTGCCAAGCTTTTGTGAAACATTGCGATAGATGCCAACGATTGGGGAACATAGCAAAAAGAGACGAGATGCCGCAGCACGCTATTATGGAAGTAGAGTTGTTTGACGTATGGGGTATCGATTTTATGGGTCCGTTTGCAAAATCACGAGGCTATTCGTATATTTTACTTGCGGTCGACTACGTGTCGAGATGGGTTGAGGCGATACCGACGATTACGAACGATTCGAAAGTGGTGAATAAATTTCTTAATAAGAACATTTTGAATCGTTTCGGGACTCCACGAGCTTTGTTGAGTGACGGGGGGAGCCACTTTAATAATAGGTGGTTAGGAACCCTTCTTGCAAAATATGGAGTTAAACATAAGATTACGTCCGCCTATCATCCACAAGCTAATGGACAAGCCAAGCTCGCCAATCGGGAGATCAAACAAATTTTAGAGAAGACGGTCACGAACAAGAAGGACTGGGCTAAATATCTAGATGATGCACTTTGGGCTTATCGGACCGCGTATAGGACTCCAATTGGAATGTCTCCATACCAGCTCGTCTTTGGGAAATCCTGTCATTTACCGGTGGAGCTGGAAGTTAAAGCGTATTGGGCCACTAGACGGATTAATTTCGAATTTCTTGAGGCTAGTGGATCGAGAAGAGAGAAGCTGCTAGAAATCGACGAGTGGAGAAACGAGGCTTTCGAAAATGCGAGGATTTACAAGGAAAGAGCGAAAAAGTTTCACGATGATCGCATTCGGAAGAAGGACTTCGTCCCAGGAGACGAAGTGCTCGTTTTCAATTCTCGGCTTCGTCTATTTCCGGGGAAGCTGATGTCAAAGTGGAATGGTCCATACACCGTCTTTCAAGTAAATCAAAACGGATCATGTGTTGTGATGAAAGAAGATGGGAACAAGTTTATTGTGAACGGACATCGGATGAAGCACTATTTCAAGCCCTTGCACCACGAAGAGAAGTATGTTACTTACCTCGAAGACCCGGAATGAATGAGGTATCGTCTAGATAAAGACGTTAAACGTAGCACTTGTTGGGAGGTAACCCAACATATGTATATTAGTTCGTTTTATTCGTTTATTTTCGATTTTTCGTTTGCGTGATTTTTGTAGTTTCTAGTTTCGTAGTAGCTTTGTTAGTTTTGTTAAGTTCTAATCCATGCACGCCGAGTTTTGGATACTTGCAGGTCTTTAATCGCCATATCCAAGCAAAAACGGGACCAAGTTTGCGAACTAGAAAAAGTTGAAAAAATTTTTGAGACAGACAAACCTATCGGGCAGGCCTATCGGCCGATAGGCCCGACCGATAGGCTGAGGAAAATTAAAAAAAATTACATGTTGAAAGCAGTGGTCGATAGGCAGACCCTATCGACCGATATCCCACCCGATATGAGGTACGTAAGTTTCAGTAGTTCCTATCGGCCCAGCCTATCGGCCGATAGGCCTGCCCGATAGGACATACCCGGCCCAGTATCCGCTTCGACCCGGTTGATTAATACCCCCTTTTAAACACCTTCACCACCCGATTTTCTCACACACACACACACATATCGGCCGATAGAACAAGGAGCGATTTTTTTCTCCGGTTTTTCCTTCAAAACTTCGATCAAGGTACTTAATTTCGACACTTAATCCTCTTGTTTTTCAATTCTATACATGTTTTGAAGCACTTTGACGGATTCTTTTTGGAGTTTTGTTGAATTTCGAATTGGGGATCCATTTTTTTTTTGGGGGCTTTTGTTAGACTTTGATGTTCTTTGAATTTTATGCCCGATTGTTGATAGAATCTTGATGAAAACATGTTATCTATGCTTGATTGTTCATGGGTACTTCGAATTGGGGGATTAATTGATGACATTGAACGAATTTTGGAAAAAACCCCCAAATTGGAAGAACCCTAATTTCGATTTTGTTGAAATTGGGTGAATTTGTTGAATTGAATTGTTAATTGGGATTGATATGAGTTGAATGGTTGATGAATTAGATTGGATTGGAGAGAATTTGCCCTAATATGATCGTAGTGTGTTGTTTTGTTATTGTGGGTTGTGATTTTGATCCTTTGAATATCAAATGGGGGAGTCTAAGTTTGGGGGAGGTTGTGTGATTCGTTGATCGTAGTATATGGCTGTCGGGTCTATGATTTTGATGTTTATTGGACATTATAGGGCTCTTAGTTGATATTGTGGGATTATTGGATTATGTCGACGCTTGTTGAATGTTTGCATTATGAGTTGCTTATTGGATTTTGATTGGATGGTTGTTTTGTAGGAACTTTGAAATGGCTGGAAAGCAAAGCAAGAAGTCGAAGCCGAGTAAGGCCGGAACGTCTAAGGCAACCACAGAGAAGGAAAAGGCTCCGACGAAGGTAGTGCCGGCTATTCCGATCCCGGCTGCGCTCGACCCGAAGAAGTTCAAGCTAAGATTGACTGGTCCAGAGTCTAAAAGAAGGTGGTCGCGCCTTATCGGAATGTCACACAAGCATTGCCGATTTTTGCATAAGGAGACGGCTCGGGGTATGGGAATATACGATGATATTATGTTACTAGCAAGACAGTGCGGGTTTGAGAGCATTTTTCGGGCAAACTATCTCGCTTACCACGTGCTCACCGTGGAGTTTCTGTCCACACTTGAGGTTTTTAGGGAGAACGGAACTCCGGCATCTATTCGTTTCAACCTCGACAACACAGAAAGGGAGCTCTCGGCCGACGAAGTTAACGCCATTATCAACGGGGCCGAGGACGGGTCATTCCAGCAAGGCGATCACGCCAAAGAAAACTTAGAGCTGTGGTCCAAGATGATTTACCGCAGGGAGGAGACACTTCTCATTTATAATCCGACGTATTCCAAGGCCTCCTCGATCAGGAACCCAGTTCTCCGTTATATCCACCGTCTGTTCACCTCGACGATTTTGAGTCGTACCGACTCAGGGACGTGCTTGTCCACTGATCTTCACCTTTTATGGTCGGCCTTGAACGGTACACGGAAGCACGCCGGATGTTTTCTGATTGAGCACATGGAGAAACAAGCCCGGCTGACCGGGAAACAGAGGATTGGGATTGGGGCGTTCGTGACCCCCATCGCGGAGCATCTCGGGGTGCGCATTAGAGGATAGCCGGTGTCCCGAGACATCTATTTGGATAAACCGACACTGCAGAGGCAAGATATGCTTGCCTTCACCGAGGGGTTCGACTGGAAATTGCACGGTCGGAACAAAACCGTGTCCCTCTTCCGACTCCCCTCTCCGACCTTGACCTCTGTGATGGGCGACGCGCCCGATGTATATGCGAGGTGGAGTATGAGCTCCGAGGCTCATTTGGCACTTATCCGACCATTGGATGCGTCTCGTAAGAGGCAACGCCGGGAGGTGACCATTGATGAGCCATTCTTGGAGGGAGCCGAGGAGGAGATGGATGATATACCCGAGGGGGGTAGCCGTGACGAGATTCCCACCGGTGGAGGTAGTAGTTTTCAGATGAGAGCTCCGGATTTTGAGGCTTTTGAGACGAGATTTTTTGAGAGAGAGAGAGAGATGCACGAAGAGAGTATGCAGGCGCAAGACAATTATCATTTGGCGAGTATGCGTTCTTTGACAACCGAGTTTGGTTCTTTGGGAACTCGGCTGGGCGAGGTTGAGACTCGGGTGGGTGTTGTTGCCACTCGGGTCAATGAGTTGTACGAGCTCGTGGAGAAACGAGCCGAAGAGGACAGAGTGTGGCGACAAGAGGAGATTCCTTGGAGGGAGCAAGAGAGGAAGAGGCAGGAAGATAGGTGGGCCCAGGAGGACCACTACAACCGAATGCTACATGAGATGTACCACTTTGCTCCTTTCCCCGATTCACATGTCCGCTATGATCCGAGCTCGCCGACAAACCCGCCATTTCCACCACAGTGATCAGGTACTCCGTTAACAAAGCCACTCCTTTCTCTTTTCAAACTTATTCCTCCTTTGGGATGCGAAATAAGTTTGGGGGGGGGGGGGGGGGAAGAAGTGCGGCTTTGTTAATTTCTTTACGTGTGAGTACTTTGTATGCCTTGTATCATTATTTGCTTGTGTCGGTGCCCGTTGTTTTTATTTGTGCTTATCATATTGGTGTTGTGTGGATTTGGCTTTTGGTTGCTTAGTTTTTAGATTTTTATGTTCATTTTCGTTTGGTGTGTTTGCTAGTTTCTATTTTTTTAGGTCGTAGTAGTTTTTTTTGCTTTCGTGTTTGCTTTTATTTGCTTTTCGTTGTTTGCTTTGATGCCTTGCTTGGGTAGATTTTTAAAAAAAAATTTAGATAGCCTTCCTTGTCTTAGTTTTTCTTTATTCGTGAATTTTTCGTGCTTCTATTTGTGTGATACCGATGTTACGACACTGTTTTTCTCTCTGAAGAAACGGTCGAGTTTAGTCGAGTTGTAGTCAGTTATTTCTGTTTTGCATAGTATTCATTTAGGTCCAAAATTTTTCGTGATTGTAGAGGTCTTGGCAGATAAGAGACGATACATACTTGTTTTAAAATCACCGTCAATACGTTTGGTTACATCTTAGGATAGTGAGTAAATCTTGTTTCGTCGATCGTGTTGGCACTTAGAGTGAGTTTAGAGTCGGGCTTTTCCCAAAAGTTGAGATAATGTTGTTCTATGAAGGGAAGTCTAGTAACCGGGGCATTCGCGTGACCCGTTGTTTGCCCTCGCGTAAACGACGACTGACGATTAGACTAGTGATTTAGATATTTCACATGTGCCAATGATAGGGAACTTAGTAACCGGGGTATTCGCGTGACCATTGCTTTACTCGCGCAAAACGGCGACCTTGATTCGGACATGCGGAAATTATATATTCGAGTTGTTTCTCCGCTGTAGACGGGAACTTAGTAACTAGAAGCATCCATGTGCCCCATGAGTGTCTTTTACGTCAAACGGTTTCCTAATACATTAGAATAGAAGTTCCACCCTAGGATTACCCCGATGAAACATCCCGAGATCCTAACCTAGTGGTCAACTCGAATCAAATTCTTGAACATATATATAAGGGAATACTGTCCGAGGTAAATTAGTTATGAAACTCGTTAAAATTGTGACACTAGACTGTGTAACGGGACGAACTAGCTTGTTTATTTTAGCCTTTCATATTGACGGTCGATTTGACTCACGTTTTGTTAATCTTTGAGCTGGATTTTCTTCATGAACGAATGATTAGGACTGAACTTGACTACTTTGCGGAATCATTTATTCTGAGTGCAGCTCGCTTTTACGACACTCGGATTATTTAGAGAGAATTACAGGATCGTATTGATTAGGTTGAACACTATGAGTTGCACGATGATTCACGACTTTCTTTTTTCTTTTCTTTTTGTTGTTCGGGACGAACAAGGCTTAAGTTTGGGGGGGGGGTTTGATAAGTGGTAATTTTACCACATTTTTCTAGGATTTTATACTAGGTTTTTATCTCGTTTCGTGATTAATGTGCTCGTATTTGGCTTATTTATGATTAGTCGAGCCGTATTACGCATTTGGGTTGGTTTTAGTGTGTTTGCAGGTTTTTAGAGCCAAAAGGACCCAAAACGAGACAAAGGACCGAGAGTCGAGCCACGGACGGAAGAAACAGATTTTTGCAAGAGACAGACGAGCCTATCGGCCCAGCCTATCGGCCGATAGGTGCGTCCGAAAGATGTTCCTGCCCTATCAAGTGAAGTCGACCGACGAACCAACTATCGAGCAAGCTATCGACCGATAGGCCAGGCCGATAGGCTGCTACGCGGGCTCTCGTATTTTGACGGATTTTGACTCTTTTGGATAGATTTTGTTTCCTAGATTAGGGCTAATCGGGAGTTTTAACTCCCATAGGCTATATACACCCCTCCTAGACCTAGTTTTACTATCTTTCATCATTCTTTTTCATTCTTTTTCATCCTTTATCATCTTTTGCACTCTTTTACATATTTTCGCAAGATTAATTCCTTGGAGACGAGACTTTTTGAAGAAGCAAGAATTATTATTTTTCTACTTTTTCGGAGATTGAAGACTCAGAGTTCATCCGTAAGGGTTGTAATCTCTCTTTTCATATTAATAATATGCATTCTCCATCTATTTCTTGTTTAATTTCAATTATGTCTGGCTAAATCCATTGATTGATTCTAGGGTTAGTGATTTTAATTTATGTTCACATGATGTTCCTTTGATTACCTTTTTACCTTTCATCCTATGCTTGTGATCAAGATATGTTAAATCTCATGCTAGATTAAAGGGCCCTTAATCGATGCATGTTAGCTAATTGATTTTGCCCGGAAGGATTAATTAATTAGTGGAAATACTTGATACACAATATGATTTAATCTTAAGACCTAAGTGGAGTAAGATAAATCATAGATAAATAAGTTGGCGCTTTTTAAGTGATTTAAATTCTTTGAGCCTTAGCGGGAAAAAGGGTTTAAAATTAACTATCTTTCTAGGTTGCCTTGATCGGAATTCTAGATCGGCTGAGTGATTATTTCTAGGATTGAATTAAAATTTGGGGAAAAGGAATCAAGTGAATGGATAGTGTGAACTCAATTAGATGATACTACCCTAGGATCAATTAGCTTTCAACTTGTGATTTTATCTTGCTAATTTGTTCATTTGCTTGATTTAGATAATTCATCTTTTATTTAATTTTTATTTTTCGATTTTTGAAATAGATAATTAGAAACAAACCAAATTTTCGGATTCCTAAATAGCAGTCAAATTTTGAGTAGAGTTATTTCCTTTATTTTCGGCATATCAATTCCCTTGGGTTCGACACCTTGGAAATACTTCGAGGTTTTACAAATTTTAAAATTGATCGGATTTGAAAACCATACTACGCGAATTTTAGCGATCAATGGTCTTATGCCGAAGCTGTTTCTCGCGACGCTCAAGGATCTTCACGGGTTTCTCCGGAAAGGTAATATCCTCGGCTACGTCAATCTCACTGTAGTCGATAATGTGGCTCGGATCCGGTACGTACTTTCTCAACTGAGACACATGAAAAACACTATGGACGTGACTCAAAGCTGGAGGCAACGCCAAGCGATAAGCTAAATCTCCAACTCTGTCCAAAATCTCGAAAGGTCCGATATACCTTCGACTGAGTTTTCCCTTTTTACCGAAGCGGAAAACTCCTCTGGTCGGCAATACTTTGAGCAAGACGTGATCCCCCAGTTCAAACTCCAAGGGTCGACGACGAGTATCGGCATAAGATTTCTGACGACTCTGGGCAGTCAGTAATCGATCTTGGATAATAGAAATCTTTTCCTTGGTCTCCAATAACATATCCGGTTCTGTCCCAACTAGCTCAGAAGCCTCGTCCCAACATAATGGCGACCTACATCGCCTACCATAGAGTGCCTCGAAGGGTGCCATTTTGATCGACGCATGCCAACTATTATTGTAAGCAAACTCGATCAACGGCAAGTGAAGCTCCCAATCATTACTCCAGTCTATGGCACAAGCCCGTAACATATCTTCCAACGTCTGAATCGTCCTCTCTGTCTGACCGTCCGACTGGGGATGAAAGGAAGTGCTCAATCTCAACTCAGTACCCAGAGCCTGATGAACGGCTTGCCAAAAATGCGATACGAAACGGCCGTCTCGATCAGAAACAATGGTCTTGGGGGCACCGTGTAACCTCACGATCTCAGCGATAAACGTTCGAGCCAATCTATCCGGTCCCCAAGTATCCTTAATACCCAAGAAGTGTGCAGACTTGGTCAATCGATCGACAATTACCCAAATCATATTCATTCCAGTCCGAGTTCTCGGCATGCCAGTGATAAAATCCATTGAGATATCTTCCCACTTCCACTCGGGAATGGGAAGTGGTTTCAACAACCCCGCCGGTCGTTGATGTTCGATCTTGACTTGTTGACACGTCAAGCACCGTAATACAAACTCCGTAACATCCTTCTTCATGTTATTCCACCAAAAATTTCGCTTCAAATCTTTGTACATCTTACTCGTCCCGGGGTGGATTGAGTAAGGCGTAGCATGGGCTTCTCGGAGGATTCTCTGTCTCAACTCTAAATCGTTCGGAACACAAAGTCTACCCTAAAATCTCAGAATACTATCCTCATGTACCATGAAGCCAGGAGCTGTTCCTTTTATCACATCTTCCTTCAGTTGAGAAATCATCGGGTCACTCCACTGCTTCCCTTTGATGTCGTCAACTAAGGACGAAGTAATTTCGAGAGTACACAACTGTCCCTGTACTCATTGAAGCCAAACTTCTATCCCTTGCTCAATTAAATCTTGACGAATTTTCGTCTGGGACGTAAAAACCTCGAGCATTTGAAGAGACGCCGATTTGCAGCTCAAAGCATCCGCCACGACATTGGCTTTCCCGGGGTGGTAAAGAATTTCCAACTCATAATCCTTTAACAACTCTAACCAACGTCTCTGTCTCATATTCAGCTCCTTCTGACTGAAAATATATTTCATACTCTTGTGATCGGTATAAATCCGGCACGGTGAACCATACAAATAATGCCGCCAAATCTTGAGTGCGAAGACAATTGCGGCCAACTCTAAATCGTGAGTAGGATAATTCATCTCATAAGGCTTTAATTGTCGAGACGCAAAAGCTATTGTCTTATCATGCTGCATAAGCACACAGCCCAGGCCTTGACCCGAAGCGTCACTATAAACTGCAAAGCCCTCGCTACCATGCGGTAAAGTTAAAATCGGCGTTGAAGTCAATCGTCTCTTCAGTTCATCGAAGCTCTGTTGTCTCTCATCCGTCCAAATAAACTTTTCGGTCTTCTGGAGTAATTTCGTAAGCGGTCGAGCGAGTTTCGAGAACCCCTCGACAAACCGACGGTAATACCCAGCAAGGCCCAAAAAGCTACGAACCTCCTTAACATTTTTAGGCGGTGCCCAGCCTAGCACTGCCTCGATCTTCTGCGGGTCTACACGAACCCCTTCGGCCAAAATCACATGGCCGAGAAACATAACTTCTTCCAACCAAAACTCACATTTCGAGAATTTTGCATAGAGGTGCTCGGTTCTCAAAATGTCTAAAACCAAACGCAAGTGTCGGGCATGTTCCTCCTTATCTCGAGAATAGATTAAGATGTCGTCAATAAAGACGACTACACACCTGTCGAGGTATTCGATGAATATCTTATTCATTAACTGCATGAATACTGCTGGTGCATTCGTCAACCCAAAAGGCATAACTACAAATTCATAATGCCCATATCTTGTCCGGAACGCGGTCTTCGGAACATCGGACTCCCTCACCCTGAGTTGATAATACCCGGATCTTAAATCAATTTTCAAGAAAACCGCTTCTCCTTGCAATTGATCAAATAAATCGTCTATACGAGGTAGAGGGTACTTGTTCTTGATGGTTACTTTGTTCAGCTCGCGGTAGTCGATGCACAAACGTAGTGAACCATCTTTCTTCCTCACGAAGAGAACAGGCGCGCCCCAAGGCGAAGCGCTCGGTCTGATGTACCCTTTTTCCAAAAGTTCTCCCAACTGAGTCTTCAATTCCTGCATCTCGGAAGGTGCCATCCGATAAGGTGCTTTAGAAATCGGAGCCGCATCTCGCTCCAAGTCCATGGTAAATTCTATCTCTCGATCTGGCGGTAATCCCGGGAGGTCATCCGGAAAAACATCAGGATACTCACTAACAACCGGAATCGAATAGAAATCGATTTCATTTCCTTCCGTTTTCAAAGCATAACACCAGTAGCCCGCACAACCTTTATTCAAAAGTTTTACGGCCTTCATGGCACTGATAAGTAACTTGGATGGTCCCGACTTACGCCCCAAAAATGAGTACTCAGATCCGTCTTTAGTCATCATGGTGATAACCTTGGTACGGTAGTTCATAATTGCTTGATGACTATCAAGCCAATCCTCGCCGAGGATCACGTCCTCGCCTTCCATATCGACTATAATTAAATTCGATAGCCAATCCATACCGGATATAATCACCGTAAAATCTCTAATCTCCCGATTCCCCACAATTCTATCCCCACTAGGAAGTCTCACGATGAAGGGATCGCAAGCAGTCAGACAAGTTATATTCAAACGGCGTACACACTCCAAAGAAATAAAAGAATGTGTAGCACCCGAATCAAAAAGTACACGGACTGGATGAGATAGGATATGAATGGTACCTGAAGCCACCGCCGCGTCGGGTTCGTCCGCTCGACGCATCTCATAAACTCGTGGTTGCACCGAACCGACGCTAGAGTTTCCTCCAAAGATTCTCGACCCCGTCCCCGACTCCCCGCCGAAATTCTCCGAGGTTGACCGGCTAGTGGCGAAGCCGAGTGTCCAAAGTCTGATTCGGCTCGGAACAATAAGCCGCTCTATGTCCCATCTGTCCGCACGTGTGACACTTCAATGGGGGAAAGTGGCATTCCAAATTAATGTGGCCTGAACGGCCACAATTATAGCAAGTCACCGCGATTGGTGGTACCCGAAGTAGACGGTAACCCTCTTTCCTTTATTAGCACGTGACGATCGTCCGTGAGCAGTTAGTTGTCTGTGACTTCTGAAAGTTGCCACTCTTAGAGTTAGAAAAATTCCCCGCTACTTTCTGCTTCTTCGTTTCTTCCACGGTATCGTTGTCGGGGCTCAACATATCATGGGCTAAAGCTCTGTCCTGATACTCTTTCAATGTGGTACAAGCAAATCCGGCCATGTACCGCCGTAAGTCCAAATTGATCCACATATCAAAATAACGGATCTTATCACGCTCGTTACGCACTTGATCCTTCACATGGATCAACTGTTGGTTGTACTCCACGATCGCCTGCGAAACGGGAATATCTTGTGGTTTAGCCTCGAAGAAGGCTCGGATTCGGCCCTCTCGTACCGTCCAAGGACAAAACTCGGCCTCCAAGAGCTCCTTAAATTCATCCCACGGGGAAATACGATCCTGTGGCTTGATGACCTTCCACCAAGTAGCGGCCTCCTTAGTGAGGAAATACTGAGCAATCGGTACTTTCCTCACCTCGGGGCAATCAACTGCCTCGAAAATCTTCTCCAACTCTGCTAGCCAATCTTCCCAGCCTAACGGGTCTGTGGCACCGCCAAACTGTGGAGGGTGCATACGGATTACATTCTGAAGTAAGGCATCCACGTTTGGGTTCGGGTTATTCAGCTGAACCGTTTGAGCCAAAATAGTCATTTGAGTAGCCAATTGTTGAAGTGCATTCGCCACTCCAACGTCCGCGTTGTTCCCCTGACCGTCTGACTGGTCGTGCTGACTCTCGGTGTCGGGATGCACCGAGTTCGACAAACTGGGGTTGGTCGACCCGAATCGAATCGACGACGGAAACGGCCGCGCCACGACCCCTTCCTCGTCCACGGCCACGACCACGGCCACGGCCCCTACCGGCTGACATACTGAAGAACACACAAGGTACGTAAGTACAATTCAAACGCACGACATTAAGGTGATCGATTCTCAAGAATATCCATAGAAGAAGCATAACGAATAAGGAAACATCAGAAGAGTAAGAGGTCTTACAAGTACCGGTCGCACTGTGATGATGGCAGAGTAGTGATACTGTGGACAATTGACGACTCATTCGACCCAAAAGACCGACAGCCTAGGTATCCATAGACCTAAGCTCTGATACCATATTCTATAACACCCCCGAGTTATTCAGGGAATATTACAGCACTGTAAGCCCCGCCGTGGGACCCACAAGGCTAAACAGATGCGGAACTATAAATTTTGACCGAGGAGGTCTACATACAATGGAGTTAAGAACAATACAAAGGTATTCAAAAACATAACCAATGTATTCACAAACATCACAACTCAAATAGATACTTCGGCAAACACAGGCCGGAACATTAAGGAAAAGGGAAAACAATACTCGAGTATTCAATAGCCAATCCAGAACAACGACACTGAATGGGAAATTTCAAAAATAACTGGAAGAAAGACACAGTATCACACTTGCCCACCATCTTCATGCCGACCCGATACCTGCCTGTCCGCTCTCCTGGAACCTGAAATACATAAAAAGTATTTCCCCCATAAAGGGGTTAGCCGTCGAATAGCTAGTGCAAGTATATCAAGTATGAAACACAAAACTCCTCGACAATAAAGTAAATGTAACCGTCAATTCATAAATTCAAGATTAGTATTCC
Source organism: Orobanche coerulescens (assembly GCA_033398695.1). NCBI lineage: Eukaryota > Viridiplantae > Streptophyta > Magnoliopsida > Lamiales > Orobanchaceae > Orobanche > Orobanche coerulescens. The sequence goes on along the minus strand of CM065802.1, from coordinate 123,480,416 downwards.
GGAATAACTAAATCTCATAGCATCGCATCAATACATATATGAATACCGTGGAACCGCACCAGAGGCTACGGAACCCTCAGAGGACCCGTCGGTCCGTCCCGGAGTGGTTAATTCATATTATCCATGGAATCGCACCAGAGGCTACGAAACCCTCAGAGGACCCGTCGGTCCGTCCCGGAGTGGATATAAATAAGCATGCCATTAATATTTCATACTTTCAAAGTCGAGAACGCACATTCATAAATATATACTTGCCTTTGAGACATCGAGAAACGAACGGAAAAAGGGGTATGAGATCGGTAGGTCCAAGAACGCGCTTCCGGCACCTAAACGATTCGCAAGGAATATGATAATCAATTATCCATATTCAAATTACATGTAGAAACCCCCGAAACCCGTCTACGATTCATAAAGTTATACGGATAATCAACTAGAGGTTGGAAAATCGTCCAAAATCTCACAAGTCCGAAAACGACACAATTCAACCCGTAAAATCGTAAGAAAACACGCATACGATATAGATATATCAAAACCTCAAAGTTCTAAAGCTTCAATCGGATAAATCGGACGAATCTACGAAAACCCCCAAAATCCAACACAAAATTCAAAGTGTTCTTGAATAAACTTTCAATAATCCGATGGATACTCAAACATGTCCATAATCACGCATATACCACTTCATACTCCATGATTTAATCATCCAAAACGTCAATACCCACACAAAAACGAGAAGTCAAGATGTCGAAGAAATTACCTCTTGAATATCCAAGCTCTAAGATCCAAGGAATACGCGTTAGATCGACTATCCGGGCTTCCCAACCGAGTGAAAGCGGTAAATCTCCAACACACAAGTGATAGATGTGAGAAAACTCCTCCCTCAAACTCTCTCTCTCGCAGGTGGAAGAAGGAAACGGGGGAAGAGGGCTGAAATCTCGCTTAAAAAGCCGAATTATGCAGTTGACCGCATTGTGTGCCGCGGCTCAGCCCAGGTGTGCCGCACGTACCTAAAATTGTTCCTGTGTTTCGGCGGTGCCGCGGCTCAGCCAGTGTGCCGCGGCACTGTGTACAGGCGGTTTTGGCGGAGGATGCAACACCGGCAGCCGCGGCTCAGCATAGGTGTGCCGCGGCATTGACTCGGCAGTGTGCCGCGGCACTGCCGGCGTGTGCCGCGGCACCCGGTACAGTCCGCTCGGCCATGTTTAGGAAATGTGTGTGCCGCGGCGCACACTCCTTGTGCCGCGGCTCACACCCCCTTCGGGTCCTAAAATGATGAAAAATGACCCGGAAAGAGAATAAAAGCAATAGGATTCAATGTCTGGGCAACAATAACACGAAATAGAAGTACGGGAACCCCAAAACGGTGGTTCCAAGCAATGATTACAAGGGTTCGCCCAACAATTCACGATTCGAAGAACAAGAAGAGGTTTGAAATGACATGACTTTCGACCGGGTATTACATTGTGGACATGGATTCGTGAGGGTCTGAGTTGAACAGTTCGGACTGTGTTTAATCGAGATATTGTGGAACTGATGAGTTTGTGGCCTAGTTGTATTGATATTGATCGTCATCGAACCTGTTGATTATTAAGCCTTCGTTTTACAATAAGATATGATGTTTGATCATGGATTATGACTGTTGAGTTGTGGTTGAGGTTGAAGAGTTCGTAGATTAGCTTGGTCGAGACTGAGGAACCCGTAGACGAAAGCAACTGAATTGGTAACAGTTCGTGGCATTGATGTCGAGACAAGTTTTATACTTGTACGGGTCAACGAGATTAATGTTATCATGTAGGTGTACGAATACGTGTATCATATCGAGACTTGGCCTCTTTATGATTATGTTGATATTCGGGAATTGTTTGATGCAATACCCTTCGGCAATTATGCTAAATATTATTGTTATTCGTTAACGGCCGGTTTAAGGCATTGAGATTCTTTTTGACATTGATGTTGGCGATAGCCGGTTCGCGGTATCGATGTATCGATTATTATTGTTCACGATTAATGTCGTTCTCAGGCATCGTTGAATCTTTATTATCGAATTGGAACTATTGCTATGATGTTGCGTTAGCCGGTTGAAGGCGTTTGATATATTCTTTTATCATCTCCGTTTCGGTGGTCGGTTTAAGGCGCCGGGACATCTATTCTATCGTATAATTGTTATCGATTGATCGTCCTAAAGGTAATCGAGGTATTGAATTGGGACTGTCGAGGATAGTTCCCATCCGTTGAATTATTATTGCCGTGTTGGCCGACTCAAGGCAGCACACTATTATTCTTGTGAACTCGGTAATTTTGTGATCGTTGAGAGTTGAGGATTTCCCGAATTGTTGTGTTGTGATTATTGCTCGTGTTAATCGGTCCTAAGGGATTTTGATCCCATGATGGTTATGTTGGATATTGTTGGTCGTGTCAATCTTTCATTATTCGTGCATCATCGTTCACTTGGTGAGTCGCGTGATTCGTATTGGATATGTTATCCTTTGAGTTTCGCGGTCATGTTGTATCGTGGCATATCTGGAAACATATCTGCGTGCCGATTGGTTATGTGTAGGATTTTTAGCCGGGCACACGATGGTCATACGTGGATGTTTCCGCATTGGACCGTGCACAAGAGACGTAGTTCGTGAGGCTAATTAGGTACATTGTCACACGTATATTCTGGATTCCGTATGAGGGGTGGACATGAGCACGGACACATTTCCGGATCGGGCGTACTGTGATGTTCCCTCTTGAGCCTTATTGTTTGGTCGTTCGTAGTCCATGTTGTATTGGATATGTCCGATGATTTGCGACTGGTTGTTCATACGCCGATGGGTATGTCCGACAGTCAGGTTTGCTTCTTTGAGATCTGTATTGTGATGATTTACAGCTTTGGGCTGTTCGGATTTCAGGCCATCGTGATATACAGCTTCGGTTGAGGGGCTTTCAAGCCATTGCGACGTATTGGTATTTCTATTGGAGCCTTGAGACATTGTGATTCGTATTTACTTCAGCATTGGCTTGGATTATCCTCGGGTAACGCATTGTTGGGTTGCTTGTAATGTTTCGCTGTTGGGCGTAAGTTTTCGGTTCTTGTGTATCTCGTTGAGTTTTCCTGGCGGGGTGTTTCTTCTCCCTATTTTTTTTAAGTTTCGGGACGAAACTTCTTTTAAGGAGGGTAGAATGTAATATCCGCAATTTCGATTTCTGGTAATTTTTATTTTTTCCGGCGGAGGTCCGTTTCGACGAGTCGCTCATGACCGTTTCGTCATTTCGAGAATGATTAATTCTGCACTTTTTGTCATCCGAGTTCGTTTCGGTATCGTTTTGTTGAGTTCCTAGCTTTTTAGCGACTTTTCCGCACTTGAGTTCGATTCTTGCGAATCTCGTCCGAAACTATTGTTTCGAATTTCTCGTAAGTTCATTCAATGTTATTATTCATGTTGCGAGCTTTGGTTTGGTGTTTCGATTGCGTATCGTGATTTTCGGACGTTTTGGGCCATTTTCGTAATTTCCCAATGTTTTGGGTAATTACTTCCGTTGTCGAATTCCGAGCCTTCGGGTGGTCGGAATTGTGTGTTCTCTTAGCTCTTAGATTCGTCTTTGCGAGTACGTCGTAACCGTATCATCGATTCGTATTCAGGTTCGGGTTTCGGGGTAGTTCGGGCCGTCGGAGTTGGCCCCGACCGACATGGCCGGCAATGGGCCTGTGCCAGACCGGCCGAGTTACGTCCGGTAGTGCTCGGCGGCTCAGCCAAGTTACGGCCGGTAGTGCTCGGCGCCTTCGCCGAACAGCTGCACTGTGGCCGCGGCACATGCCGGCAGGGCCGCGGCACACTCGTGCATTTTTTCGGCCAAACTGTCTGTACCCGGTGCCGCGGCACATGTCGGCCGGGCCGCGGCACACTGCCGATCAGTGGGCGCAGATTTGGCCCTGTGCCGCGGCACACTCCTGCTGGGCCGCGGCACACTGTGCAGCCTATTTATGTCCCTGCAGACGGGTTTTTGGCCATTTTTCTCAACCTTTCCTTTCTCTTCCGCGGAGGTGGTCTTGGGAATCTTGAAGCCATGTTGTTTAACAACAAATCCATGAAGTTCCTGAGGTTATATCATCAATCAATCATCCGTTATCATCCTTTGATCCAGAGAATCAAGGTAATCTTCCTTAGAACCCTAATTTCGGGAATTTGGGGGTTTTCGCGTTTTCGTCCGATTCATTCCGTTTTTGTTAATTAATTCATGATGAATATGATTAATCTTGTTGGTATTCTTAGTTTCCCTATGGATTCATGGTATATGTCGTGATTTTTACGGAATCGAGAGGGTTTGGTTGTGGTCCGCCCTCGTTGTCGTTTTTATACGAATATACATGAATCGAAGGTGGGTTTCCGGGTGTATTCCAATTCCGTATTAGTTTAGAATTGGTTGTGATTGTATTCTTCGAATCGTTAGGTTCGGTTTCGATGGTTCCTAGCATTCGTCGGTGACTTTCCTTTCCGTTCGTTGCGTCGTCGACTATTCAAGGCAAGTATATAATTATGATTGTACGTTCTCGACTTTGAAAGTAAGAAATATTGATGGTATGATATGAACGAACCGTTTTTACGGCATTCATAGATATATTGATGGCATATCATGAACGAACCGTTTTTACGGCATTCATAGATATATTGATGGCATATTATGAACGAACCATTTTTACGACATTCATATATGTATTGATGGCATGATATGAACGAACCGTTTCTACGGCATTCATACATGTAACGACGGATGATATAAAAGAACCGTTTATACGGCATTCACATACGTCTTGATGTGACACTATGAGATTTAGTTATTCCGGAATACTAGTCTTGAATTGATGAATTGACGGCTACATTTACTTTATTGTCGAGGAGTATTGTGTTTCATACTTGTTATACTTGCACTAGCTATTCGACGGCTAACCCCTTTATGGGGGAAATACTTTTTATGTATTTCAGGTTCCAGGAGAACGGACAGGCGGGTATCGGGTCGGCATGAAGATGATGGGCAAGTGTGATACTGTGAGTTGTCTCCGGTTATACTTTTGGATTCCTCCATTCAGTGTTGTTGTACTGGAATGGATTTTAAATACTCGAGTATTGTATTTCAGTTTCCTTGATGTTCCGGCCTGTGTTGCCGAGGTATTGATTTGTATGGTGATGTATTTGGTTTCATTGGTTATGGTTTTGAAAACCATTTGTATTGTCCTTCTTTTCATTGTATCTAGACTTTCTCGGTCGAGTTTTATAGTTCTGGGCATGAATAGCCTTGTGGGTCCCACGGCGGGGCTCACGGCGCTGTAACATACCCCGAATAACTTGGGGGTGTTACAGAGACAATTGTTTCTCCCTTGATAAAAGTGGTTTTAGAACTAGAGGGAGTGTGAGGATCATATCCAAGGCCTGATCTGGAATATAGTGGCCTTTTATTGGTACACAATTCTTCCAGGGTTGAAGACGCCTTCAGGGAGGTTATTTCCTGCACCTGAGTCTTATTTGCCTGAGTCAGCTTAGTAAATTCAGCTTTGACATGAGCAAGTGCAGCTGATTTTTCTCTAAGTAAGACAGTTAGTCGATTTATCTCAACTGTATTAACATCAGCCTGGTTTTTAAAGTCAGCTGCAGTTATCTCAACCTTATTCAGTTCTAGGCTGAGTTTTTCAAAATCATTTTTCAGCTGCCTATTCTCATCTTGCAGCTGAGTCTTCTCGGCTGATATAGCTAGGTGTGCAGATTTAAGTGTCTCAAAATCTTTAAATAGCTGATTTACAGATTCGTGCAGATCCATATCTTGTGACATGGATGAACTGTTATTTGAACCAGAGGGTTTAGATGTTACCTCTTCATCAGCTAAGTTGGCCATCAGGCAGTCATACTCTTCATCATCATCAGAAAAGAATCCGCTGCTTGATTCTACATGCTCCTGGTCTTCTCCGATGAGGGCCTTTCTTCTATCTTCTTTTCTGCCCACCTCCTTCTTGCTCTCGTCCTTATTGAGATCAGGATAGTCGATTTGGATGTGTCCTGTCTTGTGACAATTATAGCACTCCACCTTCCAGCTTCCAGCTTTCTGGTTCCTTCTAGGATTCTCCTTATAATTTTTCTTGTATTTGGAGTAGTTTTTCCGGAAGTTGCTGAACCTTTGCATATTGAACGCCATTTCTTCCTCAAAATCTAATGGATTTGGAGGCTTTACATCGGATAAGCTCTTGGCGGGGGACTCGGCTGCAAAGGCTATTCCCTTCTCTGCAGGCTCAGTTGAGGATGAACTTGGAAGCTCGAACTCATAAGCCTTTAGATCAGAGAACAGCTCTTGGATCTTTATTTTATTAAGATCCTTGGACTCTCTCATGGCCACTGCCTTCATACTCCATTCAGGATTGAGAGATCTTAGAACCTTCCGTGCCATCTCCCTATTGCCATAATATTTGCCGAGGGAGTTGATTTCATTGATAATCTCAGTGAACCTTGTGTCCACTTGGTCTATGGATTCACCATTCTTCATTTTGAAGTTGTCAAATTTTTGAATAGCAATTGAAAACTTGTTTTCCTTGATCAGCTCCGTTCCCTCACACATTAAGGCTAATGTGTCCCAGATTTCTTTAGCATTCTTGCAGTTCTTGATCTTGACCATGGTGGATTTGTCAAGAGTTTGGTATAGCACATCTATGGCCCGGTTATCAAGATTGGCCAGCTTTCTTTCTTCGGGAGTCAGCTCTGTCCTCTTCTTTGGGATATTCTCTGGCTTCCCTGCTGCGATCTCCTCTGCAGTGTTGTCCTTCTCGAAGATGAATGGACCATCCTCTATGATGCACCACATGTCATCATGAATTGAAGATAAGTGTGCCTGCATCCTTATCTTCCAAAGATCATACTCGTCAACTGAAAACACATGCAGTCTAGAATGCATGTGTTCCATTATAAACTGAGAGTAAAGATATATCTCTTGTTGGGTACCAAATCGGATATTTGCGCCGTTTTATGCGGAAGCGAAAATAAATTGCGGAAAATAAATCACACAAGGATTTATAGAGGTTCGGCTATTAACTAAGCCTACGTCCTCTCTCGATGTATCTTTTTCCTTAGGCTTAAGATCAAAACCTCTGCGCCTCTCTTCTATCGGTCGAGGGATTACCGTTACAAGCTCGTCTTCTATCGGTCCGAGTAAAACCGTTTTTCCTTTTCTATTGGATAAGGAATCAACCACTCTAGCTTTCTATGGGTACTAGATAAACCTCACTTAGATATCGATTGCGATTCTAACAATGCCGGATACTTGATCCTAATAACACCGAATCCAATCGTATCTTTTATTTTACCTCTCGTGTATAATGTTGAATGTATAAACACTCAAACTAACAAAATAAGCTCAATATTACAACAACAATGTAAGTATATGATTCTCAGATGAATATCTCGTTTGCTTGAAGTTGTTGTACTCAAACAATACCATAGGAATGGTATTTATAGGCATTTTTCATAAACTAGTCGTTGTCGCCATTGTCTAGCTAGCTAGCGGCGCTAGCTCTTCCATTATAGCGTGCGCTAACTCATTAGCGTGCTCAGTAGCGTGCGTTAGATCGTGCCCGATTTGATCCAAAGAGCTTCGCTTTCTTCTTTAGCGACGTTATTCCTCCTTTCTTACGACGTTATTTCACTTACTTAGCGTCGTTAACCATGATTGAGTAGCGTGCGTTAACGTAATATATCCGTTGCCATTCCTTGTCAAACTATCCGCTTTGATGCTTTGACTTTGACTTGCTTTTCCAACGCTCGGATTGACCAGATTCAAACATCTTAGCGGCGCTAATCATGCGTGTAGCGTGCGCTAATGATGACTTCATTGTATATGTTTTGTGTTTGAATTCCTTCACAACGGTAACAGTCTCGATAGCGTGCGTTAATAATGATGTGTAGCGTGCGCTATCTCAGGTTTACATCACTGCGACTTACTAAACTTGGGAATGCACTTACTCGCGTTAGCGTGCGCGTCTTAAATGCCTTCGCCGCTTTTGCTTCGCCTCGATGTTGTTTTGTAGTTTAGCAACTTTAATCATCAAAACACAAATTAAATAATGTGTGGAATAAATATTCCAACAATCTCCCCCTTTTGATGATTACAAAACAACTCTTGAATTGGATAATCAGAAAAATAATATATGTATATTTCTACGAATCAAAGTTTTCGACTTTGATCGTTTGTTAGTTTCTCCATTTCTTTTCTTGTTCTTCTTTTCGACTTCTTCATTTTTCAACTCCGCTGCTTTTTCGCTTTTCAATTTTTTCAACTCCCCTATTTGTATGCTTTTCTTTTCTTTTCGACTTCTTCGATTTTTCTCATTTTTATCTCCTCTCTGCATCTTCTTCTCATTTTTATCATTTTTATCTCAATTCATATCTTTCTCCCCCTTTTTGTTTTCATCAAAAGTAAAAAAATATAAAGGATACCAAATGAAATATAAATATGCATGATACCAATTTATGCATTAATAAGGGTAAAACTCCCCTAAAATATTATTTCCTTCTCCCCTTTGTAAAGTATCATTTGTCAAAATTTATTTTTGGGGATCCAACCGATAGTTGGTTTTTGTTTAGAAACGTAGACGATATTTGAAATGATTGTTCCTTTAGGAACCCAAATCTTTTAATTTTTATCGTCCGCTTTGGGCTTTTGCAATTTGAAATGTGATGCCCGATTTTTAAACACTTTTCGCAACGGGTATATTGAAATTAACGGATTCGCTTTTCAAACGAGTTTTGAATCCTAACCCTCTTTATTCAAAGTAAACTTTTGAACACCAAGCATTTGTTCAAATTTCTCGCTTCCGCACGAATTTCTTTGTCAAAGATTTAAGCTCGGTTTGGATTTTAGCGAGATCATTCTTCAAAATATTTTCATTTTCAATGCATTTCGAATGATCGATTTTGACAAATTTCCCTTTTTCAAGTATTTTGGAATTTTCAATTTCCAAAGTTTTATATTTAGACTTGAGGGATTTAATTTCATTTAAAGCATTTTGATAGTCCGTATGTAATAATTCGAATGCTTCAAAAAGTTCGTCGTAAGAATTACTTACTTGGCTTTCGACGTCGCTATCGTCGAATGAACTCCGGGCCATGAGCGTGAGATTATTTTGTTCAAGAAAATCTTCATTGGGATCTTCGTCGCTCCATGTTGCGATTAGAACCTCCTTTTGCTTTACTCGACAGTTCTTAGCAAAGTGGCCTGGTTTACAACATAATCGGCAAGTGTTGTCGAATTTCTTAGGTTCGCCCGCTTGAATGTCCTTCTTTCTCCGGTTTAATAAGTGTTGGAACTTATTAATATTTTTGGCATAATATGCCATTTCTTCGTCACTTTCGTCTACCGGGGTTTCTTCTTTCTTCTTCGACATTTTAGCCTTGAAGGCTATCGACCACTCCTTCGGTTTCGGTTTGGCATTTCGAGATTTTAGAACAATCTCGTAGTTGATAAGAGAACCAACGAGAGCACTAAAATCGAGAGTATTTAAATCTTTGGATTCCATTATTGCCGTAACTGCACTGGCCCCATTCTCGAGGTAGTGATCGGAGAATTTTCTTTACTTTCTCACTACTCGAAAGTGGTTTTCCAAAACATGCCAATCCATTAGTGATGACCGAAAATCGGTCGAGCATAATCGAGATGGATTCGCTGCCCTTCATTTGGAATAATTCATAATCGTGAAGGAGCATGTTTATCTTCGTCTCCTTGACTTGAGACGTACCTTCGTGTGTTACCTCAAGCATTTTCCGATTTCTTTGGCACTATCACACGATGATATCCGGTTGTGTTCTTCGGATTTAAGGCACAATAAAGAAGTTGAGTTGCCTTACAATTGAAATGGTCGCTTTTCCAATCGAGTCGTCATATTCTTCAAAATTTTTAAGCGTACCGTTGGAATTCATTGGGATTTTTGGACCGAGACAAATCACTTTCCAAAGTTCGATGTCGTAAGCTCGAATGAATATCGACATCTTCTTCTTCCAAGTCATGAAGTTCGCGCCATCAAAAAATGGTGGTCGGTTGAGAGCAAGGCCTTCGGCTGGAGAGATTTGAAACGCCATTGGATCTTTTCTCCTCGGATGTTAAGCCGTGTATTGGAGTACCGCTCTGATACCAATTGTTGGGTACCAAATCGGATATTTGCGCCGTTTTATGCGGAAGCGAAAATAAATTGCGGAAAATAAATCACACAAGGATTTATAGAGGTTCGGCTATTAACGAAGCCTACGTCCTCTCTCGATGTATCTTTTTCCTTAGGCTTAAGATCAAAACCTCTGCGCCTCTCTTCTATCGGTCGAGGGATTACCGTTACAAGCTCGTCTTCTATCGGTCCGAGTAAAACCGTTTTTCCTTTTCTATTGGATAAGGAATCAACCACTCTAGCTTTCTATGGGTACTAGATAAACCTCACTTAGATATCGATTGCGATTCTAACAATGCCGGATACTTGATCCTAATAACACCGAATCCAATCGTATCTTTTATTTTACCTCTCGTGTATAATGTTGAATGTATAAACACTCAAACTAACAAAATAAGCTCAATATTACAACAACAATGTAAGTATATGATTCTCAGATGAATATCTCGTTTGCTTGAAGTTGTTGTACTCAAACAATACCATAGGAATGGTATTTATAGGCATTTTTCATAAACTAGCCGTTCTCGCCGGTTGTCTAGCTAGCGTGCGCTAGCTCTTCCATTATAGCGTGCGCTAACTCATTAGCGTGCCCGTAGCGTGCGTTAGGCGTGCCCGATTTGATCCGGTAGCTTCGTTTCTTCTTTAGCGTACGTTATTCCTCCTTTCTTACGTACGTTATTTCACTTACTTAGCGTACGTTAACCATGATTGAGTAGCGTGCGTTAACGTAATATATCCGTTGCCATTCCTTGTCAAACTATCCGTTTGATGCTTTGACTTTGACTTGCTTTTCCAACGTTCGGATTGACCAGATTCAAACATCTTAGCGTGCGCTAATCATGCTGTGTAGCGTGCGCTAATGATGACTTCATTGTATATGTTTTGCTGTGTTTGAATTCCTTCACAACGGTAACAGGTCTCGATAGCGTGCGTTAATAATGATGTGTAGCGTGCGCTATCTCAACAGTTTACATCACTGCAGCTTACTTCGAAACTTGGCTGGAATGCAGCTTACTCCGCGTTAGCGTGCGCGTCTTCGTCTGCTTCGCCGTTTTGCTTCGCCTCGATGTTGTTTTGTAGTTTAGCAACTTTAATCATCAAAACACAAATTAAATAATGTGTGGAATAAATATTCCAACAATCTCCCCCTTTTTGATGATTACAAAACAACTCTTGAATTGGATAATCTGTAAAAAATAATATATGTATATTTCTACGAATCAAAGTTTTCGACTTTGATCGTTTCGTTAGTTTCTCCATTTCTTTTCTTGTTCTTCTTTTTCGACTTCTTCATTTTTCAACTCCGTCGTTTTTCGTTTTTCAATTTTTTCAACTCCCCCTATTTGTATGCTTTTCTTTTCTTTTCGACTTCTTCGATTTTTCTCATTTTTATCTCCTCTGCATCTTCTTCTCATTTTTATCATTTTTATCTCAATTCATATCTTTCTCCCCCTTTTTGTTTTCATCAAAAAGTAAAAAAAATATAAAGGATACCAAATGAAATATAAATATGCATGATACCAATTTATGCATTAATAAGGGTAAAAACTCCCCCTGAAAATATTATTTCCTTCTCCCCCTTTGTAAAGTATCATTTGTCAAAATTTATTTTTGGGGATCCAACCGATAGTTGGTTTTTGTTTAGAAACGTAGACGATATTTGAAATGATTGTTCCTTTAGGAACCCAAATCTTTTTAATTTTTATCGTCCGTTTTGGGCTTTTGCAATTTGAAATGTGATGCCCGATTTTTAAACACTTTTCGCAACGGGGTATATTGAAATTAACGGATTCGTTTTTCAAACGAGTTTTGAATCCTAACCCCTCTTTATTCAAAGTAAACTTTTGAACACCAAGCATTTGTTCAAATTTCGTTTCATACGAGAATTTCTTTGTCAAAGATTTAAGCTCGGTTTGGATTTTAGCGAGATCATTCTTCAAAATATTTTCATTTTCAATGCATTTCGAATGATCGATTTTGACAAATTTCCCTTTTTCAAGTATTTTGGAATTTTCAATTTCCAAAGTTTTATATTTAGACTTGAGGGATTTAATTTCATTTAAAGCATTTTGATAGTCCGTATGTAATAATTCGAATGCTTCAAAAAGTTCGTCGTAAGAATTACTTACTTGGCTTTCGACGTCGCTATCGTCGAATGAACTCCGGGCCATGAGCGCGAGATTATTTTGTTCAAGAAAATCTTCATCGGGATCTTCGTCGCTCCATGTTGCGATTAGAACCTCCTTTTGCTTTACTCGACAGTTCTTAGCAAAGTGGCCTGGTTTACAACATAATCGGCAAGTGTTGTCGAATTTCTTAGGTTCGCCCGCTTGAATGTCCTTCTTTCTCCGGTTTAATAAGTGTTGGAACTTATTAATATTTTTGGCATAATATGCCATTTCTTCGTCACTTTCGTCTACCGGGGTTTCTTCTTTCTTCTTCGACATTTTAGCCTTGAAGGCTATCGACCACTCCTTCGGTTTCGGTTTGGCATTTCGAGATTTTAGAACAATCTCGTAGTTGATAAGAGAACCAACGAGAGCACTAAAATCGAGAGTATTTAAATCTTTGGATTCCATTATTGCCGTAACCGTACCGTCCCATTCTCGAGGTAGTGATCGGAGAATTTTCTTTACTTTCTCACTACTCGAAAGTGGTTTTCCAAAACATGCCAATCCATTAGTGATGACCGAAAATCGGTCGAGCATAATCGAGATGGATTCGTCGTCCTTCATTTGGAATAATTCATAATCGTGAAGGAGCATGTTTATCTTCGTCTCCTTGACTTGAGACGTACCTTCGTGTGTTACCTCAAGCATTTTCCAGATTTCTTTGGCACTATCACACGATGATATCCGGTTGTGTTCTTCCGGATTTAAGGCACAATAAAGAAGTTGAGTTGCCTTACAATTGAAATGGTCGTTTTTCCAATCGGAGTCGTCATATTCTTCAAAATTTTTAAGCGCATCGTTGGAATTCATTGGGATTTTTGGACCGAGACAAATCACTTTCCAAAGTTCGATGTCGTAAGCTCGAATGAATATCGACATCTTCTTCTTCCAAGTCATGAAGTTCGCGCCATCAAAAAATGGTGGTCGGTTGAGAGCAAGGCCTTGGTGGAGAGATTTGAAACGCCATTGGATCTTTTCTCCTCGGATGTTAAGCCGTGTATTGAGTACCGCTACGATACCAATTGTTGGGTACCAAATCGGATATTTGCGCCGTTTTATGCGGGCGAAAATAAATTGCGGAAAATAAATCACACAAGGATTTATAGAGGTTCGGCTATTAACGGCCTACGTCCTCTCTCGATGTATCTTTTCCTTAGGCTTAAGATCAAAACCTCTGCGCCTCTCTTCTATCGGTCGAGGGATTACCGTTACAAGCTCGTCTTCTATCGGTCCGAGTAAAACCGTTTTTCCTTTTCTATTGGATAAGGAATCAACCACTCTAGCTTTCTATGGGTACTAGATAAACCTCACTTAGATATCGATTGCGATTCTAACAATGCCGGATACTTGATCCTAATAACACCGAATCCAATCGTATCTTTTATTTTACCTCTCGTGTATAATGTTGAATGTATAAACACTCAAACTAACAAAATAAGCTCAATATTACAACAACAATGTAAGTATATGATTCTCAGATGAATATCTCGTTTGCTTGAAGTTGTTGTACTCAAACAATACCATAGGAATGGTATTTATAGGCATTTTTCATAAACTAGCCGTTGCTGCCAGTTGTCTAGCTAGCGTGCGCTAGCTCTTCCATTATAGCGTGCGCTAACTCATTAGCGTGCCTGTAGCGTGCGTTAGACTGTGCCCAGTTTCAGTCCAGTAGCTTCGTTTCTTCTTTAGCGTACGTTATTCCTCCTTTCTTACGTACGTTATTTCACTTACTTAGCGTACGTTAACCATGATTGAGTAGCGTGCGTTAACGTAATATATCCGTTGCCATTCCTTGTCAAACTATCCGTTTGATGCTTTGACTTTGACTTGCTTTTCCAACGTTCGGATTGACCAGATTCAAACATCTTAGCGTGCGCTAATCATGCTGTGTAGCGTGCGCTAATGATGACTTCATTGTATATGTTTTGCTGTGTTTGAATTCCTTCACAACGGTAACAGGTCTCGATAGCGTGCGTTAATAATGATGTGTAGCGTGCGCTATCTCAACAGTTTACATCACTGCAGCTTACTTCGAAACTTGGCTGGAATGCAGCTTACTCCGCGTTAGCGTGCGCGTCTTCGTCTGCTTCGCCGTTTTGCTTCGCCTCGATGTTGTTTTGTAGTTTAGCAACTTTAATCATCAAAACACAAATTAAATAATGTGTGGAATAAATATTCCAACATCTCTGATATAGATCTGGTTCGTGAGATAAATGAACCAACCTCTCTGATACCACTTGTAGGTCACAAGTCGTCCAGGAATAAGTCTAGAGGGGGGTGAATAGACTTATTGAAACTCTTAAACTCTTTTTCTCAAAGAGTAAGTTTCTTCAGCTGATGGATAAACAAATGACTTGGAGTCGTTTGTTCTTAATACGTGCGGAAATCAGCTGATGACGAATACAAAACCACTAATGAAACACTTAATGATGAATGCAGCAGTTAAGGTATGATGCTATAAAACAGTAAAGAACGCAGACAATTATAGTGGTCTCAGAGGTTGGGTAATCCTCTACTAATCTACTTTTCTCCAAACCAGTTGGAGATGAATTCACTATAATTCTCAACCAGTGATAAATATTACAGTGATTCAAACACACTACAACAACTTCCAACCAGTGGAAATCCATGCCGTTGTAACACACTTGACTGCCTTGCACCTCTTGATCCTCGATCCTTGGATGCCTTTATAGTCTCTTAACTTCAACCAGTGAAGTACGCCGAACTCAGGATTTAAGACACGAGTTATTGTCTTCTCCAACTAAGAGCTTCTTCAAGTATGAACTTTTTAGAACCGCTCTTTTCACGATGCTATATTTCGCTTTTAGATAGCTTGAATTCTTTGATCGCTTGAAAGTATGTTCGCACTGTGTATTGTTGTGTTGTGTGCTCAGCTTCAAATCTTCAGATATATAGGTCACGATCTCTCAGCTTTTCCTTCATAGCCGTTGCAAATCTTTTCAACAAATCCGTCCGTTGGAGAGGTAGACTTCATTGTTTTCTTTTTTGAACGTTGCAAGGCTGGATTCCCATATTTTAATCTATCTTCCGACCGTTGTGAAGACTCTACATGTGATGCGCCGAATCTTTTGAATATAAAACGATTAAAGTCTTCAAGGTGGGTCTGGATGAATTATTTTAATTCATATCTTTTGCGGGAATCACTCCAATTTGTCTCTTCACGTTGCATGTGACTTTTCGTAATATTTGACTTTTCAACGCATGCTGACGTGTACTTGGAGTATGTAATATCCGCATTTTTCTTCTTTGTCCGATATTCCCGTTTTGGTGTATTTTTATTTTTGGTAGCTCGCTTGTAACCATGTCGACATTTTGAATCTATGTTATTCTTGGAGTTTCTCCATCGGGGATGATCTTGGTGATGTTTTGATATTATTCCGTTTTATGTCATGTATTATGGCACGGACGTTCGATTCTCGTAGAACTCGCTCGCTTTTCTAATCCCTTTGGTTTCACGAGTCCGTATAGTTGAGTTGTTCGTATCGTGAGTTTCGGTTTGTTAATCCGACGTCATATCGCGGTTTTGTGAACGTTTGGGCCATTTCGTAATTTTCCCAAGTTTAGGGTATTCTTGTTATCTTTGTTGTTCCTGAACCTTCGGACATTCGGAATCACGTTTCATTTTATATCTTTTGTCGTTGGAGTGAATCATTGGAAGTATATCGGTTGGTAGCAGATACGCCTCGTTACTTCCCGATCATTTCCTCGCCGAGAAGTGATTGATTTCTTCTTGTGTCTCGAGCTATGTTACGGCCGTAAGCCGCATTGTTACGGCCGTAATGCTTGAGAGTTACGGCCGTAAGTTTCCTTATACGGCCGTAATATGAGTTCGTTTTCTGTACTTGATTCCGGTGGGGTTACGGCGTAACATGCTAGAGTTACGGCCGTAAGTATTGATACGACCGTAATGGTGTCTTGATACGGCCGTAAGTGTCGTTCGTAAATTTTACCCGCTTCTTTCCAGAGGCGCCACGGCCGTAAGAGAGTCGGGTTACGGCCGTAATGTTCTGTGTTACGGCCGTATGTGGGGTGTGTTACGGCCGTAACACTGCCAAGATATAAACCGGCGGCCCAGTTTTTCCTCATTTCTCACTTCTCTCTTTCCTTTTCGCGACGGGAGCGACGACTGGAGCTAGGGTTCGACCGATTTCGATCCAAACTCCATTGTAAGAGCATATTCAAGTATCATACCATCCACCTATCACTAATCATCCATCGTTCATCTTCAAATCAAGGTAAAATCTCTTATAACCTACCTTGGAGGATTTGGGGATTTTCGGGTGTATTGTTCGATTTGCTTCGTATTGTTGATTAATCCTTGTTGATTATGATTAATCTCGTCATTGTTCTTGTTCTCCTACGAACTCATGATGTATTTCGTGATATTTACATAATCGAGAGGGTTTGGTTGCGATCCGCCCTCGTCGTTGTTTGATACGAATACACATAAATCGTAGGAGGGTTTTCGGGTGTTTCCAATTCCGTATTTAGTTAGAATTGGTGATGATTGTGTTCTTCGTATCGTTAGGTTCGTGATTACCGGCTTTTATCGGTCGTCGGTGTTTTCCTTCCGTTCGTTGCGCCGTCTCTTATTCAAGGCAAGTATTTTTGGAAACCTTTATGCTTAACGTGGAATGGTAATGTATTTTGTGTGTGATTTGCTCACCTCGTGTTGGTCCGACGGGATCAAGGAGGGAATCGAAAGGGGTGAGTCCTCGATTCATGAGTTTGTATAGCTAGCCAGCGCGGGAGGGTCCTTAGAGGCCTCGTGCGGGAATCTATGATATTACTCTGTTCCCAAGGCGATGCATGTGCGTGTTTTGTTTTGTGATATAGCCAGCGCGGGAGGGTCCTTAGAGGCCTCGTGCGGGAATCTATGATATTACTCTGTTCCCAAGGCAAATTGTTTGACTGTTTGTTTCCGGAAAAGACATGTCTAGTTTTGATTTTTGAAACGATATTGGTGCATGTACTATGAAATGTGTAAGCGATTGGTTTGCCTTGATTACTTGTACTAGCGTAATCGCTAACCCCTTTGGGGACCCGTTTTGGGGAAATTCTTGTTATGGATTTCAGGTTATGATTATCCGGACGAGCGAGCACCAGGACAGTACGAGGATGTTGGCCAGGGTCGTTGACATGTGCATTTGGGTCCACTTATTTCCTTTGTCCATTTCGATATGGTTGTTCCCACAGTTTTAAACTTATAGATGTACTCGCGAGTACTTAGGCTTTTCGTTTCAAACTCCATATTGTATTGCTTTAAATTGTCACGTTGATGGTTGATGCTTATTTTGCCGGTTGCTCCGGGCGTATCTTTATATGTAATATTATTTAATTGTGTATCCTCGCTAACCAAGATGGTTAGTCGAGTGGAGTTTTCCTATTGTAGCCTGGTGGGTCCCATGTAGGGGTCTACGGCGCTGTAACATATTCCGAATATTTCGGGGTGTTACAGAAAATGGTATCAGAGCTCTAGGTTTATGGATACCTAGGCTTGTTGGTTATTTGGGTCTAGTCATGTTTTGTTTGCACATTGTCACACCGCTGCCAGCATCTCGGTACTTCCAGTGCTCGTAAGTTTTCTTACTCAGTCCTTTGTTTTCTTACATTGTATTTCTGCTTTTCGAGTTGAAGTTGCTTTTTCCTCCCTTACTCATCATCAATGTACTTCTGTTATCTCTTAACACCAGTATGGACGCCGGAGGTAACCGTGGTCGTGGTCGTGGTCGTGGTCGTGGACGCGGCCGAGGACGTGGGGCAGCCGGTGGGGCGGCCACGTCACATTCTTCGGGAGCCGGCAGTACCGGTGACCGTCATAGTCATGCTTCTTCTCAGGAGCGCGCCGATCTTGGTATTGCGGCTGTTATGCAGCAAATGGTTAACCAGATGGCGGCTATAGCTCAGGTGGTCCAGAACCCCAACCAGGCCCATGCTAATCGGGGCGGAGCGGATCGCTGGCTTCAGGATGTCATCAAGATGCATCCTCCTCAGTTTTCGGGAGCTTCGGACCCGATCGGCTGGGAAGGGTGGATCAAGGAGATATCCAAAGTTTTCACTGCTACCAACTGCCCCGAGGACCGTAAGGTCCCTATTGCTCAATACTTCCTCACGGGAGATGCTACAGATTGGTGGGAGGCCGTCGGTCCCAAAGATCATGTTGCTTCGTGGGCCGAGTTTCAGGAGTTGATGGAGACTGAGTATTGTCCGTGGCCGGTCAGACAGGCTCGAGTGCATGCTTTCTACGATGCTCAACCACGGGATATCCCCGTATCTCAGGCCATTGCCGACTTTAACAAGGAGCTGGGTTATGTGAAGACCCAAGTTGTCGCTGAGAGCGACAAAAATTTTCCATTTTTCCAGGAGGATGAAACTGTCCATTCGGGACTATATGTCTGGGCTCGTCTGTACTACCTTGAAGGATTATCAGAGTAGGGCCCTCGCTTATGATATGTCAGTAACGGCGAGTGATTTGGCTCGTGAGAGCAAGAAGCAAAAGTCGGTCGGAAATTTCTCTGGTCCCAAGAGTGGAGGCCAGCAGAAATCTCAAGCTACAAATATTTCTACGGGCGGTTCGGCTCGTTTCTCTGGGAGCTTTCGGAGTGCCGCCGGAACCTCCGCTCGTGAGCCCACATGTTTTAGCTGTGGTGCGCATGGCCATAGGAGCCGACAGTGTTCTCGTCAGAAGTTTACCTGTCATACTTGTGGACAGCTAGGCCACAAGGCCCCTTTTTGTGAGCAGATCAAACAGCTCCGCGGTGCCCGTTCTTCTCACCCAGCACCTATGGAGCCAAGTGTGAACCAGGGCTCGTTTCCTCCGCCGCCTCCACCGAGTGCCGGCCGAGGTAGGGGTCGGGGTCAGCCTGCTAGGGGTGGAGCTTCCAGTGTCGGCTTCGCCCATCCGCGTATATACGAGATGAGGAGGGCCGATGACCCAGCAGCTACTGTGGCGACAGGTACCGTTCATATCCATTCTCATCCTGTCGGTGTGCTTTTTGATTCGGGTGCTACGCATTCATTAATTTCTCTAGAGTGTGTACGCCGTTTGAGTCTCGACTGCTTGTCACCTTGTGAGCCTTTCATCATTAAACTTCCTAGCGGTGATAGAATTGTCGGTGATCGAGAAGTCCGGGACTGTTCTGTGATTATTTGTGAGAGGGCTTGGCTCTCTAACCTTATTGTCGTGGGTATCGAGGGTGAGGATTTGATTCTCGGGGATGATTGGCTCGAGCGGAATGGCGCGATCATGAACTACCGCACGAGAATCATCACTATGTTAGCCGAGGACGGAACCGAGCACTCTTTCGAGGGGCGAAAGAGGGGAAACCAGTTCGTTATTAATGCCTTAAAGGCGATGAAACTCTGCGGAAGGGGTGTACTGGTTATTGGTGTTACGCCTTGAAGGATGATAATGGTGGGGTCGAACTTTCGTCGATTCCGGTCGTTAGTGAGTTCTTGATGTATTTCTGACGAGTTACGGGATTGCCACCGGATCGTGAGGTCGAGTTTACTATAGAGTTAGAGCCGGGCGCGGCTCTCCTATTTCAAGGCGCCGTATCGCATGGCACCTTCAGAGATGTCAGAGTTGAAGAAGCAGTTGAGTGAGCTTCTTGAGTCGGGGTATGTTCGACCGAGCGCCTCGCCTTGGGGCGCACCGGTCCTGTTTGTGCGGAAGAAAGATGGTTCACTACGTTTGTGTATCGACTATCGCGAACTAAACAAGGTGACCATAAAGAACAAGTATCCTTTGCCGAGAATCGATGACTTGTTTGACCAGTTGCAGGGAGCTGCGGTATTCTCGAAGATTGATTTGAAATCGGGGTACTATCAGCTTCGGGTGAGAGAGTCCGACGTGCCGAAAACAGCTTTTCGGACGAGATACAGACATTACGAGTTTGTAGTTATGCCTTTCGGGTTAACTAATGCGCCGGCGGTGTTCATGCAATTGATGAACAAAGTCTTTATCGAGTATTTGGATAAGTGTGTTGTCGTCTTCATTGACGATATTCTTATCTATTCGAGGAATGAGGAAGAGCATGCCCATCATCTGCGGATAGTGTTAGACATTTTGAGGACCGAGCAACTCTATGCGAAGTTCTCGAAATGTGAGTTCTGGCTGAAGGAAGTGATGTTTTGGGGTCACGTGATTTCAGCCGAGGGAGTCCGTGTGGATCCGCAGAAAATTGAGGCAGTGTTGGATTGGGCACCGCCCAAGAATGTGAAGGAGATTCGTAGTTTATTGGGTTTGGCTGGCTACTACCGTAGGTTCGTCGAGGGTTTCTCGAAACTGGCTCGGCCACTTACACAGTTGCTCCATAAGTCCGAGAAGTTCGTCTGGAATGACGAGAGGCAGTCGAGTTTTGAGGAACTGAAGAGGCGCTTGACTTCAGCCCCGGTTTTGGCGTTGCCGTGCGGCAACGAGGGTTTTGCCGTCTATAGCGATGCTTCGGGCCAGGGTCTTGGGTGCGTATTTGTAACACCCCCAAGTTATTCAGGGTATATTACAGCGCCGTGAGCCCCGCCGTGGGACCCACAAGGCTAAACATACGCGGAACTATAAACTTGACCGATAAGGTCTACATACAATAGAAAGAAAGACGATACAAATGGTATTCGAAACCATAAACAATGAAACCATATACATCACTGCACAAATCAATACCTCGGCAACACAGTAGGAACATCAAGGAAGCGAAATACAATACTCGAGTATTTAAAAATCCATTCCAAAGACAACAACCGAATGGAGGAAACCAAAAGAGATAACCGGAGACAAGACACGAGATCACACTTGCCCATCATCTTCATGCCGACCTGCACCCGTCTGTCTCTCTCTCTGGAACTCAAATACATGAAACGTATTTCCCCATAAAGGGGTTAGCCGTCGAATAGCTAGTGCAAGTATAACAATATGAAACATAATACTTCTCGACAATAAAGTAAATGTAATCCGTCAATTCATCAATATCCGTCAATTCATCAATATCCGTCAATTCATCAATTTAAGACTAGTATTAGGAATAACTAAAATCTCAAGACGTATGTGAATGCCGTAAAACGGTTCGCTCATATCATACGCCGTTACATGTAGGAATGCCGTCAAACGGTTCGTTCATTACATGCCAATATTATTTCATATGAATGCCGTAGAAACGGTTCGCTCATATCAACCATGGAATCGCACTGGAGGCTACGAAACCCTCAGAGGACCATAGGCCCGTCCCGGAGTGGCTAGAAATAATCATATCATCAATATTTCATACTTTCAAAGTCGAACGTACAATCATAAATGTATACTTGCCTTAATAAACGTTATCGAAGATCCCAAGAACACGGTTCGACCGGAAGTTTGAACCACGAGGAAGACAACGAACTAAGGGTTTCAACTCGAGTTCTTCACAAGAATTCGACCCTAACAACATAAATTCAATAAATCATCGATCATACGAGGAAGAATAATCGTAGAACGCCCGAAAACCCCTCTATGACATTTTACGGACACCTTCAAGGCGTCGGTCAAGAACTCGACCAAAACAACGAATCGATACGATCCAACCATGGGATAACAAGGGAAATGATACAATACATCTAAATAATCATCAATCCTTCACAATCCTAAGTTAAATCGGATTAAACGGACGAAATCGAACAAAATACCCAAAATCCCCAAAATTAGATTTCTAGAAAATCTGACCTGATTCGCTCGATCAAAGGATGTTATCGGACGAATGATTGATGATATGAACCTCAAAACTCCATGGATATGTTGTTAAACAACATGGCTTCAAGATTAGAACACGCCAAGCTGCGGAAGAGGAGAAGAAGAAGGTGAAAAATGGCCAGAAAAACGTCTGCAGGGCCTTTTATAGGGGTTGACTGCCTGCCGGACACGGCCCGTGCCGACCGGCACGGTCGTGTCGCACAGCTGGCCGACAGGGACTCGACCGTGTCCGGCTTGACACGGTCGCGGCGCGGAGGGCCTTCCGACAGTGACCCGTCCGACAGCGACTCGGCATGACTCGACCGTGCCAGACGACACGGTCGGGCGTGCTCGGCAGACGTTCCAGGTTTATCCGGAAGAGTACGGCACGGGCCGTGTCGGACGACACGGCCGAGTCTGGTCGACAGAAACTCCGGCATTTCCGGACGAGTACGGCACGGGCCGTGTCGGACGACACGGCCGAGTTCGGCCGGCAGTGATCGGCCAATAACGAGCGGGTGAGTTAAATCGACCATAACTCTCTCGTCCGGACTCCGATTGACTCACCGTTTGAACCATTGGAAAGCTAACTCGATGCTCTATAATATTGCAAGATTCAGAATTTTTGGAGTTACCTTAAATTAATGGTGATCTAACAAAGTCGAACTCCCACGTGAAAAAGTCGATTAAGGACACGGAATTCAACGAACGATACCGAAACGAACTCGGATGACAAAAAGTGTAGAATCAATCATCCTCGGGATGACGAAACGGTCCCAAGCAAGTCGTCAAAATAGACTTCCGCCAAAAATAGAAAATTTCGGGGATAAAAATAACGGTATTACATTCTACCCTCCTAAAAGAAGTTTCGTCCGAAACTTAAAACAGTAGGAGAAGAAATATTTCGCCAGAAAAGCTCAACGAGATGCACAAGAATCAAACTTACGCCCAAACGGCGAATCATCAATATAGAACACCACAATACATTACCCGAAGGCAAACCAAACCAATGCCGAAAAGATACGAATTCACAATGCCCGAAGGCTCCAACGGAAATACCGATATATCACAATGGCACGAAAGCCGAACAGCCCAAAGTCAGTAAATCATCACAATACTGAGATCTCAAAGGAGCAAACTCCGATCGGACATACCCCTGGCGTATGAACAACGATCGGAAATCGTCGGACATATCCAATACAACATGGACTACGACGATCAATCAATAAACCTCAAGAGGGACATCACAAAGACGCCCGATCCGGAAATGTGTCCATGCACATGTCCACCCGTATACGGAATCCGAATATACGTGTGACAATGTACCTAATTAGCCTCAAGAACTACGTCTCGTGTGCGGTCCAATGCGGAAATATCCACGCATGACCAACGGGTGTCTGGCTAAAAATCTTACACATAACCAATCGGCACGCAGACATGATTCCAGATATGCCACGATACAACATGACAACGAAACTCAAGGGATAAAACATCCAATACGGATCATACGACTCACCAAGTGAACGATGACACACGAATAATGAAAGATCGACACGACCAACGATATTCAAAACAACCATCCTGGGATCAGAATTTCCCTAAGGACCGATTAACACGAGCAACGATCACAACACAACGATTCGGGAAAATCCTCAACCTTCAAAGATCACAAAATTACCGAGTTCACAAGAAAATAGTGTCGCCTTGAATCGCCAACACGACAATAATAATTCAACGGATGGGAACTATCCTCGACAGTCCCAATTCAATACTTCGATTACCGTAGAATGGCCAATCGATAACAACGATACAACGGATGAGAATATTTTTGACAACGGATGGGAATTATCTTCGATAATCCCAATTCAATACCTCGATTACCTTAGAACGATCAATCGATAAACAATGATACGATAGAATGGATGTCCTTGTCTTAAACCGACCACCGAAACGGAGATGATAAAAGGATATATCAAACGTCTCTCATTGGTTAATATAATATTAATAGAAAAAACACCGATGTCAATGACGACGATTACCACAATATCTCAATGGAACATCCATCACAATCACAATCGATACGTCGATACCGCGAACCGCAATCGGCAAATGACTTAACCAACAAGTATCGCAATGCCTCGAACCGCCTTTTACAAACAATAGTAACATTTGGCATAATTTGCCGACGGGCGTCGTGTCAACCAATCCCGACATCAATACAATCATAAAGAGGCCAAGTCCCAAAATGATACACACAATCGTACGCCTACACGATAACATTAGTCTCATTGATTAGTACGAGTATAAAACTTGTCTCGATATCAATACAAAGTATCATTACCAATTCGATTGATTTCGTCTTACGAATTCCCTCGATCTCGACCAAGTTAATCTACGAACCCTTCAACCTTAACCGCAACACAACAATCATAATTCACGATCAAATATCATACCTTATTGTAAAATGAAGGATTGATAATCAACCGGTTCGATGACGACCAATATCAATACCACCAAACCACGAACTCAATCGTTTTACCATATCTCGACTAATCACAATCGAACAATCCAACTCGACACTTACAAATCCTGTCCACAATACGAGTGAAAAATGATGATCATATCAAGAACCAATTCGGACCAATAATAAGGGTCTAAATGTTCCAAACTCAATTCTTAAATACGAATTTACAAGGTTCCCTTCTCGTAAATCCATCGTTAAAATTTACTTATAACCGTCATCAATTCGAATCATCTGACCGGGTTCAAAATAATAGATAATCATATTAAAAAGGTTATCAAACAATCCAATCATTCGATTTGAATATTTGCTCCCTACGTATGGGCTTCCAAATTCAGAGATGAATAATAGTCTCATCAAACTCATAATCACATTCGTATTCCTATACGAACATTATTTCCAACACATAGTTTAGCTCTAGATATGAATATTCCATATTCATTTTCAAAACATCAACACTTCAAAAAAAATTTTCATCACCTCGTATAATTCAAGAGTTCTTCAAGAACATGAAATATCCGAAATCACGCTCGTAACAACACCGAGGTATATATCTCCATGTTACCATTTTCTTCATCATGTCATTCATACAATCTCAAGAATCGCAACAAAACCCTTATCACCATATGAAGAAGATCTCAATGATCATATCAACATCCGAAATTTCTTATTACAATTCCAATAAATCTCGTATAACATTATCACATGATACCATAATTGTAACACCCTGCATCCTCCTGAATATTACACGCCGTAAACCCTTCTCACAAGGATTTACTGTGCTAAGCACAATTTCCACGTCGTTCCAAAAATGCTAAAAAGACCGATGACGGTAATATTTTCAAATACTAAAAAAATCATTTTCCAAATACCGTCAAAACGATCAAGGTTAAAATGCCAAAAACTCGGTTTAGGGAATCGGTTTTACAAAATAAAATTTGATTGGCAAAATACCAAAATCCATTTCAAAAATACTCACGCAATGGATAAAAGTACTGTCCCAATTTATGCATTTTCATTGAAATAAGACGAACATCAAAATACACGATTCCCAACATACTCCCTCCCAAGTAGTAATCCAAAAAGAAAAAAAATGAGCCACTATCAAAGGGATACGAGGATTACCTTGTATGGACGAACCACGAAGAAAGAATAATTGAACTCCATTCCAAGAATCATTAAATCATCATAGTCATCATATGGCCTCAAGAACACCAAGATCTCTATGATTCCATAATCATAATCAACATATTCAAAGCATATCATTATCTTCCTTCAACATAAACCTCATAGAATATGGATAACACAAGGAATCACTTCAAGAATCAACAATAGTTCCATAACCAAGCTCTAATTCCATGATTCCAAGCTCACAATCATGTTAAAAGCGTTTAGAACACTCTTAAAAGTGAAGAGGGACGAGTTTTGGAGAGAAATATCTCAAAGGATCGTGAGAGAAATGAAAGGCAACACTTCAATCTATAAATTGCACTCTCATTACGTACGTAGGTGTCCTTTCTTAACGTACGTAACAACTTTAACGTGCGTAATCCAAAATCCATAACGTACGTAACCATCTCACTGTCTCATTCCTGCGATCCTATTACGACGTAACCCATACCATATAACGTCGTAATATACCGGTTGACTTGCTACAAGATAATGGTTGTGTTACGTGCGTAACACGTTCGTATAACGTCGTAACACGACGTTGACTCACTGTCAACATTCTCCGCCGAAAGTTGCCAAACAGGTCCCACCGCCTCACATGACTCGGTTCTGTCCGATGCCTTCGTTACGTCGTAATACCTTAGCCTTGACGCACGTAACCATGCCAATCTTACGTACGTAATCTCACCTCATTAACGCACGTAATAATTCCATACTTAGCCAATTTCAACAATTCTGTCCAAAGTCATGACATACCAAATACGAGCATACGGCAAAATCAATACATATACTCAATTCAATAACATTTTCAACGTTCACAACGTCCTCGAGCATAATTAACCATCCACGATATCCAATATATAAACGAAAAAAATATCCGAAAAATCGGGGTATTACACTCTACCCCCTTAAAAATAAGTTTCGTCCTCGAAACTTGCAATCACTCGCACAAACATTTCAACGGAAAATCCAAAATCACCAAGATAACCTGCAATTATCGAATAATCCGAACAACATACTTACAGTCGTGAAGTCGAAGATCTCCCGTGATACTAGCATGCGACTCCTAAACAAAGTCTCAACATAATACCGTTACACACCAATATCGCAATTAGCAATTTAACAAAATCTCAAGGAAGAGTTCACGTCCGTGACCACGCCACGATTCTTCCTACTTTCACCAACATTCAAGGGCACATACGTGCGTAAGTATAATCCAAATCGCACATTCCCGAAGTGACCAATTCCCAAGAATACCAAGCTATAAACGAAACGATTAAGAAAAATACAAGAAGAGTGAGAGGACTTACAAGTACAGTCGCCTTGTGATGATGGCAGAGTAGTGATCTGTGGGCAAATGCCGACTCAATCGACCCAAAAGACCGGCACCTAGGTATCCATAAACCTAAGCTCGATACCATATTCGTAACACCCCAAGTTATTCAGGGTATATTACGGCGCCGTGAGCCGCCGTGGGACCCACAAGGCTAAACATACGCGGAACTATAAACTTGACCGATAAGGTCTACATACAATAGAAAGAAAGACGATACAAATGGTATTGAAACCATAAACAATGAAACCATATACATCACAGCACAAATCAATACCTCGGCAACACAGGTAGGAACATCAAGGAAACTGAAATACAATACTCGAGTATTTAAAAATCCATTCCAGTACAACAACACTGAATGGAGGAAACCAAAAGAGATAACCGGAGACAAGACACAGTATCACACTTGCCCATCATCTTCATGCCGACCCGGTACCCGTCTGTCCGCTCTCCTGGAACCTGAAATACATGAAACGTATTTCCCCCATAAAGGGGTTAGCCGTCGAATAGCTAGTGCAAGTATAACAATATGAAACATAATACTTCTCGACAATAAAGTAAATGTAATCCGTCAATTCATCAATATCCGTCAATTCATCAATATCCGTCAATTCATCAATTTAAGACTAGTATTCCGGAATAACTAAAATCTCAAGACGTATGTGAATGCCGTAAAAACGGTTCGTTCATATCATACGCCGTTACATGTAGGAATGCCGTCAAAACGGTTCGTTCATTAAATCCCAACAGAATTTCAAATGAATGCCTAAGAAACGGTACGGTCATATCAACCATGGAATCGCACCAGAGGCTACGAAACCCTCAGAGGACCATAGGCCCGTCCCGGAGTGGCTAGAAATAATCATATCATCAATATTTCATACTTTCAAAGTCGAGAACGTACAATCATAAATGTATACTTGCCTTAATAAACGTTACCGAAGATCCCGAAGAACACGGTTCGACCGGGAAGTTTGAACCACGAGGAAGACAACGAACGGAAGGGTTTCAACTCGAGTTCTTCACAAGAATTCGACCCTAACAACATAAATTCAATAAATCATCGATCATACGAGGAAGAATAATCGTAGAACGCCCGAAAACCCCTCTATGACATTTTACCGGACACCTTCAAGGCGTCGGTCAAGAACTCGACCAAAACAACGAATCGATACGATCCAACCATGGGATAACAAGGGAAATGATACAATACATCTAAATAATCATCAATCCTTCACAATCCTAAGTTAAATCGGATTAAACGGACGAAATCGAACAAAATACCCAAAATCCCCAAAATTAGATTTCTAGAAAATCTGACCTGATTCGCTCGATCAAAGGATGTTATCGGACGAATGATTGATGATATGAACCTCAAAACTCCATGGATATGTTGTTAAACAACATGGCTTCAAGATTAGAACACGCCAAGCTGCGGAAGAGGAGAAGAAGAAGGTGAAAAATGGCCAGAAAAACGTCTGCAGGGCCTTTTATAGGGGTTGACTGCCTGCCGGACACGGCCCGTGCCGACCGGCACGGTCGTGTCGCACAGCTGGCCGACAGGGACTCGACCGTGTCCGGCTTGACACGGTCGCGGCGCGGAGGGCCTTCCGACAGTGACCCGTCCGACAGCGACTCGGCATGACTCGACCGTGCCAGACGACACGGTCGGGCGTGCTCGGCAGACGTTCCAGGTTTATCCGGAAGAGTACGGCACGGGCCGTGTCGGACGACACGGCCGAGTCTGGTCGACAGAAACTCCGGCATTTCCGGACGAGTACGGCACGGGCCGTGTCGGACGACACGGCCGAGTTCGGCCGGCAGTGATCGGCCAATAACGAGCGGGTGAGTTAAAACGACCATAACTCTCTCGTCCGGACTCCGATTGACTCACCGTTTGAACCATTGGAAAGCTAACTCGATGCTCTATAATATTGCAAAGATTCAGAATTTTTGGAGTTACCAAAAATTAATGGTGATCTAACAAAGTCGAACTCCCACGTGAAAAAGTCGATTAAGGACACGGAATTCAACAGAACGATACCGAAACGAACTCGGATGACAAAAAGTGTAGAATTAATCATTCTCAGGATGACGAAACGGTCCCAAGCAAGTCGTCAAAATAGACTTCCGCCAAAAATAGAAAATTTCCGGGGATAAAAATAACGGGTATTACAGTATTGATGCAGCACGGCAAGACCATTGCCTTTGCGTCGAGACAGTTGAGGCCATATGAGCTTAACTACCCTACTCATGATTTGGAGTTAGCGGCAGTCGTTTTTGCGCTCAAGATTTGGCGTCACTATCTTTTCGGCTCGGCATGTCAGATTTTTACCGATCATAAAAGTCTGAAATACATATTTACTCAGCGGGAGTTGAATATGAGGCAGAGGAGATGGTTAGAGCTGATTAAGGATTACGACCTCGAAATCCTTTATCATCCGGGCAAGGCAAACGTCGTGGCCGACGCCTTGAGTCGGAAACCGATTGCGTTGCGAACGCTTGAGGTCCTTACGTCTCGATCGAGCTTCGGCGGACTTTGATCGAGTTAGATATTGAGGTTTTGTTGCACTCGGTCGGGCAACTTTGTGCTTTAGAGATTTCTCGTCTTTGATCGATGAAATTAAGTCAAGCAGTTGGAGGATCCGATGATTACTCAAATCCGAGAGAACATTCTTAAGGGAAAGTCTCCGGCTTTGTAATCCATGAGGATGGTGTTTTGAGATTCCAGAGTCGGCTTTGTGTACCGAACGACTTAGAGTTGAGACAGAGTATTCTGCGCGAGGCCCATGCTACACCTTACTCGTTCATCTGGTTCGAGTAAGATGTATAAGGACTGAGGAGGAATTTACGGTGGAATGATATGAAGGAGGAGGTCGCGCGATTTGTAGCAAAATGTTTGACTTGTCGTGAGTCAAAATCGAGCATCGCCGACATCAAGTTATTGCAGTCACTTCGCTCCGGAATGGAAATGGGAAGATATATCGATGGATTTCATTACGAGTTTGCCGAGATCGAGATCGGGCATGAATATGGTATGGGTGATTGTTGATCGTCTGACCAAGTCGGCACATTTTCTGGGCATCAAGGACACTTGGGGCCCAGAGAAATTGGCTCGTGTGTTTATCGCGCAGATTGTGAGACTTCACGGTACTCCGAAGTCTATTGTTTCGGATTGTGATGGCCGTTTTGTATCGCACTTTTGGCAGGCGGTGCATAAGGCGTTAGGTACCCGTTTGCATTTGAGTACCTCTTTTCATCCCCAGTCAGATGGACAGTCGGAACGCACTATCCAAACATTCGAGGACATGTTGCGTGCTTGTGCCCTCGATTGGAGTAGCGACTGGGAGGAGCACTTGTCATTGATCGAATTCACGTACAACAATAGTTGGCACGCGTCGATTCGGATGGCACCGTATGAGGCACTTTATGGGCGACGATGTCGATCGCCGATTTGTTGGAATGAGGCGTCCGATTTGGTCGGGACCGAACCGGATGTCGTTTTAGAGACGAGACGGAAGATAGAATTAATTCGAGAACGGATGTTGACTGCCCAGAGTCGACAGAAGTCATATGCCGATGTCCGTCGTCGACCTTTAGAATTCGAGGTGGGAGACCACGTCTTGCTGAAGGTGTCGCCGATGAGAGGAGTTTTCCGTTTCGGGAAGAAGGGGAAGTTGAGTCCGAGATTTATTGGACCCTTCGAGATTCTCGAAGTCGGTGTGTTAGCATACCGTTTGGCGTTACCCCTGCCCCGAGTCATGTTCATAACGTTTTTCATGTTTCCCAGCTGAGGAAATATGTCCCGGATCCTAGTCACATCATCGACTATGGGGAGATTGACGTTGCCGAGAATATTACTTTTGAGGAGCGTCCTTTGAAGATTTTAGAGCATCGGGAGAAACGACTGAGGCATAAGACCATTCCCTTGGTCAAGGTGCAGTGGTCGAGGCATGGTGTCAAGGAGGCGACCTGGGAAACCGCGGATAGCATGCGTGCTAGATACCCCGAGTTGTTTGTTTCTTAAGTTTCGGGACGAAACTTATTTTTAGAGGGGTAGAATGTAATATCCGCATTTTTCTTCTTTGTCCGATATTCCCGTTTTGGTGTATTTTTATTTTTGGTAGCTCTCTTGTAACCATGTCGACATTTTGAATCTATGTTATTCTTGGAGTTTCTCCATCGGGGATGATCTTGGTGATGTTTTGATATTATTCCGTTTTATGTCATGTATTATGGCACGGACGTTCGATTCTCGTAGAACTCGCTCGCTTTTCTAATCCCTTTGGTTTCACGAGTCCGTATGGTTGAGTTGTTCGTATCGTGAGTTTCGGTTTGTTAATCCGACGTCATATCGCGGTTTTGTGAACGTTTGGGCCATTTCGTAATTTTCCCAAGTTTAGGGTATTCTTGTTATCTTTGTTGTTCCTGAACCTTCGGACATTCGGAATCACGTTTCATTTTATATCTTTTGTCGTTGGAGTGAATCTGTTGGAAGTATATCAGTTGGTAGCAGATACGTCTCGTTACTTCCCGATCATTTCCTCGTCGAGAAGTGATTCAGATTTCTTCTTGCTGTCTCAGGCTATGTTACGGCCGTAAGCCGCATTGTTACGGCCGTAATGCTTGAGAGTTACGGCCGTAAGTTTCCCTTATACGGCCGTAATATGAGTTCGTTTTCTGTACTTGATTCCAGTGGGGGGGTTACGGGCGTAACATGCTAGAGTTACGGCCGTAAGTATTGATACGGCCGTAATGGTGTCTTGATACGGCCGTAAGTGTCGTTCGTAAATTTTACCTGAGCTTCTTTCCAGAGGCGATTCTGGCCGTAAGAGAGTCGGGTTACGGCCGTAATGTTCCCGTGTTACGGCCGTATGTGGGGTGTGTTACGGCGTAACACTGCCAAGATATAAACCGCGGCGGCCCGATTTTCCTCATTTCTCACTTCTCTCTTTCCTTTTCGCGACGGAGCGACAGTGGAGCTAGGGTTCGACCGATTTCGATCCAAACTCCATTGTAAGAGCATATTCAAGTATCATACCATCCACCTATCACTAATCATCCATCGCTCATCTTCAAATCAAGGTAAAATCTCTTATAACCTACCTTGTAGGATTTGGGGATTTTCGGTAGTATTGTTCGATTTGCTTCGTATTGTTGATTAATCCTTGTTGATTATGATTAATCTCGTCATTGTTCTTGTTCTCCTACGAACTCATGATGTATTTCGTGATATTTACATAATCGAGAGGGTTTGGTTGCGATCCGCCCTCGTCGTTGTTTGATACGAATACACATAAATCGTAGGAGGGTTTTCGGGTGTTTCCAATTCCGTATTTAGTTAGAATTGGTGATGATTGTGTTCTTCGTATCGTTAGGTTCGTGATTACCGGCTCCTATCGGTCGTCGGTGTTTTCCTTCCGTTCGTTGCGCCGTCTCTTATTCAAGGCAAGTATTTTTGGAAACCTTTATGCTTAACGTGGAATGGTAATGTATTTTGTGTGTGATTTGCTCACCTCGTGTTGGTCCGACGGGATCAAGGAGGGAATCGAAAGGGGTGAGTCCTCGATTCATGAGTTTGTATAGCTAGCCAGCGCGGGAGGGTCCTTAGAGGCCTCGTGCGGGAATCTATGATATTACTCTGTTCCCAAGGCGATGCATGTGCGTGTTTTGTTTTGTGATATAGCCAGCGCGGGAGGGTCCTTAGAGGCTTCGTGCGGGAATCTATGATATTACTCTGTTCACAAGGCAAATTGTTTGACTGTTTGTTTCCGGAAAAGACATGTCTAGTTTTGATTTTTGAAACGATATTGGTGCATGTACTATGAAATGTGTAAGCGATTGGTTTGCCTTGATTACTTGTACTAGCGTAATGGCTAACCCCTTTGGGGACCCGTTTTGGGGAAATTCTTGTTATGGATTTCAGGTTATGATTATCCGGACGAGCGAGCACCAGGACAGTACGAGGATGTTGGCCAGGGTCGTTGACATGTGCATTTGGGTCCACTTATTTCCTTTGTCCATTTCGATATGGTTGTTCCCACAGTTTTAAACTTATAGATGTACTCGCGAGTACTTAGGCTTTTCGTTTCAAACTCCATATTGTATTGCTTTAAATTGTCACGTTGATGGTTGATGCTTATTTTGCCGGTTGCTCCGGGCGTATCTTTATATGTAATATTATTTAATTGTGTATCCTCGCTAACCAAGATGGTTAGTCGAGTGG
This sequence comes from Orobanche coerulescens, assembly GCA_033398695.1. Lineage (NCBI taxonomy): Eukaryota > Viridiplantae > Streptophyta > Magnoliopsida > Lamiales > Orobanchaceae > Orobanche > Orobanche coerulescens. Next base: position 123,447,097 of record CM065802.1, on the reverse strand, counting down.
AGTTTTCCTATTGTAGCCTGGTGGGTCCCATGTAGGGGTCTACGGCGCTGTAACATATTCCGAATATTTCGGGGTGTTACAGAGTACTTGGCTGATCTTGACTAGGCTGATGTGCTGTTAACTTCTCTGCAGTCTGGACCTCTCTGATGTTCATTGTTTAGGACTTGTCTGATCAGATGACTTGTCTGAGGTGCCTTGACTGCAGTCTGGTCAAACATCTCTGATAAATTTTTGTTGACCAGAACTACTCTGACTTGACTCGGCTGTACCTCTCTGATGAACTTAGCTCATCTTCAGTACTTAATCGATTTTCAGCCTAACTTATTTTTAGCCTATAGAAGATACTCATTTGGTTCTTCTTTACATTTTGCCAAGTTTTACACTTAACATTATTTGGCCTATGGAAGATACTCATTTGGTTCTTCCTTACATTTTTGCCATGTAATAAACATTTGAATTTATACTGATGACATCATCAAAATCTAACAAGTATTTCTAACATTACGTTACGAGTACGATTTTCAAAAGTTTACTTTTTGAATTTTAGGATATATTTTATGTCGAGTCGTTTTATCGGATAATTTCGCATTCCGTAAATCGCGAAACTTTTCTCCGGCTTTAAGTTGTAAGTGCGATACTATAATTTAAGTATATGTCATACATTTAATACCTGAGTAATTTTATATGTGGAGGAGCGAAATGTAGAATATTATTCGACTGCTTTATGATGACGTCTAGGGTTAACCTAGTATATAAAGGGACATCATATCCCTTTCATTTTTCCTGCTCACTTCATCTTCTTCCCCTCTTCTTCTCACTTTGGCCGCCCCTCTCCCCCTTCACCATTGAAACACCATTGTTCTTCCATTAGAACTCAAGTACAAGCTCACTTTGTGTTCCAAACTTGAAACAAAGTTCATATTCAAGTAACATTCTCCTCTTCATTTTTATCCAAACAGAAATAGGTTTTAGGTAACTTTAAAATTTGGGAATATATGAAGAGCTTATGTTTAATGTTATAATGTTTTGTATGTTGTTTTTAAGTTGATTTTAAGGTTCTTGAAAGTGTTTAGAACAAGTTTTAATCATGCTTTCATTTTCATGTCTTGGCCTAAAATTGTAGGGTTTCATAACCCAATTATGTGTTGTTTTTCTTATGTTTTTCTTACACAATATGTTGTTATATGATGATATGATGCTATGATGAATTTATGAGATTTTTATAAAATGTTTGGTATTTTGGAAAGTAAGGAAGAAACATGTTTACTTCTTGATATGTTGTTGTATGTTCAAAAGTGACTTGATAATTGTGATGATGTATGAAAGGAGTACATGTTAGACTTTTGTAAAATGTTTTGGAAATTTATTTGAAAACAAGAGCATGAAGTTAGATTTATGAAGTTCGAAGATGTGTTGGTAATATTTGATGTAGTTAAGGAGCATGTTATGTATTGAGGATTTTAAAGTCATGTTTAGGTCATTTGTATGTTAGGACAATACTTTGATTGTCAATATGAGTAGATATTAAATGTGTTGTTGATGTTAGTGATATTTGATATGTGGTGTTTGAATGTTAAAGTTGGGAAATAAAAATGAGTAAGTAGCATGTTTTCAAAAGAAAAGATTATGAAATGGAGTTCGTAATGTCAAGAAGCATGATTGTATGTCGACTCCTATATGTGTTATAAGTATGATATGCATTATTAGAGTTTACATGTTTAGGGTTTTCGATGCTAGAAACGAGCTCTTGGTTTATATGATGTTTTTTTCCATTTTAAGGGGAAGTTGGCAGTTTCGTTACACTTCACAGAAATGGCCATAACTTTCTCCATGTTTAATAATTTTTGAGATCCATAAAATGGACATGAAACTAGACTTCAGTGGCTTTCCATTGGTATAATATACACTATCTAGTTCTTAATGTGAATTAACTGAATGCTAATTATTTCCAGCCTTGATGCACATTATGTTATGATTATTTTAAGTGTTTGATGTTGGTTTTCGAACTAAGGAATGTGTAATGGAATCGAGTATCGATTACCGTTGTTAGTATCTTTATATGTTATATGGTTAGTTAGGTTCTCTAAGAGAATCATAGCTTTTATTTTTAAACTTAAGTCGAATGCAAAACTCTAAAGTCCAAACATGTAGATCGAGTCCGTTGTCCGTTAGACTTCGTTAAGCTCGATCGACCGCTAAACTTAGTTGTTTCCGATGAAAGGTGGAGCAACAGACTGAAGTATAAGGAAGAGTCCAGAATCATTTTTGCTTGCGTGTATTACTTTTCCAGGTGGGCTTTCTATACGAAAATGATTTGAGCTTAGCTCTATTTTGATGAAATGTTTTACAAGCAAATTATGATTTCAAATGATTATGATGCATAAAAACTTGTATCTAGATTCTTATGAACCTATCACTTTTGGTTTGACAACCTATGAAATGATCGGATCACTAGACAAAGGTTGCTGGCCAGGGTAAGTGTGCACAGTACTCGGGATTGTGAGCTCTCTTTGGAGTGGCCGATCTCGGGGAGTAACCTTCGCAGGAGGTGGCCACCTTCCCCGGCGTAAATTATGGATATGGTGAATCTGATGATATATGCTATGAAATGAAATGATTTAGTAAACATGGGATTTTTATTAATACCTCCGTGTGTTACTGCTTATATGCATGATGAAAAATACGAAAGCATGTTTTATGTTTTGGCAATATGTTCACGGAGTACGTTGTACTCAGTCCCTGTATATCTTTTAAAATGTGCATGTTGAGCAGGGGATGTTATGGAGGATGTTGAGTGGAAGTCTTTTGTTTACGATCAATGTTAAGACCTGGTTACATATCTTCATATATGTAACCAACCATGTTTTTCCGCTTCGAACACTCTTTATGATTTTGCTTTCTAAGTTATGCTGATTGTAATATGCTATGAAGCCTTTTTCTAAACTTCAAGGCTAATATTATGACTATGTATTCTACTTTGAATTCAAAGTCATTCCCACGGGATTGACTCCCCTTCATGATACCTTGATAGGTCATTCATGGAAATCCACCCATATTCCTTATGAAACGTATGCTTCCCCCTTTCTTCCCCGCTTCTTAATTCCTACCATGTGGCACGCTCCGGTTGTGCCGTCCCTAGGGATAAGGGGCTATGACAGAATGGAATCAAAGCGATTCGTTCGCTCTGAGTCTATGTTCTTTCAAGCGAAGTTTAGTTCGATTCTCTAAACTGATTTAAGAATCAATTGTCAACTCAACACCCTGCCACGTCATGCTCAACTGAAGAGTAAGGTAAAAGATTTACTAGTCTTTATGATTCAAACTTCTTTTGCCATGAAAATGTATCTCTTTACGAGCTTTTATGAAATGTTAATTATGAACATATATAGAATGATATATGTATGATGAAGCATGTACTATATGATTTCCTATTTTCGATTACGCATGAATTGTTTCTGATGAAGAAACACGAAAGACGAGAACCTAGAAACTTCTTTAGTGTCTTCTATTTAGCGAACGAGAACTTATGCGCCTTAAGTATTTCAGCACGTGTGTGAATATGAAGGACAAACAATGACGATGTAATAACGAGGATCGATGATGCAGTGACGTCTCCAACGAATATGACTCATGTATGAGTAATACAAGTATGGTTATTTTTATCGGAATGTCCATTTATGGCGGAACCCAAATAACTTTCATAACATACCCCGTCAGAGAGTATATTATTATTTTTATGTTAGGTGTTTCTCAGAGTACAGAGTTCGAGTTGAGAACTTGGGACGAGATTTATATCCTTCTTCTGAGAACCCTTTAGTAGAGTTGTTCTATTATGTTGAGACATTGATGTATTATACATATACCTTCTTCGTAGGATGGAGACCACGAAGGCGATGCCGCGTAAGTCAACGAGGAGAAGGCGTACACCGTGCGACCTTGTGGAGGCTTTCCGCTACACGTATCGAGGCACAGGTGCCACCGTGGGCCAGTACGTGGCAGACCTCGAGGCGACATGGCGCTTAGCTGCTCCTCTGTAATATCCGGAATTTCTACTACTGTTGTTTAATATTATTTTATCCAAGTTATGTTGTACAACGTGGAATCTGTACAGTATGGGTAAAATAAATGAAGGACTAAGACACCTGTATTAGTATTATTACCGCACTTGGTTGACAGTTGTATTGGAAGACATTGTGTGTCGGGCTTATCGTATGGGAATGTTGTTGGTATATGTATATGTATTCAGTATGCCGTATGTTCGTATTCTGCATGTCGAGACGTTGGAGAAGAGTAGATGATAATGGCTAAACATAGCCTTATTAGCGCACGCTAATACTCATTCATAGCGCACGCTAACGTGCAGGTGTAGCGCACGCTAAAGGTAAAATAATAGCGTGCGCTAGTGCAGGCAGATAAGAGGGAATCTACGTGTGGACCAGGCCACTTTCGGCGCACGTTCTGATAAATCAACGGATGTTTGTAATGTAGTACTAGCGCACACTAAACCCTAAAGGTTAGCGCACGCTAATGATATATCGGACAAAAAGGAATCTTATCCTCGTCATCACTTTCGGCGTGTGGACCAGTCTTCAGAGCATATAGACAAACGAGTCAACTGCGTATAGCGCACGCTAAGGTTAAGGACTTGCGTACGCTAGACAGGATGTTTTACGTACGTTATTACATGGGCATTACATACGCAAGCTAGTTTACGAAGCAAAACAGTCGCCTCTGGACTGCGATAGCGCACGCTAACAAATGACAGTTAGCACACGCTAAGCTTGTAACGTACGTTAATTAAAGATGTTAGCGTACGTTAATAATGTACAGTATATATATAAGTGCAGTTGGCCATTATTCGTCATTTCCGTCCATTTCTTCATGTGAACCAATAGAGAGAGGTCTTAGAGAGAAGTTGAGGTTCCAAGCACTTGAGTTGATCATTCCTAACAACATTTGAAGCTTGGAAGTGATTGAAAACGGATTCAACCTTGGGATTCAATCCATTCCTTCAAAGAGGTAATTACTCTCCACTTTGGGATTTCATTTTGGAGTGTATATGATGTTCTTGAGTTGATGATCGTCATGTTTATGAGTTGATGAGTATGGTTATGAATTGGATTATTGAGTTATGTTGATAATATGGTTGATATGCGGAAATTGATATGATTTGTGTGGTTTTGAACGGTGTTGTTTTTCTTCAAGAGATATGTTGGTTAATATCTCCCTTCATTTTGGGTTTTTAATGTTGTTGTTATTGTTTACTTTGTATGATGATGAACATGCAAGTGATTATGATTCTTGGTGTATATGATATGATTAAGAAGACTATATGTTGAAATGTTAGTGGAAATAAGATTTGGACACTTGTTTGGAAAGTAATGTGTATAAGGTTCGACTTTGGAAAATCACCACCGATTCTTGAAAACTCCGAAAATTCTGAAACATAACAGTATAATAGAGCATCGAGTTAGCTTTCTAATGGTTCAAACGGTGAGTTAATCGGAGTCCGGATGAGTGAGTTATGCTCAAAATGGCAAAAACTATACATGCGTATTCAGGAACAGGTAGCGCACGCTATTGATGAATTTAGCGTACGCTAACATGCCTGGGCGTATAAAAACGTAAGGCAGTCGGGAATTTCATTTCCCAACCCATCCTACACGATCCCCTTTCGTCCCAAATCACCCAAACTCGGTTTTAACCCCTAAACCTCAGCTTTTGAGTTGGTTTATCAAGTGATAACATCTAGGAAAGCTTGGAACAAGGATTATAACATCATTATTGATTCTTTCGCCGGATTGAAGGTAATTGGCTTGAACTCTAATATTTTGGGATGTTTGAGATTCTTGATATATTTTGGTGGTTTAGTTCGTATCGATGGCTAGAATCATGTAATGTTGAAGGATATATATGTTTGTGATTATGTTCTTCGTGTTCTTGATGTGGTTGGTGTTTGTTGATTGAGGATTCGAATATACCTTTGAATTCCGCCTTCAAGGTGTTTGATTGAAGTTTTGAAAGAGAAATTGATTGGAATATTTCGGTTAAGTTTGTATACTCGCCTTATAGAATTGATATGAGGGCTTTGTGGAATCATGGAAATGAATTCGTAATTGTTTGAGTTAGATTGTTCGGACTTGTGTTTAATCGAGATATTTTGGAATCGTTGGGTTTGTGGATTAGTTATATCGATTGTTGATTGTTATCGAATGTATGTTAAATCGATTATTGTAATAGGTTGAGATTATTGATCGATGTTTAGAACCATGCTTTGCGGTCGTATTCAAGAATGTTCGTAGATTGCTTTGATCAGGGCCGAGGAACATGTAGACGACGGCAAGGAATTGGTAACGGCTTCATTGGTATCGAGGCAAGTTATTACTTGCTCAGTTTATAATATTTAATGAATGGTTTCAGTTTCATTCGTTTATAATTCTTATAACAATGTCTATAAATCGTAATCACAGGAGAGTTGAGATTATAGGTTGTATTTGAGTTTTGGGAATTAAATCATAATGTATATGATTTACATTCTTGTTGGCATACTTGGTATCGAGGATACATCATGGTATAGACAAAGGCGTGAATTATTTACCATCCGTGACATCGGATCGTCGAATATTCAGAATAATGGTTCGTGATGGTCTGGACATCGAGATTGCGCTCGAAGGACTCGGGGCAAGTACTCTAATCATTTTTGTCATTTCATGTCGATCATGTTGTGATACATGTGTGTATCGTTGTTGTCATGCATTGTGTATCATTGTTATATGCATTTGTGCATTGTTGTTGTATGTCCACCTCGGGTTGGTCCGACGGGATCATCGGGGGATCTATGCTAGCGTGCGCTGGATCAACGGACGGGTTTTCCACCTCGGGTTGGTCTGACGGGATCATCGGGGGATCTAGGCAGTGAACGCTGGATCATCGGATTGCCATGTATTGTTGTTGTGCATATGTATATTATGGGTTTGCCATAAGTATACATTGTCGTTATTGTTGTGATCATATTGACGTTGTCATATGAGTATGCATTTGTAGGTCTTGTGTTAGGACCATGTCCGTATGTTATGTTGATCTGATCTCGGATTAGGTAGCGTGATTGTCATGGTATTTCGTAATCTTGAGGTATGTTCCATATTTCCTTGGTACTTGTCTTTGATGGACAATCGATTATCGTATTGGAATTGTCGATGTTATCCGATGGATTGAATTGGCCAGAGTTGGTATAATTTCCGTATCGCGAGTTATGATAATGTTTTGAGAACCTTGAGTATTGTTGAGATACCGTACAGATATTTCGGTATTATTTTAATGTGTTGTTAAGGATACGAATCGTGGATTCTCGTAAAGTTACGACGGTAAGATTACATTGGTCGTATTCTTACTTAGTATTTCCATTGATATGTAATTATTGACGAGATGTGATGGTTATCATTGTTGGATATTATGGCTGACCCCGTCGTGGGCTTTCTTTTTAGGTTCTTGGATTGTCAAGCTTGTAGCAGTCGTGGAGAGATGAACTTCCCGGAGGATACTGGCAAGGGCATGTATTTGTGTTTTGAGTTTCTGATTAGTTGTTGTATTCCGCTACTAGAGTATTTTAATTGTTTGTCTTTATCCGCTGCTTGAGTATTTTTAAATGACCTTTTTGGTATCCGGTAACTTAGGTTACTTTGGCAATCATTTTCTAAATCTATTCTGTCGGTACGTGTAAGGGATAGCTTAACGTATGTTTTTAAACTGTTACGTTTTGGCATTTTGGGCCTTGTGGTTTCAAATGAGTTTTTACGACGGTTTGATAAATGAGCTTTATAAATCTTCGAATGTTTTTAATAGATAATACCGTCGTTAGCCTCTTGGTCGTTTGTAAATGTTTGCGAAAATTTCCTTCAGCCTTGTGGGTTCCATCTCGGGGCCCACGGCACTGTAATATTCCCGGTCGGATCTGGGGGTGTTACAGAATATGGTATCGGAGCTTAGGTTGAGAAAACCTAGGCAGTCGGGTCGAGTTGGGTCGTGTTTCTGTCGCGTCATTTGAGTTCTCGATTGAAAAATATTGGAGCCGTGAGTTTTTGTTGTTCACTCGGGCTTATGCGTTGTGCGATTTGCCAGTGTAGTACTTGTCTTGTTATAAACTTTTCCAAATATTATTAACGTGATTCTTCAGATAGAGCTGTGTTGTTTTCTCGAGTTGAACTGAGTTGCAAAATGTGTGTTTTGAAAATATCTGTGTCGAATATTTTCTTGAGTCGAGACATGTGCTAGTATCACGGGGAATCGTCGGCTTCACGATCTGTAAGTATTGGATTTTTGAATTGCATTGAGATTTATTGTCGTTCTAAGTTGATATGTTCTAAGGTTCAGAAAGATATTATGCGTTACAGTATAAGATGACAGAGTTGGGACAAGATTGATGATCTTGAGAAGTTATGATTTTGGAAATCAATATGTCGATTAAGTTTTGGAACGGAGCTGTGCATTTGGGAGAAATATTGTGGATTGTTCAGGAGAACATGTAGTCATGTTAGTTCATTTTGAGATATATGAACTGTTTTTGAGCATTTGAAAATGATACTTTTCAAAATGAATGTTTTACGGATGTTTTACCGTAAATGATTTTTGGGCCGAGACCCAATAGATTTTTTGAAATTGTTTTATAACTCAGGACTTGGGGTCCGAAAAAAAAGAGTTTCCTACTTTTTAAACTTCTTATAATGCGGAACGAGATACGGGCTGAGACCCTAATATTTCAAAAGACTTTTCTGTTTTCTTAAAAACTTCCGAGACTTGTAAAACACTTTATCAATCGTTTATCTATGTCGTTCCTGCCTTTCGGGGTTCTGGATTACTTGTTCAAAAGAAACTTCTCGTGAAGTCTTTCGCTGTGTTGATTTGTTTCAATGCATTGTCATAGCATAATTGAGGTGATCCAGGATGGAAAATGATTGACGTTGCGAGTCATATGTGGAAAAAGAGTTTTTAGTCGGAGTTTATATATTGAAAATTTTGGAACTCTATCGTATGGTCTTCCGATAGAATACCAGTGGATATTGGTGACGAGCCGAATTGGTATACAGGAGTATGGATGTGGTTAATCATCTGCATAATTTCATTTTATTTAATCATGCGTATTCGAAAAGAATTATTATCGAATATTGGGCACCAGAGAGCCGATTTAATTTTTCGGAAATTGATTTTGTGGTCTTACCAAAATTATGTTTTGAGTTTTGAAATTTTTGAAAGAACTTTCGAAAATTGTCTTCTTGACGAGACTATATGATTTCAAACAGGTTTTGAAAATTTGATTGATATACATATGCATTTAGTACATAGTGCATATCATGGTGAAGTTATGAGTATGACTCACAAACTAGGTAAGACATCAGTATGGTACGATAAATAGGATTCAAACTTCAGTATGGTAGTTTGATTATCCAGAGATGACCGGTTGGTTGAGCCGATAAGAGAAATATGCCATGTAATGTAGGTTCGGTACAGAATATGATTTTGGAATTTTGAGTTTTGTGAAACTGGAGCATATGTGCTATGTGACTCTATTGGTGTGGTAGTAGTGCGATTTTACCATAGTGATTTTTGAATGATTTTATTTTAAGTGTAGATTTGGGGATGATGACTCCAGGATGGTTGTTTTGGATATTGATTGGTCGTTCCCACTCCAGGTATGATTGGGTATATTCGTCGGTTTGTGATTGGTTGTTCGTATGCCGAAGGGTATGTTCAACATTCGGGTGCGTTTCTTTTCGTTCCACTGTATGTGATTTGTGTAAAGTTTTGAGAATTTTATTCGTCCGTATATCTGTCTTTGGGGTTCTGTATTGATCGTTGTCGTGATGGTGTCGGAATATTTCAATTGAATAGTTTGTTTGTTTTTCTATGACGGCTTGCAAGTTTCGAGGACGAAACTTATTTTAAGTGGTGTAGTATGTAATATCCGGAATTTCTACTACTGTTGTTTAATATTATTTTATCCAAGTTATGCTGTACAACGTGGAATCTGTACAGTATGGATAAAATAAATGAAGGACTAAGACACCTGTATTAGTATTATTACCGCACTTGGTTGACAGTTGTATTGGAAGACATTGTGTGTCGGGCTTATCGTATGGGAATGTTGTTGGTATATGTATATGTATTCAGTGTGCCGTATGTTCGTATTCTGCATGTCGAGACGTTGTAGAAGAGTAGATGATAATGGCTAAACATAGCCTTATTAGCGCACGCTAATACTCATTCATAGTGCACGCTAACGTGCAGGTGTAGCGCACACTAAGGGTAAAATAATAACGCGCGCTAGTGCAGGCAGATCAGAGGGAATCTACGTGTGGACCAGGCCACTTTCGGCGCATGTTCTGATAAGTCAACGGATGTTTGTAATGTAGTACTAGCGCACACTAAACCCTAAAGCTTAGCGCACGCTAATGATATATCGGACAAAAAGGAATCTTATCCTCGTCAGCACTTTCGGCGTGTGGACCAGTCTTCGGAGCATATAGACAAACGAGTCAACTGCGTATAGCGCACGCTAAGGTTAAGGACTTGCGTACGCTAGACAGGATGTTTTATGTATGTTAATACATGGGCATTACATACGCAAGCTAGTTTACGAAGCAAAACAGTCGCCTCTGGACTACGATAGCGCACGCTAACAAAGGACAGTTAGCGCACGCTAAGCTTGTAACGTACGTTAATTAAAGATGTTAGCGTACGTTAATAATGTACAGTATATATATAAGTGCAGTTGGCCATTATTCGTCATTTCCGTCCGTTTCTTCATGTGAACCGATAGAGAGAGGTCTTAGAGAGAAGTTGAGGTTCCAAACACTTGAGTTGATCATTCCTAACAACATTTGAAGCTTGGAAGTGATTGAAAACGGATTCAACCTTGGGACTCAATCCATTCCTTCAAAGAGGTAATTACTCTCCACTTTGGGATTTCATTTTGGAGTGTATATGATGTTCTTGAGTTGATGATCGTCATGTTTATGAGTTGATGAGTATGGTTATGAGATGGATTACTGAGTTATGTTGATAATATGGTTGATATGCGGATATTGATATGATTCGTGTGGTTTTGAAAGGTGTTGTTTTTCTTCAAGAGATATGTTGGTTAATATCTCCCTTCATTTTGGGTTTTTAATGTTGTTGTTATTGTTTACTTCGTATGATGATGAACATGCAAGTGATTATGATTCTTGGTGTATATGATATGATTAAGAAGACTATATGTTGAAATGTTAGTGGAAATAAGATTTGGACACTTGTTTGGAAAGTAATGTGTATAAGGTTCGACTTTGGAAAATCACCACCGATTCTTGAAAACTCCAAAAATTCTGAAACATAACAGTATAATAGAGCATCAAGTTAGCTTTCTAATGGTTCAAACGGTGAGTTAATCGGAGTCCGGATGAGTGAGTTATGCTCAAAATGGCAAAAACTATCATGCGTATTAAGGAGCAGTGGCACGCTATTGATGAAGTTAGCGTACGCTAACATGCCTGGGCGTAAAAAAACATAAAGAAGTCGGGAATTTCATTTCCCAACCCATCCTACACGATCCCCTTTCGTCCCAAATCACCCAAACTCGGTTTTTGACCCCTAAACCTCAGCTTTTGAGTTGGTTTATCAAGTGATAACATCTAGGAAAGCTTGGAACAAGGATTATAACATCATTATTGACTCTTTCGCCGGATTGAAGGTAATTGGCTTGAACTCTAATATTTTGGAATGTTTGAGATTCTTGATATATTTTGGTGGTTTAGTTCGTATCGATGGCTAGAATCATGTAATGTTGAAGGATATATATGTTTGTGATTATGTTCTTCGTGTTCTTGATGTGGTTGGTATTTGTTGATTGATGATTCGAATATACCTTTGAATTCCGCCTTCAAGGTGTTTGATTGAAGTTTTGAAAGAGAAATTGATTGGAATATTTCGGTTAAGTTTGTATACTCGTCTTATAGAATCGATATGTGGGCTTTGTGGAATCATGGAAATGAATTCGTAATTGTTTGAGTTAGATTGTTCGGACTTGTGTTTAATCGAGATATTTTGGAATCGTTGGGTTTGTGGATTAGTTATATCGATTGTTGATTGTTATCGAATGTATGTTAAATCGATTATTGTAATAGGTTGAGATTATTGATCGATGTTTAGAACCATGCTTTGCGGTCGTATTCAAGAATGTTCGTAGATTGCTTTGATCAGGGCCGAGGAACATGTAGACGACGGCAAGGAATTAGTAACGGCTTCATTGGTATCGAGGCAAGTTATTACTTGCTCAGTTTATAATATTTAATGAATGGTTTCAGTTTCATTCGTTTATAATTCGTATAGCAATGTTTATAAATCGTAATCACAAGAGAGTTGAGATTATAGGTTGTATTTGAGTTTTGGGAATTAAATCATAATGTATATGATTTACATTCTTGTTGGCATACTTGGTATCGAGGATACATCATGGTATAGACAAAGGCGTGAATTATTTACCATCCGTGACATCGGATCGTCGAATATTCAGAATAATGGTTCGTGATGGTCTGGACATCGAGATTGCGCTCGAAGGACTCTGGGCAAGTACTCTAATCATTTTTGTCATTTCATGTCGATCATGTTGTGATACATGTGTGTATCGTTGTTGTCATGCATTGTGTATCATTGTTATATTCATTTGTGCATTGTTGTTGTATGTCCACCTCGGGTTGGTCCGACGGGATCATCGGGGGATCTATGCTAGCGCATACTGGATCAACGGACGGGTTTTCCACCTCGGGTTGGTCCGCGGGATCATCGGGGGATCTAGGCAGTGAACGCTGGATCATCGGATTGCCATGTATTGTTGTTGTGCATATGTATATTATGGGTTTGCCATAAGTATACATTGTCGTTATTGTTGTGATCATATTGACGTTGTCATATGAGTATGCATTTGTAGGTCTTGTGTTAGGACCATGTCCGTATGTTATGTTGATCTGATCTCGGATTAGGCGCGTGATTGTCATGGTATTTCGTAATCTTGAGGTATGTTCCATATTTCCTTGGTACTTGTCTTTGATGGACAATCGATTATCGTATTGGAATTGTCGATGTTATCCGATGGATTGAATTGGCCAGAGTTGGAATAATTTCCGTATCGCGAGTTATGATAATGTTTTGAGAACCTTGAGTATTGTTGAGATACCGCATGTTATTTCGGTATTATTTTAATGTGTTGTTAAGGATACGAATCGTGGATTCTCGTAAAGTTACGACGGTAAGATTACATTGGTCGTATTCTTACTTAGTATTTCCATTGATATGTAATTATTGACGAGATGTGATGGTTATCATTGTTGGATATTATGGTGACCCGTCGTGGGCTTTCTTTTTAGGTTCTTGGATTGTCAAGCTTGTAGCGGTCGTGGAGAGATGAACTTCCCGGAGGATACTGGCAAGGGCATGTATTTGTGTTTTGAGTTTCTGATCAGTTGTTGTATTCCGCTGCTAGAGTATTTTAATTGTTTGTCTTTATCCGCTGCGTGAGTATTTTTAAATGACCTTTTTGGTATCCGGTAACTTAGGTTACTTTGGCAATCATTTTCTAAATCTATTCTGTCGGTACGTGTAAGCGATAGCTTAACGTATGTTTTTAAACTGTTGAGTTTTGGCATTTTGGGCCTTGTGGTTTCAAATGAGTTTTTACGACGGTTTGATAAATGAGCTTTATAAATCTTCGAATGTTTTTAATAGATAATACCGTCGTTAGCCTCTTGGGCGTTTGTAAATGTTTGCGAAAAATTCCTTTAGCCTTGTGGGTTCCATATCGGGGCTCACGACGCTGTAATATTCCCGGTCGGATCTGGGGGTGTTACATCCTCATGGTGTCTCAGACTACGAGGGCATTCAGCACCTTATCTACCTCCTTTCGATCGAGTGGAGGGAGAGGGCTGCTGCAGTCTCATGGTACTATATCTTTTTGCATGAGCCCACTTTAGTACCGCCAGGAGATTTCGTCGCCTTTGCTATCCACATCACCACTCAGTACCTCCAGCACCGTGCACCTCCCCCTGGAGCTTGCGTGTATCGACCTTATGATAGGGGAGCTTTGCCGGAGAGGCTAGCTACACCTCTACCGAGCCAGATGGTTCTTGTTTCACCGTCTCATGCTCAAGATGGGTTAGACATGGAGGCAGGGACATCAGCACCTCGCCGCAGGGACATGAGGACCGAGCCTTTTATTCTCAGGAGGACGTCTCCGCCACTTCGACATATGCCAGTCATCGATCCAGTCCATCCTCAACCGATCACAGATGATGCTCATCTATTTCTCCCGAAAAAGCACAGAGTCACTGAAGACCCTGTTGCAGTCTCTCCAGCTTTAGACGAGAAGTCAGAATAAGATCCAGAAGAAGATCCGGAAGAGGATCCGGAGGAGTCCTCCAAAGAGGACAGCTCAACCGCCGAGTCGTGGGCGACTTGAGATAGCTCAGGGTGGTGCTAGCCATTTATTTGGTATTTTGTATGCGGAACGTCACTTCTTTTTCTTATACATGTCGTTCCAATGTCTAGTACTTTCTTATTTTATAGACGGCAATGCTATTTGTTAGAGCATCCCGTATTTTGGCATATGTGTAGGCAGGTAGCCTAGATAAGCTTATATTAATAGTCAGTAAGACCTCGTTGAAGGCAATTGTACTATTATGATGTATATGATATATATTGATATATATTTTGACCCTTCATGGGCTTTTCTTCTCATGAGTATGATGTTGTTATTTCTGATCTCTTTCTCGACCTTGCTACGAGAGTTATCTATGAGTATGTGTCGATGCATTACTGTAACACCCCTAACCTAGCAGCTCAACCGCAAAGGGGTCCGCACTACTAAGTTGCGGAGTATCACGCTTTTATACTTTGAAAACCAAAATAAAAAATTTGGTAAAAGCAAGATCTCAGGAAAATAACGCAAACTGGTATTATTTTGTTGAAAACATTACACAACCTTAAGTTTAATACATAAACAAAACCATAACAGAGCGATCTTATTCAAATCAAAACATAGTCTTCCAGCATAGGGGCGAAATAGCTGGGGAATGGCATATGGACAAGTCTCCGAATGGCAACACTGAAGAAGATTGTTGGTCCCTTCTAAAGTATATAGGATACAGCTTGGGAAATGTTTTAGGCAATAGGCTGTATGATTTTCGAATCTGAGTGTGTAGCGGAAGTCTTAAAATAGTAAGTTGCTATCGATATAGCAACTCGGTCTATTCTCCTGTTAGGTTGGTGCGTACAGGTTTTTGCAGTGTATACTTATATAAATCACAGTTTATGAAAACAGTAATGGCGAAAGGTAAATAGCACAGTATTTAAGTGGTTCGAGGTACACCCATCTACGTCCACTGGTCCTCCACACAGGAGTAAAACGTTTATTATAAATACTGCGTACACAACTATGTATTTATAATCAAACCTATCCTTGTATCACACAGATACAAAGACTGTCGCTTTCAACCGTTCACATAGATTGGTTAAAGCTTCCTTCTTGACTTGCTTCTTCACACACGGTTCCAAAGCTTCGTCTTTATTCATCAGACACAGGTCAGAATAACCTGTTGAGTTCACACAGAGCTCAGTTTTTACACAAAGGTAAAAGGTAGGTAACCAGGTAAGAACAGCAGCTTGAATATGAAGCTCTTGAGCTGATGATGGCTGTTCTTGATGACTGAGTATATTTTTTCTTTCTCAGATATGGATTGATGCTAGAAAGAAGTATACTTGCTCTTGTAAGCTTGATCTGATAATAATGAATATTCAGTCTTTCGATGGTTTGAATATCGCTTGTAAGCTTGTATGTATTCTTCTTGTTGTGTTATGTTTCACGGGGAGATCTGTTTTTTATGGATCTTCAAACTCTGGGGTATAAATAGCCTTCTTCGATACATCCGTTGAGATAGATCCGTTGAGCAAGATTCTGTGACAACTTGATATTTGACTTGAAAGGACCAGGATCCGGATATTGTGGAATTTTGAAGATCTCTGTAGGCTTCAATATTTAAATATTTTATCCTTTCAGCATTTAAATACTTCTTTATTAAATGGGACTTGACTTTAGTGAATACCAAAGATTCCTTTCCAAATGGTCTTTGGTCCTGTTTCGATGAGTATTTCAAGGTCTAAGTACTTTACAGCTTGAATGCTGTATCCATTTGCGCTATAGGCTATAACGGAGCAGTTGATGTATCGAATGTTTGCTGTATTGAGGGACAGCTTCCATACTTGGCGTTTACTAAGCCTTTGTTGCTGTATTTTGGTAGCGCGAGAGCTTGCTGTATGCTGGCGCAATGAGAAGGTCTTCGATACAGGATTGACAACTTCAATCGGACTTTTCGATACATCAGCTTGCTGTATGCTGGGCATTTATCATTTTGCTGAATGAAGCTTTGATGTATCAAGCTTTGTTGTTTGGTAATTATTAAAACAACATTGTTTTTCCCAACAATTTCCCTCTTTTTTATAATTTCCAAACTTTCTTGATGATCCCAAAACTTTGATGCCAAAACCTCTTTAAGCTAAAACAATTTTCCCTTCTTTTTCGATAACCACTTGTTGGTAATTTGAGAAGACTTCGATACAGGATTTGATTATTTCAACAGCTTCCCTTTCTTTTTGATAATATCTGGAGCAGGCTTCTTGATCTTCTGTCAAATGATCTGGTCTTCAGCACTTAGTCTAAAAAGAAATGTGAACTGCTCGCAGGCAAGTTCTAAAATGATAGCATCTAATAGGGAAGTGTATTACATTTTAAACTTATGATTGGCGCGCAGGCACAATCTTAAAGTGTGATCTAGTTGAGTACAACTGAACCTATGAACTGTTCGCAGACAAGTTCTTACAGTTTGATACTTAAACTTGTTGGATTACAGCAATATAATTTGAATGAGTTAAAATTTGCATCGTTCGAGATATAGAATTCCATATGTCGTGCAAAGCGTTTAAAAACAAAGTTTGAATATAAGAACATGGCGTGTGGACTTAAAACTGTTTGCAATACACAATAGAATAAAACTATCAAGCATAATTGATGTCCTTAAGTGTAAGTACTGTATCCGTGAATAATACAACGTTCCCCTTAAAAGGTATATACAGGATTAAATTCTTACATTAATGTTCGGATTAACACTGTATTCTTGGGTCGTACTGTGTTTCCCCTTAATTAATGCACACATCAGCTGTAGGAAGGTTTCATGCCTTCTCTGTCCTACAGTGCTGTCTTGACTGTTCTGAGTGTATAGTTAATTAATGGCAAATACTGTATTCTTGGGTCTTACAGCATTCCCCCTTAATTAATGAGTAAAAGCATAAAAACTTACAGGGAGTCTAGCTGTAGTGTTCCCAATTCTCGTCGAAGCATAGAAATCAAGTAAATTTGGGTCCTGGTGTGATCATGCCTTTCGGTACCCAAATTTGCCGGACAACAATTGGTTTGTTGTAGGGTACTTTTGGTCCATTATTTCGATATCTACGTGGGGCAGGCACGTAGTCTTTGTAATCATTATAATGCATGAAAAATCGAGAATTATAGTTGTTATTCCAGAACAATTGTCGTCTCAGAGGTGGAGCCATTTTCATAGATGTTACAGATTACCTCCTGGGTCTGTAGTTGGATTCCCAAATATGTTGTTGATACTGCGCTGCGACCTGTTTTCCAACAATGCGAATCCACAAGATTCCATTAACACAATATGGGTATTCCAATGATCCAGCGCCCTCAGCATAGATCCCAAGATGATCCCGTCGGACCAACACGAGGTGGACATCCGATCCAACGCCCTCAGCATAGATCGCACAACATACACAAACACAACTCATGCATACATATATGTAAAATCGCTATGCCCATCAACATGAACATATAAACACTCGATAACGAATATCATACAATTCAACGAAATAAATCCCATGTTCAACAACATGAATAAACCACATGCATGCTCAAAATACCAACATTAACAAATTACGATACTTGCCTTAGAATGGCGATAAGGGTTGTTACTACGAAGAAGAAATCTTCAACCAGCTCGAAGAACTCTCACTTGATCAATCCACCAAAACCTGAACCTTCAACGAATAATAACACCGGTATAACTAACGATTCCGGATAATCGGTTTAATCATCAAGAACATCAAAAAGAGCTTGATATTCTCAAACATGTGAGCTTACTACGCTGCCCTATATCAATTCGTATTTGAATCAACATTAGGATGCTAACCCTGACAAAAACTCATAGTATCCTACCTAAGATCAAATGTATCCCACGGTCGGATTGTTCAATTCATCACAGGATAATTCTTCTTACAATGATTCTAATCATGTTCTTCATTTATCCAAGCCAATCAAGATATCGAAATTACCCCGTAGAACACCGCAAGAACTTGATTACTAGGTTCGCTTGTTAATCATCTTCTCCTTCAAGAAAATATCCTAAGTTCAATCCATTTAATGTCCCAATACGTATAATTTCATTAAGTAATACATAAGAAATTGATAATCTCCATAAACTTGCCATAATCGGTTTGTAGCTTCATGATTATGCTTAGGAGTTCAGACACTATGAGGTTCAATGTTCTAAACGATGAAGAAGTACCGAAACATCGAAAATATTCTTCTAACAACATGATGTTCGACTACGCACGAATTCAACTGACTAGATAATCTCGAAACATGTTCAAAACATCCTTAAGAATACTTAATCCAGTTGGTGAAGAATCACCTACCTCAAAATAGTGAAGAACAAGGAGAAACTTGAAGAAATTCAACACCGAGAGCTTGAACACCAATCTCCAATGTCTAGAATCTTCGAACTCGAGCTAGGATGATGATATGAGAGGTTTAGGATGGAGAGAGTGACCCTCCAAGTCTAAGAAACCGAGTATGAGAAGTGGTGTAACTGAAAAAAATGAGGATGGGTGTTGTCCTATTTATAGAAAAAGGTTATTAGCGCGCGCTACGGCTCTATCCCTAGCGTTCGCTAACGGGCTTCCAGCCTACTGACTCTGACGGGTCTCGGCATAGCGTACGCTAAACAGCCTTACGTGCGCTAAAATCAACAATTAGCGTACATTAACAACTATTATTAGCGTTCGCTAACGGCTGAACGAAAGTTCACTGACCTCAATGTACTAGACTTAGCGTGCGCTAGCCTCATAACATTAGCGTGCGCTAAGCACCGTTGACTCAACTTTTCCAAAAGCCGTCCAGATTCATCCCGGCATATCCCGACCAAAATCCGCGGCTGATCTTACCTACCACCCTGTCTTAATCAAGTTGACTACGTATAGCGCGCGCTAAGGTTCATACACAGCGTGTGCTACGAAACCCAATTAGCGTACGCTACGCCTAGTCATTAGCGTGCGCTACAAGTGCAAAATTACAATTTTGAACACATTCATGAAATCATATGCTCAACAACACCGGATCATGAAATACGCTGGATAATACTCAGACCAAATACAACATATACAATGTCACAATGTTCAAAATACACACTAAAATCTCGGGTATTACATCCTCTCTCCCTAAAAAGAAGTTTCGTCCCGAATCTTAAGATGAAAATAACTCTGGGTATCTAGTCTTCATACCATCCTCCGTTTCCCACGTGGCCTCTTCGACTCCGTGTCGTGACCATTGCACTTTAACCAAGGATATTGTTTTATTCCTCAATTGCTTGATCCGACTTTCGAGTATTTTAATTGGCTTCTCTTCCAAGGTGCCGTCATTAGCTATCTCGATTTCGCCGAAATCAATGATATGAGTGGGATCTGGTACATACTTCCGTAATTGGGATACGTGAAGCACATTGTGAACGCGACTCAGCGATGGCGGTAAGGCCAACCTGTATGCTAAATCCCCAACTCTCTCGAGGATCTCAAATGGTACGATATATCTCGGACTCAGCTTTCCTTTCCTTCCAAAACGGAAAATTCCCCGGGTAGGAGAAACCTTCAACAGCACGTGATCCCCAATATCAAACTCTGGGCAGTCAACAGCCGTTCCCGAATTAGAGCTACCTTCTCTTGAGTCTGAACTATCAACTCTGGTTCCGTCCCAATCAAGTCAGAAGAATCATCTCAGCACAGGGGCGATCTACATCTTCTTTCGTACAACGCTTCAAACGGTGCCATCTTAATGGAAGCATGTCAACTATTGTTGTAGGTGAATTCAATCAAGGGCAAATGAACCTCCCAATCGGTTGACCAGTCTAAGGCACAAGCTCTAAGCATGTCTTCTACTGTCTGAATAGTCCTTTCGGACTGACCGTCCGTCTGAGGATGATAAGCCGTGCTAAAGTTCAGTTCAGTTCCCAAAGCCTTGTGAACTGCCTTCCAAAAGTGTGATACGAAGCGACCATCTCGATCCGAAATAATGGTCTTCGGTATACCATACAATCGGACTATCTCTGAAATAAATACTCGCGCCAATTTCTCGGGTCCCCAAGTGTCTTTAATTCCTAGGAAATGAGCCGACTTGGTTAGTCGATCAACTAAAACCCAAATCATGTTCATTCCCATCTTGGTCCTTGGCATATTGGTGACGAAAACCATCGATATATCCTCCTACTTCCACTCAGGGATCGGAAGTGGCTTCAACATTCCGGCAGGTCGCTGATGTTCAATCTTAACCTGCTGACAAGTCAAACATTTCGAAATGTATTCTGCTATGTCCTTCATCATATTTCCCCACAAGAAATTTTGTTTTAGATCCTTATACATCTTACTGCTGCCCGGGTGAATAGAATAAGGCGCGCTGTGAGCTTCCTTCAGGATTGTTTGTCTCAAAACATCATCATCGGGAATGCAAAGTCGACTCTGAAATCTCAGAACTCCATCATCATGTATCACGAATCATGGGGCCTTCCCTTTCTTTACTTCGTCATATAACCGAAGAATCAGAGAATCATCCAACTGCTTAGATTTGATTTCTTCAACCAACGACGAAGTTAGTTCCATTACACACAGTTTCCCTTGGACTCCCTGCGACCACACTTCGATTCTTTCGTGAATCAGTTCTCGTTGAATGCTGGTTTGGGGTGTGAGCGCTTCCAACACTCGAAGAGAAATAGGTTTACGGCTCAGTGCATCATCTACCACGTTTGCTTTGCCTAAATGATCGAGGATTTCCAAGTCGTAATCCTTGATCAATTCTAGCCACCTTCTCTGCCTCATGTTTAATTCCTTCTGACTGAAAATATACTTGAGGCTCTTATGATCTGTAAAGATCTGACAATGAGTGCCGTATAAATAATGTCGCCAAATTTTCAAAGCAAAGACCATAGCTGCTAACTCCAGATCATGAGTCGGGTAATTCACTTCGTACGGTTTCAACTTTCGAGAGGCATAGGCAATAACCCTATCCTTTTGCATCAACACACATCCCAGACCCGGATTTGAAGCGTCGTTGTACACCATGAATCCATCAGTTCCATCTAGTAACGCTAGTATAGGCGCTGTCGTGAGTCTTCTCTTAAGTTCCTTAAAACCGGCCTGGAATTTCTCATTCCACGCAAACTTTTGAGTTTTCTGTAATAGCTGAGTGAGCGGACGAGCAATTTTGGAAAATCCCTCTACAAAACGGCGATAATATCCAGCAAGTCCTATGAAACTTCGGGCATATTTCACATTATTAGGAGATTCCCATTCCAAGATTGCTTCGACTTTCTTCGGGTCCACTTGAACTCCATCAGCTGATATCACATGCCCAAGGAAGGTTACTTCCGTAAGCCAAAACTCGCATTTAGAAAGTTTCGCATAAAGCTGTTCCTTCCTCAAGGTGCTCAAAACAATACACAAATGCTCAGCATGCTCCTCTGTGTCTTTTGAATAGATCAAGATGTCACCAATAAAAACGACCACAAACTTATCTAGGTATTCTAAGAATACCCGATTCATTAATTGCATAAATACCGCAGGAGCATTGGTAAGTCCAAATGGCATCACCACAAATTCATCGTGCCCGTACCGGGATCTGAAAGCAGATTTTGTTATGTCTGATTCCTTAATTCTCAACTGATGGTATCCTGATCGCAAATCGATCTTAGAGAATACTCTGGCCCCCTGCAGTTGGTCAAACAAGTCATATGATACTTGTTCTTGATCGTCACGTTGTTTAGCTCCCTGTAATCGATACATAATCGGAGGGATCCATCTTTCTTCCAGACAAAGAGAACGGGCACTCCCCAAGGAGAAACGCTAGGTTGAATCTAACCCTTCTGCAATAATTCTTCCAGTTGCTTCTTTAATTCATACATCTCGGTTGGCGCCATACGGTAGGGTGCTCTGGAAATAGGAGCGGCTACAGACTCTAATTCGATATTGAACTCCACTTCTATCCGCGGAGGTAACCCAGGTAGTTCATCAGGGAATACATCTGAGAATTCGTTCACAACTGGAATAGATGAGAGCTCTACTCCTTCTTCTTTCTTCATGGCATAGCACCAAAACCCGTGACATCCGTGCTTCAGTAATTTCACTGCTTTCATAGCTTTGATCAATTTTCCCGAGCTTTCCGGTCTCCATGCTTTGAATAAATGTTCAGATCCGTCATCATCAATGATAGAAATGACTCTCTTTTGGTAATTCAAAATAGCTCCATAACGGTTGAGCCAATCGTCTCCGAGAATTAAATCGTCACCATGGATGTCGACTACAATAAGATTCGATGGCCAATCTTTCCCTCCAATAGACACTGGAAAATCTCTAGTTTCTAGGGTTCCCACAATTCTCTCTACGCTCGGCAAACCCACAACATAAGGCTCACAATTAAATAAACACGAGATTTTCAAACGATTAACACAGTTCAATGATATGCAAGAATGTGTAGCTCCTGAATCGAATAAGACACTAACTGGCTGCAAAAGTATCTGAATCGTACCTGATGCAACATCAGTGTTCTGATCGTCAGATTTCCTCATCTCGTACTTGCGCGGAGGAATGGACCCAGCACTGGATGCCTCTCTCTTTCCAACATTCTGCTGCTCAAACCCACTCTGCTGCGTCTGGTTCACACTTATCTCTTTCGGAACTGATGCTGGAGTGTGAGTACCAAATGATCTAGTCACATTTCCACAAAAATTCGCACGGTGCCCTTCTTGCGCACATTCAAAACAAGTCACATAAGGAACGGGACAATCATGTCGAATATGCCCTGCTCGACCACAATTATAGCACTTCTTTGATGCGTCCGAAACTTCTGATGTTGTCCGAAACTTCTTTCCACCTCGAGAAGGATGTGGAGGTTTTCTAGATGAATAAAATGAAGACTGGCCCTTGCGGGGCCCACCACTCTTGTTTTCCGAGAAGTTGCCGGACACTTTTGGCTTCTTTGCCTCCATCGATTTCTCCACCGCTGCCTCTTTCATGTCGTAGGCCAGCGCTTTATGTTGATACTGTCGCAATGTAGTACACACGAATCCGGACATGTACTGCTGAATCTCCGGCTTCATCCGCATATCGAAATGAAAAATCTTCTCCGCCTCCGTCCTGACGAAGTGTCGCACACAAGTCAGTTGATGATTAAAAGTCTTGATTATGTCTGTCACAGATGCTTCCGAACTCTGTGGTGAGAAAAACTCTCGGATTCTAGCCTCTCTAACTGGACAAGGACAATATTGTGCTTCCATCATTAGTTTGAATTCCATCCAGTCAGCAATATGATTCTCAGATCGAATAGCTTCCCACCAGTCAAAAGCCTCCACAGTCAGAAAATACTGGGCAATAGGAACTTTCCGGTCCTCGGGACAGTTAATCCCTGCAAATATCTTCTCTAACTCCTTCAGCCAATGATCCCAAGTAAGTGCCTCAGCAGAACCGTCAAATTTTGGTGGGTGCAATTTGACCACCACAGTAAGCCATCTGTCTCCCCGATTATCCTCGTTATGCTGCTGTCCCATTGCCGTCTGCATGCAGTCAACTACCTTAGCGAACTGGTTTATCTGAGCAACCACCTGTTGAAGCACTCCCGGCATGTTAGGATTTGCGTTGTCATTCGCTGATCCTTGTTGTCCTCCAGAATGGGAGTCGGTTCGACTAGCCGATAATTTTGGGGTAGTCGCTGAATCCTCCTGTCTCACATTACCATGTCCGCGTCCACGACCGCATCCACGTCCACGTCCTCCCCTCAACATACTGTAAACACAATTACTCAATATCCAGGGCAAAATTTTCAAAAATAAAGCCCGTCAATATTTACAAAACAGAAATTAAGTACAACGGTAGTATAAGAGATTAGGAGACTTACAACCACGGTCCACATGACGACGCTGGTTGAACAGTAATGTTACGAATGACCCGTAAATCAAATAACGTAAACAGACCCAAAAACCTGACCGCCAAGATATCCATGAATCTTAGCTCCGATACCATAATCTGTTACACCCCGAGATATTCGGAATAATTACAGCGCCGTAAACTCTTTAAGTAAGGATTTACAAGGCTAATTAGAAGAAATGTAAATATAATACACCAGTACCATAAAAATTCAAAACACAAAACCAGTTTCAACATATCAAATGAGTTCATTAATACAACCATCTCGAAATATTAATAAAACACACGTACTCGAGTACTGAAAATAATCCAAAAGACAAGTCACAATAATAATAAACATCACTGAGCCCATTCGTCGTCACTTCGGTACTATGGCTGATTTCCCGCTCCTCGGCTACCTGAACATGAAAACAAATGTCCACACCCGAAGGGGTTAGCAAAACGATGCTAGTACAAGTATCATATTAAACAAATCGAATATGCAACAACAATGCATAATAAAATATACAACACGGACTTCCGCTACCGGAATCCAACAATGCGAATCCACAAGATTCCATTAACACAATATGGGTATTCCAATGATCCAGCGCCCTCAGCATAGATCCCAAGATGATCCCGTCGGACCAACACGAGGTGGAAAAACCCGTCCAATGATCCAGCGCCCTCAGCATAGATCCAGAGATGATCCCGTCGGACCAACACGAGGTGGACATCCAATCCAGTGCCCTTAGTGTAGATCGCACAACATACACAAACACAACTCATGCATACATATATGCAAAATCGCTATGTCCATCAACATGAACATATAAACACTCGATAACGAATATCATAGAATTCAACGAAATAAATTCCATGTTCAACAACATGAATAAACCACATGCATGCTCAAAATACCAACATTAACAAATTACGATACTTGCCTTAGAATGGCGATAAGGGTTGTTACGAAGAAGAAATCGTCAACCAGCTCGAAGAACTCTCACTCGATCAATCCACCAAAACTTGAACCTTATCGATTTAATCATCAAGAACATCAAAAAGAGCTTGATATTCTCAAACATGTGAGCTTACCACGCTGCCCTATATCAATTCGTATTTGAATCAACATTAGGATGCTAACTCTGACAAAAACTCGTAGTATCCTACCTAAGATCAAATGTATCCCACAGTCGGATTCTTCAATTCATCACAGGATAATTCTTCTTACAATGTTTCTAATCATGTTCTTCATTTATCCAAGCCAATCAAGATATCGAAATTACCCCGTAGAACACCGCAAGAACTTGATTACTAGGTTCACTTGTTAATCATCTTTTTCTTCAAGAAAATATCCTAAGTTCAATCCATTTAATGTCCCAATACGTATAATTTCATTAAGTAATACATAAGAACTTGATAATCTCCATAAACTTGACATAATCGGTTTGTAGCTTCATGATTGTGCTTAATAGTTCAGACACTATGAGGTTCAATGTTCTAAACGATGAAAAAGTACCGAGACATCGAAAATATTCTTCTAACAACATGATGTTCGACTACGCACGAATTCAACTGACTAGATAATCTCGAAACATGTTCAAAACATCCTTAAGAATACTTAATCCAATTGGTGAAGAATCACCTACCTCAAAATAGTGAAGAACAAGGAGAAACTTGAAGAAATTCAACACCGAGAACTTGAACTCCAATCTCCAATGTCTAGAATCTTCGAACTCGAGCTAAGATGATGATATGAGAGGTTTAGGATGGAGAGAGTGACCCTCCAAGTCTAAGAAACCGAGTATGAGAAGTGGTATAACTGAAAAAAATGAGGATGGGTGTTGTCCTATTTATAGAAAAGGGTTATTAGCGCGCGCTACGGATCTATCCCTATCGTGCGCTAACGGGCTTGCAGCCTACTGACTCTGAAGGATCTCGGCATAGCGTACGCTAAACAGCCTTACGTGCGCTAAAATCAACAATTAGCATATGTTAACAACTATTATTAGCGTGCGCTAATGGCTGAACGAAAGTTCACTGACCTCACTGTACTAGACTTAGCGTGCGCTAGCCTCATAACATTAGCGTGCGCTAAGCACCGTTGACTTGACTTTTCCAAAAGCCGTCCAGATTCATCCCGACATGTCCCGACCAAAATCCGCGGCTGATCTCACCTACCACCCTGTCTTAATCAAGTTGACTACGTATAGCGCGCGCTAAGGTTCATACACAGCGTGCGCTACGAAACCCAATTAGCGTACGCTACGCCTAGTCGTTAGCGTGCGCTACAAGTGCAAAATTACAATTTTGAACACATTCATGAAATCATACGCTCAACAACACCGGATCATGAAATACGCTGGATAATACTCAGATCAAATACAATATATACAATGTCACAATGTTCAAAATACACACTAGAATCTCGGGTATTACAACATGGGACCCACCAGGCTAAAACAAGAAAACACCACTCGACTAACCGTCTCGGTTAGCAAGGAAACAATTGTTAACAACAAGAACATAACATCAACCGACAAATATAGTAACTTCAACGAAGACCAATCACAATCCGAAAGGAAAAGCCTAAGTACTTGCGAGTACAATCTATAAGTTTACAATTTGGAAAACAACCATATCAAAAGAGGCAGTAGGAATCATAAGACTCAATTGCACATGTCAACAACGCCGGCATCCTCGTACCGTCCCAGTGCCCGCTCGTCTGGCTAAACATAACCTGAAATCCATAACAAGAATTTCCCCAAAACGGGTCCCCAAAGGGGTTAGCAATTACGCTAGTACAAGTATTCAAGGCAAACAAATCGCTTACACATTTCATAGTATAATGCACCAAATCATTTCAAAACCAAAACCAGACATGTCTTTTCCGGAAACAAACAGTCAATCACATTTGCCTAGCACCGGGACGAAGCCACAAATCCCACTCGAGGCCTCTAAGGACCCTCCCGAGCTGGTCATATCATAAAACAAATCACGCACATGCATCGCCTAGGACCGGGACGAAGCCATAAATTCCACTCGAGGCCTCTAAGGACCCTCCCGAGCTGGCTAGCTAAACAAACTCATGAATCCATGGCACAAACCATTAGACTCCCTCCGTGGCCCCATCGGACCCTCCCGAGGTGAGCAAATTACACACAATATACATTGCCATCTCACGTTAAGCATAAAGGTTTCTAAAAATACTTTCCTTGAGTAATTGACGACGACACAAATGGAAGGAAAATCACCGACGAACGCTAGGAACCAACGGAACCGAACCTAACGATCCAAAGAACACAATCATAACCATTTCTAAACGAATACGGAATTGGAATACACCCGAAAACCCGCCTATGATTCATGTATATTCGTATAAAAACGTCAACGAGGGCGGACCACAACCAGAACCTCTATATTCCGTAAAAACCACGAAATATACCATGAATCGGTAGGGAAACTATGAATACCAACAAGATTAATCATATTCATCATCAATTAATAAACAAAACGGAACGAATCGGACAAAAATGCGAAAACCCCCAAATCTCCCCAAAAGTAGGGTTCTAGAGATCTAACCATGATTCGCTGGATCAAAGGATGTTATAGGATGATTAATCAATGATATAACCTCTAGAAATTCGTGGATTCGTTGTCTAACAACATGGCTTCGCCTCCTCCGAACCTCCAGCCGCGGACAGAAAAGAAAGGAAAAGAAAAACGAGTAAAAATGAGGCTGCTCTATCATATATATACTGGGCCGGACTAGCATGCGCTAGTCTTCCCGGACTAGCGTGTGCTATCGGCCAGTATCGGCCCAGAACCCTCGGCCAGGGCCTGCACGACCCGGCACTGCCGACAAAACCTGCCGACCGTGACCTGCCTGCCCGGTCCTGATAGCGTGCGCTGCGCGGACGCTAGCGCGCGCTAGCCGACCTGTCCAGTAACCTCTGGACTAAACAGCTCGTCCAGGTAACGTATGCTAGTCGGTCAACAGCGTGCGCTACACCTGCCGGTTAGCGTGCGCCACGACCGACAGTAGCATGCGCTACCTTTCGATCCTACCCGAGTCCAGAAGCCTCGGAACCCCTCTGCCCAGATCCGATAGCATACGCTGGGCCGGTCGACAGCGTGCGCTACACCTGCCGAGTTAGCGCGCGCAGCCTTCTGGCCTTAGCGTGCGCTACGCCGGTTCCTGCCGTGCACCTCGGCGGTGCCGGCACTTCCGGCGATTACCGCACTGTCGGCCGATGCTCAGCCGCCATGACCCGACGACTCAATTTCTGAAAACGTACGGAACGAACACGAAGAAATGCTCGCGGACAGCATCAACGGCCCGAAATGAAAACATAATGCAATAATTAATCATACGCGACCAAGAAAAGAGTCGAGACAACAAATACAGATACAGATACCCATAACTTTTAGGAAATTACAAAATGGCCCCAAATGCCCAAAAATCACGATACGTGATCGAATAACCAAACCGAAGTTCACAACACGTCTAACAAAGTTAAACGGACTTACGAAAAACTCGAAACAACAGTTTCAAACGAGATTCACAAGAATCAAACTCAAGTGCGGAAAAGTCGCTAAGAAGCACGGAACTCAACAGAACAGCACCGAAACGAATTCGAATGTCAAAAAGTGTAGAATTAATCATTCTCGAAATGACGAACCAGTCACAATCGAGTCGTCAAAAACGGACTCTCGCCAAAAAAGAAAATTACCGGAAATCGAAATTGCGGATATTACACCCTGCATGTGGATTTAATTCCCATATAATAATAAAGTCCGAGTGGTACTACTCTTGGATAGATATTAATTAATTAAAGTTGTCAGTAGCTTAGATTAATAATGGACATTCGATATCTTAAATATGGGAAATAATGTATTTAAATAAAGAGCCCAATTTCGTAAATTGGGATTTGGGTAGGAAGTGCTTAACTCTTTAGTCGACTGAGTTGATATTTAATAGACTCAATATATTAGGAAATAGCCTAATATAGAAATTTGAGGTCTATTAAATATCATTCCCTAATCATCCTTAAGATCCCTAGAGTAGTCCAAGAGCCTATAAATAGGACTTCAAGTGGGAGGGATCGGCCGAACTACATACACATACACAGTTTCGATTTTTCTTCTTAGTGTTTAATTGTGGATCTTGACTTGTGTCTTTGATTCCACAATTGAGATAACACTTTAATTCTTGCTACATATCGAAATTACTTGAAGAAAAGCAAATCGAGAGTTGTGAGGAAATAGATTCGTCCGATTCATCCTTGAAGTCCAAGCAAGATTCGGTAGCTCGTTGCCCACACAACGTCCGAATTAAGTCGCACTACTACAAAATACCCATTTAACAGCGGACAATTAACAGCGGTTATCGTAAAACCGCTGTTAAATTTGTGCGGTGGCACGGTTCGTTAATATTAGTAAAAATTAACAACGGTTATTACAGAAACCGCTGTTAAATTAAGACAGTTAACGGCGGTTTCTGGCAAACCGCTATTAAAACCCGCCAATTAACGGCGGTTATTAAGAAACCGCCGTTAATTTTTCATATTTTACGGCGGTTACACCAACTTTATCAATAACAATGTCACAAAATTGAACATTAATACTACAATTCAACATAATCGACTGTGCCTTCATCATCAACTATCTAACTTGACACTAGATAACAACGTTTTCCCATATGCCTTCATCATGATCATCTCGAATGGCATGTATGTCGTCTGCTACATTTTCTTCAACGATAGTCGGCATCCGTGTTGATAAAGGAATAAACTCACAAATGTCAAAACTTGACTCTTCAGTTTCATTAATATCCACACTTCTACCCGGAATGACCACTGACAATATTTCAATGCATGGATCCTTGACATAAAACACCTGTTTAGCTTGATATGCCATGATAAAAGGCTCGTCAGTGTAAGCTATCTTATGAAGATCTACCAATGTAAAGCCCAGTTCATCGATTACCACACCCGTGTTATTATCAACCCACTTACACTTAAAAATAGGCACTCTAAACTTAACATAATCAAGTTCCCATATATCTTCAATAACTCCATAGTAACTTGTCGATGCCATAACTGGATTTTTATCTTTCGTGCTTGAAAAGTGCATGGACTCGGCTTGAAGAGTAACTCCGCTATTTTGAACCGAACTTTTGTCATCTTGTGACTTTGTATAGAATGAGTACTTATTGATATCATATCCATTCCAAGTTACGACATCGGACTTCGGCCCGTAAGCTAGCCATTTTAACATTTCAGATGCGCTATCACTTTCAGAGATTTGTACCTTAAACCACCTCAAAAAGTCTTATTATGTTCAATCAACAACCATTTCTCGCTCATTCGGGGATTCTTTGTCTTCAAAAGATTCTTGTGAGCAGACAAGTACGGAAGAACCTCATCAGTGTTATTCAAAACGTACAAATGTGCTTGAATCACCTCATCGCGATTCTTGGTTAATATTTTAACACCCCGTGTACCCTTTCCATTAAGTTTCCCATCATGTCGAGACTTTGGAAGCCCTACAGATGATGTTTGTGACATGTTGTAACACCCCAAACTAGGCGGATATTACAGTGCCGTGGACCCCCGACTGGGACCCACCAGGCGAATGAAAATGAATGAATTATACAGGTAAATGTAGTACCGAACCACATTACAACATCAATTACTCCGATGAGGAGTTTTATACAACACACCCAGGATGATACTGAATACCAGTATATTTTATATGGAGATAAAATATACAACAATGAGTGAGATGAATATTCAAACGGAATGTCTGCAGCGGAATAAATAAAAGAAACAAAATGACTGAAAAGACTGGGGCCCCCTACTAGTATCACTGGGACTCCTCGCCGTCACCGTGCTCTCCCCGTGCCTTATCCTTGCCATGACCTGAAAAACAGTATCCCCCAACGGGGTCAGTTACAAATAACAACAATCCCCAAGGGTTGAAAATACACAATCATGATATATCTGAAATTATGAATTATCCCGTCGAAACATACGCAATCAAACATGCTATATGAATCGACTATCAGTACGGCTCAAAGGAATGGCGCCACACTACGTCCGGGATGGAAATGTGTCCGTGCAGAAGCCACCATCACACGTGGTCTTGTGCCTAATCAGTCTCACGAAGCAATCGACTCGTGTGCACAGTCCAATGTGAGGCCAACAACCATCACACGACATAATTGTGCCCGACATGAAAATCCTACACATTCTAACCGGCACGCCAGTATGACCCGGAATGTCACAATATGGCAAAAGTGACAACGAAAATGAATAATGACTCACCAAGGTTAAATGATGGTGAAATGAATGATAGCTCAATGGAATGATCGGAACCGTCGTTCCTTATGACTGAGGTGATTAATTGACAATGACAAGTTTTGATACGGTTAATACAATCATGAATGAGTTACGATTATGAATGAACAACAACAAAAGGAATGAATATCCTTTTAACCGAGTAAGAATTAACTTACACAATACCGATGAAGAATGTCCTTCCACGAACAACGTCCTAAATGAAAAGTCGGTCGCTCGAACAACCTTGAACATCAATAGTTACCAACAATCGATCAATACACGACTCAAATACGATCATAACCGACCCAAACGTCGATACAACAATATCCGAACTCGTAGATGTACTCTAACGAAAACGTTGAGATACCCGTTGGTTAAAACCAAACCCAAATAATCGAACCAACTCCAACATGATTGATTCAAACCAGCAAAACATTATCAATGACATCAATAATCTCATAGAAATCCACAATCCATGTTTATAATAACGACAATCGGAAATCCCCAAAATAACCGAAGTCAACCCCAAGGGTTCTTGGAATAATTCCGAAAACAACCATTAAATCCGTAGGAATATATTTATCCAAGTTAGATAATCCATAACTAACATATTCCAATGACAATCCAAGCTTACACGAAGAAATCGGAAGGAAAACCCAAAAATCCGAAATTCTAGATCCAAGAGATTAATACCTTTGATTCGATGTGATGAAGATGATGAAATCATAATTAATCCGAAAGATGAGCTTGAAGATGTTGATTGACGATTACACCTCGAAGAATCCTCTCCGAATCGCTCGAATTCGCCCAAAACTACCGAAGGAATGAAATGAGATGAATAATGACGAACTCGACTAAAGCATCCCAATTTATAGTCGGTCCGAGGTTAGCGTGCGCTAGCCTTGTGCGTAGCGTGCGCTAACGAGTAATTTGGGTAGTCCGGTACCCCTGTCCGAATACGGTAGCGCGCTACGTACCTTCTTGTAGCGTGCGCACGGCCATACTACTAGCGTGCGCTAAGACCCATTATTAGCGTGCGCTAACGAAATATTGATGCCCGGCCTGGAGTCGAGAAAACTATCTCGACCTCCGATCGACCACGATAGCGTGCGCTACAACCAATGTTTAGCGTGCGCTAATATATCGATTGCGTACGCTAACAACAACACATAGCGTGCGCTATGAATTAATCGATGCAGTCTAGTAGCCACCGGACTCAACCCGATCCGCCCTTAGCGCGCGCTACACCTCATATTAGCGTGCGCTACTTCGACCCACTAGCGCGCGTTACTTACCATTCGTGGCGTGCGCTGCCTGCTTATAACTCACTGCAGTCCGGTACCTTACGGGATCGGCAGCTGTAACCTTAGCGTGCGCTAAAGGCCGAGTGGTAGCGTGCGCTACCTATACCCCATTAGCGTACGCTAACGGGAGTGTGTTGCGTGCGCTACTCCTCATGCATTTCGCAACGAAAATGACAATGATGATAAACACCGCACGAAACTCCAATCAGTTAGTGATGAATGACGATTGATACACGATACAATTACTCGAATGATGAATACCATGGTGAATATGAGTGACAAATGATCAATAATGAATGAAATTACTGAGTACCAATTACTGAATGATAATCACTGAGTGATAATTACTGAATTACAACTGGGTATTACATACACCCCCCTTAAAAGAGTTTCGTCCCCGAAACTAAGGGTCAAACAACTCGGGATAACTCTCCCGCATACTGTCCTCGGTTTCCCAAGTAGCCTCTTCGACTCCGTGTCTAGACCACTGAATTTTAACCAAAGGAATCGTCTTATTCCTCAACTGTTTGATTCGCCGCTCTAAAACTCGTATAGGACGTTCCTCATATGAATGATCGTCGGCGATCTCGATTTCGTTGAACTGAAGTATGTGACTCGGGTCGGCAACATACTTCCGCAACTGAGAGACGTGAAACACATTATGAATTCGGCTCATCGCCGGAGGTAAAGCCAATCGATAAGCTAACTCGCCCACTCGATCCAAAATCTCGAACGGTCCAATGAATCTCGGACTCAACTTCCCCCTCTTCCCAAAACGAAAGATACCACGACTCTGGGATACCTTGACCAACACGTGGTCACCTGCCTCGAACTCTAATGGTCGACGACGGTTATCCGCATATGATTTCTGTCGACTCTGAGCTGTCAACAAACGACTCCTGATCAAAGCTACCTTCTCACGGGCGGCTATAAGCATATCGGGCTCGGTGTCCAATGATTCTGATAGGTCGTCCCAACACAACGGAGATCGACAACGACGACCATACAAGGCCTCGTAAGGTGCCATCTTGATCGAAGCATGCCAACTGTTATTATACGTGAACTCGATTAATGGTAGTTGGGCTTCCCAATCGTCTTTCCAATCAAGGACGCATGCCCTCAACATGTCCTCTAATGTCTGAATGGTCCTCTCTGATTGCCCGTCGGACTGAGGATGAAAAGCGGTACTGAGATTAAGCTGAGTTCCCATAGCACGATGAACTGATTTCCAAAAATGAGACACAAACCGTCCGTCACGATCGGAAACGATACTTTTAGGAGTACCGTGCGATCGACTATCTCTTTGATGAACAGTTGAGCAAGTCTCTCGGGACCCCACGTTTCCTTGATCTCAAGGAAATGAGCTGATTTAGTTAAGCGGTCCACGATCACCCAGATCGTATTCATGCCACGACGACTCGTCGGCAAACTCGTGATGAAATCCATAGAAATGTCTTCCCACTTCCACTCGGGAATAGGAAGGGGTTTAAGCATACTCGCCGGTCGCTGATGTTCAATCTTAACTTGTTGACAGGTTAAGTATCTCGAAAGAAATTCTGCGACTTCTCGCTTCATATTACTCCACCAGTAATTTTGTTTCAAGTCCTTGTACATCTTGCTAGACCCCGGATGCACAGAATAAGGGGTAGCATGAGCTTCTTTCAAAATCGAGTCTTTCAACTCGTCATTCGCTGGTACGCACAACCGATTCTTAAACCTCAAAAGTCCATCCTCGTGGACCACAAATCCAGGGGCTTTCCCCTGAGCCACATCCTCTCGGATGCGCAACAATGATGGGTCCGAACCCTGATTCTCTCGGATTTCCTCCTCGAGTGACGATGAAATCTCTAACATACAAAGCTGCCCCTGAACTCGCTGAAGCCAGACCTCGATCTCGGATCTAAGGAATTCCTGCCAAGCTCCTTCGAATCATAAACGGGCAAGCATCTGTTCCTGAACAAACTTACGACTCAAGGCGTCGGCGACAACGTTCGCCTTGCCCGGGTGGTAAAGGATCTCCATATCATAATCCTTGATTAACTCCAACCACCGTCTCTGACGCATATTTAACTCCTTCTGAGTAAATATATACTTTAAACTCTTATGATCGGTGAATATCTGACAGGTGACGCCATAAAGGTAATGACGCCAAATCTTCAAAGCGAACACCACGGCTGCTAGCTCCAGGTCGTGGGTCGGATAATTAACCTCGTAAGGTCTCAATTGCCGTGAAGCATAGGCAATAACCTTCCCGTTCTGCATGAGTACACATCCGAGACCCTGTCCGGATGCATCACTATAAACCACAAATCCCTCCGTTCCCTGCGGCAAGGAGAGTACAGGTGCTGAAATTAACCGGCTCTTGAGTTCCTCAAAACTCCGTTGACACGCGTCGGACCACGTGTATTTCTTATCCTTCCGCAAAAGGTTCGTTAAGGGTTGAGCGATTCTAGAAAATCCTTCCACAAACCGCCGATAATAACCCGCTAATCCGAGAAAACTTCGGATTTCCTTAACGTTCTTCGGAGGTAGCCAATCCCGAATAGCTTCCGTCTTCTGAGGATCGACACGAACCCCGTCTGATGAAATTACATGTCCGAGAAAAGTCACTTCGGACATCCAGAACTCACATTTGGAAAACTTCCCAAAAAGTTGTTCTCGCCTCAACACGTCGAGTACTTGATGAAGGTGAGACTCGTGTTCCTCCCGGTCACGAGAATAAATCAAAATGTCATCGATGATGACAACAACAAACCAATCCAAAA
Source organism: Orobanche coerulescens (assembly GCA_033398695.1). NCBI lineage: Eukaryota > Viridiplantae > Streptophyta > Magnoliopsida > Lamiales > Orobanchaceae > Orobanche > Orobanche coerulescens. The sequence goes on along the minus strand of CM065802.1, from coordinate 123,411,376 downwards.
AGTCGATGAAGACCCGATTCATTAACTCCATGAATACCGCAGGTGCATTAGTTAAACCGAACGGCATAACCACAAACTCATAATGACCATAGCGTGTTCGAAACGCCGTCCTCGCGATATCCGACTCTCGAATCCGCAACTGATGATATCCAGATCTTAAGTCGGTCTAGGAAAATACTGATGCTCCCTGAAGTTGATCTAAGAGGTCATCAATACGGGGTAAAGGATACTTATTCTTGATTGTTACCCTGTTCAACTCCCGATAATCAATACATAAGCGGAATGAACCATCCTTCTTCTTGACAAACAACACTGGTGCTCCCCACGGGGACGCACTCGGTCGGATATAACCTTTCTCGAACAACTCCTCAAGTTGGTTCTTTAATTCCTGCATTTCGGTGGGGCCATCCGACGGGTGCCTTCGATATCGGGGACGTACGTGCTCCAACTCAATCGTGAATTCCACATCCCTCTGTGGAGGCAAACCAGGTAACTCGTCTGGAAAAACATCGGCATATTCCCTCACCACCGGAATATCCGTTAACATTACTGATGATTTCTCGGTTTTGGCCATATAGCACCAATAACCGACACATCCCTGATTGAGTAATCTTAATGCTTTCATCAAAATAATGAATTTACCAGAACAGCCGGGATTACCTCCCTGAAACACACATTCGACTCCATCGACTGAAATGATAGTGACCAAACGCTTTCGGACACTAATGATGGCATCATGACGATCCATCCAATCAATACCCAAGATGACGTCGTCCCTCGGCAAATCTACTAAGATTAGGTCCGCTGGCCATACACGACCATGAAACTGAATCGGACAATTCTGAATCTCACGGTTACCGATAATTCGTCTACCATCAGGTAGGCCAATGACATAAGGCTCGCAACTAGTAGCACTACCCAGACGTAGTCTACTCAAACATGACTCGGAAATGAATGAATGAGATGCACCAGTATCAGAAAGGGTACACACAGGTTGAGATATGATATCGAGTGTACCTGAGATCATCCGGGCCTCCGGATCGTCGGTCTTCTTCATCTCATAAATTCGGGGCTTTCCGGCCCCCGAACCGGACGCTCCTGCCTCGATAGCTCTTGGCTCCGCCTTTAGCTCCTGTCGTCTTGAACGACGCTGACTGAGTGGCCTGATTCTGCACCGCTGAATGACCTGGGGCTTGAGATGACGCCGGAGTGGGTTTAGAGTCCCTACGGCAAAAACGGGCCCTATGCCCAGCAATCCCACAGTTATGGCACGTGACAGTCTGCTTCGGACATTTTGTGCTGAAATGTCCCTGTTCTTCACAGTTGAAACAGGTGACGGCTGAACTGGCCGCTCGAGACTGAGATTCCGCGGGTTTAGACGCCAGGGGAGGTCGCTCAGAAAAAGTAGAGCCCGCCCGCGGTTTCTTGAAGGTGGCCTGACTTCCGTCAGACTGATCACGGTTCTTAGACTTCTTGCCAGCAGATGAAGGTTGCTGCTTAGAAATCTCCTTAACAGTAAGCTCGTAAGTGAGAGCTTTCTCAATGAACTCGGCCAGAGTGGTACAGTTATGATTAAGCAACTGAAGTCTCATACGGGGTTTCAGCCTCTTGCTGAAATACTTGATCTTGTCCGCTTCGGAGCGAACGATAGATGAGGCGAACGGAAGAAGTTCCTGAAATTTCTCGGCACTGGCGAGAACATCCGCGTCTGACGAAGGGTCGGGAGTGAGTAACTCTGGAAGCTTGGCCTCTCTGAGTGGGGCCGGATAATACCTCTCCATCATGAGAGTCTTGAACTGATCCCAAGTACATGATCCGTCTGTGGGATTCAATGATAACCACCATGAATGAGCGCTCTTACCGAGATAGTAAGCCGCAACTGAAACTTTATGCCCTTCAGGGCAATCCACCATAGCAAATAACTTCTCAAAATGCTCAAGCCAATGAACAATATCCGCCGGCTCAGATGAGCCCTCAAAGGTAGGTGGTCGCTGGTGAGAGATATCGCTAATGATATTGCTTACACCCCTCTCTTGCCTCTGAGGTGGCGGCGGAGGAGCCTGCTGATTTTGATTGACGGAGTTATGCATCGTCTCCATAAACTGAGCCATCTGGGTCATTTGGGCCATCATGCCCTGCATAAAAGCGAGTGGGTCAACCCGGACACCCTCTGACTGAGCCGTGTCCCGGGTACGACTCCCCGACAGTGAATGATCGCGTCCAGGTGAGTGAGTGGCAGCATCACTGCTCGATGAGTTAGCATTATTCCTGGCATTTGCATGTGTATTCGCACGAGTTCTCGGGATTCGGCCCGCTCCACGGCCTCGTCCTCCACGTCCTCTTCCAGCCCTTTCCATACTGAAGTGGAAAGTCATATGATGATTATATATCTCGCGTGAGTATTACATTATGGTTATATTATGAAATGATGAAAATGAGCATACGCGCTCAAATACAGCGATTGCATGAATGATTAGTTGACGTGACATGATTATCTGATGAAGTTACTGAAATGATTATCTTGAATGAGTTAACAAGATTAATGATTCGATCTTCCTGATCAACAACTGAACAATGAAATGAATTGACTGATTAATGAGTTAACTTGACCGTCCTGGTCAAAATGACAATGATGATTGAGGATTGTTAACTGATGAATTATGAATGAATGATTAATGCCAGAAATTATACCATGGCATTAGAAATCTTACAGTTCTTGGTCTGATTGGCTCGGCATTTGCACAGGTCACACGTGACGCGAAAGTCCAATGATACTAGTCCGATGACGATGATTTCAAATGAGACATGACTTGGAGGGTAGTATTCAAAACCACGCTCCGATACCAACTCTGTAACACCCCAAACTAGGCGGATATTACAGTGCCGTGGACCCCCGACTGGGACCCACCAGGCGAATGAAAATGAATGAATTATACAGGTAAATGTAGTACCGAACCACATTACAACATCAATTACTCCGATGAGGAGTTTTATACAACACACCCAGGATGATACTGAATACCAGTATATTTTATATGGAGATAAAATATACAACAATGAGTGAGATGAATATTCAAACGGAATGTCTGCAGCGGAATAAATAAAAGAAACAAAATGACTGAAAAGACTGGGGCCCCCTACTAGTATCACTGGGACTCCTCGCCGTCACCGTGCTCTCCCCGTGCCTTAGCCTTGCCATGACAAAGCAGTATCCCCAACGGGCCGCCATACGTAACAACAATCCTCAAGGGTTGAAAATACACAATCATGATATATCTGAAATTATGAATTATCCCGTCGAAACATACGCAATCAAACATGCTATATGAATCGACTATGAGTACGGCTCAAAGGAATGGCGCCACACTACGTCCGGGATGGAAATTTGTCCGTACACAAGCCACCATCACACGTGGTCTTGTGCCTAATCAGTCTCATGAAGCAATCGACTCGTGTGCACAGTCCAATGTGAGGCCAACAACCATCACACGACATAATTGTGCCCGACATGAAAATCCTACACATTCCAACCGGCACGCCAGTATGACCCGGAATGTCACAATATGGCAAAAGTGACAACGAAAATGAATAATGACTCACCAAGGTTAAATGATGGTGAAATGAATGATAGCTCAATGGAATGATCGGAACCGTCGTTCCTTATGACTGAGGTGATTAATTGACAATGACAAGTTTTGATACGGTTAATACAATGATGAATGAGTTACGATTATGAATGAACAACAACAAAAGGAATGAATATCCTTTTAACCGAGTAAGAATTAACTTACACAATACCGATGAAGAATGTCCTTCCACGAACAACGTCCTAAATGAAAAGTCGGTCGCTCGAACAACCTTGAACATCAATAGTTACCAACAACCGATCAATACACGACTCAAATACGATCATAACCGACCCAAACGTCGATACAACAATATCCGAACTCGTAGATGTACTCTAACGAAAACGTTGAGATACCCGTTGGTTAAAACCAAACCCAAATAATCGAACCAACTCCAACATGATTGATTCAAACCAGCAAAACATTATCAATGACATCAATAATCTCATAGAAATCCACAATCCATGTTTATAATAACGACAATCGGAAATCCCCAAAATAACCGAAGTCAACCCCAAGGGTTCTTGGAATAATTCCGAAAACAACCATTAAATCCATAGGAATATATTTATCCAAGTTAGATAATCCATAACTAACATATTCCAATGATAATCCAAGCTTACACGAAGAAATCGGAAGGAAAACCCAAAAATCCGAAATTCTAGATCCAAGAGATTAATACCTTTGATTCGATGCGATGAAGATGATGAAATGATAATTAATCCGAAAGATGAGCTTGAAGATGTTGATTGACGATTACACCTCGAAGAATCCTCTCCGAATCGCTCGAATTCGCCCAAAACTACCGAAGGAATGAAATGAGATGAATAATGACGAACTCTGACTAAACTGTCCAATTTATAGTCAGTCCAGGTTAGCGTGCGCTAGCCCTTGTGCGTAGCGTGCGCTAACGAGTAATTTGGGTAGTCCAGTACCCACTGTCCGAATACGGTAGCGCGCGCTACGTACCTTCTTGTAGCGTGCGCTACGGCCATACTACTAGCGTGCGCTAAGACCCATTATTAGCGTGCGCTAACGAAATATTGATGCCCAGCACTGGAGTCCAGAAAACTATCTGACCTCTGATCTGACCACGATAGCGTGCGCTACAACCAATGTTTAGCGTGCGCTAATATATCGGTTGCGTACGCTAACAACAACACATAGCGTGCGCTATGAATTAATCCAGTGCAGTCCAGTAGCCACTGGACTCAACCTGATCCGCCCTTAGCGCGCGCTACACCTCATATTAGCGTGCGCTACTTCGACCCACTAGCGCGCGTTACTTACCATTCGTAGCGTGCGCTACTTATAACTCACCTGCACCCGGTACCTTCCGGATCGCAATGTGGTAACCTTAGCGTGCGCTAAAGCTGAGTGGTAGCGTGCGCTACCTATACCCCACTAGCGTACGCTAACAGGAGTATGTAGCGTGCGCTACTCCTCATGCACAGCTCGCAACGAAAATGACAATGATGATAAACACTGCACGAAACTCCAATCAGATTAGTGATGAATGACGATTGATACACGATACAATTACTCTGAATGATGAATACCATGACTGAATATGAGTGACAAATGATCAATAATGAATGAAATTACTGAGTACCAATTACTGAATGATAATCACTGAGTGATAATTACTTAATTACAACTGGGTATTACACATGTAATCTGTGCAAAACTCGATTGCTTCTTCTGCAATATACCTCTCAACAATAGATGCTTCTGGACGAAATGGGTTTTTACTATACCCTTTAAAAATCTTCATGTATCGCTCAATCGGAAACATCTATCGCAAATAAACGGGGCCACACTCTTCAATCTCTCTAACTACATGGACAAGTAAGTGAACCATAATATCAAAAAAAGAAGGAGGAAAATACATCTCCAACTGGCACAAGATAACAACAGCCTCATTTTTCCACTCATCCAAAACCAAAGGATCAATCACTTTGCTACATATAGAATTGAAGAAAAAACACAAGCGAGTTATGGCATTTCTCACTCTTTTAGGCAAGACGTCACGTATAGCCACAGCTAGAAGTTGTTGCATCAAGACATGACAGTCATGAGACTTTAAGCCGGCCAATGTCAGATTTTGCATCGATACAAGACTCTTAATATTCGACGAATAACCTTGTGGCACTTTAGTGCCTTGTAAACAATTACAAAAGCTGATTTTCTCTCTTCTGGATAAAGTATAACATGCCGGGGGAAGATAAGTTCGTTTACCGACTACATGCGGATGCAACTGAGGACGTATACCCATTTCCTCTAAGTCTTGACGAGCCTGGACACCATCCTTTGTTTTGTGTTTAACATTGAGAAGTGTGCCGATCACACTATCGCAAACATTTTTTTCGACATGCATAACATCTATGCAATGTCTAACATCTAGATGTCTCCAGTAAGGGAGATCAAAAAATATTGACCTCTTCTTCCAAATGTTTGTCGTGTGACCTTCTTTTTAGTTTTTCCAAATATAGTATTTATGTTCTTCACACGATCGTACACTTGCTCACCTGTTAAGGGCATCGGCGCAAGTCCATTTTCTGGGAATCCATTAAAAGCTTTTCGCAATCTACGATACGGGTGATGGCGACTGAGAAACCTCCGATGTTGAGTGTAAACTGTTTTATTTCCATGTTTCAGCTGGATGTATCTTGTGTTTTCTTCACATATAGGACATGCATGATGGCCCTTCACACTATATCCACTCAAGTTTCCATATGCAGGAAAGTCATTAATCGTACAAAATAACATTGCACGCAACTTGAAACTTTGCTGGCGGTAACCATCAAACACGTAAATCCCTTCATCCCACATCATTCTCAAGTCATCAATCAACGGACTTAGATAAACATCTATGTCATTTCCTGGTTGTTTTGGTCCTGAAATCATCATTGACAACATAACGTACTTCCGTTTCATACATAACCAATGAGGTAGATTATATATCACAAGTAAAACAGGCCAAGAGCTATGCTTGGTGCTTAAGTTACCGAACGGATTCATTCCATATGTGGAAAGTCCAAGCCTAAGGTTTCTTGCGTCACTCCCGAAATCTGGAAATAAATGATCTATTTTCTTCCATTGTGCAGCATCAGTTGGACGACGAATTAGCCCGTCGCATTTTCTCTCATTTGCGTGCCATGTGAGATTATTTGCATCATCTCTATTAGCAAACAATCACTTGAACCTTGGAACAATCGAAAGATACCATAACACCTTCGCGGGAGGTCCTTGTTGTGTGTTCTCTCCATCATTCTTCACTTTGTATCGTGATACCCCACACCTAGGACACTTATGCAATTCTTCAAACTCTTTTCTGTACAGTATGCAATCATTGGGACAAGCGTGTATTTTTTTATACTCCATACCCATCGGACACAAAACCTTCTTCGCCTCATAGGTACGCTTAGGCAATGTATTGCCTGTTGGTAGCATCTCATTCATCAACTGGAGCAATTCGGTGAAACTTTTGTCACTCCACCCATTTATTGCCTTCAAATTAACCAGCTTCAACACGGCAGATAGACGTGTGAAATTTTCACACCCCAGATACAATGGAGTCTCTGAATCACTTTTCAACGCATCATAAACATGATCTCTTTGAAATGATTCTTGTCCGACATCACGAATCATTTCTTCAAATTGATCACCATCTATATCTACATGAGTGTTTCCAGTTGGAACATCTACTATTTCGCCATGCCATATCCACACCGTATAGTTGGTGTTTATCCCCTCACAAACAATATGTTCACGAATTGTGTCAGCCTCATGTCGTCTCCCATTCATACACTTCACACAAGGGCAAAAGTATCGTTCATCGGGTTCCAAGCGATGTTGTCGAGCAAATTTAAGAAATTTCTCAATTCCATTGTCATACTCTGCACTCGCACGACTTGCATTCATCCAACTTCGATCCATTTCTTCTTTTCTGTTACACATACTATGTTCATCAATTTTCTATTGTTTTGTATAAAGGGGAAGAATTTCATTTCTATATGATTACTACCTTTTTGAAAATTGTTTTGACAGAGAGAATGACAAAGGTATGGTAGTCCTATAATTGTTGTTTAAAATAGAAACATGAACGATGGTTGTCAAAATAGAATTAACTGTATACTACGTCAACTTATGGCTTTGTCAAGATTGCTAACTCTATCTGCACGAACTGTTGGGAGAAGATCCTTAAGACGAAAGTTAACATCTATCCCAAAGAAAGAAGATCCTTAAGAAGTTGACCAAAGCTATCCCAAAATAATTCGTGTTCCACAAAATAGTGTTGTCAAAAGCAACACACATAATTAAACACGCACACTAAACTAAATCGATTAAATTATACGACAAACAAGAAGAAAATAACATGCAAAACTACATTACACACAAACAATACACACAACACAAACAAACACGATACACACACACACACACACTGCCACACACAATACACACACACTGCCACACACACACACACAATACACACACACACTGCCACACACAATACACACACACTGCACGCACACACACTGCCACACCTATACATGCACATAGACACACAACACACACATTAAACATCACACAACAATCCTTAAAAGACTAGATAAAATTACCAAATAGGAACAAAGAAGAGAGTTCGGAATAATTACCAAATAATTCGCGGTGGTCGATTGCGAAAGGCCAAGGAGGTTGCGGGGGTCGCGAGGTCGCCGGAGTTCGCGGGGGTCACAAGGTCGCCGGAGGTCGCGGGGGTCACGAGGTTGCCGGAGGTCGCGGGTCGCCTGTGAAAAGTTGCGGAGTCAAGCGTAGGAAGAAAGAAAGGAAAAAAGAAGAAAGAAAGAAAGAAAGAAAGAAAGAAACGGGGTGTAATTAAATGGAAGATTAACAGCGGTTTTCAAGTAACCGCTGTTAGAAGAGGAAAACGAATGGCGGTTTTAAAGTAACTGCCGTAAAATATGAAAAATTAACGGCGGTTTCTTAATAACCACCGTTAATTGGCGGGTTTTAACAGCGGTTTGCTAGAAACCGCCGTTAACTGTCTTAATTTAACAGCGGTTTCTGTAATAACCGTTGTTAATTTTTCATAATATTTACTGAACATCAAGCACAAATTTAATAAATGTTTTACGATAACCGCTGTTAATTGTCCGCTGTTAAATGGGTATTTTGTAGTAGTGTCAGCTTTTCAATATCCAGTGTTGTCATTAGCCTTTTGTTTTTCTAAGCCTATTATAAGGGGGAAGAGTGTACTGAAGAGTTGTAGTACGAGTTGGCAAGTTTACTGAGACCCTCCTATCCGTGTATGCTTGTAATCGTTGTTGCCTATTGTAATCATTCATTGTATTAATACAAATTGATTTTCATCTTCAATTTTGTTGTGCCACTAAAACACCTCGGCGTGATTGCGTCGCTTTAGCACCAACTCTCGAACGAGTTAGGCGGACGTAGTCGGGTAAATTAACTACTAGCCGCACGGTGCGCGTACAGTCTATAGAAACTATAAGCGCCCCGTGACACCAAGGCACGGGACGATGCCGAGGGTGATGGGACATCAATGGTGCTTCAAGTGTTGAACTCAGCCATAGGGATGGCATCGCGGGACGGAGCACCGCTTGAGGGAAACTTGATGTATGCGACAGGACTGATCAATGGGAAACCCGTCAAGGCGTTGGTCGACACAGGGGCCGATTAAAACTACATTGACGAGGCTGAAGCACAGAGTTTGGGGCTTCAGGTCATCGAGGGATGGGGCTGGATGAAGTCGAATAATGCACCACCCGTTCGGGTTACAGGGGTTGCCAATGGGGTGCGACTAAAGATTGGCATGTGGGAACCCTGCGTGCACTTCAAGGTGACGAGTGTGGATGTTCGGGACCTAATATTGGGCATGGACTTCCTGAGGAAGAATAAGGTTGGCCTGGTTCTGCATCAGAGGGCGCTGTACGTGTGTGATCAAGATAAGCCGCAGGTAATACACTTGACCATAGAGCCTTCGGGACGAGCTATGACGACACTCAAGTACGTGAGGAAGCTTCAGGAGGAGCCGTCTTACCACCTTGGAGCAGTTCGGTTCATCGAGGGGCCGCCACATCGACGAGGACATCGACGAAATGGGCAGGGGAGAATGTCACGGCCGACAGTTGACAACGAGACATGGGTGCACAGACGGTCGCACAGGGTGCCGAGGGACCGGCACAAGCAGGACGCCATGGATGGCATCGGGCTGCATGTGGATAGTCAGCCTTCAGGACGGCGTGATCGAATGAAGAATCACGCGTTGAAACCATGGGAGCACGGACGCCGCTGTGGGAAGCGGATCGCCCAAGGGGCATTCCAGACTGGACATGTTCGGGACTGTCCGGCAGCGGAGGGGGCGCGGGCAAGGCCGGACGAGAAACGGTCGTGTGGGACAAGGCACGACGGGACAAGGCCGAGTCGGGGAATAAGACTCGAGCTGGGCAGCCGGACGCGGGCGTGGGATGCCGGGCGCGGCCGACGTGCGCGGGCGCGGGCGCGGGGGGCGAGAGAGACCCTCCCCCCCTATAATAGGCTTAGACGGAAAAAGCCTTGTGAGGGCAGTGGACATTGAAAGCTGTGGAGTCACTCAGCAGGTAAGACTCGACCGGAAGTAGCTAGAAGCGGACCGGCTTGGTCCAGGATGTTCGGGAAGAGTCTGCAACATTGCAGAGACGGGCCCAGATCGGTCGGTCACCAGGGGTCGATCGGTCGGTCACCAGGGGTCGATCGCCGAGTACCGAGAGACGATCGCCTTAGATGTCGATCGCTCGGCACCGGGACTTGTCCTGGGACCTTCGGTCGGTCGATCAGCCTCAGCTGCTGGGATCTGGCTCGGTCGCCCGGTCTCTGAGGCGATCACCTGTCGAGATGTATAATTCTCGACACAACACTAACGATCATGGATTTTGATTTTTTAATATTTACAGGTTGTCCGATACTTGGATCGATACGTTCCTAGCATAAAATGAAGGACTTAAAAGGAAAAGATTTCAAAATAAATTATAAGGATCATTTTTAAAATTTATGAAAGTGATTTCGAAAAGTTCCAACGATTTTGATACGATAAATTTCATTACAAAACACTTATATTGCAAAAATAATATTAAATTAATTTATTATTATTATCGAAAATCCGTTCCGAGCATATCGAAGATTTAACTCCGTCGAGTCCGGAACAGGTCGGAAAATCGAATTTGGAGACAGGGAAGGGGTCGAACCGGCCTAGCCAATTTGACGGACATCTGCTGGTCACCACCGGACACGCCTACCGAAAGCTGCCGGTCACGGCCGACAGAAGTTTCTCGGCGCTGTCCGGATAAGGCTGTCTGGATAAGGTCGGTCACGACCGACAGAAGCTTCTCAGCCAGATGCCCGGATTTACCTGAGGAGTACCTGGAAGTGTTGTGAAACTATTCCATGTTCCGTAAGGAACTCGTCAAACTCCATACTCATATACTCGCCACCTCGGTCCGACCGAAGTACTTTGATATGATTACCTGTTTGTTTCTCGACTAGGGCCTTGAATTCCTGGAATTTCTCAAAGGCCTTGGATTATTGTTTCATTAAGTATACATAACCATACCTAGTATGATCATCTATAAACGTAATGAAATATTGATATCCGTCACGTGCTGCTTCCAAAGCACCACATACGTCAGTATGAATTAATCCCACTTTATCAGCGTCTCTTTCAAATGTCCCTGTCAAGGGGGACTTAGTCATTTTGCCTTTAAGGTAAGATTCACAAGTAGGAAAGGGATCTGATCCCAATGGACCCATAAGTCCATCTTTTTCCATCTTGTAAACCTTGGTCTGACCAACATGACCAAGTCTAAGATGCCATTTCAAAACTTGATTGGTTTCATCCCTACCACGTTTTCTAGTCATAGTATTCACAACTACTTTGTTGCTGAGATTTAGATGATACAATCCATTCAACAATGTAGCAGTACCCACTAGTTTATTTCTAAAATAAATTTTGCAGGAACCATCACCAATGAAAAATGAAAAGCCTTTTCGGTCCATGACTGGAATGGATACAATGTTTTTGTGCCCCTTCGGCAAACCAAGTACATCTTCTGAAGTCAAAACAAAGCCGGATTCTAAACCCAAAAGAAGTGATCCTATGTCGGTCGCCTCGACACTATGCCCGCTTCCGACTGTGATCATAACTTCTCCAGCTCCAAGCTTCCTACTTTGTTCCAGATCTTGATTCATGGTACAAATATGAGAACTAGCACCAGAATCCAGTATCCAGGAAGTAGAAAATACAGTAGCAGAACAATTTGTTTCCAAAACTAAAAGTTCTGTACCTGAAGTGCCATGAAGAATTGGACAGTCTCTAGCCCAGTGGCCCAGCTCACCACACTTGAGACAAGCATCCTTCTTCTTCTTGTTCTTCGGAACCATCGGGGCCTTGCCCTTACCCTTAAGGTCCTTAACTTGTGGTCCAGTTTGCTTCTTGGTGTTTTTCTTCTTGTTCTTAGACCTCCGAGGTCCAGAAGAAATCACAAGAGCAGACTCCTTCATCCGCGGAGTTTCATCTGAGACTGAGCGGTCACAAGTTTGTTCATTATCCCAGCTAAATTACATGCAATCTCATTGCAGTTGAAGTTCATAACAAACTGTGAGAAGGAATCAGGGAGAGACTGTAGGATAAGGTCGGTTTGGAGAGAAGTATCCATTTTAAAATCAAGAGCCTCCAATCTCTCGATCATGGATATCATTTTGAGGATGTGTTCCCCAACCTTCTCACCTTCCTTCATCCTTGCACCGAACAGTTGCTTGGATATCTCATATCTAGCGATTCACTTTGTGCTCACCATAAAGTTCGGTTAAGTGAGATAGAATCTGCCTAGCAGAAGTCATTTTCTCATGAGCTCTCTGAAGCTCATTAGACATGGAATCCATCATATAAGCATGGACTTTCACGTCATCCTTAATCCACTTTTCGTGGTTTTCAATCTCTTCCTGATTGGCTCGGGTCCACACAGGAGGCGCCGGAATGTCCGTCTCCAAGATGTATCCCAGTGCCTCTATACTGAGGACAATCATCAGATTGCGGAGCCAATCCACAAAGTTAGGTCCCATTAAGGTGTTCTTTTCGAGTAGAATTGCGAGTGGATTCATTGTCATATTTGAGATTTGTCTGCATTAAGTATAACAGATTAATTAGTGACTCATTAAATTATGTTCTAAGTATAGAATTAAGGTCTTTTCTATTCTTGTTACCCAGCTCCCACTATTTTATCGGAATAACGCACTCCCATGTGAAATCCGGAAGTATCGTCGCTCTACTTCATAGTGGTGATCGAGTTCCTTATAAATCATAATAGAGGGAAACCGAACAGGTTTCTAGTCTATTAATTTTCATAAAGTGATGTCCAACACCAACCCATCTAATGGATGATTCGATCTTCTTTTTCCCCTTGTTCATTCCCCTCAACCTATACGGTTTCTATGGTTCGTGAACAGGTTAAGTTTATACCATCGACGCAAATCAGTTTCACAATTGAATCTTATCCGGCAACCTATCAGGTTTCTAGGGATAAAATTTGCTCCAACCGAAGGCATCCAATGCGCTCCCGGTAATTTATCCGTCCTCCCCGAACGACTACCCCGATAACTCGGAAGCATAGCACATCCGGTTTGGATTTCAATTTCCCGAAAACTCGATGGAGGGAAGGAAAACCTTGAAACCTTATAAACTTAATAAATTATCGTGGGAGAATTTTCGCAATTAGCGTTACACTTTGCACATTAATCGTTTAAGCGCGTTTGTGGCATTCATACAATATGAAACAACCATTCACAACCTAATTGCTACCAACATGTGGTTCATGGACCGTTCCTAGAAAACAAAAACTCCGTAATCTAATTACAAGTCTTCGTCTTGAATCTTCGTCTTCTCGAAATGGATCTTCCTCCGGTCTTCGTCATTACATATAAATTTTACATTGAATTTTGCATCCTAGATACAAATATTTCTAGTAAAATAAATAGGCTCAAAACGGCTTTTACAACCCAATCGAATAAAACGAACGATTCAAAACTAAGTCCACGAACCACATCCCCATTCAAAAAGCATTCATCCAATAAATACTATATAAATGGAAAGCGTAGAGATACATTGATCCAATCAATAATACGAACCGATCCAATCGATTCACACAATTGGTAATATGATAACGTTCAAAATAATTCGGTCGACCATAAATATTCCAATTAATCAAATTCCCCTTATAAAATGAAATACCATAAATCATTTTAATTATATTAAATCCAATTTAACATGAGGGAGATTAATTTTCAAGAATACACGAAAAAATCGAGCCGGGGCGAAAAAGGCCTGCCATGGCCGAGTCATCACTGGGCAAGATGCCGGCAGACAGCTGCATGGCCGAGTCACGCCGCAGCCGGTGCCGGCTGCCCGGCAGCCACTGGCCGCGGCCCCGGTCTGATGGCTGCCTGTGCCGGCCGCACAGCCCCTGGGCCGCGGCCTCCGAGCCCTGGGTCGCGGCACCTTGCTCCCGGACCCCTCCCGGACCGTCCAACGGCATTTCGGGGCTAGTTTTTCGACCGGATATCCAATATCTTTATTCTCCAACATTCATATCTTCAATATAAATCATATTTCCAAGAAATTAAGATTTATATTTCGACATAAACTTACGAAAAATATAACTACAACAAACGTAAAAACATATACCACGATTATGACTAAAATGATTCCAAATCATTCACCATCTAATCGAGCATTCCAAATGCCAATATCGTATATACGATCGCAAGACCTACGCTCCGATACCACTGTTGGGATTCGGTGCCTAAAACGAAGGCCCAGCGGAAGCGGTAAAACAAAAATTAATTCGATCCGAATCCCTACGAAGATCGATCGAGCTACGTATATACGAATATAAAAAACGAATAGCAAGAGTCGTAAGAAACTAACCCTCGAAGTCCGTTGATTAAATGTTAACCTTCTCTTGAGCTATTCCCCAAGCTTTGATTGATCTCTACGAATCCAATCCGCTCCAAGCTCTTGAACGATCCAACGCCGAAAGCACCGCGTCTCTACTTGCCACATGCCGGAAAAACGATCGGAACAAAAACACTTGATTAACCTCTAAGGTTACGGCTAGAATCAAGTGATGAAGCTTTTATTATTACACTCTAAGTGTATAATATATCTCTCAACAATTTTTTCTCTAAGAAAATGTGAATGATGGAAGAACACAAAACAAAGTTTCTCTTCCCACATACTACAATGATGCTGCCATGAATTAGTTGGTAGGAGGTGAGAAGGAGAGTTTTTATTTTGGTCTTAATAATCATTCACAAGATAAGATTACACCCACAAAATCACCTTTAACCTTATAATAAGATATATGAAATCTCATATGTCAAAAGTCTTCCAACAAGAAAACAAGACAATGATCAAGGTAGGAAATCAAGGTGGGGGCCGGCCTCTAGAAGAAATCGGACGAGTTCGGTTCGTTTCGGACTCCCGAGAGTCCAAACAGATAAACTCCAAATCCGTTTCAATGTATTTATATTGTTTAATTAATCCAATTAATTAAACATATCAAATACAAAATAACATAATTAATTTCTCCAAGAAATAATTATATTCATGAATTAAATTAATCACCCAGTAATTTATTTAATCCATTAGGCCGTAAATCAATTTATCCAATAAATCGATTTACACATCCAATGTCTCAAATTAGATATCCAATATCTAATATTCATAATGAGAGATAAAGCTCGATTCATTCCGTCGTCAATCCTAATGCGCGACTCGGTAGGTCCGTCTCAGTCAGTAATGGGAGGAACCAAAGAGTAGTGGCACCGCCTAGCCAGCCTGGTGGCCTACACTGTACCCCGACTAAGAACGAATGATTGGGATCATTAAAGAACCATTCTGTCGTGAATACCAGTATACTATAAACCCTTATTTCAAATGTCCCGATCAAGTTATGGGGTCACGGTCAGTCAAACCCCATCTGTACTTGACGCTATGCATGCGTTAATGCAAATCGAGATCATCGAGCTCTCGTGTATCTAATACAGCTAGCTCCAATTCTTTGGCCAAAGACTTATGATCTCATCTGCCAATAACCGCATAGGACATACCCGTTCACTAACAGGAGAAAGAATTATATCTTGGTATTCCGTAGGACCTGCTACTTGCCCGTCAAGATGCACGTCGAGGTTGACCTACTCTACTGAAAATCTTGACGTCACAAGCAGATCCCTACTAAATCCTCAAGTCGAAGGTTCACGAATACCTATCACAACCTTTCGATTCCATCATTGACTGTCCCAGAGTGAAATCCGTGTGACGAATCGAGGATGAGTCGGTTCGAGTATACTAATCTAATTAGCATACCTATAACGTGTGTTCCCACTAACCATTAGTGTTCGACAAGCACTCTCCTTGTCAAAGAACATGTCATACAAGTCTTCACATAAACTTAACGCCCAGTCAAGTTTCATCGACTTGCGAACGATTAAGTATTTGAGCTATAAACCTTTCCAGTGCCAACCCCCTTATCCAATAAGGAGTGGAACGTTTTGCTCTCAAATACACGGACTAGTTTCTACATGTATATTTATGAGTTAGGAATGCCAGTAACTACCATTAAATAAAGAAACATTCATTGCCTTATATAATTGATTTACATAATTACAAGTGCAATGCCCTCACTCAACATCCTCTGAGTGGCATTCGAAGGCATATGCCTAACAGATGCAGTTTTTGGTATGCGTTATATGCTAAGCTATCATCTTTCAAATGTTGAAAAACAGTTTCCTTGGGGAAGCCCAAAATACGCACCCTTATAAGAAGGTCGAGCGTGTGCATGGTAGTGTTACACCATGCTTGTGTCGTAATTTTGCCCCTTAGGCATATAACCTTGCCATGTTATGCACTCAATATGATAGATCATTTTGATCGTATCTGGTATAAAATCTCTATGTTGTTAGAGTGTTCGCTATGCTCATATTTGTAAAATTTTGCAAGCGAAATTAAGTGCGTATTAAGCTATTTCCATGGAACGGAATATTTTTGGATTTCGTTTTATAAATACATTGTGACTATGATGAGTATGTCATCACAATCAATGAGCGGTATAATGCTCAAGTTGTTGAATGCCGAATGGCGTTTTCTAGTCACATATGTTCCGTAATAATTGAACCATGTTATGACTCGATGATACATATGCCAAATTGTATCACTCATAGCATCTCATTATGATTTGTGAGAAATAAAATCTTATGCATCACTTGTATTGAAAATGTGAAAGAAAAAATATTCATGAGTCAATATGGTCTGGCTTGAATCGGTTTGTGTAACTAGAAGATGTATTGGGACATTGACACATTTAGGCTTTAATAGTCCGGAGTTTGGACAGTTTGATGATCCATATACCACGGTATTGTCATGGACATCATTTTCTTTGAACAAAGAAACTAGTTGGATCAAAGACACCAAAGTACGTTGGTGGAGTCGTGAGCAGGGCTCATGACCGATGATGATAGTTATGTCATCTGCGTCTTGTTTTCATAAACATGTGTCACGCTAAAGACCCCCCCCCAATGATCCTTCTTAGCCATGTTCATTGATTAAAGCCTATTCTTTGGCACGATTAGGAGATGACACCCTCCTATGCTAAAGAGAATAATATAGCGACTCGCATAAGCATGGTGCTGAGTCCTCCCTTTTCACCGAGTCCTTATACATACATGATCATAAGTATTAGCCTGGGTGGCTTATGATGCTATGATGGTGTTCACAAATGGTCATACTCAAGTGATAACATTTATATGTTCCTTTGACAATGATTGATAAGTTTATGAAACCTGAGTTATGGTTGTCCAACTTGCGGACCAGCCATTGTAAAGGTCGGTTCACCCACTTTTTAGACCAAGTCTTAAAGTGAAATTTTAACGAGTACTTCCTAACATCCAAGGATACCTTCTCACAAATTTCGGTGCCATTTGGATACTTGGAAGGAGGTGAACCACTTAAATGAAGTTTTCACATACCACCAGCCGTCCTATCAACTAGTTCGATGTCATTTCGACCGATTTTTGACCACAAGGTTGATGGTTTTGGAATCCTAAACACTCGTTTATACATGCTCACGAAATTTTGAGGTATTTAGGGCTGGTTAAGGGAGTGAACTCTTCAAGAAAGCACTAGAGGTTCGATAAAACCAATGGCCTATCATCGGTTCAATCGTTTCTTTATGTTCGATCCCGGTGGTGCATGGTGGCGGTTTTGTTAGATTCTCAAGACCAGTAGCTACGGTTATGTAGCATAGGTCAGCATGTCCTATTCACCTATACCTATAATCATTCAAATGCTTAGTTACGAGTGTAACAGTATGCATTTTGTTAACTGGATTGTGTTAACACTGAAAACCTTTATCGTCCACATGTTCATGTGCCAAAGTGCGTCACCAAAACGCATTATGACGGGTTATAAATGATGAATATGACATGCGCTTTCACTCATAGTCCACTTAAAAATATACCTTGGCAGACGATCTCGTAAGTCACTTTGATGAGCCAGTCTTCCCGTCGTTAGGGGGAGATGCGAACGATCATGTTCAAGTAGAACGACTTGGAATTGTCGTAGTTTGTCCCTACTGTGTCTCACCAAGTTCCCTAAAGTGACGAGATTAAATACATGCTGCAAACATGTCTGCAAGGATTGTGTCCGGTCATGGACGTTCGTCACCTATAAATAGTGATATGGTAACACCACAAATTGTGGTAGACGGTGTTACTAGGCCGTGGATCTCATCTTGTATTGGGATGCCACTTTGTTCGATAAATACTCTCGCTAAGAATGTATGCGAGTTTGGTACATGAAACCTGATTATCTGATCAAATGAACTCGTCCGTCTCATGTGATTCTGGATTATAGTCATCATTGGGGGATGCCTCAATGAATTCCAATCCATAAAGAGTACTCTATGAATAAAGCCGGTATATGAGGAAGTGGAATGTGAGTTTAATCGAACCACACTTCGTTGAAAATCTACAACGTTGTAGCCTTGGCCTAAAATGGAAACATATGCGATTTCAGTATAAACAAAGTGATAGCCCTTTGTTGATGTGGTGCCGACACTCCAAAGATAAGATCTATCCGTATACTTTGTTAAAGCGAGTGAGAGAAGGAGTTAAACTCACCTCATGGCGCGAGGTTTCTCATGAACGCACTGGAATCTACTACGATGACACGAAACTTAGTTGTGCTATCGTAATGGATGTTATAGCATCCACTATCTTTTCAGTTAGACAGCTTCCCAAAAACTGACGTGCAGCTTGTGGTTAAATATTATCTTAGTGGGGAACTAAGTTAAGTGATAAAAAGATTCTCGTGGTGGATCAGACTCAAATAAAGTGGCTCCTGACCACGGAGCGCGTCGACAAGTGAATGTCGGGAAATCATACTAAGTATATACTTGATTTGGAAGAGATATGAAGCTTTTGCGTGTAAAACTAAGGGTTTATAGTGATGTACTCTTGTGAGACTAAGAGATTCCGCTAAATCCAAAGTTAAGAATGAAAGGATCTTGGGGACACTTGATGATGCGTATTCATCAATCGGTTTAAGTCAATCTAAGGGACGGTTTCCCTAAGAGACGATAAAGTAATGCCTATATGATTCCCAATGATTAGTCGAAGTTATCATAAGACTTGGCTCATTTAAGTGATGATGCAATCTTAAGAGAAAAGTACGGTATTATGTACTCATGTTTGACTCGATGTACTCATTCGTAATAATCCGGTAAAGCCACTGTGATGATGGCCTAGGATGCGCTCACGGAATGTCTGTGATTGACAAGAAGCTTGAAGCTCGCTCTATCTCGATAAAAAAGGACACTTGAAAACTGATACCCGAATCTGCCCAGAATGTGTTGGTCTATATCCCATATGACCTACAGGGCAGCTCACTTGCTGGAAAATGGTGAAATTGGTGTCATTGGAAAGGTTTGTGTCTACTTTCCAAGAAAACCAACCATTTGATCACATCCATCATGTTGAGTGACATATGACTATTGTTGCAAAGTAGGACAAGATATGTCCGGTAATTTGCTGAGTCAACTTTGATAGAACTTTGTGATCTGCTCAGATCGATCTAGGTTACGTACTACATGTGAATGAAAAGCTATGAGTGTCTAGTTTTCATAAGTTCTTACAGTTTCGTTGATGCCTATTGAATCGAAGAAGTTATGACTGATTTAGTGCATTGTAATATCCTAGAATTTCACTATGATTTTTTCGCATTATTTTATCTGGGATGTACTGTACAGAGTGGGACCGACATGATATGAGTGGATAATTTTGGAAACTGTGACAGCCGTGCCAGTATGTCTATCGAGGTTATTTTGATTCTAGGATATTACATGCTTGGTGTGTTTTTCTATGTCGGATATACTGTTTGAGTATTTGTACAATTGCCGTACTTGGTCGACATTTGTATTCGAGGTATCGTGCATCAAAAGTATCGTATGAAAATAATATCGGAACGAGCATATGTATTCAGTATGTCGCGTCAGTATATTGAGATGACAGACAGGAGCAAGATGGCTAAGTATGAAAGCCATTACGTACGTTATATGTTGGAGATTACGTACGTAGCTAAGTAATCTTAACGTACGTTAAGCTACGTACATTACGTACGTTAAGAATGGAATCAGCGGGTCCGAGCTATGGTCGGCAGGTGGGCCCGGTGTCGGCTGCTTTCGGCGCAGGATGTGGACAGGCAAGTCAACCCCGGCATTAAGTACGCTATGCATGGCATATTACGTACGTAATATGGGTTGATACTGTAGCAAGTCAACCGCTACATTACGTATGCTACGGTGATGGTATTACGTACGTAACGCAAGGTGCAAAATAGTACAGATTACCCTGGATGACGATTACGTACGCTATATAGGACATATAGCGTACGTTAAAGGCCTTAAGTACGTTAACTTTGGGACCTAACGTACGTAACAAGATGCACAGTTTATAAAATAAGAACGGGACTTTCATTTCCTCACGAAAGGAAACACATTTCCTCTTCCCCAGCTCATCCCTCTCCACTCTCAAACCTATTTCAGACCCTCATACCCTTGTTAAGACTTTGATAAGGATGATCGGAAGCTTGAAACTTGGAGTTCTTGGAGTTTTGGAAGTGTTTGATTGTGTTATTCATCTTCAAAAAGGTATGTTGATGAACTCTACTACTTGAATTCGGATTTTGATGTTAGTGTTGATGTTCTTCTTCGTATGAAGATGATTATGGTATTGTTGTTACGATTCTTGAGGATATATGAACTATATGTTGAGAGGAAGATGATGATATGTTGGTTTTTGTCTTGAAAATGTTGACTATGATTATAGAATCATGTTGTTCTTGGTGATCTTGGTAGTATTGCTTCGATTCTTGATGTTAGGAGGATCGTATGTTGGAGAATATGATGATACATGCCTTGGAGTATGGATTAGATGATGGTTAGATGTTAGAACACATTGAATTACATCGTTTTGTTGGCTTCAAACGTGATTATGGATTAATTCATGTTCTTGAAGAATTCTTGAATGATATATGTCCGTAAATTGGAAGGATTACGATTAATTTTGGTATATGATTATTCATGATGATAGCCGTAATTTTATTCCTATGAATTTGCACGAATGAGCCGTGTAAATCCGAATTTAAGATTGAAGTCGGAACCAAGAATGTTGTAGACGTTGATAGAATTATTGATTATCGAAGTTCGGCTTGTATTCGTATTGATAAGAGTTGATATGGT
Organism: Orobanche coerulescens; assembly: GCA_033398695.1. Taxonomy (NCBI): domain Eukaryota; kingdom Viridiplantae; phylum Streptophyta; class Magnoliopsida; order Lamiales; family Orobanchaceae; genus Orobanche; species Orobanche coerulescens. The sequence continues at coordinate 123,389,901 of CM065802.1, read as the reverse complement.
TTGATTTCGTACAATCGAGATACCGTTGAGTTTTATTGGTTGATTATACCGGTTGTTGATTGTTATCGAACGTATCGTTGATTGATTATTGTATTAGGTTGCATTAGGTGATCGTTGATATTAATCGTTATGCTGCGGTGAGTCGGGGCTGCGGAGCTTGTAGATGAAGACGACGGGACTAGTAACAACTTCATCATATCAGTATCGAGGCAAGTTACGCTTGCTCAATTCATAATGTTAATAAATGATTTCGTTTTCATTTCATTTATGATTCATATAGCAATGGTATTATGGAATATATGAATTGTCGGAATGGTGGTATGTAAAATAAATCATAATGTATATGATTTTAAGGATGTCTAGTGGAAATGGGAACGTGAATTATAATTTGGTCTATTGCATGAGAAGTTGGATATCAAGGTTAGTTATCGTGTCGATGTTGAACTCGGGATGGTGGTTTGGTATTAGTTATGGACTGTACTTCATTTTGGATTGTCGGATAAACCGTGTATTCGTTCAGGGCAGTTGGTCGTGGAAAGGTTGGCGTCTCCAGCTTGAGGTAAATTAATATTGTTAGATTATGATAATCATCATGTTGCATTATTACATGTGTGTGTTGATATTCCATGCGGTGAATGTGCACCATTGTTTGTTATGTTTTGTGAAGTGCTCTCTATTTGAGCCGTAACATGTGGGGCCGATGTGTCGGGGATAAAACCTGTATGGTACCCGAATGGAAATGTGTTAGGGGATAAGACCTAAATGGCACCTATGTCCGGAGTATTCCTGAGTAGATGCTTCCGTGACCCTCGGCTGCTGCCTTGGGAGTTTATATGCTATTGTCCGGAGTATTCCTGAGTAGATGCTTCCGTGACCCTTGGATGCTGCCTTGGGAGTTTATGTGTTATTACTATATGCATTGTTGAGCATGCTGTGAACTGTTATCTGACGGAATACGACATTGTGGTCGTGTCGGTCTTTCATGATCGAGTTATTGTTGCCCTCTTGGGAAATCTTCTGATCCTTATTGGATATACGTTTCTTTGAGGTTGGTTGTCATGTTGTATCATGGCATATATGGGTCAGATACATTCTGATGGTTCATGTGTAAGATTTTCGGGACGGGCACGTGTAGCATGTGTTGGTTTCGACCTCATATTGAACCGTGCACACAAGACGTACTTCGTGAGGCTGATTAGGTACGAGACCAGACGTGTATTGATCAATACCCGTGGTTGGCTTGTACACGGACACATGTCCGGATCGAGCGTATCGTGACGTCCATCTTGAGTCTTACTGATTGGTCGTTCACAGTCCATGTATAATCGTATCTGTTCGGAATTCGGGTTGTCTTTGTAATTCCGTATATATAATCCGTTATGGTTGACGATTTTATTCTCTCGTGTATCTGTCGCCATTGAACCTTTATTAATCTCGTTCGGAGTTACCATATCGATGGTCAACTCAGTTGATATCGATTCTTTATTAATCTCGTTGGAGTTCACCCTGTCATTGGTAATCTCGTTCGTTATTGATCCTTATTGATTCCGTCTGGGAGTTGTCCCACCGTTGGTATTCTTGGTTATTAGTCCTTGATTAATGTTATTGGAGTTTACCGTGTCATCGGTATTCTCGGTTGTCGATTCCTTATTGTTCTTGTTGGAGTTTACCGTAACGTTGGTATTCTCGGTTGTTGGTCCTTATTGATCTTGCTAGAGTTTACTGTGTCGTCAGTATTCTCGGTTGTTGACCCTTTATTGATCTATTGGAGTTTATCGTACCGTTGGTTGTCGACTCTTATTGGTCTTGTTGGAGTTTACCGTGTCGTCGGTATTCTTGGCTATTGATTCTTCGTTGATCCTTACCGTGTCGCCGGTATTCTCGGTTGTCCACCTTTTATTGATCTTGTTGGGATTTGCCATATTGCCGGTATTCTCGGTTATTGATTCTTCATTGATCTTGTTGGAGTTACCACATCATGGCATTCTCGTTCGTGGTTGATCCTTTGTCGATCTTGTGTGGAAATATCATGTCATTGATATTTCCGTTGTGATGCATTAATTATTTATCATTATTGATTGTGTAAACATTCATGTTTTGTATTGATATTTGGGACTTGCTATTGTCTCGGAGCAGTTGGATTAGAGGTGTGCCATGTGATATCAGTTTTATCAGGATTGGGATCCGATTATGCGACCCAGCCGATAGAGTTAGTCTTGGCCAGATCATTCTATAATTGAGATATGACAAGTTTGGGAATTTTTATCGTTTCGGTTACAGTACATGTGATTACATTTGAATTCGTTCATTACTCAAGGACACGAGGCGTGGGATATGGTAAGATTTGATTGTTACGGATTGTGACAGGTTGGTAATGCTACTTCGGCAAGATTACGTGGGGAATGTTCTTAATCTGTAGATTACATTGATATGTAATTGTTTTTGTGATGTGATCGTTATCATTGTTGAGTATTATGGCTGACCTCGTCGTGGGCTTTATCTTTTAGGTACTCGGAGTTCGAGCTAGTAGCGGTCGTGAAGGGATGAGCTTTCCGGTGATACTGGCTATGGCGTGATTGTTCGGATTATGTATTCTTTTCTGGTTTTTCTAATTCCGCTGCAAATGTATTTAATTATGTTTTTATCCGCTGCGTGTGTATATTTTAAAATGGCTTTCGGTATTCTTTGAATTGTGTTTTCATCCGCTGTGTGTGTACTATCAAAGGGCCTTTTGGAATTTTTAAACGTTTGTGAAAATGACTTTAGCCTTGTGGGTTCCAATGTAGGGCCCACGGCGCTGTAATATTCCCGTATGTTTTTGGGGGTGTTACAGAAGATGGTATCGGAGCTTGGGTTTCGTAAAACCCGGGCGTGTGTGTTATGTAGCTCTACCGGTGCGGTAGTAGCGTGACTTTTGAAAATGATTTTATGACTTTTGAGTCAAACCGATTTTGGAGGTTTCAAAATTTTTGAAATATTTTCAAATTGCTGTATTTGCGATGCCGGTGTGTTGTTAGTGTGTTGAGACTTTGAATGGGAGTTGTATGCTGGTATCACGGAAGATCATCGACTTCACGGACCTGTAAGTATGTTCTTTTAGTTATTACAGTTTTGATGATGATTATTTGAGTATGGTGTCGTGATTTTGAGATATTTCGGGATTGAGATACTGATTATGACAGGTGTTGAGTTTCGAGGACGAAACTTATTTAAGTGGGTGTATATGTAATATCCTAGAATTTCACTATGATTTTTTTGCATTATTTTATCTGGGATGTACTGTACAGAGTGGGACCGACACGATATGAGTGGATAATTTTGGAAACCGTGACAGCCGTGCCAGTATGTCTATCGAGGTTATTTTGATTCTAGGATATTACATGCTTGGTGTGTTTTTCTATGTCGGATATACTGTATGAGTATTTGTACAATTGCCGTACTTGGTCGACAGTTGTATTTGAGGTATCGTGCATCAAAAGTATCGTATGAAAATAATATCGGAACGAGCATATGTATTCAATATGTCGCGTGTACGTATTCAGTATATTGAGATGACAGACAGGAGCAAAATGGCTAAGTATGAAAGCCATTACGTACGTTATATGTTGGAGATTACGTACGTAGCTAAGTAATCTTAACGTACGTTAAGCTGCATACATTACGTACGTTAAGAATGGAATCAGCGGGTCCGAGCTGTGGTCGGCAGGTGGGCCCGGTGTCGGCTGCTTTCGGCGCAGGATGTGGACAGGCGAGTTAACCCCGGCATTACGTGTGCTATGCATGGCATATTACGTACGTAATATGGGTTGATACTGTAGCAAGTCAAGCGCTACATTACGTACGCTACGGTGATGGTATTACATACGTAACGCAAGGTGCAAAATAGTACATATTACCCTGGATGACGATTATGTATGCTATATAGGACATATAGCGTACGGTAAAGGCCTTACGTACGTTAACTTTGGGACCTAACGTACGTAACAAGATGCACAGTTTATAAAATAAGAACGAGACTTTCATTTCCTCACGAAAGGAAACATATTTCCTCTTCCCCAGCTCGTCCCTCTCCACTCTCAAACCCATTTCAGACCCTCATACCCTTGTTAAGACTTTGATAAGGATGATCGGAAGCTTGAAACTTGGAGTTCTTGGAGTTTTGGAAGTGTTTGATTGTGTTATTCATCTTCAAAAAGGTATGTTGATGAACTCTACTCCTTGAATTCAGATTTTGATGTTAGTGTTGATGTTCTTCTTCGTATGAAGATGATTATGGTATTGTTGTTATGATTCTTGAGGATATATGAGCTATATGTTGAAAGGAAGATGATGATATGTTGGTTTTTGCCTTGAAAATGTTGACTATGATTATAGAATCATGTTGTTCTTGGTGATCTTGGTAGTATTGCTTCGATTCTTGATGTTAAGAGGATCGTATGTTGGAGAATATGATGATACATGCCTTGGAGTATGGATTAGATGATGGTTAGATGTTAGAACACATTGAATTACGTCGTTTTGTTGGATTCAAACGTGATTATGGATTAATTCATGTTCTTGAAGAATTCGTGAATGATATATGTCCGTAAATTGGAAGGATTATGATTAATTTTGGTATATGATTATTCATGATGATAGCCGTAATTGTATTCCTATGAATTTGCACGAATGAGCCGTGTAAATCCGAATTTAAGATTGAAGTCGGAACCAAGAATGTTGTAGACGTTGATAGAACTATTGATTATCGAAGTTCGTCTTGTATTCGTATTGATAAGAGTTGATATGGTTTGATTTCGTACGATCGAGATACCGTTGAGTTTGATTGGTTGATTATACCGGTTGTTGATTGTTATCGAACGTATCGTTGATTGATTATTGTATTAGGTTGCATTAGGTGATCGTTGATATTAATCGTTATGCTGCGGTGAATCGGGGCTGTGGAGCTTGAAGATGAAGACGACGGAACTAGTAACAACTTCATCGTATCAGTATCGATGCAAGTTATGCTTGCTCAGTTCATAATGTTAATAAATGATTTCATTTTCATTTCATTTATGATTCATATAGCAATGGTATTATGGAATATATGAATTGTCGGAATGGTGGTATGTAAGATAAATCATAATGTATATGATTTTAAGGATGTCTAGTGGAAATGGGAACGTGAATTATAACTTGGTCTATTGCATGAGAAGTTGGATATCAAGGTTAGTTATCGTGTTGATGTTGAACTCGGTATGGTGGTTTGGTATTAGTTATGGACTGTACTTCATTTTGGATTGTCGGATAAACCGTGTATTCGTTCAGGGCGGTTGGTCGTGGAAAGGTTGGCGTCTCCAGCTTGAGGTAAATTAATATTGTTAGATTATGATAATCATCATGTTTCATTATTACATGTGTGTGTTGATATTCCATGCGGTGAATGTGCACCATTGTTTGTTACGTTTTGTGAAGTGCTCTTTATTTGAGCCGTAATCTGTGGGGCCGATGTGTCGGGGATAAAACCTGTATGGTACCCGAATGGAAATGTGTTAGGGGATAAGACCTAAATGGCACCTATGTCCGGAGTATTCCTGAGTAGATGCTTCCGTGACCCTCGGCTGCTGCCTTGGGAGTTTATATGATATTGTCCGGAGTATTCCTGAGTAGATGCTTCCGTGACCCTTGGCTGCTGCCTTGGGAGTTTATGTGTTATTATTATATGCATTTTTGAGCATGCTGTGAACTGATATCTGACGGAATACGACATTGTGGTCGTGTCGGTCTTTCATGATCGAGTTATTGTTGCCCTCTTGGGAAATCTTCTGATCCTTGTTGGATATACGTTTCTTCGAGGTTGGTTGTCATGTTGTATCGTGGCATATCTGGGTCAGATACGTTCTGATCCTTCATGTGTAGGATTTTTGGGACGGGCAGGTGTAACATGTGTTGGTTTCGACCTCATATTGAACCGTGCACACGAGACGTACTTCGTGAGGCTGATTAGGTACGAGACCAGACGTGTATTGATCAATACCCGTGGTTGGCTTGTACACGGACACATGTCCGGATCGAGCGTATTGTGACGTCCATATTGAGTCTTACTGATTGGTCGTTCACAGTCCATGTATAATCGTATCTGTTTGGAATCCGGGTTGTCTTTGTAATTTCGTATATATAATCCGTTATGGTTGACGATTTTATTCTCTCGTGTATCTGTCGCCATTGAACCTTTATTAATCTCGTTCGGAGTTACCATATCGATGATCAACTCATTTGATATCGATTCTTTATTAATCTCGTTGGAGTTCACCCTGTTATTGGTAATCTCGTTCGTTATTGATCCTTATTGATTCCGTTTGGGAGTTGTCCCACCGTTGGTATTCTTGGTTACTAGTCCTTGATTAATGTTATTGGAGTTTACCCTGTCGTCGGTATTCTCGGTTGTCGATTCCTTATTGTTCTTGTTGGAGTTTACCGTATCGTTGGTATTCTCGGTTGTTGGTCCTTATTGATCTTGCTAGAGTTTACTGTGTCGTCAGTATTCTCGGTTGTTGACCATTTATTGATCTATTGGAGTTTATCGTACCGTTGGTTGTCGACTCTTATTGGTCTTGTTGGAGTTTACCGTGTCGTCGGTATTCTCGGCTATTGATTCTTCGTTAAACTTACCGTGTCGCCGGTATTCTCGGTTGTCCACCTTTTATTGATCTTGTTGGGATTTGCCGTATTGCCGGTATTCTCGGTTATTGATTCTTCATTGATCTTGTTGGAGTTACCACATCATGGCATTCTCGTTCGTGGTTGATCCTTTGTCGATCTTGTGTGGAAATATCATGTCATTGATATTTCCGTTGTGATGCATTAATTGTTTATCATTATTGATTGTGTAAACATTCATGTTTTGTATTGATATTCGGGACTTGCTATTGTCTCGGAACAGTTGGATTACAGGTGTGCCATGTGATATCGGTTTTATCAGGATTGGGATCCGATTGTGCGACCCAGCCGATAGAGTTAGTCTTGGCCAGATCATTCTATAATTGAGATATGACAAGTTTGGGAATTTTTATCGTTTCGGTTACAGTACAGGTGATTACATTTGAATTCGTTCATTACTTAAGGACACGAGGCGTGGGATATGGTAAGATTTGATTGTTACGGATTGTGATAGGTTGGTAATGCTACTTCGGCAAGATTACGTGGGTAATGTTCTTAACCTGTAGATTACATTGATATGTAATTGTTTTTGTGATGTGATCGTTATCATTGTTGAGTATTATGGCTGACCCCGTCGTGGGCTTTATCTTTTAGGTACTCGGAGTTCGAGCTAGTAGCAGTCGTGAAGGGACGAGCTTTCCGGTGATACTGGCTATGGCGTGATTGTTCGGATTGTGTATTCTTTTCTGGTTTCTCTAATTCCGCTGCAAATGTATTTAACTATGTTTTTATCCACTGCGTGTGTATATTTTAAAATGGCTTTCGGTATTCTTTGAATTGTGTTTTCATCCGCTGTGTGTGTACTATCAAAGGGCCTTTTGGCATTTTTAAACGTTTGTGAAAATGACTTTAGCCTTGTGGGTTCCAATGTAGGGCCCACGACGCTGTTATATTCCTGTATGGTTTTGGGGGTGTTACATGCATGGAGGTCAAGACTTTAGAAAACTTGATTTTCGGATAAGTCTTTAGTGACTCTGCACATTGGATGTGTCGCGCTCTTTTTGTCCTTAAACCAAGGTTTATTTTTCCCATTGGGTTTTCACTTGGTAAGGTTTTTAACGAGGCGACTTATGAGAAAATCCATACAATGATGCGTTGTACTTCTGTTCAACTTAAACCAAGAGGTATTTTTCCCATTGGGTTTTTCCTTGCTATAGTTATGAGGGCAACTTGGCATCTGAATCCTATGATTTGAGGTACTCATCAGGGGGAGTCGTCATGTATACATCAGGGGGAGTATACATGACATGTTATCTTGGTGCGTTGCAATCTTTTCCTCATCAAGCCTTTATTTTTCCCATGGGGTATTGTTTTGGCTTGGAATAGGTTTTTACGAAGGCAACATCTTCTGCACCATTGTTGTATTAGTGCTCGATACAGGGGGAGTGTTCCGGGAATTATTATTCCCGTGATGTGTCTTACTTAATACTGGTTGTAGATACATAGATGGAAGGTTCTAGATCCTTCTAGAGGTAGTAGGATCCTATTAGATGTCTTACCTTATCTAGGAATCCTATGTATGGAAGGACTCTCATTGTAATGCCTATATAAAGGCCCCTCTATCAGTGTTATGAATACAATTGATTGACTCTATTTACAATCTTTTTACTTTCTTCTGAAACAATTAAATTATTTTATTATTATTATCAAAAATCCGTTCCGAGCATATCGAAGATTTAACTCCGACGAGTCTGGAACATGTCGAAAAATCGAATTTGGACATTAAGAAGGGGTCGTACCGGCAGAGCCAATTTGACGGACATCTTCCGGTCACCGCCGGACACGCCTACCGACAGCTGCTGGTCACGGCCGACAGAAGTTTCTCGGCGCTGTCCGGATAAGGCTGTCTGGATAAGGTCGGCCACGACCGACAGAAGCTTCTCGGCCAGATGTCCGGATTATGTTGTCCAGCTGTCCGGATAAGGTCGGTCACGACCGACAAAAGCTTCTCGGCCAGCTGTCTGGATAAGGCCTCCAGCTGTCCGAGTAAGGTTGATTTTCAGCCAATTTTGGACCCCCATTTATACATATTAACGGACGTTTTTTTGTACATATCACATATCAATTTGAAGCTCTGGACCTTTACTATAAAATGCCCATAATATATTTCCCTTCAAAAAAATTTAAAGGCTTCCAAAAGCCCGATGAATCAGGAAGCTCAAATCTGACAGTTTTTCAAAGGTGTTTGATAAAAGTCCTCAAAGAGATTTCAGATTTTACATCAAGAATTTATGACCGGAAATAAAAGTGTTACGGTCATCGTTCTGTCGTGTAACATGACGACCCGTGAGGGGTCGAAAGAATGAAAGAAATCCGAGATGAGTCTCACACCGATAAGAATGTTTTATCTGCATTACACAACATGATTTTGACGATTTATAAGGGTTTAATCTCACTGAGTATGCTCGCGTACTCACAGCTCGTCATTTAAGTTTTTCAGGCTAAGGAATCGACCAACGGGACAAGCAGAAGATGAATACGTAGTCCCAACACGATGAAGTTCTAAAGAATAAAAGATGTTGTCGCCGTAATTGTTATTATTTTTACGAAACAATTGATGTTCTTCAACAAATGTAATTTCAACGGACTATGTCCGAATAATTGATTTCCCATGTTTTTGTAAAACTGTACTGATGTTTGAATAAATGAGTTTTATTGAAGATTTACTGACTATTATGCTTCCGCAAATACTCCAAATTTATATAAAAAAAATTTAAGAAAAAATTGAGCTGTGTAACGTTCTTTTTAATTAAGAAAACCAGGGCGTTACAGAATGGTATCGGAGCAAGACCTCTCTCAATACGGTGAGATTTGGGGATGAACCAACCCGAAGCTGGTGAACATGTGACACCCGGGGCCGACGAGGGCGGGAGTGATCGCCGGTGAAATAAAAAAGGGCACGGACAATGAGCGGCTCCGAGAAAGGGGAGTGATCGCCGGTGCAATAAGAAAAAGGGCACGGACAACGAGCGTCTCCTGACAAGGCTTCTAGGCGGAGGGGGACATGACTGAACTGAATTCTCACCAGAACGAGAGGTATTCCACGACTATATGTTAGGAATACTTGTTAGATTTTGATGATGTCATTAATTTAAAATCAAATGTTTATTACTTGGCAAAATGTAAGGAAGAACCAAATGAGTATCTTCCATAGGCCAAAATATGTTAAGTATAACTTGGCAAAATGTAAAGAAGAACCAAATGAGTGTCTTCTGTAGGCCAAAGTTAGTTAAATGAAAATCGGCTAAGTACTAAAGCACACCTAGTCCATCAGAGAAGTACAAATGACTCCAGAGTAGCTCTGGTCAACTAAATTTATCAGAGAAGTTTGACCAGACTGCAGCCGAGGTACCTCAGGGAAGTCACCTGATCAGACAAGTCTCAAACAGTGAACAGCCGAGAGGACCTACCTGCAGAAGATGTAAGCTGCACATCAGCCTACTCAACTACAGCCTAGTACTCCAAGTCCACGTCAGCATGCTTTGAAAAGTCAAATATTACGGAAAGCTCACATGCAACGTGAAGAGACAAATTGGAGTGATTCCCGCTAGAGATATGATTTAATTAAATCATCCTGACCCATCGTGAAGACTTTAATCCTTTTATATTCAAAATATTCGGCGCTCACATGCAGAAGTCCTCACAACGGTCGGAAGATAAAATTAAATAATGGGAATCCAGCCTTGCAACGTTCAGAAAAGATTAAACAATGAAGTCTCCCTCCAACGGACGGATTTGTTCAGATTTGCAATGGCTACAAGGAAGAAGCTCAAAGATCGTGACCTATATATATCCAGAGATTTGAAACTGAGCAATAACAGTGCGAACATACATTCTAGCGATCAAAGCAAACAAAGCAATCTCAAGCAATCAAATAGCATCGTGAAAAGAGCAGATCCAAAAAGTTCATATTTAAGGAAGCTCTTAAGTTGGAGAAGACAAACACTCTTGTCTATAATCTTGAGTACGGGGTACTTCACTGGTTGAAGTAAGAGACTGTAAAGGCATCCGAGGATCGAGGATCAAGAGGTGCAAGGCAGTCAAGTGTGTGTACAACGGCACGGATTTCCACTGGTTGGAAGCTGTTGTATTGTGGTTGAATCACTGTAATATTTATCCAAGTTGAAAATTATAGTGAATTCATCTCCAACTGGTTTGGAGAAAAGTGGATTAGTAGAGGATTACCCCACCTCTGAGACCACTATAAATTGCCTGTGTTATTTACTGTTTTACTGCATCATACTTTAACTGCTGCATACATTGTTAAGTGTTTCATTGAGTTAATCTATATTCGTCATCAGCTGACTTCCGCACTTATCCAAGAACAAACGACTCCAAGTCATTTGTTTGACCATCAGCTGAAGGAACTCACTCTTCGTGAAAAAGAGTTCAAGAGTTTCAACAAGTTTATTCACCCCCCCCCCCCCTCTAGACTTGTTCCTCGACGACTTGTGACCTACAAGTGGTATCAGAGAGGTTGGTTCATTTTTTTCTCACGAACCAGATCTATACTAGATATATATCTTATCTCTCACTTATAATGGAACACATGCACTCTAGACTACCTGTCTTTTCAGTTGACGAGTATGATCTCTAGAAGATAAGAATGCAGGCACACTTATCTTCAATCCATGACGACATGTGGTGCATCATTGAAGATGGTCCATTCATTTTTGAGAAGGACAACACAGCCGAGGAGATCGCAGCTGGGAGGCCCGAAAAGATTCCTAAGAAGAGAACGGAGCTGACCCCCGAAGAGAGAAAGCTGGCCAATCTTGACAACAGGGCCAGAGATGTGTTATACCAAACTCTTGACAAATCCACAATGGTCAAGATCAAAAATTGTAAGAATGCCAAAGAGATTTGGGACACATTAGCTCTAATGTGTGAAGGAACGGAGCTGATCAAGGAAAACAAGTTGTCAATAGCTATCCAAAAGTTTGACAACTTTAAAATGAAGAATGGTGAATCTATAGACCAAGTGGACACAAGGTTCACTGAAATTATCAATGAGATCAACTCCCTGGGTAAAACCTATGACAACAGGGAAATGGCACTTAAGGTCCTCAGATCGCTCAATCCCGAATGGAGCATGAAGGTTGTAGCTATGAGAGAGTCCAAAGACCTGAATAAGATAAAAATTCAGGAGCTGTTCTCGGATCTAAAGGCTTATGAGTTCGAGCTTCCAAGCTCATCCTCAACTGAGCCTGCAGAGAAGGGAATCGCATTTGGCACTGAGTCCCTGCTAAGAGCCTATCTGATGTGAAACCTCCAAATCCACTAGATTTTGAGGAAGAAATGGCTTTCATAATGCAAAGGTTCAGCAATTTCAGAAAGAACTACTCCAAGTATAAGAAAAACTACAAGGAGAATCCAAGAAGGAACCAGAAGGCTGGAAGCTGGAAAGTTGAATGCTACAACTGTCACAAAATAGGACACATTCAAATGGATTATCCCGAGCTCAAGAAGGACGAAACCAAGAAGGAAGTGGGCAGAAAGGAAGACAGAAGAAAAGCTCTCATCGGAGAAGACCAGGAGCATGTCGAATCAAGCGGCGGTTTCTTTTCTGATGAAGACGAGGAGTATGATTGCCTGATGGCAAACTTAGCTGATGAAGAGGTAACCTCTAAACCTACCGGTTCAAATAATAGCTCAGCCATGTCACAAGATATGGATTTACATGAATCGGTAAATCAGTTGTTCAAAGATTTTGAAACACTTAAATCTGCACACCAAGTCAGACAGAGAAGACTCACCTGCAAGATGAGAATAAAAATTAAAAATGATTTCAAAAACTCACCTTAGATTTAAATAAGGTTGAGACAACTACAGTGACTTTAAAACTGTGCAAGTGTCAATACAATTTGAGATAGACCGGCTAAATATCTTACTTAAAGAAAAATCAGCTGCACTTGCTCATGCCAAAGCTGAGTTTACTAAGCTGGCACAGATAAATAAAACTCAGGCGCAGGAAATAACCTCCCTGAAAGCGTCTTCAACTCTGGGCGAATTGTGTAATTATAAAAGGTCATTATATACCAAATCAGGCCTTGGATATGATTCTCACACTCCCTCTAGTTCTGAAACCAAGTTTATCAAGGGAGAAACAATAGTCTCGACTGCTGAGCCTGTGTATAAACCGATATTCAAAAACAGGCAACAACCAAGTCAAACGTCTAGCCGCAATCGAGTTACACTGCATACCCACCTAGACAGCGACTAGGTAGTGGCCTGTGCAAAAGCAAAGGCTTGCACAACATGCCCACTATTACCAACAACTCCCCAAAAATAGATTTCATAATGGGAGGGGCAGATGGAAACCTCAAGGTTATCCTAATTACCAAAATGAACAGTGTGGAGACCACAAAGGTTTAATAAATGGTCTCACTAGATTTAGAAATGGCCCACACTATTTTGAGGAATATCCGTATACAATCCAACCAGAGATTTAGACCTCGACCACGTGCACCTTATAAGGGTTATAATAATAATAATAATAACAATTTCCATAATCCAAGGAGAAATCAATTCTCCAGAAACCAACTAACCCCAAAGGACCCACACAAATTTGGGTACCTAAATCTCGCTTGTTTAATTGCGTAAAGGTGGAAGGACTACAACCACATCTCCTCAAGCTCAAATTTTGGAGGTGAAGAATGGTTTGTAGACTCTGGATGCTCGAGGCATATGACCGGGAACAAGAAGATGCTGACCAAATATATCAAAGAAAGAGGTCCCGATGTAACCTTTGGAGATAGCTCTAGAGGACAGACAAAAGGCTTTGGAGAGCTGCACCGAGGAAACATTGTAATATCCAAAGTTCATTATGTCAAAGGGCTCAAGTACAACCTCCTGAGCCTCAGCCAGTTCTGTGACGAGAATAATCTAGTAGTCTTCACCATCTTGAAGTGTATGGTGATAGACATCTTATCTGGAGAAATAAAGCTACAAGGTTTCCGAAGAAGAGATGTATACATGATTGATTGGAACACAGGGACACCTAACTCCTGTTTTCTATCCAAGACTGTAGATGAGAATGGATGGCTGTGGCACAAAAGACTATGTCACCTGAACTTCAAATCCATCAACAAGATTAGCTCCCAGAAGCTGGTCAGAGGACTTCCAAATGAAGTATTCAAGAAGGAAGCACTGTGTGATGCATGTCAGAAGGGAAAGCAGACTAAGGCATCATTCAAGCCAGTTCAGCCTACAACGCTCACAACAAGGATCTTAGATCTACTCCACATGGATCTATTTGGTCCTCTCAAACCAAGGACTTTGAGCGGCCGAAAGCATGCACTTGTAATAGTAGATGATTATTCAAGGTACACTTGGATCATTTTTCTATTCAAGAAAAGTGAAACCCTGACCAAGTTACCTGAGCTGCTGAGAAGGATCCAGAATGAGAAATCCCTCTCCATAATCAAGATCAGATCAGATAGAGGAGGAGAGTTTCTCAACAAGGCGATAATTGATTTCAAATGATCGAATGGGATCCAAAGATGAGCTCTCTGCAGCCAGACGCCCCACAGAATGGTGTTGCCGAAAGAAGGAATGTAACTCAAGGAAGCAAAGCAAGGTCCATGATTGCGTAATGACCTACCTAAAAGGTTCTCGGGTCAAGTCACAACACACCGCCACACCTGCAGCAGAGTATGATAGTAGGGAGACATGGCAAAACTCCTATGAGGTTTGGTATAATACAACTCCTACCGTTGCTTACTTTCATGTTTTTGGTTGTAAGTGTTTCATCCACAACAACGGTAAAACACAACTAAATGCCTTTGATGCTAAAGCGACGATGGTCTATTTATGGGATATTCCCAAAGAAGCAAGGCATATAGAGTTTTTAACAAAAGAACCTTAGTTGTGGAGGAAACACCCCATGTTGTTTTTGATGAATCTACTGTTGAGTACAGGAAACAACTTGAGCAAATTGAGAACAAGCTCAAGTCAGCAACCCTTGAAGAAGTCATTATACATGACACTGGAATGGTGGACTCACTGCAGATCACTGATGACCCAACTGCGGTGATGAAGACCCAATCACAGATCGACAGATCACCAAACCTATCTCGATCCAGCTTTGCGGAAGAAGACCAAATGAGTCGACAAAGACTCATCTCGCAGCCTGCAACTGCCGCAGATGACAAGGCGGTAGCCGATCCAGCTATGACTGTAATCCAAATTGATGCAGATAACCACGAGCAATCCAACAGGGGAAAACCGAAGAGGACGAGATCCCCAAATGGCTCAAGGATCATCCAATTCAGCAAATTATCGGAAAGTTGACTGATGGAGTCAAGACAAGACAGTCAACTCTACCAGCAGGAATGGCGATGTTCTCATGTTTCATGTCACAAATTGAACCCAAGACGACAGAACAAGCCTTGGAAGATTATTCATGGATTAATGCCATGCAAGAGGAATTGGAGCAGATGGAGAGGAACAAAGTTTGGGAACTAACAGACAGACCTGATCACAAGAAAGTTATAGGCACCAAATGGGTGTATAAAAACAAGAGTGATGAAGACGGGGCTGTTGTTAGGAATAAAGCCAGACTCGTAGCAAAAGGTTATGCACAGTGTGAGGGAATAGATTTTGATGAAACTTATGCACCTGTTGCAAGATTAGAAGCCATCAGACTATTCCTCGCATATGCTGCATTCAAGGACTTTGAAGTCTACCAGATGGATGTAAAAAGTGCGTTTCTGAATGGAATCCTAGAAGAAGAAGTGTATGTAGAGCAACCCCCAGGTTTTGTCAAAGGAGACAAAGTCTATAAGCTGTTGAAAGCTCTGTATGGACTCAAGCAAGCACCGAGAGCATGGTATGAAACACTGTCTGTGTTTCTTGAGAAAAATGGATTTTGCAAGGGAAAAGTGGACAAGACCCTATTCAGAGTGGAACACGAAGGCCACATATTAATAGTTCAGATTTATGTGGATGACATCATATTCGGGTCAACCAATCCAGAACTATGCGAGAAATTCTCCAACCTCATGCAAGGAGAATTTGAGATGAGTATGATGGGAAAGCTTAACTTCTTTATCGGATTACAAGTTAAGCAGATGGAAAAAGGAATTTTCATCAACCAAGCAAAGTATACCAGGGATCTTATCAAGAGATATGGAATGGAATCAGCCAAGCCCGCAAGAATTCCAATGAGCACAATCACTCACCTGGATGCAGACAAGGCAGGCATATCAGTGGACTCAACCCACTACAGAGGACTCATCGGATCTCTTCTGTACCTCACTGCAAGCAGGCCAGAGTGTGTGCAAGATTCCAGTCCAAGCCGAAGCAATCACACCTAGATGCAGCCAATAGAATAATTAAATACATAAAGTCTACAATTAATGTTGGACTATGGTATCCCAAGGATGACAACTCCGAGCTATCAGGATACTCAGATGAGGATTTCGCAGGATGCAAAATCAATAGGAAGAGCACTAGTGGAACGTGTCAATTCCTAGGAACCAGACTGATATCCTGGTTTAGCAAGAAGCAGGTTTCTAACTCCATATCCACTACAGAGTCAGAATACCTAGTCAGCAGTAGTCAAGCAGCATGATTCTATGGATCAGACAACAGTTAAGGGATTATAATATTATTGCCAACGAAGTTCCAATATGGTGTGACAACAATAGTGCTATTGGAATAACCAACAATCCGGTTTTGCACTCAAGGACGAAGCACATTGACGTTAAGCACCATTTCATTCGAGACCATGTGCTTAACAAAAGGGTTAGAGTTGAAAGAGTCAGCACAGACTACCAAATAGCTGACATCTTCACCAAACCCCTGCCAGAAGAAAGATTCCTAGAGCTTAGCAGAGACCTTGGATTACTAGATTGGGAATCTAGTTCTGAAGCAAGTTGAAGGAAGGACGGACACTCAGAATCACCTAAGCCGATGCAAAGTAGAAGACGAAGGCCGACGAAGCAACCTAGGCATGCGAGAATACCAAAGCGAGAAGTCAAACTCACTGCTGCAGAGTGGTCAACAAATAACAAAATCGCATCGACTAAGTTCTCTAAACTGATCTCTAAATTTTTAATTATTATCTGTCACATTTATAAATATTATTTTGGCTAAAATGGCATTTAAAATATACATCTTTATTAGCCAAGTGGCAATTTTAATACACGCGTCAAACGCCTATTTAATGAACCTCTACGGTGGCCAATCAGAATCAATCAAATTTTAAATAGGGCCACCGATTCAAATTTGAAATTCAAAAGAATATCAAAAGGCGTACCACCGTTCAAATTTATAATAAACTAATACAAACGTCTTTTCATCTTCTTTATAAGGAAGAAAACCTTTCACTTTACTCTTTACGCTTACAGAAACCCTAGAACTTACAGAGCAAAAATACACACTAAAAATCCTAAAATCCTTTTTGCAGAAATGGCATCTTTTGAAGGCGTAAACTTGAAGGCGGTGAAGGATCAAGTCATCTTCTCCATGGTCGTCGATTTCGAAGGTCTATTAGAAGCAAATCTAGATGACTTCGATATGCTCAATCTGATCCGGGCGATGAAGCTGAACGGAATCTACCCGTTTCTCGACATTAACCCGTAACATTTGTTCAAGGAAGATGTTGTTGAATTTTATCGTAATGCCTCTCTGATTCAAAGACGGATTAACAGCTCAGTCGGCGGAACCCCTATCACCATAGATCGAGAAAAGATTCGTTCTGTATTCGGGATGAAACATCGCGGTTTGGCGGTCGAAGCTCTTAAACAATCACCCGCCGAAACATGGAAAACGATCAAAGTCGAGAATATACCAGAGAAATTGAAGTTTACAGCAAAGAGGAATGAGTTGAAGAAGATTTATCGAGTTGCTTTAGACATCACCAACAAGATAGTGATGGGGATGGCAGGCAGCTATGACCAACTGTCATCATCCAAATTCATGGTGTTGGGTGCGTTAATTCAAGAAGAAGAAGTTGATTGGGCGGATTATATTTTCAGACAACTTGTTCGCGAGGTGAACAAAGTCGAATGGCTCGAGGATGAGAAGAAATTCAAAACTAAGTTGGCGTTCGGAACGCATCTTAGTTGGTTATTGGACAAAATCGGAGTGGCTAAAGGAAATATTGACCCTTTCCACCCGAACAAGAGGCTAGGTCACATGGACCATGACAAGAAGAAAGTTGGAGTCACTGGGAGAGCAGCCCAGTTGTTGAAGGATTTGCCAGACTCTCCGTATTACCCAAGATACGATTTATCAGAGGAATCAGACCAACCTGCAGCTGAGATCGGAACTGCAGTCGAGTCCGGGAACGAGTCTGACGATACTCCAATTGCCATCCGATTCAAGAGACGGGGACCAGCCCCAGAAGGACCCTCTCACCTGCAGTCATCACCTGAACCCTCTCCTAAGAGGCCTAGGAAGCTGCAGTTCAGCGAGGGAGAGCAGTCTGTGCACCACGCCAGCCCATCAGTTCAGTCATCAATCCATCCAGACTTGCCTGCACCAGATACTGATACTCGGATTGTACCTGTTATTACACCTCCAGTGTACATATCAGAAGAAGAGGAAGCAGGTCTTGTTATCTCTATTCCTGAAGCAGATTACACTTTCAACCTTTTAGAAAATAATACTTTTAATCTCTCTATTGAACAACTTCAGCTTGTCAAGCCACAAGCAGAAAAACACTCTTTTGTAAATATTTTTAAAGAGTGGAAAACTCTCAAAACCCTGTCTTTTACAAACCTTCAAACCTTTGTTGAAACTAGTGGTTGGGAATATCCCCAAGCCACTGAGGATGTTCTGATTAACTTTTGCAAAGAATCAGATTTAGCCTTACTCCTCCAGGATAATTGGTTCATGTCACACTTTAAAACCAATATGGACCAATTTATCCATTCTATAATGCTCAGTATTTTTTATGGCACTTTTGGATAAGAGGAGGAAGAGGAAGTAGAGAAGGAGATTAGGATTGAAGAAGTTGATGGTGAGAATGGAATTATCAATTTGGAGGCTGAAGAAGAAGAAGAAGAGAAAGAATCTGAAGAAAATATACCAGTTGAAAAACAAACAGAGGAGATTGAGAAAACAGAAGAAGTGATGGATGAAGGAGATGAAGAAGAAGGAGAAGAAGTAGAGCAAGAAAAAGATGAAGAAGAGAAAGATGATGAGGATGATGAAGGAGAAGAGAAGGAGAAAGATGATGATAAAAATGATGATGATGATGATGATAACAATGATGATGGAGGTGAAGGAGGAGCAGAAAAAGAAAAAGAAAAAGATGAGGAAAAAGAGAAAGAAAAATCTGGAGACGGAGAAGGGAAAGAAGGAGAGAGAGAAGGAGCCAAAGAGCCAGAGCCAGAGCTAGAGGCTACTCATGAAGCTGCAGATAGGATTGTTGTACCTGCACGGTACACCAGCCTAGACGCAGAGCCGTAAGACTCAGTCGGGGACCCTGAGAAAACCCAACTGATCTACCAGTGCAGCCCAGAGCCTCAGTCTAGTGGTTCTCTTGCAGAAGGTTCAGGAGAGCACTCCCCATCAGCTCAGTTATCTCCTACCATGACTGAGCTGATCAAGAAAATTGTCAGAGATACTATTGGCGAGCTGCTATCAACTCAGGTCACTCCTGACCTTCAGACCATTAATGCCAAGATTGACACCCTACTTCAGAGAGAGATCCCTCAGCCTCCTCCTCCTACAAACAACAGAATGCCTTTTGGCATGTCTGATTGGATGAGCCGCATGGAACAGCAGTTGACAACCCTTATTGATGCTGGCAAAAAGGGGGAAGAGAGGATTCAGGGGGAAGAGAGAGAAATCAGAAGCAAAAAGAAGCAGGATGTCCCTTAGATTGAAGGACCCTCCAATCTAAAGAGAAAGGAAGCTGTAGATCGAGATGACCAGGCTGACCATCCTGTAGGAAAAAGAAGAAGGACCAAAGGCGGCTTCGAACCTACTCTAGAATGGGAAGGGTTGGAGCTATGGTATGTTGAGGATTTCGTTCCATTTGAAGCTCTTGATATGTGGGGAGCTGCTAGGAAGAGGTTTATCAGAGACTATTATGTCTGGGAACTCATTCAAGATGACAAACTCTCCCCACAGGAAATTTTCATAAACTTCATGGAAGAAATCTATCCGAAGCTTTGGGCTGTTCTCAAGATGCACGCTAAAGAGCAAAAAGCTTTTCCTATGATCCCTCCATTCAGAGCTGAAGAAGCACCAATCCGCATGGATGGTGAACTTGATGAATTACAACTTCAAAAGGAAATCAAGCTAGTGTGCCTCGAGAACAAATTCAGATCTCAGCAAGAGCAGGATTTCGCAGCACTCGTGGTAAAAAGAAAATATGGTCTTGCTCCAGTCAAGGTAAGACCTATCGGAGCCAAACCATTCAAGCCTGCCAAGCATCCTATTCGAAGAGGCAGAGGAAGAGGCAGATGATATTTTTTTCTCTTACTTGTAATTTTATTTTCTGTACTTAAAACATTCTTGTAAAATTTCAATGATAAGTCAGAAAAGTTTATAAACAGTCTGTTGAATGATAATTTCCAGTTGTCTCAATATTAGACTGATTTCAGTTTTTGTCTCGCACTTAAGTGCAGACTTGGTTATTTGATTTCCTACTTAGTTTTGCCATCATCAAAATAGGGGGAATTTGTTAGGAATACTTGTTAGATTTTGATGATATCATTAATTTAAAATCAAATGTTTATTACTTGGCAAAATGTAAGGATGAACCAAATGAGCATCTTCCATAGGCCAAAATATGTTAAGTATAACTTGGCAAAATGTAAAGAAGAACCAAATGAGTGTCTTCTGTAGGCCAAAGTTAGTTAGGCTGAAAATCGGCTAAGTACTAAAGCACAGCCTAGTCCATCAGAGAAGTACAAATGACTCGATCAGAGTAGCTCTGGTCAACTAAATTTATCGAGAAGTTTGACTGCATCGCACTCGAGGTACCTCGTGGAAGTCACCCGATCGACAAGTCTCAAACAAAGGAATGTACCGAGAGGACCTACCTGCAGAAGATGTAAGATGCACATCAGCCTACTCAACTACAGCCTAGTACTCCAAGTCCACATCAGCATGCTTTGAAAAGTCAAATATTACGGAAAGCTCACATGCAACGTGAAGAGACAAATTGGAGTGATTCCCGCTAGAGATATGATTTAATTAAATCATCCTGACCCACCGTGAAGACTTTAATCCTTTTATATTCAAAAGATTCGGCGCTCACATGCGTAAGTCCTCACAACGTCGGAAGATAAAATTAAATAATGGGAATCCAAATTTGCAACGCTCGTAAAAGATTAAACAATGAAGTCTCCCTCTAACGGACGGATTTGTTGATTTGCAACATTGCAAGGAAGAAGCTCAGAGATCGTGACCTATATATATCCAGAGATTTGAAACTGAGCAATAACGGTGCGAACATACATTCTAGCGATCAAAGCAAACAAAGCAATCTCAAGCAATCAAATAGCATCGTGAAAAGAGCAGATCCAAAAAGTTCATATTTAAGGAAGCTCTTAAGTTGGAGAAGACAAACACTCTTGTCTATAATCTTGAGTACGGGTACTTCACTGGTTGAAGTAAGAGATCAGAAGGCATCCGAGGATCGAGGATCAAGAGGTGCAAGGCGCCAAGTGTGTGTACAACGGCACGGATTTCCACCGGTTGGAAGTCATTGTATTGTGGTTGAATCACTGTAATATTTATCACTGGTTGAAAATTATAGTGAATTCATCTCCAACTGGTTTGGAGAAAAGTGGATTAGTAGAGGATTACCCCACCTCTGAGACCACTATAAATTGCCTGTGTTATTTACTGTTTTACTGCATCATACTTTAACTGCTGCATACATTGTTAAGTGTTTCATTGAGTTAATCTATATTCGTCATCAGCTGACTTCCGCACTTATCCAAGAACAAACGACTCCAAGTCATTTGTTTGACAATCAGCTGAAGGAACTCACTCTTCGTGAAAAAGAGTTCAAAAGTTTCAACAAGTCTATTCACCCCCCCCCCCTCTAGACTTGTTCCTGGACGACTTGTGACCTACACTATATAGGTATGGGACTATACAGTTAAGGAGGTTTAAAAAAAAGACTTACTTATACAAAACAAGATATTTCAAAACTTTCTTATTTTTAAAAGAATAACGAATAATTACGGCATGATTATATTTTCGGGAGAATATGTGGTTCATCGCTGCTGCCCAACGTCGACTCTGAGGTAATGTTTTCAAGTATTCACTCTTTTATGAAAACTTAAAAATTATGGTATGAGTTGTTGTTGCTCGAAATATTTATTCGAAGATTAAATACTGCTGGAATGGACGGACAACAAACAAGGTTGCGGGAGCACTTCCGAGAGGGTGTGAATAACA
Organism: Orobanche coerulescens; assembly: GCA_033398695.1. Classification (NCBI taxonomy): domain Eukaryota; kingdom Viridiplantae; phylum Streptophyta; class Magnoliopsida; order Lamiales; family Orobanchaceae; genus Orobanche; species Orobanche coerulescens. Next base: position 123,367,830 of record CM065802.1, on the reverse strand, counting down.
CAAGATTTGCCGGGTTTGTTAGGACCGGGCTTGAATGCTCTCGCGAGATGTTATTAATACAAATATTCGTGGATACAAGTATTAATGTGAGAATCTAAGTACAATGAGTGTAAAAAGACCCTGTTAATCCAGCTCTTGAGCGAAGCCTTGGTGTTCTTGCTCTCGGCCAATCGTCTTCTGTATGAGTGAGGCTGAGAGAGAAGAATGAACCAAGAGATAGCTGTTGCCAAGAGTAGGAAAGCCAAGTTTTGTATATTGCTTGTTCAGAGAGGAAAAATCCGATGGGAATCCGAGAGCTGTCCAAGTTCAGGGAGCCTTCTATTTATAGGGGCTTAGGAGCCTTGATTCCTGGCGGGCGATCGCCTTCCGGCCAATAAAATAATGGGGCGATCGTCTTCAAGCCACACGGGCTGTCTGCCTAAAGTCCAAGGCTGTTGCTGGCAGCCAGCCGTGCGGTCCAATGAGGAGCCAGCACGCGTCCGGAGTCACTATCACAGGCGGTCCCACGGACACCTTTCGGCGGGCCTGTCGGCTGGTGGGAAGATGCTGACAGGCTGTGGTCAACGATCCGTGATATGCAGATCTTGTCTCGGCACTGCACGTGGGGTCTGTCTTGGGCTTCGGCCTTTGCCGACTGGATGACCATCGGCTTCGAGCGGCATGAGGCGATCGTCATTAGCTGATCACCAGGGGACGACATCAGTCGGTCACCAAGGGTCGATCGCCAAGGGTCGGGAGATGATCGTCTGCTAGTCGGCTACCAGGAGTCGATCGCTCGGCACACCAGGAGTCGATCGCCAAGTACTGAGAGACGATCGTCTTAGATGTCGATCGCTCGGCACCGGGACTTGTCCTGGGACCTTCGGTCGGCCGATCAATCTTGGCTGCCGGGCTAAGGCTAGGTCGCCTGGTCATTGGTCGGCAGTTCTGTCTCGGCTGCTCGGCTATGACTAGGTCGCCCGATCTCTGAGGCGATCGCCGGTCGGAGAGTATAATTCTCGACACAACAATTGCCCCCCAGCTTGCTCCGATGTTGAAGACATGGGGCGAGGTGGTTCTTGCTGGCGATCGTGTAAGGCGAGGACGGGCGATCTGTTGAGCTGACTTTGGATTCGGACTTGGGCGATCTTGGTCGATTGGCTAGCTATCTTTCGGTCTTGTACCTGCAAAAAACAACATTGCCCGATCCCCCTCAAAAACTTGATGGTTTCGTCATTTGAGGAATCGTGCACAGTCGCGGAGTTCGATGGACCGACTCCATGACCGTGTCTTGTGCGCGAACGACATTGAGTGTCTCGTGACTCAGTTTATTGTGAGGGTCCTCTGTTAGGCTGCGCCTCGCCTCGTATTTAAACGAAGGGCGTGCGGTCTTGGTCTAGAGGAGTCCTTGCGCGGGGCAGCGTCGGATGATTCAACTCCACGTCCGCAGCTTGTTAGCTCTGCTTCCACCTCGGCCAGCCATGGAGATGGCGAACCTCGACGGTGTACGTTGAGATGGGGGTAGTGATGCGTCGCATTGTCCGGGTTCACCATGTTAGACGATGGACCTTGAGGGCGGGCGATCGTGTCCACTGATTAGTTTTGGAGGGCCCTCAGACTACGCCGGCCTCGTATTTAAACGAAGGGCGGGCGATCTTGGTCCAAAGGGACCTTGCATGGCCGAAGCAGCCGGTTCCATCGACTACCAGGACCATGGCTGTATGTTGTGCGGTGGAGGCGATCTCGTGCCTTAGTCCATCATGTTAGATGGTGAACTGTCGATGGCAAATGAGTCCTCCGGGTTTTGGTGATGTTGCTTGATAATGGCGATCGGACTGGAAGACTGGCGATCGTCGTTCGGCTGCCGATCGCGTTATTCATAAGTTGATATCGGCGATCGGGCTGGAGATCATCACCCGGGCGCCGATCGCGCTGCTCAAAGGCTGAGAAGAAACCTTTGCCTGGCAAGAAAGTCCGCGGCCTTAGCCCGGAAGATCGCGTAGGTCGAGGGTTGGTCCTTCGTAAGATGCCTGTGTTGGGGGTATGCCCTCGAATGCCACTCAGAGGATATTGAGTGAGGGCAATGTACTTGTAATTATGTAAATCATTAATATAAGGCAATGAATGTTTCTTTATTTACTGGTAGTTACTGGCATTCCTAACTCGTAAATATATGTATAGAAACTAGTCCATGTATTTGAGAGCAAAACGTTCCACTCCTTATTGGATAAGGAGGTCGGCACTGGAAACGTTTATAGCTCAAATACTTAATCGTTCGCATGTCGATGAAACTTGACTGGGCATTAAGTTTATGTGAAGACTTGTATGACGTGTTCTTTGACATGGAGAGTGCATGTCGAATGCTAATGGTTAGTGGGAGCACACGTTATAGGTATGCTAATTGGATTAGTATACTCGAACCGACTCACCCTCGATTCGTCACGTATTTCACTCCGGACACCAATGACGGAATCGAAAGGTTGTGATAGGTATTCGTGAACCTTCGACTTGAGGATTTAGTAGGGATGTGCTTGTGACGTCAAGATTTTCATTAGAGTAGTTTGACCCTGTAAACCGGAAGGCGGGGGTCAACCTTGACGTGCATCTTGACGGGCAAGTAGCAGGTCCTACTGAATACCAAGATAGAATTCTTTCTCCCATTAGTGAGCGGGTTAAATGTCCTATGCGGTTATTGGCATATGAGATCATAAGTCTTTGGCCAAAGCATTAGAGCTAGTTGTATTGGATACACGAGAGCTTGGTGATCTCGATTTGCATTAACGCATGCATAGCGTCAAGTAACAGATAGGGTTTGACTGACCGTGACCCTATAACTTGATCGGGACATTTGAAAGAAGGGTTTATACGTATACTGGTATTCACGACAGAATGGTTCTTGAATGATCCCAATCATTCGTTCTCAGTTGGGGTACAGTGTAGGCCGCCAGGCTGGCTAGGTGGTGCTACTACTCTTTGGTTCCTCCCATTGCTGATTGAGATGGACCTACCGAGTCGCGCAATAGGATTAACGACAGAATGAATCAAGCTTATTCTCTCATTATGAATATTATATATTGGATATCTAATTTAGGACATTAAATGTCTAAATCGATTTATTGGATAAATTGATTTACGACCTAATGGATTAAATAAATTACTGGGTAATTAAATTTTAATTCATAAATATAATTATTTCTTGGAGAAATTAATTATGTTGTTATGTATTTGATATGATTAATTAATTGGATTAATTAATTAATATAAATACATCGGAGCAGAATCAGAGTTTATGTGTTTGGACTCATGGGAGTCCGAAACGGACCAAACTCATATTCCCCTTCTAGATGGCTGCCCTCCCCCTTCCACCTAACTTAATCTTGTCTTTTGTTTCATTTTTGAATGATAGACAAGGACTTGTGGGGTGACTTCTCATGTGGATGAGTTGTAGGTTGGTTGGAGGTGAATAAAGAATGAAGGAGAAGACAATCTCAAATGAAGACTATTCCTCACTTTTCTTTTTAGAGAATCAGCCGTGAGATATAGTGAAGAGAGAGAAACAGTGAGAAAGAACTTAGAGTTCATTCCAAAGTCTTCATCTCATTCTTCATCCTGTTCTTGTTGTTCTTGGAAAAAAATTAAGAAATTAATTGAGAGAAATAAATTATACACTTAGAGTGTTATAATGAAAGCTTCATCACTTGATTCTAGCCGTAACCTTAGAGGTTAATCAAATGTTGTCATTCCATTCGTTTCTCCGACGCGTGACAAGTAGAGACGCGGTTTTTTCGGCGTTGGATCATCTAAGGGCTTGGAGCATTTTGGATCGTTTGGGGAATAGCTCAAGAGAATGAATTCCATATAATCAACGGACGACAAGGGTATGATTTCGAATCTTCCTTTGTTTATTTTATATTCATGTATGCGTAGCTCGATCGATCCTCGTAGGGATTCAGATCGAATTAATTTTCATTTTACCGCTACCGCTGGGCCTTCGTTTTAGGCACCAAATCCCAACAGTGGTATGAGATAGAGGTCTTGCGATCGAATATACGATATGTAGCATTTGGAATGCTTATTTTGTGATTTAGAATCACTTTGATAATCGTAGATATTTTATTGTTCGCCGTAGTGTCGTTTATCCGTGATTTTATGTTATGGTATAAATCAAATTATTCTTGGAAATATGATTTATATTAATAATATTCAGATCAGGAATAACAAGATTTTAGAAATCTGCCCGAAAACGAGCTGTATCGAATCGTTGGACGATTTTCCATACAGTTGCCGAGTGTGGACGAGCACGTTCGGCCTGTGGCCAGACGCTTGCTGTATTCTGCCGACAGTGCCCGAGCACGTCCGGACCGTGGCCGGACACTTGCTGTATTCTGCCGAGTCCGGCCGGGCGTGTTGCTGTATCGAGCCGAGTGCTCGCTGGATCAAGCCGGACGCTTGCTGTATCGAGCCGAGTGCTCGCTGGATCAAGCTGGACGCTTGCTGTATTCTGCCGAGTCCTACCGGGCGTGTTGCTGTATCGAGCCGAGTTGTCACGCCCCGAGAGAAATGACCGACAGGGTGCTCGGACAGACCCGCACAGAGGGGTGCGAGGTCCAGCGGATCAACGTGCACGGGGCACATTCGGGACAGCAAGGACGTGTGGAGCGGCACAACTGACTGAGGGACTTAGCCGTGTGGTGCGGCATGCGTGGATGTATGGCCGAAGAAGCAGGCCATCCGGGCAACAAAGTGCCCGATCGAGGGACAAGGCCATCAGGCCAGATGCGGGACTACCTGGGCGGCGAGACAAGGCGCGCCGGGAACCGAACGGACGAGTGCAGCGGACAGGCACGCCGCTTCGGGACAACACTGGACAAGATGACGAGATGAGGCACATCCGAGGGCCGAGACTCGGACACGGGCGACGGAGGCCCGCGAGGGGTGCGCGCGAGGCGCTTGGCGCGCGCGCGGGCAGCGCGCGAGGGACGCACGGAGCCCCCTCCCCCTATAATAGGCTTAGCGAGATAAAGCCTTGTGAGTGCAGTGGACATTGGAAAGCTGAGGAGTCCACTGAGCGGAAGTTGTACTCGAAACATTCCAGAAATAGACCGGGATGGTCCAGAACATCAAAGATTAATCCGGAGGCATGTGTAGAAGGCCGGGCCGGATCGGGTCGGGTTACATGGAGTCGGGTCGAGTCTGGCCGAGCGGGCCGGGTCGGGTCGAGAAAGCCAGAAAGGTCCGGAAATATGTGGAAAGTGCTGGAGACTCTTGGATGAGTCAAAAGACTTGTAACTTGGTAGATGTTTCTAGACATTGTACAAAGACTTGTAATGTACTTAGAATACTCTAGAACTTGTAATAGTGTAGGAGGGTCTAGAAGCCTCCAAATGAGGAGGTGGAGGAATGTTCTAGGCTAGGATAGGTAGTATAAATAGGGTCCTTGAGGCTCATTTGCAATCAATCCAAAAATCCATCAAGATCCTTGGGAACTCATTTGTAAGACACACTTGTAATTCTTTGTAACTTAGTGGAAGAAAACTTTCCATTAACCATTGCCTCTCTTTCGTTGTGCCAACTTTCATACTTAGCCAATTTCGGAGAATTTAAGGATGACTAGCAAGAGGGTTGCTAGGCCGCACGATGCTTAGGAGCATAACAAACTCTAAGCCCATGACAAGTGGTATCGGAGCCATCGTTAGCCACACAAGGAGGTGTGCAAGACTGCGGGAGTCGACACTAACGATCAGCAGGCATCATGGTCGACGGACAGATCGAGGCAGGCATCAATGTGGAGGACGGACGAGTCACAGAGGCTGACAAGGTCCGGGGACGTGGAGAAGTCCCAGCTGAAGGGAAAGCCAAGCGTGGCAAGAGTAAGGCGTGCGGTGTGGTGCCGCCGCAACACGAGGAGAACCCGGCACGAAGCCGACTTCTTGAGGATGAAGACATTCGAAAGATCATACTCACCTTAGCACACCGCCTACCCGACATCGAGGACGACATCGAAGATCTTGGGCAGCGCATCACTAACACCCAATTGAGCACGGAGGAACGCATGGGTACTCTCGAGAAAGCTGTTGGCCAACTGGAAGGGCACACGTTGGGCCAGCTCGAGACCTTCAAGAGGGAACAACTCTCGTTGTGCAAGGAGCTAGCAACGATCGAGGATCATGTGGCAGCCAGCATCGCGGAGATACACAAGCAGTATGCCGAGTTTTGTGAGGTAAGTGCCAAACGCTTTGAAGATTTTTGTGATAAAATCTGTCGGGCAAGCAACTCGGGCGCCAACTCGAATGGTGGGCCGAGCTGGAACAACACATTTGGCGGGGCGAGGTTCGAGGGACCAAGGGTTGAGGTCCCCAAACCCAAGGAGTTCATTGGAAGGAGAGACGCCAAGTCAATCGAGGAGTTCCTATGGCGAATGGAACTTTACTTTGATGGTCTGGGACTGACGGACGAGAAGGCCAAAGTACGGCAGGCTGCACTATATCTTGCCGACGTTGCAGCACTGTGGTGGCGTCATCGAGAGACCGGTGTTACGAAAGGGACTTGCCAACCGATCGGGACTTGGGACGAGTTCGTGTTGGAACTCAAGGCACAATTCTATCCCGAGAACACATGCTATGAGGCAAGAAAGAAACTCCGTGAGCTCAAGCATAAGACTACCATTCGGGACTATGTTCGGGACTTTACATCGATCATGCTTCAGATTCCGGACATGACCGAGGACGATCAACTATTTTTCTTCCTGGATGGACTACCGAGTTGGGTCAGGGATAGAGTACAAATCCGCGAGGTAAAATCAGTCAATGAAGCAATCAAAGCAGCCGAGTCCCTAGCTGAATTCGAGAAGAGGAAGGAGCCGCGAGCTGAGGGTCAAGCCAAAGGCGGGGGAGACACCCGCACGTCAGTACAGCAACCAGCCCAACCATCACGTGGAAGATTCGGGACAAGACCGCAACACAACGCGGACAAGCAATACAACTCGGGTGAACGCAGGGGCGCTCCCGACCAACGAGGATGCTTTATGTGCGGCGGAGCTCATCGGATGAAGGACTGTCTGAAAATGGGGAAGCTCAACGCCATGGCCGAATGTGAGGGGACAACAATTTATCAGACGGACGTGCAGCAGGTAAGCATGATTCCACAACTTAATTTTGTCGTCAGTGCAAGCAGCGAGGGACCGCGAGGAAGCAAGTTGATGTTCGTGGAAGGAACCATCAACCACCAACCCATCAAGGCCTTGGTCGACACGGGAGCCAACTACAACTATATCACCGAGGCCGAAGCAAAGAGATTGGGACTACTTGTGCAACCATGCAAGGGCTGAATGAAGTCCAACAACGGACCAGCAGTGCCGGTCACAGGAGCAGCAAATGGACTGTGAATCGTGCTCGGAAATTGGGAAGGCCGAGTGCACTTCAATGTCACCACGATGGATGATCGGGACCTCATTTTGGGAATGGACTTCCTGGAGAAGAACGATTTTGCCTTTTTCCCACAAGCAAAGGTACTATGGGTGAACGGTCCAAACAAACCCATCACTATCCCCTTGACGGTGGAGCAACTTCCCTATGCAGCGATGACGACGCTTCGATTTCAGAAAAAGTTGACCGAAGAGGAAATGCCGATGTACTTTCTGGGATCAATGCGGTACATCGAGGAACCGAGTAGCAGCACACGTCGACGGGGACGTCGACGGAACAAGCGGGGGAGAGTGTCACGCCCCGAGAGAAGTGACCGACAGGGTGCTCGGACAGACCCGCACAGAGGGGTGCGAGGTCCAGTGGATCAATGTGCACGGGGCACGTTCAGGACAGCAAGGCCGTGTGGAGCGGCACAACTGACTGAGGGACTTAGCCGTGTGGTGCGGCATGCGTGGATGTATGGCCGAACAAGCAGGCCATCCTGGCAACAAAGTGCCCGACCGAGGGACAAGGCCATCAGGCCAGATGCGGGACTACCTGGGCGGCGAGACAAGGCGCGTCGGGAACCGAACGGACAAGTGCAGCGGACAGGCACGCCGCTTCGGGACAACACTGGACAAGATGAGGAGATGAGGCACATCCGAGGGCCGAGACTCGGACACGGGCGACGGAGGCCCGCGAGGGGTGCGCGCGAGGCACTGGGCGCACGCACGGGCGGTGCGCGAGGGACGCACGGAGCCCTCTCCCCCTATAATAGGCTTAGCGGGATAAAGCCTTGTTAGTGCAGTGGACATTGGAAAGCTGAGGAGTCCACTGAGCGGAAGTTGTGCTCAGAACATTCCAGAAACGGACCGGGATGGTCCAGAACATCAAAGATTAATCCGGAGGCACGTGTGGAAGGCCGGTCCGGATCGGGACGGGTTACATGGAGTTGGGCCGAGTTGGGCCGAGCGGGCCGGGTCGGGTCGAGAAAGCCGGAAAGGTCCGGAAATATGTGGAAAGTGCTGGAGACTCTTGGATGGGTCAAAAGACTTGTAACTTGGTAGATGTTTCTGGACATTGTACAAAGACTTGTATTGTACTTAGAATACTCTAGAACTTGTAATAGTGTAGGAAGGTCTAGAAGCCTCCAAATGAGGAGGTGGAGGAATGTTCTAGGCTAGGATAGGTAGTATAAATAGGGGCCTTGAGGCTCATTTGCAATCAATCCAAAAATCCCTCAAGATCCTTGGGAACTCATTTGTAAGACACACTTGTAATTCTTTGTAACTTAGTGGAAGAAAACTTTCCATTAACCATTGCCTCTCTTTCGTTGTGCCAACTTTCATACTTAGCCAATTTCGGAGAGTTTAAGGCTGACTAGCAAGAGGGTTGCTAGGCCGCACGACGCTTAAGAGCATAACAAACTCTAAGCCCGTGACAGAGTGCTCGCTGGATCAAGCCGGACGCTTGCTGTATTCTGCCGAGTCCTGCCGGGCGTTTTGCTGTATCGAGCCGAGTGCTCGCTGGATCCGGCCGGGCGCTTGCTGTATCCGGCCTTGTACGTGCTTATCCTGCCGGGCGTGTCCGGGCATGGTCGGGCCTCCTTTCCTGTCTGGAGCCGGGCGCGTCCTGTAGGCTGGCGGGCATGGCCTGTAGGCTGGCGGGCGTGGCCTGCAGGATGCCGGGGTGCTGGTGCCGCCGCGCTTCTGTGCTATCGGGCACCGGTCTGCTTTTCAAGATATTTTCGATTATTGAATTTTCCTGTATTAAAATCATTAATTTGGAATTTTTGATTAGGGAAAACTCAAAGAAAATAGTTTAAGGGTACACTACGGACGAAAATTAAATTGTCGATTATTGTTGAATTGATTGGATCAATTCTATTTATTGTTGATTGTTGATTGGATCATATGTAATCTTCTCGCTTTCCATTTGTATAGTATTTATAGGATGAATGCTTTAGAATGGGGATGTGGTTCATGGACTTAGTTTTAATTCTTCGTTTTATTCGATTGGGTTGTAAAGGCCGTTTTGAGCCTATTTATTTTACGAGAAAATTTGTATAGGATGCAATTTTTCAAATGTAAAATTTATATGTAATGACGAAGACCGGAGGAAGATCCGCTCGAGTAGATGAAGATTCAAGACCGAAGACATGTAATTAGATTACGATGTTTTTGTTCTAGGAACGGTCCATGAACTGCATGTTGTTAGTTTTAGCTTGTGTATGTTTTCATATTGTATGACAAACAAACAAACCGACAAACCGCGCTTATAAACTGATTAATGTGCAAAGTATAACATATAATCGCGTTAATAATCTCACTTACGAACACTAAGTTATAAAGGTTACCAGGTTTTCTACCCTCCGTCAAACTCATGGAAAATTGAAATCTAAACCGGAATATTATTCTTCCGAGTATGTCGGGGTAATATTTTTGGGGAAAGTTGATAAATTCCTAGAGTGCATTAGATGCCTTTGGTTGTGACAAATCAAACCCCTATAAAACGTATGGGTTGCCGGGTAAGATTCAATTGTCAGACTAGTAGAAGTTGACGGTTTAAACTTAGATAGTTCAGCGAGCCATAGAAACCGAATGGGTTGAGGGCAAGTGAACTAGGGGTAAAAGAAGATCGGATCATCCATTAGATGGGTTGGTATTAGACACCACTTTATAAAGAATAATAGGATAGAAACCGTATGGGTTGCCCTCTATTAAACTTTGTAAAGAAATCGATCACCACTATGAAGTAGAGCGACGATGCTTCCGGATTTCACATGGGAGTGTGTTGTTCCGATAAAAATAGTGGGAGCTGGGCAACAAGAATAGAAAAGACCTTAATTCTATACTCAGATCATAATATAACAAGTCACTAATTAATCTGTTATACTTAATGCAGACATAACTCTCAATATGACAATGAATCCGCTCGCAATTCTACTCGAGAAGAACACCCTGATTGGACCTAACTTTGTGGACTGGCTCCGCAATCTAATGATTGTCCTCAGTATATAGGCACTGGGATACGTCTTGGAGACGGACATTCCGGCGCCTCCTGTGCGGACCAGAGCCAATCAGGAAGAGATCGAAAACCACGAAAAGTGCGTTAAGGATGACATAAAAGTTCATGAATATATGATGGCTTCTATGTCTAATGAGCTTCAGAGAGCTCAGGAGAAAATGACTTTTGCAAGGCAGATTCTATCTCACTTAACCGAGCTTTATGGTGAGCACAACAGAACTGCTAGATATGAGATATCCAAGCAACTGTTCGGTGCAAGGATGAAGGAAGGTGAGAAGGTTGGGGAACACGTCCTCAAAATGATATCCATGATCGAGAGATTGGAGGATCTTGATTATAAAATGGATACTTCTCTTCAAACCGACCTTATCCTACAGTCTCTTCCTGATCCCTTCTCACAGTTTGTTATAACTTTAACTGCAATGAGATTGCATGTAATTTAGCTGGGCTAATGAACAAAATTGTGACCGCTCAGTCTCAGATGAAGACTCCGCGGATGAAGGAGTCTGCTATTGTGATTTCTTCTGGACCTCGGAGGTCTAAGAATAAGAAGAAAAAGACCAAGAAGCAAACTGGAGCACAAGTTAAGGACCTTAAGGGAAAGGGCAAGTCCCCGATGCTTCCAAAGAGTAAGAAGAAAGCCGCTTGTCTCAAGTGCGGTGAGCTGGGCCACTGGGCTAGAGAGTGTCCGATTCTTCATAGCACTTCATGGAGCCTGGAGCTAAAGAAGTAATGGTCACTGTCGGAAGCGGGCATAGTGTCGAGGCAACCGACATAGGATCACTTCTTTTGGATTTAGAATCCAGGTTTGTTCTTACTTTAGAAGATGTACTTGTTTTGCCCAAGGGGCATAAAAACAGTGTATCCATTCCGGTCATGGACCGAAAAGGCTTTTCAGTTTTTATTGGTGATGGTTCCTGCAAAATTTATTTCAGAAATAAACTAGTGGGTACTGCTACATTGTTAAATGGATTGTATCATCTAAATCTCAGCAGCAAAGTAGTTGTGAATACTATGACTAGAAAACGTGGTAGGGATGAAACCAATCAAGTTTTGAAATGGAATCTTAGACTTGGTCATATTGGTCAGACCAAGGTGTACAAGATGGAAAAAGATGGACTTATGGGTCCATTGGGATCGGATCCCTTTCCTTCTTGTGAATCTTTCCTTAAAGGCAAAATGACTAAGTCCCCCTTCACAGGAACTTTTGAAAGAGCCACTGATAAACTGGGATTAATCCATACTGACGTTTGTGGTGTTTTGGAAACAGCACGTGACGGATATCAATATTTCATTACGTTTACAGATGATCATACTATGTATGGTTATATATACTTGACGAAACATAAATTCGAGGCCTTTGAGAAATTCCAGGAATTCAAAGCCCTAGTCGAGAAACAAACTGGTAATCATATCAAAGCACTTCGGTCGGACCGAGGTGGCGAGTATATGAGTATGGAGTTTGACGAGTTCCTTAAAGAACATGGAATAGTTTCACAACTAATACCTCCAGGTACTCGTCAGTTAAATGGTGTGTCAGAAAGAAGGAACCGGACTTTGTTGAAACATGGTCCGTTCCATGCTGGGCTATACTGACTTACCGATTTACCTGTGGGGGTATCCACTCCTGACTTCCGCCTACATCTTGAACAGACGTCTTTCCAAATCCATTCCTAAAACTCCACATGAGATGTGGGAGGGCAGGAAACCAAGTCTTAATCATATTAGGATTTGGGGATGTCCCGCCTATGTCAAGAAGACTAAGGTGGAGAAGTTGGAAGCTAGGTCCGCGAAGGGACGTTTCATTATATTCTCGTTTGGGACGATGGGTTATCTATTCTACATACCCAAAGATCGAAATATCACTGTTGCTTTGCATGCACACTTCCTGGAAGATGAGTTCATTCAGGAAGACGGAGCAGGTAGAAATATTTCTTTGGAAGAATATAATGAAACTCCTTAGGAATCACCTGTGCAAGAATATGGAACTGAACCTTCTGTAAACACAAGTACAACCACCTGGTAGGTCTACTAGGGTGTCTCAATTACCTGAGAGTTATAGTTTTATGCACTTGGAGGAACTGGGTTTCTACGAGGTTCCAGGTGATAAACAAGAGACCGACCCACGACCAAATGACCTAGCAATGGTGGATGTAGACTCCATGAAATTGACTGTAGCAGTCTTCATGTAATTGGGACCTTCGTTTTGACGAGACAGTCAAAGAGTTTGACTTCATGCAAAATGAAGAGGAACCTTGTGTATACAACAGGGTTAGTGGGAGCTAGATCGCATTCTTAGTACTATGTGTTGATGACATTCTACTAATAGGAAATGATGTGGGAATGCTCAGTTCTGTGAAAGCTTGGTTTTCGACTAATTTCTCCATGAAAGACTTGGGAGAAGGTACCTATATACTTGGTATTCGACTCTACTGGGATAGAGCGAAGAGAACAATAGGTCTTTCCCAAGCCCTCTATATAGATAAAATCTTAAAGCGATTTAAGATGGATGATTCTAAAAGAGGGTTCCTACCGATGTGTCCTCAAAGTGAGGAAGAACGGAAGGAAATGAGTAATATACCATATGCTTCGGCCGTGGGTAGCCTGATGTATGCTATGTTGTGTACGAGACCTGACATTGCGCATGTTGTAAGCGTAGTGAGTAGGTTTCAGGCAAAGGTAGGGAACATTGGACTGCCGTAAAGAACGTTCTCAAGTAACTTAGAAGGACTAGAGATCTAGTTCTTATATATGGCGGTGGAGAACTGAATGTGATGGGATTCACTGTATTGAACTTCCAAGGACAGAAAGACGATTCTATGTTTACTTCTAGCTACATTTACTCTTAATGGAGGAGCAGTATCTTGGCATAGTGCCAAGTATAGCGCGACTGCTAATTCCACCTATTAGGCTGAGTATAAAGCAGCCTCGGGGGCCTCCAAAGGACGGACTTTGAAGTTACTAGGTAAACTTCTCGTGACACTGTGTACTACGCTGCCAGAGCGGTAGCACAGGCCTAGGAGCCGAGGTTTCACAACAGTACCAAACATATTGAGAGAAAGTATCATCTCGTAAGAGAATTTGTTCGCATAGAGATACATTGTGCTGCATAGAGTAGAGTCAGCCGACTACGTCACTGGTCCACTGACCAAGCCACTTTCTCAGATTAGCTTAGAGCGTCATCTGGAGAACATGGGTATTAGATACCATATTGTGTGGCATTGAGTGCAAGTGGGAGATTGTTGGGAGTATGCCCTCGAATGCGACTCAAAGGATATTGAGTGAGGACATTGTACTTGTAATTATGTAAATCATTAATATAAGGAAATGAATGTTTCTTTATTTACTGGTAGTTATTGGCATTCCTAACTCGTAAATATATGTATAGAAACTAGTCTATGTATTTGAGAGCAAAACGTTCCACTCCTTATTGGATAAGGAGGTCAGTACTGGAAAGGTTTATAGCTCAAATACTTAATCGTTCGCAAGTCGATGAAACTTGACTGGGCATTATGTTTATGTGAAGACTTGTATGACGTGTTCTTTGACATGGAGAGTGCCTGTCGAATGCTAATGGTTAGTGGAAGCACACGGTATAGGTATGCTAATTGGATTAGTATACTCGAACCGACTAACCCTCGATTCGTCACACGGATTTCACTCCGGGACAGTCAATGACGGAATGGAAAGGTTGTGATAGGTATTCGTGAACTTTCGACTTGAGGATTTAGTAGGTATGTGCTTGTGACATCAAGATTTTCATTAGAGTAGTTCGACCCTATAAACCGGAAGGCGGGGGTCAACCTTGACGTGCATCTTGACGGGCAAGTATCAGGTCCTACTGAATACCAAGATAGAATTCTTTCTCCCATTAGTGAGCGGGTTAAATGTCCTATGCGGTTATTGGCAGATGAGATCATAAGTCTTTAGCCAAAGCATTAGAGCTAGTTGTATTGGATACACGAGAGCTCGATGATCTCGATTTGGATTAACGCATGCATAGCGTCAAGTAACAGATAGGGTTTGACTGACCGTGACCCTATAACTTGATCGGGACATTTGAAAGAAGGGTTTATACATATACTGGTATTCACGACAGAATGGTTCTTGAATGATCCCAATCATTCGTTCTCAGTTGGGGTATAGTGTAGGCCGCCAGGCTGGCTACGTGGTGCTACTATTCTTTGGTTCCTCCCATTGCTGATTGAGACGGACCTACCGAGTCGCGCAATAGGATTAACGACAGAATGAATCAAGCTTATTCTCTCATTATGAATATTATATATTGGATATCTAATTTGGGACATTGAATGTCTAAATTGATTTATTGGATAAATTGATTTACGGCCTAATGGATTAAATAAATTACTGGGTAATTAAATTTTAATTCATAAATATAATTATTTCTTGGAGAAATTAATTATATTGTTATGTATTTGATATGATTAATTAATTGGATTAATTAATTAATATAAATACATCGGAGCGGAATCAGAGTTTATCTGTTTGGACTCATGGGAGTCCGAAACGGACCAAACTCATATTCCCCTTCTAGATGGCTGCCCTCCCCCTTCCACCTAACTTCATCTTGTCTTTTGTTTTCATTTTTAAATGATAGACGAACTTGTGGGGTGACTTCTCATGTGGATGAGTTGTAGGTTGGTTGGAGGTGAATAAAGAATTAAGGAGAAGACAATCTCAAATGAAGACTATTTCTCACTTTTCTTTTTAGAGAATCAGCCGTGAGATATAGTGAAGAGAGAGAAACAGTGAGAAAGAACTTAGAGTTCATTCCAATGTCTTCATCTCATTCTTCATCCTGTTCTTGTTGTTCTTGGAGAAAAATCAAGAAATTAATTGAGAGAAATAAATTATATACTTAGAGTGTTATAATCAAAGCTTCATCACTTGATTCTAGCCGTAACCTTAGAGGTTAATCAAATGTTGTCATTCCATTCGTTTCTCCGACGCATGACAAGTAGAGACGTGGTTTTTTCGGCGTTGGATCATCCAAGGGCTTGGAGCATTTTGGATCGTTTGGGGAATAGCTCAAGAGAAGGAATATCATATAATCAACGGACGACAAGGGTATGATTTCGAATCTTCCTTTGTTTATTTTATATTCGTTTATGCGTAGCTCGATCGATCCTCGTAGGGATTCAGATCGAATTAATTTTTGTTTTACCGCTTTCGCTGGGCCTTCGTTTTAGGCACCAAATCCCAACAGTCTGAACATAGGCGAAAGACCATGGAATCCTCCCAGGACCGAGTATAGGGCAATCTCATCACTTACGGGCTCGCCATTGAGGATGATCTCGTCTACCCGGTCGATGTAGTCCGAGTCGGACTCTTCTTCCCCTTGCTTGATCTGCATCATGCGAAGGGGACCTTCTGGCCGAGCGACCTTAGTGGTGAAGTACGCTGTGAAGACGTTCGCCAGCTGGTTAAAGGAGCCGATGGACCAAGGCGGCAATGAGGCGTACCACCTATGGGCGAGGTCGTCCAGCGTCAGAGGGAACATTCGGCACCTGGTCGCGTCAAATGCCCCACACCCGGTCATGTAGATGTTGAACTTGCTCAGGTGTGTTTCGGGGTCCGATCGCCCCTCGTACAAGGGTGTTTGAGGAGGAGCGATCTTGTGCTGCACGGGGGCGAGCTCGATGTGGACCGCGAGCGGCTCGCTCGGCTCGGCGATCTTGCTCCTGGAGCCTGCCCCAGATTCTAGGAGCGCCTTCATGTCGTCGAGCTAGCATTGCATCGCGGCCATCGCCGTGGCTCGGTCGCTCATAGATCGGCTTTGGGAGCAGGAGCCGAGGCGATCGTGTACTGATCTACTGACTCCGCTGCTGCCAACCTCGGCTATTTGGCGAGGGGGAGCCAGACGGCTGGGCTGGCTTCTGGGAGTTGGATAGGCCGAGCTCCTGGTGACGGATTCGAACTCCGTCGACTCGTGGTTGGGGCCGGACTGCCCCGGTCGCCAAGATGGGTCGCTGCCGAGGCGATCGAAAACAGAGGTGCCCCGGCTGGCGAGCGCCTCTTCTTGCGGATGGGAGCCTCCTGGCGATCGCCCGGTCATCAATGCCTTGAACTTCCGTTTGGTCTTCCGGCGGATGGCCGAGGGGGTGATAGCGGGAGGCGCGTCGAGAGCACTCCATCGCTCCTGTAGGACGGCCATGGCCTTGTCGATCTGTTCCGCGGTTCGGAACTGATCGAGCGAGAGGCTTGGGCCGCCCGTCAGGGGCGGGATCGAGCGTCTCGGACCGCGGCGGCTACCCTCCGCCATCGGCTGTGGCTCGGACTGAGACGGAACGAGGCGTCTGGCGGGCTGGCCAGCGGCTTTATTTGACACGGAGGCGGAAGACATGATTCTGAAAGCTTTCTATGAAGAACAGTGAGTGTTTCTTCAGGTATATGTCCCGGAGAACAGTGAGTGTTCTTCGAGACGGTAGGAGTAAAAATTTGAGGGTTAGATGCCCCCCTTCCTCTAGCGCTAATTGTTGTTGCCCGAAATATTTATCCGAAGATTAAATACTGCTGGAATGGACGGACAACAAACAAGGTTGCGGGAGCACTTCCGAGAGGGTGTGAATAACACAAGATTGGCTGGGTTTGTTAGGCCCGGGCTTAAATGCTCTCGTGAGATGTTATTAATACAAATATTTGTGGATACAAGTATTAATGTGAGAATCTAAGTACAATGAGTGTAAAAAGACCCTGTTAATCCAGCTCTTGAGCGAAGCCTTGGTGTTCTTGCTCTCGGCCGATCGTCTTCTGTATGAGCGAGGCTGAGAGAGAAGAATGAACCGAGAGATAGCTGTTGCCAAGAGTAGGAAAGCCAAGTTGTGTATATTGCTTGTTCAGAGAGGAAAAATCCGATGGGAATCCGAGAGCTGTCCAAGTGCAGGGAGCCTTCTATTTATAGGGGATGAGGAGCTTTGATTCCTGGCGGGCGATCGCCTTCCGGCCAATAAAATAATGGGGCGATCGTCTTCAAGCCACACGGGTTGTGTGCCTAAAGTCCAAGGCTATTGCTGGCAGCCAGCCGTGCGGTCCAATGAGGAGGCAGCACGCGCCGGAGTCACTGTCACAGGCGGTCCCACAGACATCTTTCGGCGGGCCTATCGGCTGGTGGGAAGATGCTGACAGGCTGTGGTCAACGATCCGTGATATGCGGATCTTGTCTCGGCACTGCACGTGGGGTCTGTCCTGGGCTTCGGCCTTTGCCGACTAGATGACCATCGGCTTCGAGCGGCATGAGGCGATCGTCATTAGCTGATCACCAGGGGACGGCATCGGTCGGTCACCAAGGGTCGATCGCCAAGGGTCGGAAGATGATCGTCTGCTAGTAGGCCACCAGGAGTCGATCGCTCGGCACACCAGGAGTCGATGGCCAAGTACCGAGAGACGATCGTCTTAGATGTCAATCGCTCGGCACAGGGACTTGTCCTGGGACCTTCGGTCGGCCGATCTATCTTGGCTGCCGGGCTAAGGCTAGGTCGCATGGTCGCTGGTTGGCAGTTCTATCTCGGCTGCTCGGCTATGACTAGGTCGCCCGATCTCTGAGGCGATCGCCAGTCGGAGAGTATAATTCTCGACACAACATGAGTATAGAATGATTGTGTCGGCAAAAGATTTGAAAGGATATGTGAAAGTATAAATGTTGTCCGAAAGGGACAAAATATGATTTCAAAGAAAGGATTCAAAGTGATTTTTGCGGACACAATATTTTTAAAGTTATTGATGAAAATACTCATACAAAGTTTGATACAGATTTTCAAAGTTCTTTACGAAGCTCAATTTCGAGGACGAAATTTTTTAAAGGGGGGAGGATTGTAACGCCCCAATACTTATTTAAATGCTATTTATTTTGCTAACGATCATGGATTTTGATTTTTTAATATTTACAGGTTGTCCGATACTTGGACCGATACGTTCCTAGCATAAAATGAAGGACTTAAAAGGAAAAGATTTAAAATAAATTATAAGGATAATTTTTATTATTTATGAAAGTCATTTCAAAAAGTTCCCACGATTTTGATACGATAAAATTTCATTACAAAACACTTATTATTATCAAAAATCCGTTCCGAGCGTATCGAAGATTTAACTCCGACGAGTCCGGAACATCTCGGAAAATCGAATTTGGACACCGGGAAGGGGTCAAACCGGCAGAGCCAAGTTGACGGACATCTGCCGGTCACCGCCGGACACGCCTACCGACAGCTGCCGGTCACGGCCGACAGAGGTTTCTCGGTGCTGTCCGGATAAGGCTGTCTGGAGAAGGTCGGTCACGACCGACAGAAGCTTCTCGGCCAGCTGTCCGGATTAAGTCTCCAGTTGTCTGAGTAAGGTTGATTTTCAGCCGATTTTGGACCCCCATTTATACATATTAACGGACGTTTTTTTGTACATATCACATATCAATTTGAAGCTCTGGACCTCTACTATAAAACGCCCATAATATATTTCCCTTCAAAAAATTATAAAGGCTTCAAAAAGCCCGATGAAACAGGAAGCTCAAATCTGACAGTTTTTCAAAGGTGTTTGATAAAAGTCCTCAAAGAGATTTCATATTTTACATCAAGAATTTATGACCGGAAATATGAAAAAGTATTTTCAAGTGCTAGGAGAAGCGTATCCGGGATCCAAGAAGGACAACCGAGCCAAATTCAAAGGAAGATATTTCAAGATTTCAGCAAACGAAGTGAGGTTATACTGTTTTAATATGTTACGGTCATCGTTGTGTCGTGTAACATGACGACCCACGAGGGGTCGAAAGAATGAAATAAATCCGATATGAATCTCACACAGATAAGAATGTTTTATGTGCATTACACAACATAATTTTGACGATTTATAAGGGTTTAATCTCACTGAGTATGCTCGCGTACTCACACCTCGTCATTTATGTTTTTCAGGCTAAGGAATCGACCAATGGGACAAGCAGGATATGAATACATAGTCCCAACACGATGAAGTTCTAAAGAATAAAAGATGTTTTCGTCGTAATTGTTATTATTTTTACGAAACAATTGATGTTCTTCAACAAACGTAATTTCAACGGACTATGTTCGAATAATTGATTTCCCATGTTTTTGTAAAACTGTACTGATGTTTGAATAAATGAGCTTTATTGAAGATTTACTGACTATTATGCTTCCGCAAATACTTCGAATTTATATAAAAAAAATTTAAGAAAAAATTGAGCTGTGTAACGTTCTTTTTAATTAAGAAAGCCAGGGCGTTACAGAATGGTATCAGAGCAAGACCGCTCTCAGTACGGTGAGATTTGGGGATAAACCAAGCGGAAGCTGGTCAACATGTGACACCCGGGGCCGACGAGGGCAGGAGTGATCGCCGGTGAAATAAAAAAGGGCACGGACAATGAGAGGCTCCGAGAAAGGGGAGTGATCGCCGGTGCAATAAGAAAAAGGGCACGGACAACGAGCGGCTCCTAACAAGGCTTCTAGGCGGAGGGGGACATGACTGAACCGAATTCTCACCAGAACGAGAGGTATTCCAAGACTATAAAGGTATGGAACTATACAGTTAAGGAGGTTTTAAAAAAAAAGATTTACTTATACAAAACAAGATATTTCAAAACTTTCTAATTTTTAAAAGTATAACGAATAATTACGGCATGATTTCATTTTCGGGAGAATATGTGGTTCATCGCTGCTGCCCAACATCGACTCTGAGGTAATGTTTTCAAGTATTCACTCTTTTATGAAAACTTAAAAATTATGGTATGAGTATAGAATGATTGTGTGGGCAAAAGATTTGAAAGGATATGTGAAAGTATAAATGTTGTCCGAAAGGGACAAAATATGATTTCAAAGAAAGGTTTCAACGTGATTTTTGCTGACACAATATTTTTAAAGTTATTGATGAAAATACTCATACAAAGTTTGATACAGATTTTCAAAGTTCTTTACGAACCTCAATTTCGAGGATGAAATTTTTTAAAGGGGGGAGGATTGTAACGCCCCAATACTTATTTAAATGCTATTAATTTTGCTAACGATCATGGATTTTGATTTTTTAATATTTACAGGTTGTCCGATACTTGGACCGATATGTTCCTAGCATAAAATGAAGGACTTAAAAGGAAAATATTTCAAAATAAATTATAAGGACCATTTTTAGAATTTATGAAAGTGATTTCAAAAAGTTCCGACGATTTTGATACGATAAAATTTCATTACAAAAAACTTATATTGCAAAAATAATATTAAATTATTTTATTATTATTATCAAAAATACGTTCCGAGCATATCGAAGATTTAACTCCGACGAGTCCGGAACATGTCGGAAAATCGAATTTGGACACCGGGAAGGGGTCGAACCGGCAGAGCTAAGTTGACAGACATCTGTTGGTCACCGCCGGACACGCCTACCGATAGCTGCCGGTCACGGCCGACAGAAGTTTCTTGGCACTGTCCGGATAAGGCTGTCTAGATAAGGTCGGTCACGACCGACAGAAGCTTCTCGGCCAGCTGTCCGGATAAGGCCTCCAGCTGTCCGAGTAAGGTTAATTTTCAGCCAATTTTGGCCCCCCCATTTATACATATTTGATGTAACTGAACTGATCGGTCACCAAGAACCGGGTTAATCTTAGGATTTTAGCTAAGAAATCCCAAAATGTATGAAATATTGTCTTTCTCTCTCTCTGAAGTATGCTATAATCTCAGAATGTGTATCCTTAATGAAACCCCCCCCCCCTCTTCCTTTTATAGCAGGGAGATGCCTTGTTCTCTAAGATCTTCCCTGATTTTTAGAGAAAATCCCGGATATCCAGGGATTCGGGCTGCGATTTTTCATCCCTGGATTTTCGGGATTGCAAGGTATGGGCTCTCAATCCCTGGATCTCAGGGATTCTGTCAGATGAGTCAGGATCTTCTTTCCCGAGACTTCGACCTTCATGAGCTCGGAGGCCTTAGATCGGCTCCTATTATAAAAGATCACTTAGGTCGGGTCGTTCCTATTCAAATCCATACTTCGGGAGACCTTTGAGGTGGGCAACCTTCTAACAGATGTCCCAGGTCAGCGGGCCTCCGAGGTCGGTAACCTTCTAACAGATGTCCCAGGTCGGCGCCGAGGTCGGCACCCTTCTAACAGATGTCACTGGTCAGCAGGGCCTCCGAGTTCGGGATACCTTTGAGGTTGGCAACCTTCTAAAGGACTTTGAGGCCGGCATCCACTTGTCTAAGAAAACCTTTCGTTACTAGGAGATCGATATTCCGACTTATATTGGTCCATGTTTTAGACCGGGTTTTTTGGGAGCGTGCATTCGGCGTCCTATCAACCAGTCCCCTCTACTCTAGTCGAGCTGTAAGACCGAGTAGAGTAAGATTTGTTTACAATCTGACGACCTTGACACAAGAATCCTTGGGATTCCCGTCCCCAGATAACGAGGCTCCTCGGATTTCGTGCGCTATAATACCCTCGTCTTTTCCTTTCCCCGCCTCCCAAACGTCGCGTCTACGGTCAAGTCTAGGTGTCGACCTATTATAGGTCGGATGAGGCGGTGCCAGATCCCAGCCGTTCCTTTACAGGAGGCATCGGACGCTCCAGATCGCCCGTTATCTTCTTGGTTTTCGCCCTCCTTCTCTATAAATAGGAATCCTCTCCCTCCTTCACCCATTTCCGCTCTTCTTCTTGCGACATACTAGTGTGAGGGTATTCCGGCGACACTTGCGACCTTGGTTTCCTGCCTTCGGTGGTGCTTCCACTACCTTTCTCCGGCGATCTTCCACCCAATCCCATGGGTATGTTCATCTAAACACCCCTTTAGTTTTTCTTTTAGTTTGTTATCGATTTTTCCTCTTCTTCTTCCTCTCTTTTCTTCCTTTTATTATGTCGTCGGCTTCGGATTCTCAGAATTTTTCCGGCGAATCGGTCGTGGACTCCTTTTTAGAAGGTCTTTCCTCTTCTGATGGGTACTCGGGGGGTAGGTCGGGGCGAGCTACTGGTTCCTCCCTCTGTCTTAGGGATGAACCCCTAGGTGATGTAGATTGGTCCGAGCTAGGAGACATCCCTTCTAACCTTCCCTCTGGCATCCCCTAATCATTGTAGATCCTCCTTCCCCTCCTCCTATGGACGAAGTAACTGTGACCGACCTTTTAGCCGACCCATATCAGACGGTCGTAGGAGCGACTCGAGTTCTCCCTCCTCATCCTCTATCTAGGACTAGCCCAGCCGCGCTGGCTAGTTTTATAAAATTTCTTAGACTTCCCCCGGGGTAGGAATTTGTCACGCCTCAGGCTAGTGACATCCCTAACCATCCTCCCTCGGGGCATATTACTTGGTTCGTGGATCAGGTGAGCAGTGGTCTTCGCTTTCCACTCCATCCCTTCCTTTGTCTCTCTCTCCGTTAAATACAATCTTCCTCTTAACCAGTTTTCTCCTAACTCTTTTCGTTATATGGTTGCTTTCCTCGTGCTGTGTCATTACAGACACGAGGAACCCGACCTGGGTTTTTTCTATTTTTGTTTTGCGCTAAAGAGTTTTAAAGGCTCCTTTTACTTGACCTCCCGAAACAACGCCCATTTCTTTACCGACCTCCCTTCCAATGTGAAGGATTGGAGGTCCCGTTTCTTTTTCCTCCGTCTCCCTACAGCTGATTCTTGGGGTTTTCCCACGGAATGGACGCAGGCTACTCCGAGCCAGGATCCTATTCCTAGGCGCAGTTCTGTCCGGGCTCTGTGGGTCGAGAAAGTTCGGGAATTGAATGCCATTCCCTACAATGCTTTCCAGCTGACGCTATTCCATGATCTCCTGTTCCATTGTGGGCTGAGCTCGAATCCTTACCCAACTATCCCTGATATTGGTAGGCTTTATCGGTTCTTTCCATAGTATGATCTTTGTTATTTTCTTTTTTAGTTGTTTCCCTGACCGCTTGTATTGTTTTTTGTAGATCGGTTCATGCGGACCTGCCAGTCGGATGCCTCCAAGCCGGCTGAACCAACGAAAGGGAAGGTCCCTAAGTCAACGAATCCCCACAAGGAGAGGGCCGAGGGCTCATCCAAAATTAAACGGAAGCTCCCTTCTCGCCCCAAGTCTAGGGTGACTCTCCCCTCCGACCTGGCTCCTACCCTGACCACCGGACGGAGCCCTGCGAGCTCGTCTCGGCAGCTTTAGGTCACTCAGAGGGCCCCTTCTCCTAGATCCCCTGCTTCCAAACGGCCGAAGACCGCGGGTCCCGAGTTTGAGAAATTTCTTCCATATTTTAGCTCCATGGTCCCGGCTAAGGATAAGCTGGGCTTACGAGACGCCGCGGAGGACCCTCGCTTCGATGCTATGATGATGTATTTTGGGAAGGTATTCCCCCTTTTTGACTATTTTCATATTTATTATTACCCTTTTTGCCGTCCTGGTGTGACTTTCTTTCTTGTGTAGTTCTTCGCCATCTTTGTGACCTTCGCAGAGGATCATAAGCTCGGCGCTTCGTCTTCCTCCCAGCTCACCCAGATGTCAGCCGATCTGGTGGCCGCCCTGTCGGCTAATTCCAATCTCTCGGCTCAACTTCAGGAGAGGGAATATCGCTTAGATGTTGCCCTTAAGAAAAACTCTGAGCGGGAGGCGGTTTTTGAACGGGCTCAGATGGCCAACGTTCAGCTGAACCAAGAGATGAAATTCTGGAAGACCCTGTCTCAAGCTGAATCGGAGAAGGTGGTCCAGCTCGAGGCTAAGTTATCGGAAGCTAAGGCCGAATCCGAGAGGATTGCCCAGCTTGAGGCCCAGGCTAAGGCTGAGTTGGAGAAGGTCGCCCAAGTCGAAGCTCAGGCTAGAGCAGAATCAGAAAGGGTTGCCCAGCTGGAAGCTCAACTAGCCGAGGCTAGATCCGAGGGATCATCTTACGAGCACAGGATGACAGATGGCCGACGTCGATTTCTGACCAGTGACGTTGGTCACTCTTTCCTGGGAGCCTGCCGTTCCGCCCTCTTAGCCTGGTATCACAATTCTACCGCTTTCCTGGTTAAGCTAGCCCCTGCCGCGACACAATATTTCTATTTTGCTTTAACTCGTACTCGTGAGCAACTAGATTCTTTGGGCTTTATGGGCGAGCTGGACCGGTATGCTGCATTGAACGGGGCTCCTGTTCCTTCGGGTTGGTCCGGGGACGTGGAAGAATCTCCAGAGGCAGCCTGGTGGGAGTACGCCCTTCCCGAGTCTATAAGGAAATCTGGCCTGGATTTGGAGCTTCCTTCTACTCCTCCTAATTCGCCTGTTAAGGCCAACACTCCTAATCCCGAGGTGACCGGGACTGACCTTGATGCTTCTCCTTCGTTGCCTCCTCCATCATTCGATCATGTAGTTTAATATTTTTAGGTTTTGTGTAGACATGTATATGTTTTTATTTTGTTTTGTTCATTTTACTGTCATAGCAGTTTCTAATGAGAAGTTTTTGAGTTGAATACACTTTGGATTTGTGCTTTGTATCATGGCTTATCTCCCCCTGTTTTGAGTTAAATACACTTTGGATTTGTACGATAGTTCAGCGTCGATTGTAACCTCGATGTATCTGAGCCTGTTTGAATTGATACGATCACTTCTCAATATAACTCGGCCTTTTCCTAATATAGCCCCGACTACTTCGACCTTTATGAGTTGTAATGGTTTGGTGTTTTTTAGGTCAACTTAACCTAACCTTTTCACTGATCTTTAGTATAGGTTGGGTATTTCCTTTAGTCATAGCTTCACAGGGCGGTTCACCCTTACTCGGATCTGAAGGCGTTTCGCCTGATCAGATGTCAGAGGGCGGTTCACCCTTGCTCGGATCTGAAGGCGTTTCGCCTGATCAGATGTCAGAGGGTGGTTCACCCTTACTCGGATCTGAAGGCATTTCGCCTGATCAGATGTCAGAGGGCGGTTCACCCTTACTCGGATCTGAAGGCGTTTCGCCTGATCAGATGTCAGAGGGCGGTTCACCCTTACTCGGATCTAAAGGCGTTTCGCCTGATCAGATGTCATTTATAGTTTTACTTGATCAACACATTCAGAGAGATTTTTTTTGTAATAGACTTTCATTAAAACAACACCAGCTTTTTTCCACACCCCTTCATACAAAATACTTTTTTAAGTGACATATGTTCCAAGGCCTTTTGATGGGGTGCCCTTCCATATCCTCGAGCTCATAAGCTCCGCCCGCATAAATTCGGATTACTTTTTAAGGGCCCTCCCAGTTCGGCTCCAGCTTTCCTGTTTTTCTGAGGGCATCAGCTCGCCTAAGCACCAAATCACCGACCTGGAATTGTCTCTTCCTGACTCTTTTGTCATGAGCTGCTTTTGTCTGGCTTTTGTATCTTTCAGTTCGTGCCGCGGCTGCTTCCCTTCTTTCTTCTATAGTATCTAACGCCTCCTTCATTATTTCCTCGTTCTCCACCTCGTTGAACCATCGAACCTGATGAGACATTTCTCCGACTTCTGCTGGGATGACGGCTTCGGACCCGTATACCATACTGAAGGGTGTTTCTCCTGTTGACGATCTAGGTGTGGTCCTGTATGACCATAGTACCGAGCTGAGCTCATCCACCCATCCTCCTCCAACTTTGTCCAAGCGGGTTTTGATTCCCTACAAGATTGTTCTGTTAGTTACCTCCACTTGCCCATTAGCCTGTGGGTGAGCAACTGCAGCGAACCTTTACCTGATATGCATACCCTCGCACCAGGACTGGGTTCTCTTCCCATTGAATTGGGTTCCATTATCTGAGATGAGTATCTGGGGCGCTCCGTACCTGCAGCAAATGTTGTTAAACAGAAAACTTATGATTCTTTGCTCGGTTATGGTGGCCACGGGCTCAGCCTCTACCCACTTGCTGAAGTAGTATATGGCTACTACTAAGAACTTTCTTCCTCCCGAGCCAGGTGTAAACTGCCCCATAATATCAATTCCCCATTTAGCGAATAGACAAAGTGCTCCCATGGTAATCATATCCTCGGCTGGGATGTGAATTAAGGGTGCGTGCACTTGACATTTTTCGCATCGTCTAACCATTTCCACTGCTTTCTTGCTCATGGTCGGCCAGAAAAAACCAGCCCTTAGCGTTTTGCTAATTAGCGCTCTTCCTTTGGTATGGTCTCCGCAGCAGCCTTCATGGATTTCTTCCAATATACCCCACCCTTCTTATTCCGAAATGCATCGTAGGTATGGACCGAGGTAGGATCTCTTGTATAGCTCATCATTAATGCAAGAGAACCTCGCTGCTCTTCGCACAATCTTCTTTCTTTCTTGCCTTTCCTTGGGTAGTTATGCCCTTCTTAGGTATGCCAACAAAGGAGTTCGCCAATCTGCCATATCGTTCACCTCCATCACCTGTTTCATGATGCTACTCCAGGATGCTCCCAAAATCGTTACTGTTCGCGAGCGGCAATCCACTAAGGAGCTTCCCATTTTTGCTAGGTAATCAGTTTTTGCATTTTCCGCCCTAGGGATATGGATTAACTTCCATTCCCCTAGTTTTTTGGCAACCTCTCTCACTTCCTCCACATACCTCCTCATCCGATCCTCATTTATCTCAAATTTTCCTTCTACCTGTTGTGTGACTAGTTGGGAATCAGAGTAAGCAATGAGTCGTCATGCGCCTAAGTCTATCCCCAGCTGCATTCCCTTAACCAGGGCTTCATATTCGGCCTCGTTGTTAGATGCTCTGAAATCGAACTTTATGGCATACTCTAATTGTTCACCCTCCGGGGTGGTAAGGACTATCCCTGCCCCCGAACCACTGGTTATTGCCGATCCATCCACATGTAATAGCCACTGCCCCTCTGGTGGCGATGGCATGGCCCCCTCTTGGATGAAGTCCGCTAGGGCCTGAGCTTTAATTGTCGTTCTCAGCTCATACTCCATGTCGTATTCCCCCATTTCTACCGCCCACTTCACCAGGCGACCTGACGCGTTAGGTCGCCCTAATATTTCTCTCAAGGGCAAGTTGGTTCGCAGTTTTATCCGGTGGGCTAGGAAATAGGGCCTCAATTGCCTGACTGTAACCACTAACGCCAGTGCCCCTTTTTCTAGCTTGTAGTAATTTCGTTCTGCTCCTTGTAAAATTCGGCTTGTATAATAAATGGGTTTTTGCTTACTCATTTCTTCTCTTAGCAAGACCGAGATTATCGTCCCCTCTCCCACGGATAAGTAGAGTACGAGATCCTCTCCTGGTATCGGTTTGGTGAGCAGGGGCAGCTCGGCCAAATACTCCTTTAATTTTCCGAATGCTGTTTGCGCTTCTGGGGTCTATTCAAACTTGTTCCCTTTCCTTAAGAGTTTAAAAAATGGGAATCCCTTCTCGGTCGAGCGTGATATGAACCGGCTCAGCCCTACTATTCTTCCTGTTAGTATCTAGATATCCTTGATATTTTTTGGAGGATTCATTTGCAGCACTGCCTTGACCTTCTCCGGATTGACCTCAATTCCTTGTTCTGTGACTACATATCCCAGGAATTTTCCCGATTTGACTCCAAAAGAACATTTTGATGCATTGAGCTTCATTCCGTATGTGCGCAGGTTTTCGAACGTCTCTTCTAGGTCTCTGATATGCTCTCCTGCCTTCACGCTTTTTACTAGCATGTCATCCACGTATACCTCCATATTTCTGCCGATTTGGGATCTAAAGATTCTATCAACCATCCTTTGGTATGTAGCTCCTGCATTTTTTAATCCAAAAGGCATGCGTACATAACAAAAAGTTCCTTTTGATACCACAAAACTAACCCTCTTTCTATCCTCGGGTGCGAGAGGAATCCGGTGATATCCCTGAGAAGCATCCATCATACTGAGTAACTCGCACCCCGAGGTTGAATCCACCAGCTGATCTATGTGGGGTAGCGGGTAGTGATCCTTTGGGCATGCTTTATTTAGGTCTCGGAAGTCCATGCACATCCTCCACTTTCCCTGACATTTCCCTACCATCACAGCGTTGGATAGCCATTCCGGAAACTGGATCTCCATTATGTGTCCAGCTCGGAGGAGCTTGTCAACTTCTTCCCCAATGACCCCCTCCATCTCCGGCCCAAAATGCCTCCTCTTCTGCTTCACTGGACTTATGGTTGGGTCGATGTTCAACCTGTGCTCGACAACTGTTGGGCTGATTCCCACCAGATCCTCGGCTGCGAACGCGAAAATGTCCACAAATCTCCTTAGCAGGCTGATAAGGCTTTCCTTTATTCCATCGTCCAATCGACTTCCCATGTGAGTTTTTGTTTCCGGATTTCCTAGAACCAACTCTATTTCTAGAAACTCCTCATTGGGCTGGACACCTTCTTCCTCAGCCTCCTCGGGCGCCTTTGATTGTTTATTCTTCTTAGACTCTGGATCCGGAACCCCTAGCTCGGATGCCCTCTTTCCGCACTGTACTCCCTGCTTTACTGTTGTCTGGTAACAAGATCGAGATACAAACTGATCCCGGGATACTTCCCCTACCTCACCTCATACGGGGAATTTTACTTTCATGTGTGCAGTAGAGGCCACTGCTTCGAACTTGTTGAGTCCCGGTCGCCCTAGAATGGCGTTATAGGCCGATTTGGTGTCCACCACTAAAAACCTGAGCGTCTTGACCTTTCGATGGGGCATCCGACCTAGTGCTACCGGAAGCACCACTTCTCCCACCGGTTGCACCTCGGTCATGCAGAACCCATAGAGCGCGGTATCTACCTTCTTTAATTCTACTTCCAGGTTCATCTGCTTGAAACAGTCATAGAATAAGATGTCTACCGAGCTCCTTGTATCGATAAATACCCTTTGCACATCATAACTGGCGATCTCCATAGTGATGACTAGCGTGTCGTTATGGGGCGCATGTATCCCGCTATAATCTGCGGGGCTGAACTGAATGATAGGCCCGCGGCCTACATAGGCGACCTCCTTGAGCTGATGACACCTAGCCTTTCGTGCGTGGGCTTTCCTGGCCTGATTAGAACTTCCGTCGGTTGGTCCTCCTGATACCATGTGGATTACTCCTT
Source organism: Orobanche coerulescens (assembly GCA_033398695.1). Classification (NCBI taxonomy): domain Eukaryota; kingdom Viridiplantae; phylum Streptophyta; class Magnoliopsida; order Lamiales; family Orobanchaceae; genus Orobanche; species Orobanche coerulescens. The sequence continues at coordinate 123,338,464 of CM065802.1, read as the reverse complement.
TCTTAGCTGGGGGAGCAGTGGGTCCCCGATGAGCTTCTCTTTTCACCCTGGCCCCTCCTTGGGGCATGGGTGGTTGCCTCCGACCTCCATTCCTCTGCTGATATGTGAACTCCATTAGATGTTCCGCTCGGACCAGCCTTTCGATCTCATCTTTAAAGTGCTTGCACTCATCTGTTTTATGCCCGTAATCATTGTGGAATCGACAGTAAAGCCCTGATTTCGGCTGCGTGGGCCTATTAGGACGAGATGCAGGCCACTCGATAACCCTGTTCATCTTATCCTCAACCGCTTCCAAAACCTGGGCTCTCCTCATTGTTAGTGGGCCGTATTGGTCAAATCTTGGTCGTCTTAGAACGGTATCGCTCTTCTTTCGATCTGTTTTTCCCCACGGCATTTCTTCCCGAGGTAAATTTCCTTGAAAGGTGTACTCCTCACGTCGTATCAATCTGCTGGACCCCCTTTCCCCATCTTTGGGCTTTTCTTGCAATTCCTCCATATCCTTCTCGGTTTCCTCAACATTAATGTATTTCGAACATCGGGCTAGGACCTCATCCTATGTTCTGGCTGGTTTTTTAGCTAATGAGGTGCGTAGCAACCCCGGCCTCAGTCCCTGCGTCAAGGCACTGGTTTTCACTTCTTCTGACGATGAGGGTACCTCCAGACATGCCTTTGTGAATCGGGTCACATAAGCTCTCAGCGCTTCTCCGGAGTACTGATTGACACTGAACAAGGACATGAAGGTCTTTTGGTGCGCCCTGGCGCTGGCAAAGTGAGTCAAGAACGCGGAGCTGAAAGTTTTAAAGCTGGTGATTGACCCAGGGGGTATCTGGTGCAACCAATCCTGAGCTGACTCTGTCAGCGTAGCCTGGAATGCCCTGCAACTCACGGCATCCAAATATCGATGTAGTACCGCCATGTTCTCGAATCGGTATAAATGTCGGGTAGGATCTGAGAGTCCATCGTAGGTAAAGGTGACATCCCTAAACCAATATAGGAGCTCGGCCTGCAGTATGCCTTCTGAGAAGGGATGGCCTGGATGACTCTCCATGTCCTTCCCTGCAACCCTCTGTCGTAATTCCTCCAGCTCGTCTTGCATACTGGATATCAAGGGATCCTGCGTTCTTTCCTGTCTAGATCGCTCCGATATTCTTGGATAACTCTCCCCATGCTCTTCCTGCTGATCAATTTCCTCCGGCCCATCCGAAAGGATGGGTATTACTTTTCGCGGTATCCTTTGTTTTTCGACCTCCCGACTCTTCTGGATCGCACTGGCGATTATGTCGGCTAAGGATTCCTTCGTCAGTGTGATTGTGCTTGGTGCAACTTCTTCTACAGGGGTGATGGGTGTTTTTTCCAGAGCCGCTTCTCCACCCGCAGCTACTAGTTCCTCTTTTAAATTTCGGGGTATCAACTCCCCTATTCTTTTCTGGTTCATTTCTTCCGCCATTACTAACCTCACATCTCAGCTCAAAGTGACTCGATGTCACAGTTCCCACAGACGGCGCCACTTGATGTAACCGAACTGATCGGTCACCAAGAACCGGGTTAATCTTAGGAGTTTAGCTAAGAAAACCCAAAATGTATGAAGTATTGTCTTTCTCTCTCTCTAAAGTATGCTATAATCTCAGAATGTGTATCCTTAATGAACCCCCCCCCCCCTCTTCCTTTTATAGCAGGGAGATGCCTTGTTCTCTAAGATCTTCCCTGATTTTTAGAGAAAATCCCGGATATCCAGGGATTCGGGCTGCGATTTTCTATCCCTGGATTTCCGGGATTGCAAGGTATGGTCTCTCAATCCCTGGATCTCAGGGATTCTGTCAGATGAGTCAGGATCTTCTTTCCCGAGACTTCGACCTTCATGAGCTCGGAGGCCTTAGATCGGCTCCTATTATAAAAGATCACTTAGGTCGGGTCGTTCCTATTCAAATCCGTACTTCGGGAGACCTTTGAGGTCGGCAACCTTCTAACAGATGTCCCAGGTCGGCGGGCCTCTGAGGTCGGTAACCTTCTAATAGATGTCCCAGGTCGGCGGGGCCTCCGAGGTCGGCACCCTTCTAACAGATGTCACTGGTCAGCAGGGCCTCCGAGTTCGGGAGACCTTTGAGGTCGGCAACCTTCTAAAGGACCTTGAGGTCGGCATCCACTTGTCTAAGAAAACCTTTCGTTACTAGGAGATCGGTACTCCGGCTTATATTGGTCCATGTTTTAGACCGGGTTTTTTGGGAACGTGCATTCGGCGTCCTATCAATATTAACGTACGTTTTTTTTGTACATATCACATATCAATTTGAAGATCTGGACCTCTACTATAAAACGCCCATAATATATTTCCCTTCAAAAAATTATAAAGGCTTCAAAAAGCCCGATGAATCAGGAAGCTCAAATCTGACAGTTTTTCAAAGGTGTTTGATAAAAGTCCTCAAAGAGATTTCAGATTTTACATCAAGAATTTATGATCGAAAATATGAAAAAGTATTTACAAGTGCTAGGAGAAGCGTATTCGGGATCCAAGAAGGACAACCGAGCCAAATTCAAAGGAAGATATTTCAAGATTTCAGAAAATGAGGTGAGGTTATACTATTTTAATATGTTACGGTCATCGTTGTGTCGTGTAACATGACGACCCGCGAGGAGTCGAAAGAATGAAAGAAATCCGAGACGAGTCTCACACAGATAAGAATGTTTTATGTTCATTACACAACATGATTTTGACGATTTATAAGGGTTTAATCTCACTGAGTATGCTCGCGTACTCACACCTCGTCATTTATGTTTTTCAGGCTAAGGAATCGACCAACAGGACAAGCAGAAGATGAATACATAGTCCCAACATGATGAAGTTCTAAAGAATAAAAGATGTTGTCGCCGTAATTGTTATTATTTTTACGAAACAATTGATGTTCTTCAACAAACGTAATTTCAACGGACTATGTCCGAATAATTGATTTCCCATGTTTTTGTAAAACTGTACTGATGTTTGAATAAATGAGTTTTATTGAATATTTACTGACTATTATGCTTCCGCAAATACTCTGAATTTATATAAAAAAAAATTAAGAAAAAATTGAGCTGTGTAACGTTCTTTTTAATTAAGAATAGCAATCGAGGTGAGGTTATAATGTTTTAATATATTACGGTCATCGTTGTGTCGTGTAACATGACGACCCGCGAGGGGTCGAAAGAATGAAAGAAATCCGAGACGAGTCTCACACAGATAAGAATGTTTTATGTGCATTACACAACATGATTTTGACGATTTATAAGGGTTTAATCTCACTGAGTATGCTCGCGTACTCACACCTCGTCATTTATATTTTTCAGGCTAAGGAATCGACCAACGGGACAAGCAGAAGATGAATACATAGTCCCAACACGATGAAGTTCTAAAGAATAAAATATGTTGTCAACGTAATTGTTATTATTTTTACGAAACAATTGATGTTCTTCAACTAACGTAATTTCAACGGACTATGTTGGAATAATTGATTTCCCATGTTTTTGTAAAACTGTACTGATGTTTGAATAAATGAGTTTTATTGAAGATTTACTGACTATTATGCTTCCGCAAATACTCTGAATTTATATAAAAAAAATTTAAGAAAAAATTGAGCTGTGTAACGTTCTTTTTAATTAATAAAGCCAGGGCGTTACAGAATGGTATCGGAGCAAGACCTCTCTCAGTACGGTGAAATTTGGGGATGAACCAAGCGGAAGCTGGTGAACATGTGACACCCGGGGCCGACGAGGGCGGGAGTGATCGCCGGTGAAATAAAAAAGGGCACGGACAATGAGCGGCTCCGAGAAAGGGGAGTGATCGCCGGTGCAATAAGAAAAAGGGCACGAACAACGAGCGGCTCCTGACAAGGCTTCTAGGTGGAGGGGAACATGACTGAACCGAATTCTCACCAGAACGAGAGGTATTCCAAGACTATATAGGTATGGGACTATACAGTTAAGGAGGTTTAAAAAACATATTTACTTATACAAAACAAGATATTTCAAAACTTTCTTATTTTTAAAAGTATAACAAATAATTACGGCATGATTATATTTTCGGGAGAATATGTGGTTCATCGCTGCTGCCCAACGTCGACTCTGAGGTAATGTTTTCAAGTATTCACTCTTTTATGAAAAATTAAAAATTATGGTATGAGTATGGAATGATTGTGTCGGCAAAAGATTTGAAAGGATATGTGAAAGTATAAATGTTGTCCGAAAAGGACAAAATATGATTTCAAAGAAAGGTTTCAAAGTGATTTTTGCTGACACAATATTTTTAAAGTTATTGATGAAAATACTCATACAAAGTTTGATACAGATTTTCAAAGTTCTTTACGAAGCTCAATTTCGAGGACGAAATTTTTTAAAGGGGGGAGGATTGTAACGCCCCAATACTTATTTAAATGCTATTTATTTTGCTAACGATCATGGATTTTGATTTTTTAATATTTACAGATTGTCCGATACTTGGACCGATACATTCCTAGCATAAAATGAAGGACTTAAAAGGAAAAGATTTCAAAATAAATTATAAGGATCATTTTTAGAATTTATGAAAGTGATTTCAAAAAGTTCCGACGATTTTGATACGATAAAATTTCATTACAAAACACTTATATTGCAAAAATAATATTAAATTATTTTATTATTATTATCAAAAATCCGTTCTGAGCATATCGAAGATTTAACTCCGACGAGTCCGGAACATGTCGGAAAATCGAATTTGGACATCGGAAGGGGTCGAACCGGCAGAGCTAAGTTGATGACATCGCCGTTACCGCACGACACGCCTTGCGATACGGCCACGGCCGAAGTTTCTCATTTGTCGGATAAGGTCGTTCGAGAAGGTCGGTCATGACCGACAGAAGCTTCTCGGCCAGCTGTCCGGATAAGGCCTCCAGCTGTCCGAGTAAGGTTGATTTTCAGCCGATTTTGGACCCCCATTTATACATATTAACGGACGTTTTTTTGTACATATCACATATTGAAGCTCTGGACCCCTACTATAAAACGCCCATAATATATTTCCCTTCAAAAAATTATAAATGCTTCAAAAAGCCCAATGAAACAGGAAGCTCAAATCTGACAATTTTTCAAAGGTGTTTGATAAAAGTCCTCAAAGAGATTTCAGATTTTACATCAAGAATTTATGACCGAAAATATGAAAAAGTATTTTCAAGTGCTAGGAGAAGCGTATACGGGATCCAAGAAGGACAACCGAGCCAAATTCAAAGAAATATATTTCAAGATTTCAGCAAACGAGGTGAGGTTATACTGTTTTAATATGTTACGGTCATCGTTATGTCGTGTAACATGACGACCCGCGAGGGGTCGAAAGAATGAAAGAAATCCGAGACGAGTCTCACACAGATAAGAATGTTTTATGTGCATTACACAACATGATTTTGACGATTTCTAAGGGTTTAATCTCACTGAGTATGCTCGCGTACTCACACCTCGTCATTTATGTTTTTCAGGCTAAGGAATCGACCAACAGGACAAGCGGAAGATGAATACATAGTCCCAACACGATGAAGTTCTAAAGAATAAAAGATGTTATCGCCGTAATTGTTATTATTTTTACGAAACAATTGATGTTCTTCAACAAACGTAATTTCAACGGACTATGTCCGAATAATTGATTTCCCATGTTTTTGTAAAACTGTACTGATGTTTGAATAAATGAGTTTTATTGAAGATTTACTAACTATTATGCTTCCGCAAATACTCCGAAATTATATAAAAAAAAATTAAGAAAAAATTGAGCTGTGTAACGTTCTTTTTAATTAAGAATAGCAAACGAGGTGAGGTTATACTGTTTTAATATGTTACGGTCATCGTTGTGTCGTGTAACATGACGACCCGCGAGGGGTCGAAAAAATGAAAGAAATCCGAGACGAGTCTCACACAGATAAGAATGTTTTATGTGCATTACACAACATGATTTTGACGATTTATAAGGGTTTAATCTCACTGAGTATGCTCGCGTACTCACACCTCATCATTTATGTTTTTCAGGCTAAGGAATCGACCAACGGGACAAGCAGAAGATGAATACATAGTCCCAACACGATGAAGTTCTAAAGAATAAAAGATGTTGTCGCCGTAATTGTTATTATTTTTACGAAACAATTGATGTTCTTCAACAAACGTAATTTCAACGGACTATGTCCGAATAATTGATTTCCCATGCTTTTGTAAAACTGTACTAATGTTTGAATAATGAGTTTTATTGAAGATTTACTGACTATTATGCTTCCGCAAATACTCCGAAATTATATAAAAAAAATTTAGAAAAAATTGAGCTGTGTAACGTTCTTTTTAATTAAGAATAGCAAACGAGGTGAGGTTATACTGTTTTAATATGTTACGGTCATCGTTGTGTCGTGTAACATGACGACCCGCGAGGGTTCGAAAGAATGAAAGAAATCCGAGACGAGTCTCACACAGATAAGAATGTTTTATGTGCATTACACAACATGATTTTGACGATTTCTAAGGGTTTAATCTCACTGAGTATGCTCGCGTACTCACACCTCGTCATTTATGTTTTTCAGGCTAAGGAATCGACCAACAGGACAAGCGGAAGATGTATACATAGTCCCAACACGATGAAGTTCTAAAGAATAAAAGATGTTATCGCCGTAATTGTTATTATTTTTACGAAACAATTGATGTTCTTCAACAAACGTAATTTCAACGGACTATGTCCGAATAATTGATTTCCCATGTTTTTGTAAAACTGTACTGATGTTTGAATAAATGAGTTTTATTGAAGATTTACTAACTATTATGCTTCCGCAAATACTCCGAAATTATATAAAAAAAAATTAAGAAAAAATTGAGCTGTGTAACGTTCTTTTTAATTAAGAATAGCAAACGAGGTGAGGTTATCTTGCTTTTAATATGTTACGGTCATCGTTGTGTCGTAACATGACGACCGCGAGGGTCGAAAAATGAAAGAAATCCGAGACGAGTCTCACACAGATAAGAATGTTTTATGTGCATTACACAACATGATTTTGACGATTTATAAGGGTTTAATCTCACTGAGTATGCTCGCGTACTCACACCTCATCATTTATGTTTTTCAGGCTAAGGAATCGACCAACGGGACAAGCAGAAGATGAATACATAGTCCCAACACGATGAAGTTCTAAAGAATAAAAGATGTTGTCGCCGTAATTGTTATTATTTTTACGAAACAATTGATGTTCTTCAACAAACGTAATTTCAACGGACTATGTCCGAATAATTGATTTCCCATGCTTTTGTAAAACTGTACTAATGTTTGAATAATGAGTTTTATTGAAGATTTACTGACTATTATGCTTCCGCAAATACTCCGAAATTATATAAAAAAAATTTAGAAAAAATTGAGCTGTGTAACGTTCTTTTTAATTAAGAATAGCAAACGAGGTGAGGTTACACTGTTTTAATATGTTACGGTCATCGTTGTGTCGTGTAACATGACGACCCGCGAGGGTTCGAAAGAATGAAAGAAATCCGAGACGAGTCTCACACAGATAAGAATGTTTTATGTGTATTACACAACATGATTTTGACGATTTATAAGGGTTTAATCTCACTGAGTATGCTCGCGTACTCACACCTCGTCATTTATATTTTTCAGGCTAAGGAATCGACCAACGGGACAAGCAGAAGATGAATACATAGTCCCAACACGATGAAGTCTAAAGATGTTGTCGCCGTAATTGTTATTATTTTTACGAAACAATTGATGTTCTTCAACTAACGTAATTTCAACGGACTATGTCGGAATAATTGATTTCCCATGTTTTTGTAAAACTGTACTGATGTTTGAATAAATGAGTTTTATTGAAGATTTACTAACTATTATGCTTCCGCAAATACTCTGAATTTATATAAAAAAATTTAAGAAAAAATTGAGCTGTGTAACGTTCTTTTTAATTAAGAAAGCCAGGGCGTTACAGAATGGTATCGGAGCAAGATCTCTCTCAGTACGGTGAAATTTGGGGATGAACCAAGCGGAAGCTGGTAAACATGTGACACCCGGGACCGACGAGGGCGGGAGTGATCGCCGGTGAAATAAAAAAGGGCACGGACAATGAGCGGCTCCGACAAAGGGGAGTGATCGCCGGTGCAATAAGAAAAAGGGCACGAACAACGAGCGGCTCCTGACAAGGCTTCTAGGTGGAGGGGGACATGACTGAACCGAATTCTCACCAGAACGAGAGGTATTCCAAGACTATATAGGTATGGGACTATACAGTTAAGGAGGTTTAAAAAACAGATTTACTTATACAAAACAAGATATTTCAAAACTTTCTTATTTTTAAAAGTATAACGAATAATTACGGCATGATTATATTTTTGGGAGAATATGTGGTTCATCGCTGCTGCCCAACGTCGACTCTGAGGTAATGTTTTCAAGTATTCACTCTTTTATGAAAACTTAAAAATTATGGTATGAGTATGGAATGATTGTGTCGGCAAAAGATTTGAAAGGATATGTGAAAGTATAAATGTTGTCCGAAAAGGACAAAATATGATTTCAAAGAAAGGTTTCAAAGTGATTTTTGCTGACACAATATTTTTAAAGTTATTGATGAAAATACTCATACAAAGTTTGATACAGATTTTCAAAGTTCTTTACGAAGCTCAATTTCGAGGACGAAATTTTTTAAAGGGGGGAGGATTGTAACGCCCCATTACTTATTTAAATGCTATTTATTTTGCTAACGATCATGGATTTTGATTTTTTAATATTTACAGATTCTCCGATACTTGGACCGATACGTTCCTAGCATAAAATGAAGGACTTAAAAGGAAAAGATTTCAAAATAAATTATAAGGATCATTTTTAGAATTTATGAAAGTGATTTCAAAAAGTTCCGACGATTTTGATACGATAAAATTTCATTACAAAACACTTATATTGCAAAAATAATATTAAATTATTTTATTATTATTATCAAAAATCCGTTCTGAGCATATCGAAGATTTAACTCCGACGAGTCCGGAACATGTCGGAAAATCGAATTTGGACATCGGGAAGGGGTCGAACCGGCAGAGCCAAGTTGACAGACATCTGTCGGTTACCGCCGGACACGCCTACCGACAGCTGCCGGTCACGGCCGACAGAAGTTTCTCGGCGCTGTCCGGATAAGGCTGTCTGGAGAAGGTCGGTCATGACCGACAGAAGCTTCTCGGCCAGCTGTCCGGATAAGGCCTCCAGCTGTCCGAGTAAGGTTGATTTTCAGCCGATTTTGGACCCCCATTTATACATATTAACGGACGTTTTTTTGTACATATCACATATCGAAGCTCTGGACCCCTACTATAAAACGCCCATAATATATTTCCCTTCAAAAAATTATAAATGCTTCAAAAAGCCCGATGAAACAGGAAGCTCAAATCTGACAATTTTTCAAAGGTGTTTGATAAAAGTCCTCAAAGAGATTTCAGATTTTACATCAAGAATTTATGACCGAAAATATGAAAAAGTATTTTCAAGTGCTAGGAGAAGCGTATACGGGATCCAAGAAGGACAACCGAGCCAAATTCAAAGAAATATATTTCAAGATTTCAGCAAACGAGGTGAGGTTATACTGTTTTAATATGTTACGGTCATCGTTATGTCGTGTAACATGACGACCCGCGAGGGGTCGAAAGAATGAAAGAAATCCGAGACGAGTCTCACACAGATAAGAATATTTTATGTGCATTACACAACATGATTTTGACGATTTATAAAGGTTTAATCTCACTGAGTATGCTCGCGTACTCACACCTCGTCATTTATGTTTTTCAGACTAAGGAATCGACCAACGGGACAAGCAGAAGATGAATACATAGTCCCAACACGATGAAGTTGTAAAGAATAAAAGATGTTGTCGCCGTAATTGTTATTATTTTTACGAAACAATTGATGTTCTTCAACAAACGTAATTTCAACGGACTATGTCCGAATAATTGATTTCCCATGTTTTTGTAAAACTGTACTGATGTTTGAATAAATGAGTATTATTGAAGATTTACTGACTATTATGCTTCCGCAAATACTCCGAAATTATATAAAAAAAAATTAAGAAAAAATTGAGCTGTGTAACGTTCTTTTTAATTAAGAATAGCAAACGAGGTGAGGTTATACTGTTTTAATATGTTACGGTCATCGTTGTGTCGTGTAACATGACGACCCGCGAGGGGTCGAAAGAATGAAAGAAATCCGAGAGGAGTCTCACACAGATAAGAATGTTTTATGTGCATTACACAACATGATTTTGACGATTTATAAGGGTTTAATCTCACTGAGTATGCTCGCATACTCACACCTCGTCATTTATGTTTTTCAGGCTAAGGAATCGACCAACGGGACAAGCAGAAGATGAATACATAGTCCCAACACGATGAAGTTCTAAAGAATAAAAGATGTTGTCGCCGTAATTGTTATTATTTTTACGAAACAATTGATGTTCTTCAACAAACGTAATTTCAACGGACTATGTCCGAATAATTGATTTCCCATGTTTTTGTAAAAGTGTACTAATGTTTGAATAATGAGTTTTATTGAAGATTTACTGACTATTATGCTTCCACAAATACTCCGAAATTATATAAAAAAAATTTAGAAAAAATTGAGCTGTGTAATGTTCTTTTTAATTAAGAATAGCAAACGAGGTGAGGTTATACTGTTTTAATATGTTACGGTCATCATTGTATCGTGTAACATGACGACCCGCGAGGGGTCGAAAGAATGAAAGAAATCCGAGACGAGTCTCACATAGATAAGAATGTTTTATGTGCATTACACAACATGATTTTGACGATTTATAAGGGTTTAATCTCACTAAGTATGCTCGCGTACTCACACCTCGTCATTTATATTTTTCAGGCTAAGGAATCGACCAACGGGACAAGCAGAAGATGAATACATAGTCCCAACACAATGAAGTTCTAAAGAATAAAAGATGTTGTCGCCGTAATTGTTATTATTTTTACGAAACAATTGATGTTCTTCAACTAACGTAATTTCAACGGACCATGTCGGAATAATTGATTTCCGATGTTTTTGTAAAACTGTACTGATGTTTGAATAAATGAGTTTTATTGAAGATTTACTTACTATTATGCTTCCGCAAATACTCGGAATTTATATAAAAAATTTAAGAAAAATATAGCTATGTAAAGTTCTTTTTAATTAAGAAAGTCAGGGCGTTACAGAATGGTATCGGAGCAAGACCTCTCTCAGTACGGTGAAATTTGGGGATGAACCAAGCGGAAGCTGGTGAACATGTGACACCTGTAACACCCCCAAAACCATCTGGGATATTACAGCGCCGTGGGTCCTGCGCCGGAACCCACCAGGCTAAAAACCGTTTACAAAACCATTTCAAAAACGTTCAAAAAGCCGAAGAGGCCGATGACGGTAATATTTTGCAATACTCAAATATTTTCAAAAACATAATTTTGAAATACCGTCATAAAATACCATTTGAAAATACAAGGCGAAGTGCCAAATCTTGATAGTTCAAAATGTACGTTAAGACGCCGCTTAAACATACCGATAAAATAGTTTAGGAAAAGGTTTAACGAAATAACCCAAGTTCGCAAAATGCCAAAAAGGCCCTTTTAAAATACACAAACGCAGCGGATAAAGATACCGAAAAGCTATTTTGAAATATACACTCGCAGCGGATAAAAATACAGTTCAAAATACACATTTGCAGCGGAAATGAATAACCAGAAAAGAAATACTCGATACTCCAAAACAAGCCACCGCCAGTATCACATCGGGAAGCTCATCCCTTCACGACCGCTACTAGCTCGATCTCCGAGTACCTAAAAATAAAGCCCACGACGGGGTCAGCCACAATACTCAATAATGATACCGATCATATCATCATAAATAATTACATACCAATGTAATAATACTGTAAGAATACTACCAACGTAATCTTACCGACATAACCTTACCAATCCATAACAATCCAATCCTTACCATAATCCACATTTCGCTTCCTTGAATGACGAAATGAACTTAACAACAATTATCTGTATTGAATTCCAAAAATACCGATAATCCTCAAAACATCATCATAACTCATAAGCGTGGAAATAATCCAATCTGTACCAACTCCTGTCCGTCGGATTACACAATCAAATCTCAACCTGGATAGACCAATAATACACAACATATCTGTAGATCGACTACCACATGATAATGATAACAAATCCTGAAACATCGACGTATAGTCCGAATGCTTATACGATCAATAACCAGATCAACCGATAAATCAACTGAGAATATCATCGACATGATAACTCCAATACGACCAATAAAGGATCACGATAACTGAGAATACCATCAACATGATAACTCCGACACGATCAACAAAGGATCAACAATAATCGAGAATACCATTAACAAGGTAAACTCCAAATGATCAACAGAAGACCAATAATAACTGAGAATACCATCAACAAGGTAAACTCCAAATGATCAACAATAATGGATCTCAAAGAAATAACTCTGACTGTCTAACATACCCCTCGGGCGTATGAACAACCAGTCACAAACCGTCGAACATACCCAACCATGAATAGAGGATGAACGAACAAACAATATGGCTCAAAGATGGAAATCATAGTACGCCCGATCCGAATATGTGTCAGTGCACATGTCCACCCCATATACGGAATTCAGGATATACGTGGGACAATGTACCTAATTAGCCTCAACGAACTACGTCTCGTGTGCATAGCCTTTCACGGAAAATATTCACGCATGACTATATATGTGCCCGGCTAAAAATCCTACACAATATCCAATCGGAACACAGATATGACTCCAGATATGTCACGATGCAACATGACAACGAAACTCAAAGAAACACATATCCAATAAGGATCAAAAGACTCACCGAAGTGAACAACAATAGTCTGACAATGAAAAGTCGACACGACCAATCAATATTCAAAACAACAACCCTGGGGTTACAAACCCCGAAGGATAATCCATACGATCAACAATCTCAGACAACAGTTCTGGGATCAACATCCCTTAATGAGACGATCAACACAACCAATATGAATCTCAATACACGAAGCCTCAACATACAACATATACAACAACTCAACATAATAATTATCTCATAACTGAACAATACATAAATTACCTCAAAGCCGGAGACAACATCCTGTCCACGAACAACATCCCTGAACGAATACACAGTTATACGAATAATCTAAAATAAGGTACCATCCATTCAATACCAATAAACCTTTATCCCGATACTTATGTCATCACGATAACTATCCTCGATATCCGATATTCTATATCCTTGACCAAAGATAACTCACGTCTTTCCCGAACACAATTAAATCATATACCTTATGATTTAATACAACCAGAGCACGATATACAAACCATTATCCCGACGACTTACATTTCTAACAACATTGCTATACGAATTATAAATGAAATGAAAACGAAACCATTCATCAAATATTATAAACTGAACAAGTAGAAACTTGCCCCGATACCGATACCACGAAGCCGTTACCAAAATCCATTGCCTTAGTATACGAGCTCCTCAGCCCCGACCAAAATCAATCTACGAACTCTTTAGCCTCAACCGCAACACAACGGTCATAATCCACGATCAAAACATATCAACCTATTGAAGTAATCAATCAACAACAATCCGATAACAATCAATAACCGACATAGCCAACCAACAAACTCAACGGTTCAACGAAACCTCGATCATAAACAAAACCAAACAATACAACTCAAACAAATACGAACCCATATCCACGATATAAGTCGCAACTCAATAATCAATATAACCGATCAATAAACCCAACGGTTCCACCATATCCCGATTAGACACAAATCCGAACAACCACATCAATCGATCACGAATTTAAAACCATAACATAATTCATAATCCGATAATCATATCAATAATCAATTTAAACCAACAAGGGTCTACCATTACCGATTCCAAATTCAATCTTAGATACGGATACAAGTTTCCTCCTTGTAAATTCATAATATAAACCAATTACCGGATATCATCATCAATCCGGACAATCCGATCAATTCAACATTATAGATAACCATATTCCAAAGGTTTCAAATAATTCCATTATCCGAATTGAACACTTGTTAAATACCTATGAATTCTCAAACTCAAAAGTGAGTCATAATCTTATCAAATCCGGAATCATATTCGTATTCCTATACGAATATTGTACCAAAATACATAACTTAATTATAGATATGAATATTCCATATGCATACCCAAAACACCAACACATTCCTCAAATCAATGATCAATTCATCTTGATATTAAGGATTTCATAACACATTCGATTCCGACTTTAATTCTAAATTAGAATCAACAAGACTCCTTCTTGTTATACTAGTAAATTCGTAAGAAACAATTTACCAATTATTACCGTGAATAATCACATTCCAATTATCCGAAATCCTTCCAAAATCATAACATGTATAACTTATGAATTCTTCAAGAACACGAATTGTCCGAATTCACGTTCTCAATCCATAAAAGAACATAATCCGATGTTTTCTAACATCTAACCAATCCTCAATCATATTTCAAGGTGTATATCATCATGTTCTTCAACATATGATCTTCTTAGCATCAAAAATCGAAGCAATACTACCAAGAACATCCAGAATATTATGATTCCATAATCATAACAACATAATCAAGACATAATCCAACATATCATCATCTTCCTTCAACATACACCTCATATAACCTCAAGAATCGAAACCACAACATCTTAATCATCTTCATACGAATCATTTATCAATAACAACATCAAAAATCCGAAATGAAAAGGAGGATTATCCAACGTACCTCTTAGAAGATGGAATGCACAAGAAATCACTTCAAGAACCATCAATAACTCCATATCCAAGCTCCAATTACAAGCCCTCAAGCTCAAAATCGAATTAGGAGAGCCAAAATATCCCTCTCTCAATCTTTAGAGATGAAAAACGAAGAGAAATGCTGAAGTGAAATGAAATGACGGCCATTCCTTATATAAACTCCCCGCTCGTTACGTACGTAACATTCCCAAGTTAACGTACGTAACACCTCTTACGTACGCTATCTTGTCCTGGTTAGCGTACGTAATGCCATCCCAGACCCTACTGCCTCAAAACGTGAACTTCCTTACGTACGTAACCCATGCCATATAACGTACGTAATATACCAGTTGACTTGCTACAGTACAATGGTCGTGTTACGTACGTAACACGTCCTGTATAACGTACGTAACACGTACGTTGACTCACCTGTCAACATCCTCCGCCGAAAGTTGCCGACACAGGGTCCCACCTGCCGACCACGACTCGATCGTCTGATTCCCATGTTACGTACGTAATGTCTCGGCCATAACGTACGTAACTCTACCAATTTAACGTACGTAAGCTTCAACACATAACGTACGTAATGGCTTCCATACTTAGCCATTTACAGCAATTCTTGTCCAACATCTCGACATAACAAATACGAACATACGGCATGCTGAATACACATATACTCAACCCAAAAATATTCTCATACGGTATACCTGATATCCAAATCAGTTCAACCTGATACAACATATCTTGAATATACCTGTCAATCAAAACGATAATCACACCAGTATAACTGTCTCGGTTATCAATTTATTTTATCCATACTGTATAGATACCAAACTATACAGTATACTCAGATAAAATAACGCGAAAAATTTATACTGAAAATCCGGGTATTACATACTACCCCCCTTAAAATAAGTTTCGTCCTCGAAACTTGCAACCCGTCACCAACAACAGATCAATCCAAAATTTCCAACTCATCACAAAAACAATCAAGTGCCGCCACAAGCGAAATAACCAAACCAATATACTTACTGGTACGTGAAGCCGATGATCTCCCGTGATACTAACACACCACTCCCACACGAAGTCTCAATACAATCAATACACACCAATATCACAAAAAGCAATCTAAAAAGATCTCAAAAATTTTGGAAACTCCAAAAATCGGTTTGACTCAAAAGTCAGGAAAAATCATTTTTAAAAGCCACGCTACTACCGTACTGATAGAGCCACATAACACACATGCCTGGGTTTCACAAAACCCAAGCTCCGATACCATCTTCTGTAACATCCCCAAAACCATCCGGGATATTACAGCACCGCGGTTCCCACGCCGGAACCCACCAGGCTAAAAACCGTTTACAAAACCATTTCAAAAACGTTCAAAAAGCCGAAGAGGCCGATGACGGTAATATTTTGCAATACTCAAATATATTCAAAAACATAATTTTGAAATACCGTCATAAAATACCATTTGAAAATACAAGGCGAAGTGCCAAATCTCGATAGTTCAAAATGTACGTTAAGACGCCGCTTAAACATACCGATAAAATAGTTTAGGAAAAGGTTTAACGAAATAACCCAAGTTCGCAAAATGCCAAAAAGGCCTTTTTAAAATTCACACACGCAGCGGATAAAGATACCGAAAAGCCATTTTGAAATATACACACGCAGCGGATAAAAATACAGTTCAAAATACACATTTGCAGCGGAAATGAATAACCAGAAAAGAAATACTCGATACTCCAAAACAAGCCACCGCCAGTACCACATCGGGAAGCTCATCCCTTCACGACCGCTACTAGCTCGATCTTCGAGTACCTAAAAATAAAGCCCACGACGGGGTCAGCCACAATACTCAATAATGATACCGATCACATCATCATAAATAATTACATACCAATGTAATAATACTGTAAGAATACTACCAACGTAATCTTACCGACATAACCTTACCAATCCATAACAATCCAATCCTTACCATAATCCACATTTCGCTTCCTTGAATGACGAAATGAACTTAACAACAATTATCTGTATTGAATTCCAAAAATACCGATAATCCTCAAAACATCATCATAACTCATAAGCGTGGAAATAATCCAATCTGTACCAACTCCTGTCCGTCGGATTACACAATCAAATCTCAACCTGGATAGACCAATAATACACAACATATCTGTAGATCGACTACCACATGATAATGATAACAAATCCTGAAACATCGACGTATAGTCTGAATGCTTATACGATCAATAACCAGATCAACCGATAAATCAACTGAGAATATCATCGACATGATAACTCCAATACGACCAATAAAGGATCACGATAACTGAGAATACCATAAACATGATAACTCCGACACGATCAACAAAGGATCAACAATAATCGAGAATACCATTAACAAGGTAAACTCCAAATGATCAACAGAAGACCAATAATAACTGAGAATACCATCAACAAGGTAAACTCCAAATGATCAACAATAATGGATCTCAAAGAAATAACTCTGACTGTCTAACATACCCCTCGGGCGTATGAACAACCAGTCACCAACCGTCGAACATACCCAACCATGAATGGAGGATGAACGACCAAATAATATGGCTCAAAGATGGAAATCATAGTACGCCCGATCCGAATATGTGTCAGTGCACATGTCCACCCCGTATACGGAATCCAGGATACACGTGGGACAATGTACCTAATTAGCCTCAACGAACTACGTCTCGTGTGCACAGCCTTTCACGGAAAATATTCACGCATGACTATATATGTGCCCGGCTAAAAATCCTACACAATATCCAATCGGAACGCAAATATGACTCCAGATATGTCACGATGCAACATGACAACGAAACTCAAAGAAACACATATCCAATAAGGATCAAAAGACTCACCAAAGTGAACAACAATAGTCTGACAATGAAAAGTCGACACGACCAATCAATATTAAAAACAACCACCCTGGGGTTACAAACCCCAAAGGATAATCCATACGATCAACAATCTCAGACAACAGTTCTGGGATCAACATCCCTCAATGAGACGATCAACACAACCAATATGAATCTCAATAAACGAAGCCTCAACATACAACATATACAACAACTCAGCATAATAATTATCTCATAACTGAACAATACATAAATTACCTCAAAGCCGGAGACAACATCCTTTCCACGAACAACATCCCTGAACGAATACATAGTTATACGAATAATCTAAAATAAGGTACCATCCATTCAATACCAATAAACCTTTATCCCGATACTTATGTCATCACGATAACTATCCTCGATATCCGATATTCTATATCCTTGACCAAAGATAACTCACGTCTTCCCCGAACACAATTAAATCATATACCTTATGATTTAATACAACCAGAGCACGATGTACAAACCATTATCCCGACAACTTACATTTCTAACAACATTGCTATACGAATTATAAATGAAATTAAAACGAAACCATTCATCAAATATTATAAACTGAACAAGTAGAAACTTGCCTCGATACCGATACCACGAAGCCGTTACCAAAATCCATTGCCTTAGTATACGAGCTCCTCAGCCCCGACCAAAATCAATCTACGAACTCTTTAGCCTCAACCGCAACACAACGGTCATAATCCACGATCAAAACATATCAACCTATTGAAGTAATCAATCAACAACAATCCGATAACAATCAATAACCGACATAGCCAACCAACAAACTCAACGGTTCAACGAAACCTCGATCATATACAAAACCGAACAATACAACTCAAACAAATACGAACCCATATCCACGATATAAGTCGCAACTCAATAATCAATATAACCGATCAATAAACCCAACGGTTCCACCATATCCTGATTAGACACAAATCCGAACAACCACATCAATCGATCACGAATTTAAAACCATAACATAATTCATAATCCGATAATCATATCAATAATCAATTTAAACCAACAAGGGTCTAACATTACCGATTCCAAATTCAATCTTAGATACGGATACAAGTTTCCTCCTTGTAAATTCATAATATAAACCAATTACCGTTTATCATCATCAATCCGGACAATCCGATCAATTCAACATTATAGATAACCATATTCCAAAGGTTTCAAATAATTCCATTATCCGAATTGAACACTTGTTAAATACCTATGAATTCTCAAACTCAAAAGTGAGTCATAATCTTATCAAATCCGGAATCATATTCGTATTCCTATACGAATATAGTACCAAAATACATAACTTAATTATAGATATGAATATTCCATATTCATACCCAAAACACCAACACATTCCTCAAATCAATGATCAATTCATCTTGATATTAAGGATTTCATAACACATTCGATTCCGACTTTAATTCTAAATTAGAATCAACAAGACTCCTTCTTGTTATACTAGTAAATTCGTAAGAAACAATTTACCAATTATTACCGTGAATAATCACATTCCAATTATCCGAAATCCTTCCAAAATCATAACATATATAACTTATGAATTCTTCAAGAACACGAATTGTCCGAATTCACGTTCACAATCCATAAAAGAACATAATCCGATGTTTTCTAACATCTAACCAATCCTTAATCATAATTCAAGGTGTATATCATCATGTTCTTCAACATATGATCTTCTTAGCATCAAAAATCGAAGCAATACTACCAAGAACATCCAGAATATTATGATTCCATAATCATAACAACATAATCAAGACATAATCCAACATATCATCATCTTCCTTCAACATACACCTCATATAAACTCAAGAATCGAAACAACATCTTAATCATCTTCATACGAATCATTTATCAATAACAACATCAAAAATCCGAAATGAAAACGAGGATTATCCAACATACCTCTTAGAAGATGGAATGCACAAGAAATCACTTCAAGAACCATCAATAACTCCATATCCAAGCTCCAATTCCAAGCCCTCAAGCTCAAAATCGAATTAGGAGAGCCAAAATATCCCTCTCTCAATGTTTAGAGATGAAAAACGAAGAGAAATGCTGAAGTGAAATGAAATGATGGCCATTCCTTATATAAACTCCCCGCTCGTTACGTACGTAACATTTACAAGTTAACGTACGTAACACCTCTTACGTACGCTATCTTGTCCTGGTTAGCGTACGTAATGCCATCCTGCACTTACCGCCTCAAAACGTGAACTTCCTTACGTACGTAACCCATGCCATATAACGTACGTAATATACCAGTTGACTTGCTACAGTACAATGGTCGTGTTACGTACGTAACACGTCCTGTATAATGTACGTAACACGTACGTTGACTCACCTGTCAACATCCTCCGCCGAAAGTTGCCGACACAGGGTCCCACCTGCCGACCACGACTCGATCATCTGATTCCCATGTTACGTACGTAATGTCTCGGCCATAACGTACGTAACTCTACCAATTTAACGTACGTAAGCTTCAACACATAACGTACGTAATGGCTTCCATACTTAGCCATTTACAACAATTCCTGTCCAACGTCTCGACATAACAAATACGAACATACGGCATACTGAATACACATATACTCAACCCAAAAATATTCTCCTACGGTATACCTGATATCCAAATCAGTTCAACCTGATACAACATATCCTGAATATACCTGTTAATCAAAATGATAATCACACCAGTATAACTGTCTCAGTTATCAATTTATTTTATCCATACTGTATAGATACCAAACTATACAGTATACTCAGATAAAATAACGCGAAAAATTTATACTGAAAATCCGGGTATTACAACACCCGGGGCTGACGAGGGCGGGAGTGATCGCCGGTGAAATAAAAAAGGGCACGGACAATGAGCAGCTCCGAGAAATGGGAGTGATCGCCGGTGCAATAAGAAAAAGGGCACGGACAACGAGCGGCTCCTGACAAGGCTTCTAGGCGGATGGGGACATGACTGAACCGAATTCTCACCAGAACGAGAGGTATTCCAAGACAAATAGGTATGGGACTATACAGTCAAGGAGGTTTAAAAAACAAATTTACTTATACAAAACAAGATATTTCAAAACTTTCTTATTTTTAAAAGTATAACGAATAATTACGGCATGATTATATTTTCGGGAGAATATGTGGTTCATCGCTGCTGCCCAACGTCGACTCTGAGGTAATGTTTTCAAGTATTCACTCTTTTATGAAAACTTAAAAATTATGGTATGAGTATGGAATGATTGTGTCGGCAAAAGATTTGAAAGGATATGTGAAAGTATAAATATTGTCCGAAAGGGACAAAATATGATTTCAAAGAAAGGTTTCAAAGTGATTTTTGCTGACACAATATTTTTAAAGTTATTGATGAAAATACTCATACAAAGTTTGATACAGATTTTCAAAGTTCTTTACGAAGCTCAATTTCGAGGACGAAATTTTTTAAAGGGGGGAGGATTGTAACGCCCCAATACTTATTTAAATGCTATTTATTTTGCTAACGATCATGGATTTTGATTTTTTAATATTTACATATTGTCCGATACTTGGACCGATATGTTCCTAGCATAAAATGAAGGACTTAAAAGGAAAAGATTTCAAAATAAATTATAAGGATCATTTTTAGAATTTATGAAAGTGATTTCAAAAAGTTCCGACGATTTTGATACGATAAAATTTCATTACAAAACACTTATATTGCAAAAATAATATTAAATTATTTTATTATTATTATTATCAAAACTCCGTTCCGAGCATATCGAAGATTTAACTCCGACGAGTCCGGAACATGTCGGAAAATCGAATTTGGACACCGGTGTCACGCTTTGGCTTTGGAAGCTTCTAGAAGGGTCGAGATTCTTCTCCAGACTTCTCGTGTTTACTTGATAGATGTTGTAACATTCCGGAAGCCCTCCGGAATGATCATAGAAAGGATTAGAAGGATCTAGATTGTCTTGTAATCTCTTGTATGTTCTAGATACTTGTAGATTATTGTACATTCTAGAAGATGTAGATGGAGACCTATAAAAGGAGCTCCAAGCCCCTCATTTGTACATCATCCGAAGTTTGAGCAATAAAAGTTTCTTTCTAAAGAGCAGTTTCTCTCTCTAACTTTCTCTCTCTAAAATACTTCAATCTTCCGCACTTAACTAGCAAGGGTTGGGAAAGCCTGCCTTAGTGGTCGAAGGACTGAGTTGCTAAGGGGCGCACGGCATAACTCGACGGACCGTGACACGTGGTATCAGAGCCAGGTTTGTTGGTAAAGTGAGAGAATGAGCGGAAACAGCAGCATGGTCGAAGGGAACAATGCTGGCGATGATGGTCGCAAGACCAAGAAAGGTGGTAGGGACAAGTCCAGGGATCTTGCATCCTCGATGGAAGCAGGGATGACTAAGATCGAGGTGGCTGTTGGAGAAACCATCGAACGGATGTACGTCCTTGAAGGAAATGCCAGCGATATTGAGGACAAGGTGTTGCTTTCTCTCAACAAGTTGAAGTCTACACTTCTTGGCGAGATAGCCAAATTGCAGGAGGAGCTGACCGCACGGTTGGAAAAGACCGAGGAGGATTGTGCATTGTGCAAGGCAGCCGTGGCAGGTGGCACCATGGCAACGGAGACGCCACGCATTCGGGCACCAGAACCTCCGAAGTACTCGGGTAAGCGTAATGCTAAAGAACTTGATAATTTCTTTTGGTCTCTCGAAACCTATATGGATGCAGTACGTATAAGGGATGACGAGGACAAGATCAAGTCAGCGATCTTGTACCTAAGTGATGACGCTGCCTTATGGTGGAGACGGCGCCATCAAGATATTGCACGAGGGACGTGTCGGATAGACACTTGGGAAGAATTCAAGGCGGACTTGAAAAAGCAGTTCTATCCGGAGAATGCCGAGAGTCTGGCCATGAAGAAGCTGCGTGGCCTGAAATAATCGGGGAGTGTGAAGGACTATGTCAATGAGTTCTCCTCACTCATGTTGGAACTTCCCGAAATGTCGGACAAGGATCGATTGTTCTATTTCTTGGACGGGTTGCTGTCCTGGGCAGCCCTTGAGCTGAGAAGGCAGAAGGTCCAAGATCTGTCGGAAGCAATTGCTGCGGCCGAAGAAATTGTAGAGTTCCGAAAGGACTTCGCGCAGCGGAAGGACAAGAAGGGAGGCAAGGAAAAAGGTGGGGGAGACAGGCCTCACAAGACGGGATACAAGCCAACCTTCAAAGGGAAAGAAAAGACTCATGAAGTCAATAAGAGAGAGTGATTCTTATGCGTGGGACCACACTTCGTCCAGGAGTGCCCGAAGAAGAAAGCACTAAATGCCATAATAAGCCAACAGGAGGAACGGGCCGAAGAAATGCAAATGGGGTCGATGCAACTCCTCAATGCAATGAAGGCGAAGGAAGAAACCGTGATGGTACCCAAGGCGGAAAAGGTAAGGAATGGTCTCATGTATGTTGAGGCAAAGATAAATAAGGGAGTCACAAAGGCCTTAGTAGACACGGGAGCCACTCACAACTTCTTAGCTGAGGACGAGGCGGTCCGATTGGGTGTAAGAGTTACTAAGGAAATGGGATGGATGAAAACAGTAAACACACCATCAAAACCCATAATTGGCGTGGCTAAGCAAGTCCCGGTCCAACTGTCGGATTGGCAGGGCAAGCTTGACTTGACAGTGGTCCGAATGGATGATTATCGGATGGTGCTAGGTATGGAATTCCTGGAAAGGATGAAGACGGTAACCATCCAAGATGCCCAAATTATGAGCATAACGCCGAACGAGGTAACCTTCGATATTCCATTACTCCATGGAAAGATCGAGTCCCGTATGTTGTTGGCTATGCAGGTGTCAAAAGGGTGTAAAAAGGGGCAAGAGACATACCTTGCTGCCCTAAAGACGGACAACCCAATTGTTGACAAGGAAGTACCGACAGAAATTGGTGACGTGCTGGCCGAATTTAAGGACGTGATGCCTCCCGAGTTGCCCAAAAAGTTACCACCGAGGCGGGAGGTGGATCACGAGATTGAGCTGGAACAGGGGGCGAAGCCTCCTGCGATGGGGCCGTACCGGATGGCTCCGCCAGAGTTGGAAGAGCTTCGAAGGCAGTTGAAGGATTTACTTGATGCTGGCTATATTCGTCCTTCCAAAGCTCCTTATGGCGCTCCGGTGCTATTCCAGAAGAAACAAGACGGTAGCTTGCGGATATGCATTGACTATCGGGCGCTTAACAAGGTTACTATTAATAACAAATACCCAATACCTTTGGTGGCTGACCTATTCGACCGCTTGGGGAAGGCAAAGTGGTTCTCAAAACTAGACTTGCGGTCAGGGTATTGGCAAGTCCGTATCGCGGAAGGTGACGAACCAAAAACAACCTGCGTAACGAGGTATGGTTCATTTTAGTTCCTGGTTATGCCCTTTGGCTTGACAAATGCACCTGCGACTTTCTGTACTCTCATGAATAATATATTTCACCCATTCTTGGACAAGTTTGTTGTTGTGTATCTGGATGACATAGTAATATACAGCGAGTCCTTGAATGAACATGCTGAACATCTACGGAAAGTGTTCCGAGTCCTGAGGGAGAACGAATTATACGTAAAACTGGAGAAATGTGCGTTCGCCCAAACGGAGGTAATGTTCTTGGGGCACAAGGTGAAAGAAGGAATAATCTTAATGGACACAAAGAAGGTGCAGGCCATTGCCGAGTGGGAGCCTCCTCAGAACGCCTCCGAACTTCGGTCGTTCTTAGGCTTGGTAAACTACTATCGGCGATTCATTGATGGATATTCGGCGAGGGCAACGCCATTAACTAACTTACTCAAGAAGAAGGTTGCGTGGGACTGGATGGACGAGTGCCAAGCATCCTTCGAAGATCTGAAGGTGGAAGTCATGAATGACCCGGTGCTGAAACATCCGGACTACACAAAGCCTTTTGAGCCACACTCGGATGCCTCCAACTATGCCATTGGAGGAGTCTTAATGTAGGATGGGCATCCTATTGCATACGAGTCCCGGAAGCTAAACGAGACGGAACGGCGGTATCCGGTCCATGACAAGGAAATGACGGCGATAATCTATTGTCTTCGTATGTGGAGACATTACTTGCTCGGGAGTCACTTCGTGATCAAGACGGATAATGTGGCGACTAGCTATTTCCAAAATCAGAAGAAGATGACCCCGAAGCAAGCACGGTGGCAAGATTTCTTGGCTGAATTCGATTATACTATGGAGTATAAGCCAGGAAAAACAAACGTCGTTGCGGATGCTCTAAGTCGGAAGGCCTCACTGGCATCTATCACCCAAGTGCAGTGTGACCTTGCCGACCGGATAAGAGACGGTATTGCCCAAGACCCCTTGGCCAAAAATCTGGTGGAACTGGCAAAGGAGGGCAAGACAAGGATGTTCTGGCAAGAGAATGGCTTACTCTTTACTATTGGAGATAGGTTGTATGTACCCCGATGGGACAACCTTAGAAGGGAATGTTAGGAGTATGCCCTCGAATGCCACTCAGAGGTTGTTGAGTGAGGGCATTGTACTTGTAATTATGTAAACCATTTATATAAGGCAAATGAATGTTTCTTTATTTACTGGTAGTTACTGGCATTCCTAACTCGTAAATAAACATATAGAAACTAGTCCATGTATTTGAGAGCAAAACGTTCCACTCCTTATTGGATAAGGGGTCGACCGGAAAGGTTATAGCTCAAATACTTAATCGTCGCAAGTCGATGAAACTTGGTAGGCGTTAAGTTTATGTGAAGACTTGTATGACGTGTTCTTTGACATGGAGAGTGCCTCGAACACTAATGGTTAGTGGGAGCACACGTTATAGGTATGCTAATTGGATTAGTATACTCGAACCGACTCACCTCGATTCGTCACATGGATTTCACTCCGGATCACAATGACGGAATCGAAAGGTTGTGATAGGTATTCGTGAACCTTCGACTTGAGGATTTAGTAGGGATGTGCTTGTGACGTCAAGATTTTCATTAGAGTAGTTCGACCACGTAAACCGGAAGGCGGGGTCAACCTCGACGTGCATCTTGACGGCAAGTAGCAGTGTCCTATCAATACCAAGATAGAATTCTTTCTCCCGTTAGTGAGCGGGTTATATGTCCTATGCGGTTATTGGCAAATGAGATCATAAGTCTTTGGCCAAAGCATTGGAGCTAGTTGTATTAGATACACGATACTCGATGATCTCGATTTGCATTAACGCATGCATAGCGTCAAGCATGTATATGGTTTGACCGACCGTGACCCTATAACTTGATCGGGACATTTGAAAGAAGGGTTTATACGTATACCGGTATTCACGAGAATGGTTCTTGAATGATCCCAATCATTCGTTCTCGGTACAAGTGTAGGCCACCAGTGGCTAGGTGGTGCTACTACTCTTTGGTTCCTCCCATTGCCGATCGAGACGGACCTACCGAGTCGCGCATTAGGATTGACAACGGAATGAATCGAGCTAATTATCTCATTATGAATATTAGATATTGGATATCTAATTTTGGAACATTGGATGTTTAAATCGATTTATCGGATAAATTGATTTACGCCTAATGAATTAAATAAATTCGGGTGATTAATTTAATTCATGAATATAATTATTTCTTGGAGAAATTAATTATGTTATTTTGTATTTGATATGTTTAATTAATTGGATTAATTAAACGACATAAATACATCGGAACGGAATAGGAGTTTATCTGTTTGACTCACGGAGTCCGAAACGAACCGAACTCGACCGCTTTTCTAGCATGGGCCAACCCCCACTTATTACCATGTGTGTGTATTGACTTGTCCCCATCATGGTTTTGGAATCTCATGTGATTGAGGGGACAAGTATCATATACATTATATGGGAATCAAATCATGATATATGTATTTGTATTCATGTGGGTTGAATAAGAATATATACAAGACTTTGATCTCTCATCCTCACAATACTTCTTGGCATTTACGTATCATTGAGTTTGAGAGAGAGAGAGAAAATTGTTTTCTCTTTAGTCATCTTCTTCTTCAACCTTGTTCTTGTTTTTCTTAGAGTAAAAATATCAAGACATAAAGAGAGAGTAAGATTAAAACACTTAGAGTGTAGTAATCTTTACATATATAGCTTCATCACCTAGCTCTAGCCGTATCCTCGGAGGATAGCAAGGTGTTGTCATTCCGTTCGTTTCTCCGGCGCGTGGCAAGTAGAGACGCGGTGCTTTCGGCTGGATCGCTCAAGAGCTTGGGGAATAGCTCAAGAGAAGGTTACCATTTAATCAACGGACTTCGAGGGTTAGTTTTTACAACTCTTGCTTTTCGTTTATATATTCGTATATACGTAGCTCGATCGATCATCGTAGGGATTCGGATCGAATTAATTTTCGTTTTACCGCTCACTGGCCTTCGCTTTAGGCACCGAATCCCAACAAAGGGTATCGGAGCGTAGGTCTTGCGATAGTATATATGATATTGGCATTTGGAATGCTTGATTAGATGGTGAATGATTTGGAATCATTTTAGTCATAATCGTGGTATATATTTTTACGTTCGTTGTAGTTATATTTTTCGTAAGTTTATGTCTAAATATAAATCTTAATTTCTTGGAAATATGATTTATATTGAAGATATGAATGTTGAAAAATATTGATATTGGATATCCGGTCAAAATCGAGCTTCAATCGTCGCCGGACGACTTTTCGGACAAAGGGCAGGAAGCTGCCAGGGAGACTCGGCCGTGTCTGGTGACACGGGCCGTGTCAGGCAGCCTTCAGGCCACTGCCAGGCAGACCCGACCGTGTCAGGAGACACGGGCCGTGCCTGGCCGGTAGCTGCCGAGCGTGACTCGGCCATGCCAGGCCAGTCGGCCGGAAGGCTGCCGGCAGTGACTCGGCCATGGCAGGCCATTTTCGCCCCGGCTCGATTTTTTCGTGTATTCTTGAAAATTAATCTCCCGCATGTTAAATTGGATTTAATATGATTAAAATGATTTATGGTATTTCATTTTATAAGGGAAATTTGATTAATTGGAATATTTATGGTCGACCTAATTATTTTGAACGTTATTATATTACCGATTGTGTGAATCGATTGGATCGGTTCGTATTGTTGATTGGATCAATGTATCTCTACGCTTTCCATTTATTTAGTATTTATTGAATGAATGCTTTTGAATGGGGATGTGGTTCGTGGACTTAGTTTTTGAATCGTTCGTTTTATTCGATTGGGTTGTAAAGGCCGTTTTGAGCCTATTTATTTTACTAGAAAAATTTGTATCTAGGATACAATTTTCAATGTAAAATTTATATGTAATGACGAAGACCGGAGGAAGATCCATTTCGAGAAGACGAAGATTCAAGACGAAGACTTGTAATTAGATTACGGAGTTTTTGTTTTCTAGAACGTCCATGAACCACATGTTGGTAGCAACTAGGTTGTGATTGGTTGTTTCATATTGTATGAATGCCACAAACGCGCTTAAACGATTAATGTGCAAAGTGTAACGTTAATCGCGATAATTCTCCCACAACAAATAATTAAGTTTATAAGGTTTCAAGGTTTTCCTTCCCTCCATCGAGTTTTCGGAAATTGAAATCCAAACCGGATGTGCTATGCTTCCGAGTTATCGGGGTAGTCGTTCGGGAGGACGGATAAATTACCGGGAGTGCATTGGATGCCTTCGGTTGGAGCAAATTTTATCCCTAGAAACACGATAGGTTGCCGGATAAGATTCAATTGTGAAACCGATTTGCGTCGATGGTATAAACTTAACTTGTTCACGAACCATAGAAACCGTATAGGTTGAGGGGAGTGAACAAGGGGAAAAAGAAGATCGAATCATCCATTAGATGGGTTGGTGTTGGACACCACTTTATGAAAATTAATAGACTAGAAACCCGTTCAGTTGCCCTCTATTAAAATTTATAAAGAACTCGATCACCACTATGAAGTAGAGCGACGATACTTCGGATTTCACATGGGAGTGTGTTATTCCGATAAAAATAGTGGGAGTGGGTAACAAGAATAGAAAAGACCTTAAATTCTATACTCGAACATAATTGAATGAGTCACTAATTAACTGCTATACTTAATGCATAAATCTCAATATGACAATGAATCCACTCGCAATTCTACTCGAAAAGAACACCTTAATGGGACCTAACTTTGTGGATTGGCTCCGCAATCCGATGATTGTCCTCGTATAGAGGCACCGGGATACGTCTTGGAGACGGACATTCCGGCGCCTCTGGCGGACCCGAGCCAATCAGAAGAGATTGAAAACCACGAAAAGTGGGTTAAGGATGACGTGAAAGTCCGTGCTTATATGATGGCTTCCATGTCTAATGAGCTTCAGAGAGCTCATGAGAAAATGACTTGCTAGGCAGATTTTATCTCACTTAACCGAGCTTTATGGTGAGCATAGTAGAACTGCTAGATATGAGATATCCAAGCAACTGTTCGGTGCAAGGATGAAGGAAGGTGAGAAGGTTGGGGAACACGTCCTCAAAATGATATCCATGATCGAGAGATTGGAGGATCTTGATTTTAAAATGGATACTTCTCTCCAAACCGACCTTATCCTACGGCCTCTCCCCGATTCCTTCTCACGCTTTGTTATGAACTTCAACCGCAATGAGATTGCATGTAATTTAGCCGGGCTAATGAACAAACTTGTGATCGCTCGCCTCGATGAAGACTCCGCGGATGAAGGAGTCTCTTGTGATTTCTTACGACTTCTAAGTCTAATAATAAGAAGAAAAAGACCAAGAAGCGGACTGGACCACATGCTAAGGACCTTAAGGGTAAGGGCAAGGCCCCGATGGTTCCAAAGAACAAGAAGAAGAAGGATGCTTGTCTCAAGTGCGGTGAGCTGGGCCACTGGGCTAGAAACTGTCCGATTCTTCATGGCACTTCAGGTACAGAACTTTTAGTTTTGGAAACAAATTGTTCTGCTACTGTATTTTCTACTTCCTGGATACTGGATTCTGGTGCTAGTTCTCATATTTGTACCGTGAATCAGGATCTGGAACAAAGTAGGAAGCTTGGAGCTGGAGAAGTTATGATCACAGTCGGAAGCGGGCATAGTGTCGAGGCGACCGACATAGGATCACTTCTTTTGGGTTTAGAATCCGGCTTTGTTTTGACTTTAGAAGATGTACTTGTTTTGCCCAAGGGGCACAAAACATTGTATCCATTCCGGTCATGGACCGAAAAGGCTTTTCATTTTTCATTGGTGATGGTTCTGCAAAATTTATTTTAGAAATAAACTAGTGGGTACGCTACATTGTTGAATGGATTGTATCATCTAAATCTCAAAGAACAAAGTAGTTGTGAATACTATAACTAGAAAACGCGGTAGGGATGAAACCAATCAAGTTTTGAAATGGCATCTTAGACTTGGTCATGTTGGTCGACCAAGGTTTACAAGATGGAAAAAGATGGACTTATGGGTCCATTGGGATCGGATACCTTTCCTACTTGTGAATCTTGCCTTAAAGGCAAAATGACTAAGTCCCCTTCAAAGGGACATTTCAAAGAGCCGATAAATCCGGGATTAATCCATACCGATGTATGTGGTGCTTGAAGCAAAGACGTGACGGATATCAATATTTCATTACGTTTACGAGATGATCATACTAGGTATGGTTATGTATACTTAATGAAACATAAATCCGAGGCCTTTGAGAAATTCCAGAATTCAAGGCCCTAGTCGAGAAACAAACTGGTAATCATATCAAAGCACTTCGGTCGGACCGAGGTGGTGAGTATATGAGTACGGAGTTTGACGAGTTCCTTAAGGAACATGGAATAGTTTCACAACTAACACCTCCAGTACTCCTCGGTTAAATGGTGTGTCGAAAGAAGGAACCGGACCTGTTGAACATGGTCCGTTCCATGCCGGGCTATCTTGACTTGCCGATTTACGTGGGGTATGCACTGATCGCCGCATATATCTTGAACAGATGTCCTTCTAAATCCATTCCTAAAACTCCACATGAGATGTGGGAAGGAAGGAAACCAAGTCTTAATCATATTAGGATTTGGGGATGTCCCGCCTATGTCAAGAAGACTAAGGTGGAAAAGTTGGAAGCTAGGTCTGCGAAGGGACGTTTCATTGGATTCTGCTGGGACGATGGGATATCTATTCTACATGCCCGAAGATCGAAGGATCATTGTTGCTTTACAAGCACACTTCTGGAAGATGAGTTCATTCGGAAGGCGGAGTGTAGAAGTATTTCTTTAGAAGAATACAATGAAACTCCTCGAGAGACACTGCAAGAAATCGAACCGAACTTTCTGAAACACAAGTACAACCACCTCGTAGGTCTAGTAGGGTGTCTCATTTACTTGAGAGGTATGGGCTTGTGCACTTGGAGGAGCTGGGTCTCCATGAGGTTCCAAGTGATAGCCAAGAGACCGACCCAACAACCTATGACCAAGCGATGGTGGATGTAGACTCCGCGAAATGGCGTGAAGCTATGGAAGCTGAGATAGACTCGATGCATGTCAATCAGGTCTGGACTCTAGTAGACCGCCCCAAGGGCATAGTGCCTATTGGGAACAAGTGGATCTACAAGAGAAAGACTGATGGTGATGGCAAGGTTGACGCCTATAAGGCCAGGCTTGTGGCAAAGGGTTATACCCAAAAGGAAGGGATCGATTACCACGATACCTTCTCGCCCGTAGCCATGATCAAGTCTATTCGCATGATGCTTGCTATAGCTGCCTACCACGATTATGAGATATGGCAAATGGACGTAAAGACGGCTTTCCTTAATGGATTCCTCGAGGAGGAAATCTATATGGAGCAGCCTAAAGGCTTTGTGTCCGAAGTCGATATTCAGAAAGTGTGCAAGCTCCAGCGTTCCATTTATGGACTGAAGCAAGCGTCGCGTAGTTGGAACCTTCGTTTTGACGAGGCGGTCAAAGAGTTTGAATTCGTGCAAAATGAAGAGGAACCTTGTGTATACAAGAAGGTTAGTGGGAGCAAGATCGCATTCTTAGTACTATATGTAGATGACATTCTACTAATAGGAAATGATGTGGGAATGCTCAGTTCTGTGAAAGCTTGGCTTTCGAGTAATTTCTCCATGAAAGACTTGGGAGAAGCAACCTATATTCTTGGTATTCGACTCTACCGGGATAGAGCGAAGAGAACAATAGGCCTTTCCCAAGCCCTCTATATAGATAAGATCTTAAAGCGATTTAAGATGGATGATTCTAAAAGAGGGTTCCTACCGATGCGACATGGAATAAAACTCACCTTGAAGATGTGTCCTCAAAGTGAGGAACAACGAAAGGAAATGAGTAATATACCATATGCTTCGGCCGTGGGTAGCCTTATGTATGCTATGTTGTGTACAAGACCTGACATCGCGCATCCGTAAGCGTGGTGAGTAGGTTTCGAGCAAACCTGTAGGGAACATTGGATCGCCAGAAAGAACGTTCTCAAGTACTTAAGAAGGACTAGAGATATGGTTCTAATGTATGGCGGTGGAGAATGGATGTGGTGGGATTCACCGATTCGGACTTCCAAGGACCGAAGGACGACTCGATGTCCACTTCGGCTACATATTTACTCTTAATGGAGGAGCAGATATCTTGGCGTAGTGCCAAGCAAAGCGCGATCTGATTCCACTGTCAGCCGAGTATCAAGCGGCCTCGGAGGCTTCCAAGGAAGGGTTACGGATTAAGAAGTTTCTAGGAGAACTTCAAATGATACCATGTGCCGAGCTGTCTACTGCATCGCGACAACGATGGAGTCAGAGCACGTGCCAAGGAGCCGAGGTTTCACAACAAAGACCAAACATATTGAGAGGAAGTATCATCTCGTAAGAGAATTTGTTCGCAAGGGATACATTGTCCGCATAGAGTAGACTCGGCCGACAACGTCGCCGATCCACCGACTAAGCCACTATCTCGGACTAGCTTGGAGCGTCATCCGGAGAACATGGGTATTAGATACCATAGTGTGTGGCATTGAGTGCAAGTGGGAGATTGTTAGGAGTATGCCCTCGAATGCCACTCGGAGGTTGTTGAGTGAGGGCATTGTACTTGTAATTATGTAAACCATTTATATAAGGCAATGAATGTTTCTTTATTTACCGGTAGTTCTTGGCATTCCTAACTCGTAAATAAACATATAGAAACTAGTCCATGTATTTGAGAGCAAAGCGTTCCACTCCTTATTGGATAAGGGGTCGGCCTTTGAAAGGTTATAGCTCAAATACTTAATCGTCGCAAGTCGATGAAACTTGACCGGGCGTTAAGTTTATGTGAAGACTTGTATGACGTGTTCTTTGACATGGAGAGTGCCCGCGAACACTAATGGTTAGTGGGAGCACACGTTATAGGTATGCTAATTGGATTAGTATACTCGAACCGACTCACCCTCGATTCGTCACATGGATTTCACTCCGGATCACAATGACGGAATCGAAAGGTTGTGATAGGTATTCGTGAACCTTCGACTTGAGGATTTAGTAGGGATGTGCTTGTGACGTCAAGATTTTCATTAGAGTAGTTCGACCACGTAAACGGAAGGCGGGGTCAACCTCGACGTGCATCTTGACGGCAAGTAGCAGTCCTATCGAATACCAAGATAGAATTCTTTCTCCCGTTAGTGAGCGGGTTATATGTCCTATGCGGTTATTGGCAAATGAGATCATAAGTCTTTGGCCAAAGCATTGGAGCTAGTTGTATTAGATACACGACACTCGATGATCTCGATTTGCATTAACGCATGCATAGCGTCAAGTACAGATATGGTTTGACCGACCGTGACCCTATAACTTGATCGGGACATTTGAAAGAAGGGTTTATACGTATACCGGTATTCACGACAGAATGGTTCTTGAATGATCCCAATCATTCGTTCTCGATCAGAGTGCAGTGTAGGCCACCAGCCGCTAGGTGGTGCTACTACTCTTGGTTCCTCCCATTGCCGATCGAGACGGACCTACCGAGTCGCGCATTAGGATTGACAACGGAATGAATCGAGCTAATTATCTCATTATGAATATTAGATATTGGATATCTAATTTTGGAACATTGGATGTTTAAATCGATTTATTGGATAAATTGATTTACGGCCTAATGAATTAAATAAATTCTTGGGTGATTAATTTAATTCATGAATATAATTATTTCTTGGAGAAATTAATTATGTTATTTTGTATTTGATATGTTTAATTAATTGGATTAATTAAACGACATAAATACATCTAACGGAATAGGAGTTTATCTGTTTGGACTCACGAGTCCGAAACGAACCGAACTCGACCGCTTTTCTAGCATGGGCCAACCCCCACTTATTACCATGTGTGTGTATTGACTTGTCCCCATCATGGTTTTGGAATCTCATGTGATTGAGGGGACAAGTATCATATACATTATATGTTTAATCTAATCATTATATATGTATTTGTATTCATGTGGGTTGAATAAGAATATATACAAGACTTTGATCTCTCATCCTCACAATACTTCTTGGCATTTACGTATCATTGAGTTTGAGAGAGAGAGAGAAAATTGTTTTCTCTTTAGTCATCTTCTTCTTCAACCTTGTTCTTGTTTTTCTTAGAGAAAAATATCAAGACATAAAGAGAGAGTAAGATTAAAACACTTAGAGTGTAGTAATCTTTACATATATAGCTTCATCACCTAGCTCTAGCCGTATCCTCGGAGGATAGCAAGGTGTTGTCATTCCGTTCGTTTCTCCGGCGCGTGGCAAGTAGAGACGCGGTGCTTTCGGCGTTGGATCGTTCAAGAGCTTGGGGAATAGCTCAAGAGAAGGTTACCATTTAATCAACGGACTTCGAGGGTTAGTTTTTTACAACTCTTGCTTTTCGTTTATATATTCGTATATACGTAGCTCGATCGATCATCGTAGGGATTCGGATCGAATTAATTTTCGTTTTACCGCTTCCGCTGGGCCTTCGTTTTAGGCACCGAATCCCAACAGGGAAGTGCTGAAGGAGTGCCATGATTCGAAATGGGCGGGACACCCAGGTACTCTTCGTACTAAAGCGCTTGTTGAGCAGTCATTTTACTGGCCTAACCTGCAGGATGACGTGAACGACTACGTAAAGACGTGCTTGGTCTGCCAACAAGACAAGGTCGAACAAAGTAAACCGGCAGGACTTCTAGAGCCATTGCCTATTACCGAACCTCCGTGGGACAGTCTTACAATGGACTTCATATCGGCACTACCAAGGTCGGAAGGATGCGGGTCGATAATGGTGATAGTTGATCGGTTCTCCAAGTATGGGACATTCATACCGGCAGCAAAGGATTGTAAGGCCGAGGAAGCTGCCCGACTATTCTTAAAACATGTGGTAAAGTACTGGGGAGTTCCTCGGAGTATCATAAGCGATCGAGACCCGCGATTCACTGGAAAGTTTTGGAGGGAGTTGTTCAAGTTGATGGGGTCAAACCTCCACTTCTAGACAAGCTTTCACCCCCAAACGGATGGCCAAACTGAACGAGTAAATCATTTGCTGGAGATTTATCTCCAACACTTTGTAAGTGCCAACCAGTCCGACTGGGCTCGTTTACTTGATGTTGCGCAATTCTCTTATAACTTGCAGCGGAACGAGTCCACCCAACGTAGTCCATTTCAGCTAGTGATGGGGCAACAACCGACGACACCCCAGGAACTAGTTCGGAAATATGAAGGTGGAAGCCCGGCAGCGTACAAACTTGCTAAAGGTTGGAACGAGGAACATGACATAGCAAGGGCGTATCTGACTAAGGCTTCCAAACGAATGAAAAAGTGGGCGGACGACAAGCGCCGTCCGAGGGAATTTCAAGTAGGGGACCAAGTGTTGGTCCGAATGATCGGAAGAAACGTCAAAGCGATCCGTCAAGTACACAAAGGCTTGACATGGCGATATGAAGGACCCTTTGAGGTAGTGAAGAAGGTCGGAACGCGGTCCTATCGGCTCAATCTTCCTAATGACTTCAAAATTCATCCGGTCTTCCATGTGAGTCTTTTGAAAGCATATTACAAGGATGAGGAAGACCCAACTCGAAATAAGTCAGATCGATCCCAGCCTGCCCACACGGTATCCTTTGAGAAGGAAATCGAAGAAATCCTGGCGGATCGACAAGTTGGAAAACGGGGAACACCCCGCTGGACGGAGTACTTAGTGCACTGGAGAGGTTTACCAGACAGCGAAGCTTCGTGGGAAAAAGAACAAGACTTGTGGCAATTCAAAACCAAAATTGAAGCATACAAGGCAAAACCTTGACGGGGACGTCAAGACTCAGGTGGGGGAGAGTTGTCACGCTTTGGCTTTGGAAGCTTCTAGAAGGGTCGAGATTCTTCTCCAGACTTCTCGTGTTTACTTGATAGATGTTGTAACATTCCGGAAGCCCTCCGGAATGATCATAGAAAGGATTAGAAGGATGTAGATTGTCTTGTAATCTCTTGTATGTTCTAGATACTTGTAGATTATTGTACATTCTAGAAGATGTAGATGGAGACCTATAAACGGAGCTCCAAGCCCCTCATTTGTACATCATCCGAAGTTTGAGCAATAAAAGTTCCTTTCTAAAGAGCATTTTCTCTCTCTAACTTTCTCTCTCTAAAATACTTTAATCTTCCGCACTTAACCGGCAAGGGTTGGGAAAGCCTGCCTTAGTGGCCGAAGGACTGAGTTGCTAAGGGGCGCACGGCATAACTCAACGGACTGAAGTTTGCCCGTGACACTGGGATGGGGTCGAACCGGCAGAGCCAAGTTGACGGACATCTGCCGGTCACCGCCGGACACGCCTACCGACAGCTGCCGGTCACGGCCGACAGAAGTTTATCGGCGCTGTCCGGATAAGGCTGTCTGGATAAGGTCGGTCACGACCGACAGAAGCTTCTCGGCCAGCTGTCCGGATAAGGCCTCCAGCTGTCCGAGTAAGGTTGATTTTCAGCCGATTTTGGACCCCCATTTATACATATTAACGGACGTTTTTTTGTACATATCACATATCAATTTGAAGCTCTGGACCTCTACTATAAAACGCCCATAATATATTTCCCTTCAAAAAATTATAAACGCTTCAAAAAGCCCGATGAAACAGGAAGCTCAAATTTGACAGTTTTTCAAAGGTGTTTGATAAAAGTCCTCAAAGAGATTTCAGATTTTACATCAAGAATTTATGACCGAAAATATGAAAAAGTATTTTCAAGTGCTAGGAGAAGCGTATCCGGGATCCAAGAAGGACAACCGAGCCAAATTGAAAGGATGATATTTCAAGATTTCAGCAAACGAGGTGAGGTTATACTGTTTTAATATGTTACGGTCATCGTTGTGTCGTGTAACATGACGACCCACGAGGGGTCGAAAGAATGAATGAAATCCGAGACGAGTCTCACACAGATAAGAATGTTTTATGTGCATTACACAACATGATTTTGACGATTTATAAGGGTTTAATCTCACTGAGTATGCTCGCGTACTCACACCTCGTCATTTATGTTTTTCAGGCTAAGGAATCGACCAACGGGACAAGCAGAAGATGAATACATAGTCCCAACACGATGAAGTTCTAAAGAATAAAAGATGTTGTCACCGTAATTGTTATTATTTTTACGAAACAATTGATGTTCTTCAACAAACGTAATTTCAACGGACTATGTCCGAATAATTGATTTCCCATGTTTTTGTAAAACTGTACTGATGTTTGAATAAATGAGTTTTATTGAAGATTTACTGACTATTATGTTTCCGCAAATACTCCGAAATTATATAAAAAAAATTTAAGAAAAAATTGAGCTGTGTAACGTTCTTTTTAATTAAGAATAGCAAACGAGGTGAGGTTATACTGTTTTAATATGTTACGGTCATCGTTGTGTCGTGTAACATGATGACCCGCGAGGGGTCGAAAGAATGAAAGAAATCTGAGATGAGTCTCACACAGATAAGAATGTTTTATGTGCATTACACAACATGATTTTGACGATTTATAAGGGTTTAATCTCACTGAGTATGTTCGCGTACTCACACCTCGTCATTTATGTTTTTCAGGCTAAGGAATCGACCAACAGGACAAGCAGAAGATGAATACATAGTCCCAACACGATGAAGTTCTAAAGAATAAAAGATATTGTCACCGTAATTGTTATTATTTTTTTGAAACAATTGATGTTCGTCAACAAACGTAATTTCAACGGACTATGTCAGAATAATTGATTTCCCATGTTTTTGTAAAACTGTACTGATGTTTGAATAAATGAGTTTTATTGAAGATTTACTGACTATTATGCTTCCGCAAATACTCCGAATTTATATAAAAAAATTTAAGAAAAAATTGAGCTGTGTAACATTCTTTTTAATTAAGAAAGCCAGGGCGTTATATAATGGTATCGGAGCAAGACCTCTCTCAGTATGGTGAGATTTGGGGATGAACCAAGCGGAAGCTGGTGAACATGTGACACCCGGGGCCGACGAGGGCGGGAGTGATCGCCGGTGAAATAAAAAAGGGCACGGACAATGAGCGGCTCTGAGAAAGGGGAGTGATCGCCGATGCAATAAGAAAAAGGGCACGGACAACGAGCGGCTCCTGACAAGGCTTCTAGGCGGAGGGGGCCATGACTGAACCGAATTCTCACCAGAACGAGAGGTATTCCAAGACTATATAGGTATGGGACTATACAGTTAAGGAGGTTTAAAAAACAGATTTACTTATACAAAACAAGAAATTTCAAAACTTTCTTATTTTTAAAAGTATAACGAATAATTACGGCATGATTATATTTTCGGGAGAATATGTGGTTCATCGCTGCTGCCCATTGTCGACTCTGAGGTAATGTTTTCAAGTATTCACTCTTTTATGAAAACTTAAAAATTATGGTATGGGTATGGAATGATTGTGTCGGCAAAAGATTTGAAAGGATATGTGAAAATATAAATGTTGTCCGAAAGGGACAAAATATGATTTCAAAGAAAGGTTTCAAAGTGATTTTTGCTGACACAATATTTTTAAAGTTATTGATGAAAATACTCATACAAAGTTTGATACAGATTTTCAAAGTTCTTTACGAAGCTCAATTTCGAGGACGAAATTTTTTAAAGGGGGGAGGATTATAACGCCCCAATACTTATTTAAATGCTATTTATTTTGCTAACGATCATGGATTTTGATTTTTTAATATTTACAGATTGTCCGATACTTGGACTGATACGTTCCTAGCATAAAATGAAGGATTTAAAAGGAAAAGATTTCAAAATAAATTATATGGATCATTTTTAGAATTTATGAAAGTGATTTCAAAAAGTTCCGACGATTTTGATACGATAAAATTTCATTACAAAACACTTATATTGCAAAAATAATATTAAATTATTTTATTATTATTATCAAAAATCCGTTCTGAGCATATCGAAGATTTAACTCCGACGAGTCCGGAACATGTCGGAAAATCGAATTTGGACACCGGGAAGGGGTCGAACCGGCAGAGCCAAGTTGACGGACATCTGCCGGTCACCGCCGGACACGTCTACCGACAGCTGCCGGTCACGGCCGACAGAAGTTTCTCGGCGCTGTCCGGGAAAGGCTGTCTAGATAAGGTCGATCACGACCGACAGAAGCTTCTCGGACAGATGTCCGGATTGGGGTGTCCAGCTGTCCGGATAAGGTCGGTCACGACCGACAGAATCTTCTCGGCCAGCTGTCCGGATAAGGCCTCCAGCTGTCTGAGTAAGGTTGATTTTCAGCCTATTTTGGACCCCCATTTATACATATTACCGGACGTTTTTTTGTACATATCACATATCAGTGTGAAACTCTGGACCTCTACTATAAAACGCCCATAATATATTTCCGTTCGAAAAATTATAAAGGCTTCGAAAAGCCCGATGAAATAGGAAGCTCAAACGTGACAGTTTTTCAAACGTGTTTGATAAAAGTCCTCAAAGAGATTTCAGATTTTACATCAAGAATTTATGACCGGAAATATGAAAAAGTATTTTCAAGTGCTAGGAAAAGCGTATCCGGGATCCAAGAAGGACAACCAAGCCAAATTCAAAGGAAGATATTTCAAGATTTCAGCAAACGAGGTGAGGTTATACTGTTTTAATATGTTACGGTCATCGTTGTGTCGTGTAACATGACGACCCGCGAGGGGTCGAAAGAATGAAAGAAATCCGAGACGAGTCTCACATAGATAAGAATGTTTTATGTGCATTACACAACATGATTTTGAAGATTTATAAGGGTTTCATCTCACTGAGTATGCTCGCGTACTCACACCTCGTCATTTATGTTTTTTAGGCTAAGGAATCGACCAACGGGACAAGTAGAAGATGAATACATAGTCCCAACACGATGAAGTTCTAAAGAATAAAAGATGTTGTCGCCGTAATTGTTATTATTTTTACGAAACAATTGATGTTCTTCAACAAACGTAATTTCAACGGACTATGTCCGAATAATTGATTTTCCATGTTTTTGTAAAACTGTACTCATGTTTGAATAAATGAGTTTTATTGAAGATTTACTGACTATTATGCTTCCGCAAATACTCCGAATTTATATAAAAAAAAATTAAGAAAAAATTGAGTTGTGTAACGTTCTTTTTAATTAAGAATAGCAAACGAGGTGAGGTTATACTGTTTTAATATGTTACGGTCATCGTTGTGTCATGTAACATGACGACCCGCGAGGGGTCGAAAGAATAAAAGAAATCCGAGACGAGTCTCACACAGATAAGAATGTTTTATGTGCATTACACAACATGATTTTGACGATTTATAAGGGTTTAATCTCACTGAGTATGCTCACGTACTCACACCTCGTCATTTATATTTTTCAGGCTAAGGAATCGACCAATGGGACAAGCAGAAGATGAATACATAGTCCCAACACGATGAAGTTCTAAAGAATAAAAGATGTTGTCGCCGTAATTGTTATTATTTTTACGAAACAATTGATGTTCTTCAACAAACGTAATTTCAACGGACTATGTCCGAATAATTGATTTTCCATGTTTTTGTAAAACTGTACTCATGTTTGAATAAATGAGTTTTATTGAAGATTTACTGACTATTATGCTTCCGCAAATACTCCGAATTTATATAAAAAAAAATTAAGAAAAAATTGAGTTGTGTAACGTTCTTTTTAATTAAGAATAGCAAACGAGGTGAGGTTATACTGTTTTAATATGTTACGGTCATCGTTGTGTCATGTAACATGACGACCCACGAGGGGTCGAAAGAATAAAAGAAATCCGAGACGAGTCTCACACAGATAAGAATGTTTTATGTGCATTACACAACATGATTTTGACGATTTATAAGGGTTTAATCTCACTGAGTATGCTCACGTACTCACACCTCGTCATTTATATTTTTCAGGCTAAGGAATCGACCAATGGGACAAGCAGAAGATGAATACATAGTCCCAACACGATGAAGTTCTAAAGAATAAAAGATGTTGTCGCCGTAATTGTTATTATTTTTACGAAACAATTGATGTTCTTCAACAAACGTAATTTCAACGGACTATGTCCGAATAATTGATTTCCCATGTTTTTGTAAAACTGTACTGATGTTTGAATAAATGAGTTTTATTGATGATTTACTGACTATAATGCTTCCGCAAATACTCCGAATTTATATAAAAAATATTTAAGAAAAAATTGAGTTGTGTAACGTTAATTAAGAAAGCCAGGGCGTTATAGATGTTGGGAATCGGTGATAAAAACGAGTAACGCAGCGGAAAATAAACCGGTGAAACCGGAAAAAAACCAAAACCCAAAACGGATCGATCAAGCATCGTATAAACGAATCTAAATAGACGAAGATAATAAAGAAATCATACACTCGTAGACCTTTGCTAATATCTTCTTGATTTCGAGCACGAACACGAGTCCAACCGATCGAGCTTCTGGAAATTCCCGAGCACCGAAAATACCATGCCTCTACGTATCACGCGTTGGAAAAATGACCGGAAAATATTTCTATCAATTTATACTCTAAGTATACGGAAAGAAATTGATAGAATTAGCTTATATATATTTTTATAAATACTCTAAGTATTTTATAAAAATTGTTTTCTCTCAAATACACTTAAAACTTAAGTGTAAGAAAATGAAATGAAAACTCTCTCTTTCCTTTTCTCCAACTCACGGCAACTCACATTTATAAATGAGGGAGATGGTGTTTGTTTTATAAACAAAACACACACACATCATCAATTATTTTAAGAATAAATAATGTAGTAATAATACATCAAATGTATTATTAAGTCCCCACATTTATAAAAAAAAAATCACCAAGTCAATTGATGAAAGTGGGGTGGCGGCTAAGGGAGGAGAAAAAGAAGTTGGTTCGTTTCGGTCCGTAAAACGGACACTCGTGTATCTAATCCGATAGATAAACCTTGGTATGTTTCAATATTAATATAATTATTTAATCTAATCAATTAATTATATTAAAAATAAATTCTCTAAGAAATAATATGAATAAATTAATTACCCACTAATTTATTTAATTCACGAGACCGATTTAATTTATCCAATAAGTTGAATTAGACATCCAATGTCCAATATTAACCAAGAGAGAATAAGCTAAATATAATCCGTCGTCGATTCCTGTGCCGCGACTCTGTAGGTTCGTCTTAGTTAGCATTGGGAGGATCGAATGAGTGTTAGCACCACTTAGCCAGTCTCGTTGCCCACACCGTAACCTAACTAAGAATGAATGATATGATCATTCTAAAACCATTATGTCGTGAATACCGTATACGTATAAACCCTTCAATCATATGTCCCGGTCAAGTATTAGGGTCACGGTAAAGTCAAACCCTATTGTATCGTGATTCTATGCTTTCTATTAATGCAAACTGAGATCATCGAGCTCTCATGTATCAAATACAACAGGCTCTGAATGCTTTGGCCAAAGACTTATGATCTTATTTGCCATTAACCACATAGGACATTTACATGCTCACTAACAGGAGAAAGAATCCTATCTTGGTATTCAGTAGAGACTGCTACTTGCCCACTAAGTTGCATTTCGAGGTTGACCCCACCAACCGGCGATTGGATCGAACTACTCTAATGACTAACTTAATGTCACAAGCACATCTCCTACTGAAACCTCAAGTCAAAGGTCCACGTATACCTATCATTATCTTTCGATTCAATCATTGACAATCCCTGAGTGATTTCCATGTGACCGAATCGAGTTGAGTCGTGTTCGAGTATACTAATCACATTAGCATACCTATAACGTGTGCTCCCACTAACTGTTAGTGAAGACAAGCACTCAACATGTCAAAGTACACGTTATACAAGTCTTGTCTAAACTTACTGCCCAGTTAAGTTTTATCGACTTGCGAACTAGTTAAGCATTCGAGCTCTAAACACTTCTAGTGCCTATCTCCTTATCTCCATAAGGAGTAGAATGTTCGCTCTGAAATGCAAGGACTATTATTCTATATATCAAATCACAATGCCAGTGATATACAATAATATAGAAATAATAATTGCCTTATTAAACATAATATTCATATTTACAATACAATTGCTCTCACTCTCTCATCCTCTGAGTGGCATTCGAGGGCATAGTCCTAACAATAGAATGATATCGGAGCAAAATAAATAGCATTTAAATAGCAAACTTTCTTATTTTTAAAAATATAACGAATAATTACGGCATGATTATATTTTCGGGAGAATATGTGGTTCATCGCTGTTGTCCAATGTCGACTTTGAGGTAGTGCTTTCAAGTGTTCACTCTTTTATGAAAACTTAAAAATTATGGTATGAGTATAGATGATTGTGTCAGCAAAAAATTTGAAAGGATATGTGAAAGTATAAATGTTGTCCGAAAGGGACAAAATATGATTTCAAAGAAAGGTTTCAAAGTGAATTTTGCTGACACAATATTTTTAAAGTTATTGATGAAAATACTCATACAAAGTTTGATACAGATTTTCAAAGTTCTTTACGAAGCTCAATTGCGAGGACGGAATTTTTTAAAGGGGGAGGATTGTAACGCCCCAATACTTATTTAAATGCTATTTATTTTGCTAACGATCATGGATTTTGATTTTTTAATATTTACAGGTTGTCCGATACTTGGACCGATACGTTCCTAGCATAAAATGAAGGACTTAAAAGGAAAAGATTTCAAAATAAATTATAAGGATCATTTTTAAAATTTATGAAAGTGATTTCGAAAAGTTCCGATGATTTTGATACAATAAATTTCATTACAAAACACTTATATTGCAAAAATAATATTAAATTATTTTTTTATTATTATCGAAAATCCGTTCTGAGCATATCGAAGATTTAACTCCGACGAGTCCGGAACAGGTCGGAAAATCGAATTTGGACACAGGGAAGGGGTCGAACCGGCCGAGCCAGTTTGACGGACATCTGCTGGTCACCACCGGACACGCCTACCGACAGATGCCGGTCACGGCTGACAGAAGTTTCTCGGCGCTGTCCGGATAAGGCTGTCTGGATAAGGTCAGTCACGACCGACAGAAGCTTCTCGGCCAGCTGTCCGGATAAGGC
This sequence comes from Orobanche coerulescens, assembly GCA_033398695.1. Lineage (NCBI taxonomy): Eukaryota > Viridiplantae > Streptophyta > Magnoliopsida > Lamiales > Orobanchaceae > Orobanche > Orobanche coerulescens. The sequence continues at coordinate 123,294,094 of CM065802.1, read as the reverse complement.
TGTCCAGATGTCCGGATAAGGTCGGTCACGACCGACAGAAGCTTCTCGGCCAGCTGTCCGGATAAGGCTTCCAGCTGTCCGGTGTAGGTTGATTTTCAACCGACTTTGAGCCCCTATATATACATGTTCCCGAATGTGTTTTTGTACATATCATATAAAATTTTGAAGCTGTGAACCTATACTCTAAAATGCCCGTAACATATTTTCTTTACAAAAATTATTAAAGCCACAAAAATCCCGATCAAAAAGATATCTCAAATCTGACAGTTTTTCAAAGGTGTTTGATAAAAGTCCTCAAAGAGATTTCAGATTTTACATCAAGAATTTATGGCCGGAAATATGAAAAAGTATTTTCAAGTGCTAGGAGCAGCATATCCGAGATCCAAGAAGGACAACCGAGCTAAATTCAAAGGAAGATATTTCAAGATTTCAGCAAACGAGGTGAGGTTATACGGTTTTAATATGTTACGGTCATCGTTGTATCGTGTAACATGACGACCCGTGAGGGGTCGAAAGAATGAAAGAAATCCGAGACGAATCTCACACAGATAAGAATGTTTTATGTGCATTACACAAAATGATTTTGACGATCTATAAGGGCTTAATCTCACTGAGTATGCTCGCGTACTCACACCTCGTCATTTATGTTTTTCAGGCTAAGGAATCAACCAACGGGACAAGCAGAAGATGAATACATACTCCCAACACGATGAAGTTCTAAATAATAAAAGATGTTGTCGCCCTAATTATTATTATTTTTACGAAATACTTGATGTTCTTTAACGAATATAATTTCAACGGACTATGTCCGAATATTTGATTTCCCATATTTTTGTAAAACTGTACTGATGGTTGAATAAACGAGTTTTATTGAAGATTTACTGACTAAAATGCTTCCGCAAATGCTCCGAATTTATATAAAAATTTTAAGGAAAAAATGAGATGTGTAACGTTCTTTTTAATTAAGAAATCCAGGGCTGTTGTTGCCCAAAATATTATCCGAAGATAGATATTGCTGGAATGGTCGAGCAACAGCAAATTGCGAGAGCACGTCCGTGGAAATGGAAAAAACACAAGATTTGCTGGGTTTGTTAGGCCTGGGCTTGAATGCTCTCGCGAGATGTTATTAATACAAATATTTGTGGATACAAGTATTAATGTGAGAATCTAAGTACAATGAGTGTAAAAGATCCTATTTATATAGCTATTGAGCGAAGCTTTGGTGTTCTTGCTCTCTGCCGACCGTCTTCTGTGTAAGTGGTGCTGAGAGAGAAGAAAGAACCGAGAGATAGCTGTTGCCAAGAGTAAGAAAGCCGAGTTCTGCGTAAAAACCACAAGAAGTGTCCAAATGCAGGAGGCCTTCTATTTATAGGGGCTGATATTCCTTGTTTTCTGGCGGGGGATCGCCTTTTGTGTAATATAATAATGGGGCGATCATCTTTATGTCACATGGGTTGTCTGCCTAAAGTCCGCGGGTGCTGCTGGCAGCCAGCTGTCTCGTCCAGTGAGGAGCCGGCACGCGTCCTGAGTTGCTGTCACGAGCGGTCCTACTGACACCTTTCGGCGGGCCTGTCGGCTGGTGGAAAGATGCTTACAGGCTGTGGTCAACGATCCATGAAATGCGGATCTTGTCTCAGATCTGCACATGGGTGCTATCCCGAGCTTAGGCCTTTGCCGACTAGACGATCGTTGGCTTCGAGCGGCATGAGGCGGTCGTCATCGGATGGACACCAGGGGTCGATCGGTCAGTCACCAGGGGTCGATCGCCTAGTACCGAGAGACGATCGCCTTAGATGTTGATCGCTCGGCACCGGGACTTCTCCTGGGACCTTCAGTCGGATGACCAGCCTCGGCTGCTAGGCTCTGGCTCGGTCGCTCGGTCTCTGAGGTGATCTCCTGTCGAGACGAATAATTCTCGACACAACAATTGCCCCCCCAGCTTGCTCCGATGTTGAAGACATGGGGTGAGGTGGTTCTTGTTGGCGATCGAGTAGGATGAAGACGGGCGATCCGTTGAGCAGACTTTGGTTTTGGACTTGGGCGATCTCATCGATTGGCTAGCTATCTTCGGTCTTGTACCTGCAATAAACAATTTTGCCGATCCCCCTTAGAAACTTGATAGTTTCGTCGTTTGAGGAATCGTGCACAGTCGCGGAGTTCGATGGACCGACTCCATGACCATGTCTTGTGCGCGAGCGACATTGTCTGTCTCGTGACTCATTTTATTGTGAGGGTCCTCTGTTAGGCTGCGCCTCACCTCGTATTTAAACGAAGGGCGTGCGGTCTTGGTCTAGAGGAGTCCTTGCGCGGGGCGTCGTCGGATGAATCAACTCCACGCCCGCGGCTAGCTAGCTCTTTTCTACCTCGGATCGTCATGTTAGATGGCAATCCTCAACGGTATACGTTGAGACGGGGGTAGTGACGCGTCGCATTGTCCAGGTTCGCCATGTTAGATGATGAACTTTTGAGGGCAGGCGATCGTGTCCACTGATTGACGAAACAATTGATGTTCTTCAACAAACGTAATTTCAACGGACTATGTCCGAATAATTGATTTCCCATGTTTTTGTAAAACTGTACTGATATTTGATAAATGAGTTTTATTGAAGATTTACTGACTATAATGCTTACGCAAATACTCTGAATTTATATAAAAAAAATTTAACAAAAAATTGAGCTGTGTAACGTTCTTTTTAATTAAGAAAGCCAGGGCATTACATAAGCGCATGATTGAACACTTATAGTTGATTCTGGTTACATTTGGCTTATCCGCCTGAGCATACATACTGAGTTAAGGGGTATTCTGATTTTCCTTGGTCAAATCTTTATTATCTGCGGGGTCCATCTAATTAATAAAATGAACTAAGTCAGTACTGTAGGAATAATTCGGTACTTGCACGTGTATTACAAATAAAATTCTGAACTTAACTATAACAATGAGACCCTTTGTCTCTTCTTCTCTTCCTCCTGATGTTGCGTTACATATGATCAGACCGGTTTCTGATGAGGAGGTTCGTTCTGTTTTCTTTGGGTTCGATATGAATTCGGCCCCAGGCCCTGATGGGTTTAATGCCGCTTTTTATCGACGAGCCTGGCCGATTGTTGGGGGTGAGATTACTTACGCTATTAAACATTTTTTCTCCTCGGGTTTATTCGTCAAGCACATCAATACTACCCTTATATCTCTTGTTCCTAAAGTTTCTTTGCCGAGGAGCATGTCTGATTTTAGACCGATTTCTTGTTGTAACCTTTTATATAAGGCTATTTCTAAGATTATGGTCCATCGTATGCGTGATAGCCTTGATTCCTTGATTGATCCAGCTCAGACTGCGTTTATTCCAAAGGTTGAAACAATCTGAACGTCCCAGCAGTAGCAGCACCGCAAACTGACCGAGCACCTGCGAACTGGATTGGAACGAAGACTGAATTGTATATGATATGCTTTGTTTTGATCAAAAATGCACTCTGTTTCGTTAAATCTGCAATGACCAGATGATAATATATATAGCAAATCTCGATCAAGTGAAGGGACTCTTTGCCATTAATCCTGCCATGATGGCTAGCAGTTTCAGAGGCCCAATGGGCTCGGTCGGATGAAGAGTCTTGCCAACTCAAGAGTCAAGCCAACTCAAGAGTCTTGTCCATACCAAAAGGCTAGTGGACTTACGAATTTGGTCCAAAAGGATAAGCCCAAACACCAGCCCAAAGCACCAATTGCCAAGATCCAAGTCCTGGGCATGGCTCGAGCCCAAGCCCGAGTCCGAGCCCGAGCCCGTGCCCGACCCGACCCGACCCGGACAGACGGGCGGGCGGTCGGTCGGTCGGCGGCGGCGCGTGCGTGTGTGTGTGTGTGCGCAAGGACACCCATACACACCAACCCACTTGTTATTAAGCCCATAAAGGCAAAGACTTTAAATACAAGCCAAAACATCCATCCACAATCAATGTGGGATAACTAACATCATATACCTCATGTTAGTTCCTACTCCAACATCCAACTTTAACATATAATATCTCACTCACCGGAAATCAGTTTAGAAATATTAAATATACCACATTCATCTACTCACGACGTAGATTAACATCCAATAAATATTTTAATTAAATAATAACTATTTAATTAACAATATTTATTTTTAATAAATGGTTAATTACTAAACTATTTCCAACAATCCGCCACATGAGTGAGAATGCCAAAGCAAAATGAATGCAAATGCATAGTTCAGTCTTCAAGAGACAATATTGCATTTGGCTAGGTGGCTTGTGACCTTGAACCTATCCATTGTCAACATCATCGAGTATACTGGCGGCATAATGGTCATGAAAAACCTTGAACTAGTCCTCTATGGTGTATACTCAGACAATAATATAGACACAATATCATCTCAATTCCGTCCGTTCTAACGTTTTGTGTCCTTTTCGGCCTTGGACACCCCTTTGGATTCATAAGTGTATCAACTGAAGCGGCCCTCACTTCACACTTATATAGGTGATTCTTATTCCCAAGTATTCTACTATACTTGACCTCTCCGAGGTAATCAAGAATCATTAAAAATCATAAGACTTAACTTCACCACGTGTAGGTAAACAATCACTCACTGTTCTCAGAGAATAGGTATGTTTGAGTGTTTTAACACACGGATTATTATAACTTCGTTATCCCATTGAACCAAGCTATTGGGATCCTCCAATCTACAAGGTTGGGTTTCCGCTATAATCATCCTTAAGATGTGGATTTAACACCCATTCCCTCTAACAATTTAGACATTTGATCTCGATTAATACTCTTCGTCAGCGGATCCGCCAGATTATCTATTGACCTTACATAGTTAATTAAGATAATCCCACTCAAGATAAAATGCCTCACGGCATTATGTCGTCGACTAATATATCGAGACTTACCGTTATAAAACATATTTCGTGCCCGTCCAATAGCAGCTTGGCTATCACAGTGTATCAACACAGACGGGCACAGGTCTCGTCCAACATGGAATATCCTCGAGGAAATTTTTAAGCCATTCATCTTCTTCACCAGCTTTATCCAAAGCTATGAATTCAGATTCCATGGTAGACCTAGCAATACAAGTTTGTTTCTTGGACTTCCAAAATACATCACCACCTCCAATAGTGAACACATATCCACTCGTAGAAAATGAGTCTTTCGATTCGGATATCCAATTAGCATCACAATACCCTTCAAGTACAGCAGGCTCTCTTGAATAATGAATCGCAATGTTCTGAGTATATTTTAAATAACTCAGTACTCGTTCTAGAGCCCTCCAATGTTCTTTACTTGGATTAGCTGTGTAGCTACTCAACTTGTGAACCGAGAATGCTATATCAGGACGGGTACAATTTGACAGATACATCAAACTCCCAATGATCTTAGCATATTCATCTTGACCCACAGGTTCACCCTTATGATAATTCAGATGAATATTCAGTTCCCAAGGAGTCTTAGCAATGGGTTTATCAAAAGCGTTGAATTTCCTTAACACTTTCTCAACATAATGAGATTGCATCAAAGCAATTCCGTTAGGCGTTTTCAGAATCTTAATTCAATGAATAGTATCGGCCAAACCCATATCTTTCATGCTAAAATTCTTACTTAGCATTCGTTTCGTTTCACCAATCACACGAGAGTTGCTACCCATTATCAAAATGTCATCTATATATAGACAAACAATGACGTAATTGTCACCCATTTTCTTAACATAGACACATTTGTCACTCTCATTGATATTGAAACCATTTGATAACATCACTTCGTCAAATTTCAAATGCCACCGTAGAGGTGCTTGTTTCAAACCATATAAAGACCGTTGTAGTTTGCATACCATGTGCTCTTTCCCAGGTACTACAAACCCTTCCGGTTGTTTCATATAGATTTCATCTTCTAGCTCCCCATACAAGAATGCAGTCTTAACATCCATTTGATGAATCTCGAGATTGCGCAAAGCAGCAATAGCGAGTAGAACCCTAAGCTTTCTGAGCTCGGCATGTCGTCCCTCGGCATTCAGACTTATACTTACGATACTGCTCCTCCGTTTCTACTCTCCCTTATACGGATGGATCAGCTTGGTTATCCGTCTTTTAGATTTAGATAGGTTTTATTTTATTGATTGCTTGCTTGCCTATTGGTCCGCACATTAGCCCACAGTTTTAGTGGTGCACCTTGTATTGATCTAGCGGGCCGTAGGCACTTTAGATTTAGGTTCCGGATTATGGCCCATTTTTGGTCATAATTCGGAGTTGAGTTATTTTCGTCTACGGGTCCGCACATTAGCCCACGGTTTGTGGTGCACATTGTATTTCTTTAGCGGGCCGTAGATTTCTTCGATGTTTGGATCCGAATTATGGCCCATTTTTGGTCATAATTCGGGGCTGATACTTTGTATTTCTTGATTTCTTCTTATCTACAGGTTGGCGGGTCCTGCCTCAACCCCCCATCCACAACGGACGCTTTTTCTATTTAAAAAAAAAAAAAAGAGTAGAACCCTAATAGAAGTAAGTTTTCTCACGGGCGAGTAGGTATCAAAGAAATCATAACCAACTTTTTGCCTAAAGCCTTGAACTACAAGTCGGGCTTTATATTTGTCAATAGTACCGCCAGACTTGTACTTCTTCTTTAGGATCCATTTGCATCCTAAAGCCTTACAACCCTGTGGTAATTCAACTAACACCCAAGTATGATTCAGAATAATAGACTCAATCTCAATGTCTATTGCCTCTTTCCAGAAAGCCGCATCTGGACCGGATAAAGCTTCTTTTACAGATACCGATTAACCGTCTAACATCAAAACGACGTAGTCGTGTCCGTATATCTTTACTTTCCGTATTGTAGTACCTCATCTAGGTTCTACATTGACTGGCGTAGACCTAGGTCACTTTCTCTTCGGTCATTCAGATAACAACGGATTCGAGATAGAGGCTTCATCTATGGTTTCATAACACATAGGCTCATCTACAAGTTTAGAACTTGTAGCTTCATCATCAACTCCTTTGCTAGAGTTAGGATCAACCTTATTCTTATAAGGATAGATATTTTCAAAGAATACATCATTCCTTGATTCAATCGTTATATTTACATGAATGTCGGGTATCTCGGATTTGTGTACAACAAACCTGTAAGCGTTGCTGTTAAGTGCATAACCAATAAAGATACAATCGATCGTCTTAGGACCAATTTTAACTTGTTTAGGTAGGGGCACCTCAACTTTTGCCAAACACCCCCACACTTTGAGATATTTGTATGATGGTTTTCTTCCTTTCCACAACTCATAAGGAGTTACATTCTCACCTTTGCGTGGAATTTTGTTCAATATGTAGTTGGCTGTCAGACAGCTTCCTCCCACATGTTCTGGGTCAACCCTGAACTAATTAATAAGGCATTCATCACATCTTTAAGTGTTCGATTCTTACGTTCGGCAACGCCATTAGATTGTGGAGCATATGGAGCCATGGTTTGATGAATTATACCACTTTCGTTGCATAATTCCTCAAATGGAGCTACATATTCACCTCCTCTATCACTTCGAACCATCTTAATATGACAGCCTAATTGATTCTCGGCTTCATTCTTGAAGTTCTTAAAGGCTTCAATAGTCTCATCTTTACTTCTCAAAAGATAAAGATAACAATATCTTGTGCAATCATCGATGAAAGTGATAAAGTACTTCTTACCACCTCTAGTTTGCACAAATTTTAAATCACACATGTCTGTGTGAATTAATTTAAGGGGTTTTGTGTCCCGTTTTACCGAATGAAATGGTAGGTTCGTCATTTTTGCCTCAACACAAATCTCGCATTTGTTTTGATTTTCGATTTCATTTAATTTTATTAAATCTAAGTTTACTAATCTTTTTATTCGATTTAGATTCATATGACCTAATCTACAATGCCATAAATTTGAGCACTCAAGCAAATAAGCAGAACTAGTAGCATTATTATTAGTAACTGCCTTTAGAGGCTTACAAGTACGAATGCTAAATTTGAACATGTCCTCGACAATATGACCTTTACCGAGAGTCTTGCCAAACTTGCGTATTATCATAAAATCGCTACGAAGGTCTACATCAAATTTAGCTCTAACTAATTTGACCCCAGACACCAAATTCTTGCGGATTGCCGGAGCATGCAGCACATCCTTCAGAGTTATCTCCACACCAGAGGTGAATTGAAGCACAACAGTTCCAATTCCAAGAACTGGAGAGGTACGATCACTTGCCTCTGTGATGAAGCGGTCTTGAATCTCCTTGTAAGTGAAAAACAAGTCTCGGTTCACATAGATGTGAACAGTCGCACCTGTATCAAGAAACCAAGTAACAGGGTTAGGTTTCGAGACATGATTTACCTCGGTGATCATGGCAGCAAGATCATCTTTGTCCCAAGAGTCAAAGTCCTTCTCGACATGGTTGACTTTGCCTTTTCCCTTGTTCTTCTTCGGCTTTTGGCAGTTTTTCGCCATATGGCCGGGCTTGTCACAGTTCTAGCACGTTCCGGTAAACTTCGTCGGAGGTGCCACATCCTTTCCCTTGCGTTTGGTAGGAAGTGGACGCTTTTTGGAAGGTCCGCCCCTACCTTCAGTCAGATTAGCCTTAGCATCCATAGGAGCTTTGGTTCTCAAGTCTTGATCACGGACTTGAGCTTTAGTTTGGAGCTTAGCAACCAAAATTTCTAGAGTCATTTCCTTTCGCTTATGCTTAAGGTATCCCTTGAACTCCTTCCAACTAGGCAGCAACTTGTCAACCAAGAGCGCCACAGTGTATGCCTCAGGTAGAGGCATCCCCTCAGAATGAACATCATGTATAAGAGTTTGGAACTCTTGTACTTGGGGCATCATTGGAAGAGAATCCACCATTTGGAATTCGGAGAGCCTCGTCATAACAAACTTCTTCGTGCTAGTAGGATTAACACGGTATTTCAACTCAAGAGCATCCCAAATTTCTTTGGCAGTCTCCTTGATGTTGAACACATTGAACAGGCCATCAACAAGCCCGTTCAGCAACATATTCCGACACAGATAGTCGAAATGAATACAGGTATCATACTCGGTACGCACTTGAACATTCGCCTCATTCTCAGTAGGGACAGGAGGATTTTCTTCACGCAGGAAGCTCGCAAGCCCCATTGTGGTAATATAGAACATCATCTTTTGAGACCAGCATTTGAAGTCAGTGCCCGAGAAAACAGGAGGTTTCTCGGCGATAGGCATTAGCCGAGGAGCATTGTGAATGGGAGCCATTGAAGAGCTTGATGATCCAATGGTTCCAGAACCGGTGGATTGATTAGTGGATGCGCCGGTGCTTGCATGTAACAACATTTTTCTCCAGCAAAAGTTTTAGAATGACACGAACAAGTATGGTCGATTATTCTCGTCTTGCGTTTGTAGGAATAATTCGATACTTGCACGTGTATTACAAATAAAATTCTGAACTTAACTATAACAAAGAACAGAAAGAAAATATTACACTTGAAACTAACGAACAATTTTTAATTAAAGGACTGAAGATCATCCGAAGCTAGAGCTTCTGCCCGCAATACGAGAATACGCCCCGGTAGTGCTCACGGTGAAGCGGCTCGTCTCCAAAGGTTGAAATGATCTGAACATCCCGGCAGTAGCAGCACCGCAAACTGACCAAGCACCTGCGAACTGGACTGGAACGAAGACTTAACTGTATATGATATGCTATGCTTTGATAAAAAATGCACTCTGTTTCATTAAATCTGCAATGACCAGATGATAATATATATAGCAAATCTCGATCAAGTGAAGGGACTCTTTGCCATTAATCCTACCATGATGGCTGGCGGTTTCAGACGCCCAAAGGGCTCGGTCGGATGATGAGTCTTGCCAACTCAAGAGTCAAGCCAACTCAAGATTCTTGTCCATACCAAAAGGCTAGTGGACTTACGGATTTGGTCCAAAAGGATAAGCCCAAACACTAGCCCAAAGCACCAATTGCCAAGATCCAAGTCCTGGGCCTGGACTGAGCCCGAGCCCGAGCCCGTGCCCGACCCAACCCGACCCAGATGGGCGGGCGGGCGGTCGGTCGACGGCGGCGGCGGCACGCGCGTGTGTGTGTGTGTGTGCGCGAGGACACCCATACACACCAACCCACTTGTTATTAAGCCTATAAAGGTAAAGACTTTAAATCCAAGCCAAAACATCCATCCACAATCAATGTGGGATAACTAACATCATATACCTCATGTTAGTTCCTACTCCAACATCCAACTTTAACATATAATATCTCACTCACTGGAAATCGGTTTAGAAATATTAAATATACCACGTTCATCTACTCACGATGTAGATTAACATATAATAAATATTTTAATTAAATAATAACTATTTAATTAACAATATTTATTTTTAATAAATGGTTAATTACTAAACCATTTCCAACAAGTATCTCGTAAAATCTAATATCCAATATAACGCTCTATTAAGCATGAATAATCATTAAGGCAGTGAACTTAATGATTCAACAAATATGCTTATATGATACTAACAACAAAGGAACAATAATACTCCATTTTTAAGAAGACAATGAAGTTTAGTGGAGTTTAAAGGAACTTCATCAATTTTGAATAAATAGTGACATGACTTTGAGAAATGGATAAGTGAAATAAACTATATCCGTTTAAAGAGTTTAATAGAAGAATTAATTCAGTCGGGGAAATGCCGTGGATACTTAATCAAGTACCATGGCCAATGACTTGGGAAATTTGAATTTGACTATGCATATTCCAAGTGAATAGCGATAAGTCGAAAGAGATCTTAACACGAATTGACTCGAGAAATCTACTTTAGGTCTCAATCCTATAGTTCACTTCGTCCTATGTGGAATTCCCATCTAAGTCCGAAGAATCTTATCCTGGTTAGCCCGTTGTAAGTGTCCTTCTCGCAAAGCGGGCTCCGATACCACTCTTGTCATGCCCCCAACATCGGGAAGGACGAGGGGGCGATGCATTGGTCGATCAATCAATCAAATGCGACAATAACTAGCAGAAGCAAAATAACAATTGGATAATATTTCAAAACAACAATCTTAGCCCGATGTTCTAAGATTCATTGTGACAAAGCTGATAATCGAAATTACACTGTTCAAAGTTTGCAGCGGAAAAATACCAAATAAAATAAGTACGAAGCATAATTAACTATTACAAATTAGGAAACAACAGAAATTCTAAGAACAGAAGTCCTAAATCTTGAAGGCAGTCTTCTATTCGGTCTCTTCCATGAAGCATTCTTCATCCTCTGTTGTTTGCTCGTTCTGGTTTAAAAGGGAAAACGGTGGGGTGAGACAAAAGGTCTCAGTGAGTGGGTGATCTGTAATATCAGCAATTTGGATTTCCGCTAATTTTATTTTTTTGGAGGAAGTCCATTTTAGCGACTCTATTGTGACCGTTTCATCATTCCGAGAATGATTAATTCTACACTTTTTGCCATCCGAGTTCGTCTCGGTGTCGTTCTGTTGAGTTCCGTGTTCTTAAGTGACTTTTCCTCGTATGAGTTCGACTTTGTAAAATCACCATTAATTTTTGGAAACACCAAAAATTCTGAATATTGTCAATATTATATAGCATCAAGTTCTTTCCAATGGTTCAAACAATGAGTCAATCGGAGTCCGGACGAGAGAGTTATGGTCGAAATAGCAAAGACACACACATGTTGCAAGTTTGGCCGACCCGCCTGTATCGGGGGCCGCGGCTCCTGCCGGCAGGGCCGCAGCACACTGCCGCGGCACACTCGGCCCGCGGCACACTGCCGAGCACTGGGGGCAGATTTTGGCCCTGTGCCGCGTCACACTCGGCCGAGCCGCGGCACACAGTGCACGCTGCACTATAATTGCATTTTTTGAGATGAACAAGCTCATTTTTCATCCTACATCTGAGAGAGAGGGTTTGTGGGAGAAATTTTCATCATCAATCACTTGAATACTCGATTTTTTCATCATTTTCATTCGGTTGTGAAGCTCGGATCGTCGATCTAACTCGTCTTCATCGAACCAAAGTGTTTGGATCTTCAAAGGTAATATTCCCAAACCTCTTGGATTTCGATTTGTGTTGAGATATGATGTTTTGGACGTTATAATCATGTTTTATGAAGAGATATACATATGATTATGAGTATATATGAATATTCATCGGATTATTGAAAGGCATTTCAAGAACACTTTGAATATTGAGTTGGATTTGGCGGTTTTCGATTAATTGTTGTTGAAATCACGAATTTGGATATTCATATTGGATTATTGATCGTATAGAAGATGTTTTGTTGGTTTGAAACACTTCTTGGGGATTTGATATTGGTATTATTGAGGTTTGGTTGTAAACAATCGAAGTTTAGCCACAACGTGTTCGATATATTGCCCCCAATGAACTTGGTTTAGTTGTATCGACGTTTTGAGTTAGTTATACTCGTGTTTGATTCGTGTGTTGAACCGGATTATTGGTAACTGTGTTATTCAAGGTTGTTCGAGCAACCGACATCTCATTTAGGACATTGTTCGTGGAAGGACATTCTTCATCAGCGTTGTGTAAGTTAATTCTTACTCGGTTAAAAGGATATTTATTCCATTTGTTGTTGTTCATTCATAATTATAGTTCATTCATAATGTATTAACCGTATTGAGACTTGTAATTGTCAATTAATCACTTCAGTCACAAGGAACGATGGTTCCAATCATTTCATTGATCTATCATTCATTTCACTGTCATTTCATCTCGGTGAGTCATTATTGATTTCGATGTCACTTTTGTTATCTCATGGCATTCCGGGTCATACTGGCGTGCCGGTTGGTATGTGTAAGATTTTCATGTCGGGCACATATTAAGTCGTGTGTTGGTTGTTGGCCTCACATTGGACTGTGCACACGAGAAGATCACTTCGTGAGACTGATTAGGTACAAGACCACACGTGTATTCGATTGATACTCGTTGGTGGCTTGTGCACGGACACATTGTTGGGATTCGGTGCCTAAAACGAAGGCCCAGCGAAAGTGGTAAAACGAAAATTAATTCGATCCGAATCCCTATGAGGATCGATCGAGCTACGTATATATGAATATCAAAAACAAATTCACAAGAGATATAGAAACTCACCCTTGTAGTCCGTTGATTAGATGGATAACCTTCTCTTGAGCTATTCCCCAAGCTTTGATTTATCTCTACGAATCCAATCCGCTCCAAGCTCTTGAACGATCCAACGCCGAAAACACCACGTCTCTACTTGCCACGCACCGGAAAAACGATCGAAACAACAACACTCGATTAACCTCTAAGGTTACAACTAGAATCAAGTGATGAAGCCTTTTATTATTACACTCTAAGTGTATAATATATATCTCTCAATTAATCTCTTGATATTTCTCCAAGAGAATTCAAGATAAATGAATAAGAAGTAAAAACTTGGAAAAATAATTTTCCTTCTCACTCTCAAATGATTCTCACGGCTGGTGCAAGAAGTGTGTCTTGAGAGTTGAGATTTTCTACTCCTTTTATTCATCTTCCACAAGACAAAATCAACACCTTTAAGATCACATGAGATATGTGTTCCCTCCAAAGTCTTTGGTCTTCCAATTATAAAATTGGAGATAAAGACCAAGGATGAGGTTGGTGAGATGAGGCAGCCATCTAGAAGAACCGGGATGAGTTTGGTCCGTTTCGGACTCACGTGAGTCCAAACAGATAAACTCCGATTACGTTCCGATGTATTTATATCAATTAATTAATCCAATTAATTAATCATATCAAATACATTATAACATAATTAATTTCTCCAATAAATAATTATATTCATGAATTAAATTAATCTCCCAGTAATATATTTAATTCATTTAGGCCGTAAATTAATTTATCCAATAAATCAATTTAGACATCCAATGTCCCAAAATCAATTAGACATCCAATGTCCAATAAATTAGATATCCAATATCTAGTATTTATAATGAGAGAACAAGCTCGATTCATTCCGTCGTCAATCCTAATGCGCGACTCGGTAGGTCCGTCTCAGTCAGCAATGGGAGGAACCAAAGAGTAGTAGCACCACCTAGCCAGCCTGGTGGCCTACACTGTACCCCGACTGAGAACGAATGATTGGGATCATTCAAGAACCATTTTGTCGTGAATACCAGTAAATGTATAAACCCTTATTTCAAATGTCCCGATCATGTTATGGGGTCACGGTCAGTCAAACCCCATCTGTACTTGAGGCTATGCATGTGTTAATGCAAATGGAGATCATCGAGCTCTCGTGTATCTAATACAGCTAGCACCAATGCTTTGGCCAAAGACTTATGATCTCATCTGCCAATAACCGCATAGGACATATAACCCATTCACTAACAGGAGAAAGAATTCTATCTTTGTATTCAGTAGGACCTGCTACTTGCCCATCAAGATGCACGTCGAGGTTGACCCCCGCCTTCCGGTTTATAGGATCGAACTATTTTAATGAAAATCTTGACGTCACAAGCACATCCCTACTAAATCCTCAAGTCGAAGGTTCAAGAATACCTATCATAACCTTTCGATTCCATCATTGACTGTCCCGGAGTGAAAACCGTGTGACGAATCGAGGGTGAGTCGGTTCGAGTATACTACTCTAATTAGCATACCTATAACCTGTGCTCCCACTAACCATTAGTGTTCGACAGGCACTCTCCTAGTCAAAGAACACGTCATACAAGTCTTCACATAAACTTAACGCCCAGTCAAGTTTCATCGACTTGCGAACGATTAAGTATTTGAGCTATAAACCTTTCCAGTGCCGACCCCCTTATCCAATAAGGAGTGGAACGTTTAGCTCTCAAATACACGGACTAGTTTCTACATGTATATTTACGAGTTAGGAATTCCAGTAACTACCAGTAAATAAAGAAACATCTATTGCCTTATATTGATGATTTACATAATAACAAGTACAATGCCCTCACTCAACATCCTCTGAGTGGCATTCGAGGGCATACTCCTAACAATCTCCCACTTGCACTCAATGCCACACACTATGGTATCTAATACCCATGTTCTCCAGATGACGCTCCAAGCTAGTCTGAGAAAGTGGCTTGGTCAGTGGATCGGCGACGTTGTCGGCCGAGTCTACTCTGTGCAGCACAATGTATCCCTTGCGAACAAATTCTCTTACGAGATGATACTTCCTCTCAATATGTTTGGTGCTGTTGTGAAACCTCAGCTCCTTGGCCTGCGCTCTGACTCGGTCGTTGTCGCAAAGACAAATGAACAGCATTTCGGACATGGTATCACTTGAAGTTCTCCCAGAAACTTCTTAATCCAGAACCCTTCCTTGGAAGCCTCCGAGGCTGCTTGATACTCAACCTGACAGGTGGAATCAGCAATCGCGCTTTGCTTGGCGCTACGCCAAGATACTGCTCCTCCATTAAGAGTAATGTGTAGCCAGAAGTAGACATCGAGTCGTCCTTCAGTCCTTGGAAGTCCGAATCAGTGAATCCCACCACATCCAATTCTCCACCGCCATACATTAAAACCATATATCTAGTCCTTCTCAAGTACTTGAGAATGTTCCTTACGGCAGTCCAATGTTCCCTACCTGGGTTTGCCTGAAACCTACTCACCGCGCTTACAGCATGCGCGATGTCAGGTCTTATACACAACATAGCATACATAAGGCTACCCACGGCCGAAGCATATGGTATATTACTCATTTCCTTTCGTTGTTCCTCACTTTGAGGACACATCTTCAAGGAGAGTTTTATTCCATGTTGCATCGGTAGGAACCCTCTTTTAGAATCATCCATCTTAAATCGCTTTAAAATCTTATCTATATGGAAGGCTTGGGAAAGGCCTATTGTTCTCTTTGCTCTATCCTGGTAGAGTCGAATTCCAAGAATATAGGTTGCTTCTCCCAAGTCTTTTATGGAGAAATTACTCGGAAGCCAAGCTTTTACAGAACTGAGCATTCCCACATCATTTCCTATTAGCAGAATATCATTTCCATTTAGTACTAAGAATGCGATCATGCTCCCACTAACCCTCCTGTATACACAAGGTTCCTCTTCATTTTGCACGAAGTCAAACTCTTTGACCGCCTCGTCAAAACGAAGGTTCCAACTATGCAATGCTTGCTTCAGTCCATAAATGGAATGCTGAAGCTTGCACACTTTCTGAATATCGACTTCGGACACAAAGCCTTTAGGCTGCTCCATATAGATTTCCTCCTCGAGGAATCCATTAAGGAAAGCCGTCTTTACGTCCATTTACCATATCTCATAATCGTGGTAGGTAGCTATAACAAGCATCATGTGAATAGACTTGATCATGGCTACGGGCGAGAAGGTATCGTGGTAATCGATCCCTTCCTTCTGGGTATAACCCTTTGCCACAATCCTGGCCTTAAAAGCGTCAACCTTGCCATCACCATCAGTCTTTCTCTTGTAGATCCACTTGTTCCCAATAGGCACTATGCCCTTGGGGAGGTCTACTAGAGTCCAAACCTCATTGACATGCATCGAGTCTATATCAGCTTCCATAGCTTTATGCCATTTCGCAGAGTCTACATCCACCATCGCTTGGTCATAGGTCGTCGGGTCGGTCTCTTGGCTATCAGTTGGAACCTCATGGAGACTCAGCTCCTCCAAGTGCACAAGCCCATACCTCTCAGGTAAATGAGACACCCTACTAGACCTACGAGGTGGTTGTACTTGTGTTTCAGAAAGTTCGGTTCCAGTTTCTGGCACAGGTGTCTCCCGAGGAGTTTCATTGTATTCTTCTAAAGAAATACTTCTACCTGCTCCGCCTTCCTGAATGAACTCATCTTCCAGGAAGTGTGCTTGTAAAGCAACAACGATATTTCGATCTTCGGGCATGTAGAATAGATATCCCATCGTCCTAGACGGGAATCCAATGAAACGTCCCTTCGCAGACTTAGCTTCCAACTTTTCCACCTTGGTCTTCTTGACATAGGTGGGACATCCCCAAATCCTAATATGATTAAGACTTGGTTTCCTTCCCTCCCACATCTCATGTGGAGTTTTAGGAACGAATTTGGAAGGACATCTGTTTAAGATATAACCGGTAGTCAGGAGTGCATACCCCCGCAGGTAAATTGGTAAGTCAGTATAGCCCAACATGGAACGAACCATGTTTAACAAGGTCCGGTTCCTTCTTTATGACACACCATTTAACTGAGGAGTACCTGGAGGTGTTAGTTGTGAAACTATTCCATGTTCTTTAAGGAACTTGTCAAACTCCGTACTCATATACTCGCCACCTCGGTCCGACCGAAGTGCTTTGATATGATTACCAGTTTGTTTCTCGACTAGGGCCTTGAATTCCTGGAATTTCTCAAAGGCCTCGGATTTATGTTTCATTATGTATACATAACCATACCTAGTATGATCATCTGTAAACATAATGAAATATTGATATCCGTCACATGCTGCTTCCAAAGCACCACATACGTCGGTATGGATTAATCCCAGTTTATCAGCGGCTCTTTCAAATGTCCCTGTGAATGGGGACTTAGTCATTTTGCCTTTAAGGCAAGATTCACAAGTAGGAAAGGGATCTGATCCCAATGGACCCATAAGTCCATCTTTTTCCATCTTGTAAACCTTGGTCTGACCAACATGACCAAGTCTAAGATGCCATTTCAAAACTTGATTGGTTTCATCCCTACCACGTTTTCTAGTCATAGTATTCACAACTACTTTGTTGCTGAAATTTAGATGATACAATCCATTCAACAATGTAGCAGTACCCACTAGTTTATTTCTAAAATAAATTTTGCAGTAACCATCACCAATGAAAAATGAAAAGCCTTTTCGGTCCATGACCGGAATGGATACAATGTTTTTGTGCCCCTTGGGCAAAATAAATACATCTTCTAAAGTCAAAACATAACTGGATTCTAAACCCAAAAGAAGTCATCCTATGTCGGTCGCCTCGACACTATGCCCGCTTCCGACTGTGATCATAACTTCTCCAGCTCCAAGCTTCCTACTTTGTTCCAGATCCTAAATCACGGTACAAATATGAGAACTAGCACTAGAATCCAGTATCCAGGAAGTAGAAAATACAGTAGCAGAACAATTTGTTTCCAAAACTAGAAGTTCTGTACCTGAAGTGCCATGAAGAATCGGATAGTCTCTAGCCCAGTGGCCCAGCTCACCGCACTTGAGACAAGCATCCTTCTTCTTATTGTTCTTCGGAACCATCGGGGCCTTGCCCTTACCCTTAAGGTCCTTAACTTGTGGTCCAGTTTGCTTCTTGGTCTTTTTCTTCTTGTTCTTAGACCTCCGAGGTCCAGAAGAAATCACAAGAGCAGACTCCTTCATCCGCGGAGTCTTCCTCTGAGACTGAGCGGTCACAAGTTTGTTCATTAGCCCAGCTAAATTACATGCAATCTCATTGCAGTTGAAGTTCATAACAAACTGTGAGAAGGAATCAGGGAGAGACTGTAGGATAAGGTCGGTTTGGAGAGAAGTATCCATTTTAAAATAAAGAGCCTCCAATCTCTCGATCATGGATATCATTTTGAGGACGTGTTCCCCAACCTTCTCACCTTCCTTCATCCTTGCACCGAACAGTTGCTTGGATATCACATATCTAGTAGTTCTGCTATGCTCACCATAAAGCTCGGTTAAGTGAGATAGAATTTGCCTAGCAGAAGTCATATTCTCATGAGCTCTCTGAAGCTCATTAGACATGGAAGCCATCATATAAGCACGGACTTTCACGTCATCCTTAACCCACTTTTCGTGGTTTTCAATCTCTTCCTGATTGGCTCGGGTCCGCACAGGAGGTGCCGGAATGTCTGTCTCCAAGACGTATCCTAGTGCCTCTATACTGAGGACAATCATCAGATTACGGAGCCAATCCACAAAGTTAGGTCCCATTAAGGTGTTCTTTTCGAGCAGAATTGCGAGTGGATTCATTGTCATATTGATATTTGAGTCTGCATTAAGTACGATAGATTAATTAGTGACTCATTTAATTATGTTCTGAGTATAGAATTAAGGTCTTTTCTATTCTTGTTACCCAGCTCCCACTATTTTTATCGGAATAACACACTCCCATGTGAAATCCGAAAGTATCGTCGCTCTACTTCATAGTGGTGATCGAGTTCTTTATAAATCTTAATAGAGGGCAACCGAACAGGTTTCTAGTCTATTAATTTTCATAAAGTGGTGTCCAACACCAACCCATCTAATGGATGATTCGATCTTCTTTTTCCCCTTGTTCACTCCCCTCAACCTATACGATTTCTATGGTTCGTGAACAAGTTAAGTTTATACCATCGACGCAAATCAGTTTCACAATTGAATCTTATCCGGCAACCTATCAGGATTCTAGGGATAAAATTTGCTCCAACCGAAGGCATCCAATGCGCTCCCAATAATTTATCCGTCCTCCCCAAACAACTACCCCGATAACTCGGAAGCATAGCACATCCGGTTTGGATTTCAATTTCCCGAAAACTCGATGGAGGGAAGGAAAAACTTGAAACCTTATAAACTTAATAATTTATCGTGGGAGAATTTTCGCGATTAACTTTACACTTTGCACATTAATCATTTAAGCGCGTTTGTGACATTCATACAATATGAAACAACCATTCACAACCTAGTTGCTACCAACATGTGGTTCATGGACCGTTCCTAGAAAACAAAAACTCTGTAATCTAATTATAAGTCTTCGTCTTGAATCTTCGTCTTCTCAAAATGGATCTTCCTCCGGTCTTCGTCATTACATATAAATTTTACATTGAAAATTTCATCCTAGATACAAACTTTTTCTAGTAAAATAAATAGGCTCAAAACGGCCTTTACAACCCAATCGAATAAAACGAACGATTCAAAAACTAAGTCCACGAACCACATCACCATTCAAAAGCATTCACCCAATAAATAATAAATAAATGGAAAGCGTAGAGATACATTGATCCAATCAACAATACGAACCGATCAAATCGATTCACACAATCGGTAATATGAAAACGTTCAATATAATTCGGTCGATCACAAGTATTCCAATAAATCAATTTTCCCTTATAAAATGAAATACCATAAATCATTTTAATCATATTAAATCCAATTTAAAATGAGGGAAATCATTTTTAGGAATACACGAAGCAAATAAGCCCGAAACGGGTCCGAAATAGGCCGAACCGCGGCCGAAAACGCCACCAGGAAGCATGCAGGGCTGCCCAGCAGCCCTGGGCTATGGCCCCTTGAGCCTGGGCCGCGGCCCAAGATCGCCGCCTGTGCCGGGCCGCACAGCCCCGGGCCGCGCCCCCGCTCCGACCACCCCGTACTGGCCCAACGGCAATTCAGGGCTAGTTTTTCGACCGGATATCCAATATCTATATTCTCCAACATTCATATCTTCAATATAAATCATATTTCCAAGAAGTTAAGATTTATATTTAAACATAAACTTACGAAAAATATAACTACAACGAACGTAAAAACATATACCACGATTATGACTAAAATGATTCCAAATCATTCACCATCTAATCAAGCATTCCAAATGCCAATATCGTATATACGATCGCAAGACCTACGCTCCGATACCACTGTTGGGATTCGGTGCCTAAAACGAAGGCCCAGCGGAAGCGGTAAAACCAAAATTAATTCGATCCGAATCCCTACGAGGATCGATCGAGCTACGTATATACGAATATCAAAAACGAATTCACAAGAGATATAGAAACTCACCCTTGTAGTCCGTTGATTAGATGGATAACCTTCTCTTGAGCTATTCCCCAAGCTTTGATTTATCTCTACGAATCCAATCCGCTCCAAGCTCTTGAACGATCCAATTCCGAAAACACCGCGTCTCTACTTGCCACGCGCTGGAAAAATGATCGGAACAACAACACTCGATTAACCTCTAAGGTTACGGCTAGAATCAAGTGATGAAGCCTTTTATTATTACACTCTAAGTGTATAATATATATCTCTCAATTAATCTCTTGATATTTCTCCAAGAGAATTCAAGATAAATAAAGAAGAAGTAAAAACTTGGAAAAATAATTTTCCTTCTCACTCTCAAATGATTCTCACGGCTGGTGCAAGAAGTGTGTCTTGAGAGTTGAGATTTTCTACTCCTTTTATTCATCTTCCACAAGACAAAATCAACACCTTTAAGATCACATGAGATATGTGTTCCCTCCAAAGTCTTTGGTCTTCCAATTATAAAATTGGAGATAAAGACCAAGGATGAGGTTGGTGAGATGAGGCAGCCATCTAGAAGAACCGGGATGAGTTCGGTCCATTTCGGAATCACGTGAGTCCAAACAGATAAACTCCGATTCCGTTCCGATGTATTTATATCAATTAATTAATCCAATTAATTAATCATATCAAATACATTATAACATAATTAATTTCTCCAAGAAATAATTATATTCATGAATTAAATTAATCACCCAGTAATATATTTAATTCATTTAGGCCGTAAATTAATTTATCCAATAAATCAATTTAGACATCCAATGTCCCAAAATCAATTAGACATCCAATGTCCAATAAATTAGATATCCAATATCTAATATTTATAATGAGAAGACAAGCTCGATTCATTCCGTCGTCAATCCTAATGCGTGACTCAGTAGGTCCGTCTCTGTCAGCAATGGGAGGAACCAAAGAGTAGTAGCACCACCTAGCCAGCATGGTGGCCTACACTGTACCCCGACTGAGAACGAATGATTGGGATCATTCAAGAACCATTATGTCATGAATACCAGTAAACGTATAAACCCTTATTTCAAATGTCCCGATCAAGTTATGGGGTCACGGTCAGTCAAACCCCATCTGTACTTGACGCTATGCATGAGTTAATGCAAATCGAGATCATCGAGCTCTCGTGTATCTAATACAGCTAGCTCCAATGCTTTGGCCAAAGACTTATGATCTCATCTGCCAATAACCGCATAGGACATATAACCCGTTCACTAACAGGAGAAAGAATTCTATCTTGGTATTCAGTAGGACCTGCTACTTGCCCATCAAGATGCACGTCGAGGTTGACCCCCGCCTTCCGGTTTATAGGGTCGAACTACTCTAATAAAAATCTTAACGTCACAAGCACATCCCTACTAAATCCTCAAGTCGAAGGTTCATGAATACCTATCACAACCTTTCGATTCCATCATTGACTGTCCCAGAGTGAAAACCGTGTGACGAATCGAGGGTGAGTCGGTTTGAGAATACTAATCTAATTATCATACCTATAATGTGTGTTCCCACTAACCATTAGTGTTCGACAGGCACTCTCCTAGTTAAAGAACACGTCATACAAGTCTTCACATAAACTTAACGCCCAGTCAAGTTTCATCGACTTGCGAACGATTAAGTATTTGAGGTATAAACCTTTCCAGTGCCGACCCCCTTATCCAATAAGGAGTGGAACGTTTTACTCTCAAATACACGGACTAGTTTCTACATGTATATTTACGAGTTAGGAATGCCAGTAACTACCAGTAAATAAAGAAACATCCATTGCCTTATATTGATGATTTACATAATAACAAGTACAATGCCCTCACTCAACATCCTCTGAGTGGCATTCGAGGGCATACTCCTAACACACATCTCCATCCCGGGCATAGTGTGGCGCCACCCTTTGAGCCGTACCATTAGTTGATTCATATAGCATGTTTGATTGCGTATGTCTTCAACAGGATTGAGTTATAATCTGACCGATTCACTTTTGATCGCATGTGTTCGACGGTTTGAGATTTTGATCGAACTTGTGGTTTATACATCATATATGATTGTGTTTATTCAACTCTTGAGGATTGTTGTTCTGTGTAACTGACCCCGTTGGGGGATTTTGTTTTCAGGTCATGGCAAGGCAAAAGTACGGTAATAGAACGTTGACGGCGAGTAGTCCCAGTGATACTAGTAGGGGGCCCCAATCCTTTCAGTCATTCATATTGTTGTCATTTATTTTCCGCTGCAGATTTCCATTTGGATACTCCGTTTCGTTCAGTGTTGTGTATTTTATCTTCATACAAAATATACATGTATTTGGTATTTTCTTGGGTATGTTATAATGAAACTCCTCATCGGAGTAATAAATGATGTAATGTGGTTCGGTACTACATTTACCCTGTGTATTTCATTCATTTTCACTACTCGGTGGGTCCTGGCTGGGGTCCACGGCACTGTAATATCCGCCTAGTTTGGGGTGTTATAGAGTTGGTATCGGAGCGTGGTTTTGAATACTACCATCCGAGCCATGTCTCATTTGAAATCATCGTCATCATACTAGTATCATTGGACTTTCGCGTCACGTGTGACCTGTGCAAATGTCGAGCCCATCAGACCGAAAGAACTGTAAGACTTCTAACGCCATGGTATAATCTCTGGCAATAATCATTCATTCATAATTCACTAGTTAACAATCCTCAAACATCATTTTCATTTTAATCATGTTGATCATGTTAACTCATTAATCAGTCAATTCATTTCATTACTCAGTTGTTAATCTTGAAGATCATATCATTAATCTTGCTAACTTGTTCAAGATAATCATTTCAAGAATATCATCAGATAATCATGTCACCTCAGTTAATCATTCATATAATCACTGTGTTAGAGCGCGTATGCTCATTTTCATCATTTCATGATGTAAATCATAATGAGGTACTCATATGAGATCTATGATTATCATGCGACCTTCCTACTTCAGTATGGAGAGAGCTATCAGGGGATGCACGGGGAGAGGCCGCGGTGCAGGCCGAAACCCGGGGAATAATCGCTCACTGTCGGGAAACCGTACCCAGGACTCCGCTCGATCGGAAGATGTTCAGGTTGATCCACTCATTTTTATGCAGGTCATGATGACCCATATGCAATTACTCAATCATCATTGCGCCACTCTGGCCGAATTAATCGAGAGAAGTCTCCCGTGTGAGCCTGTTGTTAAGGAAATTGCTGAGCAACAACCCTTCATTTGTCAGCAAGAAATCAACGAAGCGTAATCAGTCCGAAGGCAGTCAGTCTACCTTCAATAAGCCTCGTGCGGACCCTAACGTTTCTGAGCGACCTCATACGGTGCATTATCGTGCGGGATCTCAGTCCCGAGCGGCCAGATCAGCCATCACCTGTTTCAACTGTGGAGCGCCGGGTCATTACAGCACTAAGTGATTGAAACCGTCTATCACATGCCATAATTGTGGGATTTTTAGACATAAGGCCCGTTTTTGCCGAAGGGACCCCAAGCCGACTCTGGAAGCATCTCGGTCCCTGAAGAAATCAGTGATTCAGAATGAGACTGCTCTGTTAGTGTCGTTTAAGACGACGGAAGCGAATAAAGGTGGAGCTCATATTTATCAGACGGGAGCATCCGGTTCGGGGGCCGGCAAGTCCAGGATTCACGAGATGAAGAGGACCGACGATCCGGAGGCCCGAACAATCTCAGGTATACTCGTAATTTTAGCTCAACCTGTATGTACCCTTTTTGATACAGGTGCACCGCATTCATTCGTTTCCGAATCATGTTTGAATAGACTTCACCTAGACAGTCCTAATAATTGTGGACCTTATATCATTGGTCTACCTGACGTTAGAAGAATTTTCGAAAATCATGAGGATTAGAACTGACCGAATTAAGCTTAATGATCGCGAGTGGTTGGTGGACCTTATCGTGGTGGATTTACCTAAGGACGATGTAATATTGGGTATTAGTGGGATGGATCGTCATGATACCATTCTCAATGTTCGTAATCGTATGGTCACTATCATTTCCATCGTTGGATTCAATTGTGTATTTCAGGGAGGTGATCCTCGTTGTTCCGAAAGAATCATTAATATGATGAAAGCAGTAAATTACTCAACCAGGGATGTTCTATCATTCATTATATATCATTGTCATAGATTGACCATTCTAAGACGATCAAGATGTTCCATCATTCCTTATATCATTGTCATCGATTGACCATTCTAAGGCGATCAAGATGTTCCATCATTCCTTATATCATTGTCATCGATTGACCATTCTAAGGCGATTGAGATGTTCCATCATTCCTTATATCATTGTCGTCGATTGGCCATTCTAAGGCAATCGAGGTGTTCAATCACTCATTGTATCATTGTCATCGATTGGCCGTTCTAAGGCAGTCGAGGTGTTCAATCATTAATTGTATCATTTTCATTGATTGACCGTTCTAAGGCAATCGAGGTGTTCAACCATTCGTGATATCATTGTTATCGTTTGACGATGTACTCCCAGACGAGCTACCTGTTTTACCTCCACCGAGGGATATGGAATTCACAATAGAGTTGGAGCCTGGTACGTCCCCATTATCGAAGGCACCGTACCAGATGGCCCCGACCGAAATGCAGGAATTAAAGAATCAATTAGAGGATTTGACCGAGAAGGGTTATATCTAACCGAGTGCGTCCCCGAGGGGAGCACCAGTGTTGTTTGTCAAGAATAAGGATGTTTCGTTTCGTTTGTATATTAATTATCGGGAGTTGAACAGGGTGACGATCAAGAATAGGTATCCTCTACCCCATATTTATGATCTCTTAGATCAACTTTAGGGAGCTTCAGTATTTTCCAAGATCGACTTAAGATCTGGATATCATCAGTTTCGGATTCGAGAGTCGGATATCGCGAGGACGGCGTTTCGAACACGCTATGGTCATTATGAATTCGTGATAATACCATTTGGGTTAACTAATGCACCTGCGGTATTCATGGAGTTAATAAATCGGGTTTTCATCGACTATTTGGATTAGTTCGTGGTTGTCTTTATTGATGATATTTTAATTTATTCTTGTGACCGGGAGGAGCACGAGTTTCACCTTCATCAAGTGCTCGACGTGTTGAGACGAGAGCAACTTTTTGGGAAGTTTTCCAAATGTGAGTTCTGGATGTCCGAAGTTACGTTTCTCGGGCATGTAATTTCATCAGGCGGAGTTTGTGTCGACCCTCAAAAGACGGAGGCTATCCAAAGTTGGTTACCTCTGAAGAATGTTAAGGAAATCCGAAGCTTTCTCAGATTAGCCGGTTATTATCGGCGGTTTGTGGAAGGATTTTCTAAAATCGCTCAACCCATGATGAACCTTTTATGGAAGGATAAGAAATACACGTGGCCCGACGCGTGTCAACAGAGTTTTGAGAAACTTAAGAGCCGGTTAATTTCAGCACCTGTCCTTTCTTTACCACAAGGGACGGAAGGATTTGTGGTTTATAGTGATGCGTCCGGACAGGGTCTCAGATATGTACTCATGTAGATCGGGAAAGTTATTGCTTATGCATCACGGCAATTGAGACCTTACGAGGTTAGTTATCCAACCCACGACCTAGAGCTAGCAGCCGTGGTGTTAGCATTGAAGATTTGGCGTCATTATCTTTATGGCGTTACCTGTCAGATATTCACCGATCATAAGAGTTTAAAGTATATATTTACTCAGAAGGACTTAAATATGCGGCAGAGACGATGGTTGGAACTGATCAAAGATTATGATATCGAGATACTTTATCACCCGGGCAAGGCAAACGTTGTCGCCGACGCCTTGAGTCGTAAGTCCGTTCAGGAGCCGATGCTTGCTCGATTAACAGTTCAGAAGGAACTTCAACAGGAATTTCTGAGACCCGAGATCGAGGTCTGGTTACAGCGAGTACAAGGGCAACTTTGTACGTTGGAGATTTCATCGCCACTTGAGGAGACGATGAGGGAGAATCAGGGTTCAGACCTATTTTTGTTGCGCATCCGCGAGGATGTGGCACAGGGGAAAGCCCCTGGATTTGTGGTCCACAAGGATGGACTCTTGAGATTTAAGAATCGGTTATGTGTACCGGCGAATGACGAGTTGAGAAACTCGATTTTGAGAGAAGCTCATGCTACCCCTTACTCCATTCATCCGGGGTCTAGCAAGATGTACCAAGTCTTGAAACAAAATTACTGGTGGAGTAATATGAAGCGAGAAATCGCAGAATTTGTTTCGAGATGCTTAACCTGTCAGCGAGTCAAGATTGAACATCAGCGACCGACGGATATGATGAAATCATTCCCTATTCTGGAGTGGAAGTGGGAAGATATTTCTATGGACTTCATCATGAGTTTTCCGACGAGTCATCGTGGCATGAATACAATCTGGGTGATTGTGGACCGCTTAACTAAATCGGATCATTTCCTTGAGATTAAGGATACGTGGGGTCCCGAGAGACTTGCCCAGTTGTTCATCAAAGAAATAGTGAGATTGCACGGTACTCCTAAGAGTATCGTTTCTGATCGTGACGGGCGATTCGTGTCTCATTTTTGGAAATCAGTTCATCGTGCCATGGGAACTCAGCTTATGTTCAGCACATCTTTTCATCCTCAGTCCGACGGACAATCAGAGAGGACTATTCAGACATTGGAGGACATGTTGAGGGCATGCGTCCTCGATTGGAAAGATGATTGGGAAGCCCAACTACCGTTGATCGAGTTCACATATAATAATAGTTGGCATGCTTCGATTAAAATGGCAACTTACGAGGCTTTGTACGGTCGTCGTTGTCGATATACTTTGTGTTGGGATAACTTATCAGAATCAATCGGCACCGAGCCCGATATACTTATAGCCGCCCGTGAGAAGGTAGCTCTGATCAAGAGTCGTTTGTTGACTGCTCAGAGTCGACAGAAATCTTATGCAGACAATCGTTGCCGACCATTAGAGTTCGATACAGGTGACCATGTGTTGGTTAAGGTATCCCTGAGTCGAGGTATCTTCCGTTTCGGGAAGCGGGGAAAGTTGAGTCCGAGATTCATTGGAGCGTTTGAGATTTCGGATCGAGTAGGCGAGCTAGCTTATCGATTGGCCTTACCTTCGGCGTTGAGGGAAATTCATAATGTGTTTCACGTCTCTCAGCTACGGAAGTATGCTGCCGACCCGAGTCACATACTTCAGTTCGACGAAATTGAGATCACAGGTGATCATACGTATGAGGAGCATCCCGTACGAATCTTAGTACGACGAATCAAACAGTTGAGGGACAAGACGATCCCTTGGTTAAATTCAGTAGTCGAGTCACGAAGTCGAAGAGGCTACTTGAGAAATCGAGGATAGTATGCGGAAGAGTTATTCCGATTTGTTTCACCCTTAGTTTCGAGGACGAAACTATTTTTAAGGGGGGAGTATGTAATATCGGCAATTTGGATTTCCGGTAATTTTATTTTTTGGTGGAAGTCCATCTTAGCGGCTCTATTTTGACCGTTTCGTCATTTCGAGAATGATTAATTCTACACTCTTATCCATCCGAGTTCGTCTCGGTGTCGTTCTGTTGAGTTCCGTGTTCTTAAGCGACTTTTCCTCGTATGAGTTCGACTTTGTAAAATCACCATTAATTTTTGGAAAATTGAAAAATTCTGAATCATTTCAATATTATATAGCATCAAGTTAGCTTTCCCATGGTTCAAACGGTGAGTCAATCGGAGTCCGGACGAGCGAGTTATGGTCGAAATAGCTAAGACACACACATGTTGCAAGTTTGGCCGACCCGCACAGACGGGGGCGGCTCGCCGGCAGGGCCGCAGACATCGCTGAAGTCACTGCCGCAGCACACTCGGCCGGGCCGCAGCACACTGCCGAGCACTGGGGGCATATTTTGGCCCTGTGCCGCGGCACACTCGGCCGAGCCGCGGCACACAGTGCAGGCTGCACTATAATTGCGTTTTTTGAGATGAACAAGCTCATTTTTCATCCTACATCTGAGAGAGAGGGTTAGTGGGAGAAATTTTCATCATCAATCATTTGAATACTCGAATCTTCATCATTTTCATTCGGTTGTGAAGCTCGGATCGTCGATCTAACTCGTGTTCATCAAATCAAAGTGTTTGGATCTTCAAAGGTAATATTCCCAAACCTCTTGGATTTCGATTTGTGTTGAGATATGATGTTTTTGTAATACCCGTCTGTAATTCAGTCATTATCATTCAGTAATTTCATTCGGTAATTGTCACTATGTAATTTTTCACTTGTTAATAATCGTTCATCCGTGTTCACTGTTCGGAATAACTTCGGGCCGTGTATCGATATTGTTCATTGTTTCAACCTTACTCGGAAATTGAGAGAAGAGTATTATCTTGATTGTTGTAATTGATTCATTAGTCGATGTTGACGTTGGAATTCATGTCATTTCAAATCTCCTCATTGTTCAAATTGTGTTTTTGTTGGTCGAACCCTTGTAATCATTGCTTGGAACCACCGTTTTGGGCTTTCCGCACTTCCATTTCGTGTTATTGTTTCCCAAATATTGTTTCCTATTGCTTTTATTCCCTTCCCGGGTCATGTTTCATCATTTTAGGACCCAAGGGGGTGTGGGCCGCGGCACAAGGGAGTGTGCACCGCGGCACACACATTTTCCAATTATTGGCCGACCCGTCTATACCGGGGGCCGTGGCTCATGCCGACAGGGCCGCGGCACACTGCCGAGTCACTGCCGCGGCACGCTGCCGAGCACTGGGGTAGATTTTGGCCCTGTGCTGCGGCACACAATGCAGTCTGCACTATAACTTTATTTTTTTGAGACAAATCACCCATTTTCCCTTTTTCTTCCACCTTTTTCCGAGAGAGAGGGCTTGAGGGAGAGACTTTCCATCATCTATCACTTGAGTACTTGGTTTTCTTCATCTCATTTCGATCGTGAAGCTCGGATAGTCGATCTAACGCGTGTTCTTCGGATCAAAGTGCTTGGATCTTCAAGAGGTAATTTCTTCAACATCTTGGATTTCGATTTTGTATTGAGATATGATGCTTTGGATGTTAAGATCATGTTGTATGAAGTGATATACGCATGATTATGGATATCTTTGATTATTCATTGGATTATTAAAGGATTATTCAAGAACACTTTTAATATTGAATTGGATTTGGGGGTTTTCGATTAATTATTGTTGAAATCACGAATTTGGATATTCATATTGGATTATTGATCGTATTGAAGGTATTTTGTTGGTTTGAAACACTTCTTGGGGATTTGATATTGGAATTAATGTGGTTTGGTTGTAAACGATCGAATATTGGCCACAACGTGTTCGATATAATGCCCCAAAGAACTTGGTTTAGTCGTATCGACGTTTTGAGTTAGTTATACTCGTGTTTGATTCGTGTGTTGAACCGGATTATTGGTAATTCTGTTATTCAAGGTTGTTCGAGCGACCGACATCTCATTTAGGACGTTGTTCGAGAGAAATCGTATCATCACCGGTGTTAAGGTAAGTTAATTCTTACTCGGTTAAAGGGATATTCATTCCTTTCGTTGTTGTTCATTCATAATCATAATTCATTCATATTGTATTAACCGTATCAAGACTTGTCATTGTCAATTAATCACTTCAGTCACAAGGAACGACGGTTCCAATCATTTCATTGAGCTGTCATTCATTTCACTATCATTTCATCTCGGTGAGTCATTATTGATTTCGATGTCACTTTGTTATCTCGTGGCATTCCGGGTCATGCTGGCGTGCCGGTTGGTATGTGTAGGATTTTCATGACGGGCACATTTAAGTCGTGTGTTGGTTGTTGGCCTCACATTGGACTGTGGACACGGGTCGATTGCTTCGTGTGACTGATTAGGTACAAGACCACACATGTATTCGATCGATACTCGTTGGTGGCTTGTGCACGGACACATTTCCATCCCGGGCGTAGTGTGGCGCCACCCTTTGAGCTGTACTGTTAGTTGATTCATACATCATGTTTGATTGCGTATGTTTTCAACAAGATTGGGTTATAATCTAACCGATTCATTTTTGATCAAACTTGTGGTTTATACAGCATATATATGATTGTGTTTATTCAACTCTTGAGGATTGTTGTTCTGTGTAACTGACCCCGTTGGGGGATTTTGTTTTCAGGTCATGGCAAAGGCAAAAGCACGGGAATATAACGTTGACGGCGAGGAGTCCCAGTGATACTAGTAGGGGGCCCCAATCCTTTCAGTCATTCCTATTGTTGTCATTTATTTTCCACTGCAGATTTTCATTTGGTTACTCCGTTTCATTCAGTGTTGTGTATTTTATCTTCATATAAAATATACTAGTATTCGGTGTTGTCCTGGTGTTTTGTACTTAAGCTCCTCATCGGATTATTTGGTAATATAATGTGGTTCGGTACTACAATTGTATTATTTAATTCATCAGTTTTCATTCGCCTGGTGGGTCCCAGTCGGGGGTCCACGGCACTGTAATATCCGCCAAGTTGGGGTGTTACAGAGTTGGTATCGGAGCGTGGTTTTGAATACTACCTTCCGAGTCATGTCTCATTTGAAATCATCATCATCAGAGTAGTATCATTGGACTTTCGCTTCACGTTTGACCTGTGCAAATGCCGAGCCCATCAGACCGAAAGAACTGTAAGACTTCTAACGCCATGGTATAATTTCTGGCAATAATCATTCATTCATAATTCACTAGTTAACAATCCTCAAACATCATTTTTATTTTAATCATGTTGATCATATTAACTCATTAATCACTCAATTCATTTTATTACTCAGTTGTTGATCTTGATGATCATATCATTAATCCTGCTAACTTGTTTAAGATAATTATTTCAAGAATATCATCAGATAATCATGTCACCTCAGTTAATCATTCATGTAATCACTGTATTAGAGCGCGTATGCTCATTTTCATCATTTCATGACGTAAATCATAATGCGGTACTCATACGAGATATATAATTATCATGCGACCTTCCTACTTCAGTATGGAGAGAGAGCTGTCAGGGGACGCACGGGGAGAGGCCGCGGTGCGGACCGAAATCCGGGAAATAATCACTCACTGCCAGGAAGTCGTACCGAGGACTCAGCTCGATCGGAAGATGTTCGGGTTAATCCACTCACTGTTATGCAGGTCATGATGACCCATATGTAATTGCTCAATCATCATTGCGCCACTCTGTCCGAATTAATCGAAAGAAGTCTCCCGTGTGAGCCTATTGCTAAGGAAATTGTTGAGCAACAATCTTCATCTGTCAGCAGGAAATCAACGAAGCGTAATTAGTCCGAAGGTGGTCAGTCTACCTTCAAAAAACCTCGTGCGAACTCTACTTTTTCTGTGCGACCTCCTATGGCGCCGAAACCCGCGGAGTCTCAGTCCCGAGCGGCCCGCTCAGCCATCACCTGTTTCAATTGTGGAGAACCGAGTCATGTCAGCACCAAGTGCCCGAGGCAGACTATCACGTGCCATAAATGCGGAATTGCTGGGCATAAGGCCCGTTTTTGCCGAAGAGACTCCAAGAATACTCAGACGGCATTTCAGGCCCCGAAGCAGTCAGCCGTTCAGAATCAAGATACTCAGTCAGCGTCGTTTAAAACGACAGGAGCGATTAAAGGCGGAGCTCATATGTATCAGACGGGAGCATCCGGTTCGGGGGCCGGCAAATCCCGAATTCACGTGATGAAGAGGACCGACGATCCGGTGGCCCGAATGATCTCGGGTATACTCGCAATTTTATTTCAACTTGTGTGTACCTTTTTGATACTGGTGCACCGCATTCATTAATTTTCGAATCGTGTTTGAATAGACTTAACTTGGATAGTCTTATTAATTGTGGGCCTTATATCATTGGTCTACCTAGCGGTAGAAGAATTTTCGAAAATCGTGGGGTTAAGAACTGACTGAATTAAGCTTAATGACCGTGAGTGTTTGGTGGACCTAATCGTGGTGGATTTACCTAAGGACGATGTGATATTGGGTATTAGTGGGATGGATCGTCATGATACCATCCTCAAAGTTCATAAGCGTACGGTCACTATCATTTCCGTCATTGGAGTCGAGTGTGTATTTCAGGGAGGTGATCCCCGTTGTTCTGGAAGAATCATAAATATGATGAAAGCAGTAAAATTACTCAACCAGGGTTGTTCAATCATTCATTATATCATTGTCATCGATTGACCATTCTAAGGCAATCGAGATGTTCCATCATTCTTTATATCATTGTCATCGATTGACCGTTCTAAGGCAATCGAGATGTTCCACCATTCTTTATATCATTGTCATCGATTGGCCGTTCTAAGGCAATTGAGATGTTCAAACATTCATTGTATTATTGTCATCGATTGGCCATTCTAAGTCAATCGATGTGTTCAACCATTCGTGGTATCATTGTTATCGTTTGACGATGTACTCCCAGACAAGCTACCTGTTTTACCTCCACCGGGGGATATGTAATTCACGATAGAGTTGGAGCCTGGTACGTCTCCATTATCGAAGGCACCGTACCGAATGGCCCCGACCAAAATGCAGGAATTGAAGGATCAATTAGAGGATTTGACCGAGAAGGGTTATATCCGACCGGGTGCGTCCCTGTGGGGAGCACCAGTGTTGTTTGTCAAGAAGAAGGATGTTTCGTTTCGTGTGTGTATTAATTATTGGGAGTTGAATAGGGTGAAGATCAAGAATAAGTATCCTCTACCCCATTTTGATGATCTCTTAGATCAACTTCAGGGAGCTTCAGTATTTTCCAAGATCGACATAAGATCTGGATATCACCAATTGCGCATTCCAGAGTCGGATATCGCGAGGGCGGCGTTTCAAACACGTTATGACCATTATGAGTTCGTGGAGTTAATTAATGCACTAATGCACCTGCGGTATTCATGTAGTTAATGAATCGGGTCTTCATCGACTTTTTGGATCAGTTCGTGGTTGTCTTTATTGATGACATTTTAATTTATTCTCGTGACCGGGAGGAGCACGAGCTTCACCTTCATCAGGTTCTTGACGTGTTGAGACGAGAGCAACTCTATGGGAAGTTTTCCAAATGTGAATTCTGGATGTCCGAAGTGACGTTTATCGGCCATGTAATTTCATCAGACGGAGTTCGTGTCAACCCTCAGAAGACGGAGGCTATCCGAGATTGGCAACCTCCGAAGAACGTTAAGGAAATCCGAAGCTTTCTCGGAGTAGCCAGTTATTATTGGCAATTTGTGGAAGGATTTTCTAAAATCGCTCAATCAATGCCCAACCTTTTGCGAAGGGATGAGACATACACGTAGTCCGATGCGTGCCAACAGAGTTTTGAGGAACTCAAGAGCAGGTTAATTTCAGCACCTGTCCTTTCTTTACCACAAAGGATGGAAGAATTTGTGGTTTATAGTGATGTGTCCGGACAGGGTCTCAGATGTGTACTCATGCAGAACGGGAAAATTATTGCTTATGCTTCACGGCAATTGAGACCTTACGAGGTTAATTATCCGACCCACGACCTGGAGTTAGCAGCCGTGGTGTTCGCATTGAAGATTTGGCATCATTATCTTTATGGCATTACCTGTCAGATATTCACCGATCATAAGAGTTTAAAATATATATTTACTCAGAAGGAGTTAAATATGCGACAGAGGCGGTGATTGGAACTGATCAAAGATTATGATATCGAGATACTTTACCACCTGGACAAAGCGAACGTTGTCGCCGACGCCTTGAGTCGTAAGTCCGTTCAGGAGCAAATGCTTGCTCGATTAACAGTTCAGAAGGAACTTCAACAGGAATTTCTGAGACCCGAGATCGAAGTCTGGTTACAGCGAGTACAAGGGCAACTTTGTACATTGGAGATTTCATCGCCACTTGAGGAGGTGATCAGGGAGAATCAGGGTTCGGACCCATTTTTGTTACGCATTCGAGAGGATGTGACTCAGGGGAAAGCCCTCGGGTTTGTGGTCCACGAGGATGGACTTTTGCGTTTTAAGAATCGGTTGTGCGTACCGGCAAATGAAGAGTTGAAAAACTCGATTTTGAGAGAAGCTCATGCTACCCCTTATTCCGTTCATCCGGGGTCTAGCAAGTTGTACAAAGACTTGAAACAAAATTACTGGTAGAGTAATATGAAGCGAGAAGTCGCGGAATTTGTTTCGAGATGGTTGACGTGTCAGCAAGTCAAGATAGAACATTAGCGACCGGCGGTTATGCTAAAACCTCTCCCATTCCAGAGTATAAGTGGGAAGATATTTCAGTAGACTTTATCACGATTTTACCGACGAGTCATCGTGACATGATTACAATCTGGGTATTTGTGGATCGCCTATCTAAATCAGCTCATTTCCTTGAGATTAAGGATACGTGGGGTCCCGAGAGACTTAACCAGTTGTTTGTCAAAGAGATAGTGATATTGCACGGCAATCCTAAAAGTATCGTTTCCGATCGTGGCAGACGATTCATGTCTCATTTTGGAAATCAGTTCATTGTGCTATGGGAACTCACCTTAATCTCAGTACAACTTTTCATCCTCAATCCGAAGGACAATCGGAGAGGACTATTCATACTTTGGAGGACATGTTGAGGGCATGTGTTCTCGATTGGAAAGATGATTGGGAAGCCCAACTACCGTTGATCGAGTTCACGTACAATAATAGTTGGCATGCTTCGATTAGGATGGCACCTTACGAGGCCTTGTACGGTCGTTTTTGTCGATCTCCATTATGTTGGGATGACTTATCAGAATCAATCGGCACCGAGCCGATATGCTTATAGCCGCCCGTGAGGAGGTATCTTTGATCAGGAGTCGTTTGTTGACCGCTCAGAGTCGACAGAAATCATATGCATATAATCGTCATCGGCCATTAGAGTTCGAGACAGGTGACCATGTTTTAGTCAAGGTATTCCCGAGTCGAGTTATCTTCCGTTTCGGGAAGAGGGGAAAGTTGAGTCCGAGATTCATTGGACGGTTTGAGATTTTGGATCGAGTAGGCGAGTTAGCTTATCGATTGGCCTTACCTCCGGCGTTGAGCCGAGTTCATGATGTTTTTCACGTCTCTCAGTTACGGAAGTATGTTGCCGACCCGAGTCACATATTTCAGTTCAACGAAATTGTGATCGCAGATGATCATTCGGATGAAGAGCTTCCCATACGAGTCTTAGAGCGGCAAATCAAACAGTTGAGGAATAAGGCGATTCCTTTGGTTAAAATTCAGTGGTCTAGACCCGGAGTCGAAGAGGCTACTTGGGAAACCGAGGATAGTATAAGGGAGAGTTATCCCGAGTTGTTTGACCCTTAGTTTCGGGGACGAAACTCTTTTAAGGGGGGTGTATGTAATACCCGGTTGTAATACAGTCATTATCATTCAGTAATTTCATTCGGTAATTGTCACTATGTAATTTTTCACTTGTTAATAATCGTTCATCCGTGTTCACTGTTCGGAATAACTTCGAGCTGTGTATCGATATTGTTCATTGTTTCAACCTTACTCGAAAATCAAGAGAAGAGTATTATCTTGATTGTTGTAATTGATTCATTAGTCGATGTTGACGTTGGAATTCGTGTCATTTCAAATCTCCTCATTGTTCAAATTGTATTTTTGTTGGCCGAACCCTTGTAATCATTGCTTGGAACCACCGTTTTGGGCTTTCCGCACTTCCATTTCGTGTTATTGTTTCCCAAATATTGATTCCTATTGCTTTTATTCCCTTCCCGGGTCATTTTTCATCATTTTAGGACCCAAGGGGGTGTGGGCCCCGGCACAAGGGAGTGTGCGCCGCGGCACACACATTTTCCAATTGTTGGCCGACCCGTCTGTACCGGGGGCCGCGGCTCATGCCGATAGGGCCGCGGAACACTGCCGAGTCACTGCCGCGACACACTCGTCCGGGCCGCGGCACGCTGCCGAGCACTGGGGCAGATTTTGGCCCTGTGCCGCGGCACACTTCGGCCGGGCCGCGGCACATAGTGCAGTCTGCACTATAACTTTGTTTTTTTGAGACAAATCACCCATTTTCCCTTTTTCTTCCATCTTGTTCCGAGAGAGAGGGCTTGAGGGAGAGACTTTCCATCGTCTATCACTTGAGTACTTGGTTTTATTTATCTCCTTTCGATCGTGAAGCCCGAATAGTCGATCTAACGCGTGTTCTTCGGATCAAAGTGCTTGGATCTTCAAGAGGTAATTTCTTCAACATCTTGGATTTCGATTTTGTATTGAGATATGATGCTTTGGATGTTAATATCATGTTGTATGAAGTGATATACGCATGATTATGGATATGTTTGATTATTCATTGGATTATTGAAGGATTATTCAAGAACACTTTGAATATTGAATTGGATTTGGGGGTTTTCGATTAATTGTTGTTGAAATCACGAATTTGGATATTCATATTGGATTATTGATCGTATTGAAGGTGTTTTGTTGGTTTGAAACACTTCTTGGGGATTTGATATTGGTATTAATGAGGTTTGGATGTAAACAATCGAAGATTGGCCACAACATGTTCGATATAATGCCCCAATGAACATGGTTTAGTCGTATCAACATTTTGAGTTAGTTATACTCGTGTTTGATTCATGTGTTGACCGGATTATTGGTAATTCTGTTATTTAAGGTTGTTCGAGCGACCGACATCTCATTTAGGACGTTGTTCGAGAGAAATCGTATCATCACCGGTGTTAAGGTAAGTTAATTCTTACTCGGTTAAAGGGATATTCATTCCTTTCGTTGTTGTTCATTCATAATCATAATTCATTCATATTGTATTAACCGTATCAAGACTTGTCATTGTCAATTAATCACTTCAGTCACAAGGAACGACGGTTCCAATCATTTCATTGAGCTGTCATTTATTTCACTATCATTTCATCTCGGTGAGTCATTATTGATTTCGATGTCACTTTGTTATCTCGTGGCATTCCGGGTCATACTGGCGTGCCGGTTGGTATGTGTAGGATTTTCATGTTGGGCACATTTAAGCCGTGTGTTGGTTGTTGGCCTCACATTGGACTGTGCACACGGGTCGATTGCTTCGTGAGACTGATTATGTATAATACCACACATGTATTCGATCGATACTCGTTGGTGGCATGTGCACGGACACATTTCCATCCCGGGCGTACTGTGGTGCCACCCTTTGAGCCGTACTGTTAGTTGATTCATACAGCATGTTTGATTGCGTATGTTTTCAACAAGATTGGGTTATAATCAGACCGATTCATTTTTGATCTAACTTGTAGTTTATACAGCATATACATGATTGTGTTTATTCAACTCTTGAGGATTGTTGTTCTGTGTAACTGACCCCGTTGGGAGATTTTATTTTCAGGTCATGGCAAGACAAAAGCACGGGAATATAACGTTGACGGCGAGGAGTCCCAGTGATACTAGTAGGGGGCCCAATCCTTTCAGTCATTCCTATTGTTGTCATTTATTTTCTGCTGCAATTTTTCATTTGGTTACTCCGTTTCATTCAGTGTTGTGTATTTTATCTTCATATAAAATATACTAGTATTCGGTATTGTCCTGGTGTTTTGTACTTAAGCTCCTCATCGGAGTATTTGGTAATATAATGTGGTTCGGTACTACAATTGTATTATTTAATTCATCAGTTTTCATTCGCCTGGTGGGTCCCAGTCGGGGGTCCACGGCACTGTAATATCCACCTAGTTGGGGTGTTACAGTTTTGGACGTTATAATCATGTTGTATGAAGAGATATACATATGATTATGAGTATATATGAATATTCATTGGATTATTGAAAGGTTATTCAAGAACACTTTGAATATTGAGTTGGATTTGGGGGTTTTTGATTAATTGTTGTTGAAATCACGAATTTGGATATTCATATTGGATTATTGATCGTATAGAAGATGTTTTGTTGGTTTGAAACACTTCTTGGGGATTTGATATTGGTATATTGAGGTTTGGTTGTAAAAAATCGAAGTTTGGCCACAACGTGTTCGATATAATGCCCTAATGAACTTGGTTTAGTCGTATCGACGTTTTGAGTTAGTTATACTCGTGTTTGAGTCGTGTGTTGAACCGGATTATTAGTAACTGTGTTATTCAAGGTTGTTTGAGCGACCGACATCTCATTTAGGACGTCGTTCGTGGAAGGACATTCTTCATCGGCGTTGTGTAAGTTAATTCTTACTCGGTTAAAAGGATATTCATTCCTTTCGTTGTTGTTCATTCATAATTATAGTTCATTCATATTGTATTAACCGTATTGAGACTTGTAATTGTCAATTAATCACTTCAGTCACAAGGAACGCCGGTTCCAATCATTTCATTGATCTATCATTCATTTTGTAACACCCCGAGATATTCGGAATATGTTACAGCGCCGTAGACCCCTACATGGGACCTACCAGGCTACAATAGAAAAACTCCACTCGACTAACCATCTTGGTTAGCGAGGATACACAATTAAATAATATGACATATAAAGATACGCCCGGAGCAACCGGCAAATTAAGCATCAACCAACAACGTGACAATTTAAAGCAATACAATACGAAGTTTGAAACAAAAAGCCTAAGTACTCGCGAGTACAATCTATAAGTTTAAAACTGTGGGAACAACCATATCGAAATGGACAAAGGAAATAAGTAGACCCAAATGCACATGTCAACGACCCTGGCCAACATCCTCATACTGTCCTGGTGCTCGCTCGTCCGGATAATCATAACCTGAAATCCATAACAAGAATTTCCCCAAAACGGGTCCCCAAAGGGGTTAGCAATTACGCTAGTACAAGTAATCAAGGCAAACCAATCGCTTACACATTTCATAGTACATGCACCAATATCATTTTCAAAAGTCAAAACTAGACATGTCTTTTCCGAAAATAAACAGTCAAACAATTTGCCTTGGGAACAGAGTAATATCATAGATTCCCGCACGAGGCCTCTAAGGACCCTCCCGCGCTGGCTATGCTACAAAACAAAACACGCACATGCATCGCCTTGGGAACAGAGTAATATCATAAATTCCGGCACGAGGCTTCGAAGGACCCTCCCGCACTGGCTAGCTATACAAACTCATGAAATCCAGGGCGGCAGCATAGATTTCCCTCCTTGACCCCGTCGGGCCAACACAAGGTGAGTTACACACAAGTAATATACATCACCATTTCATGTTAAGCTTAAAGGTTTCCAAAAATACTTGCCTTGAATTATTGACGACGCGAAGAACGGAAAGGAAAGTCACCGACGGACGCTAGGAACCAATGAAACTGAACCTAACGATTCAAAGAATACAATCACAACCATTTCTAAATGAATACGGAATTGGAATACACCCGAAAACCTGCCTACGATTCATGTATATTCGTATATAAACAACAACGAGGGCGGACCACAACCAAACCCTCTCGATTCCGTAAAAATCACGAAATATACCATGAATCCGTAGGGAAACTAAGAATACCAACAAGATTAATCATATTCATCATGAATCCATCAACAAAACGGAACGGATCGGAAGAAAATCCAAAAACCCCCAATTTATCGAAAAGTAGGGTTCTAAGAGATTTACCTTGGATTATGATGAAAGATTCGTGTTGATGATGTTAATCTACACCAAGAATTCAAGCAAAAGAATCTCTGAAGTGATTGGAAGAAGAAAATCGCCTCAAATCGCCTCTGGAGTCGCTCGGCCGCGGAAGAAGGAGAGAAATGAGAAATTGTGATTATCTCGGTCAACTCCCTGGTTTATATAACCAGGGAGTGTTAGCGTGCGCTAATCC
Organism: Orobanche coerulescens; assembly: GCA_033398695.1. NCBI lineage: Eukaryota > Viridiplantae > Streptophyta > Magnoliopsida > Lamiales > Orobanchaceae > Orobanche > Orobanche coerulescens. The sequence goes on along the minus strand of CM065802.1, from coordinate 123,253,649 downwards.
TCAAGGTTAGCGTGCGCTAACGCGGAAAAATTACAGGCCAAAATAGTTAGTGTCCAGTCCAGAAGCCAGACTTTTGGCCGTTAGCGTGCGCTACTCGAAACGTGGCGTGCGCTACTCGAAACGTGGCGTGCGCTAATAACCTCTCGGTAGCGCGCGCTATCGACCAATAGCGTGCGCTACCCGGACATCAGTCGAGTCCAGTGGCACTGCCCAGAACCCACCTGATACGTTAGCGTGCGCTACTATACAAGCGTAGCGTGCGCTAACTGATACGTTAGCGTGCGCTACTATACGAGCGTAGCGTGCGCTAATCGCACTGACCGTTCGTGAGTAAATCGCCCAAGATCGACACTCACGCTAGCGCACGCTACCGGGCATCATCAGCGTGCGCTAGCCCCTCGACATTAGCGTGCACTAGCATATGTAGCGTACGCTAATACGCTAGTCCAGAAGGCTGGAAAAACAGCACTCCCACTCCTAGGGCTACTCGCTAGCGCGCGCTACGAAACAGACGTAGCGTGCGCTACTAAACGACCCCTAGCGCGCGCTATGCAGAAAAAGTAACGTGCGCTAGGTATGAAATATGAACGGTTCTAAAACACCGGAAGGTGAACGAAACATCTAACGGAACATCCCAACGGGTATCATAACATAGAATGGATCCACGGCAACCCCGAAACGGCGGTTCCGCAAGACGATAACGGGGATAAAATCCATAGATAACAGAAAAGATACACTGAAAGATACACGAGGGTCACTACTATCGGGAAATACGCCGAAAAAGAAAAAATACAAAGGGAAGAAAAATGCGGATATTACATTCTACCCCTGTAAAAACAAGTTTCGTCCCGAAACTTAAGAAACAAACAACTCAGGGTACCTAGCACGCATGCTCTCCTCGGTTTCCCAAGTTGCCTCCTCGACACCGTGTCTCGACCACTGCACCTTGACCAAAGGGATGGTCTTATGCCTTAGTCGTTTCTCCCGATGCTCTAAAATCTTCAAAGGACGCTCCTCGAAAGTAATATCCTCGGCAACGTCAATCTCCCCATAGTCAATGATGTGACTAGGATCCGGGACATATTTCCTCAGCTGGGAAACATGAAAAACGTTATGAACATGACTCAGGGCCGGGGGTAACGCCAAACGGTATGCTAACCCACCGACTCGCTCGAGAATATCGAAGGGTCCAATAAATCTCGGACTCAACTTCCCCTTCTTCCCGAAACGAAAAACTCCTCTCGTCGGCGACACCTTCAGCAAAACGTGGTCTCCCACCTCGAATTCTAAAGGTCGACGACGGACATCAGCATATGACTTATGTCGACTCTGGGCAGTCAACATCCGTTCTCGAATTAATTCTATCTTCCGTCTCGTCTCTAAAACGACATCCGGTTCGGTCCCGACCAAATCAGACGCCTCATTCCAACAAATCGGCGATCGACATCGCCGCCCATAAAGTGCCTCATACGGTGCCATCCGAATCGACGCGTGCCAACTATTGTTGTACGTGAATTCGATCAATGGCAAGTGCTCCTCCCAGTTGCTATTCCAATCGAGGGCACAAGCACGCAACATGTCCTCGAATGTTTGGATAGTGCGTTCCAACTGTCCATCTGACTGGGGATGAAAAGAGGTACTCAAATGCAAACGGGTACCTAACGCCTTATGCACCGCCTGCCAAAAGTGCGATACAAAACGACCATCACGATCCGAAACAATAGACTTCGGAGTACCGTGAAGTCTCACAATCTGCGCGATAAACACACGAGCTAGTTTCTCCGGGCCCCAAGTGTCCTTGATGCCCAGAAAATGTGCCGACTTGGTCAGACGATCAACAACCACCCATACCATATTCATGCCCGACCTCGATCTCGGCAAACTCGTAACAAAATCCATCGATATATCTTCCCATTTCCATTCTGGAATGGAAGTGACTGCAATAACCCAGCCGGTCGCTGATGTTCGATTTTGACCTGTTGGCAAGTCAAACATCTCGCCACAAACCGTGCGACCTCCTCCTTCATATCATTCCACCAGAAGTTCCTCCTCAGGTCCTTGTACATCTTACTCGAACCAGGATGAACGGAATAGGGTGTGGAATGGGCCTCATGCAAAATACTCTGTCGCAACTCTGGATCGTTCGGCACACAAAGCCGACTCTGGAATCTCAAAACACCATCCTCGTGAATCACAAACCCAGGAGACTTTCCCTTAAGAACGTTCTCTCGGATTTGAGTAATCATCGGATCCTCTAATTGCTTCAGCTTAATTTCATCGATCAAAAACGACGAAATCTCTAGAGCACAAAGTTGCCCGACAGCTCCAGGCAACAAAACTTCAACATCTAACTCGATCAGAGCCCGCCAAAGCTCAGACTGGGTCGTAAGGACCTCAAGCGTTCGCAACGCAATCGGTTTCCGACTCAAGGCGTCGGCCACGATGTTCGCCTTGCCCAGATGATAAAGGATTTCAAGGTCATAATCCTTAATCAGCTCTAACCACTTCCTCTGCCTCATATTCAACTCCCGCTGAGTAAATATGTATTTCAGACTTTTATGATCGGTGAAAATCTGACATGCAGAGCCGAAAAGATAGTGACGCCAAATCTTGAGTGCAAAGACAACCGCCGCTAACTCTAAATCGTGAGTAGGGTAGTTAAGCTCATACGGTCTCAACTGCCTCGACGCATAGGAAATGGTCTTGCCGTGCTGCATGAATACGCACCCAAGACCCTGACCCGAAGCATCGCTATAAATGGCGAATCCCTCGTTGCCACACGGCAACGCCAACACCGGGGCTGAAGTCAAACGCTTCTTCAGCTCCTCAAAACTCGACTGCCTCTCATCGGTCCAGACGAACTTCTCGGATTTATGGAGCAACTGTGTAAGTGGCCGAGCTAGTTTTGAGAAACCCTCGACGAACCTACGGTAGTAGCCAGCCAAACCCAAGAAACTACGGACCTCCTTCACATTTGTGGGCGATGCCCAATCCAACACTGCCTCAATTTTCTGCGGATCCACACGGACTCCTACCGAAATCACGTGACCCAAAACATCACTTCCTTCAGAACTCACATTTCGAGAACTTCGCATAGAGTTGCTCGGTCCTCAAAATGTCTAACACTATCCGCAGATGATGGGCATGCTCTTCCTCATTCCTCGAATAGATAAGAATATCGTCAATGAAGACGACGACACACTTATCCAAATACTCGATAAAGACTTTGTTCATCAATTGCATGAACACCGCCGGCGCATTAGTTAACCCGAAAGGCATAACTACAAACTCGTAATGTCCGTATCTCGTCCGAAAAGCTGTTTTTCAGACGTCGGACTCTCTCACCCGAAGCTGATAGTACCCCGATTTCAAATCAATCTTCGAGAACACCGCAGCTCCCTGCAACTGGTCGAACAAGTCATCAATCCTCGGCAAAGGATACTTGTTCTTGATGGTCACTTTGTTTAGTTCGCGATAGTCGATACACAAACGTAGTGAACCATCCTTCTTCCGCACAAACAGGACCGGTGCACCCCAAGGCGAGGCGCTCGGTCGAACATACCCCGACTCAAGAAGCTCACTCAACTGCTTCTTCAACTCTGCCATCTCTGAAGGTGCCATACGATACGGCGCCTTCGAAATCGGAGCCGCGCCCGGCTCTAACTCTATAGCAAACTCAACCTCACGATCCGGTGGCAATCCCGGTAACTCGTCAGGAAATACATCAGGAAACTCATTAACGACTGGAATCGACGAAAGCTCGACTCCACCATCCTCTGCCTTCAAGGCATAGCACCAATAACCAGTACACCCCTTTCGAAGGAGACTCATCGCCTTTAAGGCATTAATAACGAACTTCTGGTTTCCCCTCTTTCGCCCTGCGAAAGAGTGTTCGGTGCCGTCGTCGGCTAACATAGTGATGATTCTCGTGCGGTAGTTCATGATCGCGCCATGCCGCTCGAGCCAATCATCCCCGAGAATCAAATCCTCACCCTCGATACCCACGACAATAAGGTTAGAGAGCCAAGCCCTCTCACAAATAATCACAGAACAGTCCCGGACTTCTCGATCATCGACAATTCTATCACCGCTAGGAAGTTTAACGGTGAAAGGCTCGCAAGGTGACAAACAGTCGAGACTCAAACGGCGTACACACTCTAGAGAAATGAATGAATGCGTAGCACCTGAATCGAAAAGCACACTGACAGGATGGAAATGAATATGAACGGTACCTGTCGCCACGGCAGCTGCTGGGTCATCGGCCCTCCTCATCTCGTATATACGCGGCTGGGCGGAGCCGACACTGGAAGCTCCACCCCTAGCGGGCTGACCCCGACCTTTACCTCGGCCGGCACTCGGTGGGGGCGGCGGAGCAAATGAGCCCTGGTTCACACTCGGCTCCAACGGAACTGGTTGAGAAGAACGGGCGCCGCGAAGCTATTTGATCTGCTCACAAAAAGGGGCCTTGTGGCCTAGCTGTCCACAAGTATGACAGGTAAACTTCGGACGAGAGCACTGTCGGCTCCTATGGCCATGTGCACCACAGTTAAAACATGTGGGCTCACGAGCGGAGGTTCCGGCAGCACCCCGAAAGCTCCCAGAGAAACGAGCCGAACCGCCCGTTGAAATATTTGCAGCTTGAGATTTCTGCTGGCCTCCACTCTTGGGACCAGAAAAATTTCCGACCGACTTCTACTTCTTGCTCTCACGAGCCAAATCACTAGCCGTCACCGACATATCATAAGCGAGGGCCCTACTCTGATAATCCTTCAAGGTAGTGCAGACGAGTCCAGACATGTAGTCCCGAATGGACAGTTTCATCCTCCTGGAAAAATGGAAAATTTTGTCGCTCTCAGCGACAACTTGGGTCTTCACATAACCCAACTCCTTGTTAAATTCGGCAATTGCTTGGGATACGGGAATATCCCGTGGTTGGGTATCATAGAAATCATGCACTCGGGCCTGCCTGACCGGCCACGGACAATATTCGGTCTCCATCAATTCTTGAAATTCGGCCCACGAAGCAACATGATCTTTGGGACCGACGGCCTCCCACCAATCTGTAGCATCTCCCGTGAGAAAGTATTGAGCAATAGGGACCTTACGGTCCTCGGGGCAGTTGGTAGCAGTGAAGACTTTGGATATCTCTTTGATCCACCCTTCCCAGCCGATCGGGTCCGAAGCTCCCGAAAACTGAGGAGGATGCATCTTGATGACATCCTGAAGCCAGCGATCCACTCCGCCCCGATTAGCATGGGCCTGGTTGGGGTTCTGGACCACCTGAGCTATAGCCGCCATTTGGTTAACCATTTGCTGCATAACAGCCGCAATACCAAGATCGGCGCGCTCTTGAGAAGAAGCATGACTATGACGGTCGCCGGTACTGCCGGCTCCTGAAGAGTGCGACGTGGCCGCCCTACCGGCTGCCCCACGTCCTCGACCGCGTCCACGGCCACGACCACGACCACGGTTTCCTCCGGCGTCCATACTGATATTGAGAGATAACAGGAGTACATCGATGATGAGTAAGGGAGGAAAAGCAACTACGATTCAAAAGTGGAAATACAATGCAAGAAACAAAAGAGCCGAATAAGAAAACTTACGAGCACTGGAAGTACTGGGATGCTGGCAGCGGCGTGACAATGTGCAAAACAAACACGACTAGACCCAAATAACCGACAAGCCTAGGTATCCATAACCTAGTTCTCCGATACCATTTTCTGTAACACCCCGAGATATTCGGAATATGTTACAGCGCCGTAGACCCCTACATGGGACCTACCATGCTACAATAGAAAAACTCCACTCGACTAACCATCTTGGTTAGCGAGGATACACAATTAAATAATATGACATATAAAGATACGCCCGGAGCAACCGGCAAAATAAGCATCAACCAACAACGTGACAATTTAAAGCAATAAAATACGGAGTTTGAAACAAAAAGCCTAAGTACTCGCGAGTACAATCTATAAGTTTAAAACTGTGGGAACAACCATATCGAAATGGACAAAGGAAATAAGTAGACCCAAATGCACATGTCAACGACCCTGGCCAACATCCTCGTACTGTCCTGGTGCTCGCTCGTCTGGATAATCATAACCTGAAATCCATAACAAGAATTTCCCCAAAACGGGTCCCCAAAGGGGTTAGCAATTACGCTAGTACAAGTAATCGAGGCAAACCAATCGCTTACACATTTCATAGTACATGCACCAATATCATTTTCAAAAGTCAAAACTAGACATGTCTTTTCCGGAAACAAACAGTCAAACAATTTGCCTTGGGAACAGAGTAATATCATAGATTCCCGCACGAGGCCTCTAAGGACCCTCCCGCGCTGGCTATGCTACAAAACAAAACATGCACATGCATCGCCTTGGGAACAGAGTAATATCATAAATTCCCGCACGAGGCCTCGAAGGACCCTCCCGCGCTGGCTAGCTATGCAAACTCATGAAATCCAGGGCGGCAGCATAGATTTCCCCCCTTGACCCCGTCGGGCCAACACAAGGTGAGTTACACACAAGTAATATACATCACCATTTCATGTTAAGCTTAAAGGTTTCCAAAAATACTTGCCTTGAATTATTGACGACGCGAAGAACGGAAAGGAAAGTCACCGACGGACGCTAGGAACCAATGAAACCGAACCTAACGATTCGAAGAATACAATCACAACCATTTATAAATGAATACGGAATTGGAATACACCCGAAAACCCGCCTACGATTCATGTATATTCGTATATAAACAACAACGAGGGCGGACCACAACCAAACCCTCTCGATTCCGTAAAAATCACGAAATATACCATGAATCCGTAGGGAAACTAAGAATACCAACAAGATTAATCATATTCATCATGAATCCATCAACAAAACGGAACGGATCGGAAGAAAATCCAAAAACCCCCAATTTATCGAAAAGTAGGGTTCTAAGAGATTTACCTTGGATTAGGATGAAAGATTCGTGTTGATGATGTTAATCTACACCAAGAATTCAAGCAAAATAATCTCTGAAGTGATTGGAAGAAGAAAATCTCCTCAAATCGCCTCTGGAGTCGCTCGGCCGCGGAAGAAGGAGAGAAATGAGAAATTCTGATTATCTCGGTCAACTCCCTGGTTTATATAACCAGGGAGTGTTAGCGTGCGCTAATCCTCAAGGTTAGCGTGCGCTAACGGGGAAAAATTACAGGCCAAAATAGTTAGCGTCCAGTCCAGTAGCCAGACTTTTGGCCGTTAGCGTGCGCTACTCGAAACGTAGCGTGCGCTAATAACCTCTCGGTAGCGCGCGCTATCGACCAATAGCGTGCGCTACCTGGACATCAGTCGAGTCCAGTGGCACCGCCGTAACCCACCTGATACGTTAGCGTGCGCTACTATACAAGCGTAGCGTGCGCTAACTGATACGTTAGCGTGCGCTACCATACGAGCGTAGCGTGCGCTAACTGGCACCTGACCGGGTTCAGTAGTAAACTGTCCAGTACTGGACACTCACGCTAGCGCACGCTACCGGGCATCATCAGCGTGCGCTAGCCCCTCGACATTAGCGTGCGCTAGCATATGTAGCGTACGCTAATACGCTAGTCCAGAAGGCTGGAAAAACAGCACTGCCACTCCCAGGGCTACTCGCTAGCGCGCGCTACGAAACAGACGTAGCGTGCGCTACTAAGGGACCCCTAGCGCGCGCTATGCAGAAAAAGTAACGTGCGCTAGGTATGAAATATGAACGGTTCCAAAACACCGGAAGGTGAACGAAACATCTAACGGAACATCCCAACGGGTATCATAACATAGAATGGATCCACGGCAACCCCGAAACGGCGGTTCCGCAAGACGATAACGGGGATAAAATCCATAGATAACAGAAAAGATACACTGAAAGATACACGAGGGTCACTACTATCGGGAAATACGCCGAAAAATAAAAAATACAAAGGGAAGAAAAATGCGGATATTACACATTTCACTGTCATTTCATCTCGGTGAGTGATTATTGATTTCGATGTCACTTTTGTTATCTCGTGGCATTCCGGGTCATACTGGCGTGCCAGTTGGTATGTGTAGGATTTTCATGTCGGGCACATATTAAGTCGTGTGTTGGTTGTTGGCCTCACATTGGACTATGTACACGAGAAGATCACTTCGTGAGACTGATTAGGTACAAGACCACACGTGTATTCGATCGATACTCGTTGGTGGCTTGTGCACGGACACATTTCCATCCCGGGTGTAGTGTGGCACCACCCTTTGAGCCGTACCATTAGTTGATTCATACAGCATGTTTGATTGCGTATGTTTTCAACAGGATTGAGTTATAATCTGGCCGATTCACTTTTGATCGCATGTGTTCGACGATTTGAGATTTTGATCGAACTTGTGGTTTATACAGCATATATGATTGTGTTTATTTAACTCTTGAGGATTGTTGTTCTGTGTAACTGACCCCGTTGGGGGATTTTGTTTTCAGGTCATGGCAAGGCAAAAGTACGGGAATAGAACGTTGACGTCGAGGAGTCCCAGTGATACTAGTAGAGGGCCCCAATCCTTTCAGTCATTCATATTGTTGTCATTTATTTTCCACTGCCGATTTCCATTTGGATACTCCGTTTCGTTCAGTGTTGTGTATTTTATCTTCATATAAAATATACATGTATTCGGTATTTTCTTGGGTGTGTTATAATGAAACTCCTCATCGGAGTAATTAATGATGTAATGTGGTTCGGTACTACATTTACCCTGTGTATTTCATTCATTTTCACTCGCCTGGTGGGTTCCAGTCGGGGGTCCACGGCACTGTAATATCCACCTAGTTTGGGGTGTTACATGATCGTGTGCGAGTGTGGCTCTTTCCTTTGAAAATTTTTAAGTGATGCATGATTATATCAATTATGAAAAAATGGGAACAATTATAATTACGTCGGAATTTTATGAAAACAATAATGTAGTTGTAATATTATAATCTTGTCCCCGTGGACGGATGTCAAGTCAAGCAGTCAGTCGATCAGTTAATCCAGTTTCGAATCCTGCCGATGTGGACTTTGGATTCTAGACTCTCCATATTACTCCTAGCAATATAGGTCGTCGCCCCAAGATTTGGACCGTCGCCCCAATAGCTGAGCCTTCGCTCTCACACTTAGCGTGTGCTTTCTTATCTCTTATCTGGGCTCGGTATGTCCTTAGTTGTGGGTCAATACCCGGATCACACCATAATCGCGATTATACCCCAAGTCTACGACCCAGGTCCCTCGGAACACTCCGTTCCTCGGTTTTCGGAATAGGAAACAATGGTAGCCTCGTTCATGAACTGCAGCCGCGCAGCCACCCGACTCAATTTGGGGCTCTATAGGTGGCTCCTACAGCTCAAGAGGTGGCCCCCGGATTGTAGGTCGGCTTTCTGTTTCGTATGGGCTCAAGAGGTGGCCCCGTCCGTCGACGTGGCACTTTGTTCCGATAGAGTTAGAGGCGGACCCGTCCATGGCACTTTTTTTGTATACATTTAGTTCCTGGACAGTCACATTTATCAATTTGACGCGTTTCACAAGTATCACGTAAACGTTCGGTTAGTGAGGTTAATAACGTCTTTTGATTAAGTGTGGAATATGGTTAATTATATTTGTGGCTCGGTAATACGGAATAGGACTTGTATATAAATTCGAAAATATTCTCAATAATTTATTAACGGTCTGATGGGTTCAGGTCAGATATATTAAATGTGTAGGTTCGACGAAACGAAACGAGAGTTTCCGAAATAGTTCGAAAGGACGTTTTTACCCTTAGGTTCAAACCTAAGCGTTTGGAGTATGAAACGAAATCGGATGGTTATGAAATTTTATGAGGAATCCAAAATACTTCCTCGACTCCATATTTAAGGAAAATTCGGAAATTTCCAGTTTTGGGACTGAAATTTCCAGAAATTATGATATTGCCCCAAAACTTAAGGAAATCATTCCGAGGCTTATAGAGCTATGAATTTAGCTCGAAATTTAACGAAATTTTACGAGATGATTCGTGATGAACCTGAAATTCCAGATTTGTAAAAATTCCAGGAAATTTCGGACTGGGTCCAGAAGTTTGGAATTCTTGCATTTTGACCCCGAATTTATTTTAAAATTGCGATTTGAACTATTAAGTTTAGGTATCAAACTCCGAATCATTTGAAACTTTATGGACAGACTATACATGGTATAATATGTACTGCCCAAGGTCCAGAATGTTTTATTTTCGTAAATTTCAGTTTAGTCCCCAAACATTAAGAAATTACAAATTATGCCCAAAAGTTCCGTTTACTCATTTCAAGTCCCATTTTGGACACAAATAAATTATCCATATATAATAACATAATCATATAACACAAGATTTCAGATTTTGGTAGGGTTTTTCAATAACATTTAGAAGAAAACATATAACATTCAATTTATCACAAAATCGACATCCGACTACCAAATCGGTTGTCGTTTAAACTCAATAAATCGTATTACATGTTGCTATAACGATAACATACATATTTAAAAACATGTATTTATACAAAAATTTCAGATTAGTACATGCTTCCGCATTTTTCATGATATTAGAGAATTAAATTTAAGAAAAACGAATTATACATAGCTATACGCAATATCATAATATGTAATTTTTTACATGAAGATTTTAACATAGATCATACCAATAAAATCTCGAAATACTTCAGATTTAATACATGCATCATAAGTAAAAGAAGAGATTCTACTTTAAATGTTTGAAAGAGTTTTCACCCACCTCGATATTGCCGGATTTAGTCGGTTATAGGTCTCGGAAGTTGGAAAATGACCTCTCCTCTCACTCTATATGGTTCGGCCATCACCATGCACCCCAAGGTGAGTATTTTGTTTGCATGTTTTAAGTTTAAAGTTAGATTAAAAGGATTATTACTAGAAATTATGGAAATGGAAGTAGAAAGTGAGGTTACCTATTTCTTTGCTTGAATTTTCTTCTTCTTCCTCCTTCTTCCTTTTTGGTCCAACCCTCCCCTCTCTCCTGACTCTAAAATGCAGATTTTGTGTTGGTGTGTGTGGGAGAAGTGTGTTGGGTGTAAGTATTAAAAGGGTGTATTTTTAAGTATGGTCAAGGCATGGGAAATGAGGTAGTAACTATATCTCTTGCATGGGGAGACATGAGCTTTAAAAAAATGTTGATTCCCCCTCTTTTTCTCCCCATTTGGCCGCCCCAATATGTGTGTGTGTTATATTATTTTTTTTTTTTTTTGGTTAATTTAAGAGTATAATTATAAGGGTAAATGATTTAATTAGTTGGGTTGGGCTTTGAATTGTAACTTCAAGTCTTATGATTTTATTAAGTTGGGTTGAGTCCATTAGTGAGTCTACATATAATTAGGTGTTGACAATTAGTCCAATAGGTGAATCAACATACTAATTAAATTTTATTATTTGGTTTATTAAATAAATTACAAAGTTAAAGAGTGAAATAAAATAATATAGATGTAGGTTATATCATGTCATAAAATAACTATTATTAAATTACATCATGATTTAGTACATTGTACATGTGATAAGCCATCGAATTTAGGGGGTTTTACATTGATACTACAGTTCAACAAGTTACAACACGGGATGCCGAACTAGAACCCGATAGGAGGTGGTTGAGATCACCCCTGGGAATTAATAATTGGAGATATCGATGCCGGTGTGATCACACATAGAAAAATACAGAGTACACAAAGCACTGTATTCTGTGCACAGGAAGAGATGGATTCTAAGAAATCTCAATTCCCTATACGGAAATCTCAAGCTGAACTTAGGAGACTTGCTATGTGCACCTTAGATGTATTCTTGGCCCAATATGAACCTGTTTCGACCAATGAGGCTTGAAATAATTCTCACTGGATCACTTCAATGGAAGAAGAGCTCAATGGTTTTGCACGGAATAATTTTTGGTACCTAGTTCCTAGATCAACACATTATGCAGTCATAGGAACCAAATGGTATTTCGAAACAAAAAGTACGAAAATAGACTTGTGATCAGGAACAAATCTAGACTGGTAGCTCAAGGATACAGAGAGGAAGAGGGAATCGACTATGATGAAACTTTTGCACTTATAGCTCGACTAGATGCCATCAAGATTGTAACACCCCCAGATTTAACCGGAAATATTACAGCGCCGTGGGCCCCGAGATGGAACCCACAAGACTAGAAGAATTTTTCACAGACATTAACAAATGCCCAAGAGGCCAACGACGGTACTATCTTTAAAAATGCACAAAGACTTATAAAATCCATATATCAAAACCGTCATAAAAACTCAGTTGAAATTGCAAGGCCAAACGGCCGACACTCAAAAGTTTAGAAAACGATTTCCAAAGTAACCTCAGTTACCAGATACCAAAAGAGCATTTCAAAATACTCACGCAGCGGAAAAAGACCAACCATAAAGATACTCTAGCAGCGGAATACAAGAACCAATTAAGAAACTCAATGGAAATAAACATGTCCTAGCCAGTATCCTCCGGGAAGCTCATCTCTTCACGACCGCTACAAGCTCGATACTCGAAGAACCTAAAAAGAACTCCCACGACGGGATCATCCATAATATCCAACAATGATAACCGTCACATCACATTAATAATTACATACCAATGAGAATACAACATAAGAATACGACCAACATAATCTTACCGCCATAACTTTACTTACTCAAGTCATTCTCATCAGAATAACCATTATCACATTTCACATCTCGTACTTGATTAACCAATAAACTCGAACCTAATATCTATATTATACCTCAAACAATACGCAAGATTCTCAAACTATCATCACCAACTCACGATACGGAAATTTGCCAGTTCTGACCAATACTATCCATCGAATAACATTATCAAATCCCAAGACGATAACTGATTGTCCATCAAAGACAAATACCAAAGGAAATACGGAACATACCTCGTGATATGCAGTGACACGACAATCATATCAGTCTAATCCGAGATCAGATCAATGCAATACGGACACGGTCCTAACACAAGACCTACAAATGCATACTCATATGACCACATCAATATGCTCACAACAATAATAATGATGTATACTCAATGGAAATCCGACGATCCAGCGCCCTTAGCATAGATCCCCTTGATAATCCTATTAGATCATCATAAGGTGGATAACCAACAGTACACATATGAACAACAACACATGATAAAATTAATGATGCGAATTCACAAGATTCCATCAACACAATACTGGTAATCCAACAATCCAGCGCCCTCAGCATATATCCCCATGATGATCCCGTCGAACCAACGCATGGTGGAAAACCTGTCCAACGATCCAGCGCCCTCAGCATAGATCCCCATGATGATCCCGTCGAACCAACGCATGGTGGACATCCGATCCAGCGCCCTCAGCATAGATCCTCATGATCCCTTCGGACTATTTACAACATAACAATGCAATTATGCATACACATATGCTAATCAATATGTTCATCAACATGAAAAACATATGAATCAAAACATGAACGACACTATGATGACACAACTAGGACGACCTCATGTTCAGCAACATGAATGACAACGTGCATGATCAACATCATCGACACTAAACCGAATCAATCCTGAATACTTGACCCGAGTCATTCGGAAGCAATCTCGATGCCAAATCACCACCGAAGATTATACGCAATGCTCGACAACCCAAACGTACCATGGACTGCGGATACTCATATCCTCGTCTTTACCATAATGTATCCTCGATACCCAAAATTCCAATAATCCAAAATGAATCATAAACCTTATGATTTAACTTCCAGAATCGGAAAGACAACACATAATACAAATCTCCAGAATTTGCAGTAATAATCATTGCTATATGCATTATAAACGAAATGAAACTGAAACCATTCATTAAACATTATAACTGAGCAAGTAATAACTTGCCTCGATAAATATACGATGACGCTGAAGCCGCTACCAATCTCATTGTCTTCGTCTACGAGCTCCTCGGCCCTGACCAACGCAATTCACGAACGTACACGAACACGACAACAACATATGGTTCTAATCACTGATCAATAATCTCAACCTATCGAAGTAATCAAATAACATATATCCGATAACAATTAAAAACCGACACGACCAACCAAATCATCTCAACGATTCAACGATATCTACAATACAAACTACAACTCGATGATCATAATCAATCAATACAACCTATCAATAAACCCCAATGGTTCCACAATATCTCGATTAGACACAAATCCGGACAATCCAACTCAAACAATTACGAACTCAAAACCACAACATGATTCATAATCCGATTAATTCAACATACGATCGTCTTGCTATGTTAAATTCATCAAAAGTTCCTCAAGAACACTAAGGGATTCGAACTCATGTTCATAACCGTTAAAACAACATAACTCGATATCCTTTAACATGAAGATAATCTTCCAATTCGTAATCCAAGTCATGAATCATCGTATTCTTCAATATACACTCTACATAACCTCAAGGATTGTAATAACAACTCCCTAATCATCATCATACGGATCAAATACGGATAATAATACCAAGAACATCAAGAACTCTATGATTTCATAATCATAATCAACATATTCAAGGTATAAACGATCATATCACCATCTTTCTTCAACATATAATTCATACAACCTCAAGAATCGAAACAACATCTTAGTCCTCTTCATACGAATCATTTATCAATAACAACATCAAGAATCCGAAATGAAAAGGAGGATTATCCAACATACCTCTTAGAAGATGAAAAAAACTAGAAAATACTTCAAGAATCATCCATAGCTCCATATCCAAGCCTCAAGTCGAAGTCCTCAAGCTCAAAATCGACTTAGGAAGGCCAACATCTCTCTCTCTCTCAAAGTTTGGAGACGAAAAACGAAAAGGAAAGCTGAAGTGAAATGAAAGACGAACTTCATTATATTTAACTGCATAACTCATTACGTACGTTATCCTTCATCATTAACGTACGTAATGCACTTTAGCGTACGCTACTCGTCCCACATAGCATACGTAATAATCATCCCAGAACTAACTGAACTGTTTTGTTAACATGCTTACGTACGTAATGTTTCCTTCATAAAGTATGTAACATGTACGTTGACTTTCTACAGTACCACACACACATTATGTACGTAATACGCCATGCATAACGTACGTAATGGCCGAGGTTGACTCACTGTCCACATCCTCCACCGAAAGCTGCCGACACAGGGTCCCACCTGCCGACCATGACTCAGTCGTCTGATTCCCATATTACGTACGTAATGTCCCGACCATAACATACGTAACTCTTATGATTTAGCGTACGTAAGTCTTCCACATTAGCGTACGCTAAGTATTCTATACTTAGTACGATAACCTGATACACGATATCCTCAAATACAATTGTCGACCAAATATGACAATTATACCAATACTGGCATCTCAGTCCTTCATTTATTTTATCCATACTGTACATATTCCACTCTCTACAACATAACTCGGATAAAATAACATTAAACAATAGTATTAGAAATTTCGGATATTACATACTACACCACTTAAAATAAGTTTCGTCCTCGAAACTTGCAATCCGTCATAGAAAACAAACAAACCGTTCAGCCAAAATATTCCGAAACCATCACGACAACGATCAATCATCGTCATTCTGAATAACCAAAACCGTATACTTACAAACACGCAAACTCGACGATCGCCTGAGATACTAGCAAGTGACCTCACCATAAAGTCTCAATACACTTTACAATCACAATTCTTTGAGTCTCAACAAAATTATATCATCGTCAGATGAAATAATCTATCCGTGACAAATCCTGTTTGCCTGATCGCATGATCGAGTTCCAATTCCGATAAGACGAATAATATCCGATATATCTGTGAAACAACTGTCTAAAATAATGACACGAATCCCAAAATATCAACACAAACTCTGAACGCTTACACGATCATTAAGAATGATCAACTAACTAACTAACCGAGAACATCATCGACCAATACGATTAATCCAATGGTCAAAACACAACTGAGAATATCATCAACATGATAAACTCCAATATGACCAACCAGAGGTCAAAACACGGTCAAGAATATCATCAACATGACAAACTCTATTATTACCAACGAAGGAGCAATAATAATCGGGAATACCTTCACACGGTAAATTCCAACACGATAAACACAGAACCACAAAGACAGATATACGGAAGAGAAAAATTCTGGAAACGCTAAAAAAAATCACATACAGTGGATCTCAACGAAACACATCTGGTTGGTGAACATACCCCTCGGCATACGAACACCCAATCAAGCCGACGAAAATAACCAATCATACCTGAAGTGGAGACGACCGCTCAACATCTAAAACAACCAACATGGGGTCACCATACCCAAATCTACAAAAGAAATCATTCAAAATCATTATGGTAAAGTCACAATATTACCATACCAATGGAATCACATAGCACATATATCCTGGTTTGACAAAATCCAAAGTTCCAAAATTACATCCTGTGCATGAATTCTACATCACACATCATATTCTTCTTATCCAATCAATCAACCAATCATCCCTGGATAACCAACTACCATACTGAAGCTCGAATCTTTATTCATCGTTCCACACTGACGTCTTATCCAGTTCGTGAGTCACACTCAGAACTTCACCATGATATGCATTATGCACTAAATGCGTATGTATATCGATCATATTTTCAAGACCAGTTTGAAATCATATAGTCTTGTCAAGAAGACAAATTTTCAAGAGTTCCTTCAAAAATTTTAAAACTCAAAACATAAATTTTTGGTAAGACTGCAAAATCAATTTTCGAACCAATCGGCTCGCTCGTGTCAAGTTCTCGATAAAAATTCTTTTCAAATACACACGATCAAATAAAATGGGATTTATGCAAATGCTTGACCATATCCATACTCCTGTATATCAGTTCAGCTTGTCACCAATATCCAACGATATTCCATCGGGAAAACCACACGATAGAGTTCCAAAATCTCAATATATATAAATTCCGTTAAAACTCCTTTTTCCTCACATGACTGGCAACGTCGACCATTATCCCATCCTGGATCACCTCTAATATGCTATGACAAAACATTGAATAATCGACAAATCAAATACAACGAAAGACTACCCGAGAAGTTTCATTTGAATAAGTAAACCAAAACCTCGAAAGGTAGGAATGAAATAAATAAACGATTGATAAAGAGCTTTACAAATCTCGGGAGTTTTATGAAAACTAAAAAGCCTTTTTGAAACACTAGGGTCTCAGCCCATATCTCGTTCCGCATTACAAGAAGTTTAAAAAGTAGAAAACTCTTTACGGACCCCAAGTCCTGAGTTATAAAACTATTTCGAAATCAATTGGTCTCGGCCCAAAAATCATTTTCCGTAAAACATCTGTAAAACATTCATTTTGAAAAGTATCATTTTCAAATGCTCAAAACAGTCCATATATCTCAAAATGAATTTACATGCTACATGTTCTTCTCAACAATCCATAGTCTTTCTCCCGAATACACAATTCCGTTCCAAAACTCAACCGAAATATTGATTTCCAAAACCATAACTTCTCAGGATCATCAATCATGTCTCACTCTGTCACCTCATACTGTAACGCATAATATTCTGCTGAATCTCAAAGCATATCAACTTAGAATGGTAATAAATCTCGATACAATTCAAGAATCCAATTACTTACAGATCGTGAAGCCGACGATTCCCCGTGATACTGGCACATGTCCCGACTCTAGAAAATACTCGACACGGATATTTTCAAAACACATGTTTCGCAAAATCAGTTCGACTCAAGAACACAATACATCTCATTCCAGAGAATCTCGTTAACACCATTTGGAAAGGTTCACCATAAACCCAGTACCACACTGGTAAATCACATAACGCACAAGCCCGAGTGAACAACAAAAACTCAAGGCTCTAGAATTAGTCAATCGACAACTCGACTGACGCGATAAAACATGACCCAACTCGACCCAAATGCCTAGGTTTTCTCAACCTAAGCTCTGATACCATATTCTGTAACACCTCCAGATTTAACCAAAAATATTACAGCGTCGTGGGCCCCGAGATGGAACCCACAAGGCTAAAAGAATTTTTCGCAGACATTAACAAATGCCCAAGAGGCCAACGACGGTACTATCTTTAAAAATGCACAAAGACTTATAAAATCTATTTATCAAAACCGTTATAAAAACTCATTCGAAATCGCAAGGCCAAACGGCCGACACTCAAAAGTTTAGAAAATGATTTCCAATGTAACCTCAGTTACCAGATACCAAAAGAGCATTTCAAAATACTCACGCAGCGGAAAAAGACCAACCATAAAGATACTCTAGCAGCGGAATACAAGAACCAATCAAGAAACTGAATGGAAATAAACATGTCCTAGCCAGTATCCTCCGGGAAGCTCATCTCTTCACGACCGCTACAAGCTCGATACTCTAAGAACCTAAAAAGAAATCCCACGACGGGGTCAGCCATAATATCCAACAATGATAACCGTCACATCACATTAATAATTACATACCAATGAGAATACAACATAAGAATACGACCAACGTAATCTTACCGCCATAACTTTACTTACTCAAGTCATTCTCATCAGAATAACCATTATCACATTTCACATCTCGTACTTGATTAACCAATAAACTCGAATCTAATATCTATATTATACCTCAAACAATACGCAAGATTCTCAAACTATCATCACCAACTCACGATACGGAAATTTGCCAGTTCTGACCAATATTATCCATCGAATAACATCATGAAATCCCAAGACGATAACCGATTGTCCATCAAAGACAAATACCAAAGGAAATATGGAACATACCTCGTGATATGAAGTGACACGACAATCATATCAGTCTAATTCGAGATCAGATCAATGCAATACGGACACGGTCCTAGCACAAGACCTACAAATGCATACTCATATGACCACGTCAATATGCTCACAACAATAACAATGATGTATACTCAATGGAAATCCGACGATCCAGCGCCCTCAGCATAGATCCCCTTGATAATCCTATCAGATAATCATAAGGTGGATAACCAACAGTACACATATGAACAACAACACATGATAAAATCAATGATGCGAATTCACAAGATTCCATCAACACAATACTGGTAATCCAACGATCTAGCGCCCTCAGCATAGATCCCCATGATGATCCGGTCGAACCAACGCATGGTGGACATCCGATCCAGCGCCCTCAGCATAGATCCTCATGATCCCTTCGTACCATTTACAACATAACAATGCAATTATGCATACACATATGCTAATCAATATGTTCATCAACATGAAAAACATATGAATCAAAACATGAACGACACTATGATGACAAAACTAGGACGACCTCATGTTCAGCAACATGAATGACAACCTGCATGATCAACATCATTGACACTAAACCAAATCAATCCTAAATACTTGACCCGAGTCCTTCGGATGCAATCTCGATGCCAAATCACCACCGAAGATTATCCGCAATTCTCGGCAACCCAAACGTACCATGGACTGCGGATACTCATATCCTCGTCTTTACCATAATGTATCATCGACACCCAAAATTCCAATAATCCAAAATGAATCATAAACCTTATGATTTAACTCCCAGAATCGGAAAGACAACACATAATACAAATCTCCAGAATTTGCAGTAATAATCATTGCTATATGCATTATAAACGAAATGAAACTGAAACCATTCATTAAACATTATAACTGAGCAAGTAATAACTTGCCTCGATACCGATACGATGACGCTGAATCCGCTACCAATCTTATTGTCTTCGTCTACGAGCTCCTCGGCCCTGACCAACGCAATTCACGAACGTACACGAACACGACAACAACATACGGTTCTAATCACCGATCAATAATCTCAACCTATCGAAGTAATAAAATAACACATATCCGATAACAATTAAAAACCGACACGACCAACCAAATCATCTCAACGATTCAACGATATCTACAATACAAACTACAATTCGATGATCATAATCAATCAATACAACCGATCAATAAACCCCAACGGTTCCACAATATCTCGATTAGACACAAATCCGGACAATCCAACTCAAACAATTACGAACTCAAAACCACAACACGATTCATAATCCGATTAATTCAACATACAATCGTCTTGCTATGTTAAATTCATCAAAAGTTCCTCAAGAAAACTAAGGGATTCGAACTCATGTTCATAACCGTTAAAACAACATAACTCAATATCCTTTAACATGAAGATAATCTTCCAATTCGTAATCCAAGTCATGAATCATCGTATTCTTCAATATACACTCTACATAACCTCAAGGATTGTAACAACAACTCCCTAATCATCATCATACGGATCAAATACGGATAATAATACCAAGAACATCAGGAACTCTATGATTTCATAATCATAATCAACATATTCAAGGTATAAACCATCATATCACCATCTACCTTCAACATATAATTCATATAACCTCAAGAATCGAAACAACATCTTAATCCTCTTCATACGAATCATTTATCAATAACAACATCAAGAATCCGAAATGAAAAGGAGGATTATCCAACATACCTCTTAGAAGATGAAAAACACTAGAAAACACTTCAAGAATCATCCATAGCTCCATATCCAAGCCTCAAGTCCAAGTCCTCAAGCTCAAAATCGACTTAGGAAGGCCAACATCTCTCTCTCTCAAAGTTTGGTGACAAAAAACGAAAACGAAAGCTGAAGTGAAATGAAAGACGAACTTCATTATATTAAACTACATAACTCATTACGTACGTTATCCTTCATCATTGACGTACGTAATACACTTTAGCATACATTACTTGTCCCACATAGCGTACGTAATCATCATCCCAGAACTAACTGAACTGTTTTGTTAACATGCTTACGTACGTAATGTTTCTTTCATAACGTACGTAACATCTACGTTGACTTGCTACAGTACCACACACACATTACGTACGTAATAGGCCATGCATAATGTACGTAATGGCCGAGGTTGACTCACTGTCCACATCCTCTGCCGAAAGCTGCCGACACAGGGTCCCACCTGCCGACCATGACTCAGTCGTCTGATTCCCATATTACATACGTAATGTCCCGGCCATAACGTACATAACTCTTGTGATTTAGCATACGTAAGTCTTCAACATTAGCGTACGCTAAGTATTCTATACTTAGCCAATTTCAACTGTTACCGCCTGTCTCAACATACCGAAAACACATATACACTTACTGAATACATATACTGAATCCAATAACATTCTTATACGATATAGTCTATATCGAAAGTACGATAACCTAATACACGATATCCTCAAATACAATTGTCAACGAAATACGACAAATTATACCAATACTGACATCTCAGTCCTTCATTTATTTTATCCATACTGTACAGATTCCACTCTGTACAACATAACTCGGATAAAATAACATTGAACAATAGTAGTAGAACTTTCGGATATTACAAAAATATTCCTAGCGTTTGCCTCTCACAAGAACTTTCTTGTATATCAAATGGATGTTATGAGCATATTCCTGAATGGAGAACTCGCCGAAGAAGTCTATGTTCAAGAACCTCTAGGGTTTGCCAACACTGAAGGTGGATACCTTGTGTACAGGTTAAAGAAAGCGCTGTACGGACTCAAACAAGCACCTAGGGCCCAATGCAAAACCTTGTCACTATATCTGATCAATAATGGATTTCAGAAAGGTGCAGTCGACAAAATCCTTTTCAAAATCTAGGAAGCTGACGATCTCCTTCTGGTTCAAGTATATTTATATGATAGTATTTTTGGTTCAACTAATCTTTCTTTAGGTCAAAGGTTCTCTCATATCATGTAAATTTGAAATGAGTATGATGGGAGAACTTAGTTATTTCTTAGGATTGCAGGTAAAACAACTTCCTACGGGTATATTTATCAACCAAGAGAAACTCAGCAAGGAGCTGCTCAACAAATTCGGGATGAACAACTCCAAATCATCCTCCACCTCCATGAGCACTTCCACACAGATAATTGCTGATGAAGCTGGAAAGCCGGTTGATCAATCACTCTACAGGAAGCTTATAGGATCACTCCTGTACCTAACAGCCAGCAGGCCGGACATCCAATTTACTATAAGAGTGTGTGCTTACTACCAGGTAGCATTTAAAGAGTCACACTTCACCACAGCCAGACGAATCCTTAAGTACGTAAAAGGAACAATCGATGTAGGATTGTGGTATCCTAAGGAATGAGGACTCAATTTAGTAGGCTATAACGACTCGGATCTCGGAGGCTGTAAGTTAGATAAGAAGAGTACGAGTGGGACTCATCACTTCCTTGAACCAAGACTTGTGTCATGGTTCAGTAAGAAACAATTGGCCAACTCGCTTTCTACAGCTGAATCGGAATACTATGCTGCTGGAAGTTGCTGTATGCAGATTCTCTAAATGCAACAACAGTTACAAGATTATGGCATCAATACAAGAAAGACTCCAATTATGTGCGATAGCACGAGTGCCATTGCAATCTCGCACAACCATGTATTGCATTCATGAACTAAGCATATTGATATGAAACATCATTTCATTTGGAATCATGTTGAGAATAAAGATGTCCGGATCGAGAAGATTGATACAGACGTCCAAATAGCTGAAATCTCTAAAAAATCTCTCACCACCACCAGATTCTGCATGCCTTGCCAAGAATTGGCAATGTTACAGCCTGACCCCTGTAAGGTGTTACATTTTACTCATCAATTGAGGGGGAATGCTGTAAGATCCATGAATACAATATCAACTTTAATTAACTGTACACTCAGAACTCCAAGTTATATCCTTATTGTAGGAAGAAGAAGGCATTATTACCTTCCTACAGATGACGTATGCATTAATTGAGGAATGCAGTATGACCCAAGAATACAGTATTAATCCAAAATTGCTGTAAGAATTGAATCATGTATGTAGCTTTTAAGGGGGAACACTCTATTTTTGTAGATACAGCACATACATGGTCGGATATCAATTAATATTTTAAGCGTGTCTAAATTCATACTCTTGAACCTTTCAAACATTTTTCAGTCCACGTACATTGTCTCAATTTAAAACGATTTATCTTTCAATACTAAAGAAATACCTGGACTTTAATGCCTTAAAAACCGTGATTTCAAAATTCAAACCGCCATATCGTGCAATAGTGGAATTCGAATTGTGTCAGAAGTGCGACCGATCATTAATTTCAAATACTGACAGATTAGATGTACAAGTTATATCTAAATCCATCATGTACGTTCATTCAAAATAGTTCGCATCCCTTAAATCTTACTGTTCATTGTAACCTAGCTTCCCTGCACATTATAAAAGGGCCGGTATGTTT
Source organism: Orobanche coerulescens (assembly GCA_033398695.1). Taxonomy (NCBI): domain Eukaryota; kingdom Viridiplantae; phylum Streptophyta; class Magnoliopsida; order Lamiales; family Orobanchaceae; genus Orobanche; species Orobanche coerulescens. Next base: position 123,230,195 of record CM065802.1, on the reverse strand, counting down.
ATCCACATACTCTTTCTGCATAATTATCGAGTCTACATCATACAACATACATACTTTCAAATCTTTCTAACTTACTTTTATCTTCACTTCTGCAAGAATCTCTTCTTCCAAGACTTCATCTTTTTCAGTGAAGAAGAAGGATATGATCATCGATGGACGAATCAATGCTCGCTCAGTTTTGCACGAGCGTATCATTTCAGAGGATGAAGACATTACCGGGATGAACTTAGTCATCTCCCGTGTGAAGCAAACCATCCTCTACCATTTAGGTGTACTGCATCCGGAAAACTACGATGAGCAAATCATAGATGAATTTTATGATGATGCTAAGATCCAGTATGCATCAGACAAGAAAGGTTCTGACGTCAATACTGCCGTCAGCACTGTGTAAGAGAAGGAGATTTGCGTCAATCAGGAACTCCTAGAGCGTATGTACAGGCTGTCCTCCGATGGTTTGCCATTGGAGGAAATGGGATTATTTGGGTCTGATGAGCTTGTGAAGACCTATTGGAATCTACTCACTAGGAACTCCCAACCTTCACAAGTTCATCTTTCCTGTCATAAGAAGAACTTTACTGTGCCTTATCTATATCTGTATGACTTTTGTTGCAGGGTTGTTGAAAACTAAACTGGTATGTTTGAAATGTGCACGAGTTTGCGATTCCAGATGATGATGGCCCTAACGACCAGACAGAAGGTGAACTGGTGCCAGATCATCTTGAAATGGCTTCAGGAGGTAGCATCAAAGCTAGATTCTGACAGGAAATCTTTTGGCCTCATTCTGAATTACATCCTGACTAGTTGTGGCATACAGCAGCCAATAAACCCCAAAAAGATCCTCTCCAAAAAATTTCTCTATGGATCCAATCTGTTTTCAGCAAGGCATCCCTTCTCGCAAGCAGTCCAAGCCCATTCTCCCTCCCGACATCAAGTGATCCCTGGGATGTCGCTGATCTCCCGACTAAATCCAAATCTGTTGACAATAAGAAGAAGGCTGCCAGCAAGAAAAGAATGTTCCTGACAACAACTCTCCTACAGTTGTCGAGAATAGAAAGAAGAAGCAGAAGACAAAGAAGTCTTCAAAGATGAAAGCTATACCTACAGCACCGTGGTGGCTATAGCGGTCACTAAGGAAATTTCGCCTACTGCACCTGATGCAGTAATTATCCCATAGTGCGCAACCCCTATGGAAGAAACTTTGGATGCTCCCACATCAGAACCTGAGCCTATGACGGCTATGACGGATGACCAGACATTTGTCAAACTTGAAGGAACAGGTGAATCAGCTGCCCCTTTGGAGCCGACGATCGCCACTCTAAACCGGGCTCCCACCCCTATAAGGAGTCCCTCTCCCGACAGGGCATCCCACCCTATTAGGGATCCTGCTACTCAACAGGCTCCCTTACCTATCGATAATCCAAACCGTATGGAAGAACACTCTACTATTTGGATTCCCTCCCAATAGACATCATAAACAACACTTTCCTCCATGTCTAGATAGAAGAAGCATTTGAGTGCTTCAAGATATGGAAATCATACAGGGTCCCCCATACGACTCCCTGTAGAACTGGGAAGACTGGAAAGAGGAAGAGATGTTCGTTCTGGAAGTCACGAACACCCAGAATGTCAAAATCTTGATCAGATGGACCTTCTGCCATGAACTGATCACCTCATACTTTGTGGCAAAAGAAAAGACTAGACTGAAAGGGAAGTCGCAGTCCGCCGACATGCCAGAGAGCCCAAGCCATCACTCTGACTCAGACGGAGATGATGATGACCATGCATGTGTCTCATGGATGAGCTGTGAGGAGGCTCGCAAAAAATAGTTTGCTCAGTCCAGGGCTGCCGATGGCCAAGGGACCTCTGTCGAACAACCATCATCAGCCCCTAGACAGGAGCAATCAGTCCTCCGACTAGAGCCAATGAGACCCGCGTCATCCAACAGGAGGATCAGTTCCTCCTAAGGAACAGGCGGTTGCTAAGAGCCAACAGGAGGACCCAGTCCTTCCTATAATCCAGGCTACAGAAACCATTCAGAGACAAGAGGAATCAGTCCCCTCTGTCTCTCCATCAGCACAACAAGCGGAACAATTCGCGGTTCCCACCCCGCAACCGGTATCCACTCCTCTCCCTATAGGATCCCAATCAGGATCAGAAAGGATTTCCTTGGTAATGACGAGCCCCAAAGGCCTCGTCACAATGTTTAAATATCTTGAAGAGCCATCTGATGCCAAGCTCGCTCACCCCAACTCTCCATGCACAGAAGCCCGCATCGAAAAATTGCAAGCCATCAGTCGCCAAACTGTCTTCCTACATGATGCTGTCAAAGCCCTATATGACGTTGGTGAGGAGCTCAATTGGATGATAGAAGATACTCAGGACGAGCTTCCTAGGATGAAAAGGGCCATAAAGGATGTGGAAGAGGCTTTCTGTGTCATACTGCATTATGGCAAGCCCTCAACCAATTGAACCAGCATCATGAGTGAATCGTGAAATCGTAATACGAAATGCTACGAGTTGTGGAGGCCAAGACCGTAGCTACCATCAAATTCGCAAGATGAAATGTAACATCCCATGATCAAAAGATCGATGAATGACGGCAGTAGTTGCGAGTCTGGTGGATTGCATCACAGATCTAAAGACCAAGCAGGCCGAGTCGTTGGACATCCTTTGGGACATCTACGGGAAGGTATCTGATCTTGATAACGCCTAAAAGGGGGAAGAGGGGCGAGAGGCTGGTAGGAGATGGTGACTGGAGAAAGAAAAGGAGATGGAAGCCATTTTAGATGACAGTGTCGCATCTACCATTGGAAGACTAGCCAGACCCGGGCTAGGTTAAGGATCCAAATGATATAGGGTTTTTGGTTCTTGTCCTGAGTTCCAAGATCCTACCAGGCTTTCTGCTTCTCGCCTGAGTACCAGGATCCAACTTTCCTTCGAAGAACAGTGTGCAAAAGTTTGCAGAAACTAGACTCTCGATAGATCGACAACCAACAGCTGAAGAGTTGAAGGCATGGAAATAGAATGAACTGATGAGATACTTCTGCGTTCTCCTCAGGGAATCGGCCATGTTAAATCACTTTAATATGTTGGGGGATGCCGCCAATGAGTTCTCAAGGCTTCTAGCAGAAGGAACACTCCCACTCCAGATCAAACTGAAATCCAAAATCCTAAAGGGTGAACGGCCAACCCACCCGGAAGCTTGGATTCTCTCATTTCACATATTCCAAGAAGGAATGAACTTATATAGGGATCGAGGAAGAGATGCATTAGTCAACCGGTGGAAGGGAACCGAGCATGACCCCTCTCAAAAATATTAGAAACACCAGTCATATAATGGATAGAACTTCTATTTTCTGCTTGTTATTGTCTCCTATTTTTCTTCCAGTGTAATCTATTAATGCAAACAACACTGTAATCTAATTACCAATAAAATTCATTATTTTTATGTCAAAAGATTAGAGCTCATGATCTAGCGTTATTATTTTGATTATATTTTGTGTTGAAATGTTTTACTAAGTATAAAACATTGACAAGTCTCAAAGCTATAAGAACTTATCAGCGAACACTTTATAGATTAAGTTGTATTCAAATGGGATTACTTCCTGCAAAATTGTGCCTACGCGCCAATCATGATTTAAGTTGTAATACACTTAGTCCTGTAGGATTTCTCATTTTAGAACATGACTTTGAGCAGTTCAAACTTTTAGACTAAGTCTTGAGGATCGGAACTTTCGACAGAAGACTTGAAGATAGTCTCTCTCTATTGAGAAAGTTTTGGCATTATTAATAATGGGGAAATTGTTGGGAAAATCCTCCCCGTGTTTTGATAATTGCCACATACAGAAAGATCTTCAAAGTCAGAATATCAGTCTAAGTATGGATGCTGTTTGGAGAACATCATACTGCGTGTCCGTACAACATAAGATTTTCCAGCATAATCAAGAGTCCTTTCATACAGCGTAAACTTCAAGATACAACAAAGACGAAGATGTTGGATACATTAAACATGCTGTAAGTATTTTACTTAGGAAAAGTAAACCACAAATCCAACAGGACTGAAGAAACTTTAAACTATTGAGAAAGCAAACATTCTATATTCACAAAGTATTCAAGGTTAAAGTAGCATTTAATGCGGCCGAAGAGACTACAGTCTGAAGAGCATTTAATGCTAGTAAAAAAGAATGTCTGAAGAAGTAAATGTGAATCGCATTTAATTCGAAAAATTATGACGCCGCCAATCAGAGCAGTCTTAATCTCACCAACCATCCAACAACTACATTTATAACGGATATATTTCCAAGGTTATAAATAGCTCCAAACAAGAGGACATCGATCATCTGAAGATTCAAGAATTGACAATCTGCTTATAAAGCGTTCAAAGAGCACTATATTTCTTCAAGCATACAGCTTCATCAAAAGAGAAGAAATATACGATGTCCTAAACGCGAACAACACATTTACAGCAAACGCTCATCAAGCATACAATCGCTGTTTGATCTTGTCATACCAATTTTACCGTTGGATTTACTTATCCCTATGTGGACTAAGCTTTGCTATCTCTGACCTATATGGGACGAATAACATCAAGGATAAAGCTTCAATCTATGTGAGAGGAAGCGAGTCGAAGAATCTAAGCCAATCTGTGTGAACAACCCAAGCTGCTTCCAGCTGTATCAATCTGTGTGAATGATACAACAACATTTTTAGTTAAAGTCACGTAGTTGTGATTTTAATGGAAAATTTACTCCTGTGTGGAGGACCAGTGGATGAAGAGGGGTTTACCTCGAACCCCTTTAATTAATAATTAGTGTCTTTACTTTCTGTCAATTACTGTTTTCTATCTGCCTGTGTGATTTTAGTATATGTATCGTAAAAATCCTATACACACCAACAAGAGATTATTCAGTTTTTGTATTTACAGCAACTTAACCTTAGACTTCCACTACGTAAATGAATTTCGAAAAAGATATAGCATACCAGAATCAAGCTTTATACTTCATTCCAGATTCTGATTAATTGTGCATATATGAGAACTTGCACCAGAATCAAGTATTCAAAAAGTAGAATAAACAGTTAAATAATAATTAGTTTCCAGAACTAGTAGTTCCGTACCTGAAGGCGCATTGCGGTCAAGTTCTGGACTGTGCCTTCTCCAGTGGCCTAGCTCACTGCAGTTTAGGCAGGCATATATCTTCTTTCCCACCTTACTCTTTGGAAACATTGGGGCCTTGCTGCCTTTCTGTGCCCCTCCTTTAGGCTTGAACTACTACTTGCCCTTTTTCTTGTTGTTTTTGGACTTCTGAGGCCCATAATAAATAACAAGTGCAGCCTCCTTCGGCCTCGTCTTCATTTGAGACTGTGCCATACTCAGTTTGTTCATTGGCCAAGCTAAGTTACAAGCAAGCTCATTGCATTTGAAGTTCATTACAAATTGAGAGAAGCATTCAGGAAGCGGTTGTAGGATAAGGTCGGTCCGGAGTGAAGCATGCATCCTAAAATAAAGATCCTCCAATCTCTCGATCATAGATATCATTTTGAGAACATGATCCCCAGGTTTCTCACCTTCTTTCACTCGAGCACCAAACAACTACTTTGATATCTCATACCGAGCAGTTCCGTTGTGCTCCCCATAAAGTTGAGTAAGATGTGCCAGAATCGCCCTTTCAGTGGGCATGTTTTCATGTGCTCTTTGAAATCGGATCATAATTAAACAATCACTAACGAATCTCAAAACTATTCTCTCCAGTTAACAAATGAAAAATATATCAAAAATAACAATGAACCCACTCACGATTCTACTTGAATATAACACTCTTACTGGACCTAACTTTGCGGATTTGCTCCGCAATCTGAGGATAGTCCATAGTATGGAGACATTAGGTTATGTCTTGGAGGCTGAGATCCCACCGGATCCTGCATGACCAGGTCTAGTCAGGAAGATGTCTAAGCCCATGAGAAATGGGTGAAAGATGATGTCAGGGTTCGAGGTTTTATGATGTCCTCAATGAACAAGACATTCTTTATTCAATACTGAGCTCCCACAATATTTTTATCTTCATTACACACTCCCCTGTGAAACGCAGAAAGCATGGTTGATTTCATAGTACTGATCGATTTCTTTAAAAAGTTTAATAGAGGGGAATCCATACGACTGTTATTCTATTATTCTTTATAAAGAGGTGTTTAACACCAGCCCATCTAATGGATGATTTGATCTTCTTTTACCCCTAGTTCACTTGTCCTCAACCCATACGGTTTCTATGGCTCGCTGAACTATCTAAGTTTAAACTGTCAACTCTTATCAGTTTGACAATTGAATCTCACTCGGCAACACATACGGGTTGTAGGGGTTTGATTTGTAACAACCAAAGGCATCTAATGCACTCTATGAATTTATCATCCTTTCCCCAAAAATATTACCCTGACATACTCAGAAGAATAATGTTTCGGTTTGGATTTCAATTTTCCATGAGTTTGAATAAGGGTAGGAAACCTCGTAATCATTTTAACTTAGTATTTGTAAGTGGGAGAATTACGCGATTAAGTTTGTCGGTTTCTTTGTTTGTCATATAATATAAAAAACATACACAACCTAATGTTGGGATTCGGTGCCTAAAACGAAGGCCCAGCGGAAGCGGTAAAATGAAAATTAATTCGATCCGAATCCCTACGAGGATCGATCGAGCTACGCATATACGAATATAAAATAAGCAAAGGAAGATTCGAAATCATACCCTTCTCTTGAGCTATTCCCCAAATGATCCAAAATGCTCCAAGCCCTTGGATGATCCAACGCCGAAAAAACCGCGTCTCTACTTGTCACGCGTCGGAGAAACGAACGGAATGACAACACTTGATTAACCTCTAAGGTTACGGCTAGAATCAAGTGATGAATCTTTGATTATAACACTCTAAGTGTTTTAATTTATATCTCTCAATTAATTTCTTGATTTTTCTCCAAGAACAACAAGAACAAGATGAAGAATGAGATGAAGACTTTGGAATGAACTCTAAGTTCTTTCTCACTGTTTCTCTCTCTACTTCTTACGTATGATTGATTGATTGCCCATGTGAGATGAAGTCTTCTTACCTTTTAATCTTCAACTCATAATATTTTATTCCCAACCAAATAATGTGCATGATACTTGTCCCCTCAACACATGAGATTCCAAACATCATGATGGGGACAAGTCAAAACACACACATGGATATAAGTGGGCGGAGGGGCGGCCTTGATGAATGATAGGAAGAGTTTGGTCCGTTTCGGACTCCCGTGAGTCCAAACAGGTAAACTCCGATCTCATTCCGATGTATTTATATCGATTAATTAATCCAATTAATTAATCATATCAAATACATAATAATATAATTAATTTCTCTAAGAAATAATTATATTTATGAATTAAATTAATCACCCAGTAATTTATTTAATTCATTAGGCCGTAAATTAATTTATCCAATAAATCGATTTAGACATCCAATATCCCAAATTTAATTAGACATCCAATGTCCAATAAATTAGATATCCAATATCTAATATTAATAATGAGAGAACATGCTTGATTCATTCCGTCGTCAATCCTATTGCGCGACTCGGTAGGTCCGTCTCAGTCAGCAATGGGAGGAACCAAAGAGTAGTAGCACCACCTAGCCAGCCTGGCGGCCTACACTATACCCCAACTGAGAACGAATGATTGGGATCATTCAAGAACCATTCATCGTGAATACCGATAATGTATAAACCCTTCTTTCAAATGTCCCGATCAAGTTATAGGGTCACGGTCAGTCAAACCCTATCTATTACTTGACGCTATGCATGGGTTAATGCAAATCGAGATCATCGAGCTCTCGTGTATCCAATACAACTAGCTCCAATGCTTTGGCCAAAGACTTATGATCTCATCTGCCAATAACCGCATAGGACATTTAACCCGTTCACTAACAGGAGAAAGAATTCTATCTTGGTATTCAGTAGGACCTGCTACTTGCCCATCAAGATGCACGTCGAGGTTGACCCCCGCCTTCCGGTTTATAGGGTCGAACTACTCTAATGAAAATCTTGACGTCACAAGCACATCCCTACTAAATTCTCAAGTCGAAGGTTCACGAATACTTATCACAACCTTTCGATTCCGTCATTGACTGTCCCCGAGTGAAATCCGTTTGACGAATCGAGGGTGAGTAGGTTCGCGTATACTAATACAATTAGCATACCTATAACGTGTGCTCCCACTAATCATTAGCATTCGACAGGCACTCTCCATGTCAAAGAACACGTCATACAAGTCTTCACATAAACTTAATGCCCAGTCAAGTTTCATCGACTTGCGAACGATTAAGTATTTGAGCTATAAACCTTTCCAGTGCCGACCTCCTTATCCAATAAGGAGTGGAATGCTTTTGCTCTCAAATACATGGACTAGTTTCTATATGTATATTTACGAGTTAGGAACGCCAGTAACTACCAGTAAATAAAGAAACATTCATTGCCTTATATTAATGATTTACATAATTACAAGTACAATGCCCTCACTCAATATCCTCTGAGTGGCATTCGAGGGCATACTCCTAACAATCTCCCACTTGCACTCAATGCCACACACTATGGTTTCTAATACCCATGTTCTCCAGATGACGCTCTAAGCTAATCTGAGAAAGTGGCTTGGTCAGTGGATCGGAACGTAGTCGGTGACTCTACTCTATGCAAAGACAATGTATCTCTTTGCGAACAAATTCTCTCACGAGATGATACTCTCTCTCAATATGTTTGGTAATCGTTATGAAACCTCGGCTCCTAGGCTGTACTACCACTGGGCAAAGGCAAAGACAAGGTGTCATGTGAAGTTTACCCAAGAACTTCTAAGTCCGTCCTTTGGAGGCCCCCGAGGCCGCTTTATACTCAGCCTAACAGGTGGAATAAGCAGTCGCGCTATACTTGGCACTATGCCAAGATACAGCTCCTACATTAAGAGTAAATGTAGCCAGAAGTAGACATAGAATCGTCTTTATGTCCTTGGAAGTTCAATACAGTGAATCCCATCACATTCAGTTCTCCACCGCCATATATAAGAACCAGATCTCTAGTCCTTCTAAAGTACTTGAAAACGTTCTTTATGGTAATCCAATGTTCCCTACCTGGGTTTGCCTGAAACCTACTCACCACGCTTATAGCATGCGCAATGTCAGGTCTCGTATACAATATAGCATACATAAGGCTACCCACGGCCGAAGCATATGGTATATTACTCATTTCCTTCCATTGTTCCTCACTTTGAGGACACATCTTCAAGGAGAGTTTTATTCCATGTCGCATCGGTAGGAACCCTATTTTAGAATCATCCATCTTAAATCGCTTTAAGATTTTATCTATATAGAGGGCTTGGGAAAGACCTATTGTTCTCTTTTCTCTATCCCGGTAGAGTCGAATACCAAGAATATAGGTAGCTTCTCCCAAGTCTTTCATGGAGAAATTACTCGAAAAGCCAAGCTTTCCGTAATCGAGCATTCCCACATCATTTCCTTTTAGTAGAATGTCATCTGCACATAGTACTAAGAATGCGATCTTGCTCCCACTAACCCTCTTGTATACACAAGGTTCCTATTTTGCACAAAGTCAAACTCTTTGACTGTCTCGCAAAAATAAAGGTCCCAACTACATGAAGACTGCTACAGTCCATTTCATGGAGTCTACATCCACCATTTCTAGGTCATTGGTCGCGGGTCGGTCTCTTTTTTATCACTTGGAACCTCGAGGAAACCCAGTTCCTCCAAGTGCATAAAATTATACCTCTCAGGTAATTTGAGACACCCTACTTGACCTACGAGGTGGTTGTACTTGTGTTATAGAAGGTTTGGTTCCAGTTTCTTGCACAGGTGTCTCTCGAGGAGTTTCATTGTATTCTTCTAAAGAAATACTTCTACCTGCTCCGCCTTCCTGAATGAACTCATCTTCCAGGAAGTGTGCTTGTAAAGCAACAATGATCCTTCGATCTTCGGGCATGTAGAATAGATATCCCATCGTCCCAGACGGGAATCCAATGAAACGTCCCTTCGCAGACCTAGCTTCCAACTTTTCCACCTTAGTCTTCCTGACATAAGCGGGACATCCCCAAATCCTAATATGATTAAGACTTGGTTTCCTGTCCTCCCACATCTCATGTGGAGTTTTAGGAACGGATTTGGAAGGACATCTGTTCAAGATATACGCGGCAGTCAGGAGTGCATACCCCCACAGGTAAATTGGTAAGTCAGTGTAGCCCAGCATGGAACGGACCATGTTCAACAAAATCTGGTTCCTTCTTTCTGACACACCATTTAACTGAGGAGTACCTGGAGGTGTTAGTTGTGAAACTATTCCATGTTCCTTAAGGAACTCTTCAAACTCCGTACTCATATACTCACCACCTCGGTCCGACCGAAGTGCTTTGATATGATTACCAGTTTGTTTCTCGACTAGGGCCTTGAATTCCTGGAATTTCTCAAAGGCCTCGGATTTATGTTTCATTAAGTATACATAACCATACCTAGTATGATCATCTGTAAACGTAATGAAATATTGATATCCGTCACGTGCTGCTTCCAAAGCACCACAAACGTCAGTATGGATTAATCCCAGTTTATCAGCGGCTCTTTCAAAAGTCCCTGTGAAGGGGGACTTAGTCATTTTACCTTTAAGGCAAGATTCACAAGTAGGAAAGGGATCCGATCCCAATGGACCCATAAGTCCATCCTTTCCCATCTTGTAAACCTTGGTCTGACCAACATGACCAAGTCTAAGATGCCATTTCAAAACTTGATTGGTTTCATCCCTACCACGTTTTCTAGTCATAGTATTCACAACTACTTTGTTGCTGAGATTTAGATGATACAATCCATTTAACAATGTAGCAGTACCCACTAGTTTATTTCTGAAATAAATTTTGCAGGAACCATCACCAATGAAAAATGAAAAGCCTTTTCGGTCCATGACCAGAATGGATACAATGTTTTTATGCCCCTTGGGCAAAACATGTACATCTTCTAAAGTCAGAACAAATCCGGATTCTAAATCCAAAAGAAGTGATCCTATGTCGATTGCTTGACACTATACCCGCTTCCGACAGTGACCATTACTTCTTTAGCTCCAGGCTTCCTGAAGTGCCATAAATAATCAGACACTCTCTAGCCCAGTGGCCCAGGTCACCGCACTTGAGACAAGCGTCTTTCTTCTTACTCTTTGGAACCATCGGGGCCTTGCCCTTATCCTTAAGGTCCTTTGCTTGTGGTCTGGTCCGCTTCTTGGTCTTTTTCTTCTTATTCTTAGACTTCCGAAGTCCAGAAGAAATCACAAGGGCCGACTCCTTCATCCGTGGAGTCTTCATCTGAGACTGAGCGGTCACAAGTTTGTTCATTAGCCCAGCTAAATTACATGCAATCTCATTGCAGTTAAAGTTCATAACAAACTGTGAGAAGGAATCAGGGAGAGACTGTAGGATAAGGTCGGTTTGAAGAGAAGTATCCATTTTAAAATCAAGAGCCTCCAATCTCTCGATCATGGATATCATTTTGAGGACGTGTTCCCCAACCTTCTCACCTTCCTTCATCCTTGCACCGAACAGTTGCTTGGATATCTCATATCTAGCAGTTCTGCTGTGCTCACCATAAAGTTCGGTTAAGTGAGATAGAATCTGCCTAGCAGAAGTCATTTTCTCATGAGCTCTCTGAAGCTCATTAGACATGGAAGCCATCATATAAACACGGACTTTCACGTCATCCTTAACCCACTTTTCGTGGTTTTCAATCTCTTCCTGATTAGCTCGGGTCCGCACAGGAGGCGCGGGAATGTCCGTTTCCAAGACGTATCCCAGTGCCTCTATACTTAGGACAATCATTAGATTGCGGAGCCAATCACAAAGTTCCCATTATGGTGTTCTTTTCGAGTAGAATTGCGAGTGGATTCATTGTCATATTGAGAGTTATGTCTGCATTAAGTATAACAGATTAATTAGTGACTTGTTATATTATGATCTGAGTATAGAATTAAGGTCTTTTCTATTCTTGTTACCCAGCTCCCACTATTTTTATCGGAACAACACACTCCCATGTGAAATCCGGAAGTATCATCGCTCTACTTCATAGTGGTGATCGAGTTCTTTATAAATCTTAATAGAGGGCAACCGAACAGGTTTCTAGTCTATTAATTTTCATAAAGTGGTGTCCAACACCAACCCATATAATGGATGATTCGATCTTCTTTTTCCCCTTGTTCACTCCCCTCAACCTATGGTTTCTATGGTTCGTGAACAAGTTAAGTTTATACCATCGACGCAAATCAGTTTCACAATTGAATCTTATCCGGCAACCTATCGGGTTTCTAGGGATAAAATTTGCTCCAACCGAAGGCATCCAATGCGCTCCCGGTAATTTATCCGTCCTCCCCGAACGACTACCCCGATAACTCGGAAGCATAGCACATTCGGTTTGGATTTCAATTTCCCGAAAACTCGATGGAGGGAAGGAAAAACTTTGAAACCTTATAAACTTAATAATTTGTTGTGGGAGAATTTTCGCGATTAACGTTACACTTTGCACATTAATCATTTTAGCGCGTTTGTTGCATTCATACAATATGAAACAACCATTCACACCCTAGTTGCTACCAACATGTGGTTCATGGACCGTTCCTAGAAAACAAAAACTCCGTAATCTAATTACAAGTCTTCGTCTTGAATCTTCGTCTTCTCGAAACGGATCTTCCTCCGGTCTTCGTCATTACATATAAATTTTACATTGAAAATTGCATCCTAGATACAAATATTTCTAGTAAAATAAATAGGCTCAAAACGGCCTTTACAACCCAATCGAATAAAACGAACGATTCAAACTAAGTCCACGAACCACATCCCCATTCAAAAATATTCATCCAATAAATACTCAATAAATGGATAGCGAGAAGATTACATATGATCCAATCAATAATCAACAATAAATAGAATTGATCCAATCAATTCAACAATAATCGACAATTTAATTTTCGTCCGTAGTGTACCCTTAAAATATTTTCTTTGAATTTTCCTTCATCAAAAATTCTAAATTAATGATTTTAATACAGGAAAATTCAATAATCGAAAATATCTCAAAACGAGACCCGACACTGAAATCACAGAAGACAGCACCACCGACCGGCGGCCTACAGCCACGCCCGGCTCAGACAGAAAGGGGGCCCGGCCATGCCGGACACGCCGGCAGGATACAAGACTACCGGACGGATAAAGAACACGCCCGGCAGACTCGGCTCGTCGGCAAGTGTCCGGCCGGATCCAATGAGCACTCGGCTCGACACGAATTTCGCCCGGCAGGACTCGGCTCGATACAGCAAGTGTCCGGCCGGATCCAGCGAGCACTCGGCTCGATACAGCAACACGCCCGGCAGGACTCGGCTCGATACAGCAAGTGTCCGGCCGGATCCAGCGAGCACTCGGCTCGATACAGCAACACGCCCGGCAGGACTCGGCTCGATACAGCAAGGCGCTCGGCCGGACTCGGCAGAATACAGCAAGCGTCCGGCCACGGGCCGGACGTGCTCGGCCATACTCGGCAGCTGTATGGAAAATCGTCCAACGATTCGATACAGCTCGTTTTCGGGCAGATTTCTAAAATCCTGTTATTCCTGATCTGAATATTATTAATATAAATCATATTTCCAAGAAAAACCTGATTTATACCATAACATAAAATCACGGAAAAACAACACTACGATTTAACAATAAAATATCTACGATTATCAAAGTGATTCTAAATCACAAAATAAGCATTCCAAATGCTAAATATCGTATATACGATCGCAAGACCTTGCTCCGATACCCTTTGTTGGGATTCGGTGCCTAAAACGAAGGCCCGGAAGCGTAAAACGAAAATTAATTCGATCCGAATCCCTACGAGGATCGATCGAGCTACGCATATACGAATATAAAATAAGCAAAGGAAGATTCGAAATCATACCCTTGTCGTCCGTTGATTATATGGATTTCCTTCTCTTGAGCTATTCCCCAAATGATCCAAAATGCTCCAAGCCCTTGGATGATCCAACGCCGAAAAAACCGCGTCTCTACTTGTCACGCGTCGGAGAAACGAACGGAATGACAACACTCGATTAACCTCTAAGGTTACGGCTAGAATCAAGTGATGAAGCTTTGATTATAACACTCTAAGTGCTTTAATTTATTTCTCTCAATTAATTTCTTGATTTTTCTCCAAGAACAACAAGAACAAGATGAAGAATGAGATGAAGACTTTGGAATGAACTCTAAGTTCTTTCTCACTGTTTCTCTCTCTACTTCTTACGTATGATTGATTGATTGCCCATGTGAGATGAAGTCTTCTTACCTTTTAATCTTCAACTCATAATATTTTATTCCCAACCAAATAATGTGCATGATACTTGTCCCCTCAACACATGAGATTCCAAACATCATGATGGGGACAAGTCAAAACACACACATGGATATAAGTGGGGGGATGGGCGGCCTTGATGAATGATAGGAAGAGTTCGGTCCGTTTCGGACTCCCGTGAGTCCAAACAGATAAACTCCGATTTCATTCTGATGTATTTATATCGATTAATTAATCCAATTAATTAATCATATCAAATACATAATAATATAATTAATTTCTCTAAGAAATAATTATATTTATGAATTAAATTAATCACCCAGTAATTTATTTAATTCATTAGGCCGTAAATCAATTTATCCAATAAATCGATTTAGACATCCAATGTCCCAAATTTAATTAGACATCCAATGTCCAATAAATTAGATATCCAATATCTAATATTAATAATGAGAGAACAAGCTTGATTCATTCCGTCGCCAATCCTATTGCGCGACACGGTAGGTCCGTCTCAGTCAGCAATGGGAGGAACCAAAGAGTAGTAGCACCACCTAGCCAGCCTGGCGGCCTACACTGTACCCCAACTGAGAACGAATGATTGGGATCATTCAAGAACCATTCTGTCGTGAATACCAGTATACGTATAAA
Organism: Orobanche coerulescens; assembly: GCA_033398695.1. Lineage (NCBI taxonomy): Eukaryota > Viridiplantae > Streptophyta > Magnoliopsida > Lamiales > Orobanchaceae > Orobanche > Orobanche coerulescens. The sequence continues at coordinate 123,215,174 of CM065802.1, read as the reverse complement.
CCCTTCTTTCAAATGTCCCGATCAAGTTATAGGGTCACGGTCACTCAAACCCTATCTATTACTTGACGCTATGCATGCGTTAATGCAAATCGAGATCATCGAGCTCTCGTGTATCCAATACAACTAGCTCCAATGCTTTGGCCAAAGACTTATGATCTCATCTGCCAATAACCGCATAGGACATTTAACCCGTTCACTAACAGGAGAAAGAATTCTATCTTGGTACTCAGTAGGACCTGCTACTTGCCCATCAAGATGCACGTTGAGGTTGACCCCCGCCTTCCGGTTTATAGGGTCGAACTACTCTAATGAAAATCTTGACGTCACAAGCACATCCCTACTAAATCCTCAAGTCGAAGGCTCACGAATACCTATCACAACCTTTCGATTCCGTCATTGACTGTCCCGGAGTGAAATCCGTGTGACGAATCGAGGGTGAGTCGGTTCGAGTATACTAATCCAATTAGCATACCTATAACGTGTGCTCCCACTAAACATTAGCGTTCGACAGACACTCTCCATGTCAAAGAACACGTCATACAAGTCTTCACATAAACTTAATGCCCAGTCAAGTTTCATCGACTTGCGAACGATTAAGTATTTGAGCTATAAACCTTTCCAGTGCCGACCTCCTTATCCAATAAGGAGTGGAATGCTTTTGCTCTCAAATACATGGACTAGTTTCTATATGTATATTTACGAGTTAGGAACGCCAGTAACTACCAGTAAATAAAGAAACATCCATTGCCTTATATTAATGATTTACATAATTACAAGTACAATGCCCTCACTCAATATCCTCTGAGTGGCATTCGAGGGCATACTCCTAACACCTAAATCTACCAACATCTAGTTCATGGATCGTTCCTAAGTATCGGGTCATCATCGACTCGATAAAAAGTTTATAAGTATTCAAATTACAAGTCTTGAATCTTCGTCATCATGGCGGCTTGTCCTCGGTTCTTCGTCATAACAAATTTATTATATTTATAAAATTTGCATCATATACAAATATCGTAAAAGAAATAAATCGGCTCAAAACGACCATTACAACCCCATCAAATAAACATTCATTAAACTAAGTCCATTAAATACATCACCATTCAAATAATAATACAACAGTTACATTAAAATTAATAGCAAATATAATTAATATTGATCCAATCATTATAAAATCAAAATCCAATTAATTCACATAACCGTTAATATTAACTTGTCCGGAGACAGTCCAGTAGCTACTGGACTGGGACTGGACTGCCAGTTAGCGTGCGCTACAAATTCAGTAACGTGCGCTAAACACCACGCAGTAGCGTGCGCTATGCTTCAAGCATTAGCGTGCGCTACACCACAAAAACTCAAAAACTCACAAGGTGATCCGAAATGCCTCCAAAAACATGTCCCAACAAGTCGCAACCAAACATGGCACGAAATTCCTACGATGAGGACAATGACAATCCGATAAAACCCAGAAAACCCAACGAATCCGGAATAAAGATCTCGGGTATTACATATATGAAATGTTTATGAATTATGACTCGTAATTTGATATTGTCCTTGACGTTTTTCCATTTTCATCATAGGATTGCATTCCCAAGTATGTCACTTTGAATCGTTGATCTCATTGGTCCTCGCTGTCACTTCGGTGAGTTTTTATTGATCCTTAATCGGATATGTAATTTGTTGAATTCGTTGTCATGTTCTATCGTGAGATATCCGGAATCATATCTGCATACCGATTGGTTATTGTGTAGGATTTTTAGCCGGACACTTATATAGTCATACATGGATGTTTTCCGTATTGGACTGTGCACACGAGACTTAGTTCGTGAGGCTAATTATGTACATTGTCACACGTATATTCTGGATTCCGTATATGGGGTGGACATGTACACGGACACATTTCCGGATCAGGCGTACTGTGATGTCCATCTTGATCCATATTGTTTAATCGTTCATAGTCCATGTATGATTGGATATGTTCGATGATTTTGGGATTGATTGTTCATATGCCCGAGGGGTATGTTTAATAGTCGGGATGTTTTTCCTTGAGGTCTAATATTTATGGATTGTATAATGTCGGGAGAATCATTTATCATATATATATGGCCTTGTGTTTTGGGCGAAATACTTGTGTTGTATTTTAGGTCAAGGCAAAGGCAAGGCACGGGAAGAGCACGGTGACGGAGAAGGGTTCGAGTGATACTAGTTTGGGGGGCCCATGTCTTTTTGTCCGGTTATTGTTCAAACCGTGTAATGTTACTTTAATTCTGCTTTATTTACATTATTGTCTGGTTGTATTTGAAGTATATTCCATCTCCATATGGCTTGTACTTGTATTTCAGATCCTGTGTATCATAAGGTCGTTGGACATACTATTAATAAACTCCAAATCGGAGTAATGACTATTTATTGTGGTTTGGTATCACAAAATAATACTTATTTAATCTTTATTTTGATATTGCCTGGTGGGTCCCAGTGTGGGGTCCACGGCACTGTAATAGCCGCCTTTTGGGGTGTTACATTAAATTAGACATCCAATATCCAATATTGACCAAGAGAGAATAAGTTAAATATAATTCGTCTTCAATTCCTGTGACACGACTCTGTAGATTCGTGTCCGTCAGCATTCAGAGGATCCAATAAGTGTTAGCACTACCTAGCCAATCTTGTGGCCTACACCGTAACCTAACTAAGAACGAATAATTGGATCATTCCAAAACTATTATGTCGTGAATATCGTATGCGTATAAACCCTTCAATCATATGTCGTGGTCAAGTATTAGTCATGATAAAGTCAAACCCTCTTGTAACTTGACTCTATGCATTTATTAATGCAAACCGAGATCATCGAGCTCTCGTGTACCAAATACAACTAGCTCTAAATGCTTTGACCTGAGACTTATGATCTCATTTGCTGTTAACCACATGACATTTTCCTGCTCACTTACAGGAGAAAGAATCATATATTGGTATTCAGTAGAGATTGCTACTGGCCCACTAAGTTGCACTTCGAGGTTGATCCCACCAACCAGTGATTGGATCGAACTACTCTAACAAGCACATCTCCTACTGAAACTTCAAGTCAAAAGTTCACGTATAACTATCACAACCTTTCGATTCAGTCATTGGCAATCCTAGAGCGAAATCCATGTGACCGAATCGAGGTGAGTAAATTCGAGTATACTAATCCTATTAGCATACATATAATGTGTGCTCCTGCTAACCCTTAGTGAAGACAAACACGCTACATGTCGAAGTATACGTTATACAAGTCTTGTCTATACTTATTGCCAAGTTAAATTTTATCCACTTGTGAACCAGTTAAGCATTCGAGTCCTAAACACTTACAGTGCTTATCCCCTTATCTCCATAAGGAGTGTAATGTTTGCTCTAAATGCAAGGACTATTATTCTGTATATGCGTATTCCGACCTATGTGGGAATAATAGCATTGAAGACGAAGCTTCGATCTGTATGAGAAGAAGCGAGTCGAAAAAGAGCTCAAGCCAATCTGTGTGAATGGCCCAAAGCTGCAGTCCCTGTATCAATCTGTGTGAACGATACAGAGACAGGTTTAGTTAAAGTCACGTAGTTGTGTATGTAGTGATTTTAATAAACTCTTTACTCCTGTGTGGAGGACTAGTGGATGTTTAGGGGTTTACCTCGAACCACTTTAAACTGTGTGTCATTTACCTTTTGTCTTTACTGTTTTTGTTCTATTGTGATTTATCTAGTATACACTGTTTAACCCTTTATGCATCAAGCAAACAGAAGAACACCTAGTTGCTTTATTTACAGCAACTCACACAACAAACTTATGCTACACAAATTAACTTCGAAAATCGTACAGCTTATTGTACTTATACTTGTAATATCCAGAAATTCTACTACTGTTGTTTAATATTATTTTATCCGAGTTATATTTTACAGCGTGGAATCTATATAGTATGGATAAAATAAATTAAAGACTGAGATGTCAGCATTGGTATAATTGTCGTATTTGGTCGACAATTGCATTTGAGGATATAGTGTGTTGAGTATCTGTATTGCATATGCCGTATGTTCGTATTATGCATGTCGAGACATTGGACAAGAGTAGCTGAAAATGGCTAAATATAACCTTGTTAGCGCACGCTAATACTCATGTATAGCGCATGCTATCGTGTAGGTATAGCGCACGCTACAGGCATATGTTAGTGGACGCTAGTGCAGAACAGCTCAGAGGGAATCTACGTGTGGACCCGGCCACTTTCGGCGAATGTGACGATGAGTCAACAGATATTGTAATGTAGTACTAATGCACGCTAAAACCTAAGGACTAGCGCACGCTAATTGTAGATCGGACAAAAAGAAATCTTATCCTCGTCAGTGCTTTCGGCATGTGTGGACACGGGGTAGGTGCGGACTGTAGCAAGTCAACTACGATTAGCGCACGCTATGGTCTAAGAAATTGCGTGCGCTAGACAGTGTAATTTACGTACGTTGTTGCATGGGCATTACGTACGTAAGCTGATGTGCGAAGCAAAACAGTCGCCTCTGGACCACGATAGCGCACGCTACTAAGGAAAAGTAGCGCACGCTAATAACAATCAGTATATATATGATTGCAGATGTGAATTATGTTCATTCGGCCATTCCTTCCTTTATTTCAAGAGAGAGTTTTTAGAGAGAAGTTTGAGGTTACAAACACTGAGAGATGATGATCTTTAACAAGATTAAGCTGAGGAACATGGATTAAAGTCTTGTTCTTGAAGTTATTGTTGATTCTTGAAATGAAGTTGATTGTTCTCCTTCATGGTTCGTCTATACAAGGTAATCACTCTTGACCTTTGGATTTCGTTTTGGATTGAATGTTGATGTTCTTGAGTTGATGATTATTACATAAACAAATTGATAAGCATGATTATGAGATGGATTACCGGAGTATGATGATATTAATGTGAATCGTATTGATTCGTCTTCTTGATATTAGCTGGTTAATTCTTCTCCTCAGTTTCGAATGTTGATATATGTATATAGGACTTGGATTATATGTTGAATGATTTTTTGTATGTTAAAGGATATCGGATTTCGTTGTTTTGATAGCTTTAAACATGGTTCAGAATCACTTAGTGTTCTTGATAATCGCCATATGTTGATCGGTATCCGAAATACATGCAACTACATGTCATTAGCGCACGCTAAGCCTACTGGCTTGCGCACGCTAACGGGAGCAACTTAGCGCACGCTACGTTATGTAATTAACGTGCGCTAAGTCAACAGGCAGGGTAGTATATTCTATTTTGGTTATGAATTCGTGATCGTTTAAGTTGGTTTGATCAGACTTGTGGTTAACCGAGATATTGTTGAGCCGTTGGGTTTGTGAATTGGTTTTATCGATTGTTGATTGTTATCGAACTTGTTGTTTATCGAATTACTGTAATAGGTTGAGAATATTGATCGGTGATTATAACCGTGTGTTGCGGTCGAGTTCGAGGATGTTCGTGAATTGCTTTGGTCGGGACCGAGGAACTTGTAGATGACGGCAATGGATTTGGTAATAGCTTCCTCGTCGTTGTATCTGTATCGAGGTAAGTTATTACTTGCTCAGTTTATAGTATTTAATGAATGGTTTCCGTTTCATTCGTGTATAATTCGTATATCAATGTTTATAATCGTAATCACAGGAGATTTGGGATTATAAATCGTATTCGAGTTTTGGGAATCTAAATCATAATGTATATGATTTACTTTTGTTATTGGTATACTTGTATATCGAGGATATATTGTGATAAAGACGAAGATATGAATTATCTGCAATCCGTGATACTTTGGACCGTCGAGTATTGAGGATAATGGTTCGTGATGGTTTAGACATTGAGATCGTTCTCAAAGGAGTTGGGGCAAGTACTCTAAGCATTTTTATCATTTGTGTTGATCATGTCGTGATACATTCGTGTATCGTTGTTGTCATGCATTTGTGCATTGTTGTTGTCGTGTATTGTGTACTGTTGTTTTGTGCAGTTGTGCATTGTTGTCATATGTCCACCTCGTGTTGGTCCGACGGGATCATCGGGGGATCTATGCTAGCGTACGCTGGATCATCGGATGGGTTTTCCACCTCGGGTTGGTCTGACGGGATCATCGGGGGATTTAGGCAGTGAACGCTGGATCATCGGATTGCCATATATTGTTGTTGTGCATATGTATATTATGGGTTTGCCATAAGTATACATTATCGTTATTGTTTTAATCATATTGATGTTGTCATATGGGTATGCATTTGTAGGTCTTGTGTTATGACCATGTCCGTATGTTGTGTTGATCTGATCTCGGATTACACTGACGTGATTGCAATGGTATTTCGTATCTTGAGGTATGTTCCGTATTTCCTTGGTACTTGTCTTTGATGGACAATCGATTATCATATTGGAATTGTCGACGTTATCCGATGGATTGAATTGGCCAGAGTTGGTACAATTTCTGTATCGCGAGTTATGATAATGTTTTGAGAACCTTGGGTATTGTTGAGATACCGTACAGATATTTCGCTATTATCTTATTGTGTTGTTAAGGATACAATTCATGGATTTTCGTAAAGTTACGACGGTAAGATTACATTGGTCGTATTCTTACTTAGTATTTTCATTGATATGTAATTATTGACATGATGTGATGGTTATCATTGTTGGATATTATGGCTGACCCCGTCGTGGGATTTCTTTTTAGGTTCTTGGATTATCAAGCTTGTAGCGGTCGTGAAGAGATGAGCTTCCCGGATGATACTGGCTAGGACATGTATTTGTGTATTGAGTTTCTGATCAGTTGTTGTATTCCGCCGCTAGAGTATTTTAATTGTTTATCTTTATCCGCTGCGTGAGTATTTTTAAATGGCATTTTGGTATCTAGTAACTTAGGTTACTATGGCAATCATTTTCTAAATCTATTCTGTCAGTACGTGTAAGCGATAGCTTAACGTATGTTTTTAAACTGTTGGGTTTTGGCATTTCGGGCCTTGTGGATTCAAATGAGATTTTACGACGGTTTTGATAAACGAGTTTTATTAAGTCTTCGAATGTTTTAAATAGATAATACCGTCGTTAGCCTCTTGGACGTTTGTAAATATTTGCTAAAATTTCCTTCAGCCTTGTGGGTTCCATCTCGGGGCTCACGACACTGTAATATTCCTGGATGGCTCTGGGGGTGTTACAGAATATGGTATCGGAGCTTAGGTTGAGAAAACATAGGCAGTTGGGTCGGGTGGAGTCGTGTTTTTGTCGTATCATTCGAGTTGTCGGTTGACAAATATTAGAGCCGTGAGTTTTTGTCGTTCACTCGGGCTTGCGCATTATGTCATTTACCAGTGTAGTACTGGGGTAGTTGTAAACTTTTCCAAATGATACTAACGTGTTTCTTCATATAGAGCCGTGTTGTGTTCTTGAGTCGAACTGAGTTTGCAAATGTGTGTTTTGTAAATATCTGTGTCGAGTAATTTCTTGAGTCGAGACATGTTCCAGTATCACAGGAAATCATCGGCTTCACGATTTGTAAGTATTTGGATATTTGAATTGCATTGAGATTTATTGCCGTTCTAAGTTGATATGCTTTGAGATTCAGAAAGATGTTATGCGTTACAGTATGACGTGACAAAGTTGGGATAGGATTAATGATCTTGAGAAGTTATGATTTTGGAAATCAATATGTCGGTTAAATTTTGGAACGGAGTTGTGCAATTGGGAGAAAGATTGTGGATTGATGAGGAGAACATGTAGTCATGTTAGTACATTTTGAGATGTATGAACTGTTTTTGAGCATTTGAAAAGGATACTTTTCAAAATAAATGTTTTACGAATGTTTTACGGAAAATGATTTTGGGCCGAGACCCAATCGATTTTGAAATAGTTTTGTAACTCGGGACTTGGAGTCTGAAAAGAGTTTTCTATTTTCTCTAAACTTCTCGTAATGTGGAACGGGATATGGGCTGAGACCCTAATGTTTCAAAAGGATTTTCTGTTTTTTTAAAACTCCCGAGATTTGTAAAACACTTTACCAATCGTTTATCTATTTTATTTCCGCCTTTCGAGATTTTGGTTTACTTGTTCAAATGAGACTTCTCGGGAATTCTTTCGCTGTGTTGATTTGTTTCAATGTTTTGTCATAGCATATTTGAGGTGATCCAGGATGGCTTAATGATTGACGTTGCGAGTCATATGTGGAAAAGGAGTTTTTGGTTGGAGTTTATATATTGAGATTTTGGAACTCTATCGTGTGGTTTTCCGATGGAATATCAGTGGATAATAAGTGATAAACCGAATTGGTATACAGGAGTATGGATGTGGTCAATCATTTGCATAGTTTCCATTTTAAAACTTCGAAATCGTGTGGATTCGAAGGAAACTGTTATCGAATACTTGGCATTAGCGAGGCAGTTTAATTTTTCGAAAATTGATTTCGTGGTCTTACGAAAATTTATGTTTTGAGTTTTGAAATATTTGAAAGAACTTTCGATAATTTGTCTTCTTGACAAGATTACATGATTTCAAATTGGTTTTGAAAATGTGACTGATATACATACGCATTTAGTGCATAGTGCATATCATGGTGAAGTTATGAGTGTGACTCACAAACTGGATAAGACATCAGTATGGAACGATGAAAAGAGATTCGAACTTCGGTATGGTAGTTTGGTTATCTAGGGATGATCGGTTGAGTTATCGGATAAGAATAATATGCTGCGTGTTGTAGATTCATGCACAGGATGTAATTTTGGAACTTTGGATATTGTGAAACCGGGACATATATGCTATGTGATTCCATTGGTAAGGTAGTAGCGCGATTTTTTACCATAATGATTTTTGAATGATTTCTTTGCAAGTGTAGATTTGGGAATGGTAACCCCATTCTGGTTGTTTTAGATATTGAGTGGTCGTTCCCACTCCGCTTATGATTAGATATATTCGTCGGTTTGTGATTGGTTGTTCGTATGCCGAGGAGTATGTTCACTAGTCGGGTATGTTTATTGAGATCCACTGTATGTGATTGGTGTGTCATTCTGAGAACATTATTCATTCGTATATCGGTTTCTGTGGTTCTGTGTTGACCGTGTTGGAGCTTACCGTGTGAAGGTATTCTCGATTATCGTTGATCGTTCGTTTGTCATATTGGAGTTTATCATGATGATGATATTCTCGATTGTGTTTTGACCTCTGATTGGTCATATTGGAGGTTATCATGTTGATGATATTCTCAGTTGTGTTTTGACCTTTGGATGGTCGTATTAGAGTTTATCATGTCGATGATATTCTCGGTTAATTTATTGGTTGATCATTGCTAGTGATCATCTGAGCGTTCAGATTTTGTGTCGATATTTCGGGATTCGTTGCCATTGTGTTCGGCAGTTGTTTCACATATGTATCGTGTAATATTGATTTATATCAGGATTTGGACTTGATTGTGTAATCAGGCATACAGGATTAGAAACGGATAGATTATTTCATCCGAAGATGATATATTTTTGTTGAGACTCATGGAATTGTGATCGTAAGCGTGTTGAAGCTTTATAGTGAAGTCACATGCTAGTATCTCAGGAGATCGTCGACTTAGCGCATATGTAAGTATGTTATTTTGGTTATTCGGTAATAATGATGATTGATCGTTGTCGTGATGGTTTTGGGATATTTTGGTTGAACGGTTTGTTTGTTTTCTATGACGGATTGTAAGTTTCGAGGATGAAACTTGTTTTAAGTGGTGTAGTATGTAATATCCGGAATTTCTACTAGTATTGTTTAATATTATTTTATCCGAGTTATATTTTACAGCGTGGAATCTGTACAATATGGATAAAATAAATTAAGGACTGAGATGTCAGCATTGGTATAATTGTCGTATTTGGTCGACAATTGCATTTGAAGATATAATGTGTTGAGTATATGTATTCCGTATGTTGTATGTTCGTATTCTGCATGTCAAGACATTGGACAAGAGTAGCTGAAAATGGCTAAATATAACCTTGTTAGCGCATGCTAATACTCATGTATAGCGCACGCTATCGTGTAGGTATAGCGCACGCTACGGGCATATGTTAGTGGATTCTAGTGCAGAACAGCTCAGAGGGAATCTACGTGTGGACCCGGCCACTTTCGATGCATGTGCCGATGAGTCAACAGATGTTGTAATGTAGTACTAACGTACGGACTAGCGCACGCTAATTGTAGATCGGACAAAAAGTAATCTTATCTTCGTCAGTGCTTTTGGCATGTGGGGACACGGGGGTAGGTGCGGACTGTAGCAAGTCAACTACGATTAGCGCGCGCTATGGTCTAAGAAATTACGTGTGCTAGACAGTGTAATTTACGTACGTTATTGCATGGGCATTACGTATGTAAGCTGATGTGCGAAGCAAAACAGTCGCCTCTGGACCACGATAGCGCACGCGACTAAGGAAAAGTAGCGCACGCTAATAACAATCAGTATATATATGATTGCAGATGTGAATTATGTTCATTCGGCCATTCCTTACTTTATTTCAAGAGAGTTTTTAGAGAGAAGTTTGAGGTTCCAAACACTGAGAGATGATGATCTTTAACAAAATTAAGCTGAGGAACATGGATTAAAGTCTTGTTCTTGAAGTTATTGTTGATTCTTGAAATGAAGTTGATTGTTCTCCTTCATGTTTCGTCTATACAAGGTAATCACTCTTCACATTTGGATTTCGTTTAGGATTGAATGTTGATGTTCTTGAGTTGATGATTATTACATAAACAAGTTGATAAGCATGATTATGAGATGGATTACCGGAGTATGATGATATTAATGTGATTCGTATGGTTTGAATCGTATTGATTCGTCTTCTTGAGATTAGTTGATTAATTCTTCTCAGTTTCGAATGTTGATGTTGTTGTTGATAATTACTCCCTGTAATGATAGATTATGGAAGTGTTGTTACGTTCTTAATGTTTCATGATGTTGATATTGAGGAAGATGATATATGTATATAGGACTTGGATTATAAGTTGAATGATTTTTTGTATGTTAAAGGATATCGAATTTCGTTGTTTTGATAGCTTTGAACATGGTTCAGAATCACTTAGTGTTCTTGATAAGCGCCATATGTTGATCGGTATCCGAAATACATGCAACTGCATGTCATTAGCGCACGCTAAGCCTACTGGCTAGCGCACGCTAACGGGAGCAACTTAGCGCACGCTACGTTATGTAATTAACGTTCGCTAAGTCAATAGGCAGGGTAGTATATTCTGTTTCAGTTATGAATTCGTGATCGTTTAAGTTGGTTTCATCAGACTTGTGGTTAACCGAGATATTGTTGAGCCGTTGGGTTTGTGAATTGGTTTTATCGATTGTTGATTGTTATCGAACTTGTTGTTTATCGAATTACTGTAATAGGTTGAGAATATTGATCGGTGATTATAACCGTGTGTTGCGGTCGAGTTCGAGGATGTTCGTGAATTGCTTTGGTCGGGACCGAGGAACTTGTAGATGACGGCAATGGATTTGATAACAGCTTCATCGTCGTTGTATCTGTATCGAGGTGAGTTATTACTTGCTCAGTTTATAGTATTTAATGAATGGTTTCTGTTTCATTCGTGTATAATTTGTATAGCAATGTTTATAATCGTAATCACAGGAGATTTGGGATTATAAATCGTATTCGAGTTTTGGGAATCTAAATCATAATGTATATGATTTACTTTTATTATTGGTATACTTGTATATCGAGGATATATTGTGATAAAGATGAAGATATGAATTATCTGCAATCCGTGATACTTTGGACCATCGAGTATTGAGGATAATGGTTCATGATGGTTTAGACATTGAGATCATTCTCGAAGGACTCGGGGCAAGTACTCTAATCATTTTTATCATTTGTGTCGATCATGTCGCGATACATTTGTGTATCGTTGTTGCCATGCATTTGTGCATTGTTGTTGTCGTGTATTGTGTATTGTTGTTTTGTGCAGTTGTGCATTGTTGTCATATGTCCACCTCGTGTTGGTCCGACGGGATCATCGGGGATCTATGCTAGTGTGCGCTGGATCATCGGACGGGTTTTCCACCCCGGGTTGGTCTGACGGGATCATCGGGGGATCTATGCAGTGAACGCTGGATCATCGGATTGCCATGTATTGTTGTTGTGCATATGTATATTATGGGTTTGCCATAAGTATACATTGCCGTTATTGTTTTGATCATATTGACGTTGTCATATGGGTATGCATTTGTAGGTCTTGTGTTACGACCATGTCCGTATGTTGTGTTGATATGATCTCGGATTAGACTGACGTGATTGTAATGGTATTTCGTATCTTGAGGTATTTTCCGTATTTCCTTGGTACTTGTCTTTGATGGACAATCGATTATCGTATTGGAATTATCAACATTATCCGATGGATTGAATTGGCCAGAGTTGGTATAATTCCGTATTGCGAGTTATGATAATGTTTGAGAACCTTGGGTATTATTGGGATACCGTACAGATATTTCGGTACTATATTATTGTGTTGTTAAGGATACGAATCGTGGATTTTCGCAAAGTTACGACGGTAAGATTAAATTGGTCGTATTCTTACTTAGTATTTCCATTGATATGTAAATATTGACGTGATATGATGGTTATCATTGTTGGATATTATGGCTGACCCCGTCGTGGGCTTTCTTTTTAGGTTCTTGGATTATCAATCTTGTAGCGGTCATGAAGAGATGAACTTCCCGGAGGATACTGGCTAGGACCTGTATTTGTGTATTGAGTTTCTGATCAGTTGTTGTATTCCGCTGCTAGAGTATTTTAATTGTTTATGTTTATCCGCTGCGTGAGTATTTTTAAATGGCCTTTTGGTATCTGGTAACATAGGTTACTTTGGCAATCATTTTCTAAATCTATTTTGTCGGTACGTGTAAGCGATAGCTTAACGTATGTTTTTAAACTGTTGAGTTTTGGCATTTCGGGCCTTGTGGTTTCAAATGAGATTTTACGACGGTTTTGATAAACGAGTTTTATAAAGTCTTCGAATGATTTAAATAGATAATACCGTCGTTAGCCTCATGGACGTTTGTAAATGTTTGCGAAAATTTCCTTCAGCCTTGTGGGTTCCATATCGGGGCCCACGGCACTGTAATATTCCTGGATGGCTCTGGGGGTGTTACACTACTTTCCAAGCTATTTATTATATACTTATTGGCCAACACGCGATATAGGGCACGTTAAAAGATTTAATGGACTATAAGCCTATATTATTTTGGGTAGTCAAAATGTCTTGCAAGAGACCGCTTATGATCTATCATTTAATAAGGTATTAAATGATTGCCAATATAACATAAGTCTTTTGGATCACACATTCGACAATTAAAGGCAAGCAAAAATAATTAATAGATACAATATTGTGTAATATCCGCATTTTTCTTTCCCTTGTATTTTCATTTCCGGTGTATTTCTCGGCTGTAGCAACCCTCGTGTATCTTTCAGTGTATCTTTTCCATCATCTATTGATCTGACTCTCGTAATTGTGCGGAACCGCCGTTTCGGGGTTGTCGTGGATCCATTCTATGTTATGATGCATTTTGAGATGTTCCGTTTGATGTTTCGTTCATATTCCGGTGTTTTGGACCGTTTATATTTCGCACCTAGCGCACGCTATCCTTTCTGCATAGCGCACGCTAGAGGTCCCTTAGTAGCGCACGCTACGACTACTTCGTAGCGCGCGCTAGAGAGCAAGCCCTGGGAGTGGCAGTGCTGATTCCATCCCTCTGGATTGGCAGATTAGCATACGCTACATAGTCTAGCGCATGCTAATGTCGGGGGCTAGCGCACGCTGAGATGTCCGGTAGCGTGCGCTAGCGTGACTGTCCAGTATTGGATAGTTTGCTACTGGACTCGACTGATGCCCAGGTGGCGCACGCTATTGGTCGATAGCGCACGCTACCGATACACTTTAGCGCACGCTACGTTTGGTTGATAGCGCGCGCTAATCGGATCAGGTGTGTACTGACAGTTGTTTCTGGACTCGGCTGATGTCCAGGTAGCGCACATTATTGGTCGATAGCGCGCGCTACCGAGAGGTTATTTGCGCACGGTATGTTTCGAGTAGCGCACGCTAACGACCAGAAATCTAACTACTGGACTGGGACGCTAACTGTATGGACTGGAGTTTTGTCCCGTTAGCGCACGCTAACACTGAGGATTAGCGCGCGCTAACACTCCCTGGCTATATAAACCAGGGAGTTGACCCAGATGAATGTATTGCCTTCATTTCTTCTCCTCCCCGCGGCTTAGAGCTCATTTGGCGATTTCTTGACGATTTCTTCCTCCAATCATTTCATCCAATATCTTCCTTGAGTTCTTGGTGTATTTTAACAACATCAACACGAATCTTTCATCCTAATCCAAGGTAAATCTCTTAGAACCCTACTTTTGGATAAATTGGGGGTTTTGGGATTTTCGACCGATTCATTCTAGTTTTGTCGGTTAATTCATGATGAATATGATTAATCTTGTTGATATCATTAGTTTTCCTACGGATTCATGGTATATTTTCATGGTTTTGCAAAATCGGGAGGGTTTGGTTGTGGTCCGCCCTCGTTGTTATTTTTATACGAATATACATGAATCGTAGGCGGGTTTTCGGGTGTATTCCATTTCTGTAATCGTTTAGAAGTTGTTGTGATTATGTTATTCGAATCGTTAGGTTCATTTCCACCGATTCCTCGTGGTTGTGCTTGACTCTCCCTTTTCGTTCGTGTCACCGTCTATTAATCGAGGCAAGTACACTTATGAACTTACAATCTTAACGTAGTAGTATTGCATGAGAATTGTGTGTGTGTGTGTGTGTATGCTCACTACGGGTTAGATCCGACGGGGTCTCGGTAGGTCTCCACGAGGCTGTGGAACCGCGAGCTTTCTTTTAACCACTACGGGTTAGATCCGACGGGGTCTCGGTAGGGGTCCACGAAGCTGTGGGTCCGCGATTAATTGTGGTGCATTTTACAAATGTGATTTGATTATGGCATTTCCGGAAATGAGTGTTTTGGTACTATGTTTTCTTGATTGCATGCATTGACTATATGTGTAAGATGTAAATTGTTCATTTGATTACTTGTACTAGCGTAATTGCTAACCACTTTGGGGACCCGATTTGGGGAAATTCGTTTTATGAATTTCAGGTCACGTTCATCGAGACGAGCGGGCGCTGGACCAGTATGCGGATGATGGCCGTGTGTGATGATTGTGCATGAGTGGTGTCTTATTGTCTTCTATCTATTTATCTTTTGTGGTTTTTAAACTAATAGAAGTACTCGAGTACTTAAGAGTTCTTGTTCGTCCGGATTGTATTGTTGTCTATTGTGGTTGTGTCGGATGATGGTGTTATGTTTGACCGGTTGAACCGGGTGGGTTATTTTGTTTTGCGTCTTGACGATGAAGTGTTATTTTGTTGTTTCTGCGAGTCGATGAGTATGATGTTTGTTCAGCCTGGTGGGTCCCATATAGGGATTCACGGCACTGTAATATACCTCGAATATCTTGGGGTGTTACAGAATATGGTATCGGAGCACTAGGTTTATGGATACCTAGGCTTGTCGGTTTATTGGGTCTTGTTGTGTTTCGTTTTGCACATCATCGTCACGCTGCCATGATTCCGGTACTACCAGTGTCCATAAGTTTTTTTCCTTACTCTGTTCCTTGTTTCCTTGTATCGCACCTTTGATTCTCGATTGTGATTGTTTTTCTTCTTCTACTTACCATCGTATGGCCTTTGCTACTTCTTTAACACCAGTATGGATGCTGGAAGAGGCCATGGTCGTGGTCGTGGCCGTGGACGCGGCCGGGGACATGGGGCAGCCGGTGGGGCGGCCACATCGCAGCCTTCGGGAGCCGGCAGTACTGGCGACCGTCACAGTCATGCTTCTTCTCAAGAGCGCGCCGACCTTGGTATTGCGGCTGTTATGCAGCAAATGGTGAATCAAATGGCGGCGATAGCTCAGGCGGTTCAGAACTCGGATCCGGCCCACGCTAATCGGGGCAGAGCGGATCGCTGGCTTCAGGATGTCATCAAGATGCATCCTCCTCGGTTTTCGGGAGCTTCGGACCCGATCGGCTGGGAGGGATGGATCAAGGAGATATCTAAAGTCTTCACTGCTACCAACTGTCTCGAGGACCGTAAGGTCCCTATTGCCCAGTACTTTCTCATTGGGGACGCTACGGATTGGTGGGAGGCCGTTGGGCCCAAAGACCATGTTGCTTCGTGGGCCGAATTTCAGGAATTGAAGGCGACCGAATATTGCCCGTGGCCGGTCAGACAGGCTCGAGTACATGCTTTCTATGATGCTCAACCATGGGATATCCACGTATCTCAATCTATTGCCGATTTTAACAAGGATTTGGGTTATGTGAAGACCCAAGTTGTCGAGGAGAGTGACAAAATTTTCCATTTTTCTAGGCGGATGAAGTTGTCGATTCGGGACTATATGTCGGGGATCGTCTGTACTACTTTGAAAGATTACCAGAGCAGGGCCCTTGCTTATGATATGTCTGTGACGGCGAGTGAGGCGGCCCGCGAAAGCAAGAAGTAGAAGTCCGCATGGAATTTTTAGTCTGCTAACTTTTCCGCTAGTGGTGGCCCAGCTCTATCTATTGGGTTTCCCCGTAGGGCTGCCAGTGCCCCTTCTCAGGAGGTGAAGTATTTCAACTGTGGCCATCAGGGCCACATCAGTCGTATTTGTCCGAACCCTTTGCTGACGTGTAATTAGTGTGGCCAGCCGGGCCACAAGGCTGCTTTCTGTGCTGAGAGGGAGAAAATCCTTGGTGCTCGGGCTTCCATTCCAGCGCCTAGGGAACCAAGTGTGAATCAAGGATCGTTTGCTTCTCAATCCCCTCCGAGTGCTAGTCGAGGGAGAAGTCGGGGCCAGCCCGCTAAGGGGGGAGCTTCCAGTGTCGGCTCAGCCCACCCGCGTGTCTATGAGATGCAGAGAGACCATGATCCAGCGGCTACTGTGGTGACAGGTACCGTTCATATTCTTTCTCATCCTGTCAGTGTGCTTTTCGATTCTGGTGCTACGCATTCGTTCATATCTCTGGAGTTTGTGCGCCGTTTGAGTCTCGACTATTTGACGCCTTGTGAGCCCTTCATCGTTAAGCTTCCTAGCAGTGATAGGATCGTTGGTGATCAGGAGGTTCGAGACTGTTCTGTACTTATTTGTGAGAGGGCTTGGCCCTCTAATCTTATTGTTGTGGGTATTGAGGGTGAGGATTTTATTCTCGGGGATGATTGGCTCGAGCGGCATGGTGCAATCATGAACTACCGCACAAGGATCATCACCATGCTAGCCTAAGACGGCAGCGAGCACTCTTTCGCCAGACGAAAGCGGGGAAACCAGAAGTTCGTTATTAACGCCTTGAAGGCGATGAGGCTCCTATGAAAGGGGTGTACCGGTTATTGGTGCTACGCCTTGAAGGCGGAGAGTGGTGAAGTCGAGCTTTCGTTGATTCTAATCGTTAGTGAGTTTCCTGATGTATTTCCTGACGAGTTACTGGGATTGCCACCGGATCATGAGGTCGAGTTTGCCATAGAGTTAGAGACGGGCGCGGCTCCTATTTCTAAGGCGCCGTATCGCATGGCACCTTCAGATATGTACGAGTTGAAGAAGAAGTTGAGTGAGCTTCTTGAGTTGGGGTATGTTCGACCGAGCGCCTCGCCTTGGGGCGCACCAGTCCTGTTTGTGCGGAAGAAGGATGGTTCACTACGTTTGTGTATCGACTATCGCGAACTAAACAAGGTGACCATCAAGAACAAGTATCCTTTGCCAAGAATTGATGACTTGTTCGATCAGTTGTAGGGAGCTACGGTATTCTCGAAGATTAATTTGAGATCAGGGTACTATCAGCTCCGAGTGAGGGAGTTCGATGTGCCGAAAATAGCTTTTCGGACGAGATACGGACATTATGAGTTTGTAGTTATGCCTTTCGGGTTAACTAATGTGTCGGCGGTATTCATGCAGTTGATGAACAAAGTCTTTATTGAGTATTTGGATAAGTGTGTCGTCATCTTCATTGACGATATTCTTATTTATTCGAGGAACGAGGAAGAGCATGCCCATCATTTGCGAGTAGTGTTAGACATTTTGAGGACCGAGCAACTCTATGTGAAGTTCTCTAAATGTGAATTCTGGCTGAAGGAAGTGATGTTTTTAGGTCACGTGATTTCAGCCAAAGGGGTTCGTGTGGATCCGCAGAAGATTGAGGCAATGTTGGATTGGGCACCACCCAGGAATGTGAAGGAGATCCGTAGTTTCTTGGGTCTGGCCGGCTGCTACCGTAGGTTCGTCGAGGTTTCTCGAAACTGGCTCGGCCACTCACACAGTTGCTCCAGAAATCCGAGAAGTTCGTCTGGAATGACGAGAGACAGTCGAGTTTCGAGGAACTGAAGAGGCATTTGACTTCAGACCCGATTTTAGCATTGTCGTGTGGCAACGACGGTTTTGCTGTTTATAGTGATGCTTCAGGTCAGGGTCTTGGGTGCGTATTGATGCAGCACGGCAAGACCATTGCCTATGCGTCGAGACAATTGAGGTCGTATGAGCTGAACTACCCTACTCATGATTTGGAGTTAGCGGCAGTCGTTTTTGCGCTCAAGATTTAGCGTCACTATCTTTTCGGCTCTGCATGTCATATTTTTACCGATCATAAAAGTCTGAAATACATATTTACTCAGCGGGAATTGAATATGAGGCAGAGGAGATGGTTAGAGCTGATTAAGGATTATGACCTCGAAATCCTTTATCATCCGGGCAAGGCGAACATCGTGGCCGACGCCTTGAGTCGGAAACCGGTTGTGTTGCGAATGCTTGAGATCCTTACGTCTCAGTCTGAGCTTCGGAGGGCTTTGATCGAGTTAGATGTTGAAGTTTTGTTTCCTGGAGCTGTCGGGCAACTTTGTGCTTTAGATATTTCGTCGTCTTTGATTGATGAAATTAAGCTGAAGCAATTAGAGGATCCGATGATTACTCAAATCTGAGAGAACATTCTTAAAGGAAAGTCTCCTGGGTTTGTGATTCACGAGGATGGTGTTTTGAGATTCTAGAGTCGGCTTTATGTACCGAACGACTCAGAGTTGAGACAGAGTATTTTGCGTGAGGCCCATGGTACACCTTATTCCGTTCATCCTGGTTCGAGTAAGACGTACAAGGACTTGAGAAGGAATTTCTGGTGGAATGATATGAAGGGGGAGGTCGCGCAGTTTGTAGCGAGATGTTTGACTTGTCAGCAGGTCAAAATCGAGCATCAGCGACCGGCCGGGTTATTGCAGTCACTTCCCATTCCGGAATGGAAATGGGAAGATATATCGATGGATTTCATTACGAATTTGCCGAGATTGAGGTCGGGCATGAATATGGTCTGGGTGATTGTTGATCGTCTGACCAAATCGGCACATTTTCTGGGCATCAAGGACACTTGGGCCCCGGAGAAGTTGGCTCGTGTGTTTATCGCGCAGATTGTGAGGCTTCACGGTACTCCGAAGTCTATTGTTTTGGATCGTGATGGCCATTTTGTATCGCACTTTTGGCAGGCGGTGCATAAGGCGGAACGCACTATCCAGATGTTCGAGGATATGTTGCGTGCTTGTGCTCTCGATTGGAGCAGTGACTGGGAGGAGCATTTGCCATTGATCGAATTCACACGCAACAATAGTTGGCACGCGTCGATTCGGATGGCACCATATGAGGCACTTTATGGGCGGCGTTGTCCATCACCGATTTGTTGGAATGAGGCGTCCGATTTAGTCGGGACCGAGCCGGATATCGTTCTAGAGACGAGGCGGAAGATAGAATTAATTCGGGAATGGATGTTGACTGCCCAGAGTCGACAGAAGTCATATGCCGATGTCCGTCGTCGACCTTTGGAATTCGAGGTGGGATACCACGTTTTGCAAAAGGTGTCGCCGACGAGAGGAGTTTTCCGTTTCGGGAAAAAGGAGAAGTTGAGTCCGAGATTTATTGGGCCCTTCGAGATTCTCGAGCGAGTCGGTGGGTTGGCATACTGTTTGGCGTTACCTCCGGCCTTGAGTCTCGTTCATAACATTTTTCATGTTTCCCAGCTGAGGAAATATGTCCCGGATCCTAGTCACGTCATCGACTTTGGGGAGATTAATGTCGCCGAGGATATTACTTTTGAAGAATGTCCTTTGAAGATTTTGGAGCGTCGTGAGAAGCGACTGAAGCATAAGACCATATCTTTGGTCAAGGTGCAGTGGTCGAGACATGGTGTCGAGGAGGCAACTTGGGAGACCGAGGATAACATGCGTGCTAGGTACCCTGAGTTGTTTGTTTCTTAAGTTTCGGGACGAAACTTATTTTTAGAGGGGTAGAATGTAATATCCGCATTTTTCTTTCTCTTGTGTTTTCATTTTCGGTGTATTTCTCGATTGTAGAGACCCTCGTGTATCTTTCAGTGTATCTTTTCCATCATCTATTGATCTGACTCTCGTAATTGTTATGCGGAACCGCCGTTTCGGGGTTGTCGTGGATCCATTCTATGTTATGATGCATTTTGAGATGTTCCGTTTGATGTTTCGTTCATACTCCGGTGTTTTGGACCGTTTATATTTCTTACCTAGCGCACGCTATTCTTTCTGCATAGCGCACGCTAAAGTTCCCTTAGTAGCGCACGCTATGACTACTTCGTAGCGCGCGCTAGAGCGCAAGCCCTGGGAGTGGCAGTGCTGATTCCAGCCCTCTGGACTGGCAGATTAGCGTACGCTACATAGTTTAGCGCACGCTAATGTCGGGGGCTAGCGCACGCTGAGATGCCCGGTAGCGTGCGCTAGCGTGACTGTCCAGTACTGGACAGTTTGCTACTGGACTCGACTGATGCCCAGGTAGCGCACGCTATTGGTCGATAGCGCGCGCTACCGATACACTTTAGCGCACGCTACGTTTGGTTGATAGCGCGCGCTAACTGGATCAGGTGTGTACTGACAGTTGTTTCTGGACTCGGCTGATGTCCAGGTAGCGCACGCTATAGGTCGATAGTGCGCGCTACCGAGAGGTTATTTGCGCACGCTACGTTTCGAGTAGCGCACGCTAACAGCCAGAAATCTGACTACTGGACTGGGACGCTAACTGTATGGACTCGGGTTTTATCCCGTTAGCGCATGCTAACTCTGAGGATTAGCGCGCGCTAACACTCCCTGGCTATATAAACCAAGGAGTTGACCCAGATGAACGTATTGCCTTCATTTCTCCTCCTCCCCGCGGCTTAGAGCTCCTTTGGCGATTTTGGGCGATTTCTTGACGATTTCTTCCTCCAATCATCTCATCCAACATCTTCCTTGAGTTCTTGGTGTATTATAACAACATCAACACGAATCGTTCATCCTAATCCAAGGTAAATCTCTTAGAACCCTACTTTTGGATAAATTGGGGGTTTTGGGATTTTCGACCGATTCGTCTCGTTTTGTCGGTTAATTCATGATGAATATGATTAATCTTGTTGATATCATTAGTTTTCCTACGGATTCATGGTATATTTTCATGGTTTTGCGAAATCGGGAGGGTTTGGTTGTGGTCCGCCCTCGTTGTTATTTTTATACGAATGTACATGAATCGTAGGCGGGTTTTCGGGTGTATTCCATTTCCGTAATCGTTTAGAAGTGGTTCTTATTGTGTTATTCGAATCGTTAGGTTCATTTCCACCGATTCCTCGCGGTTGTGCTTGACTCTCCCTTTTCGTTCGTCTCACCGTCTATTAATCGAGGCAAGTACACTTATGAACTTACAATCTTAACGTAGTAGTATTGCATGAGAATTGTGTGTGTGTGTGTATGCTCACTACGGGTTAGATCCGACGGGGTCTCGGTAGGTCTCCACGAAGCTGTGGAACTGCGAGCTTGCTTTTAACCACTACGGGTTAGATCCGACGGGGTCTCGGTAGGGATCCACGAAGCTGTGGGTCCGCGGTTAATTGTGGTGCATTTTACAAATGTGATTTGATTATGGCATTTCCGGAAATAAGTGTTTTGGAACTATGTTTTTTTGATTGCATGTATTGACTATATGTGTAAGATGTAAATTGTTCATTTGATTACTTGTACTAGCGTAATTGCTAACCCCTTTGGGGACCCGATTTGGGGAAATTCGTTTTATGAATTTCAGGTCAGGTTCATCGAGACGAGCGGGTGCTGGACCAGTATGCGGATGATGGCAGTGCGTGATGATTGTGCACGAGTGGTGTCTTATTATCTTCTATCTTTTTATCTTTTATGGTTTTTAAACTAATAGAAGTACTCTAGTACTTAAGAGTTCTTGTTTGTCCGGATTGTATTGTTGTCTATTGTGGTTGTGTCGGATGATGGTGTTATGTTTGACCGGTTGAACCAGGTGGATTATTTTGTTTTGTGTCTTGATGATGAAGTGTTATTTTGTTGTTTCCGCGAGTCGATGAGTATGATGTTTGTTCAGCCTGGTGGGTCCCATATAGGGATTCATGACGCTGTAATATACCTCGAATATCTTGGGGGTGTTACATATTGGATATTATATTTATTAAAGAAATTAAATAATGAGTAATGTATGATATATAATCTTATATATTATATTATCTAATTATATCAACTAAGAGTAGTAAATATAATATTGGATATTATATTTATTAAAAAATTAAATAATAAGTAATACAAAATATAAAATATTATATATATTGAATTATTTAATGAGTTGAGGGGTAACTAAGCAAATACTAGAGTTTTAACTCTAGGCTTTACTTATTATAAATAAAGAGTCTAAGATAAGGAGTTGTTGATAGAAAAAGCTTACACAACCCCAGTTGTGAAGAGTAGAAAAAGCTAACTCTTGTGTAATGGATACTGGATGTGGATCTTACATTTGTACAAATATGCAGGGGTTGAGAAGCAATAGAGAGCTGAAGAAAGTGGAAGTAGATCTAAGAGTCGGCAATGGAGCAAGAGTTGCTGCACTAGTCGTTGGAACTTATGATCTAGTTTTGCCCAATGAGCTTATAATAGTTTTGAACAATTGCTATTATGTTCCTGCTATAAATAGGAATATTATTTCAGTTTGTACATTAGATTGTGAAGGTTACAGTTTTCTTATTAAGAATATGATTATTCGTATTTTCTTTGATGACTTGCTTTGTAGTACAACAAAGTTATATACTGGCCTTTACAATATTGATCTAGATGAGTCCAATACTTTGGAAGTCTATAACATTAAAACCAAGAAACCTAAGCTCAATGATTCTAATCTGACCTACTTATGGCACTGTCGACCTGGCCATAACGATGGACTTTTAGACTCCTTTGACTATGAGAGACATGTGAATCTTGTTTATTTGGCAAGTGTAACACCCCCGATCCCCTTGGAAATATTACAGCGTCGTAGACCCTCTCCGTGAGGGTCTACAAGGCTAAATACAGAAACAAGATATCACATTACATAAGATATGGCTGAATAACGAACCATTTATCCGATTTGGTCTTCACCAAAAACATACAACTTAAAACTTCAAATACATCTCTCGTTCAAAACTCATACCCGCACAGGGGTCAAATACACTCACAAGCTCATAAAACAGAAAATACGACACCAGAAAGAACAATACAATTAACTCCAACTAACTGCTCTCAGAACTGGCCTTCATGTGATTAGTATCATTCGTCTTCCATCATCCTTCGTACTGGTCCTATGTTTTACTCCCCATGAACCTGCATGTACCTGGACGCAATACAAACATCCACCCCCGATTACTCGGGGGTTAGCAAAATTCCACTATTTTGCTAGTGCAAGTATAAAGTGCAAATACGAGCGATACACAACATACCCCGAGAACATAATAATCCAGAACATCCAACCAGTTAAACGTAGCAAAAGACTTCCCGAGATAATTCACTTGAGCAAACTAATTCGAAGCCATGAAAGGCATGAATAAGGTAAGTAAACAATTTGTAAAGCATTTTATATGTCTCGGGAGTTTTTAGGGGGAAACATTTTGGGACTAAAGAGTCATTATCTTTTTAAAAATCACTTAGGGTCACAACCCAAAGATTTACATGGTTCTCGACAACTAGAATATAAACACGAGTCATGCAAATCCAGCAATAAAATATTATTCGTACTCATCAAGTAACAAATTTCAGAGGCCTCAAACGACCCTACCTAGCGTCACACAAATACGGTTCGTACTCCTCAAGTAACAAACTTCAGAGGCCCCATCGGACCCTACGTGGTTCCACACATATATTGTTCTTACTCATCAAGTAACGAACCCCATAGGCCCCGTCGGACCATACCTGGTTCCACACATATACTATTCGTACTCATCAAGTAATGAATCCCAGAGGCCTCGTCAGGCCCTACCTGGTTCCACACATATACTGTTCGTACTCATAAAGTAACGAATCCCATAGTCCCCGCGAACACTATGAGCATAACACCACCACAAATTAACAACACTAAATGAAATACAAATCGACACTAAGAACAATAATGGTTTAGGGTTTGTTCGAAGAAAGCCAAAATCATGTCCCGGGTAAAATGAAATCGATAAATGAGTTTCTAATATGTATATTACAACCAATACAACAAAATTACATAGTCGTTTCATCATAATCAGACCAGAATCGAAATCAAGAGGAAAATCCCCAAAAATACCCAAAATTATGGTTCTAAGAATTTTACCTCGATTAAAATGGTGAAAGATGTTGGGATGTTGTTACATCCATACTAGGAACTAAAAGATGTTGATAGATGATGATATTAGGCCCAATACATGCTTAAACACCCTCAAGATCGCCCAGATCGCCGGAAGGAAGAAACAAGAGGAAGAAATGACGAAAGTTGACCTCTGCAGTCATATATATTGTCAACAGTTAGCGCGCGCTACGGCATGTGTAGCGTGCGCTATCATCTGAAAAATGCAGCCCAGAACCTTCTGCTAGTCTCCGTTAGTGCGCGCTAATAGGTGAGTTTAGTGTGCGCTAGTTATACATGCTCACTATGTAGTCATTCCTATTTCGACCATAACTCCTTCATCCAGACTCCGATTGACTCACCGTTTGAACCATTGGAAAGCTAACTTGATGGTCTATCATGTCGTACTGTTTCAGGATTTTTAGACTTTATAAGTTCCGGTAGTGATCTTACAAAATCGACCCAAATGCACAACGATACTCCTCGACAAAACAACGATCATTCAACATGCAACGAAACACTAACGGACAACACCAATGATCCCAATCGAAAGAAAAACAAATAACAAAGCACGACATACAATTACATAAACACAGGCACTATGTATCTGCTTTACATCCTAAATACGATAGCACGATACCAACACGTATCAATCAACGAGTAAATAGTACCAAACGCTCACAACAGACAAATAATATACTGCATAAATTGACAAACAATTCAAGATAACCGGAAATAAAAATCTCAGGTATTACATTCTCCCCTACTAAAAATAAGTTTCGTCCCGAAACTTAAAACGAACCACAACACGAAATAACCATAAGCAAGAAAATCTATGATCAAGGATCTCCACGAGCTGATCTCAACACTAGCGTTGAAGCCTGAGTAGCGATTACACCAGATAATATCTCGCAATACTGAACTTGATGTCCCTGGTGTCCACAATTATAACAAGTTACCAGCGGCTTCTTACAATTCGCACGCTCGTGGCCCAGAACATTACAGTTAAAACATATAGGCAAGTTACCAATAGTTAGCGATACCGATCTGGATCTCTTAGATCTTCCAACTGACCTAGAAGGCTCCACATCTGAATGATGCGACAGTTGAGGTTTAGGAATACCAGTCCCCATACTTCCCAATGAATTATCAGAAATCTTCGGCTTCTTTGTCACAGTTGTAGGCTCTACCGACAATAAAGCCATCTCAAATGCCAAGGATCGATCTTGATAATCTTTCAGATTGGTACACAAGAAAGGATCCTTACACTGTCAGACACGAGGTTTCATATGCATATTGAAATAACAAACCTTGTCCGCTTCACTTTTCACTTGATCACGTACATACCACAGTTGCCGATTACAATCGACTATAGCCTGAGATATCGACACATCTTGGGGTGTAGCCGAGAAAAACTCAACAATCCTGCGCTCTCGAACAGACGGTAGACAATATCGGCCTCCATGGCAGTCTTGAACTCGGCCCATGTAGCCGTACGATTTCTAGGCGCTATTGCCTCCCACTAGTCTGTAACTTCCTTGTTGAGGAGGTACTGAGCAATGGGTATACTCCTCTCATCAGGATAGGTTACACATCGAACGTTCTTTCCAACTGGAATAGCCAATTCTCCCAACAAATTAAATCAGAGGAACCTGCAAAACAAGGTGGATGCATCTTTATCACGTCTCATAGCCACTCACTAGCTTTGTTATTCCCATCTGGAGGTTCATTCCATTGCACATTCTGATTCGTCTGTTGGGTCGCCACCTGCTGAAGAATGGTGGCGGCTTCCACATTAACATTACCCCCAGTCGTTTGCCTCAGATCATACACGACTGACCATCCCGACCATTTGTACTGGACGGATTAATGCTCGACAATGAATGAGTTACCTCAACACGCTCCTGATTACGATCACAATCCCTACCTCGGCCTCGACCTCTCGGCATTCTAAACAAACAACCACTCAATACTACGAACCACAACATTGCAAAACAATATACCAAGGTGCCAAATTAGCACAACATATCAACTTACGGCAACGAGTATCAACAACAAAAATATTCGCTCCAGATAATTACACCAATTCAGGAATTACTGCCGCAACAAATGGAATTTGCATTCGTAACCAACAAATCACATAACCATATCAACAGAAAACTTACGACCATTACCGATACAAATACGGCCATGACAAAACCACACATCATGGTAGCCAATTATTGATAACATACTTTTTAAATCTCCACGAGTCCATTTAAGTAATCTCATTTGAAAACCTATGAATTCATATATATTTCCGAAATAAAATTTGAAAATATTTGTGATACCTTGGGCTGTTTTGTCAAAGCTACGCATCATAGAATCTTAATCATCTCACTTTGAAAACATTTTCAAAATATCATCTCAAAATATTAATTTATTCGGAAACAACATCATCAAGATACCCACGTCATCACGTATTCTCATCACGAAAATCAACTCACAAGGCAACCACATGTAACCACTCAACATCATTACAATGAATAACATATAGGGTATTCTGTGGCCATGCTCTCTTGGCATCGACCCCAGAAGTTTCACCGAACCGTCCCCGGGTGGGCAACCCATTCATACATGTACTGACCATTTCTACAGATCAACACTCTCATCCAAAAACATTGTACAAGTAGCAAAGCAGAACCTAACCGTATAATACAACAAATCTTAACGCGTACTAAGCCTACAGTTAGAATGCGCTAACTGACTCAATTCAGAAAATCTTCCTAGTTCGTACTTAGAGTTTAAATCGAGTAAGATTTTTTTTCATCTTTCACTATTTTTTTAAAATAAAATAAAAGAAATCATATTTTTCATTTAAAATGTAAAAATTTTATGGCGTGAAAGATTTTTAGGATCATATACTCGAGTTATTTGAAAATAAAACCGATAAGTTAAAATCACATTCAAACTCCTTTCAAACATGACAAAGGATTAATGACGGTAACAATTTACAAAATGTCCTAAAACACTTTCAAACAAATATTTCAAATACCGTCATCAGATTTGATTTGAAAAATACAAGGCTGGCTCGCAAAAACTCCTACCACTTTTCAAAACCCACATTAAGCCGCCATTTGACTGCACCATCAAAATATTTTTAAAAACAGATTTTCCACAACACACTAAGGTCTAAGAAATTTTGGAAATCATTTTCAAGCACGCACGCAACAGACATAATTATTAATAGGAGAACATTTGTTGCAAGCAACAACTAGCCAAATACCATCAATTCTCAAACACATGTTTATACGGCATTCAAAATCACCAATTCAACAAACACAACTCGGGAACATTAATTTCA
Organism: Orobanche coerulescens; assembly: GCA_033398695.1. Lineage (NCBI taxonomy): Eukaryota > Viridiplantae > Streptophyta > Magnoliopsida > Lamiales > Orobanchaceae > Orobanche > Orobanche coerulescens. The sequence continues at coordinate 123,187,139 of CM065802.1, read as the reverse complement.
AACATACGTCAAAACATCTCTCCGAGTTTAACATCATAACTTATCAACACCGACTCGAACACGTTGTTGGAATATTTTATTTCAAATGTTCATTAATCGAGTTTTGAGTATTAGTTGTTAAACAAAGGAAACATCAAAGAAGCGAAACAAAACAACAAAGAAGTCGAAGAAGCAAAAAGCTGAAAAATAACATGGATAACGTACGCAATGCATGTAGCATAACGTACGTAATGTATCAAGCATAACATATGTAACATTGTGTGGTTAACGTACATAACAAAGTGTTTCTGAATTCAAACAAGATGATCGTTGGAGATGACATCATGGCATAGGTCAGCATGCAACGGATACAAAGACTAAAGTTAACGTACGTAACATGAGTTTACATAACGTACGTAATGATCAAGACAGAAGCTACTGGACTAATCTGTGAAGAGCATAACGTATGTAACCAGATGTTGTTAACGTACGTAATGATGCTAACGTACGTAATGGATGGGCTTTAACGTACGTAAAAAAGGAAGCAGGAGCTAACGGCTAGTTGAGGCTTTGGAGCCTATAAATACCAATTCCTATGGTATTGATCACACAACTACTTCAAGCAATCGATACATTCATCAGATATTGATATATATTCTATTGTTGTTGTAATTGTGCTTATATTGTAAAGAGTTTGAGTGTGATACACAAAAACTCATACACGAGAGGGAAAAAAAGGATACAATTGGATTCGGTGTTATTGGGATCAAGGATCCGGCATTGTTAGAATCACAATCGATATCTATATAAGGTTTATCTAGTACCCATAGAAAGCTAGATTGGTTGATTCCTTGTCCAATAGAAAAGAAAAATGGTTTAACTTGGACCGACAAAAATGCAAGAAATTGAACGGTTTACTCGGACCGATAGAAGACGAGTTTGTAATGGTTAACCCTCGATCGATAGAAGAGAGGTGCAGAGGTTTATCTTTAGCCTATAGAAAAAGATATCGAGAGAGGACGTAGGCACGTTTGGCCGAACCTCTATAAATCTTGTGTCGATTTATTTTTCGCACTTTTATTTAAATCGCTTCTGCAACGCGAAAGAGTTTTATAGATCTATCTCCAAACGCCAATACCGACCAATATCGCACCAACAATTGGTATCGGAGCAGTACCTCCTAGAAGCAGCATAACATCCGAGGAGAAGATCCAAATGGCGTTTCAACTTGCCCCGGTCGAAGGTCTTGCCTTGAACCAACCACCATTCTTTGATGGATCTAACTTCATGACATAGAAGAAAAAGATGTTAATATTCATTCGAGCTTATGACATCGAGCTATGGAAACTGATATGTCTTGGTCCAAAAATTCCAATCAAATCCGACGGTACGCTTAAATCTTTTGAAGAGTACGATGATTCCCATTGGAAAAATGATCACTATAATTGCAAAGCTACGCAATTATTATATTATGCTTTAAATCCAGAATAACACAACCAGATATCTTCTTGTGATAGCGCCAAAGAGATTTCGAAAATGTTAGAAATCACACATGAAGGCACAAATCAAGTCAACGAGACAAAGATTAATATGCTTCTCCATGGCTATGAGCTATTCCAAATGAAAGACGACGAATCTATTACAATCATGCTCGATCGATTTTTGGTCATTACAAATGGATTAGCTTGTTATGGAAAGCCCCTTTCGAGTAGTGAAAAAGTTAAGAATATCCTACGATCACTACCTCGATAATGGGACGGAATGGTGACGGCAATAATGGAATCAAAGATTTAAATAATCTTGATTTTAGTGCTCTCGTTGGTTCACTTATAAACTACGAGATTGTCCTAAAATCTCGGAATTCCAAACCGAAGTCGAAGGAAAAATCGATAGCCATGAAGGCTAAGATATCGAGATCTAAAGATGAAATCCCGGTGGACGAAAGTAATGAAGAATCGGCATATTATGCCAAGAATATTAATAAGTTTCAAAACATATTAAACCAGAGAAAGAAAGACATCTCGGGCGGAATGAAGAAATTCGACAACAACAGTCGATTATATGGTATACCAGGCCACTTCACAAAGAATTGCCGAACATCCACTTCAAAGAAGGAAGTCTTAATTGCCACGTGGAGTGACGAAGACGAGGATGAAGATTTCATCAATCAAAATAATCTCGCTCTTATGGCCCGAAGCTCATTCGACGATAGCGGCGTCGAAAGCCAAGTACATCCTCTCACGATGAATTATTTGAAGCATTTGAATTACTGCATACTGATTTTCAAAATGCTTTAAATGAAATTAAATCCCTCCAATCTCAAAATAAATTATTGGAAACTAAAATTTCCAAAATTCTTGAAAAAGGGAAAATTATCGAGACTAATCATTTTCATTGCCTTGAAAATGAAAATATTTTAAAGAATGATCTTTTGAAAGTTCAAAACGAACTTAAAATTTTGACAAAGAAATTTTCGTGTGGAAACGAAAAATTTGAACAAATGCTCTGTGTTCAAAAATATACTTTGAATAAACAGGGGTTAGGATTCAAATCACATACTAAAAACGAATCATTCAATTTCAAGATACCCCAATGTGAAAAATGTTTAAAAATTGGGCATCATTTTACGAGTTGCAAAAGCCCACGACGGACGATAAAAACCAAAAAGATTTGGATTCCAAAAGAAACTTTTATTCCGAATATCGTCTATGTCTCGAAAGAAAAATCAACTATCGGTTGGATCCAAAAAAAAACTAAAAATTAATTTTTTTCAATAAATATTTTACTCAGGGGGAGTTTATATTTTTAAAGGGGAGCTTTTTGTCAGGGGGGATTTTACCCATTTTATGCATACTGTATCATAACATATTTTATCATCAATTGGTATCCTTTTATTTACACTTTTTGCTGATAACAAGAAGGGGGAGAAAAGAGTTGAATTGGATAAAAAGTGTAATGGAAGAATGATGATAAAAATAAAAAGTATATAGGGGGAGAGAAAAATGAAAAGTCGAAGAAAGCCAAAAAAGAAAACGAAGAAGTTGAAAAATGAAAAGAAGAAGTCGAAAAGGAGAGAAAGAAAAGATGGGAGAAACTAACGCAACGATCAAAGCCGAAAACTTTGATTCGTACGAATATATATATATATACATATATATTTTTTTTATTTTTGCAGGTTTTATCCAATTAAAAGTGTTGTTTTGTAATAATCAAAAAATGGCAGATTGTTGGAATATTTTATTCCAAATATTCATTAATCGAGTTTTGATGATTAGTTGTTAAACAAAGGAAAACATCAAAGAAGCGAAACTAAACAACGAAGAAGTCGAAGAAGCAAAAAGCTGGAAAATAACATGGATAACGTACGCAATGCATGTAGCATAACGTACATAATATATCAAGCTTAACGTACGTAACATTGTGTGGTTAACGTACGTAACAAAGTGTTTCCGAATCAAACAAGATGAACCTTGGAGATGATGTCATGGCATAGGTCAGCATACAACGGATAAAAAGACTAAATTTAACGTACGTAACATGAGTTTACATAACGTACGTAATGATCTAGACAGAAGCTACTGGACTAATCTGTAAAGAGCATAACGTACGTAACCAGATGTGGTTAACGTACGTAATGATGCTAACATATGTAATGGATGGACTTTAACATACGTAAAGAAGGCAGCAGGAGCTAACGGCTAGTTGAGGCTTTGGAGCCTATAAATACCACTTCCTATGGTATTGATCACACAAATATTGATATACATTCTAATGTTGTTGTAATTGTGCTTATATTGTCAAGAGTTTGAGTGTGCTACATGAAAACTCATACACAGGAGGAAAAAGAAAGGATACGATTGGATTCGGTGTTATTAGGATCAAGGACCCGACATTGTTAGAATCGCAATCGATATCTACGTGAGGTTTATCTAGTACCCATAGAAAGCTAGATTGGTTGATTCCTTGCTCTTGGACCAGCAAAAAGACAAGAAATTGAACGGTTTACTCGGACCGATAGAATAAGAGTTTATAACGGTTATCCCTCGACCGATAGAAGAGAGGTGCAGAGATTTATTTTTAAACTATAAAAAAAGATACTGAGAGAGGACATAGGCACGTTTGGACGAACCTCTATAAATCTTGTGTCTATTTATTGTAATATCCGCAATTTCGGATTTTCGGTAATTTTCATTTTTCGGCGGAGGTCCGTTTCGAAAACACGCTTTTGACCGTTTCGTCATTCGGAGAATATTTAATTCTGCACTTTTTGTCATCCGAGTTCGTTTCGGTGCTGCTTTGTTGAGTTCCGTGCTTTTTAGCGACGTTTCCGCGCTTGCGTTCGGTTCTTGCGAATCTCGTTCGAAACTGTCGTTTGGGGTTCGGTTTGATTATTCGTTGTCGTATGGTGATTTTCGGGCATTTGGGCCATTTTCGTAATTTCCCAAAGTTTGGGGTAATTACCTTCCGTTGTCGAATTTCGAGCCTTCGGGTGGTCGGAATCATGTGTTCTACTAGCTCTTAGATTCGTCTTTGTGTGTACTTCGTAACCGTATCTTCGGTTCGTATTCAGGTTCGGGTTTCGGTGTCGTTTTGTTGAGTTCAGGATTACTAAACGACTTTTCTAAGTATGAGTTCGGCTTTGTAAAAATCACCATAAATTCTTGGAAACTGCAAAACTTCTGAATCTTTGCAATATTATAAAGCATCAAGTTAGCTTTTCAATGGTTCAAACGGTGAGTCAATCGGAGTCCGTACGAAGGAGTTATGGTCGAAATAGCTAAGACTGCACGATGTGCCTTTTGGTGTTAGGTGGGTATGCCGTGTGCGCGGCACACTTCAGTGTGCCGCGGCACTAAGCGATCTTTGGCAGTTTTTGGCCGTGGGCCGCGGCACACTTGTCCTGTGCCGCGGCACACAGTGCAGATCAGCCTATTTAATAGCCTGGACTGAGTTATCCGGCCATTTCTCATTTTTTCCTTCGTTCCTTCGCGATTTCTTCAGCATAAATGGATGGATTTGAGTAAGAGAATCATAGAGAAACCCGTTTTGGAAGTTTGATTCATGGATTAACATCATCTTCCACCCGGATCGAAGGTAAGAACTCCTAAACTCTTGGTTTTGGGAATTTTTGAGGTTTCTTGATGTTTTGGCCGATTTGATTCGTTTTAGTTTAGATTATTGTTAGAACATGGTTGTATACTCGAAATCATTCATTACCCCTGAAGTTTTGTGAAACGAATTTGAGTATTACCTTGAATAATCGATTAAATTGGACTATGCCCTCAAGGTGTCCGATAAAATGCTTCAATGAGTAGAACTTGGGAAGTTCCATACGTTTTCGTAGAATTGTGATTGAATTGACATCGTTGTGACTTAGGAGCGAATTCTTGTGAAGAACTCGAGTCGGAACCCTTCCGTTCGTTGCCTTCTTTGGGGTTCGAGCTTCCCGGTCGAGCCGTGTTCTTCGGAGCGTTCGGTAGCGATTATTAAGGCAAGTATCTTACTATACGACTTGTATCTTTCGACTAGTAATTACGTATGAGATGTATAATGACTTTGCTTGCCTTCGTAAATATGTTCCGTTTGAGTTAGTTGTGTTTTCCGCAATTTGAAGGCTTTGTGATAATAGTGTTATATCAGTATACGTGTTAGGCGTTGTGCCATTTGTGCAGGAATGCGACGTACATATGGGATGGTTGTACACTTGGTTGTACAATGTATTGTGTACCGAATGTGTGTTATGTTGGTTAAATGTCGTTGATTGATGATAGTTGTTGCGAGTGTCGAGGTTGTGTTATTTACGTGCAATGTACTATTTTGTGGTGATCAAGGTGATTGATTAATTGTGCTCGTTGTTGTATGTAATGTGAATGTGAATATGTCTGTGACCGCTAAGTTCACTCGTGTTGGTTCGACGGGACCTACGAGGATTCGTCGCAGTGGACTACGGGATCGGAACTTAGTGAGGTACTGAGGTCCAATCGTGCTGGTCTGACGAGGCCTACGATAACGCATGGCAGTGGACCATGAGTTTCGGACATAGTGCGTCCAACCGGGTGAGCTCGACGGGGCTTACGGTGACACGTGGCAGTGGACTACGGTGTCAGGACTGTGTGAGTGATTGTTGTGATTGATATAGTCCGTGCGGGTTGTTATGCCTACGGAGAAACGTGACAATGGATCACGGTGTCGGAATTGGTTATGTTTGGTTAATAGTCCGTGTGGGTTGTTGAACCTACGGAGACACGTGACAGTGGATCACGGTGTCGGAATTGAATATGTTTGTTTAATTGTGCGTGATGTAGTCCGTGCGGGTTGTTGAACCTACGGAGACACGTGACAGTGGATCACGGTGTCATGAGCATGAAACTTTTCAAATCAAAGTTTTTACAGGAAAAGTTTTAAGAAAGAATGTTGGGCCGAGCCCCACGAGATTTATGGAAATGTTTCCGGTATTGTAAACTGTTGAATTATGAAACAAGTTTTGGCTTAAGGCCCTTAAGTTTTTCGAAAGGTTTTGTGAATCAGGACTTGAGGTCTTAAGGTTTTGAAATTCTAAAAAGTCCCGAGATGATAATCTTATTTTCGAATGCTTGATAGCTTATCTTCTCTTGTGAAAACCTCCCGGGAATATTTGATACTTGATTATTAAATTTGATCACGATTATTAATTGCTTGTTACAATTCGTATGATTTGATACTTGCACTAGTAAAACAGTGGAGTTTAACTAACACCCGAGTAATCGTGGGGTGGATGTCTGTTTGCGTCCGGTACATGCGATTCGGAGGCGATCACAGGATTGGCACAAGAGGATGCCGAGCTGCGATACTAATCATGAGTCGAGAGTTATTTTGATTTTTGTTGTGTTGTCAGAGTTGATTTCAGTCTTCCGCTGTATTGTATTTCGACCCCTGTGTGGGTAATGTTATTTAAGTCAGTTTTATCGATTGGGTTGTGTGACCTCATCGGTCTGTGTATTCACGTGTAAGTGACCATATCGGTCTGTATCATTTTATTGTTTGACCACAGTCGGGCAAGCACTTGGTTGTTTATGGATGTTTAGCTTTGGTAGATCCTTGTGGAAAGGGTCTACGGCGTGTAATATTCCCATACGGTTTTGGGGATGTTACAATTATGGTATCAGAGCTTAGGTTTGCGGAAACCTAGGCTGTCGGGTCGTTTCAAGTCATGTTTTGTCGAGTAATGTGTTGTCTTGTCGTTCGAGTCGTCAGGTGACAAGTTGAGTTGTGCGTGGTCACAACGTGTCGGTTATGTTGTCGGACGAGATTAGTATCGTGGCGTTGTCACCTCCGTGCGACTGTGGATGTAAGTCTCCTCCTTTATGCGTAATACTGTGTATCTCGATTTTATTTTAGTGAGTTAATTGCGGTGTATAATTTTATTTACACAGTATTGTGTAATATAGTTGTGTTTCATACTTGTGGCACATAGCATGTGTATAGAACTGGGCACGTTATTATTTTATCTTTGAACCACCGGGTGGGGTGGTATGTTGTGAAGGTTGTAAACCTCGATGGGTTCGAAAAGGTACCAACGGTAGAGTTTGTGAGAAACTCCGATGAATGATTTTCTTGTGTGTTTAAACTTGATACCACGAGATGCATTTGATTGAATTGGCGACCACAGTTGCCATTTGAGTATGTAGTTTTAAATTCGACTGTTTTTGGAATGTTGTAATTTTTGTCCGCTATGGGTAAGTTTGTGAATGTTTCCTGAAGGACTTTACAGTTTGAGAATTTTGTAGAAATCGATTTTCGGAAAATATTTTGGTGGTGCGGTCAAACCATGGTTTATATGGATTTTTAAAATTTGTTAAATTTTGACAAATGGGCCGTGTATTTTCAAATGACACAATCAGACGGTATTTGAAAAATGTGTTTTAAAATACTTCGGACATTGTAAAATATTACCGTCATTTTGCTTATGAACTAAAGGATTTTGGAAAATTTCTGTTTTGCAAAACAACTTTGGCTTCCGTAATTTAGAACGTTATGTGTTTATGTATTGAGGTTAAGTCGTGCATTGAGTTACTATATTATTATTCTCGTTAGAAAATCTGGGTTGTATGCCCAAGTGGCGGGATACATTGTTAGGTATCGTTCCCCACTTCAATGACCGAGGTATTAAACAAAGTACTTTCAAAATTTCACCCCAGCAAAATCTTTCGAACTCGCGAATTTTTTTATATATTATCATTCGAACAAATACCTCGATAAACTTGTTTTTTTTAAATATTACCGGTGTTGGACCACAATGGTATGCTTAATGTTTTAACCGTGTATGCTGAGGTATAGGTCGTTCATCTTTGTCAATGTGAACGTGTGAATATTGCATTGTGCTGCTGATTTTGGGCTTATGTCGATTATGTGAGGTTTGTTTTATCTTGTTATTCTGATTGGATGTCCGTTCAGTATGCTAAGGGGTCGAGGTCGAGGCCGTGGTCGTGGTCGTGGTCGTAATCGGGAGCAGGAGAGGGCGACACCCTCCTTGCCGAGTACCAATCAGCTCAGTACAGATCAGGGATATTTGACTAGCGTTAATGTTGACGTTGGCGCCGCCACCATCCTTCGTCAGGTGGTTGATCAGTTAGTCCAGATGAATCAGGCCGTACGTCGGGATGAGAACCCAAATAGGGATAACGGAACTAGTAAGTGGTTACGAGATGTGATGAAGATGCAGCCGCCCCGTTTTGTGGGTTCGTCTGACTTGTTAGGTTGGGAAAACTGGCTCTTCGGTTGGATGAGAATATTTGTTGGTGTAGCTTGTCAGGTTGATAGGTGGGTACCAATTGCTCTGTACCTACTCGACAAAGAAGGCTGCAGGTGGTGGCACTGTAGTACTGCAGATCGTACACCTACATGGGCTGAGTTTAAGACCGCCATGGAGGCAGAGTATTGCCCGTTGCCTGTTCGTGAATGCAGAATCGTTGAATTTTTCTCGGCTACGCCCCAGGATGTGTCAATATCCCAGGCGATAGTCGATTATAATCGACAATTGACTTATGTTCATGATCAAGTGAGAAGTGAAGCGGACAAGGTCCGATACTTCAATATGTGCATGAAACCCCATATCCGTGAGAGTATGGCTCCGCTCATGTGTACCACCCTGAAGGAATATCAGGACCGAGCTTTAGCCATTGAGATGGCCGTTTCTGTGACGGAATCTGGTTCAGAGAGTAAGAGACAGAAGACCTCGAGGAATTTTTCAAGAGGCCAGAGGAGTGAGATCCGTGAGCCTGTTGCTTCGCAGTTTCCTTCTGGGAGCACTCCTCGTTCGGTTGACCAGTCTAAGAACCTTACCCCAGAGGCGAGTAAGACGATCAGTGTGAAGACCTGCTTTAACTGCAGTCGTGTAGGCCATGCGAGACAGAATTGTCGTTCGCCACCGGTTAATTGTTTTAAGTGCGGCCAACTGGGGCACCAAGCGGTGCGTTGTGAGTCCGTTGCCAGGATGTTCGGGAATCGGATTTTCATTCCTACTCGGGGAGGGCCCGGTGGTGTCCAGTGATGTAGTTGTGTATCGTACTTTGTGCTGTAATTCGTGTAGAGATTGATATTTGTTGCGTGAACTTTTTGGTTTTGTTTCTATTCTATCATGATGTTTTATTTTAAGTTTCGGGACGAAACTTAATTTTAATAGGATAGAATGCAATATCCGGTATTCTCGTTTTCCGTTATCTTGAATTGTTTGTGTTTTGACGTCAGACATTTTCTTGTTGATGAGAATCGGAATGATTTCTATCGTAATACTCTATTTGTTTATGTCGCATAGCCGTTTTAGTCGGGTGCGACTTGTTGTCGCGTACGTTTCTTTGATTAAATGTGTGCATATGATGTGGTATGTGATGCGTCGTTAATTGATTGTTATTGTTTTGAATCATTGCCGGTGGTTTTGTTATGGTCGTCGTGGGGCGTGTTTCCACGCTGTATATTCTTTCGCATTGCTTGTAACGTTTCGCCAATGGGCGAAAGTTATGCGTTCTTGTGTATCTCGTTGAGGTTTCCTGTTGGGATATTGCTTCTCCCTTCTTATTTTAAGTTTCGGGATGAAACTTCTTTTAAGGAGGGTAGAATGTAATATCCGCAATTTCGGATTTCCGGTAATTTTCATTTTTCGGCGGAGGTCCGTTTCGAAAACTCTCTTTTGACCGTTTCGTCATTCGGAGAATATTTAATTCTGCACTTTTTGTCATCCGAGTTCGTTTCGGTGCTCCTTTGTTGAGTTCCGTGCTTTTTAGCGACGTTTCCGCGCTTGAGTTCGGTTCTTGCGAATCTCGTTCGAAACTGTCGTTTGGGGTTTTTCGTAAGTTCATTTAACGTTGTTATACGTGTTGTGAGCTTCGGTTTGATTATTCGTTGTCGTATGGTGATTTTCGGGCATTTGGGCCATTTTCGTAATTTCCCAAAGTTTGGGGTAATTACCTTCCGTTGTCGAATTTCGAGCCTTCGAGTGGTCGGAATCATGTGTTCTACTAACTCTTAGATTCATCTTTGTGAGTACTTCGTAACCGTATCGTCGGTTCGTATTCAGGTTCGGGTTTCGGTGTCGTTTTGTTGAGTTCAGGATTACTAAACGACTTTTCTAAGTATGAGTTTGGATTTGTAAAAATCACCATAAATTCTTGGAAACTCCAAAAATTCTGAATCTTTGCAATATTATAAAGCATCAAGTTAGCTTTCCAATGGTTCAAACGGTGAGTCAATCGGAGTCCGTACGAAGGAGTTGTGGTCGAAATAGCTAAGACTGCACGATGTGCCTTTTGGTGTTGGAGTGGACTGTACCGTGTGCCGCGGCACACTTCAGCTGTGCCGCGGCACTAAGCCAGTGCTGGGCAGTTTTTTTGGCCGTGGGCCGCGGCACACTTGTCCTGTGCCGCGGCACACAGTGCAGATCAGCCTATTTAATGGCCTGGACTGAGTTATCCGGCCATTTCTCATTTTTTCCTTCGTTCCTTCGCCATTTCTTCAGCATAAATGGATGGATTTGAGTAAGAGAATCATAGAGCAACCCGTTTTGGAAGTTTTATTCATGGATTAACATCATCTTCCACCCGGATCGAAGGTAAGAACACCTAAACTCTTGGTTTTTGGAATTTTTGAGGTTTCTTGATGTTTTGGCCGATTTGATTCGCTTTAGTTTAGATTATTGTTAGAACATGGTTGTATACTCGAAATCATTCATTACCCCTGAAGTTTTGTGAAACGAATTTGAGTATTACCTTGAATAATCGATTGAATTGGACTATGCCCTCAAGGTGTCCGATAAAATGCTTCAATGAGTAGAACTTGGGAAGTTCCATACGTTTTCGTAGAATTGTGATTGAATTGACATCGTTGTGACTTAGGAGCGAATTCTTGTGAAGAACTCGAGTCGGAACCCTTCCGTTCGTTCCCTTCTTTGGGGTTCGAGCTTCCCGGTCGAACCGTGTTCTTCGGAGCATTCGGAAGCGGTTATTAAGGCAAGTATCTTACTATACGACTTGTATCTTGCGACTAGTAATTACGTATGAGATGTATAATGACTTTGCTTGCCTTCGTAAATATGTTCCGTTTGAGTTGGTTGTGTTTTCCGCAATTTGAAGGCTTTGTGATAATAGTGTTATATCAGTATACGTGTTAGGCATTGTGCCATTTGTGCAGGAATGCGACGTACATATGGGATGGTTGTACACTTGGTTGTACAATGTATTGTGTACCGAATGTGTGTTATGTTGGTTAAATGTCGTTGATTGATGAGAGTTGTTGCGAGTGTCGAGGTTGTGTTATTTACGTGCAATGTACGATTTTGTGGTGATCAAGGTGATTGATTAATTGTGCTCGTTGTTGTATGTAATGTGAATGTGAATATGTCTGTGACCGCTAAGTTCACTCGTGTTGGTTCGACGGGACCTACGAGGATTCGTAGCAGTGGACTACGGGATCGGAACTTAGTGAGGTACTAAGGTCCAATCGTGCTGGTCTGACGAGGCCTACGATAACGCATGGCAGTGGACCATGAGTTTCGGACACAGTCGTCAACCGGGTGAGCTCGACGGGGCTTACGGTGACACGTGGCGGTGGACTACGGTGTCGGGAATTTGTGTGTGTAGTTGTTGTGATTGATATAGTCCGTGCGGGTTGTTATGCCTACGGAGACACGTGTGATGGATCACGGTGTCGGAATTGGTTATGTTTGGTTAATAGTCCGTGTGGGTTGTTGAACCTACGGAGACACGTGTGATGGATCACGGTGTCGGAATTGATTATGTTTGTTTAATTGTGCGTGATGTAGTCCGTGCGGGTTGTTGAACCTACGGAGACACGTGACAGTGGATCACGGTGTCATGAGCATGAAACTTTTCAAATCAAAGTTTTTACAGGAAAAGTTTTAAGAAAGAATGTTGGGCCGAGCCCCACGAGATTTATGGAAATGTTTCCGTTATTGTAAACTGTTGAATTATGAAACAAGTTTTGGGTTAAGGCCCTTAAGTTTTTCGAAAGGTTTTGTGAATCAGGACTTGAGGTCTTAAGGTTTTAAAATTCTAAAAATTCCCGAGATGATAATCTTATTTTCGAATGCTTCATAGCTTATCTTCTCTTGTGAAAACCTCCCGGGAATATTTGATACTTGATTATTAAATTTGATCACGATTATTAATTGCTTGTTACATTTCGTATGATTTGATACTTGCACTAGTAAAACAGTGGAGTTTACTAACCCCAGTAATCGGGGGTGGATGTCTGTTTGCGTCGGTACATGCAGATTCGGAGGCGATCACGAGTTGGCACAAGAGGATGACGAGCTGCGATACTAATCATGAGTAGAGAGTTATTTTGATTTTTGTTGTGTTGTCAGAGTTGATTTCAGTCTTCCGCTTTATTGTATTTCGACCCCTGTGTGGGTAATGTTATTTAAGTCAGTTTTATCGATTGGGTTGTGTGACCTCATCGGTCTGTGTATTCACGTGTAAGTGACCATATCGGTCTGTATCATTTTATTGTTTGACCCTGGTCGGGCAAGCACTTGGTTGTTTATGGATGTTTAGCCTGGTAGATCCTTGTGGAAAGGGTCTACGGCGTGTAATATTCCCATACGGTTTTGGGGATGTTACATTTATTTTCCGCACCTTTATTTAAATCGCTTCCGCAATGTGAAAGAGTTTTATAAATCTATCTCCAAATGGCGATACCTACCAATATCGCACCAAAACACGTGTCGAAACCATCCATGCTTCCACTGAGCATCTCTGATCATTACACACATAATGTACCACAAGTACCAAATACGAACTCCATTCCACAACACACATATAACAAAATCACTAAACATAATATGTAGAGGAGGAGACTTACATCCACAGGTGGCACGAAGATGATGGATGCACCACGATACTAATCACGACCGACATCTCAGACGACGCATAGCGACCCGGCTCAGTCAGACACAATCCGACAACACAAGACTTGACAACACGACTTGACCCGACAGCCTAGGTTTCCACAATCTAAGCTCTGATACCATATTATGTAACACCCCCGATCACCTCGGGAATATTACAGCGCCATAGACCCTCTCCGAGAAGATCTACCAGGCTAAATACAGAAACAAGACATCACATTACATAAGATATGGCTGAATAACGAACCATTTGTCCGAATTGGTCTTCACCACAAACATACAACTTAAAACTCCAAATACATCTATCGTTCAAAACTCATACCCACACAGGGTCAAATACATTCACAAGCTTATACAATAGAAAATACGACAGCGGAAAGAACAATACAAAATAACTCCGACTAACTGCTCTCAGAACTGGCCTTCATGTGATTAGTATCATTCGCCTTCCATCATCCTTCGTACTGGTCCTGTGTTTTGCTCCCCAACAACCTGCATGTACCTAGATACAATACAGACATCCACCCCCCGATTACTCAGGGTTTAGCAAAATTCCACTATTTTGCTAGTGCAAGTATAAAGTGCAAATACGAGCCATACACAACATACTCCGAGAACATAATAATCGAGAAGATCCAACCAGTTAAATGTAACAAAAGACTTCCCGAGATAATTCACTTGAACAAAATAATCCGAAGCCATGAAACCGTTACCCAGTCCCTAGCCATGGCCAACTTATTCCGTTGCTCTCAATTCAAACTCGCGGCCGACGACCAAAACCATCACTGCCGTTAAGCTTCGCTACCACATTCAGTTATTCAAGTCGCATCGATGTCTCATCTCACATTCCCTCTCTTTGAATTCGAGCATAGTCGGGCAGAGTGGCTCCTGGTATTGGCGGCGCATAAAACAATAAAAGAGAAGAAAGATAAGATTTGGGCAGGCGGTGCATAGAGAGAGAGAGAGAGAGTCGCGAGGGACAGAAGGAGACGATTATATTATTTCTCTTTCTTTCCTTGGGTTATAATCGGACTAGGGGGTAGGGAATTAGGTTGGTCTGATTATACATCGGTCTTTTTTGGACCAATGCTTTCTTCAAAGCCCAAACCCTTTGAAACAGTGCCCATTTAATCCCTGAGCCAACTCTAATTTTCAGTCTTGGGTCCTTTAATCCAGCCCTATTTATTCATGACCCGATCTACTATTACTCCATTTCAGCCTAAATAAATTTAGTTTTCAATCCCAATTATTTTTCACATATATTAATATACACGCCTCTTTAATTGTAGGCAACGAGAATCACGGGCACGATTAAGACGATTGATAAGCATTCAAGCATTTTCATTCAAATCATCTCAATTTCAGGTGGGAATTATTACTTGTCGATTTTAATCGCTTTATCTGTACTGTATAGGTGATATGTTATATTTATGATTAACATGCAGTCACATATTTTTCGTACCAAGTATCATTATATGATTAACATGCAGTCACATGTTTTTGATACCAAGTATCAGTATATGTTACATGCAGTCACATGTTTACATTCTCAAGTTATAACAAATATATATGCTATGCGTCCACTGAATTGTGATTATTATTGACCTGTGCTGTTCCCACGAGCAATAGAAAGCTCATCCTATTTTCTAAAATTTTCAGGTTAATTCTGAATGACAAGAACGAGTTGCAGAGCAGACCGACATATGATATAATTATTGTTATTTATTTCTTTTTCCTCTCAAGTTACTATGAAACAATCAACTTTATTTTTAAGAAATTATTTTCTGCTATTGGATTTTACGGTCGTATTGGAGATTTTAAATCACTTTAAATTCCGCAAATGATTTCATTTAGAAAACGTTAGTTTCCGTAACGACTAGAAATTTATACAAGTTTTTCTTATTTTAAAAATATATTCATAAAATACTATTAGAAAAATTGAGTCGTTATAGTATTGTATCATAGAAAAATCCGGCCTACTTTCCTGGTTCGCCGGAAGATTTTTTAATGTTATAAAAAAATATTTTTTCAAGGAAATATCATATGTTCGACTGCTGCTACTTCGCTACTCCATTCCAAGGTAATCAGCTTCAAGTGTCATTTTTATATCATACATACATTTAAGCTAACATCGTAATACTTAATAATTTTGTGTAATTATACATGCATCCCGTTAGTATGGCCGGACTCACAATGACTCCACGTAAGAGGACTGGGGTGGGGTCCAGCTCGCACCCTCTGACACATAGAGACTCTTGAGGAAATCCAGGGCTACCCAATAATGCCCCACACTACGTAGTCGAGAGGATTCAAAAATGGTTCATGTCTGGGAAGACTGGAGATCCGGTTGAAGAAGTCGAGCACCTGATCATAACACTGCCTAATGATTGGAGTTACTCCATATGCTGCCTTTGGCACGAGGCGAACCGCAGGCCCGCTGAGGAGAGAATTGTCGGATGACTCTCAGTACGCTACTAGAAGGATTCTTGACTTATATTCGAGGGGCGAGATTCCCAGGTTATTTGAGATGCAGGATACCCCATCACAGCCGATGGAGGAGTTTGAGGAGGATCCACAGGAAGAGGAGGACCCAAAGCTCGAGCCGATGGTTGACTTGGATGATGAGGATATCATCTCCTGGACTGAGCTCCCACCCCCTACTCCTGTCATAGAGATCCTTACCAGTAATGACGAGGATTAATTTATTGTTCGAGATGTCGTGATTTTATTATTTTAGCAGTAACTATTAATTTCAACTTCTATTTTAGTATTATTCAAGAATACATGTTGACAATTAAAAGATATAACTAATGAAATATTTAATTTCTCGCATTAATTAATTCCAATATGTAATGGATTATTTTATTTTATTTTATGCATATAAATATCTTTATCTCTACCTCATTTCTCGCACTCAAGAACTTACAAGAACAACGATTCCTTGTCAGGACATGGCTCTCCGCTAAACTACCCCGAATACTGATTCTCGAAACCAAGCTCAAGGCGCACTTAATACGCCTTCAAGCGAGAATGACGCCCCTAATCAGGAGCAGTTGCTCTTAGGCTTAACCACTCTTCTCCAAGGAGCGACTATAGTGCCTCCAACCACTCAAGGACAAGTTTAGGCCAGAGTAATAAACCAGTTCAATAAGTTCAAACCTCCAACGTTCCTCGGGAGAGAAAGGCCAGCTGCCATCAAGGAGTGGCTATTGAACTTGGAAAGCATATTCAACTACATGGCTTGTACAAATGCTCAAAAGGATTCATGTGCAGTCTTCCAACTCAAGCAAGATGCCAGGACTTGGTGGAACAGATCTTGGAGGCTCCGAACCGAAGAAGAACGTAGAATGCTATCTTGGGAAGGATTCAAAGAAACGGTGATGAATAAGTATTACCCACGGGCATATAAGGCCAAAATGCAGAAAGAGTTTTTAGATTTAACTCAAGGAGGCGTGATGGTCACGGAGTACGAAAGGAAGTTTAATACATGTTCTGGTTTGCACCATTCATGGTTGAGAATGAAGACACGAAGGCGCAAAAATTTCGTGATGGACTGCAAAACAGAATTCGTCATCATCTGGCTAGTTAAGGGAAGATGATATATAAGGAAGTTGAGTGCAGAGCCGAGGATATATCAGGTAACTTGGATATGAAAAAGGCTAGGGCTCTAGCAATGGTTAACTCGAACAAAAGGAATTGGCAGGGTCCGAGTAACAATAATGGCAATAATAAGGGTAGTAAGGAAGGACCATCCGGGTCAAAGACACAGTACGACTACCCAACCTGCTCGAAGTATGGAAAAAGGCACCAGGGAGTTTGCATATAAGTACAGAACCGGTGCTACCGATGCCATGAAGAAGGACACATGGTCTCCCAGTGCCCATAGAAGAACAATAGCCCAGACAGGAGGGTCCTGAATCAAGGTTCCGGGGAAAAGGCTCGTATGTACAGTCTATCTGAGATTGACAAGGAGAAGCCCGGGATGATGTCAGGTATGTTATCCATCGCTGGAATTCCTGCTTTGGTGTTATTTGTTACTGGCGCATCCCATTCATTATCCCTAAGAAGTTGTTTAGAATTACTGGATTTAGAAGTAGAAAATCTTCAGAAATCTTTGAAGTTAGTATACCGGCAGGAGAAATAATTTTTGTTGACGATATAGCTAATAGTATAACCGTAAAGATAAATGAACATTTATATCTAGCCGATATATACATATTAAAGATGAATAACTTCGACGTAGTCTTGAGTATGGATTGGTTGGATAAGTATGATGCCGTTTTGCATTGCGCAAGGAGGAACGTGGTCTTGCATCCAGTAGTCAGAGTAAAGGACATTTTTCAAGTGGTTAAGCGCAGCAAAGCCCCTCCAGTGGTATCAGCCATGAAAGCAACGAAGATATTACGTAAGGGCAATTGTCAAGGATATCTAGTGAATATCATAGGGGAGTCGAAGTCCGAAGTGACGATCGAAGATGTCCATATCGTTAAGGACTATTCAGACGTTTTTTTTCGAAAAACTTGCCGGGTGTTCCACTGGATAGACAAATGGAGTTTACAATTGACTTATGCCTGGAGCAGCCCCTATATCAAAGGCCGTTGCGATATTTCTTGAACGCAAGTGCACTTTATTTTATACAAGTAATAAAGTGATGAGTGAGTATCGTTCCCACGAGGACTGAATTACTAACTACCGATTTTTGTGTATTCCAGTTTTATTTGAACAATCGAACTTTGAGTAGCAATTAATTACTAAAGGAAATTAATAAAAGACTAAACAGTAAGAACGATCGCTTGAAGAAAGAGAATCAAATGATGAATTAGTCTAGGATTCTGAATCCACCTCGGTTTATCTGAATTTACTCTCGATTATTTGAAGTTAATGATTTTCCCAATTTATTGAAGGCGAAGATTGCTAATATACTCTATCGCCTCTCCCGAGGTCAATAGATTTTTCTAAAGGCGAATAACGCACTCTATCCCTAGGTGAATTAATTCGTCAATAGGCAAAAAGCATAAAATCTCCAAAAGGCCACGTAGTTCCTATGAGTATATTCCTATCTCACAAGATAAAATGGTCCTCACCAATAGTTCCTCACCAACTCTCCTCTCCCGATTCGAATTGAATGATTAAAACAATACAACTACTGGCCACATAATTGAAAGGATTAAACATGATTGGGAAAACTCAACAAAAAGGGAATTAAATAGATAATCTCAAGCAAATCCGTCAAAACATAGGTTTCATCAAAATCCTAGAACAAGGGTTTTAGCCTGACATGTTAAATAATGAAAATACAGAATTAATAAATAAAAGCATGAAAATCAAACGCAGATGAAGAGCTCGGATTTCTCCGTTCTTCTGGCTTCCACCCTCCGCCTTTAATCTCTTTTGCTTCTCTCGTTTGTGATAGTCTTCTGTGATCCTCCTTTTCCCAAGCCTCCAAGATGACTAATTAGGGTCTTAAACCCTTATTTATAGCTCTCAACAGTCTCCAAATCGCGTCCGTGTGAGTAGGTCGAGAACTGGCTTCAAAACGGCCCAAATCCACGTGGAGCACACCAAAACCGCCCTGTGTGCCGCGGCTCACTTAATCTGTGCCGCGGCACACAGGCGGTTTTGGTGTGCTCCGCGATTTAATTTGGGTTATTCGCCGTTGCCTCATTTTAGCTTCCAGACTACAATCTCCTGTCAAACATACAAGAATAAGACATTAAAAGCTCATTTATGCAATTTTACTCGCCAAAATAATAATAAATAATGATAAATAAGCGTATAAAAATACGCCTAACAAATACCCCCAAACTTGAGCCTTTGCTTGTCCTCAAGCAAAAGAATTAATTTCAACAAAAGAATATCGTGAATAATCGTGCAACTCATAGTGCTCAACCTAAGCAATACTATCCTGAAATTCTCTCTGAATAATAAGAGTATCGTAATAGCGAGCTACACTCAGAAGACTGATTCCACAAAGTAACTAAGTTTAGTCCTAATCACTCGTTCATGAAGAAAATTCAGCTCAAAGATTAACAAACGTGAATCTAATCGACCGTCAATATGAAAGGTTAAAATAAACGAGCTAATTCACCCCGTTCCACAGTCTAATGGCAAAATTTTCACGAGTTTCATAAAAAAATAACCCTCGGACAGTATTCCCTTATATATATGCTCAAGAAATTGATTCGAGTTGACCACTAGGTTCGGATCTCGGGATGTTTCATCGGGATAATCCTAGGGTGGAACTTCCATTCTCATGTATTGGGAAACCGTTTGATGTAAAAGACACTCATGGGGCACATGGATGCTTCTAGTTACTAAGTTCCCCTCCACAGCGGAGAAACAACTCTAATAGCTATTCCCGCATGTCCGAATCAAGGTCGCTGTTTTACGTGAGAGTAAACAACGGGTCACGCGAGTACCCCCGGTTACTAGGCTCCCTATCATCGGCACATGTGAAATTTCTAAATCACTAGTCTAATCAGGGTCGTCGTTTTACGCGAGAGTAAACAACGAGTCACGTGAATACCCCCGGTTACTAGACTTCCCATCATAGAACAAAAATATCTCGACTTTTGGGAAAAACTGACCGACTCTAAAACTCAAAGAAAGTGCCAACACAACTTATGTAACTGGATGACTAGCTAACCGAAAAATGTAACCAAACGTATCGACGGTGATTTTAAAACACGTACATATCCTCTCTTATCCGCCAAGACCTCTACAATCACGAAAAAATTTCGGACCTAAATGAAGACTTAGCAGAAACAGAAATCACTGACTACAACCCGACTAAAACTCGACCGTTTCTTCAGAGAGAAAAACAGTGTCGTAACATCAGTATTACACAAATAGAAGCACGAAAAATTCACGAATAAGAGTAAAATCATGATAAGCAAGGCTATCGACAAAAAGATAACTAAAAATAACAAAAAGTGCAACGAAATAAGTACATCAGTAAATGTAGCAACAGAAAGTAAATCCCCCACCAAACTTAGGACGTATATTGACTTAAATGGACAAAATATAATATGCAATAAAAGTGAAAGGTCAAGTACTCCCCTACAAACAGCTCACGAACTGGTGCCGGCATCATCCAGTAAGCTTGCACGCTTCTCGACTACATCATGCGGAGCGTGAATAAATGAGCTTGCATCATCAAAGAGGAAGTTAAGTACGAGCTCTCAAGTTTAACATGATGTAAGGGTTGGGGATAATGTAATTCAACAAAATGATTCGTTGCATATAATTTGAAAATGCTTGGCTTACCAATTTTTCATTGCTGCAATTTATCAAACACTTGGTATGCACAAGTTAAAATGAAGAACAAGAATTTTAATGGTTAACTCCAAATCCCAAAGATAATAACATAGATAATAGCCATGAATAACGACAACTAACATCACCAATTCATTCATAATTACCAATTCCATCATAATCAATTACCAAATTCCCCATATTCCAACTCCATTTTAGAGAAAACATTGAAGAACAACTAGCAACATATAACTTCAATTCACTTTTCAAATCATGTATCACTTATGATTAAGAGATCGAGATTTACCTGAAGAATTTGAGAAGAAGACTAAGAGAAGGGTATCGACCGACCTCATTGTGCGAAGGAAGGAAGGAAGGAAGGGACCTTATGCTGGCCGATCAAATGCATGAAGTATACCTGGGCATTCTCATATTGCAACGGGGGCCTCGGCACAACATAAGTGAGCCGCGGCCCAGAGTACAGTCGGCATGGGACTTTTTTGTAATAACGTGGGGTGCCGCAGCTCAGTTTAGGCGTGCCGTGTCTCAACGTGTTAGTGTGCCGCGGCTCATTTGGTTCGTGCCGCGGCACAGAGTACAGTCTCCTGGGCATTTCTTGAACCTTTGGTGTGCCACAGCTCAGGTAATGTGTGCCGCGGCTCAGTGACCTGGTGTGCCGCGGCTCAGTAAGATCGTGCCGCGGCACATAGTACAGTTTGTTTGGCCATGTTCCATTAACTGGTGCGTGCCGCGGCTCACTATTATTGTGCCCCGGCCCATCACTGATTTCCTCCCCTGGGGTGATTCCTGCACAGAATTTTTAAACGAAAACATCAAGACGAGAGGGATAGACGGATCAAAGAAAAATGACGAAAAATAGAGACTCAAAAAATGCAAGAAAACAATAAAGATTCTACAACTAATACTCAGGTCGCCTCCCGAGAAGCGCTAAGTTTATAGTCTTCAGCCAGACTTATTAAAAATCAGTTCGCTTTTCGCAAACTCCATTTGATCTCCGCCCCGTTCATCGAACCGTTAATATGGTTTTTAAAATTTTGACCATCGGTCATTAACGATTCAATTTTCAGTTCAGACACCCAATGTTGGTTGCGGAAAGGTTTTGACGAGAACAACTTCCCGAAACACCCGTTTTTCTCATGACTAGACGTCCGTTTGACTTCCGGCTTATTTTCCTCTTTCATGAACGAACTTATGACAGCAGCAGACTTTTCCGATTGTGGCTGGTCAGATGGCGATGATTGCATGTTCACATGCTTGCGAAATGCGACTCATTCTACATCTTTCTTAAAAGTTGGACCATCTGTAACGGAATCTGAATTTTTCGACCGACGATTTTTTCGGTGTCTTTCTTTCGCAACGGCCTCCACACTTTCACTTTGAGAGCTCTTGTCAACACCTCCCGGACATGAAAAGGATTTGAATACTTGGAACGTAACATGCTCGTCTTGAACCCGCAGAGTTAATTCCCCTTTTTCCACATCTATTAGAGTTCTGCCGGTTGCTAAAAATGGTCGTCCCAAGATAATCGGGATATCTTGATCTTCCTCCATGTCGAGAACAATAAAATCCACTGGAAAGATAAATTTATCCACTTTTATTAACACGTCCTCAATCACTCCCCTCGGATACTTAATAGATCGATCCGCTAATTGCAAGGAGACCGTCGTCGGCTTTGCTTCTCCAATTCCCAGCTTCTTGAAAATAGACAGAGGCATGAGGTTAATACTAGCACCGAGATCGCACAACACCTTATTAAAGGAGACATTCCCCATGGTGCACGGTATGTTGAAACTTCCCGGATCTTTCAATTTTGGTGGAAGCTTCTTCTGAAGAATAGCGCGGCACTCCTTCGTTAAGGCGACTGTCTCAAACTCCTCGAGTTTTCTTTTCTTTGACAAGATCTCTTTCATGAATTTAACGTAGCTTGGCATTTGTTCTAACGCGTCGGCAAATGGAATGTTAATATGAAGCTTCTTGAACAAGTCGAGGAACTTAGGGAATTGCTTGTCCGCCTTTTTATGCTGTAATTTCTGCGGAAACGGGACGGGTGGTACATATGCCTTCGGGTTATCCGAAAACGTTATCGAGGGTCTCCAATCTTGTGATTCCTCCGTCGCTAAATTTTTCTTCTCCTCAATTTCACTTCTCTTTTCACTTCTCTCGGGCTGGTCACATACCTTCTTCCCGCTTCTCAAACTGATCGCATTTAGACTTTCTCTAGGATTTGTCTCGGTCGTACTTGGCAATGCTCCCTCCGGTCGGGCTGTCAACACATTAGCAATCTGGCCCAGTTGGACTTCCAAGTTGCGAATGGAGGCGGAATGATTTTGCAATGTTGCTTCAGTACGGGTCACGAATTGACTCGTATTCGCTGCCAATTTCGCAATTGCTTCCTCGAGAGAAACTTTTGGAGCGGGAGGAGGCTGCTGTTGGTTTTGAGTGAACGGAGGCTGGTTCGAGTTCTGTCCGTTTCTCCATGAGAAGTTGGGATGATTACGCCATCCCGGATTATACGTGTTGGAGTACGGATTATTTTGCCGGTTTCCGTTTCCTACAAACTGAGCTTGTTCAATTTGGGGATGCTCGAACGGGTTTCTGACTTGGCACTCCGCGCTAGGGTGAGATCCGTTACACCAATTGCAAGACTCAATAGTAACGGGGGAAGGAGCATGTGAAAATGCCTGAAGTTGCTGAGTCAAGGCGGCGACTTGAGCTGACAATGTGGATATCGGGTCATTACTCGAAATTTCCATAACTCGCTTCGGCGTTATTCGTTCGGATGGCCATTGATAAGCATTAGCGGCCATAGCTTCCAACAATGAGTGTGCTTCATCCATCTTCTTTCCCATCAAAGCTCCACCGGCGGCTGCATCCACGAGAGTGCGTGTGGAAGCACTCAAACCACAGTAGAACGTCTGAATCTGAAGCGAGTCCGGAAGGCCGTGATGTGGGCATCTCCGTAACAAATCTTTGTATCGCTCCCACACCTCGTGAAGCGACTCCATATCATACTGACCAAAGGTAGTGGTCTCGTTTCTCAGTCTCGCCGTCTTAGAAGGTGGGAAGAATTTAGAAAGGAAGGCTTGCGCTAACTCTGCCCGTGTCGTGATCGAATCCCGGCGGTAAGGAATTCAGCCAAAATTTCGCTTTATCCCTCAAAGAGAAAGGGAAAAGCCGTAATCGGATAGCATCGTCGGTGACACCATTGTTCTTGAACGTGTCACAAATCTCGAGAAAAGAAGCAATATGTGCATTGGGGTCATCGTTCGCCAATCCACAAAACTGGCTAGCCTGCACAATCTGAATGATCGCAGGATTGATTTCGAAATTGTTGGCTTGGATTGTTGGACGCCGGATCCCCGAAAAGTTCGCGTTGATCTGCGGCATAGCATAATCTCGAAGAACCAGTGCCAGTTGAACTTGCTGCACATGGTTATCTCCTCCTTGAATTTCGATATTTTCAGCCATAGTGACTGTTGTCGGTAGCTCTCGTTTCTCCTTCTTCTTTCTCCTAAGAGTGCGCTCTAGTTCGGTATTCAAAGGTAGTAGGCCTTTGTTACCGAGTTTTCTCATGCACTACCTGAAAAATTCCTGAAAGGAAAACAAATAAATAAATAAAATTAAATACACGAAAATAAGTAAATAAAAACGTTCAAACTAATACTAGAAATACTGAAATCGATATTAGGAAAAATTTCAGTCCCCGGCAACGGCGCCAAAAACTTGTTGCGATATTTCTTGAAAGCAAGTGCACGTTATCGTATACAAGTAATAAAGTGATGAGTGAGTATCGTTCCCACGAGGACTGAATTACTAACTATCGATTTTTGTGTATTCCAGTTTTATTTGAACAATCGAACTTTGGGTAGCAATTAATTACTAAAGAAAATTAATAAAAGACTAAACAGTAAGAACGATCGCTTGAAGAAAGAGAATCAAATGATGAATAAGTCTAGGATTCTGAATCCACCTCGGTTTATCCGAATTTACTCTTGATTATCTGAAGTTAATGATTTTCCCAATTTATTGAAGGTGAAGATTGCTAATATACTCTACCGCCTCTCCCGAGGTCAATAGATTTTTCTAAAGGCGAATAACGCACTCTATACCTAGGTGAATTAATTCGTCAATAGGCAAAAAGCATAAAATCTCCAAAAGGCCACGTAGTTCCTATGAGTATATTCCTATCTCCCAAGATAAAACGGTCCTCACCAATAGTTCCTCACCAACTCTCCTCTCCCGATTCGAATTGAATGATTAAAACAATACAACTATTGGCCAGATAATTGAAAGCATTAAACACGATTGGGAAAACTCAACAAAAAGGGAATTAAATAGATAATCTCAAGCAAATCCGTCAAAACATAGGTTTCATCAAAATCCTAGAACAAGGGTTTTAGCCTGACATGTTAAATAATGAAAATACAGATATAATAAATAAAAGCATGAAAATCAAACGCAGATGAAGAGCTCGGATTCCTCCGTTCTTCTGGCTTCCGCCCTCTGCCTTTGATCTCTTCTGCTTCTCTCGTCTGCGATAGTCTTCTGTGATCCTCCTTTTCCCAAGCCTCCAAGATGATTAATTAGGGTCTTAAACCCTTATTTATAGCTCTCAACAGTCTCTAAATCGCGTCCGTGTGAGTAGGTCGAGAACTGGCTTCAAAACGGCCCAAATCCGCGCGGAGTGTGCCGCGGCTCACTTAATCTGTGCCGCGGCACACAGGGTGGTTTTGGTGTGCTCCCTGCGGATTTGGGCCGTTTTCGCCCGTTTTGCCTCGTTTTAGCTTCCAGACTACAATCTCCTGTCAAACATAAAAGAATAAGACATTAAAAGCTCATTTATGCAATTTTACTCGCCAAGATAATACTAAATAATGATAAATAAGCGTATAAAAATATGCCTAACAAAGGCCCCGTACAAGATGGTGTCAAAAGAACTACAAGAACTGAAGGTGTAGATTCAGGAGTTACTCGATATGGGATATATTCGACCAAGCGTCTCACCTTGGAAAGCACCAGTGTTATTCGTGAAGAAGAAGAATGGAAGCATGATAATGTGTATTGGTTATCGTGAGTTGAATCGACCGATTTATTTGACCAGTTTGGAGGCTCTGGCTGTTCTCAAAGATATATTTGAGGTCAGAATACCATCAACTAAAGATCAAGGACGAGGACATTCCGAAGACTGCATTCCGAACAAGATATGGCTACTATGAGTTCGTAGTAATGCCATTTGGCTTAAGTAATGCCCCATCAGTCTTTATGGATTTGATGAATAGAGTTTTTCAACCCTATTTGGATCAGTTTGTCATCGTGTTTATAGATGGCGTACTAATTTATTCGAAGGTTGAAGTAGAACATGAGAAACATCTACGGACAGTTTTGGAGATACTTCGAAAAGAGAAGCTGTATGCGAAGTTTAGCAAGTGCGAATTTTGGCTTAAGAGAGTGGCATTCCTTGGATATGTTGTTACTGCTCAAGGAATTAAAGTCTATCCGTCTAAGATAGAGGCTATCAATGATTGGAAAACACCAACTAATGTGAATGAAGTTCGCAGTTTCTTGGGATTAGCAAAATATTATAGTAGGTTTATTGAAGAATTTTCTAAGATAGCCATACTGATGACTCGACTAACGAGGAAAGGAGAACAGTTCCTATGGAATGAGAAATGTGAAGAAAGATTTCAAGAACTTAAGCGGAGATTAACCTCAACTTCAGTTTTGATGATTCCAGATCCGTCGAGAGAATTCGTGATCTATATTGATGCATCGAAGCAAGGATTATGATGTGTTCTAATGCAACAAGGTAAAGTCATCGCCTATGCATCGAGGCAATTAAGGCCGCATGAGTTAAACTATCCTACGCATGACTTAGAACTAGCTGTGGTAGTTCACGCCTTGAAGATATGGCGACATTACCTTTACAGAGGTAAATGTGAATATGAGACAAAGAATATGGTTGGAGTTAGTGAAGGACTACGATTGTACAATTCACAATCATCCAGGGAAAGCGAACGTGGTTTCAGATGTTTTAATCTGTAAAGTTAGAGGAGAATTCAATTGTATATTGACTAAGGAGGAGAAACTAGTCAGAGAATTTTCAAAGATGAACCTAGAGATGGCTACACCGCTAAAACCAGTGGAAGCAATCTTAATTACGTTGTCAGTCCAACCGATCTTGAGGGAGATGATCAAGGAAGGTCAGGGTCAAGATAACTTCTTGGTCAAAATGAAAGAGCGTGTTGTAGCTAGAGAGGATAAAGGATTTAGTATATCAGAAGATGGTACAATATACTACAAGGAAAGAACTTGTGTGCCTGATAATACAAAGTTGAAGAAGGTGATTTTGGAAGAGGCACATAACACTTCGTACACTGCTCATCCTGGTAGTACAAAGATGTATCAAGATTTGAAAAGCAAATTTTGGTGGGAAGGTTTGAAAAGAGACGTGGCTGAATTCGTCAGGAGATGTATTATCTGTCAGCAGGTGAAAGCCGAACATCAACGCCCATTTGGTTTGTTAAAATCACTCCACGTTCCAGAGTGGAAATGGGAACACATCACTATGGACTTTTTGGGAAGCTTATCTCGATCGGAAAGAGGAAATCAAGTGATTTGGATTGTGGTTGATCGCCTCATGAACTCAGCCCATTTCATTCGAGTGAAGATGAACTTCAAAATGTATCAGTATGCGCAATTGTATATTAAAGAGATTGTAAGGCTACACGGAGTACCAATGTCTATAGTCTCAGACAGAGATACTCGTTTCACGTCACATTTCTGGGAAAGCTTGTTGGAAGCATTGGGAACTAAATAAAATTTTAGTACAACCTATCACCCACAAACAGACGGCCAATCAGAAAGGACGATACAGATACTTGAAGATATGTTGAGAGCATGTGTGCTAAACATGGATAATTGTTGGGAACAGATACTACCCTTGGTAGAATTCGCATACAATAACAGTTTTCGAGCAACGATCGGAATGGCCCCGTACGAGGCACTTTATGGGAGAAAGTGCAGGTCGCCGGTTTACTGGGATGAAGTAGGTGAAAGAAAAATTTTGGGTCCCGAGATGATTGTGGAGACCGTGAGCGTAGTATAGAAGATCCATGAAAGGATTAAGACAGCTCGAGATCGCCAAAAGTCCTATGCTGACAAGCGAAGGAAGGATCTTGAGTTTAATGTTGGAGAAAAGGTCTTCTTAAAAGTAGCCCCTACTAAAGGAGTTATTCGATTTGAATCAAGGAACAAGTTGAGACCAAGATACGTCAGACCATTTGAGATCCTCGACCGAATTAGAGATTTGGCATATCATTTGGCGTTACCACCAGAATTTTCAGTAGTACACAATGTTTTTCACGCCTCGCGGTTGAGAAAGTACGTTCACGATCCTAGTTACGTAATCAACTATTCTACGGTGGAAGTGAACAAGGATCTCACCTATGTCGAACAACTAGTTGCGATAATCAATAGAAAGATTATTCCATTAAGGAAAAAAGAGAGAGTGCTCGTCAAGTTTCAATGGTGAAATCACACCAATGATGAAGCCACTTGGGAGCGTGAAGAGGATCTTCGAGCTCGCTACCCCGATTTCCTTATTCACGGTATGTATACTATTTTTGAGGATGAATTTTTTTTCCAACAGGGGTAGGATGCAATACCCGCTAAATTTATAAAATTATTTCTAAATTATTTATTTAATTTTTAAGATACATGTTGAATAATAATTTAAATTTAATTACGAGTTGGGCCTATAATTATTTATTATGCCCAACCATTATAAGTCCGAACCCAATTCATGTATTTTAGTCCCAACTCCTATAATTAATTACCGAGCCCAATTATCATTATAATATTCAGCCCAAAATTTCTACTACACACACGATCAGAACATGAGAGGGGAGGTTTTCTGCCCATTCACACAACCACCTTAGTGGAAGTAGTGGGCATTATGGGAGGAGGTGGTTACATAATCATCATATAAAAGATTATACGATCAAAAGAGAAAAGACTGAACACACTTCCGGTTGGACAGCAGGAGAATCTCACACATACACACAAAACAAACTCTCAATTCAGCAAATTCTATATGCTTTACCTTTTTATACAAAATCACCAGAATTCACACATCATCTTCCCAGCATCTCAGAATCATCTGGCGAACACAAGTCAATAGGTAAATGACATCTCTTAATTCCTTCAATTTTTCTTCTAGGAAACACACAACCAAAATACATGACAAACTCAACCCCTCAACCCAAATCCATAGCCGAGACATCATAAATTGGGTCAGGTCTGAGTTCCTCCGGTCGGATTCTAGTTGCCGGAATTAGAAATCCAGAATACCGGCCGGAACCACCATTAACCTGCTCGGGTCTATCAGAAGGGGGGGACCAACCTTTTATTTTCGCCTGAAACCATTTCACAGTCCCTAGCCATGGCCAACTTATTCCATCGCTCTCAGTTCAAACTCACGTCCAACGAGGAAAACCATCACCGCCGTTAAGCTCCGCTACCACATCCAGTTATTCAGGCCACATCAATGTCTCATCTCCCATTCTCTCTGCTTGAATTCGAGCGTAGTCGGGCAGAGTGTCTCCCGGTGTTGGAGGCGCATGAATCAATGAAAAAGAATAAGGATAAGATTGGGGCGGGTGGTGCAGAGAGAGGGAGAGAGAGAGAGAGAGAGAGAGAGAGAGTCGCGAGGGCCATAAGGAGACGGTGATTTTTTTTTTCTCTTTCTTTCCTTGGCTTATAATCGGACTGGGGGTAGGGAATTAGGTTGGTCCGATTATATATCAGTCTTTTTTGGGGGGGATAATGCTTTCTTGAAAGCCCAAACCCTTTAAAACAATGCCCATTTAGTCCCTGAGCCCAACTTTAATTTTCAGTCTTGGGTCCATTAATCCAGCCCTATTTATTCATGGCCCGATCTAATTACTCCATTTCAGCCCAAATAATTTAATTTTCAATCCCAATTATTTTTCACATATATTAATATCACGCCTCTTTAATTGTAGGCAAAAAGAATCAAGGTCATGCTTAAGACGATTGATATGCATTTAAGTATTTGCATTCAAATCATCTCAATTTTAGGTGGAAATTATTACTTGTAGATTTTTAATTGCTTTATTTGGACTGCATAGATGATATGTTATATTTATGATTAACATGCAGTCACATGTTTTTCGTACCAAGTACCAGTATATGATTAACATGCAGTCACATGTTTATCATACCAAGTATCAGTATATGTTACATGCAGTTACATGTTTACATGCTCAAGTTATAACAAATATTCATGCTATGTCTCCATTGTGTATTGTGATTATTATTGACCTGTGATGTTCCCACGAGCAATATAAAGCTCATCCCATTTTCTATGTAAAATCTTCAGGTTAATTCAGAACGACGAGAACGAGTTGCAGGGCAGGCCGACATATGATATAATTAATGTTATTTATTTCTTTTTCCGCTCAAGTTACTCTAAAACAATTAACTTTATTTTTAAGAAATTATTTTCCGTTGTTGGATTTTACGGTCGTATTAGAGATTTGAAATCACTTTAAATTCCGCAAATGATTTCATTTAGAAAATGTTAGTTTCATAACGACTTGAAATTTATACAAGTTTTCCTTATTTTAAAGATATATTCATAAAACACTATTAGGAAAATCGGGTCGTTATAGATATCAATCAGATCGAGGTGGAAGTCACTACACAATAGTGAAAACCATCCTAAAGTACTTGAGAAGAACTAAGGATGCGTTCATAATTTATGAAGGTGTGCGAAACGAGCTGACTGTAAATGGTTACACCAATGCAATTTTCGAAACTGATGGAGACGATATAAGATCAAAGATGGTTTTGTGTTTTTGTTTAAAATGGAGGTGCTGTGAGTTGTAAATCTTCCACATATGGCACACTCATAGATTCTATAACTCAAGATGAATACCTGGCAGCATCAGATGCAAGCGAGGGGAATATGTGGATCTCTTAGGTCCTATAAGTCTTTACTGCGACAATAGTGGTGCTATTGCGCGAGCTAAAGAGTCAAGGTCCGATTAGAGATCCAAACACATACTCAGTATCTGCAAAGTAGTAATGAAAGAGAATGCTGCTGATGTAATATCCGTAGCTTTTCTATTTTTGGTAGTTTCCATTTTGATGTATTTTCCATTGTTAGCGACTCGCTTGTAACCGTTACAACATTTAGAGAATAGTTAATTCCGCATATTTTGGCATCTGAGCATGTTTTGAGGTTATTGTACTCGATTTTGTGTTTAGTCATGGTATTTTCCACTTGTTGACTCGTTTTGTGCGATTATGGGGCGAAACTGTCGTTTCAGGTTTTGTGTGAGTTTGTTTAACGTTGTAGACATGTAGTGAGTTTCAGCTCGGTTGTTTGTTTTCGTATCGTGATTTTCGGTCGTTTCGGGTCGTTTTGTAATTTCCTAAAAGTTTAGGGAATTTACTTTCCTGGTCGTATTCCGAACCTTCGGGTAACCGGGATCGTGTTTCCTTTTAGCACTTATGTTCATCACTTTGAACTCTTTGTATTCGTGTATGCACTATTCATCGATCATTGTGTTTGGTCTCCGTAAAACTTCTGCAGAGCTGATGGAGAACTGTGAATCTGACCTGGAGAACTCTTACGTACGTTAACTAGTCCAACTAACATACGCTATGTGATCTCACTAACATACGTTAGTCCTCTTTCATAACGTACGCTAAGGTCTCCAGGGAACCGGGTAGAAAGCTCAGCCATTCCCTTACGTACGTAATAAAGGACGCATTACGTACATTAATGATCTAACGTATGCTAGTTTCCTTGTCTTACGTACGTTACCGTACGCGGGTTTAAATACCCAGGGCTGACCGAAATTTGTCCATTTTTCTCCTTCTTTCTCTTCTCCACGACGTGGGTGATTCTTAGGCGGTTTTTGGGCGATTGTGACTCTTCAATCCTCTAAAGATCATATTCCTTGGAGTTTGAGTAAAGATTAGCGACACAAATTCGTCTCTTTCGCCTTTGAATCGAGGTAATCTTCTAGAACCCTAGATTTTTCAGAAATTGGGGTTTTCAACATAAATTCTCCGATTTAATCGTAATTATGATGGAATTATGTTGAATATAGATTATTTATTTCCGATTCATGTTTTCCTACGAGATTATTGTTGTATTCTTGGAATTATTGAGAATCGAAAGGGTTTTAATTGCGATCCGCCCTTGTTGAATATGATGTTGGATTAATTATGTCGTAGGCAGGGTTTTTGGGCGTATATCCATTAAATTTCCAATCGTACTATTGTTGATAGTCGTTTTACGAATCGCCTAGGTTCGAGATTTCCGAATTCTTCCAACAGTGGTCGTTTACCATCTCTTTTCAGTCTGTCATGTCTCAAAGGCAAGTAACTCTTACGAACTTACTATCTTAAATGCGCAAAGTTATATGTTTGAGTGTTAGAGTGTTTATGTTCACTCCGGGAGGGTCCGAAGGGGCCTCGGAGGAATCCACACATGGTTGTGTTCACGAACTTTTGGGTTAACCACTCCAGGAGGGTCTATCGGGGCCTCGGAGGGATTCGTGCCTGGTCGGGTCCATGGTTAATCGGGAGGAACTGTGTTTTGTGATACATTGTGGATTTTGCATTTCCGAAAATCATTATCTGGCTTGTTTTCAAAAATCATTGATGTATGTGCTTTGATATTGTAAGATGTAAGAATTCGTTTGCGTTACTTGTACTAGCTCTTCCACGGCTAACCCCATTTGGGGGAAATACTTTTCATGTATTTCAGGTGCGAAGAATGTGATGGGAAGAGTGCCGGGGCAGTACGAGGTTGAAGGCCAGGTGTGATACTGTGACGTGGTCGTCATGTTTATTTGTTTTGAGTTTGGTTATTGGGATCTTATTTTCAAATTGTCACAAATTGTTAGATGGTACTCGAGTACTATAGGAGAGTTGTTTTTCCTGTTGTCAATTACATTAAATTGTTGTCTTAATGTGGTTAAATGTTGTCATGAGAATTCCATCGGTTGAACCATTAAATGATTGATGGTTTTGATGTGTTCTGTCATGGATGTAATACAATTTTAGTTATGAGTTCCGGACAGGATTCACGGCGCTGTGACATACCTTGAATAACTTGGGGGGGTGTTACAGAATATGGTATCAGAGCCTAGGTTTATGGATACCTAGGTTGTTGGCCTTTTGGGTCTAGTCACATTGTTGTAAACACAGTATCATCGCGCTGCCATCATCTTAGTATGACCGACACTCGTAAGATATCTTAGCTTTTATTGTATTTACTATCTTGTCTTCCGATTTCATAATATGGGGAACTGGTCACCATGAAGGTTATCTTTCTGAACTGTACTTATGTTTTCCACTTTTTCTATTCCTTATAATGTTAGCCGATAGAGGGTGCGGAAGCAGTCAAGGACGTGGCGCAGCCGGTGGGGCGGCCA
This sequence comes from Orobanche coerulescens, assembly GCA_033398695.1. Classification (NCBI taxonomy): domain Eukaryota; kingdom Viridiplantae; phylum Streptophyta; class Magnoliopsida; order Lamiales; family Orobanchaceae; genus Orobanche; species Orobanche coerulescens. The sequence continues at coordinate 123,154,013 of CM065802.1, read as the reverse complement.
TGTCTCTCGGTTCGAATGATGGATCGACTATTCCTAGTTTGTCGAATTCAGTTCACCATAGCACCGATGGTCAGCAGGACCAGACGACCAGTCTGGGAGATTCCACCGGGAATAATGCGGGTGTTGGTGTGGCCACTATACTACAGCAAGTGGCTAACCAAATGGCACTCTTGACCCAAGCAGTTCAGCTCAATAATCCACCTCGTGTGGAGAATGCTGGGGCAGAGAGATGGCTACATGATGTGATCCGTATGCGCCCTCCCCTGTTCATTGGTGCTACGGATCAAATAGGCTGGGAAGATTGGATCATTGAGATGAACAAATTTTTGTGGCGGTAAATTATCCGGAGGCGCGGTCGGTTGCGATTGCGCAGTACTTTCTGACGAGGGACGCTGCTACCTGGTGGTAGGCGGTTTCGCCTCAGGACCGTGAGGTTTCATGGGACGGGTTTAAAGAACTAATGGAGGCCGAATATTACCCGTGGCCTGTTCATGAGGACAGAATCCGAGCCTTTTATGAGGCTAAACCCCAGGACATCCCAGTATCTCAAGCGATCATCGAGTATAACCAACAACTTAATCATGTCAAGGGCCAAGTGAGAGAAGAGAGAGATAAGATCCGACATTTTGATATGCGAATGAAACCCAGAATTCGACATTACATGGCTGGGTTCGCTTTACTACACTGAAGGAGTATCAGTGCAAAGATTTGGCCTATGATATGTCCTTCGCGGCTACGGAAATGGCTAGTGAGGGAAAGAAGCAGAAGACCTCAGGGAATTTTTCGGGTAGTAAGAACAACAACCAGCAGAAATCTCATTCGGCGAACTACCCATCTGGGAAGTCCAACCGTGCATCTGGAGGCAACCGAAATTTCAGAACTGGTCCTATTGTATCCAGACGGAGTGTGACATGTTTTAACTATGGCCAACAGGGCCATATCAGTCGTGATTGTGACCTGCCTCACCTGAAGTGCTATAGTTGCGGCCAGACGGGCCACAGAGCTGTGTATTATACCGAGGGAGAGACGACTCTTGGAGTTCTGGCATCTGTTCCAACGCCTGGAGAACCAAGTGTTAATCAAAAGTCGTCAGCCGGTTAGCCGTCTCAGGGTTTCGGTCGGGGACAAGGATGGGGTCAGTCCGTTAGAGGGGGAGCCTCTAGTGCTGGTTCAGTTCAGTCACGTGTTTATGAGATGAGGAGAGCGGACGATCCAGAGGCTACAGTGGCTACAGGTACCGTTCATGTCCTCTCTCATCCAGTTAGAGTGCTTTTCGATTCTGGTGCTTCTCATTCATTCATCTCTTTGGATTGTGTGCGTCGATTGAATATTGTGTGTTTGTCTGCATGCGAACCGTTTGTGGTTAAATTGCCTAGTGGGGATAGAATTGTGGGGGATAGAGAGGTTAGAGATTGTCCAGTGATGATCGCAGAAAGAGTGTGGCTTTCGAACTTAATAGTTGTTGATATCGTCGATGAGGATTTGATCCTCGGGGATAACTGTCTTGATAGACACGGTGCGGTAATGAATTATTGCACGAGAAGTATATCGATGTTGGCCGAGGATGGTACCGAGCACTCATTTGTGGGACACCGGAGGAAGGGTCAGAAACTATTAATCAGTGCTATGAAGGCGGCGAAACTCATTAGGGATGGTTGTATGGGATATTGGTGTTATGCTACGAGAGTGGAGAATGAGAAGGTTGAATTTTCTTCAATTCCAGTGGTAAACGAGTTTCCAGATGTTTTTCCGGATGACCTGCCAGGACTACCACCGGAGCGGGAGATTGAGTTCACGGTTGATTTAGAACCGAGTGCAGCCCCGATCTCTAAGGTACCGTACCGTATGGCATCTTCAAAAATACAGGAACTCGAGAGTCAGTTAGGGGAGTTGCGAGAAAAGGGATATATTAGACCTAGCGCCTCGCCTTGGGGTGCGCCGGTCTTATTTATGAGGAAAAAAGATGGTTCACTGCGTTTATGTATCGATTATTGGGAACTGAACAAGGTGACCATTAAAAATAAATATCCTTTGCCTCATATCGACGATTTTTTCGATCAGTTATAGGGAGCTACGGTGTTTTCGAAAATCGATTTGAGATCCAGCCACTACCATCTTCGAGTGAGGGTGTTCGATATCCCTAAGACCACTTTTCGTATGAGATACGGGCATTACGAGTTTGTGGTTATGCCGTTCGGGCTAACCAATGTGCTAGCAGTATTTATGCAGCTGATGAATAAGACATTTATCGAGCATCTTTATAAGTGTGTAGTTGTTTCTATAGACGATATCCTAGTCTACTCTCGTGATGACGAGGAACACGCTCAGCATGTGCGACTATTGTTGGAGATTTTGAGAGCTCAGCATCTCTATGCGAACTTCTAGAAGTGTGAGTTTTGACATAAGGAGGTTATGTTTCTAGGACATGTTGTTTCAGCTGAAGGGGCCCATGTAGATCTCCAGAAAATCGAGGCAGTGTTAGGTTGGGCACCGCCTAAGAACGTGAAGGAGGTTTGTAGCTTTTGGGGACTTGATGGGTATTATAGAAGGTTCGTCGAGGGGTTCTCTAAACTTGCTCGACCGCTTACTCAGTTACTCCAGAAGTCGGAGAAGTTCGAATGGAATGACGAGAGGAAACAGAGTTTCGAGGAACTAGAAAGGCATTTGACTACGGCACTGGTGTCAGCTTTGCCTCAAGGGAATGGTGGGTTTTCGGTTTATAGTGATGCTTCAGGCTAGGGACTCGGGTGTGTTCTCATGCAGCACGATAGGACTATAGCTTTTGTGTCGTGGTTGTTGAAACCGTACGAAAAGAATTACCCTACTCACGACCTGGAGTCAGCTGCAGTGGTGTTTGCACTGAAGATCTGGCGCCACTATCTATACAGTTCTCCGTGCTGGATTTATACCGATCATTAGATCTTGAAGTACATCTTCAGCTAGAAATAACTGAACATGAGACAGCATCATTGTTTAGAACTAATAAAGGACTACGATTTGGAAATCCTTTATAATTCGGGAAAAGCCAATGTTGTGGCAGACGCGTTGAGTCGGACACCGGTATCACTCCAGATGATTGAGGTTCTCACACCACAAGCGAGGATTCGACAGGAGCTTATTAAACAGGGAATCGAAGTATGGATTCATCAAGTGCAGGGTCAGTTACGTGCCCTCGAGATTACTTCGTCTTTGGTTGATGATATCAAAGGGGGGCAGAGTAATGACCCGATGATCAGTCAGCTGAAGGCGGATACAGAAAAAGGGAAAGCCCCCGGCTTTATGGTTCATGAGGACAGCAGTTTGAGGTTTCAATGGAGGCTCTGCGTTCCGAATGATTTAGACTTGACACAGAAAATACTTTGAGAAGCTTATTCTACTCCTTACTCTATCCACCCCGGAACGAGTAAGATGTATAAAGAGCTTAAAAAGAATTTCCAGTGGAGTAATATGAAAAAGGATGTTACTGAGTTTGTAGCACGGTGTTTGATGTGCCAGCAAGTCAAGATTGAGCATCAGAGGCCAGTCGGTCTATTGAAGCCACTTTGTATTCCCAAGTGGAAGTGGGAAGATATTTCCATGGATTATATCACCGGGATGCCGAGGACGAAGACCGGAATGAATATGATTTGGGTGATTATCGATCGATTGACTAAATCGGCGCATTTTCTTGGTATTAAGGATACTTGGGGACCAGAGAGGTTGGATCGGGTATTCATAGTGGAGATATTACGGCTACATGGTACGCCTAAGACTATCGTATCTGATCGGGATAGTCATTTCGTCTCGAATTTTTGGCAGTCGGTCCATCAGGCTTTGGGTACAGAATTGAGATTGAGTACATCTTTCCATCCATAGTCAGACAGTCAAACGATTCAGACGTTGGAGGATATGATGCGGGCTTGTGCCTTAGACTGGAGTAGTGAGTGTGAGTTGCATCTTCCGTTGATCAAGTTTACTTACAATAATAGTTGGCACACATCGATCAAAATAGAAACCTACGAAGAATTATATGGTAGACGATGTAGGTCTCCACTTTGATGGGATGAGGCCTCGGAGCAAGTGGGAACGGAGCCATACATGTTGATGGAAACCAGAGAGAAGATCTCTATCATTCGAGTTAGACTATTGACTGCTCAGAGTCGACAAAAATCTTATGCTGATGTTCGTCTTCGACCTTTGGATTTTGAAATAGGGGATCATGTTTTACTCAAAGTATCGCCGACGAGAGGGGTTTACCGTTTCGGGAAGAAGGCGAAGCTCATCCCGAGATATATTGGGCCGTTTGAGATTCTAGACCGATTCGGTGAGTTGGCTTATCGGTTGGCGTTACCTCCAGCCCTTAGTCACATTCACAGGGTGTTTCACGTTTCTTAGTTGAGAAAGTACGTTCCAAACCCGAGTCGCATCATCGATTATGGGGATATTGAAGTAGCGTAAGATGTCATGTTTGAAGAAAGTCCGGTGAAGTTCCTCGAGCATCATGAAAAGAAACTTCTAAATAAAACCATTCCGTTGGTTAATGTTCATTGGTCGAGGCATGGAGTTGAGGAGGCGACTTGGAAACCCGAAGATAGCATGCGCGCTAAATATCCAGAACTTTTTACTTCTTAAGTTTCGGGACAAAACTTATTTCTAGAGGGGGAGAATGTAATATCCATACCTTTTCTATTTTTGGTAGTTTCCATTTTGATGTATTTTCCGTTGTTAGCGACTCGCTTATAGCCGTTTCAACATTTTTAGAATATTTAATTCTGCGTATTTTGTCATCCGAGCATGTTTTGAGGTTATTGTACTCGATTTTGTGTTTAGTCATTGTATTTTCCGCTTGTTGACTCGTTTTGTGCGATTGTGGTGCGAAACTGTCGTTTCGAGTTTTGTGTGAGTTTGTTTAACGTTGTTAGACATGTTGTGAGTTTCGGCTCGGTTGTTCGTTCCTGTATCGTGATTTTTGGTCATTTCGGGTCGTTTGTAATTTTCTAAAAGTGTAGGGAATTTACTTTTGTGGTCGTATTCCGAACCTTCGGGTAACCGGGATCGTGTTTCCTTTTAGCACTTATGTTCGTCACTTTGAACTCTTTACATTGGTGTATGCACTATTCACCGATCGTTGCATTTGGTCTCCGTAAAACTTCTGCACAGCTTATGGAGAACTGTGAATCTGACCTGGTGAACTCTTACGTACGTTAACTAGTCCAACTAACGTACGATATGTGATCTCACTAACGTTCATCGTTAAGGTCTCCATGGAACCGGGCAGAAAGCTCTGCCATTCCCTTACGTATGTAATAAAGGACACATTACGTACGTTAATTATCTAACGTACGCTAGTTTCCTTGGCTTACTTACGTTACCGTACGCGGATTTAAAAACCCAGGGCTGATCGAAATTCGTCCATTTTTCTCCTTCTTTCTCTTCTCTGCGACGTGGATGATTCTTAGGCGGTTTTTGGGCGATTGTGACTCTTTAATCCTCTAGAGATCATATTCCTTGGAGTTTGAGTAAAGATTAGCGACACCAATCCGTCACTTTCGCCTTTGAATCGAGGTAATCTTCTAGAACCCTATATTTTTTGGGAATTGGGGATTTTCTACGTAAATTCTCCGATTTAGTCGTAATTATGATGGAATTGTGTTGAATATAGATTACATACTTCCAATTCATGTTTTCCTATGAGATTATTGTTGAATTCTTGGAATTGTTGAGAATCGAGAGGGTTTTGGTTGCGATCTGCCCTCGTTGAATATGATGTTAGATTAATTGTGTCGTAAGCTGGGTTTTCGGGTGTATTTCCATTAAATTTCCAATCGTACTATTGTTGATAGTCGTTTTACGGATCGTCTAGGTTTGAGATTTCCGAATTCTTCCAACGGTGGTCGTTTACCGTCTCTTTTCAGTTTGTGATGTCTCAAAGGCAAGTAACTCTTACGAACTTACTATCTTAAATGCGCAAAGTTATATGTTTGAGTGTTCGATTGTTTATGTTCACTCCGGGAGGGTCCGATGGGGCCTCGGAGGAATCTATGCATGGTTGGGTTCACGGACTTTTGGGTTAACCACTCCGGGAGGGTATATCGTGGCCTCGGAGGGATTTGTGCCTGATCGGGTCCATGGTTAATCGGGAAGAACTATGTTTTGTGATACATTGTGGATTTTGCATTTCCTGAAATCATTATATGGGTTGTTTTCGAAAATCATTGATGCATGTGCTTTGATATTGTAAGATATAAGAATTCGTTTGCGTTACTAGCTCTTCCACGACAACCCCGTTTGGGGGAAATACTTTTCATGTATTTCAGGTGCGAAAAATGCGATCGGGAGAGTGCCAGGGTAGTACGAGGATGGAGGTCGGGCGTGATACTATGAAGTGGAGTCATGTTTATTTGTTTTGAGTTTGGTTATTAGAATCTTATTTCAAATTGTCACAAATTGTTAGATGGTACTGGAGTACTATAGGAGAGTTGTTTTCCTGTTGTCAAATACATTAAATTGTTGTCTTATTGTGGTTTAAATGTTGTCGTGAAAATCCCATCGGTTGAACCATTAAATGATGGATGGTTTTGATGTGTTCTGTCATGGATGTAATACAAATTTAGCCTTGTGAGTTCCAGACGCGATTCACAGCACTGTGACATACCCTGAATGACTTTGGGGTGTTACAGTTGATCCACTCACCAATCCCCTCTCACAAGAATAGCATGAAGAGCATGCTATATCAACGATGAATGGTCCCAGTGCCAGTGGGAGATTGTTGGGAATAGTCCCTTAGGACATTCAATGTGCTTAAATTTGTAATTGTCACATTTAAATAAAATTATTTGATAACATCTATTTCTCGTTGATTATTATAATATGTGCAGGTTTTAATATTATAATAATCGAATAATACTTATTAACGAATAATAAGATTATTCATACGTCCCTGGTTAAATCACGTAGAGTGAAGACTCAAGTGATTAATATACTAGTATAAATTTGATTGAGAGTCATTGGATGGTTATGTGTATGGTACGGATCAAACTTATGGGTATTAATTGGAGAACGCAATAGTGGACAGACCCCCATTGAGATCACTGCATGAAAAAGTCATAATTGAATCTCAATATAACAATATGTCAACGAATCCCTAAACATCAGATTATCATAGAGTCCGACATGATAACTACTATGTCTTGACGTAATCTGACGTTATCTAAAACATGATGATCATAAATAGAGGTGGCCAGTGGGCCGGCCCGGCCCAGCCCAGCCCGACCCAGCCCGGATTTTCTAGGCCCACGGGCCGACCGGGCCAGCCCGGCCCGGGACCGAGCCCAGCCACCCGGGCGGTCCCGGTCTCGGACTCTCCAGCCCATGCCCAGCCCAGCCCGGCCCACCTCCGAGCCCACCCGTAGCCCACGCCCAGCCCACCTCCAGCCCACCCCACCCCACCCCAGCCCCATCCTAAACCCACCCCAAGCCCTCCATAACCATTCAAATTTGAATGGGTTGGCCGTCCATGCCATGTGGCACCAACCGATTGGTTGGTCACTAGTCATTGCCAACGGCCTGCCCATGGGTCGGGTTGGGTCGGGCTGGGCCTAACGGCCAGAATTTAAGTATTTTTTTTTAAAAAAATCATCTTATAAATACCCAACTACTCTTACCCATTTTCCGATACCAACAACAACTCTATTCTCTCTTCTCATTAATTCTCAAATTTTCACAATTCTCAAGTTTTCACAACTTGTAATCTTGTATTATTATTTTTTGTTAAGTAACTTTATATAATTATATTATTCTAAATCTATCTTTATTAAAAAAATTACTATGGCGGACGGATCAAGGAACGTTCATCATGAAGGAACCGGCGACAATGATACCAACTTGTATTTCGGTAAGTTTACTATTTCTACTTTGTATTATTTTTTTATGTTTACTAGAGTTTATTTATTTAGTAGTTATTATTATAAATTGTTATTAGTTCACAGTCTCTCTCAAGACTCTACTACCATGCCACCTCCATTCGAGCCTACGGCTGAAGCTTCAAATAAAAATAAAAAATCATGGGTTTGGGCATTTTGTGAGAGGACTCTCGATACCGTACCAACGCATTGTAAAATGATTTGTCTTGTACGAAAAATCAGAAGAAAACTACTACATTTTCATCGAAGATTGGTACCGGAACCGGAACACTAGCTCTTCATTTGGCAAATGATCACTGTTTGACTAAGAATAATCATGATCAAGAACATTTGGATGAATTGTCTTTAAGTCATGGTGAAAGTGGAAATTTAGAACTTATGACTAGGACTTTAATGCAACTGGCATATATAAGAATACCAAGGAATATTCTTAAACGTCGTATTCAACAACAATATTATATTCAACGTGCTCAATTAATTGAATTTTTTAAAAGATTTGAAGGTTGTATATGTCTTACTAGTGATTGTTGGACTTCTCCAACTGGTGAACCTTATCTTTGCATTACATTTCACCGGATTGGAACTGCATATGTGATAGAAAAATTTATTATTGCTTTTGATATTATGGAAGAATCACATACCGCTAAAAATCTAAAAGATAGAATAATTGAATGTTGTAAGGAATTTAATATATTTGATAACGTGCTTTCTCTTTCACTCGATAATGTGGCCGCAAATAATAATTGTATGAAATATTTGTTGGATGAATTGCCTTCACTTGCAAACTGTATTTTTATGCATATTAGATGTTGTGCTCATTTCTTTAATTTGTCAGCTAAAAAAGGAATTGATATGATTTTACCTCTATTAAATCCGATTAGAAAAATAATTAAATGGCTAAGACTCGGTCAATATATTAGGAGATATTATAAACATCTATGTAAAGAACATAATTTAAAACCAAAAAACTGGAGCATTGACACACCTACTCGTTGGAATTCTACTTTTAAATTGCTTGATGATGTTATTCCTTATAAGGAAATTATTACTCAATTATTTAACTCTGATCCAAAACATTTATCCGAGAAAGATCTCGTAACTGAGGCTCATTGGGAACTTGCTACGATTGTTCATAGTATATTACATGCTTATAATAATTCTACATATTTATTTTCTTACGTTTATGAACCTAATGTGCACTTGGTTATTTTAGAATATTGTAAAATTATTGGTTCTTTAAGTGAACATAAAAATAATGTACATTTATCTCAAGTTATTTCTACAATGCAAGAAAAATGGTTAGAGTATTTGTCACAATTTTCTTACATATATGGTGTTGCATGTCTTCTTGACCCGGGTGTGAAAAAAGAATCACTCGGTAATCTTATTGATTATTATGATAATGCATTAGCTAATACTTCTTTTGATAGTGCGGAGTACGTAAATGAGTGTCAAAATATTAGCTTCATTAGTTGATTTGTACATTAAAAATAAAAATCGGAGGTTCTAGCCTCTCAGTGAACTTCAAAAAATAATGGTAGATTTGATCAATTTACATCTTCAATTCTTTTCAAAAAAACAAAATCATCATCAAGTTCTACTTCTTCAACTTCTTTTAGCCAAATCTTAAATGAGTATTTTACGTGTTCGCATGAGCTTAATGGCAATTTTAATATTCTAAAATGGTGGAAGTTACGTGAAGAACAATATCCAATATTGGCTAGAATTGCAAGGGATCTCCTTGTTTTTCCGGACTCTACAATTGCTCAGAGTCCGCTTTTAGTGCAGGTAGAAGAGTTATAACAGATAAAAGAACATCTTTATCGCCAGACGTTGTGAAGATTCTGGCCTGTAAAAAAGATTGGGAACAAGCAGAAAAATATCAACAAGGACGGATGGAAGAAGAAGACGAACACAATGAGGATGATGATCCGTGGATGATGATGGATTTTCCATCCGAATCGGGAGCTTCAGGGAGTGGCCAACACGGCGATTGCGCACATCACCTACCTTTATGTTCCAGATAAGTAAAGAGGTAAGTAAAAAGAACAACGTGGACTTTGATTCCTTAGGATATGTAGGCAACTTAATTTTAAAAATAAGATAAAATTTCCAAAAATAATCTAATTTTTAAAAATTAAGTCAAAGTCCATTTTTTCCCTTTTCTCCCCATTTAATTTAATGTTAACATATCTTAAAAATTAAAATGAATTTTCTTAAACAAATTGAAATAGTTTTTTTTACTAAGTTTTACAATTTTTTTAATTCAAAAAAGTTTTTTAAATTATTTTTTAATTAATATTAATTAATTTATTTCAAAAATTCAAAACAGATTTTTACAAATTGATTTTTAATCGAATGTTAACATATATATTTTTTTTAATTTCCGGCCCGGGCCTGGCCGACCCACGACAGCCCGGTGGCGGGCGGGCAGTGGGCCGCGGCTGGCCAGGCCCAGTGTAATATCCGCAATTTTCGATTTCCGGTAATTTCTTTTTTTCGGTCGGAGTCCGTTTTGACGACTCGCTCATGACCGTTTCGTCATTCTGAGAATGATTAATTCTACACTTTTTGACATCCGAGTTCGTTTCGGTGTCGTTTCGTTGAGTTCTGTGCTTTTTAGCGACTTTTCCGCACTTGAGTTCGATTCTTGCGAATCTCGACCGAAACTGCTGTTTCGAGTTTCCCGCAAGTCCGTTTAACTTTGTTAGACGTGTTGTGAACTTCGGTTTGGTTATTCGATCACGTATGGTGATTTTCGGGCATTTGGGCCATTTTCGTAATTTCCCAAAGTTTGGGGTAATTACCTTCCGTTGTCGAATCTCGAGCCTTCGGGTGGTCGGAATTGTGTGTTCTACTAGCTCTTAGATTCGTCTTTGTGAGTACTTCGTAACCGTATCTTCGGTTCGTATTGAGGTTCGGGTTTCGGTGTCGTTTTGTTGAATTCAGGATTACTAAACGACTTTTCTAAGTATGAGTTCGTCTTTGTTAGATCATCATTAATTTTTGGTAACTCCAAAAATTATAAATCTTTGCAATATTATAGAACATCGAGTTGGCTTTCCAATGGTTCAAACGGTGAGTCAATCGGAGTCCGGACGAGAGAGTTATGGTCGTTTTAGTTTTGGCCGAGCAATTCCAGAGCCTTTCGCCGATAGGGGGTCGATAGACCTACCACGGCATTCCGTATGGCTATCGGTTGGGCCTATCGGCCGATAGGCCGGCCAATAGGTTCTGCTGTGTTACACTATAAATGTGGTTTTGAGCGTGAACAGCTCATTCTTTCCCATTTTTTCCACCGAGTCGCGAGAGAGAGAGATAGAGAGGGAGAGAGTTCTTCATCCGGGGGTCGATTTTCATCATTTCTTTTCGGTTGTGAGGCTCGGATAATCAATCTAACGCGTGTTCTACGGATCTTAACACTTGAATCACTCAAGGTAATATCTCTTGAAACCCTACCTTTTTGGATAATTGGGGATTTTGGGGTTTTGTCCGATTCTTTCCGTTTCGTTGATGGATTCATGATGAATATGATTATTCTTGTTAGTATCTTTAGTTTCCTATGGATTCATGGATATTTTGTGGATTTTTACGGAATCGAGAGGGTTTGGTTGTGGTCCGCCCTCGTTGTTATTTTTGGTATGAATATACATGAATCGTAGGCGGGTTTCCGGGTGTATTCCTTTTCCGTAATCGTTTAGAAGTGGTTGTGATTGTGCTATTCGAATCGTTAGGTTCATTTCCGCGGTTCCTTGCGCTCGTGTTCCACTCTTCCGTTCCGCTCGTGACATCGTCTAATTATTCGAGGCAAGTACCTTGTCCATACATTTCTTGTTTTGTGGATATGATGATTGGTGATCGTCTTGGTATGTGTATGTGTTTGTTTGAAACGGGTTTTTCAAAAGATTCGACTAGCCTCGTTAAAGGCTCACTTTCAAAACGCGTGTGTTTTGTAAATTGTGTGGGTTGTAAGTGACTATGTGAATCCTATGGATATATTTGGTGTTGATGTTGCGCTTGATAACGCGTGTGTGCATATATTATCTCATTTTTGGTGCATTGTGATTTGACGATTATGTCGTGCTTTGTGTTTGTTGCCTTTGGTGGATTGTATGAATATCCTTGTTGTGACATGTTAATTGTGTGAATGTATTTCGCTCACCTCGGGAGGGTCCGACGGGATCACGGAGGGAATTCCAATGGTATAGCCCTGGATTCACGAGTGCGGTTGTTTGTTTGGTGAATGTATTTGCTCACCTCGGGAGGGTTCGACGGGGCCACGACGGGAATTCCAATGGTATAGCCACGGATTCACGAGTAAAACTTCACGAATTGGTGTGTATGATTTCAAAACGCATTCTACTCACCTTGGGAGGGTCCGACGGGCCACGAAGGGAATCCAATGGTATAGCCACGGATTCACGAGTTGATGTTGTATTTTTGGTGACCAAGGTTTACGTATCTTGGGTGATTATATTGTATTGATGTTATGTCCGCCGAAGACACGTGACATGGGTTTTAACCTTGTGTATTCTCGTTGGTTTTCTAATTGCGAAAACAAAACCTTTGGGTCCGTGACCTGTTGATTTTGGAAAGATTAGGATTTGATAATCCTAAATTGTTTTCTATTAAAACTCTCGATGGCATTCTAAACTGCTTTTATAAATTACTTCCATTGATTTATGATATTTCGTTTTGAAATGTTTTCTCAAACCCTTGCCTCGAGAAGTACTTTTCGTTTCGTTTGGATCTTTGAGGATCCTCGGTTATTGTTATTCGTGGAATGTGAATTGTATGGCTCGTATTTGCACTTTGTATTTGCACTAGCAAAACAGTGGAGTTTTGCTAACCCCCGAGTATTCGGGGGGTGGATGTCTGTTTTTGCATTCAGGTTTTGGAGCATAACACAGGGTCGGCATGAAGGATGATGAAAGATGATCGATACTAATCACATGAGGAACCGTACATCGTGTGTTGGTTCAGTTGTACTTTATTTTTTTCCGCTGCTGTATTGTTCCCGTCGTACGGGTGTAGTTGTATTTTGTCCCCTGCGTGGGCATGAGTTGTATGTATTGGTGGAAAGACCAAATCGGTCTACTGAGTCATTGTAGCCTCGAAGGCATTGTCGAGACGTTAAATGTCGTTACCAGCCTGGTAGATCCTTGAGGAAAGGGTCTACGGCGTGTAATATCCCTGAATGGATTGGGGGTGTTACATAAATGGTATCAGAGCCAGGTTGAGGAAACCTAGGCTGTCGGGTCAAGTCGTGTTGTTTGAGTCTTGTTTCGTTGGATTTTTATCTGACTGAGTCGTGTCGCGACGCGTCTTTTGAGTTTGTTGGTCGTGATTAGTATCGTGGGGCGATCATCATCTTCGTGCGACCTGTGTATGTAAGTCTCCCTTCTTTGTGTTGTGCCTCGTGTGACACGAGCTATTTTATTATTATGAGTTAATTGACGGAATCCTCTTATGGATTTTGATTTCGTGATATGTGATTATTTGACTCCCATTTTTCGTTCATATGAGGAGCAAGTGTTCTTTGTCTTGTGCATGTTTGACTTTATTTCTTTTATCCATTGCGTGAGTTCTTTTGTAATGGCTTTCGGTATTTTTCCGATCGAGTTTTTATTTTGAAAACCAATTCCTTAACCGAGTTTTTGGCATTACGGCCTTGATCGCTTTAGCGAAATTCTTATGACGGTATTTATTATTTTCTAAATGGCTTCGTGAGTTTTTGAAATATTACCGTCATCGGCCTTTTGGGCATTTTGTAATTGGTTTTTAGCATGGTGGGTTCGGTGCGGGACCCACGGCGCTATATTGTTCCTTGTAATTACTCAAATTTTGGGCATTCTTGCCCATTGAATTATTTTTGAAAACCTTGAGTATCTTAGAAAATTAAAAATTCGAGACGTACTTTTAAAACGAATTATTTTCTTGCGGTGTTTTCAAGGCGTTTTCTAATGCCGCAAATCATTTCAAAAATTTTCCGGTTGAGGACCAAAAATATTTTTTAGATATTTTCAAATGCGATTGCTTAGACCCAAGGGTCGAATATTTTTGAAAGTTTTTCACTAAAGGAAAGGTGTCCTCATTTTTGTTCAAACGCTAGATGATTTTCAAAGTCTCGATAATGGTGTTTGTACTACTTTTTGTAAAATGATACTCAAGATCAACTGGTGTTTCCAAACTGTCTTCAAAGGTGGTTTTCGTTTTAAAACCTATAATTCTGCTTATGACCGGAAATGCGTGTATGGTTTTCGAACTTTCGTTACGGTGTTAACCCCGAATTGTGATCGAATGGGTGGCATGAACGTCGAGTCGTTGCCACGCATTTGTTGTACTAGCCCTCTGTGAGAGGTGTGAACTGGTGTTTACTGTTATCACCTCGTGGTGATTTGCGTGTTGTCGCACGAGTGTGGGTTGTTAAAGCTTGAATTGTACATTTGTGTACATGTATGATTGTTTCATGATGATTGTAATTATGTGCTGGTTATCGTTCGGGCCGTTGAGGTCGCCGAACGATACCGTCGTTGCTGAAGTGTTTGTGTGTATTATTTTACGATGATAATCGTTGTATATGATATGTATTATGATTCCTTGTTGTGCTGAGTTGGCATCTCCGCTATGTTGTTTTGCGACGTTATGCCCCATTGTATCTAGCATTTGTATTTTCGGTATGCCGAGCCGAGGCGTTTCAATCGAGATGTGCCGGGGCATGCACGTGTAAATTGTCCTTCTCGTCGGTAACACATTTCAAGTGTGGACTCGAGGGACACCGAATTCAGTTTTGTGAATTGGCTACCGAGACTTTCGGAGTTCGCGCTTCAAAGACACGATCATCGGAATCGGCTTTGAGAGGCCTTTGAAGGATGTTTCGCGGTTGCTTGTTGTGTCGTCACCTTGATTTATTTGTTGTGAGTTTCGGGGCGACCTTCTTTATAAGAGGTCGAATGTAGTACCCGTGTTGTTTTTAGACTCCTGCATTTTCTCTTTCGAGTCTATCGACTCGCTCGTGTTTGTTGATACTTTCGAACTTGTTCTGTACTTGGTTTAAATCGTTCGAACGAGCCGTGATCTTGTTTTGGGTCAATCTGGTTATCGCTGTGACTTTTTCGAGTTCGGTTCGATTCTTGTGAACCTTGTTCGGAAGTGACATCATTTGGTTCTACTAGTCCTTTTATTGAAGGATCGGATTTTGAACTTCTGTATTTTCTACTTTGTCGACTCATTTATGTTCGTTGACATTTCTGAGCTTGTCCTGCCCTTGTTTTTGTTTATCGAACGAGTGTGATATCATTTCGGAATAACTTATTTGTCGTTGTGACTTTTCAATCGCTATTCCCTTTCTGTGGATCTTATGGGAATGCATGTCTTGTAGTTCTCACCGATCATCCTGGGAGTTATTGTCGAACTTTATTGATCTTCGTGATTCGAACATGATTCTTCGATTTTTGTTGTCTCGATCGTTTGTTTGTTCGGTTTTTGTTCTCGCTTCGTGATTGTTGAACGCTCGGGCTCCTTCGTAATTCCCTTTAGTTCGGGAAATTAGTTTCGTTCTCAATCTTCCATCCCTTAGGCGATGGGATTCCGTGTTTGTTCAGCGGTTGACTCGCGTTTTGATTGATGTACCGTTGGGTTGATCAATCATATTGATTTTCGTTCGTTGTGTTTTGTGATTATCGGATAATTGACTTGGCTATAGTATCCGTTTGATGACGCTTGTCACTTGTCGGTTTTATTATATCCCTAACGGCGACGTTGTGTTGGTCACCGTGGAGCGTGTTTACACGCCGTATATTCCTTTGCGTTGTTTGTAACACTTAGCCGTTGGGCATTAGTTACGCATTCTTGTGTGTCTCGTTGAGTTTTTCTGCGGAATATTTCTTCTCCTACTTGTTTTAAGTTTCGGACGAAACTTCTTTTAAGGAGGGTAGAATGTAATATCCGCAATTTTCGATTTCCTAATTTCATTTTTTTCGGTCGGAGTCCGTTTTGACGACTCGCTCATGACCGCTTCGTCATTCTGAGAATGATTAATTCTACACTTTTTGACATCCGAGTTCGTTTCGGTGTCGTTTCGTTGAGTTCTGTGCTTTTTAGCGACTTTTCCGCACTTGAGTTCGATTCTTGCGAATCTCGACCGAAACTGCTGTTTCGAGTTTCCCGCAAGTCCGTTTAACTTTGTTAGACGTGTTGTGAACTTCGGTTTGGTTATTCGATCACGTATGGTGATTTTCGGGCATTTGGGCCATTTTCGTAATTTCCCAAAGTTTGGGGTAATTACCTTCCGTTGTCGAATCTCGAGCCTTCGGGTGGTCGGAATTGTGTGTTCTACTAGCTCTTAGATTCGTCTTTGTGAGTACTTCGTAACCGTATCTTCGGTTCGTATTTAGGTTCGGGTTTCGGTGTCGTTTTGTTGAATTCAGGATTACTAAACGACTTTTCTAAGTATGAGTTCGTCTTTGTTAGATCATCATTAATTTTTGGTAACTCCAAAAATTATAAATCTTTGAGATATTATAGAACATCGAGTTGGCTTTCGAATGGTTCAAGCGGGGAGTCAATCGAGTCCTGACGAGAGTTATGGTCGTTTAGTTTTGGCCGAGCACTTCAGGGAGCCTTTCGGCCGATAGGGGGTCGATAGACCCTACCGGCATTCCGTATGGCTATCGGTTGGCCTATCGGCCGATAGGCCGGCCGATAGGTTCTACTGTGTTACACTATAAATGTGGTTTTGAGCGTGAATGACTCATTCTTTCCCATTTTTTCCACCGAGTCGCGAGAGAGAGAGAGATAGAGAGGGAGAGAGTTCTTCATCCGGGTCGATTTTCATCATTTCTTTTCGGTTGTGAGGCTCGGATAATCAATCTAACGCGTGTTCTACGGATCTTAACACTTGAATCACTCAAGGTAATATCTCTTGAAACCCTACCTTTTTGGATAATTGGGGATTTTGGGGTTTTGTCCGATTCTTTCCGTTTCGTTGATGGATTCATGATGAATATGATTATTCTTGTTAGTATCTTTAGTTTCCTATGGATTCATGGATATTTTGTGGATTTTTACGGAATCGAGAGGGTTTGGTTGTGGTCCGCCTCGTTGTTATTTTTGGTATGAATATACATGAATCGTAGGCGGGTTTCCGGTGTATTCCTTTTCCGTAATCGTTTAGAAGTGGTTGTGATTGTGCTATTCGAATCGTTAGGTTCATTTCCGCCGGTTCCTTGCGGTCGTGTTCAACTCTTCCGTTCCGTTCGTGTCATCGTCTAATTATTCGAGGCAAGTACCTTGTCCATACATTTCTTGTTTTGTGGATATGATGATTGGTGATCGTCTTGGTATGTGTATGTGTTTGTTTGAAACGGGTTTTTCAAAAGATTCGACTAGCCTCGTTAAAGGCTCACTTTCAAAACGCGTGTGTTTTGTAAATTGTGTGGGTTGTAAGTGACTATGTGAATCCTATGGATATATTTGGTGTTGATGTTGCGCTTGATAACGCGTGTGTGCATATATTATCTCATTTTTGGTGCATTGTGATTTGACGATTATGTCATGCTTTGTGTTTGTTGCCTTTGGTGGATTGTATGAATATCCTTGTTGTGACATGTTAATTGTGTGAATGTATTTCGCTCACCTCGGGAGGGTCCGACGGGATCACGGAGGGAATTCCAATGGTATAGCCCTGGATTCACGAGTGCGGTTGTTTGTTTGGTGAATGTATTTGCTCACCTCGGGAGGGTTCGACGGGGCCACGGAGGGAATTCCAATGGTATAGCCCTGGATTCACGAGTAAAACTTCACGAATTGGTGTGTATGATTTCGAAAACGCATTCTACTCACCTTGGGAGGGTCCGACGGGGTTACGAAGGGAATCCAATGGTATAGCCACGGATTCACGAGTTGATGTTGTATTTTGGTGACCAAGGTTTACGTATCTTGGGTGATTATATTGTATTGATGTTATGTCCGCCAAGACACGTGACATGGGTTTTAACCTTGTGTATTCTTGTTGGTTTTCTAATTGCGAAAACAAAACCTTTGGGTCATGACCCTGTTGATTTTGGAAAGATTAGGATTTGATAATCCTAAATTGTTTTCTATTAAAACTCTCGATGGCATTCTAAACTGTTTTATAAATTACTTCCATTGATTTATGATATTTCGTTTTTGAAATGTTTTCTCAAACCCTGGCCTCGAGAAGTACTTTTCGTTTCGTTTGGATCTTTGAGGATCCTCGGTTATTGTTATTCGTGGAATGTGAATTGTATGGCTCGTATTTGCACTTTGTATTTGCACTAGCAAAACAGTGGAGTTTTGCTAACCCCCGAGTATTCGGGGGGTGGATGTCTGTTTTTGCATTCAGGTTTTGGAGCATAACACAGGGTCGGCATGAAGGATGATGAAAGATGATCGATACTAATCACATGAGGAACCGTACATCGTGTGTTGGTTCAGTTGTACTTTATTTTTTTCCGCTGCTGTATTGTTCCCGTCGTACGGGTGTAGTTGTATTTTGTCCCCTGCGTGGGCATGAGTTGTATGTATTGGTGGAAAGACCAAATCGGTCTACTGAGTCATTGTAGCCTCGAAGGCATTGTCGAGACGTTAAATGTCGTTACCAGCCTGGTAGATCCTTGAGGAAAGGGTCTACGGCGTGTAATATCCCTGAATGGATTGGGGGTGTTACACCCAGCCCAGCCCGCCAAATACATGGGCTGGTCCTGGGCTCCCAAGTCCCAGCCCGACCCGCTTCGACCCATCCCGGGCTCGACCCAGCTCGACACATGGCCACCTCTAATCATAAAGGTTGGCGATCGGGATTAGTGGGAGTCATGTATAGGTCAATGAATAATCATGATGGGGATTTGTCCCTCTCTTTCAGGAGAGAGATATCTGCTGGATCCCTCGATAAGTAGGACTAAAGGAAATGTATGTCCATGCTCAAATAAAGAGTCACTTGATTCAATCAGTCTACTTAAGATCGAGAAAGCATTTGAACATAATAAGTATGACAGTTTCCATGACTTAGTTCAAATATGATATCACGCGGCAAAGGAATTTAACACGTTAAATGGTTTAATGGACTATAAACTTATATTATTTGGGTAGTCATAATGTCCTGCTGGAGACTGCTTATAATTTATCATATCATAAGTTATTAAATGATTGACAATATAATATAAATCTTTCGGGTCACACATACACAATTAAAGACAAGTAAGAATAATTAATAGATATAATATTGGATATTATATTTATTAAAAAATTAAATAATGAGTAATATATAATATATGATATCATATATTATATTATTAATTATATCAACTAGGAATAGGAAATATAATATTGGATATTATATTTATTAAAAGATTAAATAATAAGTAATATATAATATAAGATATTATTTAATGAGTTGAGGGAGTAACTAAGAAAATACTAGAGTTTTAACTCTAGGGTTTACTTAGTATAAATAAAGGGTCTAAGACAAGGAGTTGTAATTAGAAAAAGATTACACAACCCCAGTTGTGAAGAGTAGAAAACCGCCCCCTCTTTATCCTCCAATTTGGCCGCCCCCTTCTACAGTAGAAGTCCAGGTTCGGCTACCCCGTGTTCTTCCCTTAGTTGATCTTGATCAACAGCATAATCCTTCTATCAAGGAATCATCAGTTGTACTGTTTATCAATATTATTCGTAAGGATCTAGCAATTCGACTTGTGCAAATAATTCATGTGTGGATAACCGGAAGAGAAAGTTGATTTTCATCAGCTTCTGGTTCGGATTTAGATCTGTTCTTCGGATTAAGGTAATTCGACAAATTCTTTATTAAATTAATTAAATTACTGCATGAATATCCTCGTGTTGGGTTTTTTTTATATTTATTCCGATGTGTTTTTAGCTCAAATTCGTTGTACTAAATACACGTAAAACCCAAGAGCTCTTCTGGGCAGAGATATATTTCAAGCTCTTATGAGTATAGATTTAATATTTTGACCCGTAAAGGTAGTGTCTCTAAACCTTCAATGCATGAACTACGACATCCAAATCTAATAGTGAGTAGGATAATTTTGTTCATGGCTCTTTAGCTGTCTCGAGGCATATAGGCTATGACCTACCCATGCTGCATTAAGACACAACCCAAACCTTATTTAGAGGCATCACTATAGAACACGAAAATATCATTACCATTCGGGATCATCAACACAGGTGATGAGGTTAATCTCCTTTTAAGACCATTAAAGTTTTCCTCACACTTATTACTCTAGTAAAACTTTCACACCTTTTTCTTCTCAACTTTGCTAATGGCATGGCAATCTTAGTGAAACCTTCGATAAGTATCTGATAACAGCCATCCAGTCCTAAGAATTTGCTTACCTCGCTTACATTTGTAACACCCCTAAGAAATCCCGGGAATGTAATAGCGCTGTGGACCCCTATATGGGACCCACCAGGCTAGGTAATCAACTTCACTCATCGACTCACGGATTCGGCACAATAACACCACATCACAAAGACGCAAAACAATAATAATCCACCCGGTTCGACCGGTCAATCAAGCAACACAACAATCCAACGAAAACATAACGGACAACTCAATACACTTTGCAAAATCAAAAGCCCCTAAGTACTCGAGTACGTATATTAGTTCACAAGTTGGAAAACAACCATCTCGAAATGGACAACGGAAATAAAGAAACTCGTTTGCACATATCAACAACCCTGGCCTGCATCCTCGTACTATCCCAATGCCCGCCCGTCCGGCTGAACATAACTTGAAATTCATAAAACGAATTTCCCCAAGAAGGTTCCCCCAAAGCAGTTAGCAATTACGCTAGTACAAGTAGGCCAAATGAACAATTTACATCTTACACATTTAGTCAAAGCATTCAAACATTAAATCACAGTTCAAAAGTACTCATTTCCAGAAATGCCATAATCAAATCACATTTATAAAATGCACCAAAATTAACTGTCGATCTACACCTCTGTGGACCCCTATCGAGACCCCATCGGATCTAACCCGTAGTGGTTAAAAGCAAAGCTCATAGATCCACGCCTCTGTGGACCCCTACCGAGACCCCGTCGGATCTAACCTGTATTGAGCATACACACACACACCCATCACTCATGCAATGCTATCATGTTAAGAGTGTAAGTTCATTTTAGAATACTTGCCTCGATTAGACGACGACGAGAAATGGGAAAGATTACGACGGCGGTTGCGAGAAAATAAACACCAAACCTAGACGATTCCGCAAACATGATTACAACAATTCGACAAAACAGCGATAACGGAAAACACCCGGAAACCCAACTACGATTCATGTATTTTCATACGACAAAAATTGAAGAGGGCGGATAACAACCCCAAACCCTCTCGATTTCAAGAATACACCGAAATTCACCGAAATTTCGTAGGAAACACATGAATACTACTAAGATTAATCATACCCATCATGGATAAACCAACACTATGGAACGAATCGGACAAAAACCCAAAACCCCCAAATTTCCCAAAAATAGTGTTCTATGAGATTACCTTGGATTTAGGATGAAGAACACGAGTAGATGTTGTTAATCTACACCAAGAACTCGAGGTAAAATATATCTGAAGTGGTTGGAGGAATAAATCGCCCAGAAATCGCCTAAAGAATCGCTTGGCCGCGGGGGAGGAGGAGAAGTGAAATAAAGTGAGAACCTGGGTCAACTCTCCAGTATACATAACTAGAGAGTCGTTAGCGTGCACTAATGGCTCATTGTTAGCTCGCGCTACCCAGTTAAAGATAGTCCATAACCTACGGTTTTGGCCCGTTAGCGTGCGCAATCAGGAAATAGCGTGCACTAACGGCCCCTCAATAGCACGTGCTATCGGACCATAGCATGCGCTACCTGAACACCAGGCCGAGTCCAGAAACAATCTGCCCAATTCTGGACTGCCCGGACACCCAGCGTGCGCTAACCCTAGCCTATAGCGTGCGCTAGAATACATTCCTAGCGTGCGCTAAACTGCTCGTCCAGAGAGCAGAGAACAGAAACAACTTACTGCCACTGCTGGGCTCGAGTCGCTAGCACGCGCTACGAAGCAAACGTAGCGTGTGCTACTAAGTGATGCTAGCGTGCGCTATACAACCAAAAATAGCGCGCGCTAGGCACAGGATACCAATGGCCCAAAATACCCGAAACACACGAGACACGAACGAAACATCAAACGGAAGCTCACAGCATGCATAATAACATAAGACGGATTTACGGCAACCCCGAAACAGCGGTTCCGAACAACGGTTATGAGAATCGAACGAAACAGCGACAGAAAAAGACATTAAACATGGAATTGAGTAAAAACAAGTCCGAAACAAGCTCGAATGACAAAAAGTCCAGTATTAAATATTCTCGAAATATTAATACGGTTACAAACGAGTCGCTAAAAATGAAAAATACATAAAAAATGAAATACCGGGAAAAAAAATGTGGATATTACATTCTACCCCTCTAAAAATAAGTTTGGTCCCGAAACTTAAGAAACAAACAACTCGGGGTACCTAGCACGCATGCTATCCTCAGTTTCCCAAGTTGCCTTCTCGACGCCATGCCTCGACCACTGCACCTTGACCAAAGGGATGGTCTTATGCCTCAGTTGCTTCTCTCGGTGCTCTAAAATCTTCAAGGGGCACTCTTCGAAGGTAATATACTCGGCGACATCAATCTCATATACTCGGCGACATCAATCTCACCATAGTCGATGACGTCACTAGGATCTGGAATATATTCCTCAGCTGGCAAACATAGAGAACGCTATGAACGTGACTCAAGGCCGGAGGCAACGCCAAACGATATGCGAACTCGCCGACTCTCTCGAGAATCTCAAAGGGCCCAATAAATCTCGGACTCAACTTTTCCTTCCTCCCGAAGCGGAAAACTCCTCTCGTTGGTGACATCTTCAGCAAAACGTGGTCTCGCACCTCGAATTCCAAAGGTCGACGACGGACGTTAGCATAGGATTTTTGTCGACTCTGAGCAGTCAACATCCTTTCCCGAATCAATTACACATTTCGCCTCGTCTCCAAAGCGATCTACGGTCTGGTCCCGACCAAATCGGATGCCTCGTTCCAGCAAATTGGCGATCGACATTGCCGCCCATAAAGTGCCTCATACGGTGCCATCTTGATCGATACGTGCCAACTATTGTTGTACGTGAACTCGATTAACGGCAAATGCTCCTCCCAGTCACTGCTCCAATCGAGGGCACAAGCACGCAACATATCCTCAAATGTCTCGATAATGCGCTACGACTGCCCATCCGACTGAGGGTGAAAAGAAGTACTCAGACACAAACGCGTACCCAACGCCTTATGTACCGCTTGCCAAAAGTGCGATACAAAACGGCCATCCCGATCCGAAATAATCGACTTCGTAGTATAGTGAAGCTTCACAATATGCGCAATAAACACCCGAGCCAACCTCTCCGGAACCCAATTATCCTTGATGCCCAAAAAATGTGCCAAGTTGGTCAGGCGATCCACAATCACCCAAAACATATTCATACCAGACTTCGTTCTCGGCAAGCTCGTGATGAAGTCCATCGAAACATCTTCCCATTTCCCTTCCGGAATGGGAAATGACTACAATAACCCGGTCATTAATGCTTGATTTTGACCTGCTGACAAGTCAAACATCTCGCTACAAACTGTGCGACCTCCTCCTTCATGCCGTTCCACCAAAAGTTCCTCCTTAGGTTGTTGGAACATTTTTTTCCATACAAATATTAATAATATTTTGATGATTTAAGTTGATACATAAAACAAAACAACATAAAGACGAAGCCAAGCATCGAAGAAGACGAAGTGCAAAAAGCTGGAAAATTACAAAGCTAACGTACGTAAATTGTCAATCATATCGTATGTAACGATGGTAAAATAACGTATGTAAATGAGAGTACATAACGTACGTAAAGGTGTTTAAACAAGAAGAACGTTGGGAAGAGTCATAGTCAGAAAAGCAGCAACGGATATATGACGTCGTCAATGACATATAACTAACGTACGTAAGACCGGAGTTGATAACGTACGTAACCCAAAATGACGAAACTCGCTGAACTGATTTGTGAAGATGCTAACGTACGTAACCTGTCGAGGTTAACGTACGTAAACAAGCTTACGTACGTAATTTGATGGAGATAGAGTACGTAATCTATGTATAGGAGGCTAACGGCTAGTTTGGGTGATGAAGGCTATAAATACCACATCTTTGATATTATTCCATAAAACAACTTCAAGCAAGAGATACATTGATCACTTATTCATATTGATATTATTTTTGTTTTGACATTGATCTTATATTGTTAGTTTGAGTGTTTATACATTCAACATTATACACGAGAGATAAAAGAAAAGATACGATTGGATTCGGTGTTATTAAGATCAAGGATCCGGCATTATTAGAATCCCAATACCTATCTAAGTGAGGTTTATCTAGTACCCATAGAAAGCTAGAGAGGTTGATTCCTTGTCCTACGAAAAGGGAAACGGTTTAACTTGGACCGACACAAAGACAAGTATGAGTGGTTTATCACGGACCAATAGAAGAGAGGTGCAGAGGTTTTTATCTTGAACCTATAGAAAAAGATACCGAGAGAGGACATAGGCTCGATTATAGCCGAACCTCTATAAATCCTTGTGTCATTTAATTTCCGCACATTTAATTTATGCTTCCGCAACACGGCGCAAAAATCCGATATTGCTCCAACATAGGTCCTTGTACATCTTACTCGAACTATGATGAACTGAGTAGGGCGTAGCATGGGCCTCACGCGAAATACTCTGCCTCAATTCCAAGTCGTTCGGCACACAAAGTCGACTCTGGAACCTCAACACACCATCCTCGTGAATCACAAACCCAGGAGATTTTCCTTTAAGAACATTCTATCAGATTTGAGTAATCATCGGATCCTCCAACCGCTTCATTTTAATTTCATCGATCAGCAACGACAAAATCTCCAAAGCGCAAAGTTGCCCGACAGCTTCCGGCAATAAAATCTCAACACTCAACTCGATCAAATCCCGTTGAAGTCCGGATTGGGATGTGAGCATCTCAAGTGTCCGCAACGCAACTGGTTTCCGACTCAAGGTATCTGCCATGACGTTCGCCTTGCCCGGATGATAAAGGATCTCAAGGTCATAATCCTTAATCAACTCCAACCACCTCCTCTGCCTCATATTCAACTCCCACCGAGTAAATATGTACTTCAGACTTTTATGGTCGGTAAAAATCTGACATGCAGAGCCGAAAAGATAGTGACGCCAAATCTTGAGCGCAAAAACAACTACCGCTAACTCCAAATGGTGAGTAGGGTAGTTGAGCTCATACGGCCTCAACTGCCTGGACGCATACACAATAGTCTTGTCGTGCTTCATCAACACACATCTAAGACCCTGACCCGAAGCATCACTATAGACGGCAAAACCCTCGTTGCCACACGGCAACGCTAAAATCAGGGCTGAAGTCAAATGCCTCTTCATCTCCTCAAAACTCGACAGCCTCTCCTCATTCCAGACTAACTTCTCGGATTTCTGAAGCAACTGAGTAAGTGGCCGAGCTAGTTTCGAGAACCCCTCGACGGACCTATGGCAATAGCCAGCCAAACCCAAGAAACTACGGACCTCATTCATATTCTTATGTGGTGCCCAATCCAGCACTGCCTTAATTTTCTGTGGATCCACACGGACCCCCTCGGCTGACATAACGTGACCCAGAAACATCACCTCCTTCAGCCAGAACTCACATTTCGAGAACTTCGCATAGAGTTGCTCGGTCCTCAAAATGTCTAACACCACGCTCAAATGATGCACATGCTCCTCCTCATTCCTCGAATTAATAAGGATATCGTCAATGAAGACGACGACACACTTATCTAAATACTCTATAAAAGCTTTGTTCATCAACTGCATGAACATCGCCGGCGCGTTAGTCAACCCAAAGGGCATAACCACAAATCATAATGTCCGTATATCGTTCGAAAAGCTGTTTTCGGAATATCGGACTCCTTCACCCAAAGCTGATAGTACCCCGATATCAAGTCGATCTTTGAGAATACCACAGCTCCCTGCAACTGGTCAAACAATTCATCAATCCTCGGCAAGGGATACTTGTTCTTGATGGTCACTTTGTTTAGCTTGCGGTAGTCAATACATAAATGCAGTGAACCATCCTTCTTCCGTACAAACAAGACCGGTGTGCCCAAAGGCCAAGCGCTCGGTCGAATATACCCCGACTCTAGAAGCTCACTCAACTGCTTCTTCAACTCAGCCATCTTTGAAGGTGCCATGCGATACGGCACCTTCGAAATCGAAGATGCACCCGACTCTAGCTCGATAGCAAGCTCAACCTCACGGTCCGGTGGTAAACCCAGCAACTCGTCAAGAAAGACATCCAGGAACTCACTAACGACGGGAATCGATGAAAACTCGACTCCACCACTCTCCGGCTCCATGGAGTAATACCAATAACCAGTACACCCCTTCCGCAGGAGTCTCATCGCCTTCATGGCGTTAATTATGAACTTTTGGTTTCCCCTCTTTCGTCCCGCGAAAGAGTGCTCGGTGCCATCCTCGGCTAACATGGTGATGATCCTCATGCGGTAAATCATGATTGCACCATGTCACTCGAGCCAATCATCCCCAAGAATCAAATCTTCACCCTCAATGCCCACAACAATAAGATTAGAGAGCCAAGCCGTCTCACAAATAAACATGGAACAGTCTCAGATCTCCCGATCGCCAATGATCCTATCACCGCTAGGAAGTTTAATGATGAATGGCTCACAAGGCGACAAACAGTCAAGACTCAAACAGCACACATAATCTAGAGATATGAATGAATGCGTAGCACCCGAATCTAAAAGCATACTGACAGGATGAGAATGGATGTGAACGGTACATGTGGCCATGGTGGCTGCTGGATCATCGGCCCTCCTCATATCGTAAACACACGGATGAGCGGAGCCAACACTGGAAGCTCTCCCTCTCGTGGGCTGGCCCCGACCCCTCCCCAGGCTGGTACTCTACGGGGGCTGTGGATTAGATGACTCCTGGTTCACACTCGGCTCCCTAGGCTCTAGGAAGAAAGCCTGGGCACCAAGAGTCCTCTCTCTTAGCAGAGAAAGCAGCCTTGTGGCCCGGATGGCCACACCGATTACACATCAGCAAAGGACTCAGACAAGTTCGACTCATGTGGCCTGGTCGGCCACAGGTAAAACACTTCACATCACGGGAAGAAGTATTGGCAGCCCCGCGGGAACCCCCATAAGAACGAGCTAGGCCACCACCAACGAGAGAATTAGTAGACTGAGATTTCTACTGACCTCCAACCCTGTGGCCCGAAAAAATTCCGATGGACTTCTGCTTCTTGCTCTCACGGACTGCCTCACTGGACGTCAAGGACATATCATATGCAAGAGCTCTACTATGATAATCCTTCAAGGTGGTGCAGGCGATCCCAGACATGTAGTCACGAATTTTCAGTTTCATCTGTCTGGAAAACTGGAAAATCTTGTCGGTCTCCTCTATAACTTGGGTCTCCACGAAGCACAACTCCCGGTTGTAATCAGCAATAGCCTGAGAAACAGTAATATCCCGAGGCTGAGAATCATAAAAAGCATGGACTCGAGCCTGTTTAACTAGCCAGGGGCAATATTCGGTCCCCATCAGGTCCTTGAACTCGACCCACGAAGCAACATGGTCCTTAGGCTCAACAGCCTCCCACCAGTCAGTAGCATCCCGGTGAGAAATCTTGGGCAATAGGGACCTTGCGATACTTGGGACAGTTGGTGGGAACAAAGACCTTGGATATCTCCTTGATCTACTCCTCCCAACCAATCGGTTCTGAAGCCCCCGAAAATAGAGGAGGATGCATCTTGATGACATCCTGAAGCCAACGGTCTGCTCCGCCCCGAGTAGCATGGGCCGGGGTTGGGTTCTGAATCGCCTGAGCTATCGCAGCCATTTGGTTCACCATTTGTTGCCTCACAGCTGCAACACCAAGATCGGCGCCACCACCGGTTGCGCCCTCCTGGGTAGCACTATGGCTCTGATGACCATCAGTACTACCAGCCCCAAAGTTGTGTGACGTGGCCACCTCACTGGCTGCCCCACGTCCCCGACCGCATCCACGACCACGGCCGCGACCCCTACCTCGGCCTCTCCAAGCATCCATACTGAAGATAAGAGGTAGCAATTGCAATTTGATGATAAGTGTGAGAGGAAAAACAGTCATAAATCAAGAATCGAAAGTACGATACAAGGAAACAAGGAATCTAGTAAAGAAAACTTACAAGAACTGGAAGTACCAAGATAATGGCAGCGGGGTGACAATGTGCAAAACTAAACACAACTAGACCCAATTAACCGAAAAGCCTAGGTATCCATAAACCTAGTGCTCTGATACCATTTTCTGTAACACCCCCAAGAAATACCGGGAATGTAACAGCGCCATGGACCACTACATGGGACCCACCAGGCTAGGTAATCAACTTCACTCATCGACTCATAGAGTCGACGCAATAACACCACATCACAAAGACGCAAAATAATAATAATCCACCCGGTTCGACCAGTCAATCAAGCAACACAATAATCCAATGAAAACATAACGGACAACTCAATACACTTCGCAAAATCAAAAGCCCCTAAGTACTCGAGTACGTCTATTAGTTCACAAGTTGGAAAACAACCATTTCGAAATGGACAACGGAAATAAAGAAACTCATTTGCACATGTCAACAACCCTGGCCTGCATCCTCGTACTGTCCCAATGCCCGCTCGCCCGGATGAACATAACCTGAAATTCATAAAACGAATTTCCCCAAGAAGGGTCCCCCAAAGGGGTTAGCAATTAGGCTAGTACAAGTAGGCCAAATGAACAACTTACATCTTACATATTTAGTCAAAGCATGCAAACATGAAATCACAGTTCAAAAGTACTCATTTCCGGAAATGCCATAATCAAATCACATTTATAAAATGCACCACAATTAACCGTCGATCGACGCCTCTGTAGACCCCTACCGAGACCCCGTCGGATCTAACCCGTAGTGGTTAAAAGCAAAGCTCGTCGATCCACGCCTCCGTGGACCCCTACCGAGACCCCATCGGATCTAACCCGTAGTGAGCATACACACACACACCCATCACTCATGCAATGCTATCATGTTAAGAGTGTAAGTTCATTTTAGAATACTTGCCTTGATTAGACGACGACGAGAAACGGAAAAGATTACGACCACAGTTGCGAGAAACCGAACACCGAACCTAGATGCTTCATCAAACACGATTACAACAACTCGAAAAACAACAATAACGAAAAACACCCGGAAACCCAACTACGATTCATGTAATTTCATACGACAAAAATCGACTAGGGCGGACAACAACCCCAAACCCTCTCGATTTCAAGAACACACCGAAATTCACCGAAATTTTGTAGGAAACACATGAATGCTCCTAAGATTAGTTATACCCATCATGGATTAATCAACACTACGGAACAAATCAGACAAAAACCCAAAAACCTCCAAATTTCCCAAAAATAGGGTTCTAGGAGATTACCTGGATTTAGAATAAAGAACACAAGTAGATGTTGTTAATCTACACCAAGAACTCGAGGTAAAAGATATATGAAGCGGTTGGAGGAAGAAATCGCTCAGAAATCGCCTATGCCGCGGGGGAAGAGGAGAAATAAAATAAAGTGAGAACCTGGGTCAACTCTCTTGTATATATAACCAGAGAGTCGTTAGCGTGCGCTAACGGCTAATTGTTAGCGCGCGCTACCCAGTTAAAAATAGTCCAGAACCTACGGTTTTGGCCCGTTAGTGTGCACTACCAGGAAATAGCGTGCGCTAACGGCCCCTCGATAGCGCGCTCTATCGGACCATAGCATGCGCTACCTGAAAACCAAGCCGAGTCCAGAAACATTCTGCCCAGTTCTGGACTGCCAAGTTAGCGCGCGCTACCAGACACCCAACGTGCGCTAAGCCTAGCCCATAGCGTACGTTAGAATACATTCCTAGCGTGCGCTAAACTGCTCGTCCAGAGAGCAGAGAACAGAAACAACTTACTGCCACTGCTGGTCTCGAGTCGCTAGTGCACGCTACGAAGCAAACGTAGCGTGCACTACTAAGTGATGCTAGCGTGTACTATACAACCAAAAATAGCGCGTGCTAGGCACAGGATACCAATGGCCCAAAATACCTGAAACACACGAGACACGAACAAAACATCAAACGGAAGCTCACAGCATGCATAATAACATATGACAGATTTACGACAACCCCCATGAATTTAAGAACTATCCCTTACGTTTTGACGACAAAATTCGTTCTGCCAATCTATTTCCTTTGGAGATGTGCGACTTCGATATCATTCTAGGCATGGATTGGTTGACGGAACATCGAGCCACGATTGACTGTCATACCAAACGTGTCATCTTTGGTGACCTCAGTAATCCCGAATTCATTTATCAGGGTTCTCGACCTGTTAAATCTATGAAAATCATTTCGGCTTTGAAAGCCCATACCTTGATCTCACACGGTTGTGAGGGTTTCCTAGATTCCATCAAGGATACTTCTGTGGATGAACATCGCCTTGAGAATCATCCTGTTGTCCGAGATTTTTCTGATGTATTTCCAGAAGAGCTTCCGGGAATACCTCCTGAACGTGAAGTTGAATTCATCATTGAGTTGATTCCTGGTGCTGAACCTATTTCGAAAGCTCCTTATCGTATGGCTCCTATTGAGTTGAAGTAATTGAAGGAGCAACTTCAAGAACTTTTGGAACGTGGACTCATTCGTTCGAGTGTATCTCCATGGGGTGCTCCTGTTCTATTTGTGATGAAGAAGGATGGTAGTATGAGACCGTGTATTGACTACCGTGAGTTGAACTGTATCACGATCAGAAACTGTTACCCGTTACCTCGCATCGACGACCTTTTTGATCAACTTTAGGGTGCGAAGTTCTTTTCCAAGATTGATCTGAGATCTGGATATCATCAACTAAGGGTGAAGGAGCAAGATGTTCCTAAGACTGCATTTCGTACTCGCTATGGCCATTATGAATTCTTGGTTATGCCGTTTGGTCTAACCAATGCTCCAGCTGTGTTCATAGATTTAATGAATCGTGTCTTCCATAAATTCTTGGACAAATTTGTTATTGTATTCATTGACAACATCCTTGTTTATTCGAAGACGAAGAAGGAACACGAAGAGCATCTTCGTATTGTGTTGGAGATTTTACGTCAGAATAAGCTGTATGCTAAGTTTTCCAAGTGTGAATTCTGGTTGGGACAGGTGGCATTCTTGAGTCACATCGTACCTTAGAAGTTTCTTGGGTCTTGCGGGTTATTATAGGAGATTTGTGGAAGGATTCTCATGCTTGGCCTTACCGTTGACCAAACTTATGAGGAAAGGTGATAAATTTGTCTGGGATGAAGAACGGGAGAAGAGTTTTGAGGAACTGAAGAAGAGATTAGTTTCTGCTCCTATACTTACTTTACCTTCTGGATCTGGTGGTTATCAAATCTACAGCGATGCTTCAAATAAAGGTCTTGGATGTGTACTGATGCAACATGGAAGGTTATCGCCTATGCATCAAGACAGTTGAAACCTTATGAGACTAATTATCCCACTCATGATTTAGAGTTGGCAGCGGTGGTGTTTTCCCTGAAAATTTGGAGGCATTATCTATATGGAGAGACATGTGACATCTTCACTGATCATAAGAGCGTCAAGTATATCTTTACTCAGAAGGAGCTGAATATAAGACAAAGGCGTTGGTTGGGACTTCTTAAGGACTGAAAGGACTGGGGCCCCTACTAGTATCACTGGGACTCCTTGCCGTCAACGTTCTCCTCCCGTGCTTTTGCCTTGCCATGACCTAAAAACAATATCCCCAACGGGGTCAGTTACACAGAACAACAATCCTCAAGAGTTGAACAAGCACAATCATTATATATATTATTTATGAAATCAAGCTGAAGAGGGGCATCATAGTACGCCCGTAATGGGACGTGCAAGTGCACAAGATGAGTGTACGGACACACCCGTACTTGTACCTAATTAGTCTCACGGAGGCACGTTACCGTGTGCACAGTCTATTGTGTCGGTGAACCCGTATCACATGACTATCATGTGCCCGAGTAAAATTTCCACACATAACCACCCGACCACGTAATATGAACCCAAGTTCATAAGAACAAAAGTGACCATGAAGAATATCAATGAATAGAAAATCGACAAGGGTCAAGAATGACTCACCGAGATGAAATAATAATGACATGAATGATAGCTCACTGAATTGATTGGAACTGTCGTTCCTCGTGAAATGAATGATTAGTTTGATAATTACAAATCTCAACATGCTTAATACACTATGAATGAATTATGAATATGAATGAACAACAACAAAAGGAATGAGTATCCTTTTAACCGAGTAAGAATTAACTTACACAATACCGGTGATGAAATGTCCGCTCTAGAACAAACGTCTTTAATGGAGTTATCGGTCGCTCGAACAACCTTGAATAACATAATTACCAACATACGCTTAATATACATATCAAGCAAGTTCACAACCAACTCAAAAGTCGATACAACAATATCCAAACTCATTGGGGCATTCGAACAAATACGTTGCAAACATTCATCCTTTGATGATAACCAATCCCAAATATATCGAAACCAACCTCCAAAATGAGTAGTTCAACTCCAACAAAACATCATCAATACAATCAAATAAGCCAATAGGAATACTCCATTCGAGATTACGACAACATCTAGTCGAAACCCGAAAAATCCCAAAGTCAACCCTTAGGGTGTTCTTGAATAATTCTCCAGATACTCAACAAATCCAAAAAACACACCAATAAATCTGTAGGAATACATGCATCCATGGTAGATAATCCATTTCTAACATATTCCAACATAATAGCAAGCTAACTCGAAGAGATCGGAAGGAAAACACTCAAATCCCGAAATTCTAGATTCAAGAAATGTTTACCTTGATTTGGTGAGTTAGAGAAGATTAAATGATGATTAATCCGAACTAGAAGCTTGAAGATGTTGATATTTGATTGCAGCTCAAAGAACACTCCACAAAATGTCCAAAGTCGCCCAAAATCGCATGTGAGAGAAGGTGAGATGTGAAAATGCCGTAACTGGACTCAATTGTCCAATTTATACCTGAACTAGCTTAGCGCGCGCTAGCTCCTGATATTAGCGTGCGCTAGCGAGTTCACAGGCCAGTCCAGTGAGTTTTGACTGCTTCGTTAGCGTGCGCTACGAACTTGGTAGTGTGCGCTAACATCTTCTCTTTACCGTGCGTTACCCAAAATTAGCGTGCGCTAACTTATGTTTGATACCCAACAACTGGAGTCTAGAACCTACTGTCCCAACATCTGATCGAGCCTTAGCGTGCGATACCAAAATACTCTTGCATACGTTATACCCACTCCTAGCATGCGCTAAGAATTTCCCACCTCATTCCAGTACTTACTGGACTGCCTTCTCCCAAAATGCTAGCGCGCGCTGATGAAGCGATAACGTGTGCTACAACTCACAACTAGCGTACACTTTTTTCCAATCATAGTGTGCGCTACAAATCATCCAATTCAGTCCAGTACCTGACTGGGCTCTGCCTCAATTGCACTAACGTGCGCTAATGATCAATGGTAGCGTGCACTACCTGTACTCAAATAGCGTGCGCTATAAAGAGTACGTAGCGTACGCTACACCCCATACACAGACTACCAAAACGATGATAATGATAGTATTCTTGACTCGAATCTCAAATAATGTTGAAAGGCGAATGATAACTGATCCAAGGTTTCAAATATGCCAAACGGTGAACACAATGAACAAACATGAATGATGAATGATTATTACTGAGTGAAAGATTACTGAATGACAAATAACTGAATGATAATGAATGAATTTACAATCGGGTATTACATACTTCCCCCTTAAAAAGAGTTTCGTCCTCGAAACTAAGGGTCAAACAAATCAGGATAGCTCTCCTGCATACTATCCTCGGTTTCCCAAGTAGTCTCTTCGACTCCATGTCTAGACCACTGAACATTAACTAAAGGAATCGTCTTGTTCCTCAACTGTTTGATTCGCCGCTCTAAAATTCATACAGGGCGCTCCTCGTATGTATGATCATCCGCGATCTCGATTTCATCGAACTGAAGTATGTGACTATGGTCGGCAACATACTTCCGCAATTGAGAGACATGAAACACGTTATGAATTCAGCTTAAGGCTGAGAGTAAAGCCAGTCGACAAGCCAGATCGCCTACTCGATCCAAAATCTCAAATGGTCCAATGAATCTCGGACTCAACTTTCCCCGCTTCCCGAAATGGAAAATACCTCGACTCGGGGATACCTTGACCAAGACATGGTCACCTGTCTTGAACTATAATGGTCGACAACGATTATCGGCATATGATTTTTGTCAACTCTGAGCGATCAACAAACGACTCCTGATCAAAGCTACCTTCTCGCGGGCGGATATAAGCATATCAGGCTCAGTGCCGATTGATTCTGATAAGTCGTCCCAGCATAAGGGAGATCGACAACGACGACCGTATAAGGCCTCGTAAGGTGCCATCTGAATCGAAGCATGCCAACTATTATTGTTGAGCTTCCCAATCATATTTCCAATCGAGGACGCATGCTCTCAACATGTCCTCCAACATCTGAATAGTTCTCTCTGATTGTCCGTCGGACTGAGGGTGAAAAGCTGTGCTAAAATTGAGCTGAGTTCCCATGGCATGATGAATGGATTTCCAAAAATGCGACACGAATCGCCCGTCACGATCGTAAATGATACTCTTAGGGGTACCATGCAATCTCACGATCTCTTTAATGAATAACTGGGCAAGTCTCTCAGGACCCCACGTATCCTTAATCTTGAGGAAATGAGCCAACTTAGTTAAACGGTCCACAATTACCCAAAATGTATTCATGTCATGCCGACTCGTCGGCAAACTCGTGATGAAGTAAATTGAAATATCCTCCCACTTCCATTCTGGAATAGGAAGCGGTTTCAGCATACCAGCCAGTCGCTGATGTTCTACCTTGACTTGCTGACAGGTCAGACATCTCGAAACAAATTCTGCGACTTCTCGATTCATATTACTCCACCACTAATTTTGTTTCAAGTCCTTGTACATCTTGCTAGACCCCGGATGAATAGAATAAGGGTTAGCATGGGCCTCTCTCAAAATTGAGTTTTTCAACTCATCATCCGCCGGAACGCAAATCCAGTTCTTAAATCGCAAAAGTCCATCCTCGTAGACAACAAATCCAGGGGCTTTCCCCTAAGCCACATCCTCTCGGATGCGCAACAAAAATGGGTCTGAACCCTGATTCACTCTGATCGCTTCCTCAAGTGGCGATGAAATCTC
The DNA here is from genome assembly GCA_033398695.1 of Orobanche coerulescens. Classification (NCBI taxonomy): domain Eukaryota; kingdom Viridiplantae; phylum Streptophyta; class Magnoliopsida; order Lamiales; family Orobanchaceae; genus Orobanche; species Orobanche coerulescens. The sequence continues at coordinate 123,118,661 of CM065802.1, read as the reverse complement.
TAGCATGCAAAGTTGCCCTTGAAATCGCTATAACCAAACCTCGATCTCATGCTTTAGGAACTCTTGTTGAAGTTCCTTCTGAATGGTTAAACGAGCAAGAATTTGCTCCTGAACGGACTTACGACTCAAGGCATCGGCAACAACATTCACCTTACCCGGGTGATATTGTATCTCAATATCATAATCTTTAATCAGTTCCAGCCACCATCTCTAATGCATATTTAACTCCTTCTGAGTAAATATATAATTCAAACTCTTATGATCGGTGAAAATCTGACAGGTGACGCCATATAGATAATGATGCCAAATCTTCAACGCGAATACCACGGCCGCTAGTTCCAGGTCATGGGTTGGATAGTTGACCTCATAAGGTCTCAGTTGCCGCGAAGCATAGGCAATCACTTTCCCATTTTGTATTAATACACAGTCGAGACCTTGTCCGGACGTGTCACTATAAACCACGAATCCCTCCGTTCCTTGTGGTAACGAAAGGACAGGCGCTTAGATTAAACGACTCTTGAGTTCCTCAAAACTCCGTTGACACGCTTCAGACCATGTGTATTTCTTATCATTCCGCAAATGTTCATCATAGGTTGAGCGATTTTAGAAAATCCTTCCACCAATCGCCGGTAATAGCCTGATAAATCGAGAAAGCTTCGGATTTCCTTAACATTCTTCGGAGGTTGCCAATCTCGGATAGCCTCCGTCTTCTGAGGGTCGACACGTACTCCATCTGAAGAAATTACATGTCCGAGAAACGTCACCTCAGACATCCAGAATTCACATTTGGAAAACTTTCCATAGAGCTGCTCTCGTCTCAACACATCGAGAATCTGATGAAGGTGAAATTTGTGCTCCTCTAGATCATGAGAATAAATCAAAATGTTGTCTATGAAAACAACCATGAACTGATCTAAATAGTCGATGAAAACTCGGTTCATAAACTCCATGAATACAACAGGTGCGTTAGTTAACCCAAACGACATCACCACAAACTCGTAATGTCCCTAGCGTGTTCGAAACGTCGTTCTAGCGATATCCGACTCTTGAATTCGCAACTGATGATACCCGGATCTCAAATCGATCTTGTAAAATACTGAAGCTCCCTAAAGTTGATCTAAGAGATCATCAATACGGGATAGGGGATATTTATTCTTGATCGTCACCCTGTCCGACTCTCGATAATCAATTCACAAGCGAAAAGAGCCATCCTTCTTCTTGACAAATAATACTGGTGCTCCCTACGGGGACGCACTCAGTCGGATATAACCCTTCTCGGTCAAATCCTCCAGTTGGTTCTTCAGTTCCATCATTTCGGTCGGGGCCATATGATATGGTGCTTTCGATATTGGGGATGTACCAGGCTCCAACTGAATCGTGAATTCCACATCTCTCTTTGGCGGTAGCCTAGGTAATTTATCTGGGAATACATCGGTGTATTCTCTCACTACATGAATATCTGCCAACATCACTGATGACTTCTCGGTCTTGGTCATATAGCACCAATAACCAACACACCCCTGATTGGGTAATTTCACTGCTTTCATCATATTGATAACTCTTCCGAAATATTTGGGATTGCTCCCCTGAAATACATACTCTACTCCATCGTCTGAAATAATAGTGACCATACGCTTACGGACACTAAGGATGGCATCGTGACGATCCATCCAATCAATACACAAAATAACGTCGTCTCTAAGTAAATCTACCACGATCAGGTCTGCCAACCAATCACGGCCATGAAGCTGAATCGGACAATTCTTAATCTCACAATATTTAATAATTCTTCCACCATCAGGTAGTCCAATGATATAAGCTTCAAAAATAGTAGCACTATCCGGATGAAGTTTACTCAAGCATGACTCGGAAATGAATGAATGCGATGCACCAGTATCAAAAAAGGTACACACAGGTTGAGATAAAATTTCTAGTGCACCTGAGATCATTCAGGCCTTCGGATCGTCAGCTCTCTTTATCTCATAAATTGGGGGCTTGCCAGCCCCGGAACCGGATGCTCCTGTCTGATAGCTGTGCGTTCCGCCTTTGTTTGCTCCCGTCATATTAAACGACGCGGACTGAGTGGTCTGATTCTGAACAGCTGACTTCTTTGGGGCCTGAGATATCGCCGGAGGTTTGGAGTCTCTTCGGCAGAAATGGGCCTTATGCCCAGCAATCCCACAGTTATTACATGTGATGGTCGGCTTCGGACACTTAGTGCTGAAATGACCCTGTTCTCCATAGTTGTAACAGGTGATGGCCGAACTGGCCGCTCGGGACTGATATTCTATAGGTTTATACGCCGTAGGAGGTCGCTCAGAAAGAGTAGAGCCCGCACGAGACTTCTTGAAGGTTGCCTGACTGCCTTCGGACTGATTTTGCTTCTTCGATTTCTTGCCCGAAGATGAAGTTTGATTCTTAGAAATTTCCTTAGCAGTAAGCTCATAAGCAAGAGCTTTCTCAATGAATTCGTCTAGAGTGGTGCAATGATGATTAAGCAATTGTAGCCGCATACGAGGTTTCAACCTCTTACTCAAGTACTTGATCTTAGCCGCCTCTGAGGGGATAATAGATGAGGCGAATGAAAGTAGCTCTTGAAATTTCTCGGCAATGGAGAGAACATCTTCTTCTGTTGAGGGGTCGGGACTTAGGAACTCTGATAGCTTGGCCTCCCTGAGTGGGTCCGAATAATATCTTTCCATCATGAGAGTCTTGATCTAGTCCCACGTGCAAGATCCGTCGTTGGGCTTCAAAGATAGCCTCCAAGAGTGAGCGCTCTTACCTAGATGGTAAGCCGCAACTGAGACTTTGTGCCCTTCGGGACACTCCATCATAGCAAATAACTTCTCGAAATATTCAAGCCAGTGAATAATGTTTGCCGGCTCAGATGAGCCCTCGAAGGTAGGTGGCCTCTGGCGAGAGATGTCGTTGAAGATACTGCTCACACTCCTCTATTGCCTCTGAGGTGGCGGCGGAGGGGCCTGTTGAGTCTGAGTGGCTGAGTTCTACATCGTCTCCATCAGACATGCCATCTGAGTCATTTGGGCCATCATGCCCTGCATAAAGCGAGAGGGTCAACTCGGACACCTTCTGATTGAGCTGTATCTCGGGCACGGCTTCTTGACGGTGAATGATTATCTCCAGGGGAGTGGGTGGCAGTGTCGCTGCTCGTCGAATTGACATTATTCCTCGCGTTCGCACGAGTATTCATTCGAGCTCCCGGGTTTCGGCCCGCACCGTGGCCTCTTCCCCTGCGTCCTCTGCCAGTTCGATCCATACTGAAGGTAGGGAACACATGATAATTATAGATCTCGCATGAATATCACATTATGATTAAGATATGAAATGATAATAATGAGCATACACGCTCTAACACAATGATTGCATGAAGGATCAACTAAGGCAGCATGATTATCTGATGAAATTCTTGAAGTGATTATCTTGAACAAGTTAACAAGATTGATAATACGATCCTCGAGATCGACAACTAAACAATGAGATTGACTGAGTGATGAATGAATTAACATGATCGGCATGATCAAAAATGAAATTGGTGATTGAGGATTGTTGACTAATGAATGATGAATGAGTGATTCTTATTGCCAGAAATTATACCATGGCGTCAGAAATCATACCGTTTCCTTGGTCTGAGCGGCTTGGCGCTTGCACGGGTACGTGATGCGAAAGTCCAATGATACTAGTCTAATTAATGATGATTTCAAATGAGACATGACTCGGAAGGTAGTATTCAAAACCACGCCCCGATACCAACTCTGTAACACCCTGAACTAGGCGGACATTACAGTGCCGTGGACCCCCGACTGGAACCCACCCGGCGAATGAATATTAATGAATTACACAATACAATGTAGTACCAAACCACATTATGTCATCAATTACTCTGATGAGGAGTTTCAAGTACAACACACCCAGAAATACGGATACATGTATATTATATATGAAGATAAAATATACAACACTTAATGAAATAAGAAATCCAACAGAGCTGCAGCGGAAAAATACATGACAAAGAAACAAAGAAACATGAACAAATACATGCCGCCAATGAGTTCTCAAGGCTACTGTGTAACACCCCAACTAGGCAAATGTTACAGTGTCGTGGACCTCCGACTGGGACCCACTAGGTGAATGAAAATTAATGAATTAAGTAATATAATTATAGTACCGAACCACATTATATCATTAATTACTCTGATGAAGAGTTTCAAGTACAACACACCCAGGAAAATACAGAATACAAGTTTATTTTATATGAAGATAAAATATACAACACCGAATGAAAATGAACATCCAAACGGAAATCTGCAGCGGAAATAAAATGAAGAAAACATGAATGACTGAAAGGACTGGGGCTGCATACTAGTATCACTGGGACTCCTCGCCGTCAACATTCTCTTCCCGTGCCTTAGCCTTGCCATGACCTGAAAACAACATCCCCCAACGGGGTCAGTTACACAGAACAACAATACTCAAGAGTTGAATAAACACAATCATGATATATATTAATTATGAAATTAAGTTGAAGAGGGGCATCGTAGTATGCCCGTAATGGTATGTGCATGTGAACAATACAAGTGTCCGGACACACCCTTCCTTGTACCTAGTTAGTCTCACAGAGGTATATTACCATGTGCACAGTCCATTGTGTCGGTGAACCCGATCACATGACTATCACGTGCCCGACTAAAAATTCCACACATCCCCACCCGGCCACGTAATATGAACCCAGAAGGTCATATGAACAAGAATGACCATGTTGAATATTAGTGAATAATAATCCGACAAGGTCAAGAATGACTCACCGAGATGAAATAATAGTGAAATGAAAGATAGATCATTGAAATGATTGGAACTGTCGTTCCTCGTGTATGAAATGATTATTTGACAAATACAAGTCTCAATACGATTAATACACTATAAATGAATTATGATTATGATTTATGAATGAACAACCACGAAGGGAATGACTATCCTTTTAACCGAGTAAGAATTAACTTACTCAACACCGGTGAAGAATGTCCTTGCTCGAACAACGTCCTAAAATGAGATGTCGGTCGTTCGAACAACCTTGAATATCAGAATTACCAATAATCCAGTCAATATACATATCAAGCATGAATTACGACTAACTCAAAGGTCGATGCAACAATATCCAAACTCATTGAGGCATTCAAACAACCACTTAGCGCGTTGATTACAACCAAAACCCAAATATATCGAAACCAACTTCAAAATGAGTAGTTCAACCCAACAAACACATTCAATGCTATCAATATTCCAATAGGAAACCACAACTCGAAGTTACGACAACTATAATCGGAAACCCCCAAAAATAACCAAAGTCAACATCAAGGGTTCTTGATTAATTCTCCAAATGTTCATCAAATCCGAAAAACATATCAATAAATCCGTAGGAATACATTTATCCAAGGTAGATAATTCATATCTAATAACAATCCAAGCTTGCACGAAGAAAGCGGAAGGAAAATACCCAAAATCCGAAATTCTAGATCCAAGAAATAATTACCTTGATTTGATGTGATGGGGATGATGAAACGATGATTAATCCGAATGATAAGCTTGATGATGATTATAAGTGAGTGCAGATCGAAAAGATCTATCCAAATCGCCTAAAATCACCCGGAAATGCCCAAAAACGAATGAGAAGCGAGAAATGACGAAACTTGGGCTGACTGTCCAATTTATACTATTCCGAGATTAGTGCACGCTACGACATGTTATTTAGCATGCGCTAACGGGATAACCAGACAGTCCAGTGAACTCTGACTGCCTCGTTAGCGTACGCTACAAACTTGATAGCGTGCGCTAACGCCCTCCTGATAGTCCAGTGCCTTCTGGACTGCAAGCCTGAACCACATTAGCGTGCGCTAATACGGAGAGGTAGCGTGCGCTACCCGTACTCAATTAGCAGGCGCTAAAGAGAGTACGTAGCATGCGCTACTCCTCACACACAGCCCACTACGAAAGATGACAATGATGATAACCACGGTTCGATCCTCCAACCAGGTAGGAAGACAAATAATAACCGATGTACGATACAAATACTCTGATCGGTGAATACAATGAATGAATATGAACGATGAATGATCATTAATGAGTGAATAATTACTGAGTGACAATTACTGAATGATAACTACTATATGATAATGACTGAGTTACAACCGTGTATTACATACACCCCCCTTAAAAGAGTTTCGTCCCCGAAACTAAGGGTCAAACAACTCGGGATTACTCTCCCGCATACTATCCTCGGTTTCCCAAGTAGCCTCTTCGACTCCGTGTCTAGACCACTGAATTTTAACCAAAGGAATCGTCTTGTTCCTCAACTGTTTGATTCGCCGCTCTAAGACTCGTATGGGAAGCTCCTCATACGAATGATCGTCTACGATCTCGATCTCGTCGAACTGAATCATGTGACTCGGGTTGGCCACATACTTCCGCAACTAAGACACGTGAAACACATTATGAATTCGGCTCAACGCCGAAGGTAAGGCCAATCGATAAGCTAGCTCGCCTACTCGATCCAAAATCTCAAACGGTCCAATGAATCTTGGACTAAACTTTCCCTTCTTCCCAAAACGGAAGATACTTCGACTCGGGGACACATTGACCAAGACATGGTTACCCGCCTCGAACTCTAATGGCCGATGACGGTTATCTGTGTATGATTTTTGTCGACTCTGAGCGGTCAACAAACGACTCCTGATCAAAGCTACCTTCTCATGGGCGGCTATGAGCATATCGGGCTCGGTGCCGATTGATTCTGATAAGTCATCCCAACACAAAGGAGATCGACAACGTCGACCGTACAAGGCCTCATAAGGTGTTATCTTGACCGAAGCATGCCAACTATTATTGTACGTGAACTCAATCAACGGTAGTTGGGCTTCCCAATCATCTTTCCAATCGAGGACACATGCTCTCAACATGTCCTCCAATGTCTGAATAGTCCTGTCTGATTGTCCGTTGGACTGAGGATGAAAAGCTGTGCTGAGATTAAGCTAATTTCCCATAGAACGATGAACTGATTTCCAAAAATGTGACACGAATCGCCCATCACGGTCAGAAATGATACTCTTAGGAGTACCATGCAATCTCACTATCTTTTTGATGAACAACTGGGCAAGTATCTCGGGACCCCACGCATCCTTAATCTCAAGGAAATGGGCTGACTTAGTTAGACGATCCACAATTACCCAAATTGTATTCATGCCACGACAACTCGTCGGTAAACTCGTGATGAAGTGCATTGAAATATCTTCCCACTTCCACTCTGGAATAGGGAGAGGTTTCAGCATACCCGCCGATCGCTGATGTTCTATCTTGACTTGCTGACAGGTTAAACATCTCGAAACAAATTCCGCGACTTCTTGCTTCATATTACTCCTCCAGTAATTTTGTTTCAAGTCTTTGTACATCTTGCTAGACCCCGGATGAATGGAATAAGGGGTAGCATGAGCTTCTCTCAAAATCGAGTTGTTCAACTCATCGTTCACCGGTACACATAACCGATTCTTAAATCGAAAAAGTCCATCCTCGTAGACCACAAATCCAAGGGCTTTCCCCTGAGTCACATCATCTCGAATGCGCAACAAAAATGGGTCCGAATCCTGATTTACTCTGATCGCCTCCTCCAGTGGCTATGAAATCTCTAATGTACAAAGTTTCCCCTGTACTCGCTGTAACCAGACCTCGATCTCGGGTCTCAGAAATTCCTGCTGAAGTTCTTTCCGAACTGTTAATCGATCAAGCATCTGCTCTTGAACGGACTTATGACTCAAGGCATCGGCGACAATGTTCGCCTTACCCGGGTGGTAAAGTATCTCAATATCATACTCTTTGATTAGTTCCAACCACCGCCTATGTCGCATATTTAACTCCTTCTGAGTAAATATATATTTCAAACTCTTATGATCGGTGAATATCTGACAAGTAACGCCATAAAGATAATGGCGCCAAATCTTCAATGCGAACACCACGGCTGCTAGCTCTAGGTCTTGGGTCGGATAATTAACCACGTAAGGTCTCAATTGTCGTGAAGCAAAAGCAATAACTTTCTCGTTCTGCATTAGTACACATCCGAGACCCTATCCGGACGCATCACTATAAACCACAAATCCTTTCGTCCCTTGCGGTAAAGAAAGGACAGTGCTGAAATTAACCGGCTCTTGAGTTCCTCAAAACTCTGTTGACACGCGTCGGACCACGGGTATTTCTTATCATTTCGTAAAAGGTTCGTCATGGGTTGAGCAATTTTAGAAAATCCTTCCACAAATCGCCGATAATAACTAGCTAGTCCGAGGAAACTTTAGATTTCCTTAACATTCTTCGGAGGTTGCTAATCTCGGATCGCCTCCGTCTTTTGACGGTCGACACGACTCCATCTGATGAAATTACATGTCCGAGAAATGTCACTTCGGACATCCATAACTCACATTTGGAAAACTTTCCATAAAGTTGCTCTCATCTCAACACGTCGAGAACGTGATGAAGGTGAAATTCGTGCTCCTCCCGGTCACGAGAATAAATTAGAATGTCATCAATAAAGACAACCATGAACTGATCCAAATAGTCAATGAAAACCCGATTCATTAACTCCATGAATACCGCAAGTGCATTAGTTAACCCAAACGGCATTACCACAAACTCATAATGACCATAACGTTTTCGGAACGCCGTCCTTGTGATATCGGACTCTCGAATTCATAACTGATGATATCCAGATCTTAAGTCAATCTTGGAAAATACTGAAGCACCCTGAAGTTGATCTAGAAGATCATCGATACGGGGTAAAGAATATTTATTCTTGATCATCACCCGGTTCAATTCCCGGTAATCAATACACAAGCAAAACGAACCATCCTTCTTCTTGACAAATAACACTGGTGCTCCACACGGGGACGCACTCGGTCGAATATAACCCTTCTCGGTCAAATCCTCTAATTGGTTCTTCAACTCCTGCATTTCAGTCGGGTCCATCCGGTATGGTGCCTTCGATATGGGGGACGTACCAGGCTCCAACTCAATCGTGAATTCCACATCTCTCTGTGGAGGTAAACCAGGTAACTCGTCTGGAAATACATCGGAATATTCTCTCACTACATGAATATCCGTCAACATTACTGATGGTTTCTCGGACTTGGTCATATAGCAACAATAACCGACACACCCCTGATTGAGTAATTTCACTACTTTCATCAAGTTGATGACTCTAATGGAACAGCTGGGATTACCTCCCTGAAATATGTAACACCCCCAAAACCATATGGGAATATTACACGCCGTAGACCCTTTCCACAAGGATCTACCAGGCTAAACATCCATAAACAACCAAATGCTTGCCCAGCCAGGGTCAAACAATAAAATGATACAGATCGATATGATCACTTACACGTGAATACACAGACCGATGAGGTCACACAACCCAATCGATAAAACTGACTTAAATAACATTACCCACACAAGGGTCGAAATACAATACAGCGGAAGACTAAAATCAATTCTGACAACACAACAAAAATCAAGACAACTCTCGACTCATGATTAGCATCGCAGCTCGTCATCCTCTTGTGCCAATCCTGTGACTGCTCCCCGAATGCATGTACCGGACGCAAGCAGACATCCACCCCGATTGCTCGGGGTTAGTAAAACTCCACCGCTTTTACTAGTGCAAGTATCAAATCATACGAAATGTAACAAGCAATTAATAATCGTGATCAAATATAATAATCAAGTATCAAATATTCCGGGAGGTTTTCACAAGAGAAGATAAGCTATGAAGCATTCGAAAATAAGATTATCATCTCGGGAATTTTTAGAATTTCAAAACACGAAGACCTCAAGTCCTTATTCACAAAACCTTTGAAAAACTTAAGGGCCTTAACCCAAAACTTGTTTCATAATTCAACAGATTTACAATACGGAAACATTTCCATAAATCTCGTGGGGCTCGGCCCAACATTATTTCTTAAAACTTTTCCTTTAAAAACTTTGATTTGAAAAGTATCATGCTCATGACACCGTGATCCATCACGTGTCTCCGTAGGTTCAACAACCCGCACGGACTACAACACGCACAATTCAACAAACATCAACAACTCCGACACCGTGATCACCAGTCACGAGTCTCCGTAGGTTCAACAACCCGCACGGACTATTAACCAAACATAACCAATTCCGACACCGTGATCCACTGTCACGTGTCTCCGTAGGCATAACAACCCGCACGGACTATATCAATCACAACAATCACACACACAGTCCTGACACCGTAGTCCACTGCCACGTGTCACCGTAAGCCCCGTCGAGCTCACCCGGTTGGACGCACTGTGTCCGAAATTCATGGTCCACTGCCATGCGTTACCGTAGGCCTCGCTGACCAAAGACGATTGGACCTCGCACTCACTAAGTTCTGATCCCGTAGTCCACTGCCACGAATCCTCGTAGGTCTCGTCGAACCAACACGAGTGAACTTAGCGGTCACACATATTCACATTCACGTTACATACAACAATGAGCACAATTTAATCAATCACCTTGATCACCACAAAATCGTACATTGCACGCACATAACACAACCTCGACACTCGCAACAACTATCATCAATCAACGACATTTAACCAACATAACAAACATTCGGTACACAATACATTGCACAACCAAGTGTACAACCATCCCATGTGTACGTCGCATTCCTGCACAAATGGCACAACGCCTAACACGTATACTGATATAACACTATTATCACAAAGCCTTCAAATTGCGGAAAACACAACCAACTCAAACGGAACATATTTACGAAGGCAAGCAAAGTCATCATACATCTCATACGTAATTACTAGTCGCAAGATACGAGTCGTATAATAAGATACTTGCCTTAATAACCGCTACCAAACGCTCCGAAGAACACGGTTCGACCGGGAAGCTCGGACCCCGAAGAAGACAACGAACGAAAGGGTTCCGACTCGAGTTCTTCACAAGAATTCGACCCTAACAACATATAATCAATAAATCATTGATCATACGAGGAAGAATAATCGTAGAACGCCCGAAAACCCCTCTATGACATTTAACCGGACACCTTCAAGGCGTCGATCAAGAACTCGACCAAAATAACGAATCGATACGATACAACCATGGAATAACAAGGGAAATGATATAATACATCTAAATAATCATCAATCCATCACAATCCTAAGTTAAATCGGATTAAACGGACGAAATCGAACAAAATACCCAAAATCCCCAAAATTAGATTTCTAGAAAATCTGACCTGATTCGCTCGATCAAAGGATGTTATAGGATGGATGATTGATGATATGAACTCCAAGACTTCATGGATTTATTGTTAAACAACATGGCTTCAAGCTTAGAACACGCCAGGTGCGGAAGAGGAGAAGAAGAAGGTGAAAAATGGCAAGAAAAACGTCTGCGGCCTTTTATAGGGGTTCACCGCTTGCACGCCTGCCGCGGCCGATCGGCACGGTCGTGTTACACTGCCGACAGGGGACTCGACCGTGTCCCGCATGACACGGTCGCGGCGCGAAGGGGCCTACCGATAGTGACCCGTCCGACAATGACTTCGGCATGACTCGATCGTGTCTGGAACACGGTCGGGCGTGTCAGCCGCTACAGCTTATCCGTAAGAGTTCGGCACGGCCGTGTCGGACGACACGGTCGGGTCCTCGAGACGAAACTTTTGGCTTATCCGGACGAAATGCACGGGCCGCGTGTCGACGACACGGCCGAGTTCGGCCGGCAGTGATCGGCCAATAACGAGCGGGTGAGGTAAAACGACCATAACTCCCTCGTCCGGACTCCGATTGACTCACCGTTCGAACCATCGGAAAGCTAACTCGATGCTCTATAATATTGCAAAGATTCAGAATTTTTGGAGTTACCAAAAATTAATGGTGATCTAACAAAGTCGAACTCATACTTAGAAAAGTCGTTTAGTAATCCTGAATTCAACAAAACGACACCGAAACCCGAACCTGAATACGAACCGAAGATACGGTTACGAAGTACTCACAAAGACGAATCTAATAGCTAGTAGAACACACGATTACGACCACCCGAAGGCTCGAAATTCGACAACGGAAGGCAATTACCCCAAACTTTGGGAAATTACGAAAATGGCCCAAATACCCGAAAATCACCATATGACAACGAATAATCAAACCGAAGCTCACAACACGTATAACAACGTTAAATGAACTTACGAAAAATCCCAAACGACAGTTTCGAACGAGATTCGCAAGAACCGAACTCAAGCGCGGAAAAGTCGCTAAAAAGCACAGATCTCAACAAAGCAGCACCGAAACGAACTCGGATGACAAAAAGTGCAGAATTAAATATTCTCCGAATGACGTAACGGTCAAAAGCGAGTTTTCGAAACGGACCTCCGCCGAAAAATGAAAATTACCGGAAATCCGAAATTGCGGATATTACATTCTACCCTCCTTAAAAGAAGTTTCGTCCCGAAACTTAAAATAAAACATCATGATAGAATAGAAACAAAACCAAAAAGTTCACGCAACAATATCAATCTCTACACGAATTACAGCACAAAGTACGATACACAACTACATCACTGGACACCACCGGGCCCTTCCCGAGTAGGAACGAAAACCCGATTCCCGAACATCCTGGCAACGGACTCACAATGCACCGCTTGGTGCCCCAGTTGGCCGCACTTAAAACAATTAACCGGTGGCGAACGACAATTCTGTCTCGCATGGCCTACACGACTGCAGTTAAAGCAGGTCTTCACACTGATCGTCTTACTCGCCTCTGGGGTAAGGTTCTTAGACTGGTCAACCGAACGAGGAGTGCTCCCAGGAGGAAACTGCGAAGCAACAGGCTCACGGATCTCACTCCTCTGGCCTCTTGAAAAATTTCTCGAGGTCTTCTGTCTCTTACTCTCTGAACCAGATTCCGTCACAGAAACGGCCATCTCAATGGCTAAAGCTCGGTCCTGATATTCCTTCAGGGTGGTACACATGAGCGGAGCCATACTCTCACGGATATGGGGTTTCATGCGCATATTGAAGTATCGGACCTTGTCCGCTTCACTTCTCACTTGATCACGAACATAAGCCAACTGTCGATTATAATCGATTATCGCACAGGATATTGACACATCCCGGGGCGAGCCGAGAAAAATTCAATGATTCTACGTTCACGAGCAGTAACGGCAATACTGCCTCCATGGTGGTCTTAAACTCAGCCCATGTAGGTGTACGATCTGCAGCACTACAAAGATGCCACCATCTGCAGCCTTCTTTGTCGAGTAGGTACTTGAGCAATGGGTACCCTCCTATCATCCGGACAAGCTACAAAGATCAAATATTCATCCCAACTGGAAGAGCCGCTTTTCCCAACCTAACAAGTCGACGAACCCACAAAACGGGCGGCCGCATCTTCAACACATCTCGTAACCACTTACTAGTTCCGTTATCCCTATTTGGGTTCTTATCCCGACGTACGGCCTGATTCATCTGTACTAACTGGTCAACCACCTGACGAAGGATGGTGGCGGCGCCAACGTCAACATTAACGCTAGTCGAATGTCCCAGATCTGACCGAGCCGATTGGTACTCGGCAAGGAGGAGTCGCCTCTCCTGCTCCCGACACGACCACGACCACGACCATGACCACGGCCTCGACCTCGACCCCTTAGCATACTGAACGGACATCCAATCAGAATAACGAGATAAAACAAACCTCACATAATCGACATAAGCCCAAAATCAGCAGCACAATGCAATATTCACACGTTCACATTGACAAAGATGAACGACCTATACCTCAGCATACACGGTTAAAACATTAAGCATACCATTGTGGTCCAACACCGGTAATATTTAAAAAAAACAAGTTTATCGAGGTATTTGTTCGAATGATAATATATAAAAAAAAATTCGCGAGTTCGAAAGATTTTGCTGGGGTGAAATTTTGAAAGTACTTTGTTTAATACCTCGGTCATTGAAGTGGGGAACGATACCTAACAACGTATCCCGCCACTTGGGCATACAACCCAGATTTTCTGACGAGAATAATAATATAGCAACTCACTGCACGACTTAACCTCAATACATAAACACATAACATTCTAATTTACGGAAGCCAAAGTTGTTTTGCAAAACAGAAATTTTCCAAAATCCTTTAGTTCATAACCAAAACGACGGTAATATTTTACAATGTCCGAAGTATTTTAAAACATTTTTCAAATACCGTCTGATTGTGTCATTTGAAAATACACGGCCCATTTGTCCAAATTTTAACAAATTTTAAAAATCCATATAAACCATGGTTTGACCGCACCACCAAAATATTTTCCAAAAATCGATTTCTACAAAATTCTCAAACTGTAAAGTCCTTCAGGAAACATTCACAAACTTACCCATAGCGGACAAAAATTACAACATTCCAAAAACAGTCAAATTTAAAACCACATACTCAAATGGCAACCAGGGTCGCCAATTCAATCAAATGCATCTCGTGGTATCAAGTTTAAACACACAGCAAAATCATTCATCGGAGTTTCTCACAAACTCTACCGTTGGTACCTTTTCGAAATCCATCGAGGTTTACAACCTTCACAACATACCACCCCACCCGGTGGTTCAAAGATAAAATAATAACGTGCCCAGTTCTATACACATGCTATGTGCCACAAGTATGAAACACAACTATATTACACAATACTGTGTAAATAAAATTATACACCGCAATTAACTCACTAAAATAAAATCGAGATACACAGGTATTACGCATAAAGGAGGAGACTTACATCCACAGGTCGCACGGAGGTGACGGTCGCCCACGATACTAATCTCGTCCGACAACATATCTGACACGTTGTGACTACGCACAACTCAACTTGTCACCTGACGACTCGAACGACAAGACAACACATTACTCGACAAACCACGACTCGACTCGACCCGACAGCCTAGGTTTCCGCAACCTAAGCTCTGATACCATAAATGTAACACCCCCAAAACCATATGGGAATATTACACGCCGTAGACCCTTTCCACAAGGATCTACCAGGCTAAACATCCATAAACAACCAAATGCTTGCCCAGCCAGGGTCAAACAATAAAATGATACAGATCGATATGATCACTTACATGTGAATACACAGACCGATGAGGTCACACAACCCAATCGATAAAACTGACTTAAATAACATTACCCACACAAGGGTCGAAATACAATACAGTGGAAGACTAAAATCAATTCTGACAACACAACAAAAATCAAGACAACTCTCGACTCATGATTAGTATCGCAGCTCGTCATCCTCTTGTGCCAATCCTGTGACTGCTCCCCTGAATCTGCATGTACCTGGACGCAAAACAGACATCCACCCCCCGATTGCTCGGGGGTTAGTAAAACTCCACTGTTTTACTAGTGCAAGTATCAAATCATACGAAATGTAACAAGCAATTAATAATCGTGATCAAATATAATAATCATGGATCAAATATTCCTGGAGGTTTTCACAAGAGAAGATAAGCTATGAAGCATTCGAAAATAAGATTATCATCTCGAATTTTAGAATTTCAAAACCTCAAGACCTCAAGTCCTTATTCACAAAACCTTTCGAAAAACTTAAGGGCCTTAACCCAAAACTTGTTTCATAATTCAATGTTTACAATACCTAAACATTTCCATAAATCTCGTGGGGCTCGGCCCAACATTATTTCTTAAAACTTTTCCTTTAAAAACTTTGATTTGAAAAGTATCATGCTCATGACACCGTGATCCACCTGTCACGTGTCTCCGTAGGTTCAACAACCCGCACGGACTACATCACGCATGATTAAACAAACATAATCAACTCCGACACCGTGATCCACTGTCACGTGTCTCCGTAGGTTCAACAACCCGCACGGACTATTAACCAAACATAACCAATTCCGACACCGTGATCCACTGTCACGTGTCTCCGTAGGCATAACAACCCGCACGGACTATATCAATCACAACAATCACACACAGTCCCGACACCGTAGTCCACCGCCACGTGTCACCGTAAGCCCGTCGAGCTCACCCGGTTGACGACCGTGTCCGAAACTCATGGTCCACCGCCATGCGTTGCCGTAGGCCTCGCTGACCAAAGACGATTGGACCTCAGTACCTCACTAAGTTCTGATCCCGTAGTCCACTGCCACGAATCCTCGTAGGTCTCGTCGAACCAACACGAGTGAACTTAGCGGTCACACATATTCACATTCACGTTACATACAACAATGAGCGTAATTTAATCAATCACCTTGATCACCACAAAATCGTACATTGCACGCACATAACACAACCTCGACACTCGCAACAACTATCATCAATCAACGACATTTAACCAACATAACAAACATTCGGTACACAATACATTGCACAACCAAGTGTACAACCATCCCATGTGTACGTCGCATTCCTGCACAAATGGCACAACGCCTAACACGTATACTGATATAACACTATTATCACAAAGCCTTCAAATTGCGGAAAACACAACCAACTCAAACGGAACATATTTGCGAAGGCAAGCAAAGTCATCATACATCTCATACGTAATTACTAGTCGCAAGATACGAGTCGTATAATAAGATACTTGCCTTAATAACCGCTACCAAACGCTCCGAAGAACACGGTTCGACCGGGAAGCTCGGACCCCGAAGAAGACAACGAACGAAAGGGTTCCGACTCGAGTTCTTCACAAGAATTCGACCCTAACAACATATAATCAATAAATCATTGATCATACGAGGAAGAATAATCGTAGAACGCCCGAAAACCCCTCTATGACATTTAACCGGACACCTTCAAGGCGTCGATCAAGAACTCGACCAAAATAACGAATCGATACGATCCAACCATGTAATAACAAGGGAAATGATATAATACATCTAAATAATCATCAATCCATCACAATCCTAAGTTAAATCGGATTAAACGGACGAAATCGAACAAAATACCCAAAATCCCCAAAATTAGATTTCTAGAAAATCTGACCTGATTCGCTCGATCAAAGGATGTTATAGGATGGATGATTGATGATATGAACTCCAAGACTTCATGGATTTATTGTTAAACAACATGGCTTCAAGCTTAGAACACGCCCAGCTGCGGAAGAGGAGAAGAAGAAGGTGAAAAATGGCAAGAAAAACGTCTGCAGGGCCTTTTATAGGCCGATCGCTGCCGGACACGGCCGTGCCGATCGGCACGGTCGTGTTGCACAGCTGGCCGACAGGGACTCGACCGTGTCCCGCATGACACGGTCGCGGCGCGAAGGGGCCTACCGATAGTGACCCGTCCGACAAATGACTCAAGATGACTCGACCGTGTCTGGAACACGGTCGGCGTGTCAGCGATACTACAGGCTTATCCGGAAGAGTTCGGCACGGGCCGTGTAGGACGACACGGTCGGGTCCTGAGACAGAAACTTTCGGCTTATCCGGACGAGTACGGCACGGGCCGTGTCGGATGACACGGCCGAGTTCGGCCGGCAGTGATCGGCCAATAACGAGCGTGTGAGTTAAAACGACCATAACTCTCTCATCCGGACTCCGATTGACTCACCGTTCGAACCATCGGAAAGCTAACTCGATGCTCTATAATATTGCAAAGATTCAGAATTTTTGGAGTTACCAAAAATTAATGGTGATCTAACAAAGTCGAACTCATACTTAGAAAAGTCGTTTAGTAATCCTGAATTCAACAAAACGACACCGAAACCCGAACCTGAATACGAACCGAAGATACGGTTACGAAGTACTCACAAAGACGAATCTAATAGCTAGTAGAACACACGATTCCTACCACCCGAAGGCTCGAAATTCGACAACGGAAGGCAATTACCCCAAACTTTGGGAAATTACGAAAATGGCCCAAATACCCGAAAATCACCATATGACAACGAATAATCAAACCGAAGCTCACAACACGTATAACAACGTTAAATGAACTTACAAAAAACCCCAAACGACAGTTTCGAACGAGATTCGCAAGAACCGAACTCAAGCGCGGAAAAGTCGCTAAAAAGCACGGATCTCAACAAAGCAGCACCGAAACGAACTCGGCTGACAAAAAGTGCAGAATTAAATATTCTCCGAATGATGTAACGGTCAAAAGCGAGTTTTCGAAATGGATCTCCGCCGAAAAATGAAAATTACCGGAAATCCGAAATTGCGGATATTACAAAATACACATTCGACCCTATCGCCTGAAATGATAGTGACCATATGCATACGGACACTAATGATGGCATCATGACGATCCATCCAATCAATACCCAAGATGACGTCGTCTCTAGGTAAATCTACCACGTTTAGGTCTGCTAACCAATTATGACCATGAAGCTGAATCGGACAATCCTTAATCTCACGATTCCCGATAATTCTTCTACCATCAGGTAGACCAATGACATAAGGCTCACAACTAGTAGCACTACCCAGACGTAGTCTACTCTAACATGACTCGGAGATGAATGAATGTGATGCACCAGTATAAAAAAGGGTACACACAGGTTGAGATAGAATATCGAGTGTACCTGAGATCATGCGGGCCTCTGGATCGTCAGTCTTCTTCATCTCATAAATTCGGGGCTTGCCGGCCTCAACCAGATGCTCCTGCCTCGATAGCTCTTGGCTCCGCCTTTATTTGCTCTGTCATCTTGAACGACGTGACCGAGTGGCCCGATTCGAACTACTAATCGCTGGTCCTAAGATGACGCCGAGTAGGTTTAGAGTCTCTTCGGCAAAACGGGCTTTATGCCCAGAATCCTACGCTTATGGCACGTGACAGTCTGCCTCGGACACTTGGTGGTGAAATGACCCTGTTCTTCACAGTTGAAACAGGTGATGGCCGAACTGGCCGCTCGGGACTGAGATTCCGCGGGTCTAGGCACCATAAGAGGTCGCTCAAAAAAAGTAGGGCCCACACGAGGCTTCTTGAAGGTTGCCTGATTGCCTTCAGACTGATTACGATTCTTTGAATTCTTGCTAGCAGATGAAGGTTGTTGCTTAGCAATCTCCTTAGCAGTAAGCTCATAAGTAAGAGCTTTCTCGATGAATTCGGCCAGAGTGGTGCAATTGTGATTAAGCAACTGCATCCGCATATGAGGTTTCAACCTTTTGCTGAAATACTTGATCTTGTCCGCCTCGGAGTGAATAATAAACGAGGCAAAAGGAAGAAGCTCCTGAAATTTCTCAGCAACGGCGAGAACATCATCGTCCGCTGAGAGGTCGGGAGTGATTAATTCTGATAACTTGGCCTCTCTGAGTGGGGCCGGATAATACCTATCCATCATGAGAGTTTTGAATTGGTCCCAAGTACAAGATCCGTCGGTGGGCTTCAACGATAACCACCATGAATAAGCGCTCTTACCCAGATAGTAAGCCGCGACTGAAACTTTGTGCCCTTCGGGACACTCCACCATGGCAAACAACTTCTCGAAATGATCGAGCCAGTGAACAATATTCGCCGGCTCAGATGAGCCCTCAAAAGTAGGTGGTCTTTGGCGAGAGATGTCGCCAATAATACTGCTCACACTCCTCTCTTGCCACTGAGGTGGCGGCAGAGGAGCCTGCTGATTCTGAGTAGCTGAGTTCTACATCGTCTCCATGAGGCATGCCATCTGAGTCATCTGGGCCATCATGACCTACATAAACGCGAGTGGGTCAACCTAAACACCTTCTGAATGAGCTGTGTCCCGGGTATGACTCCCTGACAGTGAATGATCATTTCCAGGAGAATGAGTGTCGGTGTCGCTGCTCGATGAATTAGCATTATTCCTCGCGTTCGCACGTGTATTCACACAATTTCTCTGGATTCGGCCCGCACCGCGGCCTCTTCCCCCGCGTCCTTTGCCAGCTCTTTCCATACTGAAGTGGTAAAGTCACATGATAATTATATATCTCGCATGATATCCCAATATGATTACGTTATGAAATGATGAAAATGAGCATACGTGCGCAAACACAATGATTACATGAGTGATCAACTGAGTGATGTGATTATCTGATGAAATTCTTGAAATGATTATCTTAAATAAGTTGACAAGATTAATGACATGATCCTCAAGATCAACAACTGAACAATGAAATGAACTGAGTGATTAATGAGTTAACATGATCGACATGATCAAAAATGAAAATGATGATTGAGGATTGTTGACTTTTGAATGATGAATGAGTGATTCTTATTGCCAGAAATTATATCATGTCATCAGAAATCTTACTTTTCTTTGGTCTGAGGGTCTCGTCTCTTGCACGGGTCACACGTGACGCAAAAGTCCAATGATACTAGTCTGATGAACGATGATTTCAATGAGACATGACTCGGAAGGTAGTATTCAAAACCACGCTCCGATACCAACTCTGTAACACCCCAACTAGGCTAATATTATAGTGTCGTGGACCCCCGACTGGGACCCACTAGGCGAATGAAAATTAATGAATTAAGTAATATAATTGTTGTACCGAACCACATTATATCATTAATTACTCTGATGAGGAGTTTCAAGTACAACACACCCAGGAAAATACAGAATACAAGTTTATTTTATATGAAGATAAAATATACAACACCCAATGAAAATGAACATCCAAACGGAAATCTGCAACGGAAATGAAATGAAGAAAACATGAATGACTGAAAGGACTGGGCCCCCCTACTAGTATCACTGGGACTCCTCGCCGTCAATGTTCTCTTCCCGTGCCTTAGCCTTGCCACGACCTAAAAACAACATCCCCCAACGGGGTTAGTTACACAGAACAACAATCCTCAAGAGTTGAATAAACACAATCATGATATATCTTAATTATGAAATTAAGCTGAAGAGGGGCATCGTAGTACGCCCGTAATGGTATGTACATGTGCACAAGACGAGTGTCCGGACACACCCGTCCTTGTACCTAATTAGTCTCACGGAGGTACATTACCGTGTGCACAGTCCATTGTGTCGGTGAACCCAATCACATGACTATCACGTGCCCGACTAAAAATTCCACACATCCCCACCCGGCCACGCAATATGAACCCAGAAGGTCATATGAATAAGAATGACATGATGAATATTAATGAATAATAATCCGACAAGGTCAAGAATGACTCACCGAGATGAAATAATAGTGAAATGAAAGATAGCTCATTGAAATGATTGGAACCGTCGTTCCTCGTGAATGAAATGATTATTTGACAAATACAAGTCTCAATACGATTAATACACTATGAATGAATTATGATTATGATTTGTGAATGAACAACCACGAAAGGAATGAGTGTCCTTTTAACCGAGTAAGAATTAACTTACTCAACACTGGTGAAGAATGTTTTTCCTCGAACAACGTCCTAAAATGAGATGTCGGTCACTCGAACAACCTTAAATATCACAATTACCAATAATACGTTCAATATACGTATCAAGCATGAATTACGACTAACTCAAAGGTCGATACAACAATATCCAAACTCATTGAGGCATTCAAACAACCACTTAGCGAACATCAACCCTTGATTACAACCAAAACCTAAATATATCGAAAAACTCCAAAATGAGTAGTTCAACCCAACAAACACCTTCAATGATGTCAATATTCCAATAGGACGACAACTATAATTGGAAACTCCCAAAAATAACCAAAGTCAACATCAACGGTTCTTGATTAATTCTCCAAATGTTCATCAAATTTGATAAACATATCAATAAATCCGTAGAAATACATTTATCCAATGTATATAATCCATATCTAACATGTTCCAATAACAATCCAAGATTAAACGAAGAAATCGGAAGGAAAATATTCATCTTCCTACCTGGTTGGAGGATCGAACCGTGGTTATCATCATAGTCATCTTTCGTAGTGGGCTGTGTGTGAGGAGTAGCGCACGCTACATACTCTCTTTAGCGCATGCTAATTGAGTGCGGGTATCACACGCTACCTCTCCGTATTAGCACACACTAATGTGGTTCAGGTCTGCAGTCCAGAAGGCACAGGACTACAGTCGAGTTGGAGTAGCACACGCTACGAATGGTAAGTAGTGCACGCTAGTAAGTTCGGATAGCGCCCGCTATGCAGTCAGTGTACCGCGCACTAAGGCCGATCAGGCAGAGTCCAGTGGGTACTGGACTGATTTTGGAATATTTCCTAGCGCACGCTATGAGTGGATTTTAGCGTAAGCTAATGGGGCAGTAGCACACGCTGATTATTGGATGTAGCACGCGCTATTGCGAGCAGGTCAGAGGACAGGAGGTTCTGGACTTCAGTCACTAGACATCAGGTATTTAGCTAGCACACGCTAACATTTGGAGTTAATGCACGCTATCGGGAGGGCGTTAGCGCACGCTATCAAGTTCGGGCAATTCGGAGAGATCTTTTCGATCTGCACTCACCTATCATCATCATCAAGCTTATCATTCGGATTAATCATCGTTTCATCATCCCCATCACATCAAATCAAGGTGCATAGATCAAGTATTTTAGAGAAGAATTATACAAGTCCCCAACAAGAACAGCACATCATACAACAGTCATATATCAAAGATCAAGCTGCTGTTCAGAGAATTCTACCTTTACTGTTGAGATATTAATCAGCCCTGTATGGACTGAAGATCCTTGTGTATTCCAACCCATGTGGGAAGAATAACATTATAGACGAAGCTTCAAACTATGTGTGAAGAAGCAAGTCAAGAAAGAGCTCAAGCCAATCTGTGTTAACGGAAAAAAGCTTTGGTTCCTATATCAATTTGTGTGAACGATACGTAAATAGGTTTAGTTATTGTCACATAGTTGTGTACGTAGTGATTATAATAAACGTTTAACTCCTGTGTGGAGGACCAGTGTACATAGAGGGGTTTACCTCGAACCACTTTAAATTGCATGTTATTACCTTCTGCCTTTATTGTTTTCATAACTGTGATTTATATACAAGTATACATTGAAAAACCCTGTACGCACTAAGATCGAACTGAGCCTTTAAAGCACTATTCTTTTATGTTTGGCAGGAAATTGGAGTTCGGAAGATCGAACGATGAAAAACGGGCGAAAACGGCAAATTTTGGCCCGGGCCGCGGCACGAACCAAGTGAGCCGCGGCACACTGAGACAACCAGCGAGCCCCGAGTGGACTGTACCGGGGGCCGCAGCACAAGGATGCTGAGCCGCGGCCCAGGAGGAAAAATAAGCGCCCAGGTATTAGGCGCTGAACAGGGTGAGCCGCGGCACAGATTAAGTGAGCCGCGGCTCACGGGGCGGTTTTGATGTGTTGGCCGCGATTCTGGGCCATTTTTGGAGCAGTTTTCGACCCAATCCCCGGACGCATTTTGGAGGCTAATGATAGTTATAAATAAGGGTTTAAGGTCTGAAAAGAGGCATTCATTGAATCATCGAGGGATTATCAAGAGAAGAAGCAGAAACACCAAGGAGCAGAGAGCGGAAGCCAGAAGAACGGAGGAATCCGAGCTCTTCGACTGCGTTTGATCTTTATGCTTTCTTTAATTATTTCTGTATTTTTATTCTTTAGCATGTCGCTAAAACCTGTTCTAGGATTTTGATGAAACCGAGGTTCAATAATTACTTTTGATTATCTATATAATTCCCTTTTCTCGTTGAGTTTTCCCAATTGTTTTTAATGCTTTCAATTGTGTGGCCTATAATCAATTGTTTTAATTACGCAACTCAAATCGGGAGAGGAGAGTTGGTGAGGAAATATTGGTGAGAACCGTTTTATCTTGTGAGATAGGAATATACTCATAGGAACTTCGTGGCCTTTTTGAAGATTTCGTGCCTTTTGCCTATTGTCGAATTAATTCACCTAGGGATAGAGTGTATTATTCGCCTTAGAAAAATCTACTGACCTCGGGAGAGGTGGTAGAGTACTTTAGCAACCTTCGCCTTCAATAAATTAGGAAATCATTAACTTCAGATAATCGAGAGTAAATTCGGATAAACCGAGGTGGATTCACAATTCTAGATTTATTCATTATTTGATTTTCTTTCTTCAATCAATCGTCTTTACTATTTATTCTTTATTGATTTTCTTTAATTAGTACTTGCAAATCAACTTTTGACAGTTCAAATAAAATTAGAATACATATAAATAGGTAATTAGTAAGTCAGTCCTCATGGGAACGATATCTTACTCATCATTTTATTACTTGTCTACGATAACGTGCACTTGCGTTAAACAAAAATCGCAACAAGTTTTTGGCGCCGTTGCCGGGGACTGATTATTTTACTAATATCGATTTCAGTATTTCTAGTCTTAGTTTGAACTATTTTTTATTATTTTTGTGTAATTTTATTTATTTGTTTTTCCTTGCAGGAATTTCCGGTTAGTGCATGAGAAAATTCGGTAACGAAAGCCTACTACCTTTGGATACTGAACTCGAGCGCACTCTTCGGAGAAGCAGAAGGTGAAACGAGAGCTACCAGCAAAAGTCACCATGTCCGATAACACGGGAAATCACGAAGCGGAAAACCCCATTCAGCAAGCTCAACCGGCATTAGCACTCCGCGATTATGCTATGCCGCAAATCAATGCGAACTTTTCGGGAATTCGGCGTCCAACCATCCAGGCGAACAATTTCGAAATCAAGCCGGCTATTATTCAGATGGTGCAAGCAAGCCAGTTTTGTGGTTTGGCGAATGATGACCCCAACGCTCATATAGCGTCGTTTCTCGAGATTTGTGACACCTTCAAGAACAACGGTGTCACCGATGATGCTATTCGTCTAAGGCTTTTCCCTTTCTCTTTGAGGGACAAAGCCAAATTTTGGTTGAATTCTTTACCGCCGGGTTCCATCACGACTTGGGCGGAATTAGCGCAAGCCTTCCTAGCTAAATTCTTCCCACCATCAAAGATGGCGAGACTGAGGAACGAAATCACTACTTTTGGGCAATTTGATATGGAGTCGCTTCACGATACAAAGATTTATTACGGAGATGCCTACACCATGGCTTACCGGACTGTCTTCAGATCCAAACGTTCTATAACGGATTGAGTGCTTCTACACGCACTATTGTTGATGCAGCCGCTGGAGGAGCACTGATGGGAAAAACGATGGCTAAAGCTCACTCTCTATTGGAAGCGATGGCTGCAAATGATTATCAGTGGCCTTCCGAACGAGTAGTTCCGAAGCGAGTTATGGAAATCTCCGACAACGATCCGATCTCTACATTATCAGCCCAAGTTGCCGCCTTGATTCAGCAACTCCAAGCCTTTTCACATCCTCCTTCTCCCGTTACCACTGAATCATGTAGTTGGTACAACGGATTTCATCCTAGCATGGAATGCCAAGTCGGAAACCCTTTCGAGCAACCTTCGATGGAACAAGCTCAGTTCGTGGGGAACGGGAATCGGCAAAACAATCCGTACTCCAACACTTATAATCCGGGGTGGCGTAATAATCCTAACTTTTCATGGAGAAACGGACAAAACGCAAAACAACCTCAGTTTGCTCAACAGCAACCTCCTCCCGCTCCGAAGATCTCTCTAGAGGAAGAAATGGCGAAGTTGGCAGCAAATACGAGTCAGTTCATGACCCGTACGGAAGCAACCTTGCAAAACCATTCCGCTTCTATTCGCAACTTGGAAGTCAAATTGGGCCAAATTTCTAATGTATTAACAGCTCGCCCTGAGGGTATGCTAAGTACAATCGAGACGAACCCCCGAGAGAGTATAAATGCCATTAGTTTGAGAAGCGGGAAGGAAGTGTGCGAGCAGCCTAGGCAGAGCAAAAAGGGAGGTGATGATGAGGAAAAGAAAAACTTGACGACTGAGGAATCACAAAATTCGAGACCCTCAAAGATGTTTCCTTACAATCCGAAAGCTTATGTGCCACCCGTCCCATTTCCACAGCGTTTGCAAAAGCAGAAATTGGACAAACAATTCTCCAAGTTTCTTGACGTTTTCAAGAAACTACATATAAATATTCCATTTGCTGATGCCTTGGAACAAATGCCGAGCTATGTCAAGTTCATGAAAGAAATCCTATCTAAAAAAAGGAATCTCGAGGAATATGAAATGGTGGCACTAACTGAAGAGTGCAGCGTGATTCTACAGAAAAAGATTCCGCCAAAATTGAAGGATCCAGGAAGCTTCAATATACCGTGCACCATAGGAAACCTCTCTTTTGATAGGGCGTTGTGCGATCTCGGCGCTAGTGTTAATCTCATGCCTCTTTCTATTTTCAAGAAGCTGGGAATTGGGGAAGCGAAACCGACGACAATATCGTTGCAATTAGTTGATCGATCAATCAAGTACCCGAGGGGGATAATAGAGGACGTCTTAATAAAGGTAGATAAATTCATTTTTCCGGCTGATTTCATTGTGCTCGATATGGAGGAGGACCAAGACATCCCAATTATTTTGGGAAGACCATTCTTAGCTACCGGTCGAACTCTCATTGACGTGGAAAAAGGGAAACTCACTCTGCGGGTTCAAGATGAGCAAGTCATTTTCCAACTGTTTCAACCCATTCCGTGTCCAAATAGTGTCGAGAAGAGTTCACAAATTGAAAGTGTAGATATCTTTGTGAAGGACACACACCGGAAGAATTGTCGGTCAAAGTATTCAGAATCCGTTCCAGATGCTCCGAAATCTAAGAAAAATGTAGAATGAGTCACATATCTTAGGCATTTGGACATGTCGTCATCATCAACCATTCCTCCAACAATGAAAAATTCTGATGCTGTCATAAGTTCGTTTGAGAAAAAGAAGAATAAGCCGGAAGTAAAACGGGTGCCAAGTCATGTGAAATCTTTTCGCAAAGAACATTGGGTGTCCAAACCGAAATTCGGATTGTTAAAGACCAATGGTCAAAAATTTAAAACACACTTTAACGGTTCGTTGGACGGGGTGGAGTTCAAATGGTGTTTGCGAAAAACGAACTGATTTTCAAAAAGTCCGGTTGAAGACTATAAAATTAGCACTTCTCGGGAGGCAACCCGAGTATTAGTCGTAGATTTTTTGTTTTTCAGTTTTTTCTTGCATTTTAGAGTCTTTATTTTTCGTCATTTTTGCTTTGATTTGCTTATCCCTCTCGTTCTTGATGTGTTCCTTTGAAAATTCTGTGCAGAAATCACCCTAGGGGAAGAAATCAGCAATGGGCGACCCAAGGAAAATGAGCCGCGGCACACACCAGTTGAAGGAAAAAGGCCAAACAAACTGTATTCTGTGCCGTGGCACGACCTTACTGAGCCGCGGCTCACCAGGTTCCTGAGCCGTGGCACATATGCACTGAGTCGCGGCACACCAAATGTCCAAGATCGCCCAGGAGGCTGTACTACGTGCCGCGGCACAGACCAAATGAGCCGCGACACACTAACATGACGAGCCGCGGCACTCGTAAGCTGAGCCGCGGCACAAGGCGAAAGAACAAACAACGCCCAAGAGGACTGTACTATGGGCCACGGATCACTTAAGCTGTGCCGCGGCCCCCGTTCGGAAGTTAAATGGCCCAGGTACCTTTATAACACAGATCGGCCGACACCCAGGTAACTTCTTCCCCTTCCTTCGCACAAGCACTCGGCCGACACCATCTCAACTTTTCTTCTTCTTGCATCCTTCAACCAAAGCAAGGTAATTTTTAATTCCTAATCTTAATTGCTATGTGAATTGAAAGGTTGAGTTGGGAATATGAAGTTTTTTATTAATTATTGATGTTATCTGTCGATTATGAATGAAGTGTTTATGTTATATATCGTTTGTCATGATGATCGATTTGAGGATGTTATTTTGGGGGATTGAATTAAGCTATTACAATGCTTGTTCTTCATTTGAATTCATGCATTCAAAGTGTTTGGTGAAATGCATAAATGAAAATTTTTCTTTGTTGAGTCAATGTTTTGAAACTAAGTGCAAACGAAATTTTTTATGGATTTACAGCACACCCCAACCCTTACGTCAAATTTAAACGTGAAAGCTCAATTTTAATTTTCTCTCATGACGGTGCACGCTCGTTCAACTCTTTAGTCATGTTTTGCAAATCTTGAGTCAAACACAGTCAAGTGGTGTTGTTTCCTTATAGCATAAGTAAATTCCGGTGTTTATCTTTTCAGGAACTCGCCATGGCCAGAAAGAGAAAGGTTAGCACAAGGGCTAGGACGCAATCGTCCCCCACACGAGGGGAAACTTCACAGAGCCGAGCCTAGTTGGAGTCGCACCAATTCTCCGACCCGTAAATTCATAAAATATTTAATGAAAAGATCCGTTCTCGACCGTTGATTCCGGAGCGGGGATTCACTCCCGCCCCCAGTACGGGGAGCTTCTGACGATGATCGACGAGATGGGGTGGTCCCGTTTCGCTGCACCTCCCGAGCCGGCGGTGATCTCCATCATCCAAGAGTTTTATGCTAGCGCTCTGTTGAAGCACATCCGGGCTGGGCAAGTGATGCCGCAGTCAGATACTCGGACTCAGGTCGTCGTCCGAGGCATTATGGTGGATTTTTCAGTAGCCGCCATTCGGAGATTATTCGAGCTGCCTG
The DNA here is from genome assembly GCA_033398695.1 of Orobanche coerulescens. Lineage (NCBI taxonomy): Eukaryota > Viridiplantae > Streptophyta > Magnoliopsida > Lamiales > Orobanchaceae > Orobanche > Orobanche coerulescens. The sequence goes on along the minus strand of CM065802.1, from coordinate 123,090,124 downwards.
TGGTGGATGAGACGGCATATACGCGAGCTATGAGCGGTCTCACGAGGGAGGCCCTGCTCGAGACGCTCACACAGCCCGGTTCCGTCTGGGAGATGTGCGCCCCGGGTTCTTCGGCCTTCTACTTTAAGAGCTCGCGCCTCAGTCGGCTCGGGCGATCCTGGTTGTATTTCATCTGCGCTCGTGTAGATCCTACCTCGCAAATTCGCTCTATTTTACTCTCTCGTGCCCGTACACTATATGCCATCACTTCCGGGCTAAGATTTGATGTGGCCCCTCTTCTGGTCCGATCTATTCTGCTGTGTATTCAAGGAGGGGCCAATACGGGGCTGAAGCACCCCTCTCTTATTTGTGCTCTATGCCGCCAGTCGGGCATGACTTGGTCGGACGATGAGCCGATGCTGGCCCCCATGGTCCGATTGATCATCGCATCATTTCTCACTTCGACCAGTGGGTAGGAGCGCCGGCACATGCTCGGGGGCGAGGATTTCTTCTTGATGAGGCACAACACTACTACAAAATATGCTTTTTACGACGCTCAATTTACATCGGTTTACCGAAAACCGATGTAAAAAAAAATTGCGTCGATTTACATCGGTTATCAGTCAAAACCGATGTAAAAATTTAAATTTCAAAACTTTTACATCGGTTATTTTGAAACCCGATGTAAAATTTGAAAGATCCGGTGATTTTTACATCGGTTTTAAACCGATGTAGAAAAATAGTTTACATCGTTTTATCAAAACCGATGTAAAAAAGTGTACATTTTACATCGGTTTTGCTTAAAACCGATGTAAAACATGCACATTCTACATCGGTTATGACCAAAATCGATGTAAAATATGCACTTTCTACATCGGTTTTCTAACGAACCGATGTAAAATGTTTACCTTTTTACATCGGTTTCGCCTAGATACGATGTAAAATGTCTGAAATCCGCACATTTTACATCGGTTTGACGAGAACCGATGTAAATTTAATTTTTTTACATCGGTTTTTAAACCGATGTAGATTTAACATCTATTTTACGACGGTACATTTTACATCAGTTATAGAACTAATGTAAAATATACGAAATAACCGTAGTAAAATGTATTTTTTATAGTAGTGACATGAGCAGTCCCACGAGCCCCTTCTTCTGACGCATGGGCAGGCAGAGTCCAGCCCGCCGCCCGACAGAGAGCACTTGCAGGCGATGTTCGACGGCCTGAGAGAGGAGATGAGGAGATAGAGAGAGCCATCTGGCTGCTTGGAGAGAGGAGATGCGGACGGAGAGAGAGAGCATCCTCGCAGTCGTCCGAGATGAGATGAGAGAGCAGGCCCGCCGGGCCAACCGACGTGAGACGAGGCGCTTGGCAGCGAGGGATGCTTTCCACCAGGATTACCTTACTGCGTGGACGAGCCATATTATGCACCCGGACGGGCCTTTCATTCCACCAGTTCGGCCAGCCACACCACCCTCCTCGCCGGACGATGCCGGCACCAGTTCATGAGCGGACAGTAGGGGAGTACTTGACCTTTTATTTTATTGCATATTACATTTTGTGTACATTGAGGTCAATGTACGTCCTAAGTTTGGAGGGGGGGGGGGGGGTTACTTTCTATTGCTGTACTTATTCGTTTGCATTTTTCGTTATTTTTTGTTATTTTTTTGTTGCTAGCCTTGCTTGTCGTGATATCATTTGCATTCGTGAATTTTTCGTGCTTCTTTTTGTGTAAAACTGATGTTACGATACTGATTTCTCTCTGAAGAAATGGTTGAGTTTTAGTCGAGTTGTAAGCGATATCTGTTTCTGTTGAGTATTCATTTAGGCCCGAAATTTTTTCGTTTTTGTAGAAATCATAGCAGATAAGAAAGGAGACATACGTGTTTTCAAATCATCGTCTATACGTTTGGTTACACTTTTCGCGTAGCTAGTTGTCCAGTAACATGAGTCGAGTTGGCACTTACATTGAGTTTAGAGTCGGACAGTTTTTCTCAAGAAAAAGTCGAGATATAATTTGTTCTATGATGGGAAGACTAGTAACCGGGGGTATTCACGTGACCCGTTGTTTACTCTCGCATAAAACGACAACCCTGATTAGACTAGTGGTTTAGAGATTTCGCATGTGCCGATGATGGGGAGCCTAGTAACCGGGGGTATTCGCGTGACCCGTTGTTTACACTTGCGTAAAACGGCAACCTTGACATGCGGGAAGTGCTATTTGAGTTTTTTCTCCGCTGTGAAGGGGAACTTAGTAACTAGAAGCATCCATGTGCCCCATGAGTGTCTTTTACATCAAACGTTGCCCCAATACATGTGACTGGAATTCCACCCTAGGATTATCCCGATGAAACATCCCGAGATCCGAACCTAGTGGTTAACTCGAATCATTCTATTGATCATATATAAGGAAATACTGTCCGAGGGTTATTTTTGATGATGAAACTCTTGAAAATTTTTGCTACTAGACTGTGGGACTGGGCGAGTTGGCTTATTTATTTTTAACCCTTCATATTGACGGTCGGTTAAATTCACGCTTGTTAATCTTTGAGCTTGATTTTCTTCATGCACGATTGATTAGGACTGAAATTGGTTACTTTGTGGAATCAGTGTCCTGGAAGTGACTCACTATTACGATACTTGTATTATTCTTTGAAGATTTCAGGGTAGTATTGATTAAGTTGAGCACTATGGATTAGCACGATCATTCACGATATTCTTTTATTTGTAATCAATTCTTTTTGCTTGAGGACAAGCAAAGGCTCAAGTTTGGGGGTATTTGTTAGGCGTATTTTTATACGCTTATTTATCATTATTCTTTATCCATTTTGTGTCTAAACCTGCATAAATGAGCCTTTAAAGCACTATTCTTTTATGTTTGGCAGGAAATTGGAGTCCGGAAGCTCGAACGATTAAACACGGGCGAAAACGACAAATTTTGGCCCGGGGCCGCGGCACGAACCAAGTGAGCCACGGCACACGAAGACAACCAGCGAGCCCCGAGTGGACTGTACCGGGGTCCGCGGCACAACGATGCTGAGCCGCGGCCCAGGAGGAAAAATAAGTGCCCTGGTATTAGACGCTGAACAGGGTGAGCCACGGCACAGATTAAGTGAGCCGCGGCTCACGGGGCGGTTTTGATGTGTTGGCCGCGATTCTGGGCCGTTTTTGGAGCAATTTTCGACCCAATCCCCGGACGCGTTTTGGAGGCTGATCATAGTTATAAATAAGGGTTTAAGGTCTGAAAAGAGGCATTCATTGAATCATCGAGGGATTATCAAGAGAAGAAGCAGAAACACCAAGGAGCAGAGAGCGGAAGCCAGAAGAACGGAGGAATCCGAGCTCTTCGACTGCGTTTGAACTTTATGATTTCTTTAATTATTTCTATATTTTTATTCTTTAGCATGTCAGGCTAAAACCTTGTTCTAAGATTTTGATGAAACCGAGGTTTTGACGAATTACTTTTGATTATCTATATAATTCCCTTTTCTGTTGAGTTTTCCCAATTGTTTTTAATGCTTTCAATTGTGTGGCCTATAATTGAATTGTTTTAATTACGCAACTCGAATCGGGAGAGGAGAGTTGGTGAGGAAATATTGGTGAGAACCGTTTTATCTTGTGAGATAGGAATATACTCATATGAACTTCGTGGCCTTTTTGAAGATTCCATGACTTTTGCCTATTGTCGAATTAATTCACCTAGGGATAGAGTGTATTATTCGCCTTAGAAAAATCTACTGACCTCGGGAGAGACGGTAGAGTACTTTAGCAACCTTCGCCTTCAATAAATTAGGAAATCACTAACTTCAGATCATCGAGAGTAAATTCGGATAAACCGAGGTGGATTCACAATCCTAGATTTATTCATTGTTTGATTTTCTTTCTTCAATCAATCGTCTTTACTATTTATTCTTTATTGGTTTTCTTTAATTAGTACTTGCAACTCAACTTTTGACAGTTCAAATAAAATTAGAATACATATAAATCGGTAATTAGTAAGTCAGTCCTCGTGGGAAAGATATCTTACTCATCATTTTATTACTTGTCTACGATAACGTGCACTTGCGTTAAATGAAAATCGCAACAATTCCTATGTTTTCGATTAACGAGTTTGATGACTGGAGAATCAGGATGGAAGCACATCTTGCTGCCATGCACGAAGAGATGATATTTGTCATCCAAGAAGGCCCCATAAAGATAATGAAGGTTAATCATGCTGCAAGGGTTGACGGACAACCTCATGCTGAAATACTCGAGAAGGAGTGCGAGCAATGGACAGCAGACGAGCGCAAGCGTGCCAACCTTGACAATGTTGCCAAGAATGTGATGTTTGTCACTCTTGACAAAGGCACATTCTCGGAGGTACAGAGTTGTAAGACAGCCAAGGAAATATGGGAGAAACTCAAGATGATTTGTGAGGGAACTCAGCTCTCAAAAGAAAATAAATTTTCAAAAGTCACTCAACAATTTGAATCATTGGAAATGAAATCTTCCGAAACTCTTAAGGAACTTGACCTCTGATTCACTGGGATTGTCGGTAAACTTGAAGCATTGGATAAAGTGTATACCCAAAAGGAGAAAAACTTGAAAATCTTTAGATCACTCCCTGCCCAATGGGATATTAAGACTACATCTATGCGTGGGTCATGTAATCCTAATGATATTTCTACTTTTGACCTATTCTCTGACCTCAAAGCTTTTGAGTACGATATTGACAGGAGAGAAAAGGCCGAAGAGTCACCTGCCAAAACTACAGAATTGGCCGCTGTATCTGACAGGAGACACAGCACACCCAGCACATCCAAGTCTACCCACAAGTCTGCTGACAGTGATGATGATATCTTGTCACAAGATGAAATGGCCCTTCTTATGCATAAATTCAAAAAGTTCATCAAACAGTCTGGAAAGACTACCTTCAGGTCCAAGCCTTTTCACAAGATAAGTTCCGAATCTCCTTTTTCTGGTGATTCTAACTTGTGCTACAACTGTAGGAAACCCGGACATTATGAAAATAAATGTCGGAAGTCGAGCAACAAGAAAATGATGAAAGAAGACGATCTTCGAAAAACAAGCTCAAGGCCCTGATTGGTGAATCAGAAGCCTCACCCTCATAAACCAAGACCTAGGAATGCCTTCAGGTAGTCACTGATAGTGACTCGTCCGATGATGAAATCAAAGATACAGCCTATATGTGCTTTATGGCCAAAAAAATACAGGACGACAAAGATAGCGATGATGAGGACATCAAAGAGATGGACATATGGTACTTCGACAGCGGATGTTCTCGGAACTTGACAGGAGATATCAGCAAGCTGTCAGATTATGTAGAAGGTCGTGGTCCAAAGGTGTGCTTCGGTGACAAGTCCAAAGGAAGAACAAGAGGAAAGAGAACCCTGCTTGTAGGAAAGTTCAAAGTCACCGACGTAGCTTATGTTAAAGGCCTACAGTACAATCTACTTTGCATTACTTACCTATGTGACATGGCATAAACTCAGTAAAACTCAAAGTCCTTGTCCGAAGGAAGGGAGAGATACAATGAGCTTGATACCTTATGCTTCGGCTATAGGATATATCATGTATGCCATGATATGTACTAGACCTGATGTATCATTTGCATTGAGTACAACCAACAGATACCAGTCTGACCCTGGTGAGGCTCACTGGACTGTAGTCAAAAGCATACTCAAGTACTTGACAAGGACTAAAGATATGTTCTTCATATATGGTGATCAAGATAGTGATTTTCTCCTTAATGGCTATGTCGATGCCAGTTTTGAGACAGAACAATATGATTCAAAATCACAGTCTGGATATATATTTTGCTAGAATGGTGGTGCTGTTAGATAGAAGAGTTCCAAACAACCAACCACGGCTGATTCTATAATGGAAGCTGAGTACATAGCCGCTTCGGAAGCAGTTAAAGAAGCTGTTTGGATGAGGAAGTTCATAAGTGAACTGGATGTGGTTCCTAGCATTGCTGATCCAGTAAATTTGCACTGTGATAACAATGGAGCTATTGCACAAGCTAAAGAATTAAGATCACAACAAGCATCCAAACACGTACTTAGAAAGTTGCACCTCATTCGAGAGATTGTCACTCGTGGCGACGTGAGGATATGCAACGTTCACACGGATAATAACATAGCGGATCCTTTAACCAAGCCTCTTTCTCAAGAGAAGAATAATGGTCATATAAAGGCTATGGGTCTTCAGTTTATGTCTGTATAGGACTAAGATCAAGTGGGATATTATTAGTATTATGCTCTAAGTCTACTGTTTAATAATAATGTGGAGACATTTATTATTATTATTTAATATATAATATTGATTATATTATTGAATTAATATTCCGCTTACGATCATCAAGTATGTGACTTGATAGTAAAGCTCGTTAAAGCATTAAAGAATATTTATTCTAGATATCCCTAGTAATATGATTACTAGTATGATAGATGATACGATGGCTATGTTTTACTCTTCATGAACTTGAGATGTTATATCACGTCATAGATTCATGTAGAGACATCGTATTGGATATGACCTACATAGAGAATTATATATGGATTAAGTCATTACAATTCCTCTGATTGTCATATATTATTTAAGTCCTTATTACCTAAAGACATTACAGTTTCCTACCTAATGAGTATCGTATTTTAACACAATACCAACATCTTCTGTAACAAGGGACCATACAGTTTGTGATTGGATATGGTACAATTTATGCAGAGGGAAGTAGTTTGTCCAGAGGGGACTTATCTCTCCTATAAAACGGAGAAGATATCCACGGGCCCTTGATAAGTTGAATTGTTTAAATGCATGGCCATGCTCAAATTGATCAATAAAGAGTTATTGATAAATAATTGAATTGGACAATTGTAACTTGAGATCAAGAATATTAATTAAGCTATATAAGGTCGACTTATCCATGCCTTATGCTTAATTAGGATATCGCGCGATGAGAGGATTAGATATAATACAGTAACGGGATTTCGTTCGTGCCGTCGAATTAATTCTTTTAATGCGGGTAGTTATAATGTCTAACTAGAGTGCGCTTATGATTTATGAGTCATAAAATTGTTTCTATACTCATTGCCGTATTAATTAGAACCTACAGGGTCACACACTTAAACGAGTAGAGCAACTATTTTGTTCCGGTTGATTATCTTGGTGTTGTGTCAAGATTTAACACCTTCCGACCGGCGATCGCCTCCGAGGCCGAGCGACCGACTTACTGCCGAGCGGCCAAGGCAGATCTGCCGAGCAGCGACCAGGCGACCAAGCCTCAACCCAGCGGACCAGCTAAATCGGCCAAAGGAAGGTCCCAGGACAAGTCCCGGTACCGAGCGATCGACCTCAGATACGATCATCACTCGGCACTCGGCGACCGACTCCTGGCGATCGACTAGCGGACGATCCTCTCTCGGCATCTACCGATCGACCCTTGGTGACCGACCCTTGCCGACCTTCAGTGACTGGCCGAGAAGGATCCTCGGTGTCCAGCTAGAGGCGACCGCATCATGACGATCTGGGCCGATGGCCATCCAGTCGGCCAAGGCCAAGTCTCAAAACTGACCCCACGTGCAGATCCACAAAAGGCGCTGACAAACCTGTCACCTACCTCACCTACCAGCATGGCCCAGACCTGCGAAAGGAGTTGGCGGACAAGACATGTGACTACAGCCTGTCACCTACCCTGACAAAGTCCGCCGAAAGTAGCTAAGTGGGACCTCCTGTGACAGTGCTTCCGGACGCGTGCCGGCTCCTCATTGGGCCACTCAGCTAGCTGCCACTGATCTATGGACTTTTGGCAGGCAGCCCACGTGCCCTTTAGGACGATCGCCCCGTTACATTAAATGCCGAAAGGCGATCGCCCATTAGGGGACAGGGCCCCTCAGCCCCTATATAAAGAGGACAGCCTGCACTTGGACACTTCTTCAGCTTCCTTCGCATTTCACACCATACAGAAGCAAATACTTGCACTTGGCTAACATCCAACTCTTGGCAACAGCTTTCTTTCGGTCTTACTTCTCCCGGCCTTTTCTCCTCGAGCAGATTACCGGCGGGACGAAGAACACCGAGCTTCGCTCAAGAGCCGGATTAACAGAGTCTTTTTACACTCATTGTATTTAGATTTCTCTTATTAATACTTGTATCCACGAATATTTGTATTAATAACATCTCGCGAGAGCATTCAAGCCCGGGCCTAACAAACCCGGCAAATCTTGTTTTATTTATCTTCTCTCGGAAGTGCTCCCGCAACTGTTGTTTGTTGTCCGTCTTCCAGCAATATTAATCTTCGGATAGATATTTTGGGCAACAACAATTGGCGCTAGAAGAAGGGGATCCAACCCTCGAATTTTTACATCTACCGTCCCGAAGAACACTCACTGTTCTCGGGGCAGATACTTGAAGTGACACTTACTGCACTTCAAAGAAATCCTTCAGAAATCATGTCTTCCGCCTCCGCGTCGAAGAAAGCCGCCGTCCAGCCGGCCAAACCCCCTGTTCCGTCCCAGTCCGAGCCGCAGCCGATGGTGGAAGGTAGCCGCCGCGGTCAGAGATGCTCGATCCCGACCCTGGACGGCGGCCCAAGCCTCTCGCTCGATCGGTTCCGAACCAAGGAACAGATCGAAGGGGCCCTGGCCGTCCTACAGGAGCGTCGGAGTGCTCTCGATGCGCCTCCAGCCACTGCCCCCCCGGTCTCTCGCCGGAAGATCAAGCGGAAGCTCAAGGCACTACTGTCCGAGCGATCGCCAGGAGGCTCCCGTCCACAGGAAGAGGCGCTCGCCAGCCGGGGCACCTCTGTCTTCGATCGCACAGGCGGTGACCCGGCACAGCTCAAGGCGATCGGCCCAGCTACGAGACGACGGAGTTTGAGTCCGTCACCAGGAGCTCGGCCTACCCGACTCCCAGAAGGCAGCCTAGCCGTCTGGCTCCCCCTCGCCGAATTGCCGAGGTCGGCGGCAGCGGAGCCCGGAGATCGGTACACGATCGCCTCGGCTCCTGCTCCCAAAGCCGATCGGCAAGCGACCAAGCCACGGCGATGGCTGCAATGCAACGTCAACTCGACGACATGAAGGCGCTCCTGGAATCCAGGGCAGGCGCCAAGAAGACGATCGCCGGGCCAAGCGAGCCGCTCGCGATCGACATCGAGCTCGCCCCCGTGCGGACAGATCGCTCCCCGCAAACACCGTGTACGAGGGGCGATCGGACCCCAAGTGCACTGAGGAAGTTTAACATCTACATGATCGGTGCGGGGCATCCGACGCGACCGGATGCCGAATGTTCCCTCGGCCTGGACGACCTCGCCCACCGGTGGTACACTTCATTGCCACCTCGGTCCATTGGCTCCTTTAACGGTGGCGCACGGCTTCACCGAGTACTTCGCCACTGTGGTCGTCGGCCGAAGGTCCCCTTCGCATGATGCAAATCAAGCAGGGAGAAGAAGAGTCCGACTCGGACTACATCGACCGGGTAGACGTAATCATCCTCAATGGCGAGCCCATAAGCGATGAGACCGCCCTCTACGCGGTCCTAGGAGGTTTTCAGGGTTTTTCGCCTATGTTCAGGCATCTTACGAAGACCCAACCTACGACCTACGCAGCCTTCCGGGCAAGAGCCGCAGATTTTCTGGCCAGGCAAAGGTTTCTTCTTAGCCTGTGAGCAGCGCGATCGGCACCCGGACGACGATCTCCCGCCCGATCGCAAATATCGACCTACGAATAAGCGATCGACAGCCGAGCGACGATCGCCAGTCTTCCGGCCCGATCGCCGATCATCACGCTACATCATTCGCAGTCCGGAGGACACGATCGCCATCTACAGTCCAGCATATAACATGACGGACTAAGGCATAAGATCGCCTCCACCGCACATCATAAAGCCATGGTCCTGGCAGTCGATGGAACCGGCTGCTTCGGCCATGCAAGGTCCCTTTCGGCCAAGATCGCCCGCCCTTCGTTTAAATACGAGGCCGGCGTAGGGCTCTCCAACATTAATCAGTGGACACGATCGCTCGCCCTCAAAGGTTCATCATCTGACATGGTGAACCCGGACAATGCGACGTGCCACAACCCCGTCTCAACGTACACCGTCGAGGTCGGCCATCTCCATGGCTGGCCGAGGTGGAAGCAGAGCTAACAAGCCGCGGGCGTGGAGTTGATTCATCCGACGCTGCCCTGCGCAAGGACTCCTCTAGACCGAGACCGCACGCCCTTCGTTTAAATACGAGGCGAGGCGCAGCCTAACAGAGGACCCTCATAATAAAGTGAGTCACGAGGCACTCATTGTCTTCGCGCACCAAGACACGGTCATGGGGATCGGCCAATTTGTTTTTTGCAGGTACAAGACCGAAAGATAGCTAAAGCCAATCGACTATGTTAGCCCAAGTCCGAGTCCTAAGTCGGCTCAGATCGCCGGCCCTCATCCAAACGCGATCGCCAGCAAGAACCACCTCGCCCCATGTCTTCAACATAGGAGCAAGCTGGGGGGCAATTGTTGTGTCAAGATTTAACACCTTCCGACCGGCGATCGCCTCCGAGGCCGAGCGACCGACTTATCGCGAGCGGCCAAGGCAGTTCGCGGCGACTGTGCGACCAAGCCTCAACCCAGCGGACCAGCTAAATCGGCCAAAGGAAGGTCCCAGGACAAGTCCCGGTACCGAGCGATCGACCTCAGATACGATCATCACTCGGCACTCGGCGACCGACTCCTGGCGATCGACTAGCGGACGATCCTCTCTCGGCATCTACCGATCGACCCTTGGTGACCGACCCTTGCCGACCTTCAGTGACTGGCCGAGAACGATCCTCGGTGTCCAGCTAGAGGCGACCGCATCATGACGATCTGGGCCGATGGCCATCCAGTCGGCCAAGGCCAAGTCTCAAAACTGACCCCACGTGCAGATCCACAAAAGGCGCTGACAAACCTGTCACCTACCTCACCGACCAGCATGGCCCAGACCTGCGAAAGGAGTTGGCGGACAAGACATGTGACTACAGCCTGTCACCTACCCTGACAAAGTCCGCCGAAAGTAGATAAGTGGGACCTCCTGTGACAGTGCTTCCGGACGCGTGCCGGCTCCTCATTGGGCCACTCAGCTAGCTGCCGGCTGGATCTATGGACTTTTGGCAGGCAGCCCACGTGCCCTTTAAGACGATCGCCCCGTTACATTAAATGCCGAAAGGCGATCGCCCATTAGGGGACAGGGCCCCTCAGCCCCTATATAAAGAGGACAGCCTGCACTTGGACACTTCTTCAGCTTCCTTCGCATTTCACACCATACAGAAGCAAATACTTGCACTTGGCTAACATCCAACTCTTGGCAACAGCTTTCTTTCGGTCTTACTTCTCCCGGCCTTTTCTCCTCGAGCAGATTACCGGCGGGACGAAGAACACCGAGCTTCGCTCAAGAGCCGGATTAACAGAGTCTTTTTACACTCATTGTATTTAGATTTCTCTTATTAATACTTGTATCCACGAATATTTGTATTAATAACATCTCGCGAGAGCATTCAAGCCCGGGCCTAACAAACCCGGCAAATCTTGTTTTATTTATCTTCTCTCGGAAGTGCTCCCGCAACTATTGTTTGTTGTCCGTCTTCCAGCAATATTAATCTTCGGATAGATATTTTGGGCAACAACACTTGGTAAAGGGGTTGGGGAACCCTTAGCCATGTAGAGGGCTATATAATAGTGTCTTGTGACCAACACAAGAGAAGACATAATTAGTGTAGAGAGAATCAAAAATCTGATTTTGATATTTCTCTCTCTAAAAGTCTTGAAGATTATATTCAAGAGTTGAATAATAAAAAGGACCAGGAAGATATCTTCATATCTTTGATGATTCATCTTGGACCAAGAAACGTATTTAGAATATTCATCTAAATTTCATCTTATCTTGTGAGTTTGATATTTAATAACATATTGAATAAGATTCATAGTGTAACACCCCAATCCACTTAGGGATATTACACGCCGTAGACCCTTTCCTCAAGGATCTACCAGGCTGGTAGACAACGTCGAACATCTCAACAATGCCTTTAAGGCTAAAAAAATGACCCAGTAGACCGATTTGGTCTTTCAATAAATACCTACAACTCAATACATGCCCAAGCAGGGGTCGAATACAAAATTCTCCCGTACAATGGGGAAAATATACTGCAGCGGAAATAAAATACAACTAAACCAATACAGCAATGTACGGGTCCTCATGTGATTAGTATCGATCATCTTTCATCATCCTTTGTGCCGACCCTGTGCTGTGCTCCCCAAAACCTGAATGCAAAGACAGACATCCACCCCCCGAATACTCGGGGGTTAGCAAAACTCCAATGTTTTGCTAGTGCAAGTATAAAACAGAAATACGAGCCATACAATTCACATTCGACGAATACCAATAACTAGGAATCCTCAAAGATCCAAACGTAACGAAAAGTACTTCCTGAGGCAAGAGTTTGGGTAAAACATTCCAAAACCGAAAGATCACAAATCAAGGGAAACAATTTATAAAATGGTTTAAAATGCCATCGAGAGTTTTAATAGAAAACAATTTAGGATTACTGAATCCTTATCTTTCAAAAATCAACAAGGGTCACAACCCAAAGGTTTGTTTTCACAAATGAAACCAACAACAATACATAGTGTTAAAACCCACGTCACGTGTCCTCGACGGACATAAAATACACACGCACCCGTCAAGTTTCACTCATGAATCCAGGTCAAAACCATTGGACTCCCTCCGTGGACCCGTCGAACCCTCTCGAGGTGAGCAAACACATTCACAAAACATACACACCAACCTGTGAAGTTTTTACTCGTGAATCCAGGGCGAAACCATTGGACTCCCTCCGTGGCCCCGTCGAACCCTCCCGAGGTGAGCAAAATACATTCACTAAACATACACACGCACTCGTGAGGTTCTACTCGTGAATCCAGGGCGAAACCATTGGACTCCCTCCGTGGCCCCGTCGAACCCTCCCGAGGTGAGCAAACACATTCACAAAACATACACACCAACCTGTGAAGTTTTTACTCGTGAATCCAGGGCGAAACCATTGGACTCCCTCCGTGGCCCCGTCGAACCCTCCCGAGGTGAGCAAAATACATTCACTAAACAAGCATCACCTGGGACCGGGACGAAGCCACGAATCCCACTCGAGGCCCCTTCGGACCCTCCCGAGCTGGCTAGCAAAACAATCAAGCACACACATCGCCTAGGACCGGGACGAAGCTACAAATCCCACTCGAGGCCTCGAAGGACCCTCGTGAGCTGGCTAGAGAAACAATCAAGTACAAATAACATATCACACCAAGGATATCCATATAATTCACCCAGAGTCATCAAACACTTAGCAAAACACCACGTCAACATCCTTTCCCGAATCAATTACACATTTCGCCTCGTCTCCAAAGCGATCTACGGTCTGGTCCCGACCAAATCGGATGCCTCGTTCCAGCAAATTGGCGATCGACATTGCCGCCCATAAAGTGCCTCATACGGTGCCATCTTGATCGATACGTGCCAACTATTGTTGTACGTGAACTCGATTAACGGCAAATGCTCCTCCCAGTCACTGCTTCAATCGAGGGCACAAGCACGCAACATATCCTCAAATGTCTCGATAATGCGCTACGACTGCCCATCCGACTGAGGGTGAAAAGAAGTACTCAGACACAAACGAGTACCCAACGCCTTATGTACCGCTTGCCAAAAGTGCGATACAAAGCGGCCATCCCGATCCCAAATAATAGACTTCGTAGTACCGTGAAGCTTCACAATATGCGCAATAAACACCCGAGCCAACCTCTCCGGAACCCAATTATCCTTGATGCCCAGAAAATGTGCCAAGTTGGTCAGGCGATCCACAATCACCCAAAACATATTCATACCAGACTTCAATCTCGGCAAGCTCGTGATGAAGTCCATCGAAACATCTTCCCATTTCCCTTTCGGAATGGGAAATGACTGCAATAACCCGGCCGGTCATTAATGCTTGATTTTGACCTGGTGACAAGTCAAACATCTCGCTACAAACTGTGCGACCTCCTCCTTCCTGCCGTTCCACCAAAAGTTCCTCCTTAGGTTGTTGGAACATTTTTTTCCATACAAATATTAATAATATTTTGATGATTTAAGTTGATACACAACAAAACAACATAAAGACGAAGCCAAGCATCGAAGAAGACGAAGTGCAAAAAGCTGGAAAATTACAAAGCTAACGTACGTAAATTGTCAATCATATCGTATGTAATGATGGTAAAATAACGTATGTAAATGAGAGTACATAACGTACGTAAAGGTGTTTAAACAAGAAGAATGTTGGGAAGAGTCATAGTCAGAAAAGCAGCAACGGATATATGACGTCGTCAATGACATATAGCTAACGTACGTAAGACCGGAGTTGATAACGTACGTAACCCAAAATGACGAAACTCGCTGAACTGATTTGTGAAGATGCTAACGTACGTAACCTGTCGAGGTTAACGTACGTAAACAAGCTTACGTACGTAATTTGATGGAGATAGAGTACGTAATCTATGTATAGGAGGCTAACGGCTAGTTTGGGTGATGAAGGCTATAAATACCACATCTTTGATATTATTCCATAAAACAACTTCAAGCAAGAGATACATTGATCACTTATTCATATTGATATTATTTTTGTTTTGACATTGATCTTATATTGTTAGTTTGAGTGTTTATACATTCAACATTATACACGAGAGATAAAAGAAAAGATACGATTGGATTCGGTGTTATTAAGATCAAGGATCCGGCATTTTTAGAATCCCAATACCTATCTAAGTGAGGTTTATCTAGTACCCATAGAAAGCTAGAGAGGTTGATTCCTTGTCCTACGAAAAGGGAAACGGTTTAACTTGGACCGACACAAAGACAAGTATGAGTGGTTTATCACGGACCAATAGAAGACGTGATTGTAACGGTTATCCCTCGACCGATAGAAGAGAGGTGCAGAGGTTTTTATCTTGAACCTATAGAAAAAGATACCGAGAGAGGACATAGGCTCGATTATAGCCGAACCTCTATAAATCCTTGTGTCATTTAATTTCCGCACATTTAATTTATGCTTCAGCAATACGGCGCAAAAATCCGATATTGCTCCAACATAGGTCCTTGTACATCTTACTCGAACTATGATGAACTGAGTAGGGCGTAGCATGGGCCTCACGCGAAATACTCTGCCTCAATTCCAAGTCGTTCGGCACACAAAGTCGACTCTGGAACCTCAACACACCATCCTCGTGAATCACAAACCCAGGAGATTTTCCTTTAAGAACATTCTATCGGATTTGAGTAATCATCGGATCCTCCAACCGCTTCATTTTAATTTCATCGATCAGCAACGACAAAATCTCCAAAGCGCAAAGTTGCCCGACAGCTTCCGGCAATAAAATCTCAACACTCAACTCGATCAAATCCCGTTGAAGTCCGGATTGGGATGTGAGCATCTCAAGTGTCCGCAACGCAACTGGTTTCCGACTCAAGGTATCTGCCATGACGTTCGCCTTACCCGGATGATAAAGGATCTCAAGGTCATAATCCTTAATCAACTCCAACCACCTCCTCTGCCTCATATTCAACTCCCGCCGAGTAAATATGTACTTCAGACTTTTATGATCGGTAAAAATCTGACATGCAGAGCCGAAAAGATAGTGACGCCAAATCTTGAGCGCAAAAACAACTACCGCTAACTCCAAATGGTGAGTAGGGTAGTTGAGCTCATACGGCCTCAACTGCCTGGACGCATACACAATAGTCTTGCCGTGCTTCATCAACACACATCTAAGACCCTGACCCGAAGCATCACTATAGACGGCAAAACCCTCGTTGCCACACGACAATGCTAAAATCAGGGCTGAAGTCAAATGCCTCTTCATCTCCTCAAAACTCTACAGCCTCTCCTCATTCCAGACTAACTTCTCGGATTTCTGAAGCAACTGAGTAAGTGGCCGAGCTAGTTTCGAGAACCCCTCGACGGACCTATGGTAATAGCCAGCCAAACCCAAGAAACTACGGACCTCATTCATATTCTTATGTGGTGCCCAATCCAGCACTGCCTTAATTTTCTGTGGATCCACACGGACCCTCTCGGCTGACATAACGTGACCCAGAAACATCACCTCCTTCAGCCAGAACTCACATTTCGAGAACTTCGCATAGAGTTGCTCGGTCCTCAAAATGTCTAACACCACGCTCAAATGATGCACATGCTCCTCCTCATTCCTCGAATTAATAAGGATATCGTCAATGAAGACGACCACACACTTATCTAAGTACTCTATAAAAACTTTGTTCATCAACTGCATGAACATCGCCGGTGCGTTAGTCAACCCAAAGGGCATAACCACAAATCATAATGTCCGTATATCATTCGAAAAGCTGTTTTCGGAATATCGGACTCCTTCACCCAAAGCTGATAGTACCCCGATATCAAGTCGATCTTTGAGAATACCACAGCTCCCTGCAACTGGTCAAACAATTCATCAATCCTCGGCAAGGGATACTTGTTCTTGATGGTCACTTTGTTTAGCTTGCGGTAGTCGATACATAAATGCAGTGAACCATCCTTCTTCCGTACAAACAAGACCGGTGTGCCCCAAGGCCAAGCGCTCGGTCGAATATACCCCGACTCTAGAAGCTCACTCAACTGCTTCTTCAACTCAGCCATCTTTGAAGGTGCCATGCGATACGGCACCTTCGAAATCGGAGATGCACCCGACTCTAGCTCGATAGCAAACTCAACCTCACGGTCCGGTGGTAAACCCAGCAACTCGTCAAGAAAGACATCCAGGAACTCACTAACGACGGGAATCGATGAAAACTCGACTCCACCACTCTCCGGCTCCAAGGAGTAATACCAATAACCAGTACACCCCTTCCGCAGGAGTCTCATCACCTTCATGGCGTTAATTATGAACTTCTGGTTTCCCATCTTTCGTCCCGCGAAAGAGTGCTCGGTGCCATCCTCGGCTAACATGGTGATGATCCTCATGCGGTAAATCATGATTGCACCATGTCACTCGAGCCAATCATCCCCAAGAATCAAATCTTCACCCTCAATGCCCACAACAATAAGATTAGAGAGCCAAGCCGTCTCACAAATAAACATGGAACAGTCTCAGATCTCCCGATCGCCAATGATCCTATCACCGCTAGGAAGTTTAATGATGAATGGCTCACAAGGCGACAAACAGTCAAGACTCAAACGGCACACATAATCTAGAGATATGAATGAATGCGTAGCACCCGAATCTAAAAGCATACTGACAGGATGAGAATGGATGTGAACGGTACATGTGGCCATGGTGGCTGCTGGATCATCGGCCCTCCTCATATCGTAAACACACGGATGAGCGGAGCCAACACTGGAAGCTCTCCCTCTCGTGGGCTGGCCCCGACCCCTCCCCAGGCTGGTACTCTATGGGGGCTGTGGATTAGATGACTCCTGGTTCACACTCGGCTCCCTAGGCGCTAGGAAGAAAGCCTGGGCACCAAGAGTCCTCTCTCTTAGCAGAGAAAGCAGCCTTGTGGCCCGGATGGCCACACCGATTACACGTCAGCAAAGGACCCAGACAAGTTCGACTCATGTGGCCTGGTCGGCCACAGGTAAAACACTTCACATCACGGGAAGAAGTATTGGCAGCCCCGCGGGAACCCCCATAAGAACGAGCTAGGCCACCACCAACGAGAGAATTAGTAGACTGAGATTTCTACTGACCTCCAACCCTGTGGCCCGAAAAAATTCCGATGGACTTCTGCTTCTTTCTCTCACGGACTGCCTCACTGGCCGTCAAGGACATATCGTATGCAAGAGCTCTACTATGATAATCCTTCAAGGTGGTGCAGGCGATCCTAGACATGTAGTCACGAATTTTCAGTTTCATCTGTCTGGAAAAGTGGAAAATCTTGTCGGTCTCCTCTATAACTTGGGTCTCCACGAAGCACAACTCCTGGTTGTAATCAGCAATAGCCTGAGAAACAGTAATATCCCGAGGCTGAGAATCATAAAAAGCATGGACTCGAGCCTGTTTAACTAGCCAGGGGCAATATTCGGTCCCCATCAGGTCCTTGAACTAGACCCACGAAGCAACATGGTCCTTAGGCTCAACAGCCTCCCACCAGTCAGTAGCATCCCCAGTGAGAAAGTACTGGGCAATAGGGACCTTGCGATACTCGGGACAGTTGGTGGGAACAAAGACCTTGGATATCTCCTTGATCTACTCCTCCCAACCAATCGGTTCTGAAGCCCCCAAAAATAGAGGAGGATGCATCTTGATGACATCCTGAAGCCAACGGTCTGCTCCGCCCCGAGTAGCATGGGCCGGGGTTGGGTTCTGAATCGCCTGAGCTATCGCAGCCATTTGGTTCACCATTTGTTGCCTCACAGCTGCAACACCAAGATCGGCGCCACCACCGGTTGCGACCTCCTGGGTAGCACTATGGCTCTGATGACCATCAGTACTACCAGCCCCAAAGTTGTGTGACGTGGCCACCTCACTGGCTGCCCCACGTCCCCGACCGCATCCACGACCACGGCCGCGACCCCTACCTCGGCCTCTCCAAGAATCCATACTGAAGATAAGAGGTAGCAATTGCAATTTGATGATAAGTGTGAGAGGAAAAACAGTCATAAATCAAGAATCGAAAGTACGATAGAAGGAAACAAGGAATCTAGTAAAGAAAACTTACAAGCACTGGAGGTACCAAGATGATGGCAGCAGGGTGACAATGTGCAAAACTAAACACAACTAGACCCAATTAACCGACAAGCCTAGGTATCCATAAACCTAGTGCTCTGTAACCATTTTCTGTAACACCCCCAAGAAATACCGGGAATGTAACAGCGCCATGGACCCCTACATGGGACCCACCAGGTTAGGTAATCAACTTCACTCATCGACTCATAGAGTCGACGCAATAACACCATATCACAAAGACGCAAAATAATAATAATCCACCCGGTTCGACCAGTCAATCAAGCAACACAATAATCCAATGAAAACATAACGGACAACTCAATACATTTTGCAAAATCAAAAGCCCCTAAGTACTCGAGTACATCTATTAGTTCACAAGTTGGAAAACAACCATTTCGAAATGGACAACGGAAATAAAGAAACTCATTTGCACATGTCAACAACCCTGGCCTGCATCCTCGTACTGTCCCAATGCCCGCTCGCCCGGATGAACATAACCTGAAATTCATAAAACGAATTTCCCCAAGAAGGGTCCCCCAAAGGGGTTAGCAATTACGCTAGTAGGCCAAATGAACAACTTACATCTTACATATTTAGTCAAAGCATGCAAACATGAAATCACAGTTCAAAAGTACTCATTTCCGGAAATGCCATAATCAAATCACATTTATAAAATGCACCACAATTAACCGTCGATCGACGCCTCTGTAGACCCCTACCGAGACCCCGTCGGATCTAACCCGTAGTGGTTAAAAGCAAATCTCGTCGATCCACGCCTCCGTGGACCCCTACCGAGACCCCATCGGATCTAACCCGTAGTGAGCATACACACACACACCCATCACTCATGCAATGCTATCATGTTAAGAGTGTAAGTTCATTTTAGAATACTTGCCTTGATTAGACGACGACGAGAAACGGAAAAGATTACGACCACAGTTGCGAGAAACCGAACACTGAACCTAGATGCTTCATTAAACACGATTACAACAACTCGAAAAAACAACAATAACGAAAAACACCCGGAAACCCAACTACAATTCATGTAATTTCATACGACAAAAATCGACTAGGGCGGACAACAACCCCAAACCCTCTCGATTTCAAGAACACACCGAAATTCACCGAAATTTTGTAGGAAACACATGAATGCTCCTAAGATTAGTCATACCCATCATGGATTAATCAACACTATGGAACAAATCAGACAAAAACCCAAAAACCTCCAAATTTCCCAAAAATAGGGTTCTAGGAGATTACCTGGATTTAGGATAAAGAACACAAGTAGATGTTGTTAATCTACACCAAGAACTCGAGGTAAAAGATATATGAAGCGGTTGGAGGAAGAAATCGCCCAGAAATCGCCTATGCTGCGGGGGAAGAGGAGAAATAAAATAAAGTGAGGACCTGGGTCAACTCTCTTGTATATATAACCAGAGAGTCGTTAGCGTGCGCTAACGGCTAATTGTTAGCGCGCGCTACCCAGTTAAAAATAGTCCAGAACCTACGGTTTTGGCCCGTTAGTGTGCACTACCAGGAAATTGCATGCGCTAACGGCCCCTCGATAGCGCGCTCTATCGGACCATAGCATGTGCTACCTGAAAACCAAGCCGAGTCCAGAAACATTCTGCCCAGTTCTGGACTGCCAAGTTAGCGCGCGCTACCAGACACCCAACGTGCGCTAAGCCTAGCCCATAGCGTACGTTAGAATACATTCCTAGCGTGCGCTAAACTGCTCGTCCAGAGAGCAGAGAACAGAAACAACTTACTGCCACTGCTGGTCTCGAGTCGCTAGTGCACGCTACGAAGCAAACGTAGCATGCACTACTAAGTGATGCTAGCGTGCACTATACAACCAAAAATAGCGCGTGCTAGGCACAGGATACCAATGGCCCAAAATACCTGAAACACACGAGACACGAACAAAACATCAAACGGAAGCTCACAGCATGCATAATAACATATGACAGATTTACGACAACTCCCATGAATTTAAGAACTATCCCTTACGTTTTGACGACAAAATTCGTTCTGCCAATCTATTTCCTTTGGAGATGTGCGACTTCGATATCATTCTAGGCATGGATTGGTTGACGGAACATCGAGCCACGATTGACTGTCATACCAAACGTGTCATCTTTGGTGACCTCAGTAATCCCGAATTCATTTATCAGGGTTCTCGACCTGTTAAATCTATGAAAATCATTTCGGCTTTGAAAGCCCATACCTTGATCTAACACGGTTGTGAGGGTTTCCTAGATTCCATCAAGGATACTTCTGTGGATGAACATCGCCTTGAGAATCATCCTGTTGTCCGAGATTTTTCTGATGTATTTCCAGAAGAGCTTCCGGGAATACCTCCTGAACGTGAAGTTGAATTCATCATTGAGTTGATTCCTGGTGCTGAACCTATTTCAAAAGCTCCTTATCGTATGGCTCCTATTGAGTTGAAGGAATTGAAGGAGCAACTTCAAGAACTTTTGGAACGTGGATTCATTCGTCCGAGAGTATCTCCATGGGGTGCTCCTGTTCTATTTGTGATGAAGAAGGATGGTAGTATGAGACCGTGTATTGACTACTGTGAGTTGAACCGTATCACGATCAGAAACCGTTACCCGTTACCTCGCATCGACGACCTTTTTGATCAACTTTAGGGTGCGAAGTTCTTTTCCAAGATTGATCTGAGATCTGGCTATCATCAACTAAGGGTGAAGGAGCAAGATGTTCCTAAGACTGCATTCCGTACTCGCTATGGCCATTATGAATTCTTGGTGATGCCGTTTGGTCTAACCAATGCTCCAGCTGTGTTCATAGATTTAATGAATCGTGTCTTCCATAAATTCTTGGACAAATTTGTTATTGTATTCATTGACAACATCCTTGTTTATTCGAAGACGAAGAAGGAACACGAAGAGCATCTTCGTATTGTGTTGGAGATTTTACGTCAGAAGAAGCTGTATGCTAAGTTTTCCAAGTGTGAATTCTGGTTGGGACAGGTGGCATTCTTGAGTCACATCGTACCTTAGAAGTTTCTTGGGTCTTGCGGGTTATTATAGGAGATTTGTGGAAGGATTCTCATGCTTGGCCTTACCGTTGACCAAACTTATGAGGAAAGGTGATAAATTTGTCTGGGATGAAGAACGGGAGAAGAGTTTTGAGGAACTGAAGAAGAGATTAGTTTCTGCTCCTATACTTACTTTACCTTCTGGATCTGGTGGTTATCAAATCTACAGCGATGCTTCAAATAAAGGTCTTGGATGTGTACTGATGCAACATGGAAAGGTTATCGCCTATGCATCAAGTTAGTTGAAACCTTATGAGACTAATTATCCCACTCATGATTTAGAGTTGGCAGCGGTGGTGTTTTCCCTGAAAATTTGGAGGCATTATCTATATGGAGAGACATGTGACATCTTCACTGATCATAAGAGCCTCAAGTATATCTTTACTCAGAAGGAGCTGAATATAAGACAAAGGCGTTGGTTGGGACTTCTTAAGGACTGAAAGGACTGGGCCCCCTACAAGTATCACTGGGACTCCTTGCCGTCAACGTTCTCCTCCCGTGATTTTGCCTTGCCATGACCTAAAAACAATATCCCCAACGGGGTCAGTTACACAGAACAACAATCCTCAAGAGTTGAACAAGCACAATCATTATATATATATTATTTATGAAATCAAGCTGAAGAGGGGCATCATAGTACGCCCGTAATGGGACGTGCAAGTGCACAAGATGAGTGTCCGGACACACCCGCACTTGTACCTAATTAGTCTCACGGAGGCACGTTACCGTGTGCACAGTCTATTGTGTCGGTGAACCCGTATCACATGACTATCATGTGCCCGAGTAAAATTTCCACACATAACCACCCGACCACGTAATATGAACCCAAGTTCACAAGAACAAAAGTGACCATGAAGAATATCAATGAATAGAAAATCGACAAGGGTCAAGAATGACTCACCGAGATGAAATAATAATGACATGAATGATAGCTCACTGAAATGATTGGAACTGTCGTTCCTCGTGAAATGAATGATTAGTTTGATAATTACAAATCTCAACATGCTTAATACACTATGAATGAATTATGAATATGAATGAACAACAACAAAAGGAATGAGTATCCTTTTAACCGAGTAAGAATTAACTTACACAATACCGGTGATGAAATGTCCGCTCTAGAACAAACGTCTTTAATGGAGTTATCGGTCGCTCGAACAACCTTGAATAACATAATTACCAACATACGCTTAATATACATATCAAGCAAGTTCAGAACCAATTCAAAAGTCGATACAACAATATCCAAACTCATTGGGGCATTCGAACAAATACGTTGCAAACATTCATCCTTTGATGATAACCAATCCCAAATATATCGAAACCAACCTCCAAAATGAGTAGTTCAACTCCAACAAAACATCATCAATACAATCAAATAAGCCAATAGGAATACTCCATTCGAGATTACGACAACATCTAGTCGAAACCCCAAAAATCCCAAAGTCAACCCTTAGGGTGTTCTTGAATAATTCTCCAGATACTCAACAAATCCAAAAAACACACCAATAAATCTGTAGGAATACATGCATCCATGGTAGATAATCCATTTCTAACATATTCCAACATAATATCAAGCTAACTCGAAGAGATCGGAAGGAAAACACTCAAATCCCGAAATTCTAGATTCAAGAAATGTTTACCTTGATTTGGTGAGTTAGAGAAGATTAAATGATGATTAATCCGAACTAGAAGCTTGAAGATGTTGATATTTGATTGCAGCTCAAAGAACACTCCACAAAATGTCCAAAGTCGCCCAAAATCGCATGTGAGAGAAGGTGAGATGTGAAAATGCCGTAACTGGACTCAATTGTCCAATTTATACCTGAACTAGCTTAGCGCGCGCTAGCTCCTGATATTAGCGTGCGCTAGCGGGTTCACAGGCCAGTCCAGTGAGTTTTGACTGCTTCGTTAGCGTGCGCTACGAACTTGGTAGTGTGCGCTAACATCTTCTCTTTAGCGTACGTTACCCAAAATTAGCGTGCGCTAACTTATGTTTGATACCCAACAACTGGAGTCTAGAACCTACTGTCCCAATGTCTGATCGAGCCTTAGCGTGCGATACCAAAATACTCTTGCATACGTTATACCCACTCCTAGCGTGCGCTAAGAATTTCCCACCTCATTCCAGTACTTACTGGACTGCCTTCTCCCAAAACGCTAGCGCGCGCTGATGAAGCGATAACGTGTGCTACAACTCACAACTAGCGTACGCTATTTTCCAATCATAGTGTGCGCTACAAATCATCCAATTCAGTCCAGTACCTGACTGGGCTCTGCCTCAATTGCACTAACGTGCGCTAATGATCAATGGTAGCGTGCACTACCTGTACTCAAATAGCGTGCTCTATAAAGAGTACGTAGCGTACGCTACACCCCATACACAGACTACCAAAACGATGATAATGATAGTATTCTTGACTCGAATCTCAAATAATGTTGAAAGGCGAATGATAACTGATCCAAGGTTTCAAATATGCCAAATGGTGAACACAATGAACAAACATGAATGATGAATGATTATTACTGAGTGAAAGATTACTGAATGACAAATAACTGAATGATAATGAATGAATTTACAATCGGGTATTACATACTTCCCCCTTAAAAAGAGTTTCGTCCTCGAAACTAAGGGTCAAACAAATCAGGATAGCTCTCCCGCATACTATCCTCGGTTTCCCAAGTAGTCTCTTCGACTCCATGTCTAGACCACTGAACATTAACTAAAGGAATCGTCTTGTTCCTCAACTGTTTGATTCGCCGCTCTAAAATTCATACAGGGCGCTCCTCGTATGTATGATCATCCGCGATCTCGATTTCATCGAACTGAAGTATGTGACTATGGTCGGCAACATACTTCCGCAATTGAGAGACATGAAACACGTTATGAATTCAGCTTAAGGCTGAGAGTAAAGCCAGTCGATAAGCCAGATCACCTACTCGATCCAAAATCTCAAATGGTCCAATGAATCTCGGACTCAACTTTCCCCGCTTCCCGAAATGGAAAATACCTCGACTCGGGGATACCTTGACCAAGACGTGGTCACCTGTCTTGAACTATAATGGTCGACGACGATTATCGGCATATGATTTTTGTCAACTCTGAGCGATCAACAAACAACTCCTGATCAAAGCTACCTTCTCGCGGGCGGATATAAGCATATCAGGCTCAGTGCCGATTGATTCTGATAAGTTGTCCCAGCATAAGGGAGATCGACAACGACGACCGTATAAGGCCTCGTAAGGTGCCATCTGAATCGAAGCATGCCAACTATTATTGTTGAGCTTCCCAATCATATTTCCAATCGAGGACGCATGCTCTCAACATGTCCTCCAACATCTGAATAGTTCTCTCTGATTGTCCGTCGGACTGAGGGTGAAAAGCTGTGCTAAAATTGAGCTAAGTTCCCATGGCACGATGAATGGATTTCCAAAAATGCGACACGAATCGCCCATCACGATCGTAAATGATACTCTTAGGGGTATCATGCAATCTCACGATCTCTTTAATGAATAACTGGGCAAGTCTCTCAGGACCCCACGTATCCTTAATCTTGAGGAAATGAGCCAACTTAGTTAAACGGTCCACAATTACCCAAAATGTATTCATGTCATGCCGACTCGTCGGCAAACTCGTGATGAAGTCCATTGAAATATCCTCCCACTTCCATTCTGGAATAGGAAGCGGTTTCAGCATACCCGATCGGCCGATGTTCTATCTTGACTTCTTGGCCGAGTCAGACATCTCGAAACAAATTCTGCGACTTCTCGATTCATATTACTCCACCACTAATTTTGTTTCAAGTCCTTGTACATCTTGCTAGACCCCGGATGAATAGAATAAGGGTTAGCATGGGCCTCTCTCAAAATTGAGTTTTTCAACTCATCATCCGCCGGAACGCAAAGCCAGTTCTTGAATCGCAAAAGTCCATCCTCGTGGACAACAAATCCAGGGGCTTTCCCCTAAGCCACATCCTCTCGGATGCGCAACAAAAATGGGTCTGAACCCTGATTCACTCTGATCGCTTCCTCAAGTGGCGATGAAATCTCTAGCATGCAAAGTTGCCCTTGAAATCGCTGTAAGCAAACCTCGATCTCATGCTTTAGGAACTCTTGTTGAAGTTCCTTCTGAATGGTTAAACGAGCAAGAATTTGCTCCTGAACGGACTTACGACTCAAGGCATCGGCAACAACATTCACCTTACCCGGGTGATATTGTATCTCAATATCATAATCTTTAATCAGTTCCAGCCACCATCTCTAATGCATATTTAACTCCTTCTGAGTAAATATATAATTCAAACTCTTATGATCGGTGAAAATCTGACAGGTGACGCCATATAGATAATGATGCCAAATCTTCAACGCGAATACCACGGCCGCTAGTTCCAGGTCATGGGTTGGATAGTTGACCTCATAAGGTCTCAGTTGCCGCGAAGCATAGGCAATCACTTTCCCATTTTGTATTAATACACAGTCGAGACCTTGTCCGGACGTGTCACTATAAACCACGAATCCCTCCGTTCCTTGTGGTAACGAAACGACAGGCGCTGAGATTAAACGACTCTTGAGTTCCTCAAAACTCCGTTGACACGCTTCAGACCATGTGTATTTCTTATCATTCCGCAAAAGGTTCATCATAGGTTGAGCGATTTTAGAAAATCCTTCCACCAATCGCCGGTAATAGCCTGATAAATCGAGAAAGCTTCAGATTTCCTTAACATTCTTCGGAGGTTGCCAATATCGGATAGCCTCCGTCTTCTGAGGGTCGACACGTACTCCATCTGACGAAATTACATGTCCGAGAAACGTCACCTCAGACATCCAGAATTCACATTTGGAAAACTTTCCATAGAGCTGCTCTCGTCTCAACACGTCGAGAACCTGATGAAGGTGAAATTTGTGCTCCTCTCGATCATGAGAATAAATCAAAATGTTGTCTATGAAAACAACCATGAACTGATCTAAATAGTCGATGAAAACTCGGTTCATAAACTCCATGAATACAACAGGTGCGCTAGTTAACCCAAACGACATCACCACAAACTCGTAATGTCCCTAGCGTGTTCGAAACGTCGTTCTAGCGATATCCGACTCTTGAATTCGCAACTGATGATACCCGGATCTCAAATCGATCTTGTAAAATACTGAAGCTCCCTAAAGTTGATCTAAGAGATCATCAATACGGGATAGGGGATATTTATTCTTGATCGTCACCCTGTCCGACTCTCGATAATCAATTCACAAGCGAAAAGAGCCATCCTTCTTCTTGACAAATAATACTGGTGCTCCCCACGGGGACGCACTCAGTCGGATATAACCCTTCTCGGTCAAATCCTCCAGTTGGTTCTTCAGTTCCATCATTTTGGTCGGGGCCATATGATATGGTGCTTTCGATATTGGAGATGTACCAGGCTCCAACTGAATCGTGAATTCCACATCTCTCTTTGGAGGTAGCCTAGGTAATTTATCTGGGAATACATCGGTGTATTCTCTCACTACATGAATATCTGCCAACATCACTGATGACTTCTCGGTCTTGGTCATATAGCACCAATAACCAACACACCCCTGATTGGGTAATTTCACTGCTTTCATCATATTGATAACTCTTCCAAAATATATGGGATTGCTCCCCTGAAATACATACTCTACTCCATCGTCTGAAATAATAGTGACCATACGCTTACGGACACTAAGGATGGCATCGTGACGATCCATCCAATCAATACACAAAATAACGTCGTCTCTAAGTAAATCTACCACGATCAGGTCTGCCAACCAATCACGGCCATGAAGCTGAATCGGACAATTCTTAATCTCACAATATCCAATAATTCTTCTACCATCAGGTAGTCCAATGATATAAGCTTCACAAATAGTAGCACTATCCGGATGAAGTTTACTCAAGCATGATTCGGAAATGAATGAATGCGATGCACCAGTATCAAAAAGGGTACACACAGGTTGAGATAAAATTTCGAGTGCACCTGAGATCATTCAGGCCTCCGGATCGTCAACTCTCTTTATCTCATAAATTGGGGGCTTGCCAGCCCCGGAACCGGATGCTCCTGTCTGATAGCTGTGCGTTCCGCCTTTGTTTGCTCCCGTCATATTAAACGACGCGGACTGAGTGGTCTGATTCTGAACAGCTGACTTCTTTGGGGCCTGAGATATCGCTGGAGGTTTGGAGTCTCTTCGGCAGAAATGGGCCTTATGCCCAGCAATCCCACAGTTATTACATGTGATGGTCGGCTTCGGACACTTAGTGCTGAAATGACCCTGTTCTCCATAGTTGTAACAGGTGATGGCCGAACTGGCCGCTCGGGACTGATATTCTATAGGTTTATACGCCGTAGGAGGTCGCTCAGAAAGAGTAGAGCCCGCACGAGACTTCTTGAAGGTTGCCTGACTGCCTTCGGACTGATTTCGCTTCTTCGATTTCTTGCCCGAAGATGAAGTTTGATTCTTAGAAATTTCCTTAGCAGTAAGCTCATAAGCAAGAGCTTTCTCGATGAATTCGTCTAGAGTGGTGCAATGATGATTAAGCAATTGTAGCCGCATACGAGGTTTCAACCTCTTACTCAAGTACTTGATCTTAGCCGCCTCGGAGGGGATAATAGATGAGGCGAATGAAAGTAGCTCTTGAAATTTCTCGGCAATGGCGAGAACATCTTCTTCCGTTGAGGGGTCGGGACTGACGAACTCTGATAGCTTGGCCTCCCTGAGTGGGTCCGGATAATATCTTTCCATCATGAGAGTCTTGATCTGGTCCCACGTGCAAGATCCATCGTTGGGCTTCAAAGATAGCCTCCAAGAGTGAGCGCTCTTACCCAGATGGTAACCCGCAACTAAGACTTTGTGCCCTTCGGGACACTCCATCATAGCAAATAACTTCTCGAAATGTTCAAGCCAGTGAATAATGTTTGCCGGCTCAGATGAGCCCTCGAAGGTAGGTGGCCTCTGGCGAGAGATGTCGTTGAAGATACTGCTCACACTCCTCTATTGCCTCTGAGGTGGCGGCGGAGGGGCCTGTTGTGTCTGAGTGGCTGAGTTCTACATCGTCTCCATCAGACGTGCCATCTGAGTCATTTGGGCCATCATGCCCTGCATAAAAGCGAGGGTCAACTCGGACACCTTCTGATTGAGCTGTATCTCGGGCACGGCTTCTTGACGGTGAATGATTATCTCCAGGGGAGTGGGTGGCAGTGTCGCTGCTCGCCGAATTGACATTATTCCTCACGTTCGCACGAGTATTCATTCGAGCTCCCGAGTTTCGGCCCGCACCGTGGCCTCTTCCCCTGCGTCCTCTGCCAGTTCGATCCATACTGAAGGTAGGGAACACATGATAATTATAGATCTCGCATGAATATCACATTATGATTAAGATATGAAATGATAATAATGAGCATACATGCTCTAACACAATGATTGCATGAAGGATCAACTAAGGCAGCATGATTATTTGATGAAATTCTTGAAGTGATTATCTTGAACAAGTTAACAAGATTGATAATACGATCCTTGAGATCGACAACTAAACAATGAGATTGACTGAGTGATGAATGAATTAACATGACCGGCATGATCAAAAATGAAATTGGTGATTGAGGATTGTTGACTGATGAATGATGAATGAGTGATTCTCATTGCCAGAAATTATACCATGGCGTCAGAAATCATTCCGTTTCCTTGGTCTGAGCGGCTTGGCGCTTGCACGGGTACGTGATGCGAAAGTCCAATGATACTAGTCTAATTAATGATGATTTCAAATGAGACATGACTCGGAACGTAGTATTCAAAACCACGCCCCGATACCAACTCTGTAACACCCTGAACTAGGCGGACATTACAGTGCCGTGGACCCCCGACTGGAACCCACCCGGCGAATGAATATTAATGAATTACACAATACAATGTAGTACCGAACCACATTATGTCATCAATTACTCTGATGAGGAGTTTCAAGTACAACACACCCAGAAATACGGAATACATGTATATTATATATGAAGATAAAATATACAACACTTAATGAAATAAGAAATCCAACAGAGCTGCAGCGGAAAAATACATGACAAAGAAACAAAGAAACATGAACAAATACATGCCGCCAATGAGTTCTCAAGGCTACTGTGTAACACCCCAACTAGGCAAATGTTACAGTGTCGTGGACCCCCAACTGGGTAAATGAAAATTAATGAATTAAGTAATATAATTATAGTACCGAACCACATTATATCATTAATTACTCCGATGAAGAGTTTCAAGTACAACACACCCAGGAAAATACAGAATACAAGTTTATTTTATATGAAGATAAAATATACAACACCGAATGAAAATGAACATCCAAACGGAAATCTGCAGCGGAAATAAAATGAAGAAAACATGAATGACTGAAAGGACTGGGGCTGCATACTAGTATCACTGGGACTCCTCGCCGTCAACATTCTCTTCCCGTGCCTTATCCTTGCCATGACCTGAAAACAACATCCCCCAACGGGGTCAGTTACACAGAACAACAATACTCAAGAGTTGAATAAACACAATCATGATATATATTAATTATGAAATTAAGCTGAAGAGGGGCATCGTAGTATGCCCGTAATGGTATGTGCATGTGAACAATACAAGTGTCCGGACAGACCCTTCCTTGTACTTAGTTAGTCTCACAGAGGTATATTACCGTGTGCACAGTCCATTGTGTCGGTGAACCCGATCACATGACTATCACGTGCCCGACTAAAAATTCCACACATCCCCACCCGGCCATGCAATATGAACCCAGAAGGTCATATGAACAAGAATGACCATGTTGAATATTAGTGAATAATAATCCGACAAGGTCAAGAATGACTCACCGAGATGAAATAATAGTGAAATGAAAGATAGATCATTGAAATGATTGGAACCGTCGTTCCTCGTGTATGAAATGATTATTTGACAAATACAAGTCTCAATACGATTATTACACTATGAATGAATTATGATTATGATTTATGAATGAACAACCACGAAGGGAATGAGTATCCTTTTAACCGAGTAAGAATTAACTTACTCAACACCGGTGAAGAATGTCCTTGCTCGAACAACGTCCTAAAATGAGATGCCGGTCGTTCGAACAACCTTGAATATCAGAATTACCAATAATCCAGTCAATATATGTATCAAGCATGAATTACGACTAACTCAAAGGTCGATGCAACAATATCCAAACTCATTGAGGCATTCAAACAACCACTTAGCGCGTTGATTACAACCAAAACCCAAATATATCGAAACCAACTTCAAAATGAGTAGTTCAACCCAACAAACACATTCAATGCTATCAATATTCCAATAGGAAACCACAACTCGAAGTTACGACAACTATAATCGGAAACCCCCAAAAATTACCAAAGTCAACATCAAGGGTTCTTGATTAATTCTCCAAATGTTCATCAAATCCGAAAAACATATCAATAAATCCGTAGGAATACATTTATCCAAGGTAGATAATCCATATCTAATAACAATCCAAGCTTGCACGAAGAAAGCGGAAGGAAAATACCCAAAATCCGAAATTCTAGATCCAAGAAATAATTACCTTGATTTGATGTGATGGGGATGATGAAACGATGATTAATCCGAATGATAAGCTTGATGATGATTATAAGTGAGTGCAGATCGAAAAGATCTATCCAAATCGCCTAAAATCACCCGGAAATGCCCAAAAACGAATGAGAAGCGAGAAATGACGAAACTTGGGCTGACTGTCCAATTTATATTATTCCGAGATTAGTGCATGCTACGACCTGTTATTTAGCATGCGCTAACGGGTTAACCAGACAGTCCAGTGAACTCTGACTGCCTCGTTAGCGTACGCTACAAACTTGATAGCGTGCGCTAACGCCCTCCTGATAGTCCAGTGCCTTCTGGACTGCAAGCCTGAACCACATTAGCGTGCACTAATACGGAGAGGTAGCGTGCGCTACCCGTACTCAATTAGCAGGCGCTAAAGAGAGTACGTAGCGTGCGCTACTCCTCACACACAACCCACTACGAAAGATGACAATGATGATAACCACGGTTCGATCCTCCAACCAGGTAGGAAGACAAATAATAACCGATGTACGATACAAGTACTCTGATCGGTGAATACAATGAATGAATATGAACGATGAATGATCATTAATGAGTGAATAATTACTGAGTGACAATTACTGAATGATAACTACTATATGATAATGACTGAGTTACAACCGTGTATTACATATACCCCCCTTAAAAGAGTTTCGTCCCCGAAACTAAGGGTCAAACAACTCGGGATAACTCTCCCGCATACTATCCTCGGTTTCCCAAGTAGCCTCTTCGACTCCGTGTCTAGACCACTGAATTTTAACCAAAGGAATCGTCTTGTTCCTCAACTGTTTGATTCGCCGCTCTAAGACTCGTATGGGAAGCTCCTCATACGAATGATCGTCCGCGATCTCGATCTCGTCGAACTGAATCATGTGACTCGGGTTGGCAACATACTTCCGCAACTAAGACACGTGAAACACATTATGAATTCGGCTCAACGCCGGAGGTAAGGCCAATCGATAAGCTAGCTCGCCTACTCGATCCAAAATCTCAAACGGTCCAATGAATCTTGGACTAAACTTTCCCTTCTTCCCAAAACGGAAGATACTTCGACTCGGGGACACATTGACCAAGACATGGTTACCCGCCTCGAACTCTAATGGCCGATGACGGTTATCTGTGTATGATTTTTGTCGACTCTGAGCGGTCAACAAACGACTCCTGATCAAAGCTACCTTCTCACGGGCGGCTATGAGCATATCGGGCTCGGTGCCGATTGATTCTGATAAGTCATCCCAACACAAAGGAGATCGACAACGTCGACCGTACAAGGCCTCATAAGGTGTTATCTTGACCGAAGCATGCCAATTATTATTGTACGTAAACTCAATCAACGGTAGTTGGGCTTCCCAATCATCTTTCCAATCGAGGACACATGCTCTCAACATGTCCTCCAATGTCTGAATAGTCGTGTCTGATTGTCCGTTGGACTGAGGATGAAAAGTTGTGCTGAGATTAAGCTAATTTCCCATAGAACGATGAACTGATTTCCAAAAATGTGACACGAATCGCCCGTCACGGTCAGAAATGATACTCTTAGGAGTACCATGCAATCTCACTATCTTTTTGATGAACAACTGGGCAAGTATCTCGGGACCCCACGCATCCTTAATCTCAAGGAAATGGGCTGACTTAGTTAGACGATCCACAATTACCCAAATTGTATTCATGCCACGACAACTCGTCGGCAAAATCGTGATGAAGTGCATTGAAACATCTTCCCACTTCCACTCTGGAATAGGGAGAGGTTTCAGCATACCCGCCGATCGTTGATGTTCTATCTTGACTTGCTGACAGGTTAAACATCTCGAAACAAATTCTGCGACTTCTTGCTTCATATTACTCCTCCAGTAATTTTGTTTCAAGTCTTTGTACATTTTGCTAGACCCCGGATGAATGGAATAAGGGGTAGCATGAGCTTCTCTCAAAATCGAGTTTTTCAACTCATCGTTCACCGGTACACATAACCGATTCTTAAATCGAAAAAGTCCATCCTCGTAGACCCCAAATCCAAGGGCTTTCCCCTGAGTCACATCATCTCGAATGCGCAACAAAAATGTGTCCGAATCCTGATTTACTCTGATCGCCTCCTCCAGTGGCTATGAAATCTCTAATGTACAAAGTTTCCCCTGTACTCGCTGTAACCAGACCTCGATCTCGGGTCTCAGAAATTCCTGCTGAAGTTCTTTCCGAGCTGTTAATCGATCAAGCATCTGCTCCTGAACGGACTTATGACTCAAGGCATCGGCGACAATGTTCGCCTTACCCGGGTGGTAAAGTATCTCAATATCATACTCTTTGATTAGTTCCAACCACCGCCTATGTCGCATATTTAACTCCTTCTGAGTAAATATATATTTCAAACTCTTATGATCGGTGAATATCTGACAGGTAACGCCATAAAGATAATGGCGCCAAATCTTCAATGCGAACACCACGGCTGCTAGCTCTAGGTCTTGGGTCGGATAATTAACCTCGTAAGGTCTCAATTGTCGTGAAGCAAAAGCAATAACTTTCTCGTTCTGCATTAGTACACATCCGAGACCCTATCCGGACGCATCACTATAAACCACAAATCCTTCCGTCCCTTGCAGTAAAGAAAGGACAGTGCTGAAATTAACCGGCTCTTGAGTTCCTCAAAACTCTGTTGACACGCGTCGGACCACGTTTATTTCTTATCATTTCGTAAAAGGTTCATCATGGGTTGAGCAATTTTAGAAAATCCTTCCACAAATCGCCGATAATAACTAGCTAGTCCGAGGAAACTTTAGATTTCCTTAACATTCTTCGGAGGTTGCTAATCTCGGATCGCCTCCGTCTTTTGACGGTCGACACGACTCCATCTGATGAAATTACATGTCCGAGAAATGTCACTTCGGACATCCATAACTCACATTTGGAAAACTTTCCATAAAGTTGCTCTCATCTCAACACGTCGAGAACCTGATGAAGGTGAAATTCGTGCTCCTCCCGGTCACGAGAATAAATTAGAATGTCATCAATAAAGACAACCATGAACTGATCCAAATAGTCAATGAAAACCCGATTCATTAACTCCATGAATACCGCAAGTGCATTATTTAACCCAAACGGCATTACCACAAACTCATAATGACCATAACGTGTTCGGAACGCCGTCCTTGTGATATTGGACTCTCGAATTCATAACGGATGATATCCAGATCTTAAGTCGATCTTGGAAAATACTGAAGCACCCTGAAGTTGATCCAGAAGATCATCGATACGGGGTAGAGAATATTTATTCTTGATCATCACCCGGTTCAATTCCCGGTAATCAATACACAAGCGAAATGAACCATCCTTCTTCTTGACAAATAACACTGGTGCTCCACACGGGGACGCACTCGGTCGAATATAACCCTTCTCGGTCAAATCCTCTAATTGATTCTTCAACTCCTGCATTTCAGTCGGGTCCATCCGGTATGGTGCCTTCGATATGGGGGACGTACCAGGCTCCAACTCAATCGTGAATTCCACATCTCTCTGTGGAGGTAAACCAGGTAACTCGTCTGGAAATACATCGGAATATTCTCTCACTACATGAATATCCGTCAACATTACTGATGGTTTCTCGGACTTGGTCATATAGCAACAATAACCGACACACCCCTGATTGAGTAATTTCACTACTTTCATCAAGTTGATGACTCTACTGGAACAACTGGGATTACCTCCCTGAAATACACATTCGACCCCATCGCCTGAAATGATAGTGACCATATGAATACGGACACTAATGATGGCATCATGACGATCCATCCAATCAATACCCAAGATGACGTCGTCTCTTGGTAAATCTACCACGATTAGGTCTGCTAACCAATTATGACCATGAAGCTGAATCGGACAATCCTTAATCTCACGATTCCCGATAATTCTTCTACCATCAGGTAGACCAATGACATAAGGCTCACAACTAGTAGCACTACCCAGACGTAGTCTACTCAAACATGACTCGGAGATGAATGAATGTGATGCACCAGTATAAAAAAGGGTACACACAGGTTGAGATAGAATATCGAGTGTACCTGAGATCATGCGGGCCTCTGGATCGTCAGTCTTCTTCATCTCATAAATTCGGGGCTTGCCGGCCCCCGAACCAGATGCTCCCGTCTGATAGCTCTTGGCTCCGCCTTTATTTGCTCCTGTCATCTTGAACGACGTGGACTGAGTGGCCTGATTCTGAACTACTAACTGTTTCGGGTCCTAAGATGACGCCGGAGTAGGTTTAGAGTCTCTTCGGCAAAAACGGGCTTTATGCCCAGCAATCCCACAGTTATGGCACGTGACAGTCTGCCTCGGACACTTGGTGGTGAAATGACCCTGTTCTTCACAGTTGAAACAGGTGATGGCCGAACTGGCCGCTCGGGACTGAGATTCCGCGGGTCTAGGCACCATAGGAGGTCGCTCAAAAAAAGTAGGGCCCACACAAGGCTTCTTGAAGGTTGCCTGATTGCCTTCAGACTGATTACGATTCTTTGAATTCTTGCTAGCAGATGAAGGTTGTTGCTTAGCAATCTCCTTAGCAGTAAGCTCATAAGTAAGAGCTTTCTCGATGAATTCGGCCAGAGTGGTGCAATTGTGATTAAGCAACTGCATCCGCATATGAGGTTTCAACCTTTTGCTGAAATACTTGATCTTGTCCGCCTCGGAGTGAATAATAAACGAGGCGAAAGGAAGAAGCTCCTGAAATTTCTCAGCAATGGCGAGAACATCATTGTCCGATGAGAGGTCGGGAGTGATTAATTCTGATAACTTGGCCTCTCTGAGTGGGGCCGGATAATACCTCTCCATCATGAGAGTTTTGAATTGGTCCCAAGTACAAGATCCGTCGGTGGGCTTCAACGATAACCACCATGAATGAGCGCTCTTACCCAGATAGTAAGCCGCGACTGAAACTTTGTGCCCTTCGGGACACTCCACCATGGCAAACAACTTCTCGAAATGATCGAGCCAGTGAACAATATTCGCCGGCTCAGATGAGCCCTCAAAAGTAGGTGGTCTTTGGCGAGAGATGTCACCAATAATACTGCTCACACTCCTCTCTTGCCACTGAGGTGTCGGCAGAGGAGCCTGCTGATTCTGAGTAGCTGAGTTCTACATCGTCTCCATGAGGCATGCCATCTGAGTCATCTGGGCCATCATGACCTACATAAACGCGAGTGGGTCAACCTAAACACTTTCTGAATGAGCTGTGTCCCGGGTACGACTCCCTGACAGTGAATGATCATTTCCAGGAGAATGAGTGGCGGTGTCGCTGCTCGATGAATTAGCATTATTCCTCGCGTTCGCACGTGTATTCACACAATTTCTCTGGATTCGGCCCGCACCGCGGCCTCTTCCCCCGCGTCCTTTGCCAGCTCTTTCCATACTGAAGTGGTAAAGTCACATGATAATTATATATCTCGCATGATATCCCAATATGATTACGTTATGAAATGATGAAAATGAGCATACGTGCGCAAACACAATGATTACATGAGTGATCAACTGAGTGATGTGATTATCTGATGAAATTCTTGAAATGATTATCTTAAATAAGTTGACAAGATTAATGACATGATCCTCAAGATCAACAACTGAACAATGAAACGAACTGAGTGATTAATGAGTTAACATGATCGACATGATCAAAAATGAAAATAATTGAGGATTGTTGACTTTTGAATGACGAATGAGTGATTCTTATTGCCAGAAATTATATCATGTCATCAGAAATCTTACTTTTCTTTGGTCTGAGGGTCTCGTCTCTTGCACGGGTCACACGTGACGTGAAAGTCCAATGATACTAGTCTGATGAACGATGATTTCAATGAGACATGACTCGGAAGGTAGTATTCAAAACCACGCTCCGATACCAACTCTGTAACACCCCAACTAGGCTAATATTATAGTGTCGTGGACCCCCGACTGGGACCCACTAGGCGAATGAAAATTAATGAATTAAGTAATATAATTGTTGTACCGAACCACATTATATCATTAATTACTCTGATGAGGAGTTTCAAGTACAACACACCCAGGAAAATACAGAATACAAGTTTATTTTATATGAAGATAAAATATACAACACCCAATGAAAATGAACATCCAAACGGAAATCTGCAACGGAAATGAAATGAAGAAAACATGAATGACTGAAAGGACTGGGGCCCCCTACTAGTATCACTGGGACTCCTCGCCGTCAATGTTCTCTTCCCGTGCCTTAGCCTTGCCATGACCTAAAAACAACATCCCCCAACGGGGTTAGTTACACAGAACAACAATCCTCAAGAGTTGAATAAACACAATCATGATATATCTTAATTATGAAATTAAGCTGAAGAGGGGCATCGTAGTACGCCCGTAATGGTATGTACATGTGCACAAGACGAGTGTCCGAACACACCCGTCCTTGTACCTAATTAGTCTCACGGAGGTACATTACCGTGTGCACAGTCCATTGTGTCGGTGAACCCAATCACATGACTATCACGTGCCCGACTAAAAATTCCACACATCCCCACCCGGCCACGCAATATGAACCCAGAAGGTCATATGAATAAGAATGACCATGATGAATATTAATGAATAATAATCCGACAAGGTCAAGAATGACTCACCGAGATGAAATAATAGTGAAATGAAAGATAGCTCATTGAAATGATTGGAACCGTCGTTCCTCGTGAATGAAATGATTATTTGACAAATACAAGTCTCAATACGATTAATACACTATGAATGAATTATGATTATGATTTGTGAATGAACAACCACGAAAGGAATGAGTGTCCTTTTAACCGAGTAAGAATTAACTTACTCAACACTGGTGAAGAATGTTTTTCCTCGAACAACGTCCTAAAATGAGATGTCGGTCACTCGAACAACCTTAAATATCACAATTACCAATAATACGTTCAATATACGTATCAAGCATGAATTACGACTAACTCAAAGGTCGATACAACAATATCCAAACTCATTGAGGCATTCAAACAACCGCTTAGCGAACATCAACCCTTGATTACAACCAAAACCTAAATATATCGAAAAACTCCAAAATGAGTAGTTCAACCCAACAAACACCTTCAATGATGTCAATATTCCAATAGGAAACCACAACTCGAAGTTACGACAACTATAATTGGAAACTCCCAAAAATAACCAAAGTCAACATCAACGGTTCTTGATTAATTCTCCAAATGTTCATCAAATCTGAAAAACATATCAATAAATCCGTAGGAATACATTTATCCAAGGTATATAATCCATATCTAACATGTTCCAATAACAATCCAAGATTAAATGAAGAAATCGGAAGAAAAATATTCATCTTCCTACCTGGTTGGAGGATCGAACCGTGGTTATCATCATAGTCATCTTTCGTAGTGGGCTGTGTGTGAGGAGTAGCGCACGCTACATACTCTCTTTAGCGCATGCTAATTGAGTGCGGGTATCACACGCTGCCTCTCCGTATTAGCACACGCTAATGTGGTTCAGGTCTGCAGTCCAGAAGGCACAGGACTACAGTCGAGTTGGAGTAGCGCACGCTACGAATGGTAAGTAGTGCACGCTAGTAAGTTCGGATAGCGCCCGCTATGCAGTCAGTGTAGCGCGCACTAAGGCCAATCAGGCAGAGTCCAGTGGGTACTGGACTGATTTTGGAATAATTCCTAGCGCACGCTATGAGTGGATTTTAGCGTACGCTAATGGGGCAGTAGCACACGCTGATTATTGGATGTAGCACGCGCTATTGCGAGCAGGTCAGAGGACAGGAGGTTCTGGACTTCAGTCACTAGACATCATGTATTTAGCTAGCACACGCTAACATTTGGAGTTAATGCATGCTATCGGGAGGGCGTTAGCGCACGCTATCAAGTTCGGGCAATTCGGAGAGATCTTTTCGATCTGCACTCACCTATCATCATCATCAAGCTTATCATTCGGATTAATCATCGTTTCATCATCCCCATCACATCAAATCAAGGTGCATAGATCAAGTATTTTAGAGAAGAATTATACAAGTCCCCAACAAGAACAGCACAGCATACAACAATCATATATCAAAGATCAAGCTGCTGTTCAGAGAATTCTACCTTTACTGTTGAGATATTAATCAGCCCTGTGTGGACTGAAGATCCTTGTGTATTCCAACCCATGTGGGAAGAATAACATTGTAGACGAAGCTTCAAACTATGTGTGAAGAAGCAAGTCAAGAAAGAGCTCAATCCAATCTGTGTTAACGGAAAAAAGCTTTGGTTCCTATATCAATTTGTGTGAACGATACGGAAATAGGTTTAGTTATTGTCACGTAGTTGTGTACGTAGTGATTATAATAAACGTTTAACTCCTGTGTGGAGCACCAGTGTACATAGAGGGGTTTACCTCAAACCACTTTAAATTGCATGTTATTACCTTTTGCCTTTATTGTTTTCATAACTGTGATTTATATACAAGTATACATTGCAAAACCCTGTACGCACTAAGCTAACAGGAGA
Source organism: Orobanche coerulescens (assembly GCA_033398695.1). Lineage (NCBI taxonomy): Eukaryota > Viridiplantae > Streptophyta > Magnoliopsida > Lamiales > Orobanchaceae > Orobanche > Orobanche coerulescens. The sequence goes on along the minus strand of CM065802.1, from coordinate 123,050,234 downwards.
TCGCCTAGTTGCTGTACTACAACAACTCACTTAATCAAACTTCCGCTATGCAAATCACATTCGAAAAACGTACAACTTGTAGTACTATCACTTTCCAAGCTGTTTATTGTATACTTAGTGGCCAACAAGTGGTATCGGAGCGGTTGATTCTAAAAAGAATTAGTCGTATTTTTAACTGAATAAGATCCTATAATCACACATTTTTGTTGAAAATAGTTTTTATTTTTTTATTCTCTCATATGGATACCTCAACGATAAAAAAGATTCCTGTTAGGCATATTTTATATGCTTATTTATCATTATTCTTTATCCATTTTGTGTCTAAACCTGCATAAATGAGCCTTTAAAGCACTATTCTTTTATGTTTGGCAGGAAATTGGAGTTCGAAAGATCGAACGATGAAAAATGGGCGAAAACGGCAAATTTTGGCCCGGGCCGCGGCACGAACCAAGTGAGTCGCGGCACACTAAGACAACCAGCGAGCCCCGAGTGGACTGTACCGGGGGCCGCAGCACAAGGATGCTGAGCCGCGGCCCAGGAGGAAAAATAAGCGCCCAGGTATTAGGCGCTGAACAGGGTGAGCCGCGGGACAGATTAAGTGAGCCGCGGCTCACGGGGCGGTTTTGATGTGTTGGCCGCGATTCTGGGCCATTTTTGGAGCAGTTTTCGACCCAATCCCCGGACGCATTTTGGAGGCTAATGATAGTTATAAATAAGGGTTTAAGGTCTGAAAAGAGGCATTCATTGAATCATCGAGGGATTATCAAGAGAAGAAGCAGAAACACCAAGGAGCAGAGAGCGGAAGCCAGAAGAACGGAGGAATCCGAGCTCTTCGACTGCATTTGATCTTTATGCTTTCTTTAATTATTTCTGTATTTTTATTCTTTAGCATGTCAGGCTAAAACCCTGTTCTAGGATTTTGATGAAACCGAGGTTCTGACGAATTACTTTTGATTATCTATATAATTCCCTTTTCTGTTGAGTTTTCCCAATTGTTTTTAATGCTTTCAATTGTGTGGCCTATAATTGAATTGTTTTAATTACGCAACTCAAATCGGGAGAGGAGAGTTGGTGAGGAAATATTGGTGAGAACCGTTTTATCTTGTGAGATAGGAATATACTCATAGGAACTTCGTGGCCTTTTTGAAGATTTCGTGCCTTTTGCCTATTGTCGAATTAATTCACCTAGGGATAGAGTGTATTATTCGCCTTAGAAAAATCTACTGACCTCGGGAGAGGTGGTAGAGTACTTTAGCAACCTTCGCCTTCAATAAATTAGGAAATCATTAACTTCAGATAATCGAGAGTAAATTCGGATAAACCGAGGTGGATTCACAATTCTAGATTTATTCATTATTTGATTTTCTTTCTTCAATCAATCGTCTTTACTATTTATTCTTTATTGATTTCCTTTAATTAGTACTTGCAAATCAACTTTCGACAGTTCAAATAATATTAGAATACATATAAATCGGTAATTAGTAAGTCAGTCCTCATGGGAACGATATCTTACTCATCATTTTATTACTTGTCTACGATAACGTGCACTTGCGTTAAACAAAAATCGCAACAAGTTTTTGGCACCGTTGCCGGGGACTGATTATTTTACTAATATCGATTTCAGTATTTCTAGTCTTAGTTTGAACTTTTTTTTATTATTTTTGTGTAATTTTATTTATTTGTTTTTCCTTGCAGGAATTTCCTGTTAGTGCATGAGAAAATTCAGTAACGAAGGCCTACTACCTTTGGATACTGAACTCGAGCGCACTCTTCGGAGAAGCAGAAGGTGAAACGAGAGCTACCAGCAAAAGTCACCATGGCCGATAACACGGGAAATCACGAAGCGGAAAACCCCATTCAGCAAGCTCAACCTTCAAGAACAACGGTGTCACCAATGATGCTATTCGTCTAAGGCTTTTCCCTTTCTCTTTGAGGGACAAAGCCAAATTTTGGTTGAATTCTTTACCGCCGGGTTCCATCACGACTTGGGCGGAATTAGCGCAAGCCTTCCTAGCTAAATTCTTCCCACCATCAAAGATGGCGAGACTGAGGAACGAAATCACTACTTTTGGGCAATTTGATATGGAGTCGCTTCATGAAGCTTGGGAGCGATACAAAGATTTATTACGGAGATGCCTACACCACGGGTTACCGGACTGGCTTCAGATCCAAACGTTCTATAACGGATTGAGTGCTTCTACACGCACTCTTGTTGATGCAGCCGCTGGAGGAGCATTGATGGGAAAAACGATGGCCAAAGCTCACTCTCTATTGGAAGCGATGGCTGCAAATGATTAGCAGTGGCCTTCCGAACGAGTAGTTCCGAAGCGAGTTATGGAAATCTCCGACAACGATCCGATCTCTACATTATCAGCCCAAGTTGTCGCCTTGATTCAGCAACTCCAAGCCTTTTCACATCCTCCTTCTCCCGTTACCACTGAATCATGTAGTTGGTGCAACGGATTTCATCCTAGCATGGAATGCCAAGTCGGAAACCCTTTCGAGCAACCTTCGATGGAACAAGCTCAGTTCGTGGGGAACGGGAATCGGCAAAACAATCCGTACTCCAACACTTATAATCCGGGGTGGCGTAATAATCCTAACTTTTCATGGAGAAACGGACAAAACGCAAAACAGCCTCAGTTTGCTCAACAGCAACCTCCTCCCGCTCCGAAGATCTCTCTAGAGGAAGCAATGGCGAAGTTGGCCGCAAATACGAGTCAGTTCATGACCCGTACGGAAGCAACCTTGCAAAACCATTCCGCTTCTATTCGCAACTTGGAAGTCAAATTGGGCCAAATTGCTAATGTATTAACAGCTCGCCCTGAGGGTATGCTAAGTACAATCGAGACGAACCCCCGAGAGAGTATAAATGCCATTAGTTTGAGAAGCGGGAAGGAAGTGTGCGAGCAGCCTAGGCAGAGCAAAAAGGGAGGTGATGATGAGGAAAAGAAAAACTTGACGACTGAGGAATCACAAAATTCGAGACCCTCAAAGATGTTTCCTTACAATCCGAAAGCTTATGTGCCACCCGTCCCATTTCCACAGCGTTTCCAAAAGCAGAAATTGGACAAACAATTCTCCAAGTTTCTTGACGTTTTCAAGAAACTACATATAAATATTCCATTTGCTGATGCCTTGGAACAAATGCCGAGCTATGTCAAGTTCATGAAAGAAATCCTATCTAAAAAAAGGAATCTCGAGGAATATGAAATGGTGGCACTGACTGAAGAGTGCAGCGCGATTCTACAGAAAAAGATTCCGCCAAAATTGAAGGATCCAGGAAGCTTCAATATACCGTGCACCATAGGAAACCTCTCTTTTGATAGGGCGTTGTGCGATCTCGGCGCTAGTGTTAATCTCATGCCTCTTTCTATTTTCAAGAAGCTGGGAATTGGGGAAGCGAAACCGACGACAATCTCGTTGCAATTAGTTGATCGATCTATCAAGTACCCGAGGGGGATAATAGAGGACGTCTTAATAAAGGTAGATAAATTCATTTTTCCGGCTGATTTCATTGTGCTCGATATGGAGGAGGACCAAGACATCCCAATTATTTTGGGAAGACCATTCTTAGCTACCGGTCGAACTCTCATTGACGTGGAAAAAGGGAAACTCACTCTGCGGGTTCAAGATGAGCAAGTCATTTTCCAACTGTTTCAACCCATTCCGTGTCCAAATAGTGTCGAGAAGAGTTCACAAATTGAAAGTGTAGATATCTTTGTGAAGGACACACACCGGAAGAATTGTCGGTCAAAGTATTCAGAATCCGTTCCAGATGCTCCGACATCTAAGAAAAATGTAGAATGAGTCACATATCTTAGGCATTTGGACATGTCGTCATCATCAACCATTCCTGCAACAATGAAAAATCCTGATGCTGTCATAAGTTCGTTTGAGAAAAAGAAGAATAAGCCGGAAGTAAAATGGATGCCAAGTCATGTGAAATCTTTTCGCAAAGAACATTGGGTGTCCAAACCGAAATTCGGATTGTTAAAGACCAATGGTCAAAAATTTAAAACACACTTTAACGGTTCGTTGGACGGGGCGGAGTTCAAATGGTGTTTGCGAAAAACGAACTGATTTTCAAAAAGTCCGGTTGAAGACTATAAACTTAGCGCTTCTCGGGAGGCAACCCGAGTATTAGTCGTAGATTTTTTGTTTTTCAGTTTTTTCTTGCATTTTAGAGTCTTTATTTTTCGTCATTTTTGCTTTGATTTGCTTATCCCTCTCGTTCTTGATGTGTTCCTTTGAAAATTCTGTGCAGAAATCACCCTAGGGGAAGAAATCAGCAATGGGCCGCGACCCAAGTAAAATGAGCCGCGGCACACACCAGTTGAAGGAAAAAGGCCAAACAAACTGTATTCTGTGCGGCGGCACGACCTTACTGAGCCGCGGCTCACCAGGTCCCTGAGCCGTGGCACATATGCACTGAGTCGCGGCACACCAAATGTCCAAGATCGCCCAGGAGGCTGTACTACGTGCCGCGGCACAGACCAAATGAGCCGCGACACACTAACATGACGAGCCGCGGCACTCGTAAGCTGAGCCGCGGCACAAGGCGAAAGAACAAACAACGCCCAGGAGGACTGTACTATGGGCCACGGATCACTTAAGCTGTGCCGCGGCCCCCGTTCGGAAGTTAAACGGCCCAGGTACCTTTATAACACAGATCGGCCGACACCCAGGTAACTTCTTCCCCTTCCTTCGCACAAGCACTCGGCCGACACCATCTCAACTTTTCTTCTTCTTGCATCCTTCAACCAAAGCAAGGTAATTTTTAATTCCTAATCTTAATTGCTATGTGAATTGAAAGGTTGAGTTGGGAATATGAAGTTTTTTATTAATTATTGATGTTATCTGTCGATTATGAATGAAGTGTTTATGTTATATATCGTTTGTCATGATGATCGATTTGAGGATGTTATTTTGGGGGATTGAATTAAGCTATTACAATGCTTGTTCTTCATTTGAATTCATGCATTCAAAGTGTTTGGTGAAATGCATAAATGAAAATTTTTCTTTGTTGAGTCAACGTTTTGAAACTAAGTGCAAACGAAATTTTTTATGGATTTACAGCACACCCCAACCCTTACGTCAAATTTAAACGTGAAAGCTCAATTTTAATTTTCTCTCATGACGGTGCACGCTCGTTCAACTCTTTAGTCACGTTTTGCAAATCTTGAGTCAAACACAGTCAAGTGGTGTTGTTTCCTTATAGCATAAGTAAATTCCAGTGTTTATCTTTTCAGGAACTCGCCATGGCCAGAAATAGAAAGGTTAGCACAAGGGCTAGGACGCAATCGTCCCCCACACGAGGGGAAACTTCACAGAGCCGAGCCTAGTTGGAGTCGCACCAATTCTCCGACCCGTAAATTCATAAAATATTTAATGAAAAGATCCGTTCTCGACCTTTGATTCCGGAGCGGGGATTCACTCCCGCCCCCAGGACGGGGAGCTTCTGACGATGATCAACGAGATGGGGTGGTCCCATTTCGCTGCACCTCCCGAGCCGGCGGTGATCTCCATCGTCCAAGAGTTTTATGCTAGCGCTCTGTTGAAGCACATCCGGGCTGGGCAGGTGATGCCGCAGTCAGATACTCGGACTCAGGTCGTCGTCCGAGGCATTATGGTGGATTTTTCAGTAGCCGCCATTCGGAGATTATTCGAGCTGCCTGTGGTGGATGAGACGGCATATACGCGAGCTATGAGCGGTCTCACGAGGGAGGCCCTGCTCGAGACGCTCACACAGCCCGGTTCCGTCTGGGAGATGTGCGCCCCGGGTTCTTCGGCCTTCTACTTTAAGAGCTCGCGCCTCAGTCGGCTCGGGCGATCCTGGTTGTATTTCATCTGCGCTCGTGTAGATCCTACCTCGCAGATTCGCTCTATTTTACTCTCTCGTGCCCGTACACTATATGCCATCACTTCCGGGCTAAGATTTGATGTGGCCCCTCTTCTGGTCCGATCTATTCTGCTGTGTATTCAAGGAGGGGCCAATACGGGGCTGAAGCACCCCTCTCTTATTTGTGCTCTATGCCGCCAGTCGGGCATGACTTGGTCGGACGATGAGCCGATGCTGGCCCCCATGGTCCGATTGATCATCGCATCATTTCTCACTTCAACCAGTGGGGAGGAGCGCCGGCACATGCTCAGGGGCAAGGATTTCTTCTTGATGAGGCACAACACTACTACAAAATATGCTTTTTACGACGCTCAATTTACATCGGTTTACCGAAAACCGATGTAAAAAAAATTGCGTCGATTTACATCGGTTATCAGTCAAAACCGATGTAAAAATTTAAATTTCAAAACTTTTACATCGGTTATTTTGAAACCCGATGTAAAATTTGAAAGATCCGGTGATTTTTACATCGGTTTTAAACCGATGTAGAAAAATAGTTTACACCGTTTTATCAAAACCGATGTAAAAAAGTGTACATTTTACATCGGTTTTGCTTAAAACCAATGTAAAACATGCACATTCTACATCGGTTATGACCAAAATCAATGTAAAATATGCACTTTCTACATCGGTTTTCTAACGAACCGATGTAAAATGTTTACCTTTTTACATTGGTTTCGCCGAGAACCGATGTAAAATGTCTGAAATCCGCACATTTTACATCGGTTTGACGAGAACCGATGTAAATTTAATTTTTTTACATCGGTTTTTAAACCGATGTAGATTTAACATCTATTTTACGACGGTACATTTTACATCAGTTATAGAACTAATGTAAAATATACGAAATAACCGTAGTAAAATGTATTTTTTATAGTAGTGACATGAGCAGTCCCACAAGCCCCTTCTTCTGACGCATGGGCAGGCAGAGTCCAGCCCGCCGCCCGACAAAGAGCACTTGCAGGCGATGTTCGACGGCCTGAGAGAGGAGATGAGGAGATAGAGAGAGCCATCTGGCTGCTTGGAGAGAGGAGATGCGGACGGAGAGAGAGAGCATCCTCGCAGTCGTCCGAGATGAGATGAGAGAGCAGGCCCGCCGGGCCAACCGACGTGAGACGAGGCGCTTGGCAGCGAGGGATGCTTTCCACCAGGATTACCTTACTGCGTGGACGAGCCATATTATGCACCCGGACGGGCCATTCATTCCACCAGTTCGGCCAGCCACACCACCCTCCTCGTCGGACGATGCCGGCACCAGTTCATGAGCGGACAGTAGGGGAGTACTTGACCTTTTATTTTATTGCATATTACATTTTGTGTACATTGAGGTCAATGTACGTCCTAAGTTTGGGGGGGGGGGGTTACTTTCTATTGCTGTACTTATTCGTTTGCATTTTTCGTTATTTTTCGTTATTTTTTTGTTGCTAGCCTTGCTTGTCGTGATATCATTTGCATTCGAGAATTTTTCGTGCTTCTTTTTGTGTAAAACTGATGTTACGATACTGATTTCTCTCTGAAGAAATGGTTGAGTTTTAGTCGAGTTGTAAGCGATATCTGTTTCTGTTGAGTATTCATTTAGGCCCGAAATTTTTTCGTTTTTGTAGAAATCATAGCAGATAAGAAAGGAGACATACGTGTTTTCAAATCATCGTCTATACGTTTGGTTACACTTTTCGCGTAGCTAGTTGTCCAGTAACATGAGTCGTGTTGGCACTTACATTGAGTTTAGAGTCGGACAGTTTTTCTCAAGAAAAAGTCGAGATATAATTTGTTCTATGATGGGAAGACTAGTAACCGGGGGTATTCACGTGACCCGTTGTTTACTCTCGCATAAAACGACAACCCTGATTGGACTAGTGGTTTAGAGATTTCGCATGTGCCCATGATGGGGAGCCTAGTAACCGGGGGTATTCGCGTGACCCGTTGTTGTAATATCCGCATTTTTCTTTCCCTTGTAATTGTATTTCCGGTGTAATTCTCGATTGTAGTGACCCTCGTGTATCCTTCAGTATAACTTTTCCGTCATCTTTGATCTGATTCTCGTAATTGATGTGCGGAACCGCCGTTTCGGGGTTGCCGTGGATCTATTATATGCTATGATGCGTTTTGAGGTGTTCCGTTTGATGTTTCGTTCGTATTCTGGTGTAGTGGACCGTTTATGTTCTGTAGTTTCGTTCGTATTCTGGTGTAGTGGACCGTTTATGTTCTTTACCTAGCGCACGCTAATTTTTCTGCATAGCGCGCGCTAGAAGTTCCTTTGTAGCGCACGCTACGTTTACTTCGTAGCGCACGCTAACGATTTAGCCCTGGGAGTGGCAGTTCAGCTCCCAGCCCTCTGGACTATCGGATTAGCGCACGCTATCTTGTCTAGCGCACGCTAATGTCGGGAGACTAGCGCACGTTAAGTTGTTCAGTAGCCCGCGCTAGTGTGACTGTCCAGTACTGGGCAGTTTACTACTGAACTCAATCAGATGCTAGTTAGCGCACGCTACGCTTGTATGGTAGCACACGCTAACGGGTCAGGTGAGTTTTGGGCATTTGGCTACTGGACTCGGCTGATGTTCAGGTAGCGCACGCTATTGGTCGATAACGCGCGCTACCGAGAGGTTATTAGCGCACGCTACGTTTCGAGTAGCGTACGCTAACGGCCAAAAACCTGGCTACTGGACTGGGACGCTAAAGGTAGGGTTTGAAATCTTATCCCATTAGCGCACGCTAACCTTGAGGTTTTAGCGTGCGCTAACACTCCCTGGCTATATAAACCAGGGAGTTGACCGAGATAAACACAAAATCTCATTTCTTCCTCTCTCCGCGGCGAAGGCGATCCCGAAGCGATTCTCTTGGCGATTTCTTCCTCCAATCATCTCATCCAATATCCTTCTTGAGTTCTTGGAGTATTATATCAACAACAACACGAATCTTTCGTCCTAATCCTCGGTAAATCTCTTAGAACCCTACTTTTGGATAATTTGGGGGTTTTGGGATTTCCTTCCGATTCATTCCATTTTGTTGGTGGATTCATGATGAATATGATTAATCTTGTTGATATAATTAGTTTTCCTACGGATTCATGGTATATTTTCATGGTTTTGCGAAATCGAGAGGGTTTGGTTGTGGTCCGCCCTCGTTGTTATTTTTGTATGAATATACATGAATCGTAGGCGGGTTTTCGGGTGTATTCCATTTCCTTAATCGTTTAGGAGTGGTTGTGATTGTGTTATTCGAATCGTTAGGTTCATTCGTCGGTTCCTCACGGTCGTGCTTGATTCTTCCGTTCCGTTCGTGTCACCGTCTATTAATCGAGGCAAGTATCCTTATGAACTTACAATCTTAACGTAGTAGTATTGCATGAGACTTGTGTGTGTGTGTATGCTCACTACGGGTTAGATCCGACGGGGTCTCGGTAGGGGTCCACGGAGGTGTGGATCGACGAGCTTTGCTTTTAACCACTACGGGTTAGATCCGACGGGGTCTCGGTAGGGGTCCACGGAGGTGTGGATCGACGGTTAATTGTGGTGAATTTTACAAATGTGATTTGACATTGGCATTTCCGGAAATGAGTGCTTTCGAACGGTTTTCTTTATTGCATGCATTTACTATATGTGTAAGATGTAAGTTGTTCATCTGGTTACTTGTACTAGCGTAATTGCTAACCCCTCTGGGGACCCGTTTTGGGGAAATTCGTTTTATGAATTTCAGGCCAGGTTCATCGAGACGAGCGGGCGCTGGACCAGTACATGGATGATGGCCGTGCATGATGATTGTGCACGAGTGACGTTTTAGTGTCTTTTACCTTTTCATCTTTTGTGGTTTTGAACTAATAGTTGTACTCGAGTACTTAAGGGTTCTTGTTCGTTCGGATTGTATTGTTGCGTATTATGTTGTGTTGGATGATGATGTTATATTGACCGGTTGAACCGGGTGGATTATTCTGTTTTGCGTCTTTATGACATGGTATTGTTCTGTCGTTTATGTGAGTCGATGAGTATGATGCTATTCAGCCTGGTGGGTCCCATATAGGGATTCACGGCGCTGCAATATACCTCGAATATCTTGAGGGTGTTACAGAAAATGGTATCAGAGCTCTAGGTTTATAGATACCTAGGCTTGTCGGTTTATTGGGTCTTGTGGTGTTTTGTTTTGCACATCATCGTCACGCTGCCATGATTAAGGCACTACCAGTGTCCCTAAGATTTCCTTCATCAGTTCATTAATTCCTGGTATCGAACCCTTGATTCTCTACTTGTAATTGTTCTTTCATGCACTGATCCTCGTATGGCTTTTGCTACTTATTTAACTCCAGTATGGATGCTGGAAGAGGTCGTGGTCGCGGTCGTGGTCGTGGACGCGGCCGGGGACGTGGGGCAGCCGGTGGGGCGGCCACGTCACAGTCTTCGGGAGCCGGCAGTACCGGCGACCGTCATAGCCATGCTTCTTCTCAGGAGCGTGCCGATCTTGGTATTGCGGCCGTTATGCAACAAATGGTGAATCAAATGGCGGCGATAGCTCAGGCGGTTCAGAACCCGGATCAGGCCCATGCTAATCGGGGCGGAGCGGACCGTTGGCTCCAAGATGTCATCAAGATGCATCCTCCTCAGTTTTCGGGAGCTTCAGACCCGATTGGCTGGGAAGGGTGGATCAAGGAGATATCTAAGGTCTTCGTTGCCACTAACTGTCCCGAGGACCGTAAAGTCCCTATTGCTCAATACTTTCTCACAGGGGACGCCACGGACTGGTGGGAGGCCGTTGGACCCAAAGATCATGCTGCTTCGTGGGCTGAGTTTCAAGAGTTGATGGAGACTGAATATTGCCCGTGGCCAGTCAGACAGGCTCGGGTACATGCTTTTTATGATTCTCAACCGCGGGATATCCCCGTAGATCAAGCTATTACTGATTTTAACAAGGAGTTGGGTTATGTGAAGACCCAAGTTGTCGAGGAGAGTGACAAAATTTTCCATTTCTCCAGACGGATGAAGTTGCCGATTCGGGACTATATGTCGGGGCTCGTATGCACTACATTGAAATATTACCAGAGCAGGGCCCTTGCTTATGATATGTCTGTGACGGCGAGTGAGGCGGCCCGCGAGAGTAAGAAGTAGAAGTCCGCTGGGAACTTTTCGGGCCACAAGAGTGGGGGTCAGCATAGATCCCAATCTGCTAACTTCCCCGCCGGCGGTGGTCCAGCTCGTTCCGCTGGGGGTCCTCGTGGAACTACCAGTGCTCCTTTTCGTGATGTGAAGTGTTTCAATTGTGGTCGTACGGGCCACATCAGTCGTACTTGTTTGAGCCCTTTCGACGTGTAATCGCAGTGTGGCACCGCCACAAGGTGCTTCTGTGGCCGAGAGGGAGAAAATTCTTGGTGCCCGGGCTTCCATTCCAGCGCCTAGGGAACCAAGTGTGAATCAGGGATCGTTTGCTCCTCAATCCCCGCCGAGTGCTAGTTGGGGGAGAGGTCGTGGTCAGCCCTCTAAGCGGGGAGCTTCCAGTGTCGGCTCAGCCCACCCGCGTGTCTATGAGATGCGGAAAGCCGATGATCCAGCGGCTACCATGGCGACAGGTACCGTTTGTATTCTTTTTCATCCTGTCAGTGTGCTTTTTGATTCCGGTGCTACGCATTCGTTCATATCTTTGGATTGTGTACGCCGTTTGAGTCTCGACTGTTTGATGCCTTGTGAACCCTTCATCGTTAAGCTTCCTAGCGGTGATAGGATCGTTGGTGATCAGGAGGTTCGAGACTGTTCTGTACTTATTTGTGAGAGGACTTGGCCCTCTAATCTTATTGTTGTGGATATTGAGGGTGAGGATTTGATTCTCGGGGATGATTGGCTCGAGCGGCATGGCGCAATCATGAACTACCGCACGAGGATCATCACCATGTTAGCCGAGGATGGCACCGAGCACTCCTTCGCGGGGCGAAGGAGGGGAAATCAGAAATTTGTCATTAATGCCTTGAAGGCGATGAGTCTCCTGCGAAAGGGGTGTACTGGTTATTGGTGCTATGCCTTGAAGGCGGAGGATGGTGGAGTCGAGCTTTCGTCGATTCCAGTCGTTAATGAGTTTCCGGATGTATTTCCTGACGAGTTACCGGGATTGCCACCGGATCGTGAGGTTGAGTTTGCTATAGAGTTAGAGCCGGGCGCGGCTCCGATTTCGAAGGCGCCGTATCGCATGGCACCTTCAGAGATGGCAGAGTTGAAGAAGCAGTTGAGTGAGCTTCTTGAGTTGGGGTATGTTCGACCGAGTGTCTCGCCTTGGGGCGCACCGGTCCTGTTTGTGCGGAAGAAGAATGGTTCACTACGTTTGTGTATCGACTATCGCGAACTAAACAAGGTGACCATCAAGAACAAGTATCATTTGCCGAGAATTGATGACTTGTTCGATCAGTTGCAGGGAGCTGCGGTATTCTTGAAAATTGATTTGAAATCGGGGTACTATCAGCTCCGGGTGAGAGAGTCCGATGTGCCGAAAACAGCCTTTCGGACGAGGTACGGACATTATGAGTTCGTAGTCATGCCTTTCGGGTTAACTAATGCGCCGGCGGTGTTCATGCAGTTGATGAACAAAGTTTTTGTCGAGTATTTGGATAAGTGCGTCGTCGTCTTTATTGACGATATTCTTATTTATTCGAGGAATGAGGAAGAGCATGCCCATCATTTGTGGGTAGTATTAGACATTTTGAGGACCGAGCAACTCTATTCAAAGTTCTTGAAATGTGAGTTCTGGCTGAAGGAAGTGATGTTTTTAGGTCACGTGATTTCAGCCGAGGGGGTTCGTGTTGATCCGCGGAAGATTGAGGCCGTGTTGGATTGGGCGCCGCCCAAGAATGTGAAGGAGCTCCGTAGTTTCTTGGGTTTAGCTGGCTACTATCGTAGGTTCGTCGAGGGTTTCTCGAAACTAGCTCGACCACTTACGCAGTTGCTCCAGAAGTCCGAGAAGTTCATCTGGAATGACGAGAGGCAGTTGAGTTTTGAGGAACTGAAGAAGCGGTTGACTTCAGCCCCGGTTTTGGCGTTGCCATGTGGCAACGAGGGTTTTGCCGTTTATAGCGATGCTTCGGGTCAGGGTCTTGGGTGTGTATTAATGCAGCACGGCAACGATCGAGACAACAAAAATCGAACAATCATGTTCGAATGACGAAGAACAATAAAATTCAAACAACTACTCCAAGGTTCACATCTCGACTCGAGACAATATATGATCCGGTGAAAACAACAAGATGTGCATTCACATAAGATCTACAGGAAAGGGAATAGCAATTGAAAAGTCACAACGACAAATGAGTTATTCCGAAACAATACCACACTCGTTCGATCAACAAAAGCAAGGGGCAGGACAAGCTCAGAAAATGTCAACGAACGACAGAGTCGAAAATACAGAAGTTCAAAATCTGATCCGTTTCGAATAAAAGAACTAGTAGAATCAAAAGATGTTACTTACGAACAAGGTTCACAAGAATCGAACCCAACTTGGAAAAGTCACAGCGATAACCAGATCAACCCAAAACAAGATCACAGCTCGTTCGAACAATGAAACCAAAATACAGAATAGGTTTAGAAAAGCATCAACGAACACGAGCGAGTCGATAGACTTGAGGAAGAGAAAAAGCAGATGTCCAAAACAATACGGGTATTACATTCGACCTCTTATAAAAGAAGGTCGTCCCCGCAACTCACAATAACGGAAACAAGGCAACAACACAAAGGCAGCTGACGGAAACATTCCCCATGGGCCTCTTAGAGCCGATCCTGATATCTGTGCTGAAGTTCATATCCCGAAAGACTTTGAACCCAACTCGCAAAACTGGATCCCGTGTCTCTCAGGTCCACACATGAAATGCGTTACTGGCGAGAAGGACAATTGGTACATGCACACCTCAGGTCCACACATGAAATGCGTTACTGGCGAGAAGGACAATTGGTACATGCACGCCCCCGGCACACCACGGTTGAAACACCTCGGTCCGGCATACTGAATATACAAATGCTCGATACAATGGAACATAACATCACAAAGCAACAAACCATAGACGCCAATTCCACACAACATATCAACGTATAGTAACCCACATACACAGAATCATAGTAACGACGGCATCATTCGGCGATCTCAATGGCCCGAACGATAACCAGCACATGATCACAAAACATAATATAAATATTACCGGACTGCAAATAGGAACGATAGGTTTTTAAAATAAAAACCACCTTTGAAAAAAATGATTTTGGTTATTCCAGGAACACATGTATCGTGGGTTGTAAATTCGGGTGGATTCCAACTTATTTTCCTACCGATAGATTATTGATGATTGATCACGAATTTATCTAGGTTCGGAGTTGTTGAATCCTTCAATCTTGGTACTTTGTCATTCGTACCCTTTTCTCTCATTCCAGGAAAGTGATTCTTGTGAAAGTTATATTCTTAAATATGGAAAGTAATGCATATGAGTGTGAGAGTTATATTCGTTCACTCCGAGAGGGCCCGACGGGGATGAGGAAGGTTCTGCTTATGACGGTTCTGTGAACATTTGGGTTAGCCACTTCGAGATGACTGGATGGGTCGAGGATGGATTCGCGCATTGTCGAGTCCATGGTTAATCAAGATATATTGTTATTATTGAGATGTGTTTGGATAATTGCATTTTCTGTAAAATTATTATCATGTCTGTAAAATTGGTGCATGTGCTTTTATGTGTAAGATGTGACGTTTCACTTGCAATACTTGCTCTAACCCCTCTCGTGTAGGGAAAACTCTTTATTGTATTTTAGGTCCGAAGAATCCAAACGAGTGAGCATCGGGGCGGTACGATGACGATGGTGAGGCATGATACTGTAGCTAGTTGTGTTCCCTTTGTTTGGGGCATTATTCTTGGTCCGTTTCATCCTTGTAATAATAAATGGTACTCGAGTACTTTAGGAAAGTCCTTTTCCGGTTGATGTATAACTTTCTTGTATTTGTTTGTGGTCTTGGACATCATTGGTTTGGACTTTCTTGTTGTATCGGATTTATTGAATCCCGAGTGGACTTTGTGAAATTTGATACGTTATGTGTAAAAATTAGCCTAGTGGGTCCCAGGCACGGATCCACGGCACTATGAAATTCTCTAAATATCTCGGGGGTGTTACAGAATTTGATATCAGAGCTTAGGTTTATGGATACCTAGGCTGTTGGTCTGTTGAATCCATTTGGTATTGTTCCGAGAGCACAGTATCATCGTGTTGCCGTAATTTTGTACGACCGGTACTCGTAAGTTCCTCACCTCCCTTATTTTCTTTATTTCCTCATTGTAATTCGATTTTAAACATGGGAAATCCATATCCACGATGGGAATGTTACGAGTTATACTTATGTGTTTACTTCCCCTTTTTCTCTTTAAAATGTCAACTGGTGGAGGACGTCGACGCAGTTGTGGTCATGGCACAGCCGGTGGGGTGGCCATATCCCTCATCTCTATAGAAGGCTCGGCTATGCCTAACTTGTCGAATTCGGTTTAGCCTAGTACCGGTAGCCATCAGGAACCGTCGGCCAGTCTGGGAACTTCCGTAGGGAGTCACTCGGATGTGGGCGTTGCCACCATACTGCAACAAGTGGCAAACCAAATGGCTCTTTTGACATAAGTGGTCCAGCACGACCAACCACCTCCTACAACAGATATTGGGGCAGAGAAATGGTTACAAGATGTGATCCGTATGCGCCCTCCCCAGTTTATTGGCACAAATGATCCGATCGGCTGGGAAGATTGGATTAATGAGATGAATAAAGTTTTCATGGCCATAAATTGTTCAGAGGCACGTAAGGTGCCAGTTGCTCACTACTTTCTAACAATGGATGCGGCTAGTTGGTGGCAAGCGGTCGCACCTTCGGATCATGTGGTTTCATGGGATGAGTTTAAGGAAAAGATGGAGGCCGAGTTTTGCCCATGGCCTATTCAGGATTCAAGGATTCGAGCCTTTTACGAGGCTAAACCCCAGTATGTCCCTGTATCTCAGGCAATCGTCGAATGCGACCGTCAACTCAACCATGTGAAGAGTCAAGTGAAGGAAGAGAGAGATAAAATATGTCACTTTGACATGCCAATGAAGCCGAAAGTTCGACACTATATGTCGGGATTTGCTTGCACCACAGTGAAGGACTATCAAGACAAAGCATTAGCCTATGATATGTCCTTCACTACTACCGAAGCGGCAAGTGACAGTAAGAAACAGAAGACCTCCGAAAAGTTTTCTAGCGGTAGAGGTGGCAATCAATGGGGGTCTCAGTCGGCAAATTATCCAGTCAGAGGGTCTTCCCGTGCGGCGGGAGGAAAACGAAATTTCAGAGCTGGTACTTGTGTGTCCAACTGGGTTGTGACATATTTTAATTGGGGCCAACAAGGTCATCTTAATCGTGATTGCAGTCTACCTCCTTTGAAGTGTTTTAATTGCGGCCAGGAAAGCCACAGAGCTATGTATTGTACGGAAGAGAAAAATACACTTGGGGCTCCAGCGTCGGTTCCTGCGCCTGGAGAACCGAGTGTTAATCAGAAATCATCCGTAGGTCATCCATCTCAGAGTTACGGTCGGGGCAGAGGACGGGGCCAGTCTGTTAGAGGGGGAGCCCCCAGTGATGGTTCGGTGCAACCTCGTGTCTATGAGATGAGGAGAGCTGGAGATCCAGAGGCTACCGTGGCGACACGTATCATTTATCTTTTGTCTCATCCAATTAGAGTGCTTTTTGATTCCGGTGCTTCTCATTCGTTCATATCTTTGGATTGTGTGTGTTGATTGAATATTGAGTGTTTGTCTCCTTGTGAGTCCTTTGTGGTTAAGCTTCCCAGCGGGGATAGAATCGTGGGGAACAAGGAAGTTAGAGATTGTCCAGTGATAATCGCAGAGAAGGTGTGGCCTTCGAATTTGATCGTCGTGGATATCGTTTATGAAGACTTAATCCTCGGCGACGACTGGGTTGATAGACATGGAGCGGTAATGAATTATCGCACGAAGGTCATATCGATGTTAGCCGAGGATGGTACCGAGCATTCCTTTACGGGGTACAATAGGGGGTGTCATAAATTCATAATTAGCGCCTTGAAGACATCAAAACTTATTAGAGAAGGCTGTGTTGGGTATTGGTGTTATGCTGCGAAAGTCGAGGATGGGAAAGTCAAACTTCCCTCGATTCCTGTAGTAAATGAATTTCAGGATGTTTTCCCAGATGATTTATCAGGACTACCACAGGAGCGTGAGGTTGAATTTACAATTGATTTAGAATCAAGTGCAACCCCGATTTCTTAGGCACCGTACCGTATGGCACCTTCAGAAATGCAAGAGTTGAAAAGACAGCTGGGAGAGTTGTTGGATAAAGGGTATATTAGACCTAATGCTTCACCTTGGGGTGCACCAGTCTTGTTCGTAAGAAAGATGGTTCACTATGTTTGTGTATCGATTATCGGGAGCTAAAGAAAGTGACCATTAACAATAAATACCCTTTGCCACGTATCGATGATTTGTTTGATCAATTGCAGGGAGCTGCAGTGTTCTAAAAAATCGACTTGAGGTCTGGGTACTATCAACTTCGGATAAAGGAAACCGACATTCCTAAAACTGTTTTTCGTACAAGGTATAGGCATTATGAGTTTGTGGTTATGCCTTTTGGATTAACCAACGCACCGGCGATATTTATGCAATTGATGAATAAGATATTTATTGAGCATCTTGATAATTGTGTAGTAGTTTTTATCAACGATATTCTGGTCTATTCTCATGATGATGAGGAACACGCTCGGCATTTGCGATTAATGTTGGAGATTTTGAGGACTCAGCGCCTCTATGCCAAGTTTTCTAAGTGTGAATGTTTGTTGAAAGAAGTCATGTTTCTCGGGCATGTGATTTCAGCGGAAGGGGTCCGAGTAGATCTCCAGAAGATTGAGGCAGTGTTAGACTAGGCACCGCCTAGGAACGTGAAGGAAGTCCATAGCTTTTTAGGTTTGGCTGGGTATTACCGAAGGTTCGTCGAGGGGTTCTCTAAACTTGCTCGACCACTTACTCAATTACTCCAGAAGTCTGAAAAGTTCGAATGGAACGAAGAGAGACAACGGAGTTTCGAAGAGCTGATGACTACCGTGCCGGTTTTAGCCTTGCCCCAGGGAATTAGTGGGTATTCGGTTTATTGTGATGCATCAGGACAAGGACTTGGGTGCGTACTCTTGCAGCATGATAAGACAATCGCCTATGCTTCACGGCAACTTAAACCGTATGAGTTGAATTATCCTACCTATGATTTGGAGTTACCTGCCGTAGTGTTTGCATTGAACATCTGTCGTTACTATTTGTACGGTTCTTCATGTCGAATTTATACCGACCACAAGAGCCTAAAGTACATTTTTAGCCAGAAGGAACTGAATATGAGACAGCGTCGTTGGTTGGAGTTTATAAAGGATTACGACTTGGAGATCCTTTACCATCCAGGAAAGGGCAATGTTGTAGCTGACGCGTTGAGCCGGAAGTCGGTATCTCTTCAGATGCTTGAGGTCCTTACACCTCAAGTGAAGATCAGACGGGAGTTGATTGAGCAAGGAGTCGAAGTATGGATCCAATGGATTCAGGGTCAGATGCGTACTCTTGAGATCATTCCGTCCTTGGTCGATGACCTCGGGGAGAAACAGGGCAATGACCCAATGGTCGTCCAACTGAAGGTGGATGTGGAGAAAAGGGAAAGTCCCTAGTTTTATGATCCACAAGGATGGCACCTTGAGATTTCAAGGTAGGATTTGTGTTCCGAATGACTAGGAGATGAGGCAGAGAATACTCCGAGAAGCCCATGCTACACCTTACTCAATCCATCCTAGGACGAGTAAGATGTACAAAGATCTTAAGAGAAATTTTTGGTGGAATAACATGAAGAGAGACGTTATCGAGTTTGTATCAAGGTGTTTGACATGTCAACAAGTCAAAATCGAACATCAACGGCCGACCGTGCTGTTGAAGCCTCTCCCTATTCCCAAATGGAAGTGGGAAGATATTACCATGGACTTCATCACCGGGATGTCGAGGACTAAGACGGGGATAAATAAGATTTGGGTTATTGTTGACCGATTGACTAAGTCGGCACATTTTCTTGGCATTAAGGATACGTGGGGATCGGAGCGATTGTCCCGAATTTTTATATCGGAGATCGTGAGATTACACGGTATGCCAAAGTCTATTGTTTCCAATCGAGATGGTCGTTTCGTGTCGCATTTTTGGAGGTCGGTCCATCAGGGTTTGGGCACCGAGTTGAGGTTGAGTACTTCTTTCCATCCGCAGTATGACTGTCAGACTGAGCGGACGATCCAGACATTAGAAGATATGCTGAGGGCGTGTGCCCTGGACTGGAGTAGCGATTGGGAAATACACCTGCCGTTGATCGAGTTCACTTACAATAACAGTTATCATGCATCGATCAAAATGGCACCTTTTGAGGCATTGTATGGTAGGCGTTATAGATCCCCACTTTGTTGGGATGAAGCTTCAGATTTAGTCGGTACGGAGCCCGATATGTTGATGGAAACCAAAGAGAAGATCTCTATCATCCGAGATAGATTGTTGACTGCTCAGAGTCGAAAAAAATCTTACGCTGACACTCATTATCGGTCCTTAGAATTTGATGTGGGAGATCACATTTGACTCAAGGTATCACCGACGAGAGGAGTCTACAGGTTCGGGAAGAAGGGCAAGCTTTGCCCGATGTATATTGGACCATTTGAGATTCTCGACAGAGTTAGTGAGTTGGCCTATTGGTTGGCGTTACCACCAGCCCTTAGCCGCGTTCACAATGTATTTCACTATTCTCAGTTCAGAAAGTATGTCCCAGACCCAAGCCATATCATTGATTATGGGGATATCGAGGTAGCAGATGACGTCACATTTGAAGAGAGGCCAGTGAAACTCCTGGAGCATCGTGTAAAGCAACTCTGGCACAAAACTATTCAGTTGGTTAAAGTACAGTGGTCAAAGCACGGAGTTGAGGAAGCAACATGGGAAACTGAAGAGAGCGTGCGTGCCCGATATCCAGAGCTATTCCTTTCTTAAGTTTCGGGACAAAACTTTCTTTTAGAGGGGTAGGACGTAATACCCGTGCTTCTTGTAAATTTTTCCATTTTGGTCCTCTTGTATTTAACACTTGTTGTAAGTATTTAGTGAGTTGATGTTGATGTTGGAGTTCATATCATTTCAAATTTACTCTTTCTTGTGCGGATCGTGCGACTTTGAACCAATTTTCGTAATCATCACTCGGAACTGCCGTTTTGGGGTTCGCGCAATTCCATTTCGTGTTATTAATCCCATGTTTGCAGTTCTACTATGTTTATAGTCTTCCCGGGTCATTTTTCGTCACTTTTTGGGCACAAATAGTGTGCGCCGCGGCACAGGGGGTTGCGCGCCGCATCATACAGCTTGCAACTTGACTCTGGCAGCCGCCGTACCGCGCGCTGCGGCCCTCTGCTGGCCTTGCCATGGAACTACCTAGGAGATGCTCGCGAATTTCAGCAATGGGCCACGGCACACTCAGTCCGAGCCGCGGCACGCGAGTCAGATCACCCTTTTTCAGCGAAATTTTTGGGAGAGAAGTTCATTTCATCTCCTTTCACCTTTATTCTCTCCGCGGGCGATTTTCAGGCGATTTGGCATCTTCAATCTCAGAGATTTCATCCTCCTAGAGTTCTTGGTGTAGAGTAACAACATCTACTTGGGAACTTCATCCTAAATCCAATCTAAACTTCGCATAAATTCAAGTTCCTTCCGATCTCTTTGATTGGGCTTGTTGTTATGATGGAATATGTCGAGTATGAATTATCTACCTTGGATACATGTTTTCCTATGGGTTTATTGGTGTATTTATAGAATTATTGGGTGTTTGCATTGGTTGACTTGTGATTCACCATTTAAGATTTTTATTCCTGGAACACATGTATTGTGGGTAGTAAATTCCGGTGGATTCCAACTTATTTTCCTACCGATAGATTATTGATGATTGATCATGAATTTGTATAGGTTCGGAGTTGTCGAATCCTTCAATCTTGGTACTTTGTCGTTCGTACCATTTTCTCTCATTCCACGCAAGTGATTCTTGTGAAAGTTATATTCTTAAATGTGGAAAGTAATGCATATGAGTGTGAGAGTTATATTCGTTCACTCCGAGAGGGCCCGACGGGGCCGAGGAGGGTTCCTCTTATGACGGTTCTGTGAACATTTGGGTTATCCACTCCGAGATGACCCGACGGGGTCGAGGAGGGATTCGCGCATTGTCGGGTCCATGGTTAATCAAGAGATATTGTCATTATTGATATGTGTTTGGATAATTGCATTTTCCAGAAAATTATTATCATGGCTTTAAAATTGGTGCATGTGCTTTTACGTGTAAGATGTGACGTTTCACTTGCAATACTTGCTCTAACCCCTCTCGTGTGGGGAAAACTCTATTCTTGTATTTCAAGTCCGAAGCATCCAAACGAGCGAGCACCGGGGCGGTACGATGACGATGGTGAGGCGTGATACTGTGCTAGTCGTGTTCCCTTTGTTTTGGGCATTATTCTCTTTGGTCCATTTCATCCTTGTAATAATAAATGGTACTCGAGTACTTTAGGAAAGTCCTTTTCCGGTTGATGTATAACTTTCTTGTATTTCTTCGTGGTCTTGGATGTCATTAGTTTAAACTTTCTTGTTGTATCGGATTTATTGAATCCCGAGTGGACTTTGTGAAATTTGATGTGTTATATGTAAAAATTAGCCTAGTGGGTCCCAGACAGGGATCCACGGCGTTGTGATATTCTCCAAATATCTCGGGGGTGTTACACTGCCACTTCTCGAGGCGAATGAAACCGAGGATTCGTGATTACATGTCTGGATTCACCTGCACCACCTTAAAGGACTATCAGAGTAGAGCTCTTGCTTATGATATGTCCTTGACGACCAGTGTGGCGGCTTGAGAGAGTAAGAAACAGAAATCCGTCGGTAGTTTTTCGGGTCAAAAGGGCAGAGTTCAACAGAAGTCTCAGTCTGCTAATTTTCCTGTGGGCAGTTCGGCTTGTTTTTCTGGGGGTTTTCGAGGTACTGCCAGTACCTCCACTCGTAACGTCAGATGCTTTAACTGTGGCAAGCCGGGATATAAGAACCGGGAGTGTCCTCGTCCGCCATTGACTTGTCATACTTGTGGTCAGTCGGGCCACAAGGCTTCTTTTTGTGAGCGTTTAGGGCAGACTCTTGGTGCCCAGGCTTCTTTTCCAGTGCCTAAGGAGCCGAGTGTGAACCAGGGGTCTTTTGCTCTGCCGCCTCCGCAGAGTGCCAGCCGAGGGATAGGTCGGGGCCATCCCGCTAGAGGGGGAGCTTCTAGTGTCGGCTCCGCTCATCCACGTGTTTATGAGATAAGGATGACCGATGATCCAACGGCTATCGTGGCTACAGGTACCATTCATATTCGTACTCATCCTGTCAGTGTGCTTTTAGATTCTGGTGCTACACATTCATTCATCTCTCTGGAGTGTGTGCGCCATTTGAGTCTTGACTGCTTGTCGTCTTGCGAGCCTTTCATCGTTAAACTTCCTAGCGGTGATAGGATAGTTGGTGATCGAGAGATCCAAGACTATTCTGTGGTTATTTGTGAGAGGGCTTGGCTCTCTAATCTTATTATTGTGAATATTGAGGGTGAGGATTTGATTCTCGGGGATGATTGGCTCGAGCAGCATGGTGCGATAATGAACTACCACACGAGGATCATCACCATGTTAGCTGAGGACGGCACCGAGCACTCTTTCACGGGGCGAAAGAGGGGAAACTAGAAGTTTGTAATTAACGCCTTGAAGGCGATGAGACTCCTGCGGAAGGGATGTACTGGTTATTGGTGCTATGCCCTGAAGGCAGAGAATGGTGGAGTCGAGTTTTCATCGATTCTAGTCGTTAGTGAGTTCCCTGATGTTTTTCCTGACGAGTTACTGGGGTTGCCACCACACCGTGAGCTTGAGTTTGCTATCGACTAAGAGCCGAGTACGGCTACGATTTCAAAGGCGCCATATCGTATGGCACCTTCAGAGATGGCTGAATTAAAGAAGCAGTTGAGTGAGCTTCTTGAGTCGGTGTATATTCGACCGAGCGCTTCGCCTTGGGGCGCACTGATCTTGTTTGTGCGGAATAAGGATGGTTCACTGTGTTTATGTATCGACTATCGCGAGCTAAACAAAGTAACCATCAATAACAAATATCCCTTGACGAGGATTGATGACTTGTTTGATCAGTTGCAGGGAGCTGCGGTATTTTCGAAGATCGACTCGAGATCGGGGTACTATCAGCTTCAGGTGAAGGAGTCTGATGTCATGAAGACAACTTTTCGGACGAGATACGGACATTATGAGTTTGTGGTTATGCCTTTCGGGCTAACTAACGCGCCGGCAGTGTTCAAGCAGTTGTTGAACAAGGTTTTCATCGAGTATTTGGATAAGTGTGTCGTCGTCTTCATAGACGATATCCTTATCTATTCGAAGAATGAGGAGGAGAATGCGTGTTGTTGGTTGATTCATTAGTCTAATACTCGCAAGCGCACGATTTGTTCGATGTAGATATGCGGTGCAAGGTCGATTCCACAGGGAGGACTATGATAGTGAAGTAAATATAGTCCTATCGTTTTGAACCAAATTATATTAAATTCTAACCTAGTCCCAAATAATTTGATTTTTTATTGGTTATAATAATTGCAATAAATAACAGTAATTTTTAAGTAGATTTTAGATAAATTGATTTTAAATAATTGACTAGGGTTTAGAATCCACCAATGTCTATTGATTATTTATTTGATATTTTAATTCCAAGAAATTCCGGGAATAGATTCTGAAATCAATCTCACTATTTCCTATAGATTTGACAATAAGTTCAAAATTATAATTCAAATATAGATTTTCCTTCGCTTAAAAAAATGTAATTTCTAAGCATTATATGTATCCAATTTAATGGAAAACAAATAATTAAAGAAATTAACTAATATCAATAATCACAAAGCAAGGGGGAATTTATAACTATCAAAAATACGTGATATAATTGATGAAATAATATTCCCCTATTGAAGCGAAAATCATAATCGTTAAAAACATTTATTTGGAATTATTATATAAATATTAATAATAATATAGACATGGTTTCATCATAACCCCAGTAAAAGAAAATTACTCACTCATAATAACAACACAAATAAAAAAATATTTCATAATATTATTACTTAAATATAATTTTATTACACAATATTTTTATTTCTCATTTTTACAACAATATCTCTCTATTTTTTTCTCTTTTTTTTCTCCTCCTAAAACACTACACATTCATCCCCTATTTATACTACTTCAAAATCAATAAAATAATCATTTTTACAATTTTAAAATCCCACCCCCAATAATAATACACGGCTGCCATGGGTGCTGATGTCATGGATGACATCAGCACAGAGTTGAAATTCCGGTCCAATCAGGTGTTGACACGTGGCACAATATGGTCCGTATATTTAATTGTCCTTCAAACGGTCATAACTTCTTACGAACTCAAATTCGGATGAATTTTGTTTTAAAATGATCGTCTCAACGAGACGAATAAATTGATACCAGTCGTGACTATATTTGAATTTTGTAAAAATATCGCCCTTGAACCAATTGATATGTCTTGTACCGGTTGGTTAACCTGCAGATATAATTTAATTCCAATTAATTGTCCAAAAATGACATAAAATTATAGAAAATTCTAACAAAATGAAATAATATAAATATGTAGTAAAATGAATAAATTATCACACAACACCCAATTATATATATAAAATACTAATAAAAATATTACTCAAAATATACTAAACAAATTCCCCCACACTTATCTTTTGCACGTCCTCGGGCAAATCTTATACCCGAGTTATAATACTCATATGCTGAAAAAAATCATGACAAAACCAATATCAAGAGAGAACAAGTGATCATGACCCAAGTGAGATCAGAGAAAAATAGGATGCCGCACCAAATTCTAACAACTTCATTGAGAATCGAATGCAAAAAGATTCAATACCCTCACGGTGGATATCAACAAGAAATCTTATGAACATCGGCCCCTATTTGTCACACATCTAGTTCACAATTAAATCTTTGACTAGAGAGTGCAAATGGATGAGTCATCAACAAGAATGGATAATGGCTAAAGTAATGTGCTTGATTAAAGAAATAGGCTCAGGCTCAATGGGGCTTCTAAGGATAAAATATAATGGGTGGGAAAAATATAAGCCAACAAGGGGTTAATCCTAATTGCCTTTATCATCTTAATGCAAGAGTTTATGAATGTAGTCTCGAAATGTATAAATGAGCAAGTTCTAGAATGAACACAATATGTTTGACCACACAACAAAAAATATAGAGCGTATATATAAGGATTGCTCTAAGGCTCAAAACTTACAAAAAGGGTGTTGTGTACTGAATCCCATACACCTTCATCTAAATCCATTATCAAAACCAGTGAAACATCCCAAAAATGATTTTTTCACCAATGTTTTCTCAAGAAAATGGTGTCGTGATTTTCAACATTTTTTTATTGCATATATATATATATATATATATATAGATATACACCTTCCCCCACACTTAATGATAAACAATATCCTTATTGTGTAAAAAGAACAATAGAGTAAGGGTTTAAATAAGGCTTCCCTGTTTATGAAAGACGATGCTTCGCTCAAGCCCCTTTTTTTTTTGGACCTGCAAGAAATAAGTGTGGCAAAACAACAAAAGAAAATATATACCTGGAAGTATAACACAAACAACCTAGATGCGCTTCAAGATGTAATATCCGCAATTTCGGATTTCCGGTAATTCTCTTAATCTCCACAATACTCTTATGAACATCGGCCCCTATTTGTCACACATCTAGTTCACAATTAAATCTTTGACTAGAGAGTGCAAATGGATGAGTCATCAACAAGAATGGATAATGGCTAAAGTAATGTGCTTGATTAAAGAAATAGGCTTAGGCTCAATGGGGCTTCTAAGGATAAAATATAATGGGTGGGAAAAATATAAGCCAACAAGGGGTTAATCCTAATTGCCTTTATCATCTTAATGCAAGAGTTTATGAATGTAGTCTTGAAATGTATAAATGAGCAAGTTCTAGAATGAACACAATATGTTTGACCACACAACAAAAAATATAGAGCGTATATATAAGGATTGCTCTAAGGCTCAAAACTCACAAAAAGGGTGTTGTGTACTGAATCCCATACACCTTCATCTAAATCCATTATCAAAACCAGTGAAACATCCCAAAAATGATTTTTTCACCAACGTTTTCTCAAGAAAATGGTGTCGTGATTTTCAACATTTTTTTTATTGCATATATATATATATATATATATATATATATATATAGATATAGATATAGATATAGATATACACCTTCCCCCACACTTAATGATAAACAATATCCTTATTGTGTAAAAAGAACAATGGAGTAAGGGTTTAAATAAGGCTTCCCTGTTTATGAAAGACGATGCTTCGCTCAAGCCCCTTTTTTTTTGGACCTGCAAGAAATAAGGGTGGCAAAATAACAAAAGAAAATATATACCCGGAAGTATAACACAAACAACCTAGATGCGCTTCAAGAGAGTCCGAAGAGTCGCCTTACGCTGCCATCAATGCTTTTATGAAAAACAAACGAAAAAATACAGTAATAGAAATAACAATACATAAATCATGGATAGATGCGCGTCAAGAGATCGAAAAGAAAACTCCTTAAGCTGCCATCATTTTCACGATTTTTACACTCGCTAAAAAGTAAAAACAACAAGAGGGATGAAGTGGGATATCAGAGGGAAAGGAATGTATCAATTTTGCATTTCCGCACAGTGAAATCTTCCATCCAAACAATATTGGCTAGAGTCCGTTCAGAACAAATGCAATAAGTTTTTTGATCAGCTCTTCTGGTGTTGTTGCAACAACTATGATTCGTTTAGCACGCTCAGAAATAAAACCTTTTTCAGAAGAGTAGTTGATGAAAGATAGTAAACCATCGAAGAAACCATTGACATTTAACAGACCTATTGGTTTCGTATGAATATTTAGCTGGGCTCTGGTAACCACATGAAAAAGTTCCTCAAGAGTGTCAAAACCACCGGGAAGGGTGATAAAGGCATCAGCATTATTTATCATGTGAGTTATGCGGTCTTGCATATTCACAGCTCTGAACTCATCTCCAATAGTTGCTCAGGTGATTTTACTTTCAGCCAGAGGTTTTGGAATGATTCCCAACACTTTTACTCCTTCCATATAGGCAGAAGCAGCAGCACGTCCCATTATTCCTAGACTTCCTCCTCTGTAAACTACATGAATGCATTTTTATCCTAAGGTACGACCCAAGTTGTGGGCTGCTTCAGTAAAGCAAGCCTCTTTCCCATGACTAGCTCCACCAAAAATGCAGATGGAGTTAAATCTTTTTGTGGAAGATGCTGATTCGATTTTTTGAAAAGAAATTACTTAGAGAGAAAATGAAAAGAATACAAGTTTGAGGGATGCAGAAAAGAAACAACTGCAATGTTTATTTATAGATGCTAAATAAAATAAAAGGATTTATCAAATCTGTGACCGCGTTAATTGCGCTTCAACTACTCAATAGAATAATGAATGCATTTATTGCGTATCACATTTTTTATTCAGAAAATCTAAAAAAAACGACAAAAAGTAAAGAGACTCACATGTATGTACATTAGTTGTGATTGTGGCTCACATCTTCCTCATATTTTACGTTCAGAAACGGCTTAAACGCCTTCTATGAGTCGGGGAGAAGCTTCCCATCCAATTTTCTTACAAATTGGCAAACAGGGTCTTTTAACGTCAGATTCCCAGGACGTTGTTCATATTCTGGTTTGAATTTATTCCACAAACATCAAATCCCATAATGTACGAGTCCACTAGGATGCGTGTCAAGAGAAATTTCGATATCAGCTAAATTCTCCTTATTCAGACCATCCTTGATGAACTGAATTTTATCTTCTTTGTTTGTGGAAGGAATTCCTAAAGATCGACATCTTGAATCACAGTTCCACCTAGCACATTTGTAGCAAACGGCGATTTTCTTTGCTCGTCGTTTCTTGGCATATGAACTTTTTCCAAGCCCTGGTAAAAATCTAGGTGGTGTTTCCGTGAATTCACCCGCTATTCTCACTTTGGCTTCAATAATGAATCGAATATCAAAAGGTATGCCGTTATTCATAAGCAACCTCATTCTTTCAACTCTGGGTTGGTAAAGTTTCAAAATGACTTTTTTACTAAGAAAGGGAAATCTTTTTTCAATTGTTTTCAAAGATTATTCCATAATTAAAATTAAAAAAAAATATCTACAAAATCAGTTGTTGTGGGAAACTGAAAAATCCGACTTTACTAGCCACGGAGTACCGTTATCCGCCACTTGACCGGGCAAACAATATCGGGGTCTTTAAGAAGAATCTCTTCTACCTCAAAAGATTTTAATTCCAAATATGGTTTTAACCGTTGACCATTCACTTCAAAAATATTACCATTTTTTGGATTTTCAATTTCTACAGCTCCGTGAGGATAGACCGTATGAATAATAAATGGGCCAGACCATCGTGAACGCAACTTGCCTGGAAATAATAACAAATGAGAGTTAAAAAGGACTTTTTGACCAGGAGAAAAAGTTTTTCTCAAAATGTGTTTATCGTGAAAAAATTTCATTTTGTCCTTATATTTCCTTGCACAATCGTAAGCATCATTTCTGATTTCTTCCAATTCATTTAGTTGAAGTTTCCTATGAATTCCAGCCATGTCTAATGAAAAATTTAATCGTTTTATGGCCCAGTATGCTCTATGTTCCAATTCAACATGCAAATGACATGGTTTTCCAAAGACAAACCTAAATGGAGACATTCCGATGGGAGTTTTAAAAGAAGTACGGTAAGCCCACAATGCATCATTCAATCGCAAAGACCAATCTTTCCTTGTAGGATTAACAGTTTTTTCAAGAATATGTTTGATTTCTCTGTTTGAAATTTCAACTTGTCCACTTGTTTGAGGGTGATAAGTAGCAACTTTGTGTAACACCATATTTTTTTAATAAATGATTCGAAAATTGGTTACAAAAATGTTTTCCTCCATCACTTATAATTGCTCGTGGTGTTCCAAATCTGGAAAAAATATTTTCTTTCAAAAATTTTACCACAACTTTGTGGTCATTTGTTTTGCAAGCAATTGCTTCTATCCATTTTGAAACATAATCGACGGCCACAAGGATGTAAAGATTGCCAAAAGAAATTGGAAAAGGTCCCATAAAATCTATGCCCCAAACATCAAATATTTCAATAATTAAAATTGGGTTTAAAGGCATCATATTTCTTTTAGAAATTCGACCTAATCTTGCTGCAATATAATGTGTATCTTTGAAAAGTGTTGGCCAATAAAAACCACATTGCAGAATTTTAGCAGTTGTTTTCTTTGAACTAAAATGACCTCCACATGGATGATCATGACAAAAGGAAATGATATTTTGTTGTTCATGTTCTGGCACACATCTCCTAATAATTTGGTCAGGACAATATTTGAACAAATATGGATCATCCTAAAAGAATTTTTTTACTTCGTTTAAAAATTTTGTTTTATCTTGGTTATTCCAATGAGATGGCGGTTACCAGTAACAAGGTAATTGACAATGTCGGCATACCAAGGTATTTGAGAAACAGACATGAGTTGTTCATCAGGGAAAGTTTCATTAATGGGAGGTTCTTTATCAGTAAAATTCACGATTAGCCTAGACAAATGATCAGCAACAACATTTTCAGCACCTTTTTATCTCGAATTTCTAAGTCAAACTCTTGTAACAATAGAATCCAACGGATCAAGCGAGGTTTAGCATCTTTCTTAGAAATAAGATATTTTAATGCAGCATGATCAGAGTAAATTATGACTTTCGAACCAATCAAGTAAGGTCGAAATTTGTCTAAGGCAAAAACGACTGCAAGCAATTATTTTTCAGTTGTAGAATAATTTAATTGGGCATCATTTAGAGTTCTACTTGCATAATATATTACAGTTGGCAATTTATTTTCTCTTTGACCCAATACTACACCGACGGCATAGTCGGATGCATCACACAGTATTTCAAATGGAAGATTCTAATTTGGAGATTTGATGATAGGTGCAGAGCTCAATATAGATTTGAGTGTCTTAAAAGCTTTTAGACAATGATCATCAAATACGAAAGGTGTGTCTTTTGAAAGTAAGTTACATAATGGCCTTGAAATTTTGCTAAAATCTTTGATGAATCGACGGTAAAAACCAACATGGCCTAAGAATGACCGAATTTCTTTAATCGTTCATGGGGGTGGAAGACTGGATATTAAATCAACTTTAGATTTGTCCACCTCAATTCCTTTTTCAGAAATCACATGTCCTAAGACAATTCCTTTTTTAACCATAAAATGACATTTTTCCCAGTTTAGGACAAGATTTTTCTCCTTACACCTAACCAACACTTGGGTTAAGTGGTGTAAACATTCATCAAAGCTAGACCCGAATACAGAAAAATCATCCATAAAAATTTTCAAAAACCGCTCAACCATGTCAGAGAAAATGCTCTTCATACACCGCTGAAAAGTAGCAGGTGCATTACACAGACCAAATGGCATTCGTCGGTAAGCAAAATTGCCGAAAGGACAGGTAATTGGAATTAAATAAAAGGAAGTGGAAAGTGATCAATAAAAGGAAGTGGAAAGTGATCAATAAAAACTTGTTGGTTGATTCTTTAGTCTAATACTCGCAAGCGCACGATTTGTTCGATGTAGATATGCGGTGCAAGGTCGATTCCACATGGAGGACTATGATAGTGAAGTAAATATAGTCCTATCGTTTTGAACCAAATTATATTAAATTCTAACCTAGTCCCAAATAATTTGATTTTTTATTGGTTATAATAATTGCAATAAATAACAATAATTTTTAAGTAGATTTTAGGTAAATTGATTTTAAATAATTTACTAGGGTTTAGAATCCACCAATGTCTATTTATTATTTATTTTATATTTTAATTCCAAGAAATTCAGGGAATAGATTCTGAAATCAATCTCACTATTTCCTATAGATTTGACAATAAGTTCAAAATTATAATTCAAATATAGATTTTCCTTCGCTTAAAAAATGTAATTTCTAAGCATTATATGTATCCAATTTAATGGAAAACAAATAATCAAAGAAATTAACTAATATCAATAATTACAAAGCAAGGGGGAATTTATAACTATCAAAAATACGTGATATAATTGATGAAATAATATTCCCCTATTGAAGCAAAAATCATAATCGTTAAAAACATTTATTTGGAATTATTATATAAATATTAATAATAATATAGACATGGTTTCATCATAACCCTAGTAAAAGAAAATTACTCACTCATAATAACAACACAAATAAATAAATATTTCATAATATTATTACTTAAATATAATTTTATTATACAATATTTTTATTTCTCACTCTTACAACAATATCTCTCTATTTTTTTCTCCTTTTTTTCTCCTCCTAAAACACTACACATTCATCCCCTATTTATACTACTTCAAAATTAATAAAATAATCATTTTTACAATTTTAAAATCCCACCCCCAATAATAATACACGGCTGCCATGGGTGCTGATATCATGGATGACATCAGCACAGAGTTGAAATTCCGGTCCAATCAGGTGTTGACACGTGGCACAATATGGTCCGTCTATTTAATTGTCCTTCGAAAGGTCATAACTTCTTCATACGAACTCGGATTCGGATGAATTTTTTTTTAAAACGATCGTCTCGACGAGAAGAATAAAGTGAGACCAGTCGTAACTATATTTGAATTTTGTAAAAATATCGCCCTTGAACCAATTGATCTGTCTTGTACCGGTTGGTTAACCTGCAGATATAATTTAATTCCAATTAATTATCCAAAAATGACATAAAATTATAGAAAATTCTAACAAAATGAAATAATATAAATATATAGTAAAACGAATAAATTATCACACAACACACAATTATATATATATATATAAAATACTAATAAAAATATTACTCAAAATATACTAAACAAATTCCCCCACACTTATCTTTTGCACGTCCTCGGGAAAATCTTATACCCTAGTTATAATACTCATATGCTGAAAAAAATCATGACAAAACCAATATCAAGAGAGAACAAGTGATCATGACCCAAGTGAGATCAGAGAAAAATAGGATGCCGCACCAAATTCTAACAACTTCATTGAGAATCGAATGCAAAAAGATTCAATACCCTCACGGTGGATATCACTCTTCACTCAAGTGTATATACGAGATATTCGAGAAGAGTTCACTCATATCAAAGCATAATGTGTCATTACCATATGCTTGGTCAAAAATCAAATCTCCACTACTTAAAAATAAACCCATACATAAATCAAAAGGTCTTTTCTTTTGGTTGTAACGTGGCTTTGGGTATGGATAGGATAAAGGGAAAATTATGGGTTTGCTAGCCAAGATCAATTGTGAATTTAGATGCATAACAAATCTTACAAATAACAATCAACACCCCCTTTCTGTAATGAAAACTCTCAAACTATCATCCCCAAGTTATTCTGTACATGGTAATTGAATATTCATCTGGTAAGGTCATACTCTTGTGTAAGAAAAAGTATGCAATGGATCTTCTGGAAGGAATTATGTATCACTCAAGGGATAGTTCAAGTGCTATTTTATGTATATATAGTGATGATTTTTGCACTTGACCTCCCGTTTTTTTCTTTTTTTCTTTATCAGGCCGTTTTTTTTTTGCCTTTATTTATATTTTTTTTTTCTCGGTTCAATACTCTACTGTACTTCACACCCTTTCACTTTCAACAAAAGATCTTAATCTCCACAATACTCTTATGAACATCGGCCCCTATTTGTCACACATCTAGTTCACAATTAAATCTTTGACTAGATGGTGCAAATGGATGAGTCATCAACAAGAATGGATAATGGCTAAAGTAATGTGCTTGATCAAACAAATAGGCTCAGGCTCAATGGATCTTCTAAGGATAAAATGTAATGGGTGGGAAAAATATAAGCCAACAAGGGGTTAATCCTAATTGCCTTTATCATCTTAATGCAAGAGTTTATGAATGTAGTCTCGAAATGTATAAATGAGCAAGTTCTAGAATGAACACAATATGTTTGACCACACAACAAAAAATATAGAGCGTATATATAAGGATTGCTCTAAGGCTCAAAACACACAAAAAGGGTGTTGTGTACTGAATCTCATACAGCTTCATCTAAATCCATTATCAAAACCAGTGAAACATCCCAAAAATGATTTTTTCACCAACGTTTTCTCAAGAAAATGGTGTCGTGATTTTCAACATTTTTTTTATTGCATATATATATATATATATATATATATAGATATAGATATAGATATACACCTTCCCCCACACTTAATGATGAACAATATTCTTATTGTGTAAAAAGAACAATGGAGTAAGGGTTTAAATAAGGCTTTCCTGTTTATGAAAGATGATGCTTCGCTCAAGCCCCTTTTTTTTTTGGACCTGCAAGAAATAAGTGTGGCAAAACAACAAAAGAAAATATATACCTGGAAGTATAACACAAACAACCTAGATGCGCTTCAAGATGTAATATCCGCAATTTCGGATTTCCGGTAATTTTCTTTTTTCGGCGGAAGTCCGTTTTGATGACTCTCTCATGACCGTTCCATCATTCTGAGAATGATTAATTCTGCACTTTTCGACATCCGAGTTCGTTTCGGTGCTGCTTTGTTGAGTTCCGTGCTTTTTAGCGACTTTTCCGCGCTTGAGTTCGGTTCTTGCGAATCTCGTTCGAAACTGTCATTTGGGGTTTCTCGTAAGTTCATTTAACGTTGTTATACGTGTTGTGAGCTTCGGTTTGATTATTCGTTGCCGTATCGTGATTTTCGGGCATTTGGGCCATTTTCGTAATTTCCCAAAGTTTGGGGTAATTACCTTCCATTGTCGAATTTCGAGCCTTCAGGTGGTCGGAATCGTGTGTTCTATTAGCTCTTAGATTCTTATTTGCGAGTACTTCGTAACCGTATCTTCGGTTCGTATTCAAGTTCGGGTTTCGGTGTCGTTTTGTTGAGTTCAGTGTTACTAAACGACTTTTCCAAGTATGAGTTCGGCTTTGTAAAAATCACCATAAATTCTTGGAAATTCCAAAAAATCTGAATCTTTGCAATATTATAAAGCATCACGTTAGCTTTCCAATGGTTCAAACGGTGAGTCAATCGGAGTCCGGACGAAGGAGTTATGGTCGAAATAGCTAAGACTGCACGATGTGCCTTTTTGGTGTTGGAGTGGACTGTACCGTGTGCCGCGGCACACTTCGGCTGGGCCGCGGCACTAAGCCAGTGCTGGGCAGTTTTTTTGGCCATGGGCCGCGGCACACTTGTCCTGTGCCGCGGCACACAGTGCAGATCAGCCTATTTAATGGCCTGGACCGAGTCATCCGGCCATTTCTCATTTTTCCTTCGTTCTTTCGCGATTTCTTCAGCATAAGTGGATGGATTTGAGTAAGAAAAACATAGAACAACACGTTTTGGAAGTTTGATTCATGGATTAACATCATCTTCTACCCGGATCGAAGGTAAGAACACCTAAACTCTTGGTTTTGGGAATTTTTGAGGTTTCTTGATGTTTTGGCCGATTTGATTTGTTTTAGTTCAGATTATTGTTAGAACATGGTTGTATACTCGAAATCATTCATTACCATTGAAGTTTTGTGGAAAAAATATGAGTATTTCCTTGAATAATCGATTGAATTGGACTATGCCCTCAAGGTGTCCGATAAAATGCTTCAATGAGTAGAACTTGGGAAGTTCCATACGTTTTCGTAGAATTGTGATTGAATTGATATCGTGGTGACTTAGGAACGAATTCTTGTGAAGAACTCGAGTCGGAAACCTTCCGTTCATTGCCTTCTTTGGGATCCGAGCTTCCCGGTCGAACCGTGTTCTTCGGAGAATTCGGTAGCGGTTAGTAAGGCAAGTATCTTACTATACGACTTGTATCTTGCGACTAGTAATCACGTCTGATATTTATGATGATTTTGCTTGCCTTCGTAAATATGTTCCGTTTGAATTGGTTGTGTATTCCGCAATTTGAAGGCTTTGTGATAATAGTGTTATACTGGTATATGTGTTAGGTGTTGTTCCATTTGTGCAGGATTGCGACGTACATATGGATGGTTGTACACTTGGTTGTGCAATGTATTATGTACCGAACGTGTGTTATGTTAGTTGTGTGTCGTTGATTGATGATAGTTTTGTTGAGAGTATTGAGATTGTGTTA
This sequence comes from Orobanche coerulescens, assembly GCA_033398695.1. NCBI lineage: Eukaryota > Viridiplantae > Streptophyta > Magnoliopsida > Lamiales > Orobanchaceae > Orobanche > Orobanche coerulescens. The sequence goes on along the minus strand of CM065802.1, from coordinate 123,014,982 downwards.
TGTGCGTGTGATGTACGATTTTGTGGTGATCAACGTGATTGACTAACTGCGCTCAATGTTGTATGTAATGTGAATGTGAATGTGGTGTGCTGGAACGCTAAGTTCACTCGTGCGGGTTCGACGGGGCCTACGAGGATTCATGGCACAGGTCCATGGGATCAGAACTTAGTGTGTGGTGCTGAGGTCCAATCGTGCGGGTCTGACGAGGACTATGATGATTCATGGCACAGGTCCATTGAGTCAGGACACAGTACGTCCAACCGTGCGGGTTCGACGGAACCTACAGTGACACGTGACACAGGTTCACGGGGTCGGGACTGTTTGTTGTGATTGTTGTGTTTGCTCAATTCGTGTGGGTTGTTGAACCTACGGAGACTCTTGGCAAGCGATCACGGAGTCATGAGCATGATTGATTGTTGTGATTGGTTAAGTCCGTGCGGGTTGTTGAACCTACGGAGACACGTGACAGGGGATCACGGTGTCACAAATCATGTTTTGTAAATCAAACTTTTTGTAAGAAAGTTTTAAGAAAAGCATGTTGGGCCGAGCCCCATGAGATTTATGGAAATGTTTTCGTACTGTAAATTGTTGAAATACAATTTTGAGATTTGGGTTAAGACCCTAATATTTTCGAAAGGTTTTGAAATTCTAAAAATTCCCGAGATGATAATCTTATTTTCGAATGCTTCATAGCTTGTATTTTTCTTGTGAAAACCTCCCGGGGATATTTTGATACTTGATTGCTATGTTTGATTCACGATTATTACTTGCTTGTTATATTTCGTATGATTTGATACTTGCACTAGTAAAACAGTGGAGTTTTACTAACCCCCGAGTAATCGGGGGGTGGATGTCTGTTTTGCGTCCAGGTACATGCAGATTTAAGGAGCAGTCACAGGATTAGCACAAGAGGATGACGAGCTGCGATACTAATCAAGAGTCGAGAGTTGATAGAGTTTGGTTTTATTATTAGAGTTGATTCAGTCTTCCGCTGTATTGTGTTTCGACCCCTGTGTGGGTAATGTTGTTAGTCAGTTCTGTTGATAGAGTTGTGTGACCTCATCGGTCCCTGTGTTTTTGTGTAAGTGACCTTAACGGTCTGTATTATAATATTGTTTGACCCTGGCCGGGCAAGCATTTGGTTGTTTATGGATATTTAGCCTGGTAGATCCTTGTGGAAAGGGTCTACGGCGTGTAATATTCCCATACGGTTTTGGGGGTGTTACATTTATGGTATCAGAGCTTAGGTTGCGGAAACCTAGGCTGTCGGGTCGAGTCAAGTCGTGATTTGTCGAGTAATGTGTTGTCTTGTCGTTCGAGTCGTCAGTGACAAGTTGAGTTGTGCGTAGTCACAACGTGTCGGTTATGTTGTCAGACGAGATTAGTATCGTGGGCGACTGTCACCTCCGTGCGACCTGTGGATGTAAGTCTCCTCCTTTATGCGTAATACCTGTGTATCTCGATTTTATCTTAGTGAGTTAATTGCGGTGCATGATTTTGTTTACACAGCATTGTGTGATGTAGTTGTGTTTAATACTTGTGGCACATGGTATGAGTATAGCTCAGCGTATTGTTGTTTTACTTTTGAACCACCGTGTGGGGTGGTATGGTGTGAAGGTTGTAAACTTTGATGGGCTCTGTGAAGATATCAACGGTAGAGTTTGTGAGAAACTCCGATGAATGATCTTGCTGTGCGTTTAAACTTGAGACCACGAGATGCATTTGATTGAATTGGCGACCGTGGTTGCCATTTGAGTATGTGGTTTTAAATTCGACTGTTTTTGGAATGTTGTAATTTTTGTCCAGTTTGAGAATATCTTCTATAGGATTTTACAGTTTGAGAATTTTGTAGAAATCGATTTTTGGAAAATATTTTGGTGGTGCGGTCAAACCACGGTTTATGTGGATTTTTAAAATTTGTTAAACTTTGACAAATGGGTCGTGTATTTTCAAATGACACAATCAGACGGTATTTGAAAAATGTGTTTTGAAGTACTTCGGACATTGTAAAATATTACCGTCGTCTTGGTTATGAACTAAAGGATTTTGAAAATCTTTTTTTTATTTTGCAGAACGATTTTTGGTTTTCGGAATTTTGAACTTCATATGTCCACGTGTTGGGGCAAGTGGTTGTGATAAGTTTGTGGTGTTGTTGTGCTCGCCGGAGAATGTTTCAGTGTTTTCTAAATGTTGAGATACATGGTTTTGATTGGACGATCGGGGTATTAAAAGTGTTTTCAAAAATTTCATTTCACCAAATTTTTCAAACTTGAGAATTTTAAAAATTTATCATTTGAATAATACCCCGGAAATATTTTTTTTTTATTTTTTTTTTGCTGCGAGTGTTTGATCCCTACGATACGTGTGTGGTTTTGACTGTTTTTGTTTGGGTAAAATCCAAACACCTCTATTGATGTGACTGTGCGAATTATTTTTGAATGAAGTTCTTAAATTACAGTGTTAGTTCATGCACTTGTGTGATGACTTGGAGTTGATGCTTTATCGTGCTGCTATTATCGTCCTATGTGGACGTTGTGACGTTTGTATGGTTGCGTTATTCAGTTTGGTCGTCCGTTCAGTATGCCGAGAGGTCGTGTCCGAGGACGTGGTCGTAGACGTGGTCGTGATCAAGAGCGTGAGAGGGCAACTCCCTCCTTGCCGAGTACCGATCAGCTCAGTACAGATCAGGGACATTCGACTAGCGTTAATGTTGATGTTGGCGCCGCCGCCATCCTTCGTCAGGTGGTTGATCAGTTAGTGCAGATGAATCAGGCCGTACATCGGAATGAGAACCCAGATGGGGATAACGGGGCTAGTAAGTGGTTACGAGATGTGATGAGGATGCAGCCGCCCCGTTTTGTGGGATCATCTGACTCGTTAGGTTGGGAAGGCTGGCTCTTCCAGTTGGACAGAACATTTGATGTTGTAGCTTGTCCGGATGAGAAGAGGGTACCCATTGCTCAGTACTTGCTTGACAAAGAAGCTGCAGACTGGTGGCAGACTGTAGTGCCTGCAGGTCGTACACCTACATGGGCTGAGTTTAAGACTGCTATGGAGGCAGAGTATTGCCCGTTGCCTGTTTGTGAATGCAGGATCGTTGAGTTTTTCTCAGCTGTGCCCCAGGATGTGTCGATATCCCAGGCCATAGTCGATTTTAATCGACAGCTGGCTTATGTTCGTGATCAAGTGAGAAGTGAAGCGGACAAGGTCTAATACTTCAATATGCGCATGAAACCCCATATCCGTGAGAGTATGGCTCCACTCATGTGCACCACCCTGAAGGATTATCAGGACCGAGCTTTAGCTATTGAGATGGCCGTTTCTGTATCGGAATCTGGTTCAGAGAGTAAGAGACAGAAGACCTCGAGTAACTTTTCAAGAGGCCAGAGAAGTGAGATCCGTGAGCCTGTTGCTTCACAGTTTCCTTCTGGGAGCACTCCTCGTTTGTTTGATCACTCTAAGAATCCTACTCACGAGCCGAGTAAGACAAGCGGTGTGAAGTTATGTTTCAATTGTAGCCGTGTAGGCCATACTCGGAAGAATTTTTGCTCGCCGCAAGTTAACTGTTTCAAGTGTGGATATGTGGGACATCAGGCGGTACACTGCGAGACCGTCGTTGAGATGTTTGGGAGCCGAGATCCCGCTCCTACGCGTAGAGAGCTCAGTGGTGCCCAGTAGCGTAGTTGCTTGTTGTATTTGTGTTGTAATTCGAGCAGAGATTGATATTCGTTGCGTGAACTTTTTGGTTTTGTTTGTATTCTACCCTGATGTTTTATTTTAAGTTTCGGGACGAAACTTATTTTTTGTGTGATAGAATGTAATACACGGTACCCTCGTTTTCCGTTATCTTGAAATGTTTGTGTTTTGACGTCGGACATTTCTTGTTGATGAGAATCGAAATGACTTCTATCGTAATACTCTATTTGTTTCTACCGCATAGTCGTTGTGGTCGGGTGCGACTTGTTGTCGCGTGCGTTTCTTTGATTAAATGTGTGCATGTGATGCGTCGTTAATTGCTCGTTATTGTTTTGAATCATTGCCAGTGGCGTTGTTATGGTCGTCGTGGGGCGTGTTTTCACGCTGTATGTTCTTTCGCGTTGCTTGTAACGTTTCGCCGTTGGGCGTGATTTTTTCGGTTCTTGTGTATCTCGTTGAGTTTTCCTAGTGGGATATTGCTTCTCCCTACTTGATTTAAGTTTCGGGACGAAACTTTTTTTAAGGAGGGTAGAATGTAATATCCGCAATTTCGGATTTCCGGTAATTTTCTTTTTTCGGCGGAAGTCCGTTTTGACGACTCTCTCATGACCGTTCCATCATTCTGAGAATGATTAATTCTGCACTTTTCGACATCCGAGTTCGTTTCGGTGCTGCTTTGTTGAGTTCCGTACTTTTTAGCGACTTTTCCGCGCTTGAGTTCGGTTCTTGCGAATCTCATTCGAAACTGTCGTTTGGGGTTTCTCGTAAGTTCATTTAACGTTGTTATACGTGTTGTGAGCTTCATTTTGATTATTCGTTGTCGTATCGTGATTTTCGGGCATTTGGGCCATTTTCGTAATTTCCCAAAGTTTGGGGTAATTACCTTCCATTGTCGAATTTCGAGCCTTCGGGTGGTCGGAATCGTGTGTTCTATTAGTTCTTAGATTCTTCTTTGTGAGTACTTCGTAACCGTATCTTCGGTTCGTATTCAAGTTCGGGTTTCGGTGTCGTTTTGTTGAGTTCAGTGTTACTAAACGACTTTTCCAAGTATGAGTTCGGATTTGTAAAAATCATTATAAATTCTTGGAAACTCCAAAAATTCTGATTCTTTGCAATATTATAAAGCATCAAGTTAGCTTTCCAATGGTTCAAACGGTGAGTCAATCAGAGTCCGGACGAAGGAGTTATGGTCGAAATAGCTAAGACTGCACGATGTGCCTTTTTGGTGTTGGAGTGGACTGTACCGTGTGCCGCGGCACACTTGGCCGGGCCGCGGCACTAAGCCGCTGGGCAGTTTTTGGCCATGGGCCGCGGCACACTTGTCTGTGCCGCGGCACACGCGATGAATCGGCTATTTAATGGCCTGGACCGAGTCATCCGGCCATTTCTCATTTTTCCTTCGTTCCTTCGCGATTTCTTCAGCATAAGTGGATGGATTTGAGTAAGAGAAACATAGAACAACACGTTTTGGAAGTTTGATTCATGGATTAACATCATCTTCTACCCGGATCGAAGGTAAGAACACCTAAACTCTTGGTTTGGGGAATTTTTGAGGTTTCTTGATGTTTTGGCCGATTTGATTCGTTTTAGTTCAGATTATTGTTAGAACATGGTTGTATACTCGAAATCATTCATTACCCTTGAAGTTTTGTGGAACAAATTTGAGTATTTCCTTGAATAATCGATTGAATTGGATTATGCCCTCAAGGTGTCCGATAAAATGCTTCAATGAGTAGAACTTGGGAAGTTCCATACGTTTTCGTAGAATTGTGATTGAATTGATATCGTTGTGACATAGGAACGAATTCCTGTGAAGAACTCGAGTCGGAAACCTTCCGTTCGTTGCCTTCTTTAGGATCCGAGCTTCCCGGTCGAACCGTGTTCTTCGGAGCATTCGGTAGCGGTTAGTAAGGCAAGTATCTTACTATACGACTTGTATCTTGCGACTAGTAATCACGTATGATATTTATGTTGATTTTGCTTGCCTTCGTAAATATGTTCCGTTTGAATTGGTTGTGTATTCCGCAATTTGAAGGCTTTGTGATAATAGTGTTATACTGGTATATGTGTTAGGTGTTGTTCCATTTGTGCAGGATTGCAACGTACATATGGATGGTTGTACACTTGGTTGTGCAATGTATTATGTACCGAACGTGTGTTATGTTAGTTGTGTGTCGTTGATTGATGATAGATTTGTTGAGAGTATTGAGATTGTGTTATGTGCGTGTGATGTACGATTTTGTGGTGATCAACGTGATTGACTAACTGTGCTCAATGTTGTATGTAATGTGAATGTGAATGTGGTGTGCTGGAATGCTAAGTTCACTCGTGCGGGTTCGACGGGGCCTACGAGGATTCATGGCACAGGTCCATGGGATCAGAACTTGGTGTGTGGTGCTGAGGTCCAATCGTGCGGGTCTGACGAGGCCTACGATGATTCATGGCACAAGTCCATTGAGTCAGGACACAGTACGTCCAACTGTGCGGGTTCGACGGAACCTACGGTGACACGTGACACAGGTTCACGGGGTCGGGACTGTTTGTTATGATTGTTGTGTTTGCTCAGTCCGTGTGGGTTGTTGAACCTACGGAGACTCGTGGCAAGCGATCACGGAGTCATGAGCATGATTGATTGTTGTGATTGGTTAAGTCCGTGCGGGTTGTTGAACCTACGGAGACACGTGACAGGGGATCACGGTGTCACAAATCATGTTTTGTAAATCAAACTTTTTGTAAGAAAGTTTTAAGAAAAGCATGTTGGGCCGAGCCCCATGAGATTTATGGAAATGTTTTCGTAATGTAAATTGTTGAAATACAATTTTGAGATTTGGGTTAAGACCATAAGATTTTCGAAAGGTTTTGAAATTCTAAAAATTCCCGAGATGATAATCTTATTTTCGAATGCTTCATAGCTTGTATTTTTCTTGTGAAAACCTCCCGGGGATATTTTGATACTTGATTGCTATGTTTGATTCACGATTATTACTTGCTTGTTATATTTCGTATGATTTGATACTTGCACTAGTAAAACAGTGGAGTTTTACTAACCCCCGAGTAATCGGGGGGTGGATGTCTGTTTTGCGTCCAGGTACATGCAGATTTAAGGAGCAGTCACAGGATTGGCACAAGAGGATGACGAGCTGCGATACTAATCAAGAGTCGAGAGTTGATAGAGTTTGGTTGTATTATTAGAGTTGATTCAGTCTTCCGCTGTATTGTGTTTCGACCCCTGTGTGGGTAATGTTGTTAGTCAGTTCTGTTGATAGAGTTGTGTGACCTCATCGGTCCGTGTGTTTTTGTGTAAGTGACCTTAACGGTCTGTATTATTATATTGTTTGACCCTGGTCGGGCAAGCATTTGGTTGTTTATGGATATTTAGCCTGGTAGATCATTGTGGAAAGGGTCTACGGCGTGTAATATTCCCATACGGTTTTGGGGGTGTTACACAAGAGAGTCCGAAGAGTCGCCTTACGCTGCCATCAATGCTTTTATTAAAAACAAACGAAAAAGTACAGTAATAGAAATAACAATACATAAATCGTGGATAGATGCGCATCAAGAGATCGAAAAGAAAACTCCTTAAGCTGCCATCATTTTCACGATTTTTACACTCGCTAAAAAGTAAAAACAACAAGAGGGATGAAGTGGGATATCAGAGGGAAAGGAATGTATCAATTTTGCATTTCCGCACAGTGAAATCTTCCATCCAAACAATATTGGCTAGAGCTGGGTCTGGTTCAGGAACAAATGCAATAAGTTTTTTGATCAGCTCTTCTGGTGTTGTTGCAACAACTATGATTCGTTTAGCACGCTCAGAAATAAAACCTTTTTCAGAAGAGTAGTTGATGAAAGATAGTAAACCATCGAAGAAACCATTGACATTTAGCAGACCTATTGGATTCGTATGAACATTTATCTGGGCTCTGGTAACCACATGAAAAAGTTCCTCAAGAGTGCCAAAACCACCGGGAAGGGTGATAAAGGCATCAGCATTATTTATCATGTGAGTTATGCGGTCTTGCATATTCACAGCTCTGAACTCATCTCCAATAGTTGCTCCGGTGATTTTACTTTCAGCCAGAGGTTTTGGAATGATTCCCAACACTTTTACTTTTTCCATATAGGCAGAAGCAGCAGCACGTCCCATTATTCCTAGACTTCCTCCTCCGTAAACTACATGAATGCATTTTTGTCCTAAGGTACGACCCAAGTTGTTGGCTGCTTCAGTAAAGCAAGCCTCTTTCCCATGACTAGCTCCACCAAAAATGCAGATGGAGTTAAATCATTTTGTGGAAGATGATGATTCCATTTTTTGAAAAGAAATTACTTAGAGAGAAAATGAAAAGAATACAAGTTTGAGGGATGCAGAAAAGAAACAACTGCAATGTTTATTTATAGATGCAAAATAAAATAAAAGGATTTATCAAATCTGTGACCACGTTAATTGCGCTTCAACTACTCAATAGAATAATGAATGCATTTATTGCGCATCATATTTTTTATTCAGAAAATCTAAAAAAAAACGACAAAAAGTAAAGATACTCACATGTATGTACAGTAGTTGTGATTTTGGCTCACATCTTCCTCTGATTTTACGTTCAGAAACGGCTTAAACGCCTTCTACGAGTCGGGGAGAAGCTTCCTATCCAATTTTCTTACAAATTGGCAAACATGGTCTTTTAACGTCAGATTCCCAAGACATTGTTCATATTCTGGTTTGAATTTATTCCACAAACATCGAATCCCATAATGTACGAGTCCACTAGGATGTGTGTCAAGAGAAATTTCGATATCATCTAAATTCTCCTTATTCAGACCATCCTTGATGAACTAAATTTTATCTTCTCTGTTTGTGAAAGGAATTCCTAAAGATCGACATCTTGAATCACAGTTCCACCTAGCACATTTGTAGCAAACGGCGATTTTCTTTGCTCGTCGTTTCTTGGCATATGAACTTTTTCCAAGTCCTGGTAAAAATCTAGTTGGTGTTTCCGTGAATTCACCCGCTATTCTCACTTTGACTTCAATAATGAATCGAATATCAAAAGGTATGCCATTATTCATAAGCAACCTCATTCTCTCAACTCTGGCTTGGTAAAGTTTCAAAATGACTTTTTTACTAAGAAAGGGAAATCTTTTTTCAATTGTTTTCAAAGTTTGTTCCATAATTAAAATTAAAAAAAAATATCTACAAAATCAGTTGTTGTGGGAAACTGAAAAATCCGACTTTACTAGCCACGGAGTACCGTTATCCGCCACTTGACCGAGCAAACACAATGGAGAATTAATCCACAATATCGGGGTCTTTAAGAAGAATCTCTTCTACCTCAAAAGATTTTAATTCCAAATATGGTTTTAACCGTTGACCATTCACTTTAAAAATATTACCATTTTTTGGATTTTCAATTTCTGACTCGTGAGGATAGACCGTATGAATAATAAATGGACCAGACCATCGTGAACGCAACTTGCCTGGAAATAATAACAAACGAGAGTTAAAAAGGACTTTTTGACCAGGCGAAAAAGTTTTTCTCAAAATGTGTTTATCATGAAAAAATTTCATTTTGTCCTTATATTTCCTTGCACAATCGTAAGCATCATTTTTGATTTCTTCCAATTCATTTAGTTGAAGTTTCCTATGAATTCCAGCCATGTCTAATGAAAAATTTAATCATTTTATGGCCCAGTATGCTCTATGTTCTTATTCAACAGGCAAATGACATAGTTTTCCAAAAACAAGCCTAAATGGAGACATTCCGGTGGAAGTTTTAAAAGCAGTACGGTAAGCCCAGAATGCATTATTCAATCGCAAATACCAATCTTTCCTTGTAGGATTAACAGTTTTTTCAAGAATATATTTGATTTCTCTGTTTGAAATTTCAACTTGTCCACTTGTTTGAGGATGATAAGGAGTAGCAACTTTATGTGTAACACCATATTTTTTTAATAAATGATTCAAAAATTGGTTACAAAAATGTTTTCCTCCATGACTTATAATTGCTCGTGTTGTTCCAAATCTGGAAAAAATATTTTCTTTCAAAAATTTTACCACGACTTTGTGGTCATTTGTTTTGCAAGCAATTGCTTCTACCCATTTTGAAACATAATCGACGGCCACAAGGATGTAAAGATTGCCAAAATAAATTGGAAAAGGCCCCATAAAAGCTATGCCCCAAACATAAAATATTTCAATAATTAAAATTGGGTTTAAAGGCATCACATTTCTTTTAGAAATTCGACCTAATCTTTGACATCTATCACATGTGCTGCAATATGAATGTGTATCTTTGAAAAGTGTTGGCCAATAAAAACCACATTGTAGAATTTTAGCAGTTGTTTTCTTTGAACTAAAATGACCTCCACATGTATGATCATGACAAAAGGAAATGATATTTTATTGTTCATGTTCTGGCACACATCTCCTAATAATTTGGTCAGGACAATATTTGAACAAATATGGATCATCCCAAAAGAATTTTTTTACTTCGTTTAAAAATTTTATTTTATCTTGGTTATTCCAATGAGATGGCATGTTACCAGTAACAAGGTAATTGACAATGTCGGCATACCAAGGTATTTGAGAAACAGACATGAGTTGTTCATCAGGGAAAGTTTTATTAATGGGAGGTTCTTTATCAGTAAAATTCACGATTAGCCTAGACAAATGATCAGCAACAACATTTTCAGCACCTTTTTATCTCGAATTTCTAAGTCAAACTCTTGTAACAATAGAATCCAACGGATCAAGCGAGGTTTAGCATCTTTCTTAGAAAGAAGATATTTTAATGCAGCATGATCAGAGTAAATTATGACTTTCGAACCAATCAAGTAAGGTCGAAATTTGTCTAAGGCAAAAACGACTGCAAGCAATTCTTTTTCAGTTGTAGAATAATTTAATTGGGCATCATTTAGAGTTCTACTTGCATAATATATTACAGTTGGCAATTTATTTTCTCTTTGACCCAATACTACACCGACGGCATAGTCGGATGCATCACACATTATTTCAAAAGGAAGATTCCAGTTTGGAGATTTGATGATAGGTGCAGAGCTCAACATAGATTTGAGTGTCTTAAAAGCTTTTAGACAATGATCATCAAATACGAAAGGTGTGTCTTTTGAAAGTAAGTTACATAATGGCCTTGAAATTTTGCTAAAATCTTTGATGAATCGACGGTAAAAACCAGCATGGCCTAAGAATGACCGAATTTCTTTAATCGTTCGTGGGGGTGGAAGACTGGATATTAAATAAACTTTAGATTTGTCCACCTCAATTCCTTTTTCAGAAATCACATGTCCTAAGACAATTCCTTTTTTAACCATAAAATGACATTTTTCCCAGTTTAGGACAAGATTTTTCTCCTTACACCTAACCAACACTTGGGTTAAGTGGTGTAAACATTCATCAAAGCTAGACCCGAATACAGAAAAATCATCCATAAAAATTTTCAAAAACCGCTCAACCATGTCAGAGAAAAAGCTCATAATACACCGCTGAAAAGTAGCAGGTGCATTACACAGACCAAATGGCATTCATCGGTAAGCAAAAGTGCCGAAAGGACAGGTAAAAGTAGTTTTTTCTTGATCTTCAGGAGCAATGGGAATTTGGTTATAGCCGGAATATCCATCAAGAGGACAATAATAAGCATGACCGGCTAACCTTTCTAGCATTTGATCAATAAAAGGAAGTGGAAAGTGATCTTTTCTTGTAACAGAGTTCAATTTTCTGTAATCAATACAGACTTTCCATCCAGTTTGAATTCTGGTTGGAACAAGTTCATTTTCTTCATTCGTGATTACAGTTATGCCAGATTTCTTTGGAACTATATGAACAGGAATAATTCAAGAGCTATCAGAAATAGGGTAGATGATCCCTACATCTAAGAGTTTGATTATTTCAGCTCTTACAACTTCTTTCAAATTAGGATTTAGTCTTCTTTGAAATTCTCGGGAAGTTTTCGCATTTTCTTCAAGGTGAATTCGATGCATGCATATAGAAGGACTAATACCTTTAATATCGGAGATGGTCCATCCTATTGCTTCTTTATGTTCTTTAAGAACATTGATTAACTTATCTTCTCGTTCTTCATCTAAATCAGATGCTATGATGACAGGCAGGGTTTCTGATGGTCCTAAAAATGCATATTTTAGAGATTCAGGTAATGGATTGAGCTTTATCTTTGAATCCTCAATAGGTACTTCATTATTCATTTGGCTCTCAAGTGGTTCGGTTTTAGCTTTCCATTTATCATTATCCAATAATGGTGTAGACTCTAGTAAAGAATTTACTTCATTAATTGAACTGTCGATGTCAAAATCTGACCCAAAATGAGCAAGACAGCTTTCAAAAAGATCATCATCATCCATTTTTGTAAAGAAATAAGGACCCATACTCGCTATCATATTTACCTCACAGACATCATCATAATCATCACGTTGTTGAGAAATATTAAACATATTTAGTTCAATAGTCATATTTCCAAAAGAAAATTTTATGATACCATTTCTACAGTTAATTAATGCATTTAAAGTAGCTAAAAATGGCCTTCCTAAAATGACAGGGATTTGATCTTTGGTATTCTCAACAGGTTCAGTGTCTATGACTATAAAATCAACAGGAAAGTAGAATTTATCTACTTGAATCAGAACATCCTCTACGATTCCTCGAGGTATTTTTATAGATCTATCAGCTAGTTGAAGTATCACAGATGTTGATTTTAGCTCCCCTAATCCAAGTTGTGTATAAACAGAATATGGTAATAAATTCACACTGGCTCCTAAATCAAGCAAGGCTCGTTTAATGATGTGATCTCCAATGACACAAGATATTGTAGGACTACTGTAATACCCTCGCCTTTACTATTGTATTTTCTGATTTAAACCAAGTATTTTCGCACCATATCTGTATTGTTGTAGTAAGTATATCGACGAATTATGTCATGGTCATTCATACTATATTAATTGCTGGGTGATATTGGGAGAATTCCATTTATGCTTGTTATAGAACTTAACGTACGTTAACCTATATTCTTTACGTACGCTATGCACGTAGCCTTACGTACGTAACATTCATATGTTAACGTACGTAATGCGAGAGATCCATCAACAGCCTGCCTTTTGGCAGGTGGGACCGAGCGGGGGTAGGTGGTCGAGAGTCGATCGCAACAGCCAAGTCTGTAATACCCGAGATTTCTGATATGTATTTGGAACTTGTGATATTGTAATTGTTGCACTTTAATCTGAGTATTATTCTCCGGATTTCATGGTCTGGTGTTGTTGAGCGTATGATTTCATGAATGTGATTTAAAAATTGTGATTCTGCGCATGTAGCGCACGCTATCGTCTATGTGTAGCGTACGCTAACTTGGATCCATAGCGCACGCTACAAAGGAACCTTAGCGCATGCTATACGTGGTCAATATGATTGAGACGTGTGGTAGGTGAGATCAGGCCGGGGATCTTGGTCGGATCGTATCGGGATGAACCTGGACGGCTTTCGGGAAAAAGCCAAGTCAACGCGTTAGCGCACGCTACTCACATGAGGGTAGCGCACGCTAAAGGCTGAGTACAGTGAAATCAGTAACGTTTCAAATAGCCGTTAGCGCACGCTATGAATATGGACTAGCGCGCGCTAATAACCATTTTCTATATATAGGACAACATCCTTTTTCATATTTTCAGATTTTTCACTCCCCCATCCGAATTCTTGAACTTAGAAAGACACTCTCTTCATCCTAAACACTTCTTGCCGGCATCCTAGCTCGTGTTGAAGATTGTAGATCATTGGAGGATTGGTGCTCAAACCTTCGGCGTTGGATTGCTTACAATTTCCTCCTTGTTCTTCACTACTTTGAGGTAGGTGATTCTTCACCAATATTAGTAGTATTCTGAAGGACGTTTTTTATCATGCTTTGGGATTTACCTAGTCAGTTAGATTCACAAGTAGTCGATCATCATGCGTTAGAAGGATATTTTTGACGTTTCGGCACTTATTCATCGTATGATCCATTGAACCTTTTTAGTATGTGGACTCCTAAGCGTATTATGTATCTTCAAAACCGATCATGACCAGTGTATGGAGATTACCTAGTTCTTATGTTTTACGTAAAGGATCATATGTTTTGGGATTTACAATGAATTGAACTTAGGATATTTTCTTGAAGATCAAGATGAATTATGGTGTAGTAATGAAGATACGTATCCTTGTGTCTCGTAGTCATTTAATCCATGAAGATCTTTCATAAACCGTATGAGCATGATATGCACGGAGTTGGCATGTATTATCACTGAGGATTTCATGAGTTTTCATCACCTTTAGCTCAAGTTTTACCTAGTAGTGACTGCCATGCACGACTAGTGCACGCTAAGATGTATATATTAACGTGCGCTATCGGGAATGAGTAATGTACGCTACGTTGGATACGTAACGTACGTTATATCATCGAGCGAGGCGATCGGTACATTCGAGAGAAGATCGCTGTACACAGCTAGCACACGCTAAACCTGGTCATTTGCGTACGTTAACGGGCAGGCTTAGCGCACGTTACGTAGAGTACATAGCGCGCGCTAAGTAGTTCAGACAGAATTCATTTTTTTAGAGCTTGCGGCCGTAAACCAGATTGTTAGACGTTCGTACGACTTGAGAGGAATTCTTTATTATTTCTTAGGTCCGAGCCTTTCATAGGGGACGATCGAGGGGCGGTGGCATACGGACGCGTGTCATTTGTTGTAGTATTTCATTCTTGCCATTTTCGAGGCAAGTATCATATGTTGAGTTTGATTTATATTGAAACTTTGATCATGCTTATGGTTTTGTTCATGTTGTCGAATAGGAGATGTATTTCTGTAATTTCTTGTGGTATTTGTTGTTAATTGTTCATATTGATGAACATATTGAAATGCATATATGTATGCATAATTGATTGGTTTATGGTATAAATGATCTGAGGGGATCATGAGGATCTATGCTGAGGGCGCTGGATCGAATGTCCACCATGCGTTGGTCCGACGGGATCATCATGAGGATCTATGCTGAGGGCGCTGGATCGCTGGTGTAATATCCGCAATTTTCGACTTTCGGTAAATTTCTTTTTCGGCCGAAGTCCGTTTTGACGACTCGCTCATGACCGTTTCGTCATTCTGAGAATGATTAATTCTACACTTTTTGACATCCGAGTTCGTTTCGGAGTCGTTTCGTTGAGTTCCGTGCTTTTTAGCGACTTTTCCGTACTTGAGTTCGGTTCTTGCGAATCTCGTTCAAGCTAACATTTCGAGTTTCCGTAAGTCCGTTTAACTTTGTTAGACGTGTTGTTAACTTCCGTTTGGTTATTCGATCACGTATCGTGATTTCCGGGCGTTTTGGGCCATTTTGTAATTTCTTGAAAGTTACGGGTATCCGTATCTGTAATTGTTGCCTCGACCCGTTTCTTGGTCGCGTATGACTAAATATGGTATTACGTTTTCATTTCGAGTCGTTTATGTCGTCCGTGAACTTTTCGTCGTGTTCGTTAGTGCGATTTCGGAAATCGGGTCGCCGAGCCACAGTTCGGGGTGGCCGGACGGTGGCGGGGGCCGGAAGATTGCGGGCACCGGCCGGGAGTGCGCGGGAACCGCGTAAGCGCACGCCACGGCCGGAAAGGCTGCGCGCGCTAACGGCAGTGTAGCGCCACCTTCTGCGGCCTAACGACGCCATCGGGCACAGGCGGTGGGGTTTCGAGGTTCGGACTCGGTCGGGATCGGCGAGTAGCGCACGCTACGCCCGGCGTAAGCGCGCTAGTCGGCGGCGTAGTGCGGCTGTCGGCCGGCTAGCGTCGTTACAGCCGGGCGATTGATCCGGTGGCTACTGGATAGGTCGGCTAGCGCGCGCAGGCTTCCGGCCGTAGCGCATGCTAGCGGGAGTCGGGAGACGAGTCATGGTCGGAAGAATTTGGTCGGTGGTGCCGGTTCGTGTGGGCCCTGGCCGAGGGTACTCGGCCGATACCAGCCGATAGCGCACGCTAGTTCGGGAAGGCTAGCGCACGCTAGTCTGGCCCAGTATAAATGTGGCTGAGCAGTCACATTTCACTTCGTTTTTCATTCCCTTCCTTCTCCTTCCGCGAATGGCGATTCATGGGTGACGAAGCCATGTTGTTTAACAACAAATCCATGAAGTCCTTGAGTTCATAACATCAATCGATCGTCCGTTATCAACCTTTGATCCAGCGAATCAAGGTAATCTTCCTTAGAACCCTAATTTCGTGAATTTGGGGATTTTTGCATTTTAAATGCGATTCGTTAGTGTTGTTGATTAATTCATGATGGGTATGATTAATCTTGATAGTATTCTTGTGTTTAACATCATTTAATCCATTGTTCTTCGTCGAATCGAAGTATAATTCTTGATTTCCTTGAATTGACTTTTTGGGGGATTTGTCCCCGATCTCGTTTTTCATCCGTTTTCGATGGATCGATTATGGTTAAATGATGTTGTTAAACGTATTCTATGGATTGTATATCCATATTTCAACTTGGAATTCCGTTTTCGGGTTTTGACGGGACGAATCGTGTTCTTGGCCGTTTTGGGGGAAATCCTTGGACCTTCGTCATTTGTTCTTTGAATTCAGCGGCTTTGGGTCGTACTTTGGAATTCATTTTCGTTGTTATTGTTTTCGTTCGTAGTTCATTGTTGTGGATTGTCGTTCGGTGGAGTCGGCGAGTTCGTAGTCGGTTCGTGCCAACCTACTTCGGCCGATTCTCCGCGTGTGGTCATTCGAGGCAAGTACCTTGTCCATACTTTTCTTGTTTCGTAAATATGATGATTGGTGATCGTCTTGATTTGTTTGTTTGTTTGAAATGAGTTTTCAAAAGATTTGGTTAGCCTCGTTAAAGGCCCTCTTTCAAAACCGTGTGTGTTTTGTGATTGGTGTGGTTCGTGAATAACTATGTGAATTCTATGTATATGCTTGGTGCTCTCATGTTGCACTTGGTGTTGTGTGTGGACGTATATTATTTCATTTCGGTGCGTTGCGGATTGACGTGGTGTTTTGCTAAGTGTTTGATGCCTCTGGGCGAATTGTTTGAATATCCTTGATATGATATGTTATTTGTGTGAATGTGTGGATATGGTTGAAGGTCTACGGTGACACATGGCACGTGATCATGTGGTCAGGATGCAACAAGTGATTGATCCAACCGTGAGAGCCTGAGATAATCTACGGTGGCACATGGCATGTGATCATGTAGCCAGGATGCAACAAGCGATTGATCCAACCGTGAGATGTGTGTGATTTGTTTCGCTAGCCAGCTCGGGAGGGTCCTTCGAGGCCTCGAGTGGGATGTCGGTGGTATCGTCCCGGTCCTAGGCGATGCGCGTGCGTGATGATGTTTCGTTGATTTTACGTCCGTTGAGGACACGTGATGTTGGGCTCTGACCCTGTAAATTGTTGGTGATTTCCTATTTGCGAAAACAAAACATTTGGGCTGTGACCCTATTAATTTTTGGAAAGAGAAGGATTTTATAATCCTAAATTGTTTTCTATTAAAACTCTCGATGGCATTTTAAACTGTTTTGTAAATTGTTTCCCTTATTTACGATCTTTCGGTTTTGGAAATGCTTACTCAAACTCTTGCCTCGGGAAGTACTTTTCTTTACGTTTGGATCTTTGAGGATTCCCGATTATTATTGTTCTTGGAACTTGTATTGTATGGCTCGTATTTTTGCACTTGTACTTGCACTAGCAAAACAGTGGAGTTTGCTAACCCCAGTATTCGGGGGTGGATGTCTATTTTGCATTCGGGTTTTGGAGCATAGCACGAGTCGGCACGAAGGATGATGAAAGATGAACGATACTAATCACACGAGGATCCGTTCTTGTCGTATTGGTCTAGTTGTATTTTCTTTTCATTGCAGTATATTTTCCGTTATGCGGGTGTGGTTGTATTTTTGACCCTGCGTGGGCATGAGTTGTATTTGAGTTGCATGTATACATTGAAAGACCAAATCGGTCTCTTGAGTCATTTTAGCCTTAAAGGCGAGGTTTAGATGCTTGATTTTAGTTATCGGCTGGTAGATCCTCGAGGAGAGGGTCTACGGCGTGTAATATCCCCGAGTGGATTGGGGTGTTACATAAATGGTATCGGAGCTTAGGTTGTGGAAACCTAGGCTGTCGGGTCGATGGTGTCTATTGAGTTTTTGTCTCGTCGGATTTTATGCATGCTGGTCGTGTCGCGACGCGTCGTCTGAGTTGGTTTGTTGTGATTAGTATCGTGGGGCGATCATCATCTTCGTGCGACCTGTGGATGTAAGTCTCCCTTCTTTGTGTTGTGCCTCGTGTGACACGAGCTATTTTTTTTATTATGAGTTAATTGACGGAATCCTCTTATGGATTTTGATTTCGTGATACGTGATTATTTGACTCCCATTTTTCGTTCATATGAGGAGTAGTGTTGCTGTCTTGTGCATGTTTGACTTTATTTCTTTTATCCGCTGCGTGAGTTCTTCTGTAATGGCTTTCGATATTTTACCGACTGAGTTTTATTTCGAAAATCAATTCCCTTAACCGAGTTTTTGGCATTATGGCCTTGATCATTTTGGCGAAATTCTTATGACGGAATCTAGTATTTTGTAAATGGATTTTGTGAGTTTTTGAAATATTACCGTCATCGGCCTTTTTGGCGTTTTTGTGAATGGTTTTTAGCCTGGTGGATTCCGGCGCGGGACCCACGGCGCTATATTGTTCATTGTAATTACCCATTGAATTATTTTTGAAAACCTTGAGTATCTTAGAAAATTAAAATTCGGGACGTACTTTTAAAACGAATTATTTTCTTGCGGTGTTTTCAAGGTGTTTTCTAATGCCGCAATACATTTCAAAAATTTTCGGTTGAGGACCAAAAATATTTTGAGGTATTTTCAAATGCGATTGCTTAGACCCAAGGGTCGAATATTTTTGAAAGTTTTTCACTAAAGGAAAGGTGTCCTCATTTTTGTTCAAACGCAAGATGATTTTCAAAGTCTCGATAAAGGTGTTTGTACTACTTTTTGTAAAATGATACTCAAGATCAACTGTTGTTTCCAAACTGTTTTCAAAAGGTGGTTCTCGTTTTTAAAACCTATCATTCCTGTTTGCGGACCGGAAATGCGTGTATGGTTTTCGAACTTTCGTTACGGTGTTAACTTGGTGTGATTGAATTGGTGGCGTGAGCGTCGAGCCATTCGCCACGCATATGTTTTGTTGGCCCTCCGTGAGAGGTGTGGCTAGTGTTCTTGTTTATCGCCTCGTGGTGATTTGCGTGTTGTCGCACTAGTGTGAGTTGTTAAAGCACGGATTTTTGTGCGTTATACACATGGGTGATTGTTTCATGATGTTTGTGATTGTGTCTTTGGTGTCGTTCGGGATGTTGTAATCGTCGAACGATGCCGTTGTTGTGATTTTTGTATGCGTTGATATGCTATGCTGAGTTGGCATCTCCGGTATGTTGTTTTGCGGTGTGAGTTCCATTGTATCTAGCATTTGTATTTTCGGTATGCCGAGCCGAGGCGTTTCAACCGTGATGTGCCTGGGCATGCACGCGTAAATTGTCCTTCTCGTCAGTAACACATTTCAAGTGTGGACTCGAGGGATACCAAATTCAGTTTTGCGAATCGGCTACCGAGACTTTCGAGTTCGCGCTTCAAAGACAGATATCGAATCGGCTTTGAGAGGCCTTTGAAGGATGTTTACGTATTTGCTGTTGTGTCGTCTCCTTGATTTCGTTATTGTGAGTAGCGGGGACGACCTTCTTTTATAAGAGGTCGAATGTAATACCCGTATTATTTTTGGCTTCTATATTTTCTCTTTCTCCAGTCTATCGATACACTCATGTTCGTTGATACTTTCTGAACTTGTTCTATATTTCGGTTTCATCGTTCGAACGAGCTGTGATCTTGTTTTGGGTCGATCCGGTTATCATTGTAACTTTTCCGAGTTCGGTTCGATTCTTGTGAACCTTGTTCGGAAGTAGCATCTTTGATTCTACTAATTCTTTTATTCGAAGTGGATCGGAGTTGGAACTTCGTATTTTCGATTCTGTCGACTCGTTTATGTTCATTGACATTTTCCGAGCTTGTCTGCCCCTTGCTTTTATTGATCGAACGAGGTGGTATTATTTGAATTACTCGTTCGTCGTTGTGACTTTTCAATTGTTATTCCCTTTCTGTGGACCTTATGCGAGTGTGCATCTTGTTGTTTTCACCGGATCATGTTTTGTCTCGAGTCGAGATGTGAACCTCGGAGTTGTCGGTTGAACCTTATTGTTCTTTGTGATCCGAACACGATCGTTCGGTTTTTGTTGTCTCGATCGTTTGTTTGTTCGGTTTTGTTCTCGTTTCGTGATTGTTGAGCGTTCAGGCTCCTTCCTAATTCCCTTAAGTTCGGGAAGTTAGTCTCGTTTTCAATCTTCCAACCCTTGGCGGTGGAATTCCGTATTTGTTCGGTTGGCTCGCGTTTTGATTGATGTACCGTTGGGTTGGTCAATCCTATTGATTTTCGTTCGTTGTGTTTTGTGATTGTCCGATAATCGACTCGATTGTATTCTCCGTTTGATGACGCTTGTCACTTGTTGATTTTATTATGTTTCTACCTGTGGCGTTGTGTTGGTCATCGTGGAGCGTGTTTTCACGCCGTATATTTCTTTGCGTTGTTTGTAACATTTCGCCGTTGGGCGTTAGTTGCGCATTCTTGTGTATCTTGTTGAGTTTTTCCTGGCGGAATATTTCTTCCCCCTACTTGTTTTAAGTTTCGGGACGAAACTTCTTTTAAGGAGGGTAGAATGTAATATCCGCAATTTTCGACTTTCGGTAAATTTCTTTTTCGGCCGAAGTCCGTTTTGACGACTCGCTCATGACCGTTTCGTCATTCTGAGAATGATTAATTCTACACTTTTTGACATCCGATTTCGTTTCGGAGTCGTTTTGTTGAGTTCCGTGCTTTTTAGCGACTTTTTCGTACTTGAGTTCGGTTCTTGCGAATCTCGTTGGCTATTGTTTCGAGTTTCCGTAAGTCCGTTTAACTTTGTTAGACGTGTTGTTAACTTCCGTTTGGTTATTCGATCACGTATCGTGATTTAGGGCGTTTTGGGCCATTTTGTAATTTCTTGAAAGTTACGGGTATCCGTATCTGTAATTGTTGCCTCGACCGTTTCTTGGTCGCGTATGACTAAATATGGTATTACGTTTTCATTTCGAGTCGTTTATGTCGTCCGTGAACTTTTCGTCGTGTTCGTTCCGTGCGATTTCGGAAATCGGGTCGCCGAGCCCAGACAGTTTCGGATGGCCGGACCGTGGCGGGGCTGGCCGGACGATTGCGGGCACCGGACGGACGGTGCGCGAGAACCGCGTAAGCGCACGCTTCTGGCCGGAAAGGCTGCTTGCCGGCAGTGTAGCGCCACCTTCTGCCGCCTAACGCACGCTTATCTCGGGCACAGGCGATCTGGTTTCTGAGGTTCTGGACTCGGTCAGGATCGGCAGGTAGCGCACGCTACGCCGAGCGTAGCGCGCGCTAGTCGGCAGGCGTAGCGCACGCTGTCGGCCGGCTAGCGTACGTTACCTGGCCGGGCAGTTCAGTCCAGTGGCTACTGGATAGGTCGGCTAGCGCGCGCAGGCTTCCGGCCGTAGCGCACGCTAGCGGGAGTCGGGAGACGAGTCATGGTCGGCAGAATTTGGTCGGTGGTGCCGGGTCGTGTGGGCCCTGGCCGAGGGTACTCGGCCGATACCGGCCGATAGCGCACGCTAGTTCGGGAAGGCTAGCGCACGCTAGTCTGGCCCAGTATAAATGTGGCTGAGCAGTCACATTTCACTTCGTTTTTCATTCCCTTCCTTCTCCTTCCGCGAATGGCGATTC
Source organism: Orobanche coerulescens (assembly GCA_033398695.1). Taxonomy (NCBI): domain Eukaryota; kingdom Viridiplantae; phylum Streptophyta; class Magnoliopsida; order Lamiales; family Orobanchaceae; genus Orobanche; species Orobanche coerulescens. Next base: position 122,993,428 of record CM065802.1, on the reverse strand, counting down.
ATGGGTGACGAAGCCATGTTGTTTAACAACAAATCCATGAAGTCCTTGAGTTCATAACATCAATCGATCGTCCGTTATCAACCTTTGATCCAGCGAATCAAGGTAATCTTCCTTAGAACCCTAATTTCGTGAATTTGGGGATTTTTGCATTTTCGTCCGATTCGTTCCGTGTTGTTGATTAATTCATGATGGGTATGATTAATCTTGATAGTATTCTTGTGTTTAACATCATTTAATCCATTGTTCTTCGTCGAATCGAAGTATAATTCTTGATTTCCTTCGAATTGACTTTTTGGGGAATTGTCCCGATCTCGTTTTCATCCGTTTTCGATGGATCGATTATGGTTAAATGATGTTGTTAAACGTATTCTATGGATTGTTTATCCATATTTCAACTTGGAATTCCGTTTCGGGTTTTGACGGACGAATCGTGTTCTTGGCCGTTTGGGGAAATCCTTGGACCTTCGTCATTTGTTCTTTGAATTCGGCTTTGGGTCGTACTTTGGAATTCATTTTCGTTGTTATTGTTTTCGTTCGTAGTTCATTGTTGTGGATTGTCGTTCGGTGGAGTCGGCGAGTTCGTAGTCGGTTCGTGCCAACCTACTTCGGCCGATTCTCCGTGTGTGGTCATTCGAGGCAAGTACCTTGTCCATACTTTTCTTGTTTCGTGAATATGATGATTGGTGATCGTCTTGATTTGTTTGTTTGTTTGAAATGAGTTTTCAAAAGATTTGGTTAGCCTCGTTAAAGGCCCTCTTTCAAAACCGTGTGTGTTTTGTGATTGGTGTGGTTCGTGAATAACTATGTGAATTCTATGTATATGCTTGGTGCTCATGTTGCACTTGGTGTTGTGTGTGGACGTATATTATTTCATTTCGGTGCGTTGCGGATTGACGTGGTGTTTTGCTAAGTGTTTGATGCCTGCAGGCGAATTGTTTGAATATCCTTGATATGATATGTTATTTGTGTGAATGTGTGGATATGGTTGAAGGTCTACGGTGACACATGGCACGTGATCATGTGGTCAGGATGCAACAAGTGATTGATCCAACCGTGAGAGCCTGAGATAATCTACGGTGGCACATGGCATGTGATCATGTGGCGAGGATGCAACAAGCGATTGATCCAACCGTGAGATGTGTGTGATTTGTTTCGCTAGCCAGCTCGGGAGGGTCCTTCGAGGCCTCGAGTGGGATGTCGGTGGTATCGTCCCGGTCCTAGGCGATGCGCGTGCGTGATGATGTTTCGTTGATTTTACGTCCGTTGAGGACACGTGATGTTGGGCTCTGACACTGTTAATTTTTGGTGATGTCCTATTTGCGAAAACAAAACATTTGGTGTGACCACTATTAATTTTGGAAAGAGAAGGATTTTATAATCCTAAATTGTTTTCTATTAAAACTCTCGATGGCATTTTAAAGCTGTTTTGTAAATTGTTTCCCTTATTTGCGATCTTTCGGTTTTGGAAATGCTTACTCAAACTCTTGCCTCGGGAAGTACTTTTCTTTACGTTTGGATCTTTGAGGATTCCCGATTATTATTGTTCTTGGAACTTGTATTGTATGGCTCGTATTTTTGCACTTGTACTTGCACTAGCAAAACGGTGGAGTTTGCTAACCCCAGTATTCGGGGTGGATGTCTATTTTTGCATTCAGGTTTTGGAGCATAGCACAGGGTCGGCACGAAGGATGATGAAAGATGAACGATACTAATCACACGAGGATCCGTTGCTGTCGTATTGGTCTAGTTGTATTTTCTTTTCCGCTGCAGTATATTTTACCGTTGTACGGGTGTGGTTGTATTTTTGACCCCTGCGTGGGCATGAGTTGTATTTGAGTTGCATGTATCTGTTGAAAGACCAAATCGGTCTACTGAGTCATTTTAGCCTTAAAGGCGAGGTTTAGATGTTTGATTTTAGTTATCAGCCTGGTAAATCCTCGAGGAGAGGGTCTACGGCGTGTAATATCCCTGAGTGGATTGGGGGTGTTACAGCTGGACGGGTTTTCCACCATGCGTTGGTCCGACGGGATCACCATGGGGATCTATACCAAGGGCGCTGGATTGCTGGATTACCCTGTATTGTGTTGATGGAATCGTGAGGATTCACATCGTTGGATTCCGATGACGGAAGTCCGTTTTGCATGTTTTATGATGCACTGATGACTTATGTATTATGATACTTGTACTAGCATTGTTTTGCTAACCCCTTCGGGGGTGGACATTGTTTTGATGTTCAGGTAGCCGAGGAGCGGGGAAGCAACCACGATGCAAACGGAGACGATGAAATGGCTCAGTGATGTGGATGATGTTTATTGTTATTGTGATTTGTCTTCTTGGTTCATTTAGTACTCGAGTACGTATGTTTTAATAAGGTCATTTCGATATGGTTGTATAAGTTAACCCATTGGATCAGTTGAACCAAATCTGTACTTTGAACTTCAGTTGTACGATTGGATTATATTTACATTTATTTTAAATTAGCCTTGTAAATTCTTACTTAAAGGGTTTACGGCGCTGTAATTATTCCGAATATCTCGGGGTGTTACAAAGTCAACGGCTATTACGTACGTAATAGCTATATATTTACATACGTAACGATTTGCGTGTTTTAAGTTAGAAAGATCTGATGAAATTGATTACGTACGTAATGTTCATGAGATTACGTACGTAAGGTCTATAATGTACGTTAAAACCTTTCTTTAACGTACGTAATGCCGAGTTCAGGTTATAAAATTATGACTTGCCATTCATTTCCTGCTCGACCCATTCAACCTCCCAACTGAGAAAAATGATTCCCTTCCCTGCCAACTCCGTCTCTAGCCCTTCTAACTTGTGTTGGAGCTTCAGCACTTGGTTTGTGACTTGAAGATTTGGAAGTTGAAGTGTGTTCTTTGAAGCATTGGTGTTGTTCTTCATTTTGAGGTTGGTTTATCTTAAACTCATACTAAATCTATGCTTATGATGATGTTAGCATATACACACTTCATAATGTTAGTTAAGCTAGTGTAAAACATGATAAATTAATTGAATCATGCTCAAACTAAGTGAGGATCAACATTAGGAGTATTATAATTACTTCTTGATGTATGATAACTTCATAATATGGTTGTGTTGATAATGATAGATAAAACCGGACTTATAACATGATAACCGGAAGATGATTATAGTCTCAACACTAGGAACATGTTAGGGATGAAATCCTTAATGATTAGAGGTGAGAGGTACTAACTTGTCTTGAACATTCAATTGATTCTTGAAGGTAATATAGAACCATAATTTTGGCCTCTAAACCAATACCTTTGTAATAAATTGTTGGAAGAATTATGTTAACCCTTTTGAAGATAATTTTCACAAGATGGGGTGAAGTTACATTTAGAATTCCAAGCACCAAATGATATAACTAGGCTTTTAATAATTCTTCAAAAGTAAAACAATGGATTTTGATAGAAGGAAGTTTTAATCTTCATATGTTCAAGTTAATCGATTTCGTTGATATCTTAAAAGGGTGTTAATCACTATATTAATATGTTGATAATGTTCTTAAGAGGATTGTAGTGAATATGGTGATACAAATACAGTAGATGAGTAGCCGAATTCCATTTCATTAATCCGTGTGTATTAGGAGACGTAAATTAAGATGATGTTCTTAGTTAACTAAAAACTTGAAATTATGCTTTCATATAGGAATCAGTTTTAATGAATTGTTGGTAAAATAATGAAGAACGTAATTGAACACAAACTTATATCGTAATCGGAAGTGCCGATGATTTGAAAAGATGTTTTCACAATGTTATATTGGTAATAATTTGGACTTCAAGTATTTGACATTAATGTTAGAATATGTGAATGAACATGATAAACGTATGATGAGTTGTAATCGGAACATTAAAGTGATCAATAGGATAATTGATTTATTCAAAGTAAATTTACGAATATTGTTTATGTAAGGATACCGTTATCGTACGAATGTGTTGTTGAATGGATATTTCATTCAAGGTTGCTTGTTCACGTGAGTATTGTTAGACGGGGATACCGTTCGTTTGACCATTCAAAGAAGGAGTATTCACCTACGGAATTGAGGCAAGTTATCTTGCTTGGTTATAATGATGGTTGAATCCTTGTGATTATTATGCATTTCGTGTGTATGAAATGTTCTGATAATCTATGATTCGTGATATGGTGATGCCCTTGATCGTATTATCATGGTGTTGGGATGATATACCCGAAATTACCGTTCTTGTTACCGTTGGTCCTTTTGAGCTTTGTTGACACTCCGGTGAGTCGTTCGATTCCTTGATAAAGGTGTAATTCATTGAGTTTCGTTGTCATGTTGTATCGTGACATCTCTGGAGTTATATCTGCGTGCCGATTGGTTATGTGTAGGATTTTTAGTCGGGCACTTGATGATCACGCGTGGATGTTTTCCGCATTTAGATTGTGCACACGAGACGTAGTTCGTGAGGCTAATTAGGTACATCGTCCCACGTATATTCTGGATTCTGCATACGGGGTGGACATGTGCACGGACACACTTCCGGATCGGGCGCACTGTGACGTCCGTCTTGAGCCATATTATATGGTCTTTCGTATATTTGGTTATGTTCGACAAGTTGGGACTGACTGTTTATACGCCTGCGGGGTATATTCAGTAGTCGATTGTTTTCTTTGAAATCCGTATATATATATATATATATATATATATATATATATATATATATATAAATTGTATAATATCATGAGAATTATTATCATGTATAGCTGACCCTGTGGTTGGGGCGAAATACTTGTATTTCAGGGCGAGGAAAGGACAAGGCACAGGAGGACCTCATCGGCACATGCGTCGAAAGTAGCCGGGTCCACACGTAGATTCCCTGTGAGCTGTTCTACACTAGCGTAGGCTAACCTATCCCCATAGCGTGTGTTAAACCTGCACGTTAGCGTGCGCTATGCATGAATATTAGCATGCGCTAATAAGGCTATACTTAGACATTTTCAGCTACTCTTGTCCAACGTCTCGACATGCAGAATACGTTGATAGCTGATCTCTTTGACCAACTTGGAAAGGCGCGGTACTTCACCAAACTTGACCTGCGCTCAGGGTACTATCAAGTTCGAATCCCTATAGATGGTCTCGGTCAACATATGTCGCAATGGCGACGGAGGGTTTTGAAGGACGCTATTTCGGGGGGCCCGAATCTTTTGATGTTCGGTTATATTTTATTATGAATTTCATTTTACTTTGTGTCGGATGAATGTACTATAATTTGTTAGGTACCGCCCATCGTCATATGGTCTGTACCGAATTTGGATCCTGTGTACGTTTGCTCGTATTAAATACATGTATAACTTATACTCCACATTGGGGTTTTGATAAATATGGTGGTACGGTGCCACGTTGTTAGGTTGTAAGTGTATATCGTGATATCGCCTGGTGGGTCCCGGTAGGGGTCCACGGCACTGTAATAGCCACCGTTCTTGGGTTGTTACAGAAGATGGTATTAGAGAGTGTGTTTTTATTTTGAGTCATTGTAGAATCGAAATAGCATCAAGAAACCTTCGTGCCACGTGTAACCTGTGCAAGTGCCTGACCCGTCGAATACGGTATGTTCTCAAGAGCCATAATTTGATTACTGGCATGATATTGATGGCGTATTGGTCTCCTTACTTATCTTGGCATCTTCCTAACATGAGGTAAAATTCATCTGTTTGAGGAAAACCTAAATTAATTATGTGATTGGAATTGTTTCGACTTGATGTTGATATGATATTGAGTGTGTAACACCTGCGGTGCCAGTGATTCTTTATGAACTGCTTTGTTGGATATGAAATTTCCTATTGCCATTAACTTAGCATGAATTATGATTGATAACTTGAACTATACTTGTGACTTGATTCTTTTAGTATGGAAAGAAATCTGAGAGGCCGTGGCAGAGGGGGACGAGGCCGCGGGAGAGGCCGCATCCCAATACCACGAGCCAACAGACGCGCAAATGTGGAACAAAGTTCCGCAGGCAGTGATTCGCCTTCTAGGGACTAATCACACCACACTGGAGAAAATGCACGTGTCGATCCTTACACTGTGATGCAGGGCATGATGGCCCAGATGACCCAAATGGGTCAGCTGATGGAAGCTATGCAAAGGAATACTACTGGTCAACAACAGGGGCAACAGCCTCCGCCTCTGGTGCATGGTGGGATCGTGAGCCGGATTATTAGCGACATATCACGACAGCGACCTCCGACTTTTGAAGGATCATCTGAGCCTGCTGACATTGTACACTGGATAGAGCATTTTGAGAAACTGTTCGAGATGGTGGAGTGCCCAGAGGAAAATCGAGTTGCTATGGCAGCCTACTACCTTAGTAAGAGTGCCCATACTTGGTGGCTTTCTGTGAGGCCTGCCGATGGCGCGAGTACTTGGGAGGAATTCAAGAATCTGATGCTAGATCGTTACTATCCTGCACCCCTCCGTGAAGCCAAACTGTCCGATTTACTGAACCCTGATCCATCGGAAGACGAGGATGTGTTAGCGATTGCTGAAAAATTCCAAGCACTTCTCCCTTTTGCTACGTCAGTTGTCCGTTCGGAAGCTGATAAGATCAAATATTTCCTCAAGAGGCTTAAACCCCGAATGAGGATGCAACTACTCAATCACCACTGTACGACCCTTCTAGAGTTTATTGAAAAGGCTTTGGAGTATGAACTTACTGCGAAGGAGATTTCCAAGAAGCAGCCTCCGTTTTCCAATAAGAGATCCAGAACTGGACCCGGGAGAGGCGATGGCAGGATGTTCAAGAAGCCCCAGCCTGTACCAAATCCTTCTGAACGGCCACCTATGGCACCGAAACCGACAAGAACGCACTTTCGGGCAATCAGCTCACCTGTCGTGTGTTATAACTGTGGGGACCAGGGGCACATCAGTTCCAAGCGTTCGAAGCCGGCCGTTGCCTATCACAGTTGTGAGAAGAACGGTCATCGTGCTCGCTATTGCAGGGGTGGACTCGGGCGTGCTCCAGTAGCATCTCTTGCTCCAATACAGTCTTCTGTTCAGGAACGTGCTCCTCCGTCCGCTTCTTACCAGACTACCGGGGCAAACAAAGGGATGGGCCGTGGAAATCAAGCTGGTACACCTGCTTCTGGGGTTGCAAAACCCAGAGTCTACGAGATGAAGAAAGCCGATGATCCCGAATCCAGCATGATAGTAGGTACTCTCGAGATCCACTCTCAGCCCGTTTGTGTTCTTTTTTATACTGGTGCTTCACACTCCTTTTTGTCTACTTCTTGTTTGAGTCGTTTGCAATTGAATCATGTTACCGATTGTGAACCTTATGTAATTGGTCTACCCGATGGTAGAAGAATTATTAGGAGTCGTGAAGTACAGAACTGTCCGATTCGCATGAACAGCCGTGAGTGGTTGTCCGACTTGATTGTGGTTGATTTACCTAAATATGATGTAATCTTGGGTATCGACTGGATGGATCGTCATGATGCCGTGCTTAGCGTCCGTAAGCGAATGGTGACCGTCACATCTGATGATGGCGTCGAGTGTATTTTTTGGGGTGATAATCCCAATCATTCTGGGAGAGTCATCAGCGCTATGAAGGCTGTGAGATTACTGAACCAGGGATGCATTGGTTATTAGTGTTATATGGCCAAGACAACTGACCGACCAGTCGAATTTGTTGATATTCCGGTAGTGCGAAACTATCCAGATGTATTTCCAGAAGAGCTTCCAGGACTACCCCCACGGCGAGAGGTAGAATTCACCATTGAGTTGGAGCCAGGGACGTCCCCGCTTTCGAAAGCACCATATCGTATGGCCCCGACTGAGATGCAGGAGTTGAAAAGACAACTTGAGGAGTTAACTGAGAAAGGATATGTTCGACCCAGTGCATCCCCTTGGGGAGCGCCGGTGTTATTTGTACGGAAGAAGGACGGATCGCTGCGTTTATGTATTGATTACCGTGAGCTGAACAAAGTAACAATTAAGAACAAATATCCTTTACCTCGCATCAATGATCTATTGGATCAGATCCAGGGAGCCGCTGTTTTTTCCAAGATCGACTTGAGATCCGGGTACCACCAATTGCGGATTCGAGAGTCTGACGTCCCGAAGACAGCTTTTCGCACTCGCTATGGGCATTATGAGTTCGTTGTCATGCCATTCGGACTGACTAATGCACCTGCAGTATTCATGGAATTGATGAATCGGGTTTTTATTAATTATCTGGATCGTTTTGTAGTCGTTTTTATTAACGGCATCCTGATCTACTCTCGTGATCATGAGGAACATGAGTGTCACCTCCGCCAGGTTCTCGATGCATTGAGGCAAGAACAACTCTGTGGGAAATTTTCTAAGTGTGAATTCTGGATGTCTGAAGTTATTTTTCTGGGACATGTAATATCAGCAGATGGAGTGAGAGTAGACCCACAGAAGACAGAAGCTATCCGAGACTGGCTACCTCCGAAGAACATGAAGGAAGTTCGTAGTTTTCTGGGTCTAGCAGGCTATTACAGACGATTCGTGGAAGGATTTTCCAAAATTTCTCAACCGATGACTAATCTGTTGAGGAAAGATAAGAAGTACTTGTGGTCGGAAGCATGTCAGCAAAGTTTTGATGAACTCAAAAGTCGATTAATTTCAGCACCTGTTTTGATTCTACCTAAAGGAACGGAAGGATTCGCGGTATATAGCGATGCATCGAGACAGGGCCTTGGCTGCGTATTAATGCAGGATGGTAAAGTGATCGCCTATGCATCCAGACAGTTGCGTTCTTATGAGGTCAACTACCCAACTCATGATTTGGAGTTAGCAGCCATAGTGTTTGCTTTAAAAATCTGGCGCCACTACTTGTATGGAGTTACCTGCCGGATTTTTACGGACCACAAAAGCCTGACATATATTTTTACCCAAAAGGAGTTGAATATGAGACAAATGAGGTGGTTGGAGCTAATCAAAGACTATGATATCGAGATCCTTTATCATCCAGGCAAGGCAAACGTGGTTGTCGATGCCTTGAGCCGCAAGACGGTGCAGGAGCAGATGCTGGCTCATTTGACCGCCCAGAGGGAGTTGCAATTAGAGTTCATGAGACCAGAGATTGAGGTCTGGTTACAACGCATTTAGGGACAACTGTGCACGCTTGAGATTTCATCATCCCTTGATGAGATGGTCAGGACGAAACAGATGACGGACCCATTCTTATCCAGAATTCGAGGAGAAATCGATCAGGGGAAGGCCCCTGGATTTGTGGTTCACGAGGATGGACTGATACGCTTTAAAAACCGAGTATGTGTACCAGCGGACGAAGAGTTGAGGAATACTATTCTGAAGGAGGCTCATGCTACCCCGTATTCCATACACCCAGGATCGAACAAAATGTATAAGGATTTGAAGCCGTATTATTGGTGGGGTAACATGAAATGGGAGGTTGCCGAATTCGTTTCGAAATGTTTGACCTGTCAGCAGGTCAAGATTGAGCATCAACGACCAGCTGGCATGACGAAACCGCTTCCAATTCCCGAGTGGAAGTGGGAAGACATATTGATAGATTTTATTACTAGCTTGCCGACAAGCCGTCGAGGCATGAATACGATTTGGGTGATTGTGGATCGATTAACTAAATCAGCCCACTTCTTGGAGATCAAGGATACGTGGGGCCCTGAGAGATTGGCCCAGTTATTCATCAAAGAGATTGTGAGACTGCATGGTACCCCTAAGAGTATTGTATCGGATCGTGACGGACGGTTCGTGTCGCACTTCTGGAAGGCGGTTCATCGTGCGATGGGTACACAGTTGAACTTCAGTACGGATTTTCATCCTCAGACCGATGGTCAGTCTGAGAGGACTATTCAAACCCTAGAGGATATGTTGAGGGCATGTGCTCTCGATTAGAAGCCCGACTGGGAAGCCCAACTACCATTGGTAGAATTCACATATAATAACAGATGGCACGCCTCGATCATGATGGCACCTTATGAGGCATTGTATGGTCGTCGTTGTAAGTCCCCTTTTGTGTTGGGACGATTTGTCTGAATCTATTGGTACGGAACCTGATATGTTATTGGCAGCCCGCGAGAAGATTTCCCTGATTAAGAGTCGTCTATTAACGGCCCAAAGCCACCAGAAATCATATGCAGATAATCGTCTACGACCACTTGAGTTTGAGGCTGGTGACCATGTACTAGTCAAAGTATCTCCTACTAGAGGTGTTTTCCGATTCGGGAAGAGAGACAAGTTGAGCCCAAGGTATATTGGTCCGTTCGAGATCCTGGAACGAGTAGGCGACCTAGCCTATCGTTTAGCATTACCGCCAGCTTTGAGCCGGATTCACAACGTATTCCATGCATCTCAGTTAAGGAAGTATGTTGCTGACCCAAGCCACATTATTCAATTCGACGAGGTCGAAATAGCCGATGACCATTCGTATGAAGAACGGCCTGTGCAGATACTTGAGAGAAGAATTAAACAGGTGAGGAACAAGGCGATTCCCTTATTAAAAGTTCAGTGGTCGAGACATGGAGTCGAGGAAGCTACGTGGGAGACTGAATATAGCATGCGAGAGAAATACCCCGAGATGTTTACCCCTTAGTTTCGGGGACGAAACTCCTTTTAAGGGGGGGAGTATGTAATACCCTCGCCTTTACTATTGTATTTTCTGATTTAAACCAAGTATTTTCGCACCATATCTGAATTGTTGTAGTAAGTATATCGACGAATTATGTCATAGTCATTCATACTATATTAATTGTTGGGTGATATTGGGAGAATTCCATTTATGCTTGTTATAGAACTTAACGTACGTTAACCTATCTTCTTTACATACGCTATGTACGTAGCCTTACGTACGTAACATTCATATGTTAACATACGTAATGCGAGAGATCCATCAACAGCCCGCCTTTCGACGGGTGGGACCGAGTGGGGGTAGGTGGTCGGGAGTCGATCGCGACAGCCAAGTCAATGGCTATTATGTATGTAATAGCTATATATTTACGTACGTAACGATTTGCGTGTTTTAAGTCAGAAATATCTGATGAAATTGATTACGTACGTAATGTTCATGAGATTACGTACGTAAGGTCTATAACGTCCGTTAAATCCTTTCTTTAACGTACGTAATGCCGAGTTCAGGTTATAAAATTATGACTTGCCATTCATTTCCTGCTCAACCCATTCAACCTCCCAACTGAGAAAAATGATTCCCTTCCCTGCCAACTCCGTTTCTAGCCCTTCTAACTTGTGTTGGAGCTTCAGCACTTGGTTTGTGACTTGAAGATTTGGAAGTTGAAGTGTGTTCTTTGAAGTGTTGGTGTTGTTCTTCATTTTGAGGTTGGTTTCTCTTAAACTCATACTAAATCTATGCTTATGATGATGTTAGCATATACACACTTCATAATGTTAGTTAAGCTAGTGTAAAACATGATAAATTAATTGAATCATGCTCAAACTAAGTGAGGATCAACATTAGGAGTATTATTATTACTTCTTGATGTATTATAACTTCATAATATGGTTGTGTTGATAATGATAGATAAAACCGGACTTATAACATGATAACCGGAAGATGATTATAGTCTCAACACTAGGAACATGTTTGAGATGAAATCCTTAATGATTAGAGGTGAGAGGTACTAATCTTGTCTTGAACATTCAATTGATTCTTGAAGGTAATATAGAACCATAATTTTGGCCTCTAAACCAATACCTTTGTAATAAATTGTTGGAAGAATTATGTTAACCCTTTTGAAGATAATTTTCACAAGATGGGGTGAAGTTACATTTAGAATTCCAAGCACCCAATGATATAACTAGGCTTTTAATAATTCTTCAAAAGTAAAACAATGGATTTTGATAGAAGGAAGTTGTAATCTTCATATGTTCAAGTTAATCGATTTCGTTGATATCTTAAAAGGGTGTTAATCACTATATTAATATGTTGATAATGTTCTTAAGAGGATTGTAGTGAATATGGTGATACAAATACAGTAGATGAGTAGCCGAATTCCATTTCATTAATCCGTGTGTATTAGGAGACGTAAATTAAGATGATGTTCTTAGTTAACTAAAAACTTGAACTTATGCTTTCATATAGGAATCAGTTTTAATGAATTGTTGGTAAAATAATGAAGAACGTAATTGAAGACAAACTTATATCGTAATCGGAAGTGCCGATGATTTGAAAAGATGTTTTCACAATGTTATATTGGTAATAATTTGGACTTCAAGTATTTGACATTAATGTTAGAATATGTGAATGAACATGATAAATGTATGATGAGTTGTAATTGGAACATTAAAGTGATCAATAGGATAATTGATTTATTCAAAGTAAATTTACGAATATTGTTTATGTAAGGATACTGTTATCGTGCGAATGTGTTGTTGAATGGATTACATTTCATTCAAGGTTGCTTGTTCACGTGAGTATTGTTAGACGGGGATACCGTTCGTTTGACCATTCAAAGAAGGAGTATTCACCTACGGAATTGAGGCAAGTTATCTTGCTTGGTTATAATGATGGTTGAATCCTTGTGATTATTATGCGTTTCGTGTGTATGAAATGTTCTGATAATCTATGATTCGTGATATGGTGATGCCCTTGATCGTATTATCATGGTGTTGGGATGATATACCCGAAATTACCGTTCTTGTTACCGTTGGTCCTTTTGAGATTTGTTGACACTCCGGTGAGTCGTTCGATTCCTTGATAAAGGTGTAATTCATTGAGTTTCGGTGTCATGTTGTATCGCGACATCTCTGGAGTCATATCTGCGTGCCGATTGGTTATGTGTAGGATTTTTATCCGGGCACTTGATGATTATGCGTGGATGTTTTCCGCATTTAGATCGTGCACACGAGACGTAGTTCGTGAGGCTAATTAGGTACATCGTCCCACGTATATTCTAGATTCCGTATACGGGGTGGATATGTGCACGGACACATTTCCGGATCGGGTGCACTGTGACATCCGTCTTGAGCCATATTATATGGTCTTTCGTATATTTGGTTATGTTCGACAAGTTGGGACTGACTGTTTATACGCATGCGGGGTATATTCAGTAGTCGATTATTTTCTTTGAAATCCGTATATATATATATATATATATATATATATATATATATATATATATATATATATATATATATATATATATATATATATATATATATATATATATATATATATGAATTGTATAATGTCATGAGAATTATTATCATGTATAGCTGACCCTGTGGTTGGGGCAAAATACTTGTATTTCGGGGCGAGGAAAGGGCAACGCACAGGAGGAGCACAATGGCGACGGAAGGTTTTGAAGGACGCTATTTCGGGGGGCCCGAGTCTTTTGATGCTCGGTTATGTTTTATTATGAATTTCATTTTACTTTGTGTCGGATGAATGTACTATAATTTTTTAGGTACCGCCCATCGTCATATGGTCTGTACCAAATTTGGATCCTGTGTACGTTTGCTCGTATTAAAGACATGTATAACTTATACTCCACATCGGGGTTTTGATAAATATGGTGGTACGGTGCCACGTTGTTAGGTTGTAAGTGTATATCGTGATATCGCCTTGTGGGTCCCGGTAGGGGTCCACGGCACTGTAATAGCCACCGTTCTTGGGTTGTTACAACTACCAGGATCTTTATACTTAACGGGAGTTTTATTTTCGATTATTGAGCTAACATGTTCAGCTAAAAATGCCTTTCTTGGAACATTTTGTGATACCCGAGCCTAACATTACTCACTTGGTCAATATGATTCATGCATAACTTGTTAATTATGTGTTATTTGGACTACTTGATGTTTCATGGTTCAGTTGATCTTATAGTTAATTTCACACATTGGAATGTGCTAAACATTTGAACTCATGTCTAAAACACAATCTTGGTATATGTTACGCGACTAAGTTATGTTATTCATAGTATTTCTAATACAAAAATAAAATATATGTAAAGATCTTATAAAACTCTAAGTACACGTGGTAAGCCTAGAAGTTATAAAGGTGTCACTGACGTGTCTATCGGAGGTTAACTAGCTTACCTCGAGATTTTAGTCAGCGTGTGTAGTATTCCTATCGAAAATAGGGAACTCTATGCTGATTTAATCGTGTTGGACATGAATGACTATGACATAATCTTGGGTATGGATTAGTTTTCAAAATATCATGCTACTGTTGACTGTCGGAGAAAGATCGTGACACTACAACCACCTGGGGAAGAACCTTTTTATTTTGTCGGGGTTAGTAAGAATTTAAGATTTCCAATAATCTCAGCAATGAAGGCACAACGTTTATTAAACAGTGGTTGTGAAGGCTATGTAGTTAGTGTAATGAGCATTGAAAAAACAAGATTTCTCGAACGTCAATGAAGTACCAGTGGTGAAACAATACCCTGAAGTGTTTCCTGATGATCTACCGGGACTGCTGTAACACCCCAATACACAAATGGGACGTTACACGCGGTAGAACCCTCATGAGGTCTACCAGGCTGACACTTGACGCATAAACCACAATATAATCCCAAATGATGCATTCAAAAAGTAAGTAAGGTCGTGGCCTCGGCCAAAACATTTTAACGGAGTACATGAATGTAAGATAAATACCGATTCATTGCCCACGCAGGGGACTTAAAACAAGTTTCGAAGTAAACAGTCTAACTCCGGTACTCGACAAATGCAATGACACAACATAAAAGTACTGACTTGAGCCACATCATCAAGCCATCCCATCCTTTACGTGCGTGCCCCGCGCCTGCTCCTCAGCTCTCCCGGTACCTGAAATGCATAAGACGCATTTCCCCCCATTTAAGGGGTTAGCATTCGAATAGCTAATGCAAGTACACAATTACACAACATTATATACAAAAATACGGTTCTACACAATCATTTCAAACATAAGTCATTTGCCACATATATATTCCGGAATACCACATTGGCAATCACATCAATTTCCAATCATCACGATATCACAAAATCACAACTGGTATCCCGTGGCCGTACCCCTTAGTATCGACCCCCAGACATCCCGTCGAACACTCCGGGTGGAATACCACTTCCGCGGCTGTACCCCTTAGTATCGACCCCCAGACATCCCGTCGGACACTCCGGGTGGAAGTTCAATCACACACGCACCCCAAGTCCACTTCCGCGGCCGTACCCCTTAGTATCGACCCCCAGACATCCCGTCGGACACTCTGGGTGGAAGGAACACAACTCACGCACCCACAAATCACCATTCATCATTCATTTCGAAAATCACAATATACATAACGAAATGTAATACATGTACTTGCCTTGGTGAAGCGAAGCGAAGGACACGGCGACGGAATAGGTTTCGGTCGAACAATCCTCCCAAATCCAATCCTAACACAATAACGGTATACACAAGTCTCAATAATGCGGAAAGGTAAGAATTAATCCTAATTCTACCCGTTGGGACAATTCATCGGACACCAAGAGTGCATAAGGAAATGAAATCGGTCAATGGTATAACAACGGGATTTCATCCCAATCGAAAACAAGAAAATCATGGGTCGCGAGAATACTATCAAAATCTAATAACAACATCGGTTAAATCGAATTAAAACACAAGATCACCACCAAACCCTCCCCAAAATCATACTAGGGTTAAAGGAATTCTTACCTCTTGAAGAATCAAGCATTCAAATCCAAAAACCACGTGTTAGATCCGCAATCCGGGCCACCCGATTGAAAAGGGATGAAGAAATCTACACAATTAAGTGATAGATGGAGGAACTCTCCCTCTCAAGACTCTCTCTCCCTCGCACGGTTGAAGAAGGGGAAGGAAATGAGTGATTTTCGCTGAATAAGACGCAGATATAGCGCTGACCGCGTTGTGTGCCGCGGCTCAGCTAAACTGTGCCGCGGCACAGAGCCAAAAATTGTGCCCAGGGGTCGGCTGACCGCTCGTTGTGATGCGGCTCATTCGAAGTGTTCCGCCGCTCAGACACGGCATGTGCGCGGCCTTTGCGGGATTGCCGCGCACGCCGTCTGATCGATTTTGGCGGCAAGTGTCACACGGGTGTGCCGCGGCCCGCACAAGTGTGCCGCGGCGGCTCGACTTGTGTGCCGCGGCGCACAATCCTTGTGCCGCGGCACAGTACGGTTGTTTAGGCAACAACTGAGTGATGTGTGTGCCGCGGCTCACAATCCTTGTGCCGCGGCCCGCACCCCCCCTCGGGTCACAAAATGACGAAAAATGATCCGGAAGGAGAATAAAAGCAACATGGATCGATATTTGGGTAACAATAACACGAAATGGAAGTACGGAACCCAAAACGATCTGAGGTACACAACCAAAGTCGAACAAGGGACAAATTCCCTAAACTTCTAGGAAATTACAAAAACGGCCCAAACATCCGAAAAATCACGACACAACGTCGGATTAACAATCCGAAACTCGCAACATGCTCTACACAAGCATACGAACTCATGGAAGTAAGAAAACGACGAAATCGAACGAGTTTAACGAGAATCGAATACACATGAGACAGAATATAACACGAGATGAAATTACGTAAAAACATTATCAAGACCCGTCTAAACGGAAAAACTCCAAGAACAAGATAGGTTCAGAATTACAAAACAGTGCCAGGCGAGTTGTCCGAAACGAATATGCACCAAAAATAGAAATTACTAAGGATAGAAAACGCGGATATTACATTATCTCCCCCTAAAAATAAGTTTCGTCCCGAAACTTACAACACGAATAACTCAGGGTATCTCGACCTCATACTCTCCTCTGTTTCCCACGTGGCCTCCTCGGATCCATGCCTCGACCAATGCACTTTGACCAAAGGGATGGTTTTGTGCCTGAGTTGTTTAACTCGACGCTCTAAGATCTGAATCGGCCTCTCCTCGAAGGTAATGTCGGGCCCCAACTCGATCTCTCCAAAATCAATAATATGGCTAGGGTCCGATACGTACTTCCTAAGCTGGGAAACATGAAATACGTTATGCACGTGGCTCAGGGACGGCGGCAAGCCTAACCGATACGCGAGTTCCCCAACTCTATCTAAAATCTCAAACGGCCCGATAAATCTCGGACTAAGTTTACCCTTCCGACCGAAGCGGTAAACTCCCCGTGTCGGTGACACCTTAAGCAAGACATGATCTCCCACCTAAAACTCCAACGGTCGGCGACGTGTATCGGCATAAGACTTCTGCCGACTCTGGGCCGTCAGCAATCTACCACGAATCAGGGTAATCTTCTCCCTCGTCTCAACTATCAGATCGGGCTCGGTACCGATTAGCTCGGACGTATCATCCCAACACAATGGTGATCTGCACCTCCTTCCATACAACGCTTCGAATGGTTCCATTTTGATCGAGGCATGCCAACTATTGTTATACGTGAACTCGATCAACGGCAAGTGTGTCTCCCAATCATCCTTCCAATCTAAGGCACAGGCTCTCAACATATCTTCTAGCGTCTGTATCGTCCGCTCGGCTGTCCGTGCATGCGAGGGTGGTAGGATGTACTAAGTCTCAACTCGGTTCCCAAAGCTCTATGAACGGCCTGCCAAAAATGTGATATGAACCGGCCATCACGATCCGAAACAATGCTCTTAGGGGTCTCATGCAATCTCACTATTTCCGCAACAAACACTCGTGCGAGCCTCTCCGGCCCCCAAGTGTCCTTAATACTTAGAAAATGAGCTGATTTGGTTAGTCGATCAACAACGACCCAAATCATGTTCATCCCCGTCCGAGTCTTAGGCATACCGGTAATGAAATCCATAGTAATATCCTCCCATTTCCACTCGGGATAGGAAGTGGTCGTATGACCCAGCGGTGCCGATGCTCAATCTTAACTCGTTGTGAGTCAAACACTTCGCCACAAACTCGCTAACATCCATCTTCAACTTACTCCTCCTGTAGTTTCTCCTAACGTCCTTGTACATTTTACTCGTACGAGGATGTATGGTGTTAGGGGTTGTATGATCTTCGCTCAAGTTCTTGTCTCGGCTCAATATCACATGGTACACAAAGTGCGCGAAACCTCAAAACTCCATCATCGTGAACCACAAATCCAGGGCTTTCCCTTTCCTCACATCCTCCCTCATTTGGACCAAAAACGGATCGTCATATTGCTTCGCCTTGATATCATCGATCAAGGACGAAGTGATCTCTAATGCACATAATCGGCCTGAACTCTCGAACCCAAACTTCAATATTCGACGGATGAAATCTCATTTGGATCTTACTCTGCGGTGTAAGTACCTCTAACATCTGCAAAGCCATCGGTTTTCTGCTCAACGCATCAGCCACTACGTTGGCCTTACCCAGATGGTAAAGTATCTCGAGGTCGTAATCTTTAATTAGCTCTAACCACCTACGCAGCCTCATGTTCAACTCTTTCTGGCTGAAGATGTACTTCAAACTCTTGTGATCCGTAAAAATCTTACATGAAGACCCATAAAGGTAGTGCCTCCAGATTTTTAAGGCGAAAACGACCGCAGCTAACTCCAAATCGTGCGTGGGATAGTTTACTTCATAAGGTTTCAATTGGCGGGACGCATAAGCAATCACTCTGTCTCTCTGCATCAAAACACATCCTAGACCAAGGCCCGAAGCATCACTATACACTACGAAATCCTCGTTCCCCTGAGGCAATGCTAAAACGGGCGCGGTAGTCAGACGTCTCTTTAACTCGTCAAAGCTGTCCTGCCTATCTGCAGTCCACTCGAACTTCTGAGTTTTCTGGAGCAACTGAGTGAGTGGTCTAGCGATCTTAGAAAATCCCTCAACGAATCTGCGGTAATAGCCGGCGAGACCCAGAAAACTCCTCACCTCCTTCACATTCTTAGGCGGCTCCCAAGCCATAACTGCCTCTATCTTCTGCGGATCTACCCGAACTCCCTCTGCTGAAATCACATGCCCGAGGAACGTCACTTCCTCGAGCCAAAACTCACACTTAGAGAACTTCACGTACAACTGCTCAGCCCTCAAAGTATCTAATACAATTCGGAGATGTAAGGCGTGATCCTCCCGACTCCGTGAATAGATAAGAATATCGTCGATAAAAACGACTACGAATTTGTCCAGATACTCAATAAAAACCTTGTTCATCAACTGCATGAACAATGCTGGGGCATTGGTTAGCCCGAAAGGCATAACCACAAACTCGTAATGGCCATATCTCGTCCGAAGGCGGCTTTCGGAATATCGGCGTCCGAATCCTCAAGCTGGTAGTAGCAGGCCGTAAATCAATCTTGAAAAGATTGTCGCCCCTGGTGATCAAGCAAATCGTCAATCCTGGGCAAAGGGTATTTATTTTTGATGGTCCGCTTGTTTAATTCTCGATAATCGATGCATAAACGAAGAGACCCATCCTTCTTCTTAACGAAAAGTATGGGCGCACCCCAAGGCGATGCGCTCGGTCGAATATACCCTTTATCTAACAATTCTCCCAACTGGTTCTTCAACTCTAACATCTCCGACGGTGCCATACGATACGGTGCTCGAGAAATAGGGGCTGCATTCGGCTCTAGATCGATAGGAAACTCCACCTCTCGCTGTGGTGGTAATCCCGGCAAGTCGTGCAGGAAGACATCGGAATACTCACTAACAAGCTGGAATTGACGACATGTCAACTCCACCATCTTCCGCCTTGAGCATAGCACCGATGGCGACCACGGCACAGTTCGGAAGTTTCATCGCCTTCAAGGCGCTAATCACGCTCCCGATCTACCGGCTTACGGTAGGCGAGTATGCTCGGTGCCATCCTCGGCCACGATCGAGATAGTACGAGTCCGATAGTTCATGATAGCACCGTGACGCTCTAACCAATCGCCCCCGAGGATTAAATCCTCACCCTTGAGGTCGATAACAATGAGGTTCGAGGGCTAATCTCGGCTCCCGATCCTCACAGGGCAATCCCTAACTTCCCGGTCCCCAACCATACGATCCCCGCTAGGCGTACCCACCACAAACGGTTCACACTCAAACAAGCAGTTAAAGCCAATACGATTCACACAATCCGACGCAATAAAGGAATGGGTAGCACCGAATCAAAAGCACGGAAGCTGGATGAGTAAGGATCCGAGTGGTACTGACGCCACCGGAATGTCTCGCTCCTCTCGTGCGCCTCATCCGATACATGGGGTGGATCGAACCCGAGCTCGAGGTCGCGCGACGATCCGGTGTCCCGACCTCTACCGCGACCCGAACCTGCGGAACCCGAGTAGCCGGAGTATTATGATCCTCCGATCGGTAGTGGTAGTCGGAACTCTAGCACCACGGTGGCTCTCTCACAATGAGTCGCCCGATGCCTTGCGCCTGCAAGTGAAGCAAGCAACGGGGAAAAGGACAATCCTTCATCAAATGATCATATTGGTTGCGGTTAAAACAAACCACGCCACCCGAAGCGACTGATCGAATCGGTTACCACGAGATCCACCGGCCCGATGGAACGGCCTCTTCCCGGTATGGGAGCGAACGAGACCTCGAAAACCGACCACCCTTCCTGGTCGAGAATCCACCGGTAGTCTTACGCTTCTTAGCTTCGATACCGACTACGATTACGGAACCGCCATCTCGATCGCTAGGGCGCGATCACGGTATTCTTTCAAAGTGGCACACATGAGCGGTGCCATACTCGCCTAATATGCGGCTTCATGCGCATATTGAAGTAACGGATTTTATCATCCTCCGTCCTCACTGATCTCTCACGAAACCCAATGCTGATTGTAAGTAATGATGGCACGAGAAATAGGCACGTCCCGAGGTGTAGCGGTGAAGAACTCCACAATTCTGCGCTCCCGAGCGGCGGTGGGCAATATTCCTTCCATAGCGGCCTTGAATTCCTCCCAAGTAGCTCGACGGTCTGCGGGCGTAACGGCCTCCCACCATTCCGCAGCTTCCTTATCCAGGAGGTGCTGGGCAATATGTACCCTCTGTCTTCGTGACAAGCTACGGATCGAAGGTCTGGACAACCGAAAGAGCCAATTCTCCCAACCGAGGGAGTCGAGGATCCGGAGAAACGAGGAGGGTGCATCTTAGTCACCGTCAAGCCACTTACTAGCCTCCTCTTAGGTGTCGGGGCGGATTCTCGCGTCCACCCCGAGCTATCTCGAGCAAGCCGAGCTACTAATCACTGAAGTACGGCAAGAGCTCCGGCCGGCATTATTACCCGACGGCACCGAGTGAGAGGTCGAGTCCGCAGAGAGGACTGAGAAAGTGAGCCCTCCTCATTATCAGCACCCCGACCACGGCCTCGGCCGCGTCCCCTAGCCGGTCTACCACGACCTCTCAACATACTTGAATGAAAGCAAGAAAAGGACAAGATCAGAAAGATTCACAATTCACAAAGTTGGTAACACAAGTCACGATTCCGAACAGCGCAAGAAAACGAATTACAGAGATATAAGAGTTCGAGGAGACTTACAGCCACGGGTCGCACGAAAAGACGGTAGCATGATGATATTAGGCTCAACGACTGACTCTAATGACGCAACTGACAGACCCAAAATTCACCGACAGCCTAGGTATTCAAAACCTGGCTCCGATACCATAAATGTAACACCCCAATACACAAATGGGACGTTACACGCCGTAGAACCCTCATGAGGTCTACCAGGCTGACACTTGACGCATAAACCACAATATAATCCCAAATGATGCATTCAAAAAGTAACTAAGGCCGTGGCCTCGTCCAAAACATTTTAACGGAGTACATGAATGTAAGATAAATACCGATTCATTGCCCACGCAGGGGACTTAAAACAAGTTTCGAAGTAAACAGTCTAACTCCGGTACTCGACAAATGCAATGACACAACATAAAAGTACTGACTCGAGCCACATCATCAAGCCATCCCATCCTTTACGTGCGTGCCCCGCGCCTGCTCCTCAGCTCTCCCGGTACCTGAAATGCATAAGACGCATTTCCCCCCATTTAAGGGGTTAGCATTCGAATAGCTAGTGCAAGTACACAATTACACAACATTATATACAAAAATACGGTTTTACACAATCATCTCAAACATAAGTCATTTGCCACATATATATTCCGGAATACCACATTGGCAATCACATCAATTTCCAATCATCACGATATCACAAAATCACAACTGGTATCCCGTGGCCGTACCCCTTAGTATCGACCCCCAGACATCCCGTCGAACACTCCGGGTGGAATACCACTTCCGCGGCCGTACCCCTTAGTATCGACCCCCAGACATCCCGTCGGACACTCCGGGTGGAAGTTCAATCACACACGCACCCCAAGTCCACTTCCGCGGCCGTACCCCTTAGTATCGACCCCCAGACATCCCGTCGGACACTCCGGGTGGAAGGAACACAACTCACGCACCCACAAATCACCATTCATCATTCATTTCGAAAATCACAATATACATAACGAAATGTAATACATGTACTTGCCTTGAATGAAACGAAACGAAGGACACGACGACGGAATAGGTTTCGGTCCGAACAATCCTCCCAAATCCAATCCTAACACAATAATGGTATACACAACTCTCAATAATGCGGAAAGGTAAGAATTAATCCTAATTCTACCCGTTGGGACAATTCATCGGACACCAAGAGTGCATAAGGAAATGAAATCGGTCAATGGTATAACAACGGGATTTCATCCCAATCGAAAACAAGAAAATCATGGGTCGCGAGAATACTATCAAAATCTAATAACAACATCGGTTAAATCGAATTAAAACACAAGATCACCACCAAACCCTCCCCAAAATCATACTAGGGTTAAAGGAATTCTTACCTCTTGAAGAATCAAGCATTCAAATCCAAAAACCACGTGTTAGATCCGCAATCCGGGCCACCCGATCGAAAAGGGATGAAGAAATCTACACAATTAAGTGATAGATGGAGGAACTCTCCCTCTCAAGACTCTCTCTCCCTCGCACGGTTGAAGAAGGGGAAGGAAATGAGTGATTTTATTTGAATAAGACGAGATATAGCGCCAGCGTTGTGTGCCGCGGCTCGGCTAAAGCGTGCCGCGGCACAGAGCCAAAAATTGTGCCTGGGTGGTGACCGCTCGTTGTGCCGCGGCTCATTCGAAGTGTGCCGCGGCTCGGACTCGGCATGTTCCGCGGCCTTTGCCGATCGGTGCCGCGGCACGCGTCTGATCGATTTTGGCCGGCAAGTGTCACACGGGTGTGCCGCGGCCCGGACAAGTGTGCCGCGGCACTGACTCGGCTGTGTGCCGCGGCGCACAATCCTTGTGCCGCGGCACACGGTACAGTTTGTTTAGGCAACAACTGAGTGATGTGTGTGCCGCGTCTCACAATCCTTGTGCCGCGGCCCGCACCCCCCCTCGGGTCCCAAAATGACGAAAAATGATCCGGAAGGAGAATAAAAGCAACATGGATCGATATTTGGGTAACAATAACACGAAATGGAAGTACGGAACCCAAAACGATCTGAGGTACACAACCAAAGTCGAACAAGGGACAAATTCCCTAAACTTCTAGGAAATTACAAAAACGGCCCAAACATCCGAAAAATCACGACACAACGTCGGATTAACAATCCGAAACTCGCAACATGCTCTACACAAGCATACGAACTCATGGTATTAAGAAAAAGACGAACTCGAACGAGTTTAATGAGAATCGAATACACATGAGACAGAATATAACACGAGATGAAATTACGTAAAAACATTATCAAGACCCGTCTAAACGGAAAAACTCCAAGAACAAGATAGGTTCAGAATTACAAAACAGTGCCAGGCGAGTTGTCCGAAACGAATATGCACCAAAAATAGAAATTACTAAGGATAGAAAACGCGGATATTACATTATCTCCCCCTAAAAATAAGTTTCGTCCCGAAACTTACAACACGAATAACTCAGGTATCTCGACCTCATACTCTCCTGCTTTCCCACGTGGCCTCCTCGGATCCATGCCTCGACCACTGCACTTTGACCAAAGGGATGGTTTTGTGCCTGAGTTGTTTAACTCGACGCTCTAAGATCTGAATCGGCCTCTCCTCGAAGGTAATGTCGGGCCCCAACTCGATCTCTCCAAAATCAATAATATGGCTAGGGTCCGATACGTACTTCCTAAGCTGGGAAACATGAAATACGTTATGCACGTGGCTCAGGGACGGCGGCAAGCCTAACCGATACGCGAGTTCCCAACTCTATCTAAAATCTCAAACGGCCCGATAAATCTCGGACTAAGTTTACCCTTCCGACCGAAGCGGTAAACTCCCCGTGTCGGTGACACCTTAAGCAAGACATGATCTCCCACCTAAAACTCCAACGGTCGGCGACGTGTATCGGCATAAGACTTCTGCCGACTCTGGGCCGTCAGCAATCTACCACGAATCAGGGTAATCTTCTCCCTCGTCTCAACTATCAGATCGGGCTCGGTACCGATTAGCTCGGACGTATCATCCCAACACAATGGTGATCTGCACCTCCTTCCATACAACGCTTCGAATGGTTCCATTTTGATCGAGGCATGCCAACTATTGTTATACGTGAACTCGATCAACGGCAAGTGTGTCTCCCAATCATCCTTCCAATCTAAGGCACAGGCTCTCAACATATCTTCTAGCGTCTGTATCGTCCGCTCAGACTGTCCGTCTGTCTGAGGGTGGTAGGATGTACTAAGTCTCAACTCGGTTCCCAAAGCTCTATGAACGGCCTGCCAAAAATGTGATATGAACCGGCCATCACGATCCGAAACAATGCTCTTAGGGGTCCCATGCAATCTCACTATTTCCGCAACAAACACTCGTGCGAGCCTCTCCGGCCCCCAAGTGTCCTTAATACTTAGAAAATGAGCTGATTTGGTTAGTCGATCAACAACGACCCAAATCATGTTCATCCCCGTCCGAGTCTTAGGCATACCGGTAATGAAATCCATAGTAATATCCTCCCATTTCCACTCCGGGATAGGAAGTGGTCGTAACAGCCCCGCGGGTCGCTGATGCTCAATCTTAACCTGTTGACAGGTCAAACACTTCGCCACAAACTCGCTAACATCCATCTTCAAATTACTCCACCAGTAGTTACTCCTCACGTCCTTGTACATTTTACTCGTACGAGGATGTATGGAGTAGGGCGTGGTATGAGCTTCGCTCAAGATCTTCTGTCTCAGCTCAATATCACATGGTACACAAAGTCTGCCGCGAAACCTCAAAACTCCATCATCGTGAACCACAAATCCAGGGGCTTTCCCTTTCCTCACATCCTCCCTCAGCTGGACCAAAAACGGATCGTCATATTGCTTCGCCTTGATATCATCAGTCAAGGACGAAGTGATCTCTAATGCACATAACTGGCCCTGAACTCTCTGAACCCAAACTTCAATATTCTGACGGATGAAATCTCGCTGGATCTTACTCTGCGGTGTAAGTACCTCTAACATCTGCAAAGCCATCGGTTTTCTGCTCAACGCATCAGCCACTACGTTGGCCTTACCCAGATGGTAAAGTATCTCGAGGTCGTAATCTTTAATTAGCTCTAACCACCTACGCAGCCTCATGTTCAACTCTTTCTGGCTGAAGATGTACTTCAAACTCTTGTGATCCGTAAAAATCTTACATGAAGACCCATAAAGGTAGTGCCTCCAGATTTTTAAGGCGAAAACGACCGCAGCTAACTCCAAATCGTGCGTGGGATAGTTTACTTCATAAGGTTTCAATTGGCGGGACGCATAAGCAATCACTCTGTCTCTCTGCATCAAAACACATCCTAGACCAAGGCCCGAAGCATCACTATACACTACGAAATCCTCGTTCCCCTGAGGCAATGCTAAAACGGGCGCGGTAGTCAGACGTCTCTTTAACTCGTCAAAGCCGCCCCGCTATCTGCAGTCCACTCGAACTTCTGAGTTTTCTGGAGCAACTGAGTGAGTGGTCTAGCGATCTTAGAAAATCCCTCAACGAATCTGCGGTAATAGCCGGAGAGACCCAGAAAACTCCTCACCTCCTTCACATTCTTAGGCGGCTCCCAAGCCATAACTGCCTCTATCTTCTGCGGATCTACCCGAACTCCCTCTGCTGAAATCACATGCCCGAGGAACGTCACTTCCTCGAGCCAAAACTCACACTTAGAGAACTTCACGTACAACTGCTCAGCCCTCAAAGTATCTAATACAATTCGGAGATGTAAGGCGTGATCCTCCCGACTCCGTGAATAGATAAGAATATCGTCGATAAAAACGACTACGAATTTGTCCAGATACTCAATAAAAACCTTGTTCATCAACTGCATGAACACTGCTGGGGCATTGGTTAGGCCGAAAGGCATAACCACAAACTCGTAATGGCCATATCTCGTCCGAAAGGCAGCTTTCGGAATATCGACGTCCCGAATCCTCAACTGGTAGTAGCCCGACCGTAAATCAATCTTCGAAAAGATTGTCGCCCCCTGAAGCTGATCAAGCAAATCGTCAATCCTGGGCAAAGGGTATTTATTTTTGATGGTCCGCTTGTTTAATTCTCGATAATCGATGCATAAACGAAGAGACCCATCCTTCTTCTTAACGAAAAGTATGGGCGCACCCCAAGGCGATGCGCTCGGTCGAATATACCCTTTATCTAACAATTCTCCCAACTGGTTCTTCAACTCTAACATCTCCGACGGTGCCATACGGTACGGTGCTCGAGAAATAGGGGCTGCATTCGGCTCTAGATCGATAGGAAACTCCACCTCTCGCTGTGGTGGTAACCCCGGCAAGTCGTCTGGGAAGACATCGGAATACTCACTAACAACTGGAATTGACGACATGTCAACTCCACCATCTTCCGCCTTCAGAGCATAGCACGATGGCCGACTGACCACGGTTCAGAAGTTTCATCGCCTTCAAGGCGCTAATCACGCTCCCCGATCTAACCGGCTTACAGCCGACGAGAGTATGCTCGGTGCCATCCTCGGCCACGATCGAGATAGTACGAGTCCGATAGTTCATGATAGCACCGTGACGCTCTAACCAATCGCCCCCGAGGATTAAATCCTCACCCTTGAGGTCGATAACAATGAGGTTCGAGGGCTAATCTCGGCTCCTGATCCTCACAGGGCAATCCCTAACTTCCCGGTCCCCAACCATACGATCCCCGCTAGGCGTACCCACCACAAACGGTTCACACTCAAACAAGCAGTTAAAGCCAATACGATTCACACAATCCGACGCAATAAAGGAATGGGTAGCACCCGAATCAAAAAGCACGGAAACTGGATGAGTAAGGATCTGAGTGGTACCTGACGCCACCGGAATGTCTGCCTCCTCTGTGCGCCTCATCCGATCGATCGGGGTGGATCGAACCCGAGCTCGAGGCTGCGACGATCCATTGTCCCGACCTCTACCGCGACCGAACCTGCGGAACTGAGTAGCCGGAGTATTATGATCCTCCGATCGGTAGTGGTAGTCGGAACTCTAGCAGCCCTGGTGGCTCTCTCACAATGAGTCGCCCGATGCCCGGTCTGCCCGCAAGTGAAGCAAGCAACGGGGGGAAAAGGACAATCCTTCATCAAATGATCATATTGGTTGCAGTTAAAACAAACCCTGCCACCCGAAGCGACGGACTGAACTGAACGGTTACCCTGAGATCCACCGGCCTGATGGAACGGCCTCTTCCCCGGTATGGGAGCGAGCGAGACCTCGAAAACCGGCCACCCTTCCCGGTCGAGAATCCACCGGTAGTCTTACGCTTCTTAGCTTCGATACCGACTCGATTCCGGAACCGCCATCTCGATCGCTAGGGCGCGATCACGGTATTCTTTCAAAGTGGCACACATGAGCGGTGCCATACTGCGCCTAATATGCGGCTTCATGCGCATATTGAAGTAACGGATTTTATCGGCCTCCGTCCTCACCGATCTCTCACGAAACCCAACCGCGATTGTAAGTAATGATGGCACGAGAAATAGGCACGTCCCGAGGTGTAGCGGTGAAGAACTCCACAATTCTGCGCTCCCGAATCGGTGGGCAATATTCGCTTCCATAGCGGCCTTGAATTCCTCCCAAGTAGCTCGACGGTCTCCGGGCGTAACGGCCTCCCACCATTCCGCAGCCTTCCTTATCCAGAGGTACTGGGCAATATGTACCCTCTGTCTTGGTGACAAGCTACGGCATCGAAGGTCCTGGACAACTGAAAGAGCCAATTCTCCCAACCGAGGGAGTCAGAGGATCCGGAGAAACGAGGAGGGTGCATCTTAGTCACCGTCTGAAGCCACTTACTAGCCTCCTCTTCCGGTGTCGGGGGCGGATTCTGGCGTCCACCCTGAGCTATCTGAGCAAGCTGAGCTACTAACTGCTGAAGTACGGCAGTAGCCCCGGCGTCGGCATTATTACCCGACGGCACTGAGTGAGAGGCTGAGTCCGCAGAGGACTGAGAAAGTGAGCCCTCCTCATTATCAGCACCCCGACCACGGCCTCGGCCGCGTCCCCTAGCCGGTCTACCACGACCTCTCAACATACTTGAATGAAAGCAAGAAAAGGACAAGATCAGAAAGATTCACAATTCACAAAGTTGGTAACACAAGTCACGATTCCGAACAGCGCAAGAAAACGAATTACAGAGATATAAGAGTTCGAGGAGACTTACAGCCACGGGTCGCACGAAAAGACGGTAGCATGATGATATTAGGCTCAACGACTGACTCTAATGACGCAACTGACAGACCCAAAATTCACCGACAGCCTAGGTATTCAAAACCTGGCTCCGATACCATAAATGTAACACCCCAATACACAAATGGGACGTTACACGCCGTAGAACCCTCATGAGGTCTACCAGGCTGACACTTGACGCATAAACCACAATATAATCCCAAATGATGCATTCAAAAAGTAAGTAAGGCCGTGGCCTCGTCCAAAACATTTTAACGGAGTACATGAATGTAAGATAAATACCGATTCATTGCCGACGCAGGGGACTTAAAACAAGTTTCGAAGTAAACAGTCTAACTCCGGTACTCGACAAATGCAATGACACAACATAAAAGTACTGACTCGAGCCACATCATCAAGCCATCCCATCCTTTACGTGCGTGCCCCGCGCCTGCTCCTCAGCTCTCCCGGTACCTGAAATGCATAAGACGCATTTCCCCCCATTTAAGGGGTTAGCATTCGAATAGCTAGTGCAAGTACACAATTACACAACATTATATACAAAAATACGGTTTTACACAATCATCTCAAACATAAGTCATTTGCCACATATATATTCCGGAATACCACATTGGCAATCACATCAATTTCCAATCATCACGATATCACAAAATCACAACTGGTATCCCGTGGTCGTACCCCTTAGTATCGACCCCGGACATCCGTCGAACACTCCGGGTGGAATACCACTTCCGCGGCCGTACCCCTTAGTATCGACCCCCAGACATCCCGTCGGACACTCCGGGTGGAAGTTCAATCACACACGCACCCCAAGTCCACTTCCGCGGCCGTACCCCTTAGTATCGACCCCCAGACATCCCGTCGGACACTCTGGGTGGAAGGAACACAACTCACGCACCCACAAATCACCATTCATCATTCATTTCGAAAATCACAATATACATAACGAAATGTAATACATGTACTTGCCTTGACTGAAACGAAACGAAGGACACGACGACGGAATAGGTTTCGGTCCGAACAATCCTCCCAAATCCAATCCTAACACAATAACGGTATACACAAGTCTCAATAATGCGGAAAGGTAAGAATTAATCCTAATTCTACCCGTTGGGACAATTCATCGGACACCAAGAGTGCATAAGGAAATGAAATCGGTCAATGGTATAACAACGGGATTTCATCCCAATCGAAAACAAGAAAATCATGGGTCGCGAGAATACTATCAAAATCTAATAACAACATCGGTTAAATCGAATTAAAACACAAGATCACCACCAAACCCTCCCCAAAATCATACTAGGGTTAAAGGAATTCTTACCTCTTGAAGAATCAAGCATTCAAATCCAAAAACCACGTGTTAGATCCGCAATCCGGGCCACCCGATCGAAAAGGGATGAAGAAATCTACACAATTAAGTGATAGATGGAGGAACTCTCCCTCTCAAGACTCTCTCTCCCTCGCACGGTTGAAGAAGGGGAAGGAAATGAGTGACTTTCGCTGAATAAGACGCAGATATAGCGCTGACCGCGTTGTGTGCCGCGGCTCAGCTAAACTGTGCCGCGGCACAGAGCCAAAAATTGTGCCCAGGGGTCGGCTGACCGCTCGTTGTGCCGCGGCTCATTCGAAGTGTGCCGCGGCTCAGACTCGGCATGTTCCGCGGCACTGCCGGACTGTGCCGCGGCACGCGGTACAGTCGATTTTGGCCGGCAAGTGTCACACGGGTGTGCCGCGGCCCGGACAAGTGTGCCGCGGCACTGACTCGGCTGTGTGCCGCGGCGCACAATCCTTGTGCCGCGGCACACGGTACAGTTTGTTTAGGCAACAACTGAGTGATGTGTGTGCCGCGTCTCACAATCCTTGTGCCGCGGCCCGCACCCCCCCTCGGGTCCCAAAATGACGAAAAATGATCCGGAAGGAGAATAAAAGCAACAGGGATCGATATTTGGGTAACAATAACACGAAATGGAAGTACGGAACCCAAAACGATCTGAGGTACACAACCAAAGTCGAACAAGGGACAAATTCCCTAAACTTCTAGGAAATTACAAAAACGGCCCAAACATCCGAAAAATCACGACACAACGTCGGATTAACAATCCGAAACTCGCAACATGCTCTACACAAGCATACGAACTCATGGAAGTAAGAAAACGACGAAATCGAACGAGTTTAACGAGAATCGAATACACATGAGACAGAATATAACACGAGATGAAATTACGTAAAAACATTATCAAGACCCGTCTAAACGGAAAATCTCCAAGAACAAAATAGGTTCAGAATTACAAAACAGTGCCAGGCAAGTTGTCCGAAACGAATATGCACCAAAAATAAAAATTACTAAGGATAGAAAACGCGGATATTACAACTGCCACCAGATCGTGAAATAGAGTTTGTGATTAACTTACAGCCGGGAACGACACCAATATCAAAGTCACCATACAGAATGGCACCAGCTGAATTAAAGGAATTAAAGACCCAATTGCAAGAGTTGTTAGATAAAGGCCTCATTAGGCCTAGTTATTCACCATGGGGAGCGCCAATATTGTTTGTTCGTAAGAAGGATGGTTCCTTGAGGATGTGTATAGACTATCGAGAGCTCAACAAAGTTATGATCAAGAACAAGTATCTTTTACCTCGAATTGATGACTTGTTTGATCAACTTCAAGGCGCATCTATCTTTTCCAAAATTGATCTGCGATCAGGGTACCATCAATTGAAGATAAAGGAAGAGGACATCCCAAAAACGGCATTGATGCAGTACGGACACTATGAGTTTTTGGTGATGCTGTTTGGCCTAACAAATGCCCCAGCAGCATTTATGGATTTAATGAATAGAGTGTTTAAAGACTTCCTGGATAAGTTTGTTATCGTGTTTATTGATGATATTCTCATATATTCGAAGACCAAAGAAGACCATACAGTGCATCTAAGGAAAGTTTTAGAAGTCTTAAAACAGAAACAATTATATGCTAAGTTTAAACACTGTGAATTCTGGTTAGACCGAGTGATATTCTTGGGTCATGTTATATCCGGAGCAGGGATTTCAGTAGACCCAAGCAAAGTTGAAGCAATCAATAACTGGCCGCAACCCACAAATTCTACAGAAGTACGCAGCTTTCTTGGTTTAGCTGGATATTACCGTCGATTTGTAGAGGGATTCTCTAAGATTGCCTCTCCATTAACACAATTGACTAGAAAGAATGTTTCCTTCAAGTGGACAGAATCATGCGAGCAAAGCTTTCAAGAACTGAAGAGGCGGTTGACATCGGCACCGATCTTGACCATTCCAATGGGAACTGGAGGTTTTAAAGTCTACAGTGATGCTTCAAAGAATGGTCTGGGTTGTGTATTGATGCAGAATGGTAAAGTAATAGCCTATGCATCTAGAAAACTGAAGGAGTATGAAAAGAACTACCCGACACATGATTTAGAACTTGCTGCAGTGGTGTTTGCACTTAAAATATGGAGGCATTACCTATATGGAGAACGTTGTGAAATTTATACTGATCACAAGAGCCTGAAATATTTCTTCACTCATAAAGAATTAAATATGAGACAGCGGAGATGGTTAGAACTTGTTAAAGACTATGATTGTGTCATCAACTACCACCCTGGTAAAGCTAATGTAGTAGCAGATGCCCTAAGCAGAAAATCAGCACAATCCATTGCGGCCATGACCTTGATCCATAAGCCATAATTACACGATTTGATGAATATGGATGTGGAAATTATCCAACATGGATGGCTAGAAGCAAAATTTTCAGCACTAACCCTTCGACCTACTTTAACGGATAGAATTCAGCACGGCCAGAAACAGGATCAAGAGTTAGAGAAAATAAAGAAGAACATTAAATTAGGAACCTCACCAGATTTCCAATTGTCAGAAGATGGTATTATTCGATTTAGAAATCGTTTATGTGTGCCTAATTTTGAAGATGTTGTTAGGATTGTATACTGCAAAGCATACTTTATGCTTGTATTACCTAATTTCCCTATTACTACCTATGAGGATATTAATTATATTTAATCACATGTTTTGCATATTAATTCACGTTATGGTTATGCAAATGAAATGTCTAATTATTTTATATTGTAGATAATGTGGTGTGTTGGTGTCACACGGAAGATCACATTATCGGTGCCTTATAAAATAATATAATAGTTCACAACCTATATAATTATTAGACAAATTATATAAAGGGTTGTAGTGTATGCTTGAGAATAGTTGGTCTTGACTATTAGCATACATTAGCGTATTTGCATACGTTGAACAGGATCGAGGTGAGATAGTGTCTTCTGTACTGACTGTAAGAAGAACGTAAATCTCGGATAATTATTATTTCTTAATTCTAAGTATATAATATTTAATTGTGTATTTATAATAATTATTGCTTTGATTTACCATAGGTGAGAGTCAAAATGATCGACTCAATAAGCCTCGTATCTTGGGCAATAATATTGTTTATACGACAATTATTATTATTACTAGAAATCGTGTCCCGACTCGTGCGGGTTGATGATGTCCCCTTGAGGAGCTCGATAATGATTATTATATTAAACCCTGCAGGTGGATTTAATTCCGATATAATAATAAGGTTCGAGTGGTACTACTCTTGGATAAGATATTAATTAATTAAAGCTGTCAGGAGCTTATAATTAATTAATGGACATTCGATATCTTAAACACGGGAAATAATATATTTAATAAGGAGCCCAATTTCGTAATTTGGGATTTTGGTAGGAAGTGCAATATCAACTTTTTAGTGGACTAAGTTGATATTAATTGATTCATCATATATTAGGAAGAGTCCTAATAAGGTAAGATGAATTAATTGGGAGTCCTTCCATAATCCTCCTTTAGATCCCTAGTAGTAGTCCAAGAGCCTATAAATAGGACATTATGGTGTTGGCCGATTTTATGCTTCAACTTGCACAAGAAATTTCGATTTTTTTCTAAGTGTTTAATTGTGGATCTTGACTTGTGTCTTTGATTCCACAATTGAGATAACACTTTAATTCTTGCTACATATCAGAATTACTTGAAGAAAATAAAATCGAGAGTTGTGAGGCAAGGTAGATTCGGTCGATCCATAAGGTGTCCAAGCAAGTTCCGGTAGCTCGTTGCCCACACAACGTCCGGTTCAAGGCGGATCATACTCTAGAAGATCTGAAGGTAGAAATACAAGGCGATGAAGAAGGAAATAACCAACCGCTTCAAATGTAATATCCTATGATCTTGGATCTAGATTAGGATATTTTAATTTAATCAACATATTTAATTAATAAATCATAAATAATATTTAAATTGCTTGTTAGTCTTAGTAATTAATTAATTAGCACGCCTAAATAGATCTAATGCTCGTAGATGCGTAAAACGCTTTTATCATATTTTTCCAAACTTCGCTTCCGCTGCGTTTTACTTTCCAACAATTGGTATTGGAGCCGGATTTTTAGGCTTTTGCTACTTTAATTAATTTTAGTGATTAATTGATAGCAATTTAAATATTCATATATTTTGATGTTGGAATATTTTGCTAGATGTGTTCTTGCAGGTGATATGATCCAATTATCATGGTTTATATGAATGGTGCATTTATTTATTTATTTTATTAATTATGCAATTGTTGGTTTGGCCCGTTATTTGAGGCATGTAATGGTTTTTCCCGTGAGAAAATCCGCGGGTAGTTCTAGGTGGTTTTATTTTTTCGTGTAAATCTTGATGTAATTTCGATGTATTTTATTTTGTATAAAATTGTAATCGAATTCGGAAAAGACGGGATCGCGAAGAAATAGAGCAGAACCGGATCGGCCGGCTAGCGGGCATGGCCGGCAATGAGGCCGAGAGGCCGCCGCTGAGCAGCCGAGCGGCCGCGAGTGCGGCGACTGTCCGGCCGGTTATTTGGTTCGGGCCGGCCGTCGATTTTGGTCCGTTCGCTGCGTTCGTTGCGTCCGCTGGGAAGTCGGGATTTAAAATTAATTTTTTTTATGTAATTAATTTTGCATAAAAGTAAAATTTTAATTTTGAAAATCCACGGCCCGGCCGGGGAGAAGCGACGAGATGCTTGTTTCAGTGGGAGAGATCGAGTCGAAGATTTTTTCGGATTCAACTCAAGGAAGAAGACCATGATAATTGGATAAATTTAATTATCCTTGCTTTATTTTTGGTTTTTATTGTTTTGATGTATGGCATGTATGGATGTATGCGTGGTATGTTTCCTTGCATGTTAGGACAAGAAAATTAAAAACCTTAAGGCTAAAATAACTAAGTGATTAAATTGATTTTTATTTTAATTAAAATCAAATTGGCCTCCATAATTAATTTAAATTGTGAAGTAATTAGCATGCGCGTTGACATTAGAGTCTTCCTCCATATCAGTGTGCTAATTATAGGTTCACTAGTTTTAAATTTCAAAACGATAACATAAGGTAAATATTACTTTTTATGATAGGACCTCTCCATCTGTAGGACTATTATTTAAAAGATAATATTTTAAGGATGTTAAATTATGGTGTTCACTTAGGTGTATTAGTTAATAAGCTCCCCATCGGAGTCTATGTTAATTAATACATGGCCAAGAGGAACCAACTATTAATTTTACTTGTCATAACGTAATTTGACTAGATAGTAAAATTAAAAACGTAAAACTCTACTTGAAAAATGTATGTGTAAACGTCCACACGATCGTGGCTTGCATGTGCGGATTTTTTGAGGTGTTGGTTGCTAGCATATATATTGTGTTTTTGAGGTTTTTCGATATATTTTGCTATGCATTATGTGATGGATGTTTTTAATTTTTATTCTCAGATGTCTTTCAATCCACTAGCTGTTATTCTCAAAGAAAATAAATTAGATGGCACTAACTATGCCGGTTGGAAAAGAAATCTTGACATTGTCCTGACTGCTGAGGGGCATAAGTTTGTCTTAATCGAGGAGAGCCCTCTAGAACCAGAACCGGATGCCACTCCCGAAGAGTTGGCGGAATTCCGGAAATGGAAAAAGTCTGATGAGATGGCTCGCTGTTACATTTTGGCTTCACTGACAAATGTATTGCAGCATCAGCATCAGACGATGGGTTCGGCCGCAGAAATGATGAAAAGTCTCACCGAGATGTTTGGTCATCAGAACCGGGCGGCTAGACAAAATGCTATGAGGGTATTGATGACAACCCAAATGTATGAAGGGACTCCAGTAAGGGATCATGTTCTAAAAATGATGTCTCATTTGAACGAACTGAGCATATTGGGGGCTACTATCGATGCGGAAACGCAGTCGATATTATCTTAGGCGACTTACCTCGAAGCTTTGAGCGGTTTCGCCTCAACTACAATATGAACCGTAGGACATATAGTTTGGCGGAACTTCCGATGAGCTTTAGTCTGTGAAGGTCTCTTCAAACAAGGTTATCATCAAATTCTTGCGGCAGCGGTGCTACTTCTTCCAAACCCAAATGGGGAAAGAAGAAGAAGCAGTTGGCGAAGCAAGTGGCAGCCCTCAAGGTGAAAAGCAAGGCTCCTCACCCCGAGGCGAACAAAAGCCAAAGGGAAAGTGCTACAAGTGCGGTCGAAAGGACATTTTAAAGCGGATCGCCTGCTCTTAAGAAAGGTATGTCTCGTGCACTAGTAGTCAAAACATGTTTGGCGACTTGTTCTTCCACTTCGTGGATAGTTGATTCAGGCTCCACCGATCATGTTTGCTTTGACTCGCATGGTTTTCGGGTAACCAAGCGGCTTAGTGCGGGCGAGATTACCATCAATCGGGCGATTATTCCGTGCTTATGGGTGCAAGTGGGAGTCGTGCGGTTGAAGATTAATGATAAATTATTAGTTCTCAATAATGTATTATTAGTACCAGTATTTAGAATGAATTTAATTTCTGTATCTAAATTAAAATTCTATGGATATTCATTAACATATGAAGATGATGCCATTATTAAGAAAAGAAGCGGTGAATATATTTGCAGAGGTACTTTTAATGATGGACTATATATTGTTAATACTGCACAAACTCCTATGCATAAATCACTTAACTCTTTGTCTAAACCTAAAAAGAGAAAAGAACCTTCAAGCATAAACCAAACATATCTGTGGCATTTACGGTTAGGACATGTAAACCTTAGAAGGATTCAAAGATTGGTAGATGAAGGCCCATTGGATGATCTCCAGGTTGAGTCATTTCCAATTTGTGAATCCTGTCTGGAAGGTAAGATGACCAAAAGGGTTTTTAAAACCAAAGGAAACCGTGCTCAGGATGTGTTAGAATTGGTTCATACGGATGTATGTGGTCCAATGAATATCCAGGCTAGGGGAGGTTTCGAATATTTCATCACGTTCATAGATGATTATTCGAGATATGGATACATCTTTTTGATGCGACGTAAGTCTGAAGCTTTTGACAAGTTCAGAGACTTCAAGGCTGAAATGGAGAAGCGTCATGGGAAGAGTATCAAGTCACTACGATCTGATCGTGGTGGCGAATACCTTAGTGGAGAGCTTTTGGATTTCTTGGCGAATGAGGGGATTTCATCCCAGCTCACCGCGCCGGGAACTCCACAACAAAATGGTGTGGCTGAAAGAAGAAATAGGACTCTTTTAGAAATGGTTAGATCAATGATGAGTTATTCAGATTTACCTATTTCGTTTTGGGGATACGCCTTAGAAACAGCGGCGTACATTCTAAACCTGGTGCCTTCGAAATCAGTTCCAAAAACACCCACAGAACTGTGGAGTGGGCGTAAGCCCAGTCTAGGACATGTTCGGATTTGGGGTACTCCAGCACATGTGCTGAATAAGGAAGCTGATAAGTTGGCATCTCGCACAGAAGTACGAGTGTTTGTGGGATACCCTAAGGGAACGAAGGGTGGCTTGTTCTATAGTCCCCAGGATCAGAAGGTCATTGTTAGCACCAATGCCCGATTTCTGGAAGAGGATTATATGATTAGTCACAAGCCCATGAGCGAAATAATTCTAGAAGAGCTGAGGGGCGAGACTCCATCTATACCAATCGTACAAGCGCCAACCAACACTGCACCACGTATCGATTCTGAAACTTTTACACCAACTCAGGATTTGCCTCGTCGTAGTGGGAGGGTTGTTCGTCAGCCCGAATGATTCATAGGCGTGGGAAAGTCTTCGGACTCAATCCCAGACGAAGATGAATCGGTTCCCTGGACCTATAAGGAGGCAATCCAAGATAAAGATGCTGACTCCTGGCAAGAAGCAATGGAATCGGAAATGGGATCTATGGATTCCAATCAAGTGTGGGAGCTAGTAGAGCTACCTGATGGTGTACAAGCCATTGGGAGTAAATGGGTCTACAAGCGAAAGAAAGGACGTGACGGGAAGGTTGAAACCTTCAAAGCGAGGCTTGTTGCAAAAGGTTACACTCAGAAAGAGGGTATCGATTATGATGAAACCTTTTCGCCGGTAGCCATGCTTAAGTCAATCCGGATTCTTTTAGCTATAGGCTGCGCATTTGGATCCGGATATTTGGCGAGATGGATGTCAAGGCGCATTCTTGAATGAGAGTCTAGACAAGGAAATCTATATGCGCCAAGCAGAGGGATTCATTGCTAAAGGAGAAGAGCACTTGGTGTGCAAACTTAAGAAATCCATTTATGGACTTAAGCAAGCATCTAGATCTTGGAACACTCGTTTTGACGAAGTAGTCCAGTCATATGGATTCGTCCAATGTCCGAGTGAGAGTTGTGTGTATAAGAAATGCGATGGAAACGTGTTGGTGTTTCTTGTACTGTATGTAGACGATATCCTTCTGATTGGAAACAACGTGAAGGAATTGTCGGACGTACGGGTATGGCTATCGGAGCAGTTCGATATGAAGGATCTAGGAGAAGCAGGACACATCCTTGGAATCAGGATCTTTCGTGATCGGAAGAAGAGGATGTTGTGCTTATCCTGCATCCTATATCGATCTGATCTTTGAAGCGGTTTAGCATGGAGAATTCCAAGAAAGGTTTTCTACCTTACAGACATGGAATTCAACTATCTAAGAACATGTGTCCTAAGACACAAAAGGATATAGATGACATGAAGATGGTCCCTTATGCATCCGCTGTGGGAAGTCTCATGTATGCTATGCTTTGCACTAGACCAGATATCTGTCATGCCGTCGGCATGGCTGCTAGATATCAGTCGAACCCAGGACCAGGACACTGGATTGCTGTCAAGCACATACTCAAGTACCTGAGAAGGACTAGGGAGTACATGCTTGTATATCAATCAGACGACCTGTTTCCGGTGGGTTACACTGACTGCATTTTTCATCGGACAAAGAAAAGTCCAAGTCTACTTCGGGTTATGTGTTTAGCCTGGGAGGTGGAGCCATTAGTTGGAGGAGTGTGAAGCAGAAATGCATCTCGGACTCTACCATGGAAGCCGAGTACGTGGCAGCCTCTGAGGCAGCCAAGGAGGCAATGTGGCTCAAGTACTTCCTGCAGGACTTAGATGTGATTCCCGATTTGCCATAGGGTATTACACTTTATTGTGATAATACTGGTGCAGTCGCAAATTCGAGGGAACCACGAGCCCATCAGGCAAGTAAACATATCAACCGCAAGTACCACATCATACGACACTTCGTAAAGGAAGGAGACGTAGTTGTAGCCAGGGTTGCATCGGAAGATAATCTTGCTGACCCTTTCACGAAAGGCCTACCTTCAAAAGTTTTTGAAAGGCATGTGGAAGGAATGGGATTACGGTGTATGGCAGCATTGCTTTGAGTATAAGTGGGAGAAATGAGAGACTATGTAATAGAGTAGTATACTTAAAAGCATGCTTTGAGTATAAGTGGGAGATTGTTAGGATTGTATACTGCAAAGCATACTTTATGCTTGTATTACCTAATTTCCCTATTACTACCTATGAGGATATTAATTATATTTAATCACATGTTTTTCATATTAATTAACGTTATGGTTATGCAAATGAAATGTCTAATTATTTTATATTGTAGATAATGTGGTGTGTTGGTGTCACACGGAAGATCACATTATCGGTGCCTTATAAAATAATATAATAGTTCACAACCTATATAATTATTAGACAAATTGTATAAAGGGTTGTAGTGTATGCTTGAGAATAGTTGGTCTTGACTATTAGCATACATTAGCGTATTTGCATACGTTGAACAGGATCGAGGTGAGATAGTGTCTTCTCAGATCGACCGTAAGAAGAACGTAAATCTCGGATAATTATTATTTCTTAATTCTAAGTATATAATATTTAATTATGTATTTATAATAATTATTGCTTTGATTTACCATAGGTGAGAGTCAAAATGATCGACTCAATAAGCCTCGTATCTTGGGCAATAATATTGTTTATACGACAATTATTATTATTACTAGAAATCGTGTCCCGACTCGTGCGGGTTGATGATATCCCCTTGAGGAGCTCGATAATGATTATTATATGAAACCCTGCAGGTGGATTTAATTCCGATATAATAATAAGGTTTGAGTGGTACTACTCTTGGATAAGATATTAATTAATTAAAGTCATCGGTAGCTTATAATTAATTAATGGACATTCGATATCTTAAACACGGGAAATAATATATTTAATAAGGAGCCCAATTTCGTAATTTGGGATTTTGGTAGGAAGTGCAATATCAACTTTTTAGTGGACTAAATTGATATTAATTGATTCATCATATATTAGGAAGAGTCCTAATAAGGTAAGATGAATTAATTGGGAGTCCTTCCATAATCCTCCTTTAGATCCCTAGTAGTAGTCCAAGAGCCTATAAATAGGACATTATGGTGTTGGCCGATTTTATGCTTCAACTTGCACAAGAAATTTCGATTTTTTTCTAAGTGTTTAATTGTGGATTTTGACTTGTGTCTTTGATTCCACAATTGAGATAACACTTTAATTCTTGCTACATATCGGAATTACTTGAAGAAAATAAAATCGAGAGTTGTGAGGCAAGGTAGATTCGGCCGATCCATAAGGTGTTCAAGCAAGTTCCGGTAGCTCGTTGCCCACACAACGTCCGGTTCAAGGCGGATCATACTCTAGAAGATCTGAAGGTAGAAATACAAGGCGATCAAGAAGGAAATAACCAACCGCTTCAAAAGGTAATATCCTATGATCTTGGATCTAGATTGGGATATTTTAATTTAATCAACATATTTAATTAATAAATAATAAATAATATTTAAATTGCTTGTTAGTCTTAGTAATTAATTAATTAGCATGCCTAAATAGATCTAATGCTTGTAGATGCGTAAAACGCTTTTATCATATTTTTCCAAACTTCGCTTCCGCTGCGTTTTACTTTCCAACAGATGTTCGCAAAGAAATATTACTAGAGGCGCACTCAACACCATATTCAGTACATCCAGGAGCAACCAAAATGTACAGAGACTTGAAACTACACTATTGGTGGCCAGGTATGAAAGAAGATATTGCACAATATGTGGAGCAATGCCTAACATGTCAACAGGTAAAAGCTGAGCATCAAAGACCAGCAGGAACCTTGAAACCTTTATTTGTTCCAAAATGGAAGTGGGAGGACATTACGATGGATTTTGTGATAGGTTTACCAAGAACGGTTAAAGGACACAATTCTATCTGGGTTATAGTTGATAGATTAACAAAATCTGCTCACTTTCTCCCAGTTTGTACGACATACTCCATCGATCGTTATGCTCAACTCTACATACAGGAAATAGTGAGGCTACATGGGGTTCCATTATCTATTGTATCGGACAGAGATTCACGATTTGTATCAGCTTTTTGGAAGAGCCTGCATAGAGCATTGGGTAGCCACTTGTCTTTCAAGATCGCTTATCATCCACAATCGGATGGGCAATCGAAAGAACTATACAAACTCTTGAAGATATGCTCAGATCTGTGTTATGGACTTTCAAGGCCAGTGGATCAAACATTTACCCCTAATTGAATTCTCCTACAATAACAGATTATCAGTACAATTGGAATGGCTCCTTATGAAGCTTTGTATGGCCGGAAGTGTCGATCACCAGTACATTGGGATGAGGTTGGTGAAGGAAGAGTTTTAGGTCCTGATATGATTCAAGAAATGACAGAAGCAGTTTCACTAATCAGAGGAAGAATGAGAACAGCTCAAAGCAGACAAAAGAGTTATGCAAATACCAGAAGGAGAGCACTGGAATTTGCCGTGGGTGATCGAGTATTCCTGAAGGTTTCTCCAATGAAGGGAATAATGAGATTTGGTAAGAAAGGAAAACTGAGTCCAAGATACATTGGACCATTTCCTATTACTGAGCGGGTTGGTGAAGTGGCTTATCGACTAGAGTTGCCAGCATCAATGTCTCAGATACACAATGTATTTCACGTTTCTCTACTAAGAAAATACATTGCAAATCCATCCCACATTCTCAAGAATGAACCAGTTGAGATGGAGGCAGATTTGAGTTACAAGGAGATACCGGTACAAATCTTACTAAGAGAAGTAAAGAAACTCAGAAATAAAGAGGTGCCACTAGTCAAAGTGTTGTGGAGAAATCAACTCGAAGAAGAAGCCACTTGGGAGAGAGAAGATGAAATGAGGGCTAAATACCCTGATCTTTTCAGGTAAGTTAAATTTTGGGGACGAAATTTTTATAAGGAGGGGAGGATGTGATACCCGAGCCTAAC
The DNA here is from genome assembly GCA_033398695.1 of Orobanche coerulescens. NCBI lineage: Eukaryota > Viridiplantae > Streptophyta > Magnoliopsida > Lamiales > Orobanchaceae > Orobanche > Orobanche coerulescens. The sequence goes on along the minus strand of CM065802.1, from coordinate 122,951,194 downwards.
ATTACTCACTTGGTCAATATGATTCATGCATAACTTGTTAATTATGTGTTATTTGGATTACTTGATGTTTCATGGTTCAGTTGAACTTATAGTTAATTTCACACATAGGAATGTGCTAAACATTTGAACTCATGTCTAAAACACAATCGTGGTATATGTTACGGGACTAAGTTATGTTATTCATGGTATTTCTAATACGAAAATAAAATATATGTAAAGATCTTATAAAACTCTAAGTACACGTGGTAAGCCTAGAAGTTATAAAGGTGTCACTGACGTGTCTATCGGAGGTTAACTAGCTTACCTCGAGATTTTAGTCGGCGCGTGTAGTGGGTCACTTTAAATTGACGATTCAAGTGGATAACCATCATTCAATAAACTAACACGTGTCAAGTGCCTTTGACTCTTGTCAATACCTAATAGGATACAATTTATGATTGTATCTGATAACGTCTGTAAAATCTCGTGATCTGTCTATACCTCATTCGTTCCAATCATGGTAGGAATTGAACTTATCTTTTAGTTTATCATATTAATTATATTTTTATAAATGATTTCTTCCATTCTTACATACAGTGTCTCATTTGTGAAGTTTTAGAAAGTTTGACAATAAAGTCCTTCACTAGCATTTTCAACATTGTTCGCATGGGTAATCGAGTTTAAGCAATAAAAATACACCCTAAACTTCTACTAAACCATTTTAAAGATCATCCATACCCTAAATTAGGTCAATATCTACTAGGAACCGGTTCAAACACTCGAAGAACCGGATCATAACTACTTGAATCGATCAATTATTTCAAACCTAGTCTCTAGTAGTCATTCGAGGGTATTTTGGACATTTCACCTTCATAACCGACTTAAGACACTTGTTTGATGGATAAATACGACCCTCAACCCTCATTTACAGTCTGTACATGAATAAGAAGCTCCCCACTTCGAAAAATCACCAAAAATTCAAGAAGAAATCATCAAAAACATCAACACCTCAATTCCTTTGACAATCAAGGTGAGTTTCCTTTGTTTCTTCCTTATTCTTGCTATGTTTCTTAGATATTTCGAAGGTGTGAGAGCTTGTATATGTTCTATTACATATTATAATGATGTTAAGAATTCAGCCATGGCAAATCCTTGTGTTTAATATGGATTTATAAGGCTTAAAACTCACTAAGGCAATAATGGAATCAATTCTGCCACCTTTTGGAATTAATAGTATATGTTACTTGATCCGTATGTTTCAGGGTCAGGAGTTTCAGTATACTTATTCTTAAGTATCTTAGGGATATTATGTCAAAAATTGGTGCAAGTTCAACTCATATTATAGTGATTATAAGCAAAACAAAATCTGATTATGACAAGACTTTGATAAACTCTCTTAATCAAGTGTTTGTTATAAAACCTTGAAATTTTAAGTTGTGAGAGTTGGTTGAACTTTATAAACAGAGACTAATAGATTTATTAATGAATTATAAGTCCAAAATCGATTGGTTAATGGGCTGGTATACATCGATAAACCGATATAAAGTATGTAGAACACCGGTTATGCGAAGTGGTAAACCCTTTCGATATGAAGAGAGTTAAACCTTGCGTGTGGTATATGAATCCTTGAAATACATTCCTTGAAACAGGTTCTGAAGATATATCATCCCAACCACCCCCTATTGGTATAAACGTAAGGGTATTACCCGATCAAGGTAAGTAGAAATCCATCTGCAACTACAATGCATAAACATAGTATTGTTTGTAAACTTGATGATATCTTGAGAGTGTATTGTATTGGATGATTGATCTGTATTATGCTTAAAGTGTTTGGTTGCACCTTACATGATCATAACATCCATTAGCATCTTCACATGCATGCATAACAGGATACTCACTAGTGTCTGCATGCATGGTATGATCATGGAAAGAAAGAAAAGAAAAATGTTTTGTTGGCCACTGCTAGAGCACCGAGGCATGGTAGATGCATGCTTTTACGATATGTTTAGCACGGTAGATGCGTGCTTATATCATGTGTGAGACATGGTATATGCATGTTCTCACGATATATTTGGTGTGGTAGATGCATGCCTTATATGTCTGGCATGGTAGATGCATGCCTAATGATATGATATGATGTTGAGTTCATTTCGGTGCTTAGTGTTGTTGCCCAAAATATTTATCCGAAGATTAATACTGCTGGAAGACGGACAACAAACAACAATTGCGGGAGCACTTCCGAGAGTAGATAAATAATACAAGATTTGCCGGGTTTGTTAGGCCCGGGCTTGAATGCTCTCGCGAGATGTTATTAATACAAATATTCGTGGATACAAGTATTAATGTGAGAAATCTAAATACAATGAGTGTAAAAAGACTCTGTTAATCCGGCTCTTGAGCGAAGCTCGGTGTTCTTCGTCCCTGCCGGTAATCTGCTCGAGGAGAAAGGCCGGGAGAAGTAAGACCGAATGATAGCTGTTGCCAAGAGTTGGATGTTAGCCAAGTGCTTGATGTTTGCTTCTGTATAGTGTGAAATCCGAAGGGAGTTGAAGCAGTGTCCAAGTGCAGGGTGCCTTGCTTATATAGGGGCAGCCGGGTCCTGTCCTTTAGTGGTCGATCGCCTGCCGGCCATTAAAATAATCTGCCGATCGCCTGCCGGCCAATACTTTAATGGGGCGATCTCCTGGGCTGTCGGGCTAAAGTCCAAGTAAGATGCTGGATGTCGGGCTAAAGTCCAAGGAAGAGGCTGCCACAGCTGGGCGGTCCAATAATGGGCCAACACGCGTCCGGAGTCAGTCAACATGCGGCCCTACTGACAAGCTTTCGGCAGCTTGTCGGCTGGTGGAGAGAATCTGCCAGACTGTGGTCAATGGCCCGAGATTCGCGGATATTGTCTTGGTCCTTGCACGTGGTGCCAGTCTCAAGGTTCGGCCTTCGCCGACTGGATGGCCATTGGTGGAGATCGACATGAGTCAGTCGTCTCTAGCTGATCATCCGAGGTCGTCATCGGCCAGTGGATGGAGGTCGCCAATGATCGTCACCAAGTGTAGGTCGCCAGGTGCCGAGAGACGGTCGGTCTCCAAGGGTAGGTCGGCAAGTGCCGAAGGATGGTCGCCCGACTGTCGGTCGCTAGGAGTAGGTCGCCGAGTACCGAGTGACGATCGCCAAGGATCGGTCGCCGAGTACCGAGAGATGATCGTCCATTAGTAGATCGCCAGGAGTCGGTCGCCGAGTATCGAGAGGCGATCGTATCTGAGGTTGATCGCTCGATACCGGGACTTGTCCTGGGACCTTCGGTTGGTCGATGCAGCTTGTCCGCTGGGCTGAGGCTCGGTCGCCAGACCGCTGATCGGCAGATCCGCCTTGGCCGCTCGGCAGTAACTCGGTCGCGATCCTCCTAGTAGGTCGCCTGTCGGAAGGTGTTAATTCTTGACACAACAATTGCCCCGACTTGCTCTATCTTTGAAGACATGGGGCGAGGTGGTTCTTCTTGGCGATCGTGTCCGGATGAGGACCAGGCGATCCGAGTGACTTAGGACTCGGACTTGGGCTATCACGGTCGATTGGCTAGCTATCTTTCGGTCTTGTACTGCAAAAACAACATTGGCGATCCCCCATGGAAACTTGGTGGTTTCGCTTTGTTTGAGGAATCGTGCACAGTCGCGGAGATCGATGGACCGACTCCATGACCGTGTCTTGGTGCGCGAAGACAATGAGTGTCTCGTGACTCACTTTATTATGAGGGTCCTCTATTAGGCTGCGCCTCGCCTCGTATTTAAACGAAGGGCGTGCGGTCTCGGTCTAGAGGAGTCCTTGCGCGGGGCAGCGTCGGATGAATCAACTCCACCTCCGCGGCTTGTTAGCTCTGCTTCCACCTCGGCCAGCCATGGAGATGGCCGACCTCGACGGTGTACGTTGAGACGGGTTTGTGGCATGTGTCCACTGATTAATGTTGGAGAGCCCTCAGACTACGCCGGCCTCGTATTTAAACGAAGGGCGGGCGATCTAGGCCGAAAGGGACCTTGCATGGCCGAAGCAGCCGGTTCCGTCATTGCCCGGGACCATGGCTTTATGATGTGCGGTGGAGGCGATCTTATGCCTTAGTCCGTCATGTTATGTGCCGGACTGTAGATGGCGATCGTGTCCACCGGGTTGCTGATGATGTTGCGATCTGGCTGGAAGACTGGCGATCGTCGCTCGGCGGCCGATCGCTTTATTCGTAGGTCGATATTGGCGATCGGGCGGCGGCTAGTCCGTCATTTAAAATGGACTGTAGGCGGGGATCGAGTCCTCCGGTTCTGCTGGGTAGTAGCGATCGGGCTGGTAGACTGGAGGTCATCGTACGGGCGCCGATCGATCTACTCCTAGGCTGAGAAGAAGCCTTTGCCTGGACAGGAAATCTGCGTCTCTAGCCCGGAAGGCTGCGTAGGTCGTCGGTAGGGTCTTCGTGAGATGCCTGAACATAGGCGAGAAACCCTGAAAACCTCCTAGAACCGCGTAGAGGGCGGTTTCATCGCTTACGGGCTCGCCGTTGAGGATGATCACGTCTACCCGGTCGATGTAGTCCGAGTCGGACTCTTCTTCCCCTTGCCTGATCCGCCACATGCGATGGGGACCTTCTGGCCGAGCGGCCCTGGTGGCGAAGTATTCCGTGAAGACGTGCGCCAGCTCGTTAAAGGAGCCAATGGACCGAGGTGGCAATGAGGTGTACCACCGGTGGGCGAGGTCGTCCAGCGTCAGAGGGAACATTCGGCACCGGGTCGCGTCTGATGCCCCACACCCGGTCATGTAGATGTTGAACTTGTGAAGGTGTGTTTGGGGGTCCGATCGCCCCAGTACGGGTGTACGAGGAGGAGCGATCTTGTCTTTGCCAAGGGGCGAACTTCGATGTCGATCGCGGCGGCTCGCTTGGCGCGGCGATCGTCTTCACGGCGCTTTGCCGGTGCAGGAGCGCCTTCACGTCGTCGATCGGCGTTGCATTGCGGCAATCGCCGCGGCTCGGCCGCTTGCGGATCGGCTTTGGGAGCGGGGGCCGAGGCGATCGTGTACCGACCTCGGACCCCACTGCTGCCGACCTCGGGAATCGGCGGCGAGAGCCAGGCGGTGGATCGCCTTGTGGGAGCCGGGTAGGCCGAGCTCTGGTGACGGACACCAACACCGTCGTCACGTAGTGAGGCCGGGCGCCCGGTCGCTGTCGGAGTCACGCCTGTGCGATCGAAGACGAGGTGCCCCATTGTCGAGCGCCTCTTCTTGCGGGCGAGAGCCTCCTGGCGCTCGCTCGGCCAGTAGTGCCTTGAGCTTCCGCTTGATCTTCCGGCGGGAGACCGAGGGGGTGATAGCTGGAGGCGCGTCGAGAGCACTCCGTCGCTCCTGAAGGACGGCTATGGCCTCTTCGATCTATTCATTGGTTCGGAACTGATCGAGCGAGAGGCTCGGGCCGCCTTCCCGGGACGGGGTCGAGCGTCTCTGACCGCGGCGGCTACCTTCCACCATCGGCTGCGGCTCGGACTGGGACGGAACAGGGGGTCTGGCCGGCTGGTCAGCGGCTTTCTTCGACGTGGAGGCGGAAGACATGTTTTCTGAAGGATTTCTTTGAAGTGCAGTAAGTGTCACTTCAAGTATCTGCCCCGAGAACAGTGAGTGTTCTTCGGGACGGTAGGTATAAAAAATCGAGGGTTGGATGCCCTTCTTCTAGCGCCAATTGTTGTTGCCCAAAATATTTATCCGAAGATTAATACTGCTGGAAGACGGACAACAAACAACAATTGCGGGAGCACTTCCGAGAGTAGATAAATAATACAAGATTTGCCGGGTTTGTTAGGCCCGGGCTTGAATGCTCTCGCGAGATGTTATTAATACAAATATTCGTGGATACAAGTATTAATGTGAGAAATCTAAATACAATGAGTGTAAAAAGACTCTGTTAATCCGGCTCTTGAGCGAAGCTCGGTGTTCTTCGTCCCTGCCGGTAATCTGCTCGAGGAGAAAGGCCGGGAGAAGTAAGACCGAATGATAGCTGTTGCCAAGAGTTGGATGTTAGCCAAGTGCTTGATGTTTGCTTCTGTATAGTGTGAAATCCGAAGGGAGTTGAAGCAGTGTCCAAGTGCAGGGTGCCTTGCTTATATAGGGGCAGCCGGGTCCTGTCCTTTAGTGGTCGATCGCCTGCCGGCCATTAAAATAATCTGCCGATCGCCTGCCGGCCAATACTTTAATGGGGCGATCTCCTGGGCTGTCGGGCTAAAGTCCAAGTAAGATGCTGGATGTCGGGCTAAAGTCCAAGGAAGAGGCGCGCCACTGTGGCGGTCGATGAATGGGCCAACACGCGTCGGTCGATCGACATGCGGCCCTACTGACAAGCTTTCGGCGGCTTGTCGGCTGGTGGAGAGAATCTGCCAGACTGTGGTCAATGGCCCGAGATTCGCGGATCTTGTCTCGGTCCTTGCACGTGGTGCCAGTCTCAAGGTTCGGCCTTCGCGGACTGGATGGCCATTGGTGGAGATCGACATGAGGCAGTCATCTCTAGCTGATCATCCGAGGTCGTCATCGGCCAGTGGATGGAGGTCGCCAATGATCGGTCACCAAGTGTAGGTCGCCAGGTGCCGAGAGACGGTCGGTCTCCAAGGGTAGGTCGGCAAGTGCCGAAGGATGGTCGCCCGACTGTCGGTCGCTAGGAGTAGGTCGCCGAGTACCGAGTGACGATCGCCAAGGATCGGTCGCCGAGTACCGAGAGATGATCGTCCATTAGTAGATCGCCAGGAGTCGGTCGCCGAGTATCGAGAGGCGATCGTATCTGAGGTTGATCGCTCGATACCGGGACTTGTCCTGGGACCTTCGGTTGGTCGATGCAGCTTGTCCGCTGGGCTGAGGCTCGGTCGCCAGGCCGCTGATCGGCAGATCCGCCTTGGCCGCTCGGCAGTAACTCGGTCGCCAGTCCTCCTAGTAGGTCGCCTGTCGGAAGGTGTTAATTCTTGACACAACAATTAGTACGTGGTTCAACGGGCCCAAGGATAAGAAAATGATTTTGAGAGATTCTCATTGATAATCATATGTTATATGTTGCATCAGACATGATACATAACATGCATGATTTCTACTTATTGGGCTTTAGCTCACGTAGTTTATGCATTGTAGGTAATTCTGATGCTTGAGTATGTTCCCTCGCTGGATGAGTTGGAGTTCCACTGTTTCTGAGGGTCGACGTACATGGATGACGACCTGTCGGGCTTAACCATGGGCTTAACGTATTTTTGTTCTTGTTTGTGAATCTTACTTTATAAATATGTATTGCAGTAATGTACTCATAGGTTCGAGTGTCGTTGATGGTGTGATGGGTACTTTAAGTTCACTTAGTAGGTTTGTTTAACCTGTGAGGTTGTTTAAATATCGTAATGTAAAATAAATAAGTGATTTGGGAAGCTCGAAGTTTTACGGTTTACTAATCTCTTGTAGTTATAGCTATGGGGATATTGATGTCATGAGTTCGATTCAGATTGAGACTAGATGTCTCTGTATGATACTTGTGTTGGTTTTTATGTCACAGGTTTGGGATAGGTACTAGTTTAGGGGAAACTCTGTCGAAATTTCACCGTAATTTATAAGTACTAATATGATATAAGATAGTGTAAGTTAGGCAGTTAGTGCGGGTCGTTTCACATTTGTTCTTCTTTTTACAGTGCAAAGATCTTTCAAGAACTTAGAATAAGCAGGCACTTGTTTAATAGCATCAAGGAATGGAATATTTATTCGAACTTGTTTAAATATTTCCATTATATCTTTGTATTGCGCACTTTTATCTTTTGGAATAAGTCTTTCAGGAAATGGAGCTTTTGGAACGTAAGGCTTTTCTTTTTCTTTAGAATCTTTTGATTTTGAAACTTGTGGTTCATTTGATTTTTCTTCCGGATCATAGTCAGGCTTTTGTATTTCTTTTCCGCTTCTAAGGGTAGTTATGGACTGAACTTCTGCATTAGAAGAGTTTGCTTCATATTGTTCTTTAGGATTAGGGATGGACTGACTTGGAAATTTTCCCTTTTCTCTTTCAGCTAAAGTTGTTGCAAGTTGACCAATTTGTGTTTCAAGCTTAGAAATAGCCTGTGAGTTTGATTGTACAGCTTGCTGAGTTGATTGGAACATTAGTTGAGTAGATTGCATGAATTATTGCAACGTATCTTCCAAAGATGGTTTCTTTGGCACTGTAGAAGGATACTGATAAGTATTTGGAGGATATTGATTAGGACGGACATTTTGTTGATTTGACATGTTCATTTGATGTCCTCCTTGATTCATTGGAGGCATGTTTTGCTTCCAGGAAAAATTTGGATGATTCCTCCAATTTGTATTATAAGTTGGAGCAAATGGACTATCCGGAGATTTTCCATATGAATGTAACACATTGACTTCTTCATTAAAAATTTCATGATTTTGTGGACCAGAGGGACAAGATTGAGATGAATCAAATGATTCCGCACATGAAATGCAAAATTCATTTTCTGAGTTTGACGAGGGGATGGATTGCTTCAAGACTAATGCATCCACTTTTCGTACTAAATCATCTATAGTTGATTTTATTTCAACATCTTGTTTGACCTCGTAAATTCCACCTTTTTTGGGGTCGTATGCATCGATTTGGCTCTAGAGTCGAGTGAATTCCATTGTTGTGAATTAATTGACATATTTTCTAGTGCATTCCAAGCTTCGTCTCCAATAAGGTGAAGAAATTTTCCACCATGCATTGATTGGATTAATTGGCGATTGCTTGGAGTTAAACCGTCATAAAAATATTTTACCAAACGCCATATTTCAAAACCATGATGGGGACACTTAAGAATTAAATCATTAAATATTTCCCAACACTCATAAAATTCTTCATTTTATTTTTGGAAAAATTCTGATATTTCTCTTCTAAGACTATCAGTTTTGGACATTGGAAAAAATTTTGCGAGAAATTTATTCACTAATTGGTCCCAACTAGTAATTGTTCTTGCTTGAAGAGAATTTAGCCAGAATTTTGCTTTATCTTTGAGAGAAAATGGAAACAGTCTAAGTTTGACAGATTCATCAGAGAAATTTTGGAATCGGAAAGTAGAACAAATATCGAGAAATTCCTTCACATGCATATACGGATCTTCTCTTTCTAAACCGTGAAAAGATGGAAAATTTTGAATTATTGATGGTTTAAGTTCGAAATGAGTTGCATTAGTCGTAGGCAACACTATGCAAGAAGGAGAATTAGCACTTACTGGAGAAAAATATTCTATTAAAGTTTTCTCTTTTGCAACTCGATTATTCTGATTTTCGATTTCGTCCATTTTTGGTATCAGTTTTGTTTGTTGAACTTCAATTCTAGTTAAGGACAATCTTCTTCTCATTAATCGACCTTTATTATTTCGTTGCCAAACTTGCATTCACCGATATTTCAATTTTTTTAACTTTGCATACAAACCAAATTATGCTAGTCGATCGAACTTCCAGATCGTTGGAGGCGTCTGGCAGTCGCACTTAAAATCCAACTTTCTTCGGCATGTACAACAGAGGCCTTTTTGCCAAAATTCAATCGATTTTCAAAATCAGTTTGTACAAGATTGATATTTAACTTTTCTCTATTCAAATCGAACAAAGTAGTGAGTGAAAAATATCAATCCCTTGTTGAATCTTTTAAAGGATTTTATTGTTTAATTATTTTTTTGAGTTTTTATATTTTTATTATTATTAATAATACAATGATAATTATTACAATTATTACTAAAATTATAGGATGTAATAGATTGCAAAGGAATAAATTTACTAATTGATCTACGGAAGCAATATCTATTGATAAACTAAATTGTACGACGAGAAATATTGCAACTAAACTAAATGTCTAAGAATACTGTAAATAGAAAATAACAACTAAAAACACAATCTAAATTTACCACTACAAGATTCTATTAAAACTAAAGACAAGATATAAAAATTAAAAAAAAATCTGATTTTTTTTTGTTTTTTATATTTTATATTTTTTTTTAGTTTTTATATATTTATATTTATTATAATTTTATTATATTTTTAGACTAATAATATTGAGCTAATATATATATATATATCCAGATATATTATTTATTTATTTTTCAAAAAAAAAATTTAGATTTTTTTAGAAAAAAAAAATAAAAATAAAAATAACAAACTTTTATTTTATTTATGCAAACAATAAAAATAGTTTTTCTTTTTACACATTTTCGTTTCTGTTTTTTTTTTTTTAAATTTTCAGGTTTTTAATTTTTTTAGTATTTTCCCTTTTTATTAAAATATTGTAATTTATTTTAAAAATTATATTTTTATTAAAAAAATTCAAAGTTCAGAAAGTTTATTTTATTATATATATTCCAGATTATTTAAATTATTAATTCTTAATCTAATTTTTTTTTATTAGATTTTTAGATTTTTTATGAAAATTAGATTTTTTTTAATAAACTAGCAGGTTTTACTTTTAAAAATAAAATAAAATAATTCAGATTTTTATTTATTACGGAAAATAATATTCCAGATTATTTTTTAATATATTTTTATTATTTTTTTTATTTTTTTCGAATTTAAATTAAATTTTTTGATTTTTTTAATATTAATATTCCAAAATTACAAAAATATTACCTTAACGTCTGAAACTTTTTTGTATTTTCCAGATCTTTTTTTTAAATAAAAATAAATAAGTTTTGAATTTTTTTAAATTTTTTCAGTTATATATTTTTAGACTTTTTTATTTTTTTATTATTTTATTATTATTTTTACGAAAATGAACAGTAGCTTTTATTATTATTACTTATATTTTTATATTTATTATTATAAGTTTTTATTATTTTTCAGATTTTTTTTATAAATATAAAAAGAAAATAAATTCTACTACTAACTATTATTTATACTAACACAATCTAAAACGGATATTAAAAAGACAGATAATAATAATAATAATAAAGAAAAGCAAAAAAATAAATAACTAGTAGAAGAATTCAACTAACTTGGTGACGACGGTCTTCTTGTACTTCGTTTGCGCCTCCCCGGCAACGGCGCCAAAAACAGAGTGAAAAAACGCACGAAAAAAGGAAGTGATTACAGTTATGCCAGATTAATAAAAGGAAGTGATTATGAGGCCGTTTTTCTAGCATTTGATCAATAAAAGGAAGTGGAAAGTGATCTTTTCTTGTAACAGAGTTCAATTTTCTGTAATCAATACAGACTTTCCATCCAGTTTGAATTCTGGTTGGAACAAGTTCATTTTCTTCATTCGTGATTACAGTTATGCCATATTTCTTTGGAACTATATGAACAGGAATAACCCAAGAGCTATCAGAAATAGGGTAGATGATACCTACATCTAAGAGTTTGATTATTTCAGCTCTTACAACTTCTTTCAAATTAGGATTTAGTCTTCTTTGAAATTCTCGGGAAGTTTTCGCATTTTCTTCAAGGTGAATTCGATGCATGCATATAGAAGGACTAATACCTTTAATATTGGAGATGGTCCAGCCTATTGCTTCTTTATGTTCTTTAAGAACATTGATTAACTTTTCTTCTCGTTCTTCATCTAAATCAGATGCTATGATGACAGGCAGGGTTTCTGATGGTCCTAAAAATGCATATTTTAGAGATTCAGGTAATGGATTGAGCTCTATATTTGAATCCTCAATATGTACTTCATTATTCATTTGGCTCTCAAGTGGTTCGGTTTTAGCTTTCCATTTATCATTATCCAATAATGGTGTAGACTCTAGTAAAGAATTTACTTCATTAATTGAACTGTCGATGTCAAAATCTGAGCCAAAATGAGCAAGACAGCTTTCAAAAAGATCATCATCATCCATTTTTGGAAAGAAATAAGGACCCATACTCTCTATCATATTTACCTCACGGACATCATCATAATCATCATGTTGTTGAGAAATATTGAACATATTTAGTTCAATAGTCATATTTTCAAAAGAAAATTTTATGATGCCATTTCTACAGTTAATTAATGCATTTGAAGTAGCTAAAAATGGCCTTCCTAAAATGACAGGGATTTGATCTTTGGTATTCTCAACAGGTTCAGTGTCTATGACTATAAAATCAACAGGAAAGTAGAATTTATCTACTTGAATCAGAACATCCTCTATGATTCCTCGAGGTATTTTTATAGATCTATCAGCTAGTTGAAGTATCACAGATGTTGATTTTAGCTCCCCTAATCCAAGTTGTGTATAAACAGAATATGGTAATAAATTCACACTGGCTCCTAAATCAAGCAAGGCTCGTTTAATGATGTGATCTCCAATGACACAAGATATTGTAGGACTACCAGGATCTTTATACTTAACGGGAGTTTTATTTTGGATTATTGAGCTAACATGTTCAGCTAAAAATGCCTTTCTTGGAACATTTGTTCTTCTTTTTATAGTGCAAATATCTTTCAAGAACTTAGAATAAGCAGGCACTTGTTTAATAGCATCAAGGAATGGAATATTTATTCGAACTTGTTTAAATATTTCCATTATATCTTTGTATTGCGCACTTTTATCTTTTGGAATAAGTCTTTCAGGAAATGGAGCTTTTGGAACGTAAGGCTTTTCTTTTTCTTTAGAATCTTTTGATTTTGAAACTTGTGGTTCATTTGATTTTTCTTCCGGATCATAGTCAAGCTTTTGTATTTCTTTTCCGCTTCTAAGGGTAGTTATGGACTGAACTTCTGCGTTAGAAGAGTTTACTTCATATTGTCCTTTAGGATTACGGATGGACTGACTTGGAGATTTTCCATTTTCTCTTTCAGCTAAAGTTGTGGCAAGTTGACCAATTTGTGTTTCAAACTTAGAAATAGCCTGTGAGTTTGATTGTACAGCTTGCTGAGTTGATTGGAACATTGGTTGAGTAGATTGCATGAATTGTTGCAACGTATCTTCCAAAGATGGTTTCTTTGGCACTCTAGAAGGATACTGATAAGTATTTGGAGGATATTGATTACGACGGACATTTTGTTGATTTGACATGTTCATTTGATGTCCTCCTTGATTCATTGGAGGCATGTTTTGCTTCCAGGAAAAATTTGGATGATTCCTCCAATTTGTATTATAAGTTGGAGCAAATGGACTGTCCGGAGATTTTCCATATGAATGTAACACATTGACTTCTTCATTAAAAATTTCATGATTTTGTGGACCAGAGGGACAAGATTGAGATGAATGAAATGATTCCGCCCATGAAATGCAAAATTCATTTTTTGAGTTTGACGAGGGGATGGATTGCTTCAAGACTAACGCATCCACTTTTCGTACTAAATCATCTATAGTTGATTTTATTTCAACATCTTGTTTGACCTCGTAAATTCCACCTTTTTTTTGGGGTCGTATGCATCGATTTGGCTCTAGAGTCGAGTGAATTCCATTGTTGTGAATTAATTGACATATTTTCTAGTGCATTCCAAGCTTCGTCTCCAATAAGGTGAAGAAATTTTCCACCATGCATGGATTTGATTAATTGGCGATTGTTTGGAGTTAAACCGTCATAAAAATATTTTACCAAACGCCATATTTCAAAACCATGATGGGGACACTTAAGAATTAAATCATTAAATCTTTCCCAACACTCATAAAATTCTTCATTTTCTTTTTGGAAAAATTCTGATATTTCTCTTCTAAGACTATCAGTTTTGGACATTGGAAAAAAATTTGCGAGAAATTTATTCACTAATTGGTCCCAACTAGTAATTGTTCTTGCTTGAAGAGAATTTAGCCAGAATTTTGCTTTATCTTTGAGAGAAAATGGAAACAGTCTAAGTTTGACAGATTCATCAGAGAAATTTTGCAATCGAAAAGTAGAACAAATATCGAGAAATTCCTTGACATGCATATATGGATCTTCTCTTTCCAAACCGTGAAGAGATGGAGAAGTTGAATTATTGATGGTTTAAGTTCGAAATGAGTTGCATTAGTCATATGCAACACTATGCAAGAAGGAGAATTAGCACTTACTGGAGAAAAATATTTTATTAAAGTTTTCTCTTTTGGAACTCGATTATTCTGATTTTCGATTTCGTCCATTTTTAGTATCGGTTTTGTTTGTTGAACTTCAATTCTAGTTAAGGACAATCTTCTTCTCGTTAATCGACCTTTATTATTTCGTTGCCAAACTTGCATTCACCGATATTTCAATTTTTTTAACTTTGCATACAAACCAAATTATGATAGTCGATCGAACTTCCAGATCGTTTGAGGCGTCACAACGGTCGCACTTAAAATCCAACTTTCTTCGGCATGTACAACAGAGGCCTTTTTGCCAAAATTCAATCAATTTTCAAAATCAGTTTGTACAAGATTGATATTTTTCAACAGAGACTAATAATATTGAGCTAATATATATATATATATATATCCAGATATATTATTTATTTATTTTTCAAAAAAAAATTTAGATTTTTTTTAGAAAAAAAAATAAAAATAAAAATTACAAACTTTTATTTTATTTATGCAAACAATAAAAATAGTTTTTCTTTTTACAAATTTTTGTTTCTGTTTTTTTTTTTAAATTTTCAGGTTTTTAATTTTTTTAGCATTTCCCCTTTTTTATTAAAATATTGTAATTTATTTTAAAAAATTATGTTTCTATTAAAAAAAATTCAAAGTTTAGAAAGTTTATTTTATTATATATATTCCAGATTATTTAAATTATTAATTCTTAATCTACTTTTTTTATTAGATTTTTAGATTTTTTATGAAAATTAGATTTTTTTAATAAAACTAGCAGGTTTTACTTTTAAAAATAAAATAAAATAATTCAGATTTTTATTTATTACGGAAAATAATATTCCAGATTATTTTTTAATATATTTTTATTATTTTTTTTGAATTTAAATTAAATTTTTTGATTTTTTTTAATATTAATATTCCAAAATTACAAAAATATTACCTTAAAGTATGAAACTTTTTTGTATTTTCCAGATCTTTTTTTTTAAATAAAAATAAATAAGTTCTGAATTTTTTTAAATTTATTCAGATTTTTTATATTTTTATATATTTTTAGACTTTTTTATTTTTTTATTATTTTATTATTATTTTTACGAAAATGAACAGTAGCTTTTATTATTAATACTTATATTTTTATATTTATTATTATAAGTTTTTATTATTTTTCAGATTTTTTATAAATATAAAAAGAAAATAAATTCTACTACTAACTATTATTTATACTAACACAATCTAAAACGGATATTAAAAAGACAGATAATAATAATAATAATAATAATAATAATAAAGAAAAGCAGTAAAATAAATAACTAGTAGAAGAATTCAACTAACTTGGTGACGATGGTCTTCTTGTACTTCGTTTTCGCCTCCCAGACAACGGCGCCAAAAACTTGTTGTTGGTTGATTCTTTAGTCTAATACTCGCAAGCGCACGATTTGTTCGATTTAGATATGCGGTGCAAGGTCGATTCCACAGGGAGGACTATGATAGTGAAGTAAATATAGTCCTATCGTTTTGAACCAAATTATATTAAATTCTAACCTAGTCCCAAATAATTTGATTTTTATTGGTTATAATAATTGCAATAAATAACAGTAATTTTTAAGTAGATTTTAGGTAAATTGATTTTAAATAATTTACTAGGGTTTAGAATCCACCAATGTCTATTTATTATTTATTTTATATTTTAATTCCAAGAAATTCAGGGAATAGATTCTGAAATCAATCTCACTATTTCCTATAGATTTGACAATAAGTTCAAAATTATAATTCAAATATAAATTTTTCTTCGCTTAAAAAAATGTAATTTCTAAGCATTATATGTATCCAAGTTAATAGAAAACAAATAATCAAAGAAATTAACTAATATCAATAATCACAGAGCAAGGGGGAATTTATAACTATCAAAAATACGTGATATAATTGATGAAATAATATTCCCCTATTGAAGCGAAAATCATAATCGTTAAAAACATTTATTTGGAATTATTATATAAATATTAATAATAATATAGACATGGTTTCATCATAACCCCAGTAAAAGAAAATTACTCACTCATAATAACAACACAAATAAATAAATATTTCATAATATTATTACTTAAATATAATTTTATTACACAATATTTTTATTTCTCACTCTTACAACAATATCTCTCTATTTTTTTCTCCTTTTTTCCTCCTCCTAAAACACTACACATTCATCCCCTATTTATACTACTTCAAAATTAATAAAATAATTATTTTTACAATTTTAAAATCCCACCCCCAATTATAATACACGGCTGCCATGGGTGCTGATGTCGTGGATGACATCAGCACAGAGTTGAAATTCCGGTCCAATCAGGTGTTGACACGTGGCACAATATGGTCAGTCTATTTAATTGTCCTTCGAACGGTCACAACTTCTTCATACGAACTCGGATTCGGATGAATTTTTTTTTAAAACGATCATCTCGACGAGACGAATAAAGTGAGACCAGTCTTGACTATATTTGAATTTTGTAAAAATATCGCCCTTGAACCAATTGATCTGTCTTGTACCGGTTGGTTAACCTGCAGATATAATTTAGTTCCAATTAATTATCCAAAAATGACATAAAATTATAGAAAATTATAACAAAATGAAATAATATAAATATATGGTAAAACGAATAAATTATCACACAACACACAATTATATATATAAAATACTAATAAAAATATTACTCAAAATATACTAAACAATGTGCATCATCTGCCTGTGGTGTTAGACATTTTGAGGACCGAGCGACTCTATGCGAAGTTATCGAAATGTGAGTTCTGACTGAAGAAAGTGATGTTTCTGGGTCACGTGATTTTAGCCGAGGGGGTCCGTGTGGATCCACATAAGATTGAGGCAGTACTGGATTGGGCACCGCCTAAGAATGTGAAGGAGGTCCATAGTTTCTTGGGTTTGGCTGTCTACTATTGTAGGTTCGTCGAGGGGTTCTCAAAACTGGCTCGGCCATTTACACAGTTGCTTCAGAAATCCGAGAAGTTCGTCTGGAATGACAAAAGGCAGTCGAGTTTTGAGGAGCTGAAGAGGCGTTTGACTTCAGACCCGATTCTAGTGTTGTCGTGTGGCAACGAGGGTTTTGCTGTTTATAGGGATGCTTCGGGTTAGGGTCTTGGGTGCATGTTGATGCAGCACGACAGGACTATTGCGTATGCATCGAGACAGTTGAGGTCCTATGAGCTAAACTACCCTCCTCATGATTTGGAGTTAGCGACAGTTGTTTTTGCGCTCATGATTTGGCGTCATTATCTCTTTGGCTCTACATGTCAGATTTTTACCGATCATAAAAGTCTGAAGTACATATTTACTCAGCGGGAGTTGAATATGAGGCAGAGGAGGTGGTTGGAGTTGATTAAGGATTATGACCTCGAAATCTTTTATCATCCGGGGAAGGCGAATGTCGTGGCAGATGCCTTGAGTCGGAAACCGATTACGTTGCGGACGCTTGAGATACTTACATCTCAATCTGAGCTTCAATGGGATTTGATCGAATTGAGTGTTGAGATTTTGTTGCCAGAAGCTATCGGGCAACTTTTCACTTTGGAGATTTCGTCATCGCTGATCGATGAAATTAAATTGAAGCAGTTGGAGGACCCGATGATTACTCAGATCCGAGAGAACATTCTTAAGGGGAAGTCTCCTGGATTTGTGATTCACGAGGATGGTGTGTAGATATTCCAGAGTCAGCTTTGCATACCAAATGACTTGGAATTGAGGCAGAGTATTTTGCGTGAGGCCAATGCTACGCCTTACTCGGTTCATCCTTGTTCGAGTAAGATGTACAAGGACCTAAGGAGGAACTTTTGATGGAACAATATGAAGGAGGAGGTCGCACAGTTTGTAGCGAGATGTTTGACTTGTCAGTAGGTCAAAACATCAGCGACCAGTCGGGTTATTACAGTCGCTTCTTGTTCCGGAATGAAAATGGAAAGATATTTCGATGGACTTCATCACGAGCTTGCCGAGATCGAAGTCTGGTATGAATATGGTCTGGGTGATTGTGGAGCGTCTGACCAAGTCCGAACACTTTCTGGGCATCAAGGATACTTGGGGTCCGTAAAAGTTGGCTCGTGTGTTTATTGCGCAGATTGTGAGGCTTCACGGTACTCCGAAGTTTATTGTTTCAAATAGGGATATCCGTTTTGTATCGCACTTTTGGCAGGCGGTACATAAGGCGTTAGGTAGTCGTTTGCATCTGAGTACTTCCTTTCACCCTCAGTCGGATGGGCAGTCAGAACGCACTAGCCAGACATTTGAGGATATGTTGCGTGCTTATGCTCTCGATTGGAGCAGTGACTGGGAGGAGCATTTGCCGTTGATCGAGTTCACGTACAAAAATAGTTGACATGCATCGATCAAGATGGCACCGTATGAGGTGCTTTATAGGCGGCGATTTCAATCGCCGATTTGCTGGAATGAGGCGTCCGATTTGGTCGGGACCGAACCGGATATCACTTTGGAGACTAGGTGGAAGGTGGAATTGATTTGAGAAAGGATGTTGATTGCTCAGATTCGACAGAAATCCTATGCCGATGTTCATCGTCGACCTTAGGAATTCGAGGTGGGAGACCACGTTCAGCTAAATGTGTCTCCGACGAAGGGAGTTTTCCACTTCGGGAATAAGGGAAAGTTGAGTCCGAGATTTATTGGGCCCTTTGAGATTCTTGAAAGGGTCGGCGAGTTGGCGTATCGTTTGGCGTTGCCTCCAGCTCTGAGTCAAGTCCATAGCATTTTCCATGTTTCCCAGTAGAGGAAATATATTCTGAATCCTAGTCATGTCATAGACTATGGTGAGATCGATATTGCCGAGGATATTACCTTCGAGGAGCTTCCCTTGAAGATTTTGGAGCACCGTGAGAAGCGACTGAGGCATAAGACCATCCCATTGGTCAAGATGCAGTGGTCGAGACATGGTGTCGAGGAGGCAACTTGGGAAACTGAGGATAGCATACGTGCTGGGTACCCCGAGTTGTTTATTTCTTAAGTTTCGGGACGAAACTTGTTTTTAGAGGGGTAGAATGTAATATTCGTATTTTCCTTTTTCTGGTATTTTCATTTTTGATGTATTTTTTGTTTTTAGTGACTTGCTTGTAAACGTATTGTTATTTTGAGAATATCTAATACTGGAATTTTTGTCATCCGAGATTGTTTCGGGCTTGTTCTACTCAATTCCATGTTTAATGTCATTATGTCGCTATTTCATTCGATTCTCGTAATCATTGTTCGGAACCGCCATTTTGGGGTTGCCGCAGATCCATATCATGTTATTATGCATGTTGTGAGCTTTCATTTGATGTTTCGATCATGTATTGTGGATTTCAGATGTTTTGGGCCGTTTTGTAATTTCCCAAAGTTATGGGGTAATTACGTCTGTTGTTGTTTTCCGAACCTTCGGGTAGTCAGAAATATGTTTTCTTTCAACACTTAGGTTCGTAATCTCGAAACCCTATGTGTTCGTATCTTCATGTTTTGTTCATCGACGCGTTTAATTTTCGGTTCACCTCTTGCGTGTTTGTCAGTCCTGTCCTGGGAGGACATAACGTACGTTACGGTATATACTTAACGTACATTATATGTTATGTATAGCGTACGTAACCTTGCTGTTGTTGCATACATAATGGTGTTCAGGAAATCGAGCAGTGAGCTCTGTCAGCCCTTGCGTACGCTACGAGCTTGTGATTGCGTGTGTTAGCATAAGGTGTTACATATGTAAGAGCCTACTCATAACGTACGTAACGACCCTTGTGTTTTGGGTAGTAGGTTCTGCCGATGAATTACGTACATAAGTCTAGAAGGCTTACATACGTTAAGCTACTAACGTACGTTAGCTGTCCAGGGCTAACGTTCGTAACTGGGCCTGGGTTTAAATACCCAGGAGTTGACAGATTTTGGCCATTTTCATCTCTTCTTCCTCCCCTCCGACCCCAGGCGATTTCTGAGCAGCTTCTAGGAGATTTGAAGCCTTGTAACTTCAAGCCATTATCTTCCTTAAATTTTTGGTGTGTATTAACAACATCTACTCGTGTTCTTCATCTTTAATCCAAGGTAATCTCCGAGAACCCTATTTTGGGAAATTTGGGGGGTTTTGAGTTTTTATCCGATTCGTTCCATAGTATTGATTAATCCATGATGTATATGATTAATCTTGGTGGTATTCTTGTTTTCCCTACGGTTCATGGTAAATTTCATGATATTTGTGAAATCGAGAGGGTTCGGTTGCGATCCGCCCTCGTTATTGCTTTTGTACGAATTTACATGAATCGTAGGTGGGTTTCCGGGTGTATTCCATTTCCGTACTCATTTAGAAATGGTTATGATTGTATTATTCGAATCTTTAGGTTCGGGTTTGTCGGTTCCTAGCTATCATGGTTGATTTTCCTTTCCCTTCGTGTCGTCGTCAATTACTCAAGGCAAGTATTCTTGGAAACCTTTATGCTTAACATGAAATGGTGATGTATAATATATGTGTGTTTTGCTCGTGTAACACCCCCAATCCACTCGGAGATATTACATGACGTAGACCCTTTCCTCAAGGATCTACCAGGCTGGTAACTAAAATCAAACATCTCAACATTACTTTTAAGGCTAAAAGTGACTCAGTAGACCGATTTCATCTTTCAATTAATACATACAACTCAATCTCAATAAACCTGAATGCAATATAGACATCCACCCCCCAATTACTCGTGGGTTAGCAAAATTCCACTATTTTGCTAGTGCAAGTACGTAATCATACGAAATGTAACAAACAAATAGAAATCACGAATCGGGTATGACAATTAACCACCAAAGCCTTCCCGAGAGGTTTTATTAATTAGACAACAATCAATGAAGTGTTTGAAAATAAATTCCTCATCTCGGGGATTTTAAAAGTAGAAATCTTGTTGGACCTCAAGTCCTTAGTTGAAAAATAACCATTTCAAGATGAATGGGTCTCGGCCCGAAAATCACCTCCTATAAAACGACCTTTACAAAACCATTAGGATCTCACCCCAAATCTCATCAAATCACAGTACACAAGAAAAAAAGCAAGGTCCTTTTCCAACATCAAAACCCCACAACTAAAGGACTAAACACGTACGACAAATATTCTAGTTCCATCCTATCTAAGTAGGCCAAATGAACCACTTACCTTTTAAACATTTAGTCAATGCATGCAATCATGAAATCACAATTCAAAAACACTCGTTTCCGGAAACGCCATAACCCAAAACACATTCGTAACATGCACCACAATTAACCGCGGACCCACGCCTCTGTGGACTCCTACCGAGACCCTGTCGGATCTAACCCATAGTGGTTAAAAGCAAAGCTCGTGGATCCATGCCTCTGTGGACCCCTACCGAGACCCCGTCGGAACTAACCCGTAGTGAGCATACATGTAATATTTGCATTTTTTCTTTTCCCGGTATTTTCATTTTGGTGTATTTTTCATTTTTAACAACTCACTTGTAACCGTATTGATATTTCTAGAATATTTAATACTGGACTTTTCGTCATCCGAGCTTGTTTCGAACTTGTTTTACTCAATTCCGTGTTTAATGTCATTTCCGTCGCAATTTCATTCGATTCTCGTAACCGTTGTTCGGAACTGCCGTTTCGGGGTTGCCGCAGGTCCGTCTCATGTTGTTTTTCATGTTGTGAGCTTTCGTTTGTTGTTTTGATCATGTATCGTGTGTTTCAGATATTTTGGGCCATTTTGTAATTTTCCAAAGTTTTGGGGTGATTACTAACATTGTAGTTTTTCCATAACCTCGGGTAGTCGGAATCGTGTTTTCTTTTAGCGTTTTGGTTCTGACTCAATCTTGTTGTTCGTGTGTCTCCTTCGGTTCGCTGTTTGGTATCGGACGCGCGTTGTTCTCATCCGATATGAAATTCGCTGTTTTCCATCCCTGAGTGCTGTGTGTGCTGCTGTCTGCACTGGAAAGCGCATGCTACTATTGTTGTGTAGCGTATGCTATCGCTGTTTCGTAGTGCACGCTACGTTTGTTTGGTAGCGCCACTAACGACGCGAGTACAGCAGAGGCAGTGAGTTGTTTCTGCTCTCTGCTCTCTGGAAGAGCAGCTTAGCGCACGCTACATGTGTATATTAGCACATGCGATGGTTGGATTTAGCGCAGGCTTGGTGTCCGGTAGCGCGCACTAATCCGGCAGTCCAATACTGGGCAGAATGTTTCTGGACTCGGCCGAGTGTCCAGGTAGCACACGCTATGGCCTGATAGCGTGCGCTATCGAGGGGCTGTTAGCGCACGCTAATGGACCAGAACCGTAGGTTCTGGACTAGTTTTTGGCTGGGTTGCGCATGCTAACTTTTATCGTTAGCGCACGCTACGTCTCTATGGTTATAAAAAGCAGAGAGTTGATCAAATTCACCATTTCTTTCTCATTACATCTTCTCTCCGCGACCGATGACTCCAAGGGCGATTTGGGGCGATTTCTTCTTCCAATCACTTCACAAATCATTTTTCTTGAGTTCTTGGTGTGGATTAACAACACCAACACTTGTTCTTCATCCTTAATCCAAGGTAATCTCCTAGAACCCTATTTTTGGGAAATTTGTGGTTTTTGAGATTTCGTCTGATTCGTTCCATATCGTTGATTAATTCATGTTGTATATGATTAATCTTGTTGGTATTCTTGTTTTCCCTACGAGTTCATGGTAAGTTTCGTTATGTTTTGGAAATCAAGAGGGTTCGGTTGCGATCCATCCTCGTCGTTGTTTTTGTACGAACTTACATGAATTGTAGGTGGGATTTTCGGGTGTATTCTATTTCCATAATCATTTAGAAATGGTTGTGACTGTATTCTTCGAATCGTTAGGTTCGGGTTCGTTGGTTCCTAGCGGTCCTGTTTGATTCTTCCTTTCCGTTCGTATCATTATCTATTGACCGAGGCAAGTATTCTTATGAACTTGCACTCTTAACATGATAGCATTGCATGAGTGATGGGTGCGTGTGTATGCTCACTACGGGTTAGATCCGATGGGGTCTCGGTAGGGGTCCACGGATGGGTGGAACGACTAGCTTTGCTTTTAACCACTACGGGTTAGATCCGATGGAGTCTCGGTAGGGGTCCACGGAGGGGTGGATCAACGGTTAATTGTGGTGAATTTTTACAAATGTGTTTTGGATTATGGCGTTTCAGGAAATGTGTGTTTCAACTTATGTTTTCTGAATTGCATGCTTTGGCTATATGTGTAAGGTGTAAGTTGTTCATTTAGTTACTTGTACTAGCGTAATTGCTAACCCCTTTAGGGACCATTCTTGGGAAAATTCGTTTTATGAATTTAAGGTTATGTTTAGCCGGATTAGCGGGCATTGGGACAGTACGAGGATGATGGCCAGGGTTGTTGACACGTGCAAGCGAGTTTCTTTATTTTCCGTTGTCCATTTCAATATGGTTGTTTTCCAACTTGTGAACTAATAGACGTACTCGAGTACTTAGGGGCTTTTGATTTTTTTGCAAAGTGTGTTGAGTTGTCCGTTATGTTTTTGTTGGAATATTGTGTTGCTTGATTGACCGGTCGAACCGGGTGGATTTTTATTATTTTGCATCTTTGAGATGTGGTGTTATTGCGTCGACTCCGTGAGTCGATGAGTGAAGTTGATTACCTAGCCTGGTGGGTCCCATGTAGGGGTCTACGGCACTGTTACATTTCTGGGATTGCTTGGGGGTGTTATAGAAAATGGTATCGGAGCACTCCGTCTATGGATACCTAGGCTGGTCGGTTAATTAGGTTTAGTTGTGTTTTGTTTTGCACATTATCATCCTGCTGCCATCATCTCGGTACTTCTAGTGATTGTAAGTTTTCCTTACTCGATTCCTTGTTTCCTTATGTCGTACTTCTGATTCTTGAACTGTGACTGTTTTTCCTCTCGTACTTACCATCGTATTGTAATTGCTACCTCTTATCTTCAGTATGGATTCTGGAAGAGGCCGAGGTACAGGTCGCGGCCGTGGTTGTGGACGCGATCGAGGACGTGGGGCAGCCAGTGAGGCAGACACGTCACACAATTCTGGGGCGGGTAGTATTGATGGTCATCAGAGCCATAGTGCTACTCAGGAGGGTGCATCCGGTGGTGGCGCCGATCTTGGTGTTGCAGTTGTGATGCAACAAATGGTGAACCAAATGGCTGCGATAGCTCAGGCGGTTCAGAACCCGACTCCGGCCCATGCTACTCGGGGCGGAGCAGATCGTTGGCTTCATGATGTCATCAAGATGCATCCTCATCAGTTTTCGGGGGCTGCAGACCCGATTGGCTGGGAGGGGTGGATCAAGGAGATATCCAAGGTCTTTGTTGCCACCAACTATCCCGAGGATTTGATTGAGTTAAGTGTTGAGATTTTGTTGCCAGGAGCTGTCGGGCAACTTTGTATTGGGATTCGGTGCCTAAAATGAAGGCGCAGCAGAAGCAATAATACGAATCTAATTTGATCTGAATCCCTACGAGGATCGATCAAGCTACGTATATACGAATATAAAATGAAAACAAGGAAGATTAGAAATCATACCCTCGTAGTCCGTTGATTAAATGGTGCACTCCTTGAAGATGATTCACAACCTTTAGATACTCTCCCCACGAATCCGATTCTTCAAGCTTTTAAATGATCCAATGCTGAAATCACAGCGTCTCTACTTGCCACGCGCCGGAGAAATGAAAGGAACAACGACCACCCAATTAGCCTCCAAGGTTATGGCTAGAATCGAGTGATGGAAGCTTTCTAATTAATATTACAACACTCTAAGTATTTAATTTATAATCTCTCAATTGTCTTATGAATTTTCTCCTAAAAAAACTCAAGAAGAAGAATAAGGAGATGAAGACTAGGAAAAAGGGTTCTCTCTCTCTTGCTTGCAACCGTGAGTTTCATAAGTGAGATGAGAGGTTTTCAAGTCTTCACCATATATTCTTATTCAACCACCTAAATTCATCTTTCATATATTAAAAGAGATATCAAATCTCTTTATATCTTTGTCTTCAACCTAATCAGGAGTAGGTTAGGGCAGCCATCTAGAATGAATTGGATGAGTTCGGTTTGTTTTGGACTCTCGTGAGTCCAAACAGATAAACTCCAATTTTGTTCTGATGTATTTATATCAATTAATTAATCCAATTAATTAATCATATCAAATATAAAATAATATAATTAATTTCTCCAAGAAATAATTATATCTATGAATTAAATTAATCACCCAGTAATTTATTTAATTCATTAGGCCATAAATTAATTTATCTAATAAATTAATTTAGACATCCAATGTCCCTATAATTAATTAGACATCCAATGCCCAATAAATTAGATATCCAATATCTAATATTTATAAAGAGAGAATAAGCTCGATTCATTCCGTCGTCAATCCTATTGCGCGACTCGGTAGGTCCGTCTCAGTTAGCAATGGGAGGAACCAAAGAGTAGCAGCACCACCTAGCCAGCCTGGTGGCCTACACTGTACCCTAACTGAGAACGAATGATGGGGATCATCCAAAACCTTTCTGTCGTGAATACCAGTATACGTATAAACCCTTCTTTCAAATGTCCCGATCAAGTTATAGGGTCACGGTCATTAAAACCCTATCTGTACTTGACGCTATGCATGAGTTAATACAAATCGAGATCATCGAGCTCTCGTGTATCCAATACAACTAGCTCCAATGCTTTGGCCAAAGACTTATGATCTCATCCACCAATAACCGCATAGGACATATAACCCGTTCACTAACAGGAGAGAGAATTCTATCTTGGTATTCAGTTGGACCTGCTGCTTGCGCGTCAAGATGCACGTCGAGGTTGACCCCCACCTTCCGATTTTCTAGGTTGAACTACTATAATGAAAATCTTAATGTCACAAGCACATCCCTAGCAAATCATCAAGTCAAAGGTTCACGAATATCTATCACAACCTTTCGATTCCGTCATTGACTGTCCCAGAGTGAAATCCGTGTGAAGAATGAGTCGGTTCGAGTATACTAATCCAATTAACATACCTATAATGTGTGCTACCACTAACCGTTAGTGTTCGATAGGCACTCTCCAAGTCAAAGAACACGTCATACAAGTCTTCACATAAACTTAACGCCCAGTCAAGTTTCATTGACTTGCGAACGATTAAGTATTTGATCCATAAACCTTTCCAGTGCCATTCCTCTTATCCAATAAGGAGTCGTATGTTTTGCTCTCAAATACACGGACTAGTTTCTATATGTATATTTACGAGTCAGGAATACCAGTGACTACTAGTAAATAAAGAAACATACAATTGCCTTTCGATAATGATTTACACAATAACAAGTACAATGCCCTCACTCAACATCCTCTGAGTGGCATTCGAGGGCATACTCCTAACAGTATCCCACACTCAATGCCACTCACTATGGTATCTAATACCCATGTTCTCCAGATGACGCTCCAAGCTAATCTCAGAAAGTGGTTTGATCAGTGGATCAGCGATGTTGTCGGCTGAGTCTACTCTATGAAGTACAATGTATCCCTTGCAAACAAATTCTCTTACGAGATGATACTTCCTCTCAATGTGTTTGGTACTGTTGTGAAACCTCGGCTCCTTGGTCTGTGCTACAGCTCCGTCATTGTCGCCAAAAAGCGAAATAAGCAACTCAGCACATGGTATCACTTGAAGTTCTCCCAGAAACTTCTTAATCCAGAACCCTTCCTTAGAAGCCTCCGAGGCTGCTTGATACACAGCCTGACTGGTGGAATCAGTAGTCGCACGTTGCTTGGCGCTACGCCAAGATACTGCTACTCCATTAAGAGTAAATATGTAGCCACAAGTAGACATCGAATCATCTTTCTGTCCTTGGAAGTCCGAATCAGTGAAGCCCATCACATCAAGTTCTCCACCGCCATACATAAGAACCAGATCTCTAGTCCTTCTTAAGTACTTGAGAATGTTCTTTACGGCAGTCCAATGTTCCCTACCTGTGTTTGCCAGAAACCTACTTACCACGCTCACAGCATGAGCAATGTCAGGTCTCGTACATAACATAACATATATAAGGCTACCCACGACAGAAGCATATGGTATATTACTCATTTCCTTTCGTTGTTCCTCACTTTGAGACACATCTTCGAGGAGAGTTTTATTCCATGTCGCATCGGTAGGAATCCTCTTTTAGAATCATCCATCTAAAATCGCTTTAAGATTTTATCTATATAGAGGGCTTGGGAAAGAGCTATCATTCTCTTCGCTCTAACCCGGTAGAGCCGAATACCAAGAATATAGGTTGCTTCTCCCAAGTCTTTCATGGAAAAATTACTCGAAAGCTAAGCTTTCACAGAACTGTGCATTCCCACATCATTTCCTATTAGTAGAATGTCATCTACATATAGTACTAAGAATGCGATCTTGCTCCCACTAACCCTCTTATATACATAAAGTTCCTCATCATTTTGCACGAAGTCAAACTCTTTGAATGCCTCGTCAAAATGAAGGTTCCAACTACGCGAAGCTTGCTGCTGTTGGGATATTTATTCCACACATTATTTATGTTTTGATGATTAAAGTTGCTAAACAAACAAAACAACATCAAGGCGAAGCAAAACAGTGAAGCAGACGAAGACGCAAAAAGCTGAGTAAAATGCATGTCTAGCGCACGCTAAGACATATACGTTAGCGCACGCTAACGGGGAGTAATCTGCATATCAGCCAAGTTCGAAGTTACCTGAAGTAAGGTTAGCTGATGAGATAGCGCATGCTACACTTGTACAAAAACGCACGCTATCGAGCCATGTTACCATTGGGAAGATATTCAAACATAGAATGACGCATACAATGAAGTCAGTACTAGTGCACGCAAGGAATGATATTTAGCGCACGCTAAATATCAGTTTGATTTCTAGTCAATCAGAACGTTGGGAAAAGCAGGTCAAAGTCAGCATATCAAACGGATACTTTGACAAATGAAGGCAACGGATATATTGCTTAGCGCACGCTATAATGTATTATTAACGCACGCTAAAGTAAGAGTATAACGTACATAAGGAAGAAGGCATAACGTACGCTAAAGAAGAAATGAAGCTACTGGACTGAAACTGGGAATAGTCTAGCGCACGCTAATAGAGAAAGGCTACCGCACGCTAGCAAGTCAAAATAGCCAGCAACGGCTAGTTTGTGGAAAATGCCTATAAATACCATTCCTATGGTATTGTTTGAGTACAACAACTCCAAGCATTCAAGGAATTGATCTTATATTCATATATTTACATTGTTGTTGTAATATTGAGCTTATATTATTAGTTTGAGTGTTTATACATTCAACATTATACACGAGAGGTAAAAGAAAAGATACGATTGGATTCAGTGTTATTAGGGTCAAGTATCTGACATTATTAGAATCGCAATCGATATCTAAGTGAGGTTTATCTAGTACCCATAGAAAGCTAGAGTGGTTGATTCCTTATCCAATAGAAAAGGAAAAACGGTTTTACTCATATCGATAGAAGACGAGCTTGTAACGGTAATCCCTCGACCGATAGAAGAGAGGCGTAGAGGTTTTGATCTTAATCCTAAAGAAAAAGATACATCGAGAGAGGACGTAGGCTTCGTTAATAGCCGAACCTCTACAAATCCTTATGTGATTTATTTTCCGCAATTTATTTACGCTTCCGCACAAAACTGCGCAAATATCTGATTTTACGCCAACAATTGGTATCGGAGTGGTACTCCAATACGCGGCTTAACATCTGAGGAGAAGATCCAAAATGGCGTTTCAAATGGCTCCAGTCGAAGGACTTTCTCTCAACCGACCACCATTTTTTGATGGATCGAATTTCATGACTTGGAAGAAGAAAATGTCTATTTTCATCCGAGCTTACGATATCGAATTATGGAAGGTCATATGTCTTGGTCCCAAAATTCCGAAGAACTCAAACGGAACTCTCAAAACCTTTGAAGAGTATGATGATGCGGATTGGAAAAACGACCATTATAATTGCAAAGCCACGCAATTATTATACTGTGCTTTAAATCCAGAAGAACACAACCGGATATCATCATGTGATAGTGCCAAAGAAATATGAAAAATGATTGAGGTAACACACGAAGGTACGTCTCAAGTCAAAGAGACGAAGATAAACATGATCTTTCACGATTATGAATTATTCCAAATGAAGGACGACGAATCCATCTCGATTATGCTCGACCGATTTTCGGTCATCACCAATGGATTAGCATGTTTCGGAAAATCACTTTCAAGTAGTGAGAAAGTAAAGAAAATTCTCCGATCACTACCTCGAGAATGGGACGGTACGGTTACGGCAAT
Organism: Orobanche coerulescens; assembly: GCA_033398695.1. Taxonomy (NCBI): domain Eukaryota; kingdom Viridiplantae; phylum Streptophyta; class Magnoliopsida; order Lamiales; family Orobanchaceae; genus Orobanche; species Orobanche coerulescens. The sequence continues at coordinate 122,921,936 of CM065802.1, read as the reverse complement.
AATGGAATCTAAAGATTTAAACAATCTTGCTTTTAGTGCTCTTGTTGGTTCTCTTATCAACTACGAGATCGTTCTAAAATCTCGCAATGCCAAACCGAAACCGAAGGAAAGATCGATAGCCTTCAAAGCTAAAATGTCTAAAAAGAAAGAAGAAATCCCGGTGGACGAAAGCGACGAAGAATCGGCATATTATGCCAAGAATATTAATAAGTTCCAACACTTATTAAACCGGAGAAAGAAGGACATTCAAGCGGGCGAACCTAAGAAATTCGACAACACCTGTCGATTATGTGGTAAACTAGGCCATTTTGCTAAGAACTGTCGAGTAAAGCAAAAGGAGGTTTTAGTTGCAATATGGAGCGACGAAGATCCCGATGAAGATTTCATGAATCAAAATAATCTCGTGCTCATGGCCCGGAGTTCTTTCGACGATGATGAGATAAGATATCAAGCTCAAATCAAATCTTGGTATCTTTTGTCCACATGTATAAAACCAGTCATCCACACCACACACCATCCACACCATATCAAAACAAAAGATGAAGGCACGTGGAAGGTTAGGTGGAGAGAGAGGGGGCAGCCCACTAGGAGTTCTAAGAAGAGACGAGCCGAGCCACTCGATTCATGTACCGGACGTTCGAGTATCTAGTCCGTAATATACACTTCGTTCTATCTCAAATGTATTTATGCTTAACTAATTGATCTAATTAATTAAGTATATCAAATATAATATTATAATTATATATTTCCAAGTAATAATTAATTTATAAATTCAATTAATCACCCAGTAATTAATTTCAATTCACAAGACCGCAAGTATTTATCCAATAAATCAAATTATATATCTAATATTCAATATTTATGATGAGATAATAAATTAAAATTTATCTGTCAAATATCCTTGTGCGCGGCTTCATAGGTCCGACTCAGTTGGCAATGAGAGGAACCATGGAGTGCGGGTAACACTTAGACAGCCTAGTGGCCTGCACCGTAATCCAACTGAGAATAAATGATAATACCATTCCAAAATCATTATGTCATGAATACCGTAGACATATAAACCCTTCAATCAGATGCCCCGGTCAAGTATTAGGGTCACAGTAATGTCAAACTCTATTGTAACTTGACTCTAGGTATTTGTTAATGCAAATCGAGATCATTGAGATCTCATTTATAAAATGAGCTCTAAATGATTTAGCCAAAGAATTATGTTCTCATTTGCCAATAACCGCATGGGATATTTACTTGCTCACTTATAAGAGAAATAATCATATCTTGGTATTCAGTTGAGACTGCTACTTGCCCACTAATTTCCACTTCGAGGTTGACCCCACCAACTGGTGATTGGATCGAACTACTCTAATGACTAACTTAATATCACAAGCATATCTCCTACTTAACCATCAAGTCAAAGGTTCATGTATATCTATCACAACCTTTCGATTCAGCCATTGACTATCCCAGAGTGAAATCCATATGACCGAATCGAGGTAATTCGAGTCCGAGTATACTAATCCCATTAGAATACCTATAGCATGTGATCCCACTAACCCTTCATGAAGACAAGCACTCGTCAAAGTACATGTTATACATGTCTTGTCTAAACTTAATATCTAGTTAAGTTTTAACGACTTGCGAACCAGTTAAGCATTCGATCCATAAACACCTCCAGTGCCTATATCCTTATCTTCATAAGGAATGAAATGTTTGCTCTAAAATAAAAGGACTATCATTCTATATACTAAATCATGATGCCAATGATGTACCATAATATAGCAATAATAAATGCCTTATTCAATTTATGTTCATAATTACAATACAATGTTCTCACCCACTCATCCTCTAAGTGGCATTCGAGGGCATATTCCTAACAAGGACTTGCTGAAGCACTTGTAAACTTACAAATTCACAATCTAAAGAGCAAACTATCTCTCTTAAGCCTATTATTCATACTTATATCCAAGAGTTTAAAGACTACATCTGTTGTTCGATTATAATTCTATCCTTATTTACGTTGAGAAGTTAGCCTTGTATGGACTAGCAAAGCAAGCCTATTGCGACCTGTGCGGGATGAAGAATGCTTCGACGAATCAAGCTTCCGATCAGTGAGAAGAAGATAAAGTTCAAGACAACCTACAACCAATATGTGTGAACGGCCCAAACTAAAGTCAAGTGTATCAATCTGTATGAACGATACAGCTTGAAGTATTTAGTTAAAATCATCGCTGTTGCGTATGACCTTTATTTTAATAAGCAAACCTCTCATGCGGAGACCCTGTAGATGTAGAGAAAGTTACCTCGAACAACATTAAATATTATTTTATTTACTTGCTTATTCACTTTATAGCATACATCCTGTGATTTTATTATATACTTACACTAAAAACTCTATAAGCACCAAACATACATGAGCCTATCTAGTTGTTGTGACTAAACACTTCCACAGTGCAATTTTTTTTAAAAAAGAGTATAGCTTATTCACCCACACTCTTAGCTGTCATTTAAGTATACCATGACTGACAAATGATATCAGAGTGGTTGGTTCTACCAAGAATCAATCGATTTGATTTTTAACCTGAACGAGATCTAATAACCACAAGTTCTCTAAAACTGCATTCTTTCATTTCTCTAAATCATCTCCTAACATGGATTCATCTATGATCAATAAGGTACCAACATTTTCTATTAACGGATTTAATGACCGGAGAATCGGGAAGTAAGCCCATCCTGGAGCCATGCATGAAGAAATGATCTTTGTAACTCATAAAGGACCTCTGAGGATATTGAAGGTCAATATAGCTCCAAGGATGCAAGGTTAACCTTATGCGGAAATGCTGGAGAAGCCGCAAGACCAGTGGACAATTAACAACAGAAAGACAAAAAAATTGGATAACATGGCCAAGAATGCGCTATTTGTCACTCTCAACAAAGACATATTCTCTAAGATAAAACGCTGTAAGACAAGTAAGAAAATTTGAGATAAACTCAAATGATTTGCGAAGGCACTGAGGCCTTCCAAAGAAAACAAAATTTCAAAATTGGCTCAAGAAGTTGAGTCTTTTGAAATGAAACCTACTGAAACTCATGAGGATGAACTTAAAGCTTTGGGCAAAGAATACTCCTGAAAGGAGAAAAATCTTAAAATCTTTAGATCTCTCCTGCCTGATGGGATATTAAGACCGTAACTATGCGCGTGTCTTGTAACCTAAATGATATATCTACTTTTGACCTCTTTTCTGATCTCAAAACTTTTGAGTATGTCATAGATAAGATAGAAAATACGTAAGAATCACCCGCCAGGACTGCAACACTAGATGTCGTATCCCACATGAAGTACAACTCAGCTCCCAGTACCTCCAGAGTTATAGTAGCTGATGAGAATGAGCTGTCACAAGATAAGATGGATCTACTCATGTAGAAATCCCAGAAATTCATAAAGAAATCCTGAAAGCTCCCTACAAGCCAAAATACTCAACCAAGGTGAGTACAAATTCACCACCTACAGAACATCCTAACATATGTTATAACTATAGGAAGCTAGGAGATTGTGCCAAGAGGTGTAATCCTAAGGTCCACAAGATACCTAAAGCCTAGCGGCAGGAAGGGGATGAGAAAACAAAAGTATGACATAGCAAGTTAAAGTAGCTGATAGGGGAATCAGAAGCAATGCCACCAGTAAGTAAGATAGAGTAATAACTACATGGTGTAACCGCCAACGAATACTACATGGACAGATTCCTCGATTGTCAGCTTTCTTTTGTTAAAGATTCTGAAAGCTTTGCTGATAGAGGAGTATCATACGAATATCCCTTCGTTTGACTTCTCGTCAAAGGTCTTGAGTTGATCTTTCCCATTATTCAGAACATAACACTGGCATACAAAGATGTGAAAATACGAAACTAATAGAGTTTTATTATTCCATACCTCGTAGGCTATTTTGTTGTGATGCTTGTTGATGATACAACGGTTTTGTGTGTAGCATGCTGTATTTGTTGCTTCACCCCAGAACTGCTGCGGCAACTTACTTGTGGCGACATGGGTCTTGCAGCTTCCTTGAGCATCCTATTCTTTCGCTCGGCAACGCCATTTTGTTGAGGAGTCTGGGCTACTGAGTATTCGTGTTGAGAATTCAGTACCTCTGTCGGAACGAATGGACACGGTACTCAACCCTTTCTCATTCTGAAGCTTTTTCAGGTGCTCTGGCAACTTTGTTGTAGTTTCTTTCTTCTTGCTTAGAAATATTGTCCAAGAATACCTGGAGTAATCATCGACAATAACGAGACAATATTTCTTACCTCCCAAACTGACAGGGTCTATAGGGCCATAGAGGTCCATGTGTAGCATATCTAGAACCCTGTGGGTGGATAGGTATGATTTGCGTTTCAGGGTGGTTGTAACTTGTTTGCCTTTCTGGCAGGGTCCGCAGATGCTGTCTTTATGGAATGACACATCGGGCAAGCCTCTAACCATTCCCTGTCTGGCGAGTTTTTTGATTGTCTTGAAATTGATGTGAGATATCCTCTTGTGCCATAGCCAACTTTGATCTGCAGTTCCTTTGGCAACAAAACAAGGAATAGTGGAGCTCGTAGGCTTCCAGTCAGCAATATACATATTACCTGACCTGGTTCCTGTGAGAACAATAGAACTCCCATTGTTGCTTACTTTCACATTTTTGGTTGTAAGTGTTTCATCCACAACAACGGTAAAACACAACTAAATGTCTTTGATGCTAAAACTGATGATGGTCTCTTTATGGGATACTCACAAAGAAGCAAGGCGTATAGAGTATTTAACAAAAGAACCTTAGTTGTGAAAGAAACACCCCATGTTGTTTTTGATGAATCTACTGTTGAGTACAGGAAGCAAGTTGAGTTAATTGAGAACAAGCTCAAATCAGCAACCCTTGAAGAAGTCATTGTACATGACACTGGAATGGTGGACTCACCTGCAGACCAGCCTGAAGATCCAACTGTAGCTGCTGAAGACCCAACTGCAGATCAGACAGGATCACCAAACCTATATGATCCGATTCTTTGATGAAGACCAGTGTGGCGATAAAGACTCATCTGCAGATCGGACCCAACTGCAGATGACAAGGCGGTAGCGATCAGTGCGGACCAAGGAGACCAGAATCCAGCTGATGCAGAAATCCACTAGAGCAATTCAACAGGGGGAACAGACCCAGAAGAAGACGATATCCCCAAGTGGCTCAAAGACCATCCAATCCAGCAAATCATCGGGAAGCTGACTGGTGGAGTTAAGACAAGACAGTCAACTCTACCCGCAGGAATGGCTATGTTCTCATGCTTTATGTCATAGATAGAACCTAAAACAACAGAACAAGCTTTGGAATATTATTCTTGGATAAATGCCATGCAAGAGGAACTGGAGCAGATGGAAAGAAACAAAGTTTGGGAACTAACAGACAGACCAGATCACAAGAAGGTTATTGGCACCAAATGGGTGTACAAAAACAAAAGTGATGAAGACGGAGCTGTTGTTAGGAATAAAGCTAGACTTGTTGCAAAAAGCTATGCACAGTGTGAAGGAATAGATTTTGATGAAACCTATGCACCTGTTGCAAGATTAGAGGCCATCAGATTATTCCTCGCACATGCTGCATTCAAAGATTTTAAAGTCTATCAGATGGATGTAAAGAGTGCATTTCTAAATGGCATCCTAGAAGAACATGTATATGTAGAGCAACCCCCAGGTTTTGTCAAAGGAGACAAAGTCTACAAGCTGTTGAACCCTCTCTATGGACTTAAGCAAGCACTAAGAGCTTGGTATGAAACACTGTATGTGTTTCTTGAGAAGAATGGTTTTTGCAAAGGAAAGGTGGACAAGACCCTATTCAGAGTGGAGCACGAAGGCCACATTCTAATAGTCCAGATATATGTGGATGACATCATATTTGGCTCAACCAATCCAGAGCTATGTGAGAAATTCTCCAACCTCATGCAAGGAGAATTTGAGATGAGTATGATGGGAAAGCTTAACTTCTTCCTCGGACTACAAGTTAAGCAGATGGAAAATGGAATTTTCATCAATCAAGCTAAATATACCAAAGATCTGATCAAGATATTTGGAATGGAATCAGCCAAACCAGCAAGAATTCCTATGAGCACAAATACTCACCTAGATGCAGATGAGGGAGGCATATCAGTAGATTAAACCCACTACAGAGGACTCATTGGATCATTGCTATACCTCACTGCAAGCAGGCCTGACATATCCTATGCCGTAGGAGTTTGTGCGTGATTCCAATCTAAACCGAAGCAGTCACATCTAGACGCAGCAAAAAGGATAATCAAGTACCTTAAGTCTACAGTCAATGTTAGACTATGGTATCCCAAGGATGATAACTTCGAGTTGTCAGGATATTCAGATGCAGATTTTGCAGGATGCAAAATCAATAGGAAAAGCACTAGTGGAACGTGCCAATTCCTATGAACCAGACTGATATCCTGGTTTAGCAAGAAGCAGGTTTCTAACTATATCTCCACCACAGAGTCAGAATACCTAGCTGCAGGTAGCTGTTGTGCCCAGATCTTATGGATCAGACAACAGCTGAGGGATTATAATATCATTGCTAATGAAGTCCCTATCTAGTGTGATAACAATAGTGCTATTGCAATAACCAACAATCCGGTTTTGCATTCGAGGACCAAGCACATTGATGTTAAGCACCACTTCATTAGAGACCACGTGCTTAACAATAGAGTTAGAGTTGAAAGAGTCAGCATAGACTACCAGATAGCTGACATCTTTACCAAACCTCTTCCAGAAGAAAGGTTTTTGGAGCTGAGCAGAGATCTTGGTCTACTAGATTGGGAATTTAGTACAGAAGCAAGCTGAAGCATATCAGAGGAAGAGCGGACCCAGCTGATTAAAGAAATCAGATCCTAGCTGATGCAGGCAAGAGGACGAAGGACGGACAAAGGAACCTAGCTGATCAGAATATCAGGCGAGAAGTCCATGGAGTCAACTCACCTGATGCAGAGCAGTCAACAGTCAACAGTCAAACCAGCTAAGCTTTCTAAACTCAACCGACTTCTGAATATTTAATTATTATCTGCCATATGTATAATAATATTATATTAATTTTGGTTCACAAGTGGCATTTTAAATACATGTGGCGATCACTTGATAAATCGACCTCCACGGTGGCCAATTAAAATCAACCGTCAAATTTCAAAATTAAAACCTGGACCACCATTTCGAATTTGAAATTTAAAAAGAATCTCAAAAGGCGTACCACCGTTTCAAAAGAAATAATAATTTAATTCATACGTCTTTTCATCTTCTTTAAAAGGACGGAAACTCTTCACTTTACCTTTACGCTTAGCAATCTTTCAAACCCTAGATTTACAGAGCAAAAATTGTTTGAACTTCAAATACACTAAAAATCCTTTGTTTGCAGAAATGGAATCGTACTTCGAAGGCGTTAACATGAAGGCGGTCAAGGACCAGATTATCTTCTCCCTGGTCATTGATTTCGAAGGCCTGTTGGAAGCAAATCTGGAGAACTACGATGTTCTTGACCTGATCCGTTCGATGAAGTTCAATGGGATCTACCCATTCCTGGACATCAGCCCAAAGCACCTTTACAAGGAAGACGTCATCGCCTTCTATCGCGAAGCATAAGTGATTCAAGGAGGCATTAGGAGTACAATTGGCGGAATTCAAGTCGACATTTCGCCGAAGTCGATTCGTATAGCCTTTGGTATGAGGGACCGTGGCATAGCCGTCGAGGCACTCAAACAGTTAGCTGCCGAAACCTGGAAGAAAATCAAGGCGGATGATCAGCCTGCGAAGCTGAAGCTTACCGCTAAAAGGATCGAAATAAAAAAGGTATATCGATATGCGTTGGATATTACCAACAAAATTATCATGGGTATGGCCGGCAGTTACGACCAACTGTCATCGGCAAAATTCACAGTGCTGGGAGCACTGATTCAAGATGAGCAGATTGATTGGGCAGATTACATTTTTAGGCAACTTGTTCGCGAGGTCAACAAAGCCGAATGGCTTGTTGACGAGAAGAAATTTAAATCCAAGCTGGCGTTTGGAACGCAGCTGAGTTGGATGTTGGAAAAGATGGGTGTAGTAAAGGGTACTACTGATCCCTTTCACATCAATAAGAGGCTTGGTCACCTGGACCAAGAGACGTTGAGAAAGTTGGGAGGCACAAGGAGAGTAGCCCAGATGTTGAAAGAGCTGTCTGACTCAAGGACCTACCCCAGATACGATTTATCAGACGAGTCGGACAAGCCTGCAGATGACAACCCAATTGTAGCCGAGTCAGACTCCGAGTCAGACAACACTCCCATATCTATCCGATTCAAGAGAAGGGGACCAGCCCCTGGAGAACCATCCATCATGCAGTCATCTCCAGAACCCTCTCCCAAGAGGCCCAGGCGACTGCAGTTTAGTCAGGAGGAGCAGTCAGATCATCATGCCAGTCCTGCAGCCAGGTCACCTACTCACCTGGAAGACCAGCCTGCTCCAGGCAGCCTGGAAACTCAGATCGTGGCTGTCCTCACTCCAGCATACATTCCTGAGGAGGAAGAAGCAGGTTTAATCATCTCAATCCCTGAAGCCAATTACATCTTTAACCTGCTGGACAACAATGTTTTCAACCTGTCCATTGAACAATTACAGCTTGTTAAACCACAAGCCTTAAAACACTCTTTTGTTAACATTTTTGAAGAGTGGAAGTTTTTCAAAACACTGTCATTTACGGAACTTCAGTCTTATATTGAAACCAGTGGTTGGGAATATCCCCAAGCCACAGAGGATGTACTGATTCATTTTTGTAAAGAATCAAACATAGTTTTAATCCTCCAGGAGAATTGGTTCATGTCTCATTTTAAAACCAACATGGACCAATTCATCCATTCCATTATGTATAGTATTTTTGATGGTTCATTTGGAAAAGAAGTTGAGGAGGAAGAAGAGAGAGAAATTAGAATTGAAGAAGTAAATGGAGAAGAAGATGAGGAAGTCATTGTCATAAATGACAAAGAATAGGAGGAGGAAGAGAAAAGAGAAGTAGAAAACATTTTAGTTGAAAAACACTCTGAGGAAGTTGAGAAAACAGAAGAGTTAATTGATGAAGAAGAAGAAGAAGGGGAAGAGGTAGAACAGGAAGAAAATGAAGGAGAGAAGGATGATGATGAAGGTGAAAAAGATGATGAGAATGAAGGAGAAGATGAAAAGGATGGGGAAAAGGATGATAATAATGATGATGATGAGGATGATGATAAAGATGAAGGAGGAGATCAAGGAGCTGAGAAAGAAAAGGAAAAAGATGAAGAAGAAAAAGAAGAAGAGGAAAAGGAAAAGGAGCCAGAGAAAGAGCCGAAAGTAGAGGCTGCAGACAGGGCTGGGGCGCCTGCCCGGTATACCAGCCTGGACGCCGAGTTGATTGAGGACTCCAGATTAGGGACACCAGAAAAGACCCCATCTGGAGTACCAGCTGCAGATAGGAGCCTGCAGTCTAGTGGTTCATTTGCAGAAGGCTCAGGCGAGCACTCTCCACCATCTCAGATCTCACCTGCGGTGACTGAGCTGATAAGGCAGATAGTGAAGGATACCATTGGAGAGATGCTTGCATCTCAGGTCAGTCCTGACCTCCAATCCATCAATGCAAAGATTGATACTTTGCTGCAGAGGGAATTACCTCAACCTCCCCCCTACAAACAACAGAATGCCATTTGGCATGTCTGACTGGATGCACAGAATAGAGCAGCAGTTGACTACTTTAGTTGATGCTGGCAAAAAGGGGGAAGATAGAATACAGGGGGAAGGCAACATTCAAGGAGAGATAAGGGAGGAGCTTAGAACGAAGAACAGGCAGGATGTCCAGATGATCACTGCTGGGACATCCTCAGCTAAAAGGAAGGGAGGAGCAGAACTAGAAGAACAGGTTGTTCAGCCTGCAGGCAAGAAGAGTAGGACTAGAGGAGGTTTTGAGCCTACTCTAGAGTGGGAAGGTAAGGAGTTGTTGTTTGTTGAAGATTTTGTACCTTATGAAGCTCTACCCATGTGGGGATATGCAAGGAAAAAATTCATCAGAGACTACTACATCTGGGAAATACTCCAGGATGATAATCTCACCCCACAGCAGATCTTCATCAACTTCATGGAAGAAGACCACCCACAACTCTGGACTATTCTGAAGAAACATGCTGAGGCACACAATGCTTATCCCATGATCCCCCCATTCAGTGCCAAAGATCCTCCTATTTTGGAGAAAGGTAGTGCATTGGATGAACTTGCGCTACAGAGAAAAATCAAGAAGCTGTGTCTTGAGAATAAGTTTTCATCCCAAGAAGAGCAAGACTTCGCAGCTCTTGTTGTGAAGAGGAAGTATGGTCTTGCCCCTGTCAAGACAAGACCAATCGGAGCTAAACCCTTCAGGCCTGCCAAACAGCCTATTCGAAGAGGCAGAGGAAGAGGCAGATAACTTTCACTTATTTTGTACTTGTAATGATTTATGTACTTGAAAATTTTCTTGTAAATTTCAGACATGTATGTGTAATTGATTCAGAAAATTTTATAAACAGTCTTTTGAATGACAATTCCCAGTTGTCTCAAAAATTAGACTGATTTTAGTTTGTGTCTTGCACTCAAGTGCAGACTTGTTCATTTGAATATTTTCTTAAGTTTTGCCATCATCAAAATAGGGGGAATTTGTTAGGAATACTTGCTAGATTTTGATGATGTCATTAATATAAATTCAAATGTTTATTACTTGGCAAAAATGTAAGGAAGAACCAAATGAGTATCTTCCATAGGCCAAATAATGTTAAGTATAAAACTTGGCAAAATGTAAAGAAGAACCAAATGAGTATCTTCTATAGGCCAAAAATAAGTTAGGCTAAAAATCGGCTAAGTACTAAAGATCAGCTGAGTTCATCAGAGAAGTACAGCCGAGTCAAGTCAGAGTAGTTCTGGTCAACAAAAATCATCAGGGATGTTTGACCAGACTGCAATCAAGATACCTCAGACAAGTCATCTGAACAGACAAGTCCTAATTAGTGAACATCAGAGAGGTCCAAACTGCAGAGAAGTTAACTGCACATCAGCCTAGTCGAGATCAGCCAAGTACTCCAAGTCCACGTCAGCATGCGTTGAAAAGTCAAATATTACGGAAAGTCACATGCAACGTGAAGAGACAAATTGGAGAGATTCCCGCAAAAGATATGAATTAAATAATTCATCCAGACCCACCTTGAAGACTTTAATCGTATTATATTCAAAAGATTCGGCGCATCACATGCAGAGTCTTCACAACGGTAGGAAGATAGATTACAATATGGGAATCCAGCCTTACAACGTTCAGAAAAGAATAAACAAAGAAGTCTTTCTCCAACGGACTTATTTGTTCCAGATTTGCAACGGCTATGAAGAAATGCTCATGGATCAACACCTATATATATCCGAAGATTTGAAGTTGAGCAACAACCAGTGCGAACATACTTTCAAGCGATCAAAGCATTCTAGCAATCTAAAAGCAAAATACAGCATCGTGAAAAGAGCGGTTCTAAAAAGTTCATACTTGAAGAAGCTCTTAGTTGGAGAAGACAAAAACTCGTGTCTTAAATCCTGAGTTCGGGGTACTTCACTGGTTGAAGTTCGAGACTGTAAAGGCATCCAAGGATCGAGGATCAAGAGGTGCAAGGCAGTCAAGTGTGTTACAATAGCACAGATTTCCACTGGTTGGAAGCTGTTGTAGTTTGGTTGAATCACTGTAATATTTATCACTGGTTGAAAATTATAGTGAATTCATCTCCAACTGGTTTGGAGAAAAGTGGATTAGTAGAGGATTACCCCCACCTCTGAGACCACTATAATTGCCTGCGTACTTTACTGTTTTATAGCATCATACTTTAACTGCTGCATTCATTGTTAAGTGTTTCATTAGTTGTTTTACATTCGTCATCAGCTGACTTCTGCACGTATTAAGAACAAACGACTCCAAGTCATTTGTTTATCTATCAGCTGAAGAAACTTACTCTTTGATAAAAAGAGTTTAAGAGTTTCAATAAGTCTATTCACCCCCCCCCCTAGACTTATTCCTGGACAACTTGTGACCTACATTTTTCTCTCAAATACACGGACTAGTCTCTATATGTATATTTACGAGTTAGGAATGCCAGTAACTACCAGTAAATAAAGAAACACCCATTGCCTTATATTAATGGTTTACATAATTACAAGTACAATGCCCTCACTCAACATCCTCTGAGTGGCATTCGAGGGCATACTCCCAACAATCTCCCACTTGCACTCAATGCCACACACTATGGTATCTAATACCCATGTTCTCCAGATTACGCTCCAAGCTAATCTGAGAATGTGGCTTGGTCAGTGGATCAGCGACGTAGTCGGCTGACTCTACTCTATGCAGCACAATGTATCTCCATGCGAACAAATTCTCTTAAGAGATGATACTTTCTCTCAATATGTTTTGTACCATTATGAAACCTCGGCTCCTAGGTGCTACAGCTCTATTATTATCATATAAAAACGAAAATAGGTAGTGATGCACATGGTGTCACGTGAAGTATACCCAATAACTTCTTAACCCTTCCTTTGGAGGCCTCCGAGGCCACTTTATACTCAGCCTAACAGGTAGAACTAGTAGTCGCGCTATACATGGCACTATGCCATGATACTGCTCCTCCATTAAGAGTAAATGTTGCCAGAAGTAGACATAGAATCGTCTTTCTGTCCTTGGAAGTCCAATACAGTGAATCCCATTACATTCAGTTCTCCACCGCCGTATTTAAGAACCAGGTCTCTAGTCCTTCTAAAGTACTTGAGAACGTTCTTTTACGGCAGTCTAATGTTCCCTAACTGGGTTAGCCCGAAACCTACTTACCACGCTCCCAGCATGCGCAATGTCAGGTCTCGTACACAATAAAGTATATATAAGGCTACCCAATTTCCGAAGCATATGGTATATTATTCATTTCCTTTCATTGTTCCTCACAATGAGGACACATCTTCAAGGTGAGTTTTATTCCATGTCGCATCTGTAGAAACCCTCTTTTAGAATCTTCCATCTTAAATCGCTTTAAGATTTTATCTATATAGAGGGCTTGGGAAAAACTTATCATTCTCTTCGATCTATCCGAGTAGAGTCGAATCCCAAGAATATAGGTTTCTTCTCCCAAGTCTTTCATGGAGAAATACTCGAAAGCCAAGCTTTCACATAACTTAGCATTCCCACATCGTTTCCTATTAGTATAATGTCATCTACATATAGTACTTAGAATGCGATCTTGCTCCCACTAACCCTCTTGTATACACAAGGTTCCTCTTCATTTTGCACGAAGTCAAACTCTTTGACCGTCTCGTCAAAACGAAGGTCCTAACTACATGAAGACTGCTACAGTCCATTTCATGGAGTCTACATCCACCATTGCTAGGTCATTCGTTGCGGGTCGGTCTCTTGTTTATCACCTGGAACCTCGTGTAACACCCCCAAAACCATCCGGGATATTACAGCGCCATGGGTCCCGCGCCGGAACCCACCAGGCCAAAAACGATTTCAAAAACGTTTAAAAACACCAAAAGGCCGATGACGGTAATATTTTAAATACTCAAATATTTTCAAAAGCATAGTTCTCAAACACTGTCATAAAACACCATTTGAAAATACAAGGTGAAGTGCCAAATCTGAACAGTTTAAAATGTGCGTTAAGCCACCACTTAAACGTACCGATAAAATAGTTAAGAAAAAGGGTTTGACGAAATAATCCAAGTTCGCAAAATGCCCAAAAGGCCATTTTGAAAATACACACGAGTTGGTAAAGATACCGAAAAGCCATTTTAAAATACATACGCAGCGGATAAAAACACAGTTCAAAATACACATTTGCAGCGGAAATAAAACAACCAGAAATAAATACTCAATACTCAAAAACATGCCACAACCAGTATCACCCGGGAAGCGCATCCCTTCACGATTGCTACTAGCTCGATCTCCGAGTACCTAAAAATAAAGCCCACGATGGGGTCAGCCACAATACTCAATAATGATATCGATCACATCAACATAAATAATTACATACCAATGTAATAATATAGTAAGAATACTACCAATGTAATCTTACCATCATACCTTACCAATCCATAACAATCCGTAACAGATTAATCCTTACCATAATCCACATTTCGCATTCTCAAATGGCGAAATGAACTCAACCATATCCAATTGTATTGTATTCAAACAATATCAAAAATCCTCAAAACATCATCATAACTCCTAATCATGAAATAATTCACCTGTATCAAATCCTGTCCATCGGATTACATAATCAAATCTCAACCTGGGTAAACCAATAACATACAACATATCTGTAGATCAACTACCACAAAATAATGAATACAATCCCGAAACAACGACGTACAGTCCGAATGCTCATACAATCAATAACAATGATCAACCAATACATCAACTGAGAATATCATCGACATGATAACTCCAATACGACCAATAAAGGATCACGATAACTGAGAATACCATCAACAAAGTAAATCCCGAACACAATCAATGAAAGATCAATAATAACCGAGAATACCATCAACAAGGTAAACTCCAAATGATCAACAAAGGACCAACAATAACCGAGAATACCATCAATAAGGTAAACTCCAAACGATCAACAATAATGGATCTCAAGTAAATAACCTCGACTGTCGAACATACCCCTCGGGCGTATGAACAACCAGTCGCAAACCGTCGAACATATCCAATCATACATGGACTATGAACGACCAAAACAATATGGCTCAAAGATGGAAATCATAGTACGCCCGATCCGGAAATGTATCCGTGCACAAGCCACACCGGGTATCGATCAAATACACGTGTGGTCTTTTACCTAATTAGTCTCACGAACTACGTCTCGTGTTCACGGTTCAATGCGGAAATATCCACGCATAACCATCATGTGCCCGGCTAAAAATCCTACACAATAACCAATCGGCGCGCAGATATGACTCCAGATATATCACTGCAACATGCCAACGAAACTCAAAGAAACACATATCCAATAAGGATCAAAAGACTCACCGAAGTGAACAATGACAAACTGACCATGAAAAGTCGACACGACTAATCAATATCCAAAACATCAATTCTGGGGTCATAATCCCCAAACGATAATCCATACGATCAACAGTTTCAGACAAAAGTTCGGGGATCAACATCCCTCAATGAAACAATCAACACAACCATTAATACCAACAATAGTCCTGGGATCAACATCCCTCAACGAACAACCAATACGAATCTCAATATACGAAGTCTCAACGTACAACATATAACTCAATATAATACTTATCTCATAACTGAACAATACTTACATTACCTCAAAGCCGAAGACAACATGCTTTCCACGAACAACATCCCTGAACGAATATACAGTTATACGAATAATCTCAAATAAGGTACCATCCATTCAATACCGATAAACTTTTATCCCGATACTTATGTCATCACGATAACTATCTCGATATCCGATATTCTATATCCTTGACCAAAGATAATTCACGTTTTCCTTGAACACAATTAAATCATATACTTTATGATTTAATCCAAACTAGAACACGATATACAAACCATTATCCCGACAACTTACATTTCTAACCACATTGCTATATGAATTATAAATGAAATGAAAACGAAACCATTCATCAAATATTACCACGAAGCCATTATCAAATCCATTGCCTTCGTCTATGAGCTCCTCAGCCCTGACCAAAAGCAATCTACGAACTCTTCAACTTCAACTGCAACACAACGGTCATAATCCACGATCAAAACATATCAACCTATTGCAATAACCGATTAACACACATTCGATAAAAATCAATAACCGACATACCCAATCAACAAACTCAACGGTTCAATGAAACCTCGATCATATACATAAAACCAAATAATCCAGCTCAACAAATACGAACTCATATCCACAATACAAACCGTAACTCGATGATCACAAATAACAGTCAATAAACCCAACGGTTCCACCATATCCCGATTAAACACAAATCTGAACAACCAAATTAATCGATCATGAATTCAAAACCATAACAAAATTCATAATCCGATAATCATACCAATAACCAATTTAACCAAGTGTCTAAGCATTACCGATTCCACATTCAATCTTACATACGAATACAAGTTTCCTCCTTGTAAATTCATAATAAAAATCAATTACTGATTATCATCATCAATCCGGACGATCCGATTAATTCAACATCATAGATAACCATATTCCAAGGGGTTTAAATAATTCCATTATTCGATTTGAACACTTGTTCAATACGTATGAATTCTCAAACTCAAAAGTGAATCATAACCTTATCAAATCCGGAATCATATTCATATTCCTATACGAATATTGTATCAAAACACATAACTTAGTTTTAGATATGAATATTCCATATTCATATCCAAAATACCAACATCACTTAAACATGTTCATCAATTCATATATAATCCAAGAGTTCTTAAGAACACAACTAATTCTGAAATCACATTCAAAATCCTCAAACGACATAATCCGATGTGTTTTAACATCTAAACAATCCTTATTCACAATTCAAGGTGTATATAATCATGTTCTTCAGCATATACTTCTCATAACATCATGAATCGCAACAAACCACCAAGAACATCAAGAATACTACGATTCCATAATCATAAAAACATAATCAAGGCATTTGATCATCAATTCATTATCTTCCCTTAACAAAATTCCCATAATTACCAAGAATCATCACAATAATTTCAATTCAATCACCATTCATACGAAACGTGTAGAATTTCCCAAGTTCTACTCATTGAGGCATTTTATCGAACACTTTGAAGGCGTAGTCCAATTTAATCGATTTAACAGAGAAATACTCGAATTTGTTCCACAAAACTTCAAGGATAATGAATGATTTCGAGTATACAATCAAGTTCAATCAATAATCTGAATCAAAAGAAATCAAATCGGCCAAAATACCAAGAAACCTCAAGAATATCCAAAAACCAAAAGTTTAGGTGATCTTACCTTCGATCCGGGTGGAAGATGATGTTAATCCATGAATCAAACTTCCAAAACATGTTACTATAAGTTGTTCTTACTCAAAACCATCCATTTTGCTGAATAAATCACGAAGAAACGAAGAGAAAACATGAAAATGGTCGGATGACTCGGTCCATGCCTTATATAGGCGGAGTCCTGTCGGCACGTTACGGCCGTAACCAGCCGTGGCCTACCCTACTGTCCATTTTGGCCGACACCCTTACGTACGTAACTGGCAGCTACTTACGTACGTAACGGGCCCTTACGGCCGTAACCGGCCACAGCCTTACGTACGTTATCGGTCAGTCCTTGCCCCCAGTGAGTCACTGCCGACCGCGATCGGCCATCCCTGCGAGTCACTGCCGACCATGCTCGGCCACCACAGGTCCTCTCGGCCACGAATCGGCCAGCCACCTTGTAACGTACGTAACACTTATTCCGTTGCGTACGTAATACGTACGTTGACTTGCTACAGTATTATACTCGTATTACGTACGTAATACACCCTGTATAGCGTATGTAAATCCATCCGTTGACTCACCTGTCCACATCCGCGCCGAAAGCCGCCGACCACGGGCCCCACTATACGATCACAACTCGGTCCTGTCTGATTCCTCTTGTTACGTACGTAATGCCTTATGCATAACGTACGTAAAGCATATAATTTAGCGTATGTAAGTCCTTAAACTTAGCGTACGTTAAGGGCTCTATACTTAGCCAAAATCCAACTGTTCCTGTCCGACGTCTCGACATACTGGATACGAACATACGGCATACTGAATACACATATACTCAACCCAAAAATATTCTCATACGATATACCTGATATCCAAATCAGTTCAACCTGATACAAAAAATCCTCAATATAACTGTCAATCAAAACGTCAATTACATAAGTATAACTGTCTTGGTCCTCAATTTATTTTATCCATACTGTATAGATACCAAACTATACAGTATATCTCAGATAAAATAACGCGAAAATTTTATACTGAAAATTCGGGTATTACATACTACCCCCCTTAAAATAAGTTTCGTCCTGGAAACTTGCAACCTGTCACCAACAATAGATAAATCCAAAATTCCAACTCATCACAAAAACAATCAAGAGTTGCCACAAGCAAATAACCAAAACGATATACTTATAGGTGCGTGAAGCCGATGATCTCCCGTGAAACTAGCACAAGACTCCCACACGAAGTCTCAATACGATACCAACACACACCAATATCACAAATAGAAATTTGAAAAGATTATCAAAAATTTTGGAAACTCCAAAAATCGATTTGACTCAAAAGTCAGAAAAACTCATTTTGAAAAGCCATGCTACTACCGTACCGGTAGAGCCACATAACACACACACCTGGGTTTCACAAAACCCAAGCTCTGATACCATCTTCTATAACACCCCCAAAACCATCCGGGATATTACAGCGCCATGGGTCCCGCGCCGGAACCCACCAGGCTAAAAACCATTTCAAAAACGTTTAAAAACGTCAAAAGGCCGATGACGGTAATATTTTAAATACTCAAATATTTTCAAAAGCGTAGTTCTCAAATACCGTCATAAAACACCATTTGAAAATACAAGGCGAAGTGCCAAATCTCAACAGTTTAAAATGTACGTTAAGCCACCACTTAAACGTACCGATAAAATAGTTAGGGAAAAGGGTTTGATGAAATAACCCAAGTTCGCAAAATGCCCAAAAGGCCATTTTGAAAATACATACGAGTTGGTAAAGATACCGAAAAGCCATTTTAAAATACATACGCAGCGGATAAAAACACAGTTCAAAATAGACATTTGCAGCAGAAATAAAACAACCAGAAATAAATACTCAATACTCAAAAACATGCCACAGCCAGTATCACCCGGGAAGCTCATCCCTTCACGACTGCTACTAGCTCGATGTAATATCCCCGTTTTCTATCCTTGGTAATTTCTTTCTTTTGGTGCATTTTCGTTTCGGACAACTCGCCTGGCACTGTTTTGTAATTCTGAACCTATTTTACTCTTGGAGTTTTTCCGTTTAGACGGGTCTTGATAATGTTTTTACGTAATTCCATCTCGTGTTATATTCTGTCGCATGTGTATTCGTTTCTCGTTAAATTCGTTCGATTTCGTCGTTTTCTTACTTCCATGAGTTCGTATGCTTATGTAGAGCATGTTGCGAGTTTCGGATTGTTAATCCGACGTTGTGTCGTGACTTTTCGGTTGTTTGGGCCGTTTTTGTAATTTCCTAGAAGTTTAGGGAATTTGTCCTTTATTCGACTTTGGTTGTGTACCTCAGATCGTTTTGGGTTCCGTACTTCCATTTTGTGTTATTGTTGCCCAGACATCGATCCCTGTTGTTTTTATTCTCCTTCCGGATCATTTTTCGTCATTTTTGGGACCCGAGGGGGGGTGTGGGCCGCGGCACAAGAATTGTGAGCCGCGGCACACACATCGCCCAGTTGTTGCCTAAACAAACTGTACCGTGTGCCGCGGCACAAGGATTGTGCGCCGCGGCACACAGCCGAGTCAGTGCCGCGGCACACTTGTCCGGGCCGCGGCACACCCGTGTGACACTTGCCGGCCAAAGTCGACTGTACCGCGTGCCGCGGCACAGTCCGGCAGTGCCGCGGCACATGCCGAGTCTGAGCCGCGGCACACTTCAGATGAGCCGCGGCACAACGAGCGGTCACCACCACTGGCACAATTTTTGGCTCTGTGCGGCACGCTTTAGCCGAGCCGCGCACACGGCGCGGTCAGCGCTATATCTGCTTCTTATTCAGCGAGAATCGCCCATTTCCTCCCCCTTCTTCAACCGTGCGAGAGAGAGAGAGTCTTGAGAGGGAGAGTTCCTCCATACACCACATATTTGTGTAGATTTCTTCCTCTCTTTTCGATCGGGTGACTCGGATTGCGGATCTAACACGTGGTTTTCGGATTTCAGTGCTTGATTCTTCAAGAGGTAAGAATTCCTTTAACCCTAGTATGATTTTGGGGAGGGTTTGGTGGTGATCTTGTGTTTTAATCCGAATTAGCCGATGTTGTTGTTAGAATTGATAGTATACTCGTGACCCTTGGTTTTCTTGTTTTTGATTGGGATGAAATCCCGTTGTTATACCATTGACCGATTTCATTTCCTTTCGCACTCTTGGTGTTCGACGAATTGTCCCAACGGGTAGAATTAGGATTAATTCTTACCTTTCCGCATTATTGAGACTTGTGTATACCGTTATTGTGTTAGGATTGGATTTGGGAGGATTGTTCGGACCGAAACCTATTCCGTCGCTGCTTCCTTCGCTTCGTTTCATTCAAGGCAAGTACATGCATTACATTTCATTATGTATATTGTGATTTTCGAAATGAATGATGAATGGTGAATTTTTGGGTGCGTGAGATGTGTTCCTTCCACCGGAGTGTCCGACGGGATGTCCGGGGTCGATACTAAGGGGTACGGCCGCGGAAGGGAACATGTGTGCGTGTGTGATTGAACTTCCACCCGGAGTGTCCGACGGGATGTCTGGGGGTCGATACTAAGGGGTACGGCCGCGGAAGTGGTATCCCACTCGGAGTGTTCGACGGGATGTCTGGGGGTCGCTACTAAGGGGTACGGCCACGGGCTACGATTGTGATTTTGTGATATCGTGATGATTGAAATCGATTTGATTGCCAATGTAGTATTAGGAATATATATGTGGCAAATGACTTATGTTTGAGATGATTGTGTAAAACCGCATTTTTGTATATAATGTGGTGTAATTGTGTACTTGCACTAGCTATTCGAATGCTAACCCCTTTAATGGGGGAAATGCGTCTTATGCATTTCAGGTACCGGGAGAGCTGAGGAGCAGGCACGGGGCACGCACGCGAAGGACGGGATGGCTTGATGATAGTGGCTCGAGTCTGTTTTGTTTATTTCTATGTTTGGTTATTGCATATGTCGAGTATTGGAACTAAACTGTTTATTCTTGAACTTGGTTTAAGTCCCCTGCGTGGGCATCGAATTGATATTTACATTATGTTTTCTGTTCTGCGTTGAAATGATTTGGCCGAGGCCACGGCCCTATTTACTTTTGAGTGCATCTTTTGGGGTTTTCATTGTGGTAATGTGTCATGTGTTAGCCTGGTAGACCTCAAGAGGGTTCTACGGCGTGTAATGTCCCATTTGTGAATTGGGGTGTTACATTTATGGTATCGGAGCCTTAGGTTTTGAATACCTAGGCTGTCGGTGAATTTTGGGTCTGTCAGTTGCGTCATTAGAGTTAGTCGTTGAGCCTGATATCATCATGCTACCGTCTTTTCGTGCGACCCGTGGCTGTAAGTCTCCTCGAACTCTTATATCTCTGTAATTCGTTTTCTTATTGTTCGAATCGTAACTTGAGTAACAAACTTGGTGAAATGAGAATCTGTATGATCAAGTCCTTTTCTTACTTTCCTTCGATGTTGAGAGGTCGTGGTAGACCGGCTAGGGACGCGGCCGAGGCCGTGGTCGGGTCTTGATAATGAGGAGGGCTCACTTTCTCGGTCCTCTGCGGACTCAGCCTCTCACTCAGTGCCGTCGGGTAATAATGCCGACGCCGGGGCTACTGCCGTACTTCAGCAGTTGGTAGCCCAACTTACTCAGATAGCTCAGGGTGGACGCCAGAATCCGCCCCCGACACCGGAAGAGGAGGCTAGTAAGTGGCTTCAGACGGTGACTAAGATGCACCCTCCTCGTTTCTCCGGATCCTCTGACTCCCTCGGTTGGGAGAATTGGCTCTTTCAGTTGTCCAGGACCTTCGATGTCGTAGCTTGTCCTGAAGACAGGAGGGTACATATTGCCCAGTACCTCCTGGATAAGGAAGCTGCGGAATGGTGGGAGGCCGTTGTGCCCAGAGACCGTCGAGCTACTTGGGAGGAATTCAAGACTGCTATGGAAGCAGAGTATTGTCCGCCGCCAGTCAAGGAGCGCAGAATTGTGGAGTTCTTCACCGCTACACCTCAGGACGTGCCTATTTCTCAGGCCATCATTACTTACAATCAGCAGTTGGGTTTCGTGAGAGATCAGGTGAGGTCGGAGGCCGATAAAATCCGTTACTTCAATATGCGCATGAAGCCGCATATTAGGCAGAGTATGGCACCGCTCATGTGTGCCACTTTGAAAGAATACCAGGATCGCGCCCTAGCGATCGAGATGGCGGTTCCGGAATCAGAGTCGGTTTCGGAAGCTAAGAAGCAGAAGACTACCGGTGGATTCTCGACCGGGAAGGGTGGTCAGTTTTCGAGGTCTCGTTCTGCTCCCATACCGGGGAAGAGGCCGTTCCATCAGGCCGGTGGATCTCAGGGTAACCGTTCAGTTCAGTCCGTCGCTTCGGGTGTCAGGGTTTGTTTTAACTGCAACCAATATGAGCATTTGATGAAGGATTGTCCTTTTCCCCCCGTTGCTTGCTTCACTTGCGGGCAGACCGGGCATCGGGCGGCTCATTGTGAGAGAGCCACCAGGGTCGCTAGAGTTCCGACTACCACTACCGATCAGAGGGATCATAATACTCCAGCTACTCAGTTCCGCAGGTTCGGGTCGCGGTAGAGGTCGGGATAGCCGGATCGCGCCAGCCTCGAGCTCGTTCGATCCACCCCGTATCGGATGAGGCGCACGAGGAGGCAGACATTCCAGTAGGCGTCGGGTACCACTCAGATCCTTACTCATCCGGTTCGTGCTTTTTGATTCGGTGCTACCCATTCCTTTATTGCATCGGATTGTGTGAATCGTATTGGCTTTAATCGCTTGTTTGAGTGTGAACCGTTTGTGGTGGGTACGCCTAGCGGGATCATATGGTTGGGGACCGGGAAGTTAGGGATTGCCCGTGAGGATCGGGAGCCGAGATTGGCCCTCGAACCTCATCGTTATCGACCTTAAGGGTGAGGATTTAATCCTCGGGACGATTGGTTAGAGCGTCACGGTGCTATCATGAACTATCGGACTCGTACTATCTCGATCGTGGCCGAGGATGGCACCGAGCATACTCGTCGGCCGTAAGCCGGGTAGATCGGGAAGCGTGATTAGCGCCTTGAAGGCGATGAAACTTACGAACTGTAATGGTGTCGGCCATCGTGCTATGCCCGAAGGCGGAAGATGGTGGAGTTGACATGTCGTCAATTCCAGGTTGTTAGTGAGTATCCGATGTCTTCCTGCACGACTTACGGGATTACCACCACGGCGAGAGGTGGAGTTTCCTATCGATCTAGAGCCGAATGCGCCCCTATTTCTCGAGCACCGCACCGTATGGCACCGTCGGAGATGTTAGAGTTGAAGAACCGGTTGGGAGAATTGCTAGATAAAGGGTATATTCGACCGAGCGCATCGCCTTGGGGTGCGCCGTGCTTCGTTAAGAAGAAAGATGGGTCGCCGTTTATGCATCGATTATCGAGAATTAAACAAGTGACCATCAAGAATAAATACCCTTTGCACAGGATTGACGATTTGTTTGATCACCGGGGGCGGCAGTCTTTTCGAAGATTGATTTGCGATCGGGCTACTACGATTGAGAATTGGGACGTCGATGTTCAAAGCCGCCTTTCGGACGAGATATGGCCATTACGAGTTTGTGGTTATGCCTTTCGGGCTAACCAATGCCCCAGCAGTGTTCATGCAGTTGATGAACAAGGTTTTTATTGAGTATCTGGACAAATTCGTAGTCGTTTTTATCGACGATATTCTTATCTATTCACGGAGTCGGGAGGATCACGCCTTACATCTCCGAATTGTGTTAGACACTTTGAGGACGGAGCAGTTGTACGCGAAGTTCTCTAAGTGTGAGTTTTGGCTCGAGGAAGTGACGTTCCTCGAGCACGTGATTTCAGCAGAGGGAGTTCGGGTTGATCTGCAGAAGATAGAGGCAGTGATGGCTTGGGAGCCGCCTAAGAATGTGAAGGAGGTGAGGAGTTTTCTGGGTCTCGCCGGCTATTACCGCAGATTCGTTGAGGGATTTTCTAAGATCGCTAGACCACTCACTCAGTTGCTCCAGAAAACTCAGAAGTTCGAGTGGGTGCGATCGGGCAGACAGCTTTGACGAGTTAAAGAGACGTCTGACTACCGCGCCCGTTTTAGCATTGCCTCAGGGGAGCGAGGACTTCGTAGTGTATAGTGATGCTTCGGGCCTTGGTCTAGGGTGTGTTTTGATGCAGAGAGATAGAGTCATTGCTTATGCGTCCCGCCAGTTGAACCCTTATGAAGTAAGCTACCCCACGCACGATTTGGAGTTAGCTGCGGTCGTTTTCGCCTTAAAAATCTGGAGGCACTACCTCTATGGGTCATCATGTAAGATTTTTACGGATCACAAGAGTTTGAAGTACATCTTCAGCCAGAAAGAGTTAAACATGAGGCAGCGTAGGTGGTTAGAGTTAATTAAAGATTACGACCTCGAGATACTTTACCATCCTGGTAAGGCCAACGTAGTGGCTGATGCGTTGAGCAGAAAACCGATGGCTTTGCAGATGTTAGAGGTACTTACAACGCAGAGTAAGATCCAGCGAGATTTCATCCATCAGAATATTGAGGTTTGGGTTCAGAGAGTTCAGGGCCAGTTATGTGCATTAGAGATCACTTCGTCCTTGACTGACGATATCAAGGCGAAGCAATATGACGATCCGTTTTTGGTCCAGCTGAGGGAGGATGTGAGGAAAGGGAAAGCCCCTGGATTTGTGGTTCACGATGATGGAGTTTTGAGGTTTCGCGGCAGACTTTGTGTACCATGTGATAATGATCTGAGACAGAAGATCTTGAGCGAAGCTCATACCACGCCCTACTCCATACATCCTGGTACGAGTAAAATGTACAAGGACGTGAGGAGTAACTACTGGTGGAGTAATTTGAATATGGATGTTAGCGAGTTTGTGGCGAAGTGTTTGACACACAATGAGTTAAGATTGAGCATCAGCGACCCGCGGGGCTGTTACGACCACTTCCTATCCCGGAGTGGAAATGGGAGGATATTTCTATGGATTTCATTACCAATATGCCCAAGACTCGGACGGGCATGAACATGATTTGGGTCGTTGTTGATCGACTAACCAAATCATCTCATTTTCTGAGTATAAAGGACACTTGGGGGCCGGAGAGGCTTGCACGAGTGTTTGTTGCGGAAATAGTGAGATTGCATGGGACCCCTAAGAGCATTGTTTCGGATCGTGATGGCCGGTTCATATCACATTTTTGGCAGGCCGTTCATAGAGCTTTGGGAACCGAGTTGAGACTTAGTACATCCTACCACCCCCAGACAGACGGACAGTCTGAGCGGACGATACAGACGCTAGAAAATATGTTGAGAGCCTGTGCCTTAGATTGGAAGGATGATTGGGAGACACACTTGCCGTTGATCGAGTTCACGTATAACAATAGTTGGCATGCCTCGATCAAAATGGCACCATTCGAAGCGTTGTATGGAAGGAGGTGCAGATCACCGTTGTGTTGGGATGATACTTCTGAGCTAATCGGACTGAGCCCGATCTGATAGTTGAGACGAGGGAGAAGATTACCCTGATTCGTGGTAGATTGCTGACGGCCCAGAGTCGGCAGAAGTCTTATGCCGATACACGTCGCCGACCGTTGGAGTTTGAGGTGGGAGATCACGTCTTTCTTAAGGTGTCGCCGACACGGGGAGTTTACCGCTTCGGTCGGAAGGGTAAACTTAGTCCGAGATTTATCGGGCCGTTTGAGATTTTAGATAGAGTTGGAGAACTCGCGTATCGGTTAGGCTTGCCGCCGTCCCTGAGCCACGTGCATAACGTATTTCATGTTTCCCAGCTTAGGAAGTACGTATCGGACCCTAGCCATATTATTGATTTTGGAGAGGTTGAGTTGGGGCCCGACATTACCTTCGAGGAGAGGCCGATTCAGATCGTAGAGCGTCGGGTTAAGCAACTCAGGCACAAAACCATCCCTTTGGTCAAAGTGCAGTGGTCGAGGCATGGATCCGAGGAGGCCACGTGGGAAACAGAGGAGAGTATGAGGTCGAGATACCCCGAGTTATTCGTATTGTAAGTTTCGGGACGAAACTTATTTTTTTAGGGGGAGATAATGTAATATCCGCGTTTTCTATCCTTGGTAATTTCTTTCTTTTGGTGCATTTTCGTTTCGGACAACTCGCCTGGCACTGTTTTGTAATTCTGAACCTATTTTACTCTTGGAGTTTTTCCGTTTAGACGGGTCTTGATAATGTTTTTACGTAATTCCATCTCGTGTTATATTCTGTCGCATGTGTATTCGTTTCTCGTTAAATTCGTTCGATTTCGTCGTTTTCTTACTTCCATGAGTTCGTATGCTTATGTAGAGCATGTTGCGAGTTTCGGATTGTTAATCCGACGTTGTGTCGTGACTTTTCGGTTGTTTGGGCCGTTTTTGTAATTTCCTAGAAGTTTAGGGAATTTGTCCTTTATTCGACTTTGGTTGTGTACCTCAGATCGTTTTGGGTTCCGTACTTCCATTTTGTGTTATTGTTGCCCAGACATCGATCCTCGTTGTTTTTATTCTCCTTAGGATCATTTTTCGTCATTTTTGGGACCCGAGGGGTGTGGGCCGCGGCACAAGAATTGTGAGCCGCGGCACACACATCGCCCGGTTGTTGCCTAAACAAATCGTACTGTGCCGCGGCACAAGGATTGTGCGCCGCGCACTGAAGCCGCAGCCAAGGCACACTTGTCCGGCCGCGGCACACCGTGTGACACTTGCCGGCCAAAGTCGATCAGCCGCGTGCCGCTGGCACGGTCGGCAGCTGCGGCACATGCCGAGTCCGAGCCGCGGCACACTTCGATGAGCCGCGGCACAACGAGCGGCCACCACCACCGGGCACAATTTTTTTGGCTCGTGCCGCGGCACGCTTTAGCCGAGCCGCGCACACGGCGCGGCCGGCGCATATCTCGCTTCTTATTCGGCGAGAATCGCCCATTTCCTCCCCTTCTTCAACCGTGCGAGAGAGAGAGTCTTGAGAGGGAGAGTTCCTCCATACACCACATATTTGTGTAGATTTCTTCCTCTCTTTTCGATCGGGTGACTCGGATTGCGGATCTAACACGTGGTTTTCGGATTTGAGTGCTTGATTCTTCAAGAGGTAAGAATTCCTTTAACCCTAGTATGATTTTGGGGAGGGTTTGGTGGTGATCTTGTGTTTTAATCCGAATTAGCCGATGTTGTTGTTAGAATTGATAGTATACTCGTGACCCTTGGTTTTCTTGTTTTTGATTGGGATGAAATCCCGTTGTTATACCATTGACCGATTTCATTTCCTTTCGCACTCTTGGTGTCCGACGAATTGTCCCAACGGGTAGAATTAGGATTAATTCTTACCTTTCCGCATTATTGAGACTTGTGTATACCGTTATTGTGTTAGGATTGGATTTGGGAGGATTGTTCGGACCGAAACCTATTCCGCTGTCGTTTCCTTCGCTTTCGTTTCATTCAAGGCAAGTACATGCATTACATTTCATTATGTATATTGTGATTTTCGAAATGAATGATGAATGGTGAATTTTTGGGTGCGTGAGATGTGTTCCTTCCACGGAGTGTCCGACGGGATGTCCGGGGTCGATACTAAGGGGTACGGCCGAAGGGAACATGTGTGCGTGTGTGATTGAACTTCCACCCGGAGTGTCCGACGGGATGTCCGGGGTCGATACTAAGGGTACGGCCGCGAAGTGGTATCCCACTCGGAGTGTTCGACGATGTCCGGGGTCGCTACTAAGGGGTACGGCCACGGATACGATTGTGATTTTGTGATATCGTGATGATTGAAAGCGATTTGATTGCCAATGTAGTATTAGGAATATATATGTGGCAAATGACTTATGTTTGAGATGATTGTGTAAAACCGCATTTTTGTATATAATGTGGTGTAATTGTGTACTTGCACTAGCTATTCGAATGCTAACCCCTTAAATGGGGAAATGCGTCTTATGCATTTCGTGCAGGGAGAGCCGAGGAGCAGCACGGCACGCACGCGAAGGACGGGATGGCTTGATGATAGTGGCTCGAGTCTGTTTTGTTTATTTCTATGTTTGGTTATTGCATATGTCGAGTATTGGAACTAAACTGTTTATTCTTGAACTTGGTTTAAGTCCCCTGCGTGGGCATCGAATTGATATTTACATTATGTTTTATGTACTCCGTTGAAATGATTTGGCCGAGGCCACGGCCCTATTTACTTTTGAGTGCATCTTTTGGGGTTTTCATTGTGGTAATGTGTCATGTGTTAGCCTGGTAGACCTCAAGAGGGTTCTACGGCGTGTAATGTCCCATTTGTGAATTGGGGTGTTACACTCGATCTCCGAGTACCTAAAAATAAAGCCCACGATGGGGTCAGCCACAATACTCAATAATGATATCGATCACATCAACATAAACAATTACATACGAATGTAATAATATAGTAAGAATACTACCAAAGTAATCTTACCGTCATACCTTACCAATCCGTAACAGATTAATCCTTACCATAATCCACATTTCGCATTCTCAAATGGCGAAATGAACTCAACCATATCCAATTGTATTGTATTCAAACAATATCAAAAATCCTAAAAACATCATCATAACTCCTAATCATGAAATAATTCACTCGTGCCAAATCCTGTCCATCGGATTACACAATCAAATCTCAACCTGGGTAAACCAATAACATACAACATATCTGTAGATCAACTACCACAAAATAATGAATACAATCCCGAAACAACGACGTACAGTCCGAATGCTCATACGATCAATAACAATGATCAACCAATACATCAACTGAGAATATCATCGACATGATAACTCCAATACGACCAATAAAGGATCACGATAACTGAGAATACCATCAACAAGGTAAATCCCCAACACAATCAATGAAATATCAATAATAACTGAGAATACCATCAACAAGGTAAACTCCAAATGATCAACAAAGGACCAACAATAACCGAGAATACCATCAACAAGGTAAACTTCAAATGATCAACAATAATGGATCTCAAGAAAATAACCTCGACTGTCGAATATACCCCTCGGGCGTATGAACAACCAGTCGCAAACCGTCGAACATATCCAATCATACATGGACTATGAACGACCAAAACAATATGGCTCAAAGATGGAAATCATAGTACGCCTGGTCCCGAAATACGTCCGTGCACAAGCCACCCCGGGTATCGATCAAATACACGTGTGGTCTTGTACCTAATTAGCCTCACGAACTACGTCTCGTGTGCACATTTCAATGCGGAAACATCCACGCATAACCATCATGTGCCCGGCTAAAATCCTACACAATAACCAATCGGCATGCAGATATGACTCCAGATATGTCACGATGCAACATGACAACGAAACTCAAAGAAACACATATCCAATAAGGATCAAAAGACTCACCGAAGTGAACAATGACAAACTGACCATGAAAACTCGACACGACTAATCAATATCTAAAACATCAATTCTGGGGTCATAATCCCCAAACAATAATCCATATGATCAACAGTTTCAGAAAAAAGTTCGGGGATCAACATCCCTCAATGAAACAATCAACACAACCATTAATACCAACAATAGTCCTGGGATCAACATCCCTCAACGAACAACCAATACGAATCTCAATATACGAAGTCTCAACGTACAACATATAACTCAATATAATACTTATCTCATAACTGAACAATACTTACATTACCTCAAAGCCGAAGACAACATCATTTCCATGAACAACATCCCTAAACGAATACATAGTTATACGAATAATCTCAAATAAGGTACCATCCATTCAATACCAATAAACCTTTACCCCGATACTTATGTCATCACGATAACTATCTCGATATCCGATATTCTATATCCTTGACCAAAGATAACTCATGTTTTCCTTGAACACAATTAAATCATATACTTTATGATTTAATCCAAACTAGAACACGATATACAAACCATTATCCCGACAACATACATTTCTAACCACATTGCTATATGAATTATAAATGAAATGAAAATGAAACCATTCATCAAATATTATAACTGAACAAGTATAAACTTGCCTCGATACCGATACCACGAAGTCGTTATCAAATCCATTTCCTTCATCTACAAGCTCTTCAGCCCCGACCAAAAGCAATCTACGAACTCTTCAACTTCAACCGCAACACAACGGTCATAATCCACGATCAAAACATATCAACCTATTGCAATAACCGATTAAGACACATTCGATAAAAATCAATAACCGACATACCCAATCAACAAACTCAACGGTTCAACGAAACCTTGATCATACACATAAAACCAAATAATCCAACTCAACAAATACGAACTCATATCCACAACACAAGCCGTAACTCGATGATCACAAATAACAATCAATAAACCCAATGGTTCCACTATATCCCGATTAAACACAAATCCGAAAAACCAAATCAATCGATCATGAATTCAAAACCATAACACAATTCATAATCTGATAATCATACCAATAATCAATTTAACCAAGTGTCTAAGCATTACCGATTCCACATTCAATCTTACATACGAATACAAGTTTCCTCCTTGTAAATTCATAATAAAAACCAATTACCGATTATCATCATCAATCCGGACGATCCGATTAATTCAACATCATAGATAACCATATTCCAAGGGTTTCAAATAATTCCATTATTCGATTTGAACACTTGTTCAATACATATGAATTCTCAAACTCAAAAGTGAATCATAACCTTATCAAATCCGGAATCATATTCGTATTCCTATACGAATATTGTATCAAAACACATAACTTAGTTTTAGAAATGAATATTCCACATTCATATCCAAAACATCAACATCACTTAAACATGTTCATCAATTCATATATAATCCAATAGTTCTTAAGAACACAACTAATTCCGAAATCACATTCAAAATCCTCAAACGACATAATCCGATGTGTTCTAACATCTAAACAATCCTTATTCACAATTCAAGGTGTATATAATCATGTTCTTCAACATATACTTCTCATAACATCATGAATCGCAACAAACCACCAAGAACATCGAGAATACTACGATTCCATAATCATAACAATATAATCAAGGCATTTGATCATCAATTCATTATCTTCCCTTAACAAAATTACCATAATTACCAAGAATCATCACAACAATATCAATTCAATCACCATTCATACGAAAACGTGTAGAATTTCCCAAGTTCTACTCATTGAGGCATTTTATCGAACACTTTGAAGGCATAGTCCAATTTAATCGATTTAACGGAGAAATACTCGAATTTGTTCCACAAAACTTCAAGGATAATGAATGATTTCGAGTATACAATCAAGTTCAATCAATAATCTGAATCAAAACGAATCAAATCGGCCAAAATACCAAGAAACCTCAAGAATATACAAAAACCAAAAGTTTAGGTGATCTTACCTTCGATCTGGGTGGAAGATGATGTTGATCCATGAATCAAACTTCCAAAACATGTTGCTATTAGATGTTCTTACTCAAATCCATCCATTTTGCTGAAGAAATCGCGAAGAAATGAAGAGAAAACATGAAAATGGTCGGATGACTCGGTCCAGGCCTTATATAGGCCGAGTCCTGTCGGCAAGTTACGGTCGTAACCGGTCGTGGCCTACCCTACTATCCATTTTGGCCGACACCCTTACGTACGTAACCGGCAGCTGCTTACGTACGTAACGGGCCCTTACGGCCATAACTGGCCACAACCTTACGTACGTTATCGGCCAGTCCTTTGCCCCCAGCGAGTCACTGCCGACCGCGATCGGCCATCCCTGTGAGTCACTGCCGACCATGCTCGGCCACTACAGGTCCTCTCGTCCACGACTCGGCCAGCCACCCCGTAATGTATATAACACTTATTCTGTTGCGTACGTAATACGTACGTTGACTTGCTACAGTATTATACTCGTGTTACGTACGTAATACACCCTGTATAGCGTACGTAAATCCATTTGTTGACTCACCTGTCCACATCCGCGCCGAAAGCCGTCGACCACGGGCCTCACTATCCGATCACAACTCGGTCTTGTCTGATTCCTCTTGTTATGTACATAATGCCTTATGCATAACGTACGTAAAGCGTATAATTTAGCGTACGTAAGTCCTTAAACTTAGCGTACATTAAGGGCTCTATACTTAGCCAAAATCCAACTATTCCTGTCCGACGTCTCGACATACTGGATATGAACATACGGCATACTGAATACACATATACTCAACCCAAAAATATTCTCATACGATATACCTGATATCCAAATCAGTTCAACCTGATACAATAAATCCTCAATATAAATGTCAATCAAAACGTCAATTACACAAGTATAACTGTCTCGGTCCTCAATTTATTTTATACATACTGTATAGATACCAAACTATACAGTATATCTCAGATAAAATAATGCGAAAAATTTATACTGAAAATCCGGGTATTACACCTCATTGAAAACCCAGTTCCACCAAGTGTATAAAACTATACCTCTCAGGTAATTGAGACACCCTACTAGACCTACGAGGTGGTTGTACTTGTGTTTCAGAAGGTTCGGTTCCATTTTATTGCACAGGTGTCTCCTGTGGAGTTTCATTGTATTCTTCCAAAGAAAAATTTCTACCTGCTCCGCCTTCTGATGAACTCTTCTTCCAGGAAATGTGCATGCAAAGCAACAACGATCTTTATATCTTTGGGCATGTAGAATAGATAACCCATCATCTCAGATGGGAATCCAATGAAACGTCTCCTAACAGACCTCGCTTCTATTTTGTCCACCTTAGTCTTCTTGACATAGGCGGGACATCCCCAAATTCTAATGTGATTAAGACTTGGTTTCCTGCCCTCCTACATCTAATGTGGAGTTTTAGGAATGGATTTGGAAGGACATCTGTTCAAGATATATGTAGTAGTCAGAATAGCCTAGCATGGAACGGACCATGTCCAAGAAGGTCTGGTTCCTTCTTTCCGACACACCATTTAACTGAGGAGTGCCTGGAGGTGTTAGTTGTGATACTATTCCATGTTCCTTAAGGAACTCATCAAACTTCGTACTCATATACTCGCCACCTCGGTCTGACCGAAGTGCTTTGATATGATTTCCAGTTTGTTTCTCGACTAGGGCCTTAAATTCCTGAAATTTATCAAAGTCCTCGGATTTATGTTTCATTAAGTATACATAACCATACCTAGTATGATCGTCTGTAAACATAATGAAATATTGATATCCGTCATGTGCTGCTTCCAAAGCACCACATACGTTGGTATGGATTAATCCCAGTATATCAGCGGCTCTTTCTAAAGTCCTTGTGAAGGGGGACTTAGTCATTTTGCCTTTAAGGCAAGATTCATAGCTAGGAAAGGGATCCGATCCCAATGGACCCATAAGTTCATCTTTTTCCATCTTGTAAACCTTGATCTGACCAACATGACCAAGTCTTAGATGCCATTTCAAAACTTGATTGGTTTCATGCCTACCACGTTTTATAGTCATAGTATGCACAACTACTTTGTTGCATTTAGATGATACAATCCATTTAACAATGTAGCAGTACCCACTAGTTTATTTCTGAAATAAATTTTGCAGGAACCATCAGCAATGAAAAATGAAAAGCCTTTTCGGTCCATGACCGGAATGGATACAATGTTTTTAGGCCCCTTGTGCAAAACAAATACATCTTCTAAAGTCAAAACAAAGCTGGATTCTAAACCCAAAAGAAGTGATCCTATGTCGGTTGCCTCGACACTATGCCTTATTCCGACTGTGATCATAACTTCTCCAGCTCCAATCTTCCTACTTAGTTCCAGATCCTGATTCACGGTGCAAATATGAGAACTAGCACTTAATCCAAAGATCCAGAAGTAGAAAATACGAGAGCGAACAATTTGTTTCCAAAACTAAAAGTTCTGTACTTGAAGTGCCATGAAGAATCGGACAGTCTCTTGCCCAGTAGCCCAGCTCACTGCACTTGAGACAAGTGTCCTTCTTCTTGCTCTTCGGAACCATCGAGGCCTTGTCCTTACCCTTAAGGTCCTCGACTTGTGGTCCCGTCTGCTTCTTGGTATTTTTCTTCTTGTTCTTGGACTTCCGAGATCCAGAAGAAATCACAAGGGTAGACTCCTTCATCCGCGGAGTCTTCATCTGAGACTGAGCGGTCACTAGTTTGTTCATTAGCCCAGCTAAGTTACATGCAATTGCATTATAGTTGAAATTCATAACAAACTGTGAGAAGGAATCAGGGAGAGACTGTAGGATAAGGTCGGTTTGAAGAGAAGTATCCATCTTAAAATCAAAAGCCTCCAATCTCTCGATCATGGATATCATTTTGAGGACGTCTTCCCCAACCTTCTCACCTTCCTTTATCCTTGCACCGAACAGTTGCTTGGATATCTCATATCTAGCAGTTCTGCTGTGCTCACCATAAAGCTCGGTTAAGTGAGATAGAATCTGCCTAGTAGAAGTCATTTTATCATGAGCTCTCTGAAGCTCATTAGACATAGAAGCCATCATGTAAGCACGTACTTTTACATCATACTTCACCCACTTTTCGTGGTTTTCAATCTCTTCCTGATTGGCTCTGGTCCGCACAGGAGGCGCCGGAATGTCCGTCTCTAAGACGTATCCCATTGTCTCTGTACTAAGGACAATCATCATATTGCGGAGCTAATCCACAAAATTAGGTCACATCAAGGTGTTCTTTTCGAGTAGAATTGCTAGTGGATTCATTGTCATATTGAGAGTTATTGTAACATCCCAAACTAGACGACTATTACAGTGCCGTGGACCCCCGACTGGGACCCACCAGGCGAATGAACATTAATAACTTAAATAATATAATTGTAGTACCAAACCACATTATATCATCAATTACTCCGATGAGAAGTTTCATTACAACATACCCAATATAATACATAATACATGTATATTTTTTATGGAGATAAAATATACAACACTGAATAAAAATGAGTATTCAAACGGAAGTCTGCAGTGGAAATAAAATGAAGAAAAACATGGATGATTGAATGGACTGGGGGCCCCTACTAGTATCACTGGGACTCCTCCCGTGCTTTAGCCTTGCCATGACCTGAAAACAATATCCCCCAATGGGGTCAGTTATACAGAACAACAATCCTCAAGAGTTGAATAAACACAATCATGATATATCTTAATTATGAAATTAAGCTGAAGAGGGGCATCATAGTACGTCCGTAATGGTATGTGCATGTGTACAAGACGAGTGTCCGGACACACCCACCCTTATACCTAATTAGTCTAACGAAGGTACATTACCGTGTGCACAGTCCATTGTGTCGGTGAACCCGATCACTTGACTCTCATGTGCCCGACTAAAAGTTCCACACATCCCCACCCGGCCACGCAATACGAACCCAGAAGGCCACAAGAACAAAAGTGACTAAAGAACATTAATGAATAACAATCCGATAAGGGTCAAGAATGACTCACCGAGATGAAATAATAATGAAATGAATGATAGCTCACTGAAGTGATTGGAACCGTCGTTCCTCATTAATTGAATGATTAGTTTGATAATTACAAGTCTCAACATGACTATTACACTATGAATGAATTATGATTATGAATGAATCAACAACAAAAAGAATGAGTATCCTTTTAACCGAGTAAGAATTATCTTACACAACACCGGTGAAGAATGTTCTTCCTCGAACAAACGTCCTAAACGAGATGTCGGTCGCTCGAACAACCTTGAATAACATAATTACCAACAATCCGCTCAAAATACGTATCAATCACGATGATAACTAACTCAAAACATCGATATGAATAATGCAAGTTCATTGAGGCATTATAACCAACACGTTGTAACCAATCTTTGATTGTTTACAACCAATCCTTAATTATATCGATAACAAACTTCCAAGGAGTGTTTCGATCCAACAAAACATCTTCAACACAATCAATAATCTAAAATGAATATCCAATTCTAGATTTCAACAACATCTAAACAAAAACCCCCAAATCCAAATCAATATTCAAAATGTTCTTCAAATAATCCCAATTAATCCGATGATAATGCTTAACAATTTGTAATCACAAGTATATCACTTCATACAACCTGATTATAACATCCAAAACATCATATCCCAACTCAAAATCGAAATCCAAGATGTTGAAGAATTTATCTTCGAAGATCCAAACACTTCGATCCGGTGAATCCGTGATAAATCGATTATCCAAGCTTCCCAATCCAAGATATATGCATAGAACACTCCTTAACAAGTGATGTGATGAAGAAAGTCTCTCCCAATAACTTCTCTCTCGGAACTGAAGTGAAGAAGGGTGAAATGAGTTCAAAAATCCCGTCCAAGTCTATATAAACTGCCGAATGTTACGGCCGTAACTCGGCCTACTTACGGCCGTAACCTCTCCAAGTCAACGGCCTTACGGCCGTGACCAGCCACATCGTACGGGCGTAACTTGGTTTCGTCGAAAGTCTGCCGACAGACTTACGGCCGTAACCGTACCTACCTTACAGGTGTAACTCAGCTCATACGGCCGTACTCGGCAAAACTTACGGGCGTAAGAAGCCTTCGTCGAAAACTGATCCGGGCACCCTGCTCGATCTTACGGTCGTAACCGGCCAAGCCTTAGGGCCGTACCTGCCTCAACTTACGGCCGTATGCCGCAACCCTTACGGCCGTAAGTACCCTTCGTCCGACATGTCCTGAAAACAACGAACGCATGTTATGGCCGTAATGCAAGCATGTTACGGCCGTAACTCGCTGTTGGACAACAACGAAATGACAAATCCGTCTACTCGACACACATCGCTGAATGATCCGACATACCATACTTATATGAATATAAATGAGTCCGATAACATGGAATACGTGATACTTCCAACAAAAGACTACCAGTCACGATGATTATGACAATACTCTCGTCTCGATTCTCAAACGGAGATAAATGACGATCGTTAACTGATACACGGTTAAAATACGCCAACGATGAATACAAATGAATGAATCATGAATGATGAATGATTATTAATGAGTGAATAATCCGACAGTGACAATTACTGAATAATAATT
Source organism: Orobanche coerulescens (assembly GCA_033398695.1). Taxonomy (NCBI): domain Eukaryota; kingdom Viridiplantae; phylum Streptophyta; class Magnoliopsida; order Lamiales; family Orobanchaceae; genus Orobanche; species Orobanche coerulescens. The sequence goes on along the minus strand of CM065802.1, from coordinate 122,884,789 downwards.
ACTGAATGATAATGAATGAATTTACAACCGGGCATTACATACTCCCCCCCTTAAAAAGAGTTTTGCCCTCGAAACTAAGGGTCAAACAACTCGGGATAACTCTCCTGCATACTATCCTCGGTTTCCCAAGTAGCCTCTTCGACTCCGTGTCTAGGCCACTGAATTTTAACCAAAGGAATCGTCTTGTTCCTCAACTGTATGATTCTCCGCTCTAAAACTCGTATAGGACGCTCCTCATACGAATGATCATCCGCGATCTCGATTTCGTCGAACTGGAGTATGTGGCTCGGGTCGGCAACATACTTCTACAATTGAGAGACGTGAAACACATTATGAATTCGGCTCAACGCCGGAGGTAAAGCCAATCGATAAGCCAGAGTGCCTACTCGATCCAAAATCTCAAATGGTCTAATGAATCTCGGACTTAACTTTCCCCGCTACCCGAAATGGAAGATACCTCGACTCAGGGATACCTTGACCAAAACGTGATCACCTACCTCGAACTCTAATGGTCGACGGTGATTATCTGCATATGATTTCTGTCGACTCTAAGCGGTCAAAAAACGACTCCTGATCAAATCTATCTTCTCACGGGCGGCTATAAGCATATATGGCTCAGTGCCGATTGATTCTGATAAGTCATCCCAACACAAGGGAGATCGACAACGACGACCGTATAAGGCCTCGTAAGGTGCCAACTAAATCGAAACATACCGATTATTATTGTACGTGAACTCGATCAATGGTAGTTGGGCTTCCCAATCATCTTTCCAATCGAGGACGCATGCCTTCAACATGTCCTCCAATGTCTGAATAGTCCTCTCTGATTGTCCGTCTGACTAAGGATGAAAAGATGTACTGAAATTAAGCTAAGTTCCCATGGCACGATAAACTGATTTCCAAAAATGTGACACGAATCGTCCGTCACGATCAGAAACGATACTCTTAGGAGTGTCGTGCAATTTCATTATCTCTTTGATGAACAACTGGGCAAGTCTCTCGGGACCCCACGTATCCTTAATCTGAAGGAAATGAGCTGACTTAGTTAAGCGGTCCACACTTACCCAAATTCTATTCATGCCACGATGACTCGTCGGCAGACTCGTGATGAAGTCCATTGAAATATCCTCCCACTTCCACTCTGGAATAGGGAGCGGTTTCAGCATACCCGCCGGTTGCTGATGTTCTATCTTGACTTGCTGACAGGTTAGGCATCTCCAAACAAATTATGCTACTTCTCGCTTCATATTACTCCACCAGTAATTTTGTTTCAAGTCTTTGTACATCTTGCTAGACCCCGGATGAATGGAATAAGGGGTAGCATGAGCTTCTCTCAAAATCGAGTTTTTCAACTCATCATCCGTTGGTATGCATAACCGATTCTTAAATCGCAAAAGTCCATCCTCGTGGACCACAAATCCAGGGCTTTCCCTTGAGCCACATCCTCTCGGATGCGCGAGAAAAACGGGTCTGAACCCTGATTCACTCTGATTGCCTCCTCAAGTGGCGATGAAATATCTAACATGCAAGGTTGCCCTTGCACTCGCTGTAACCAGACTTCGATCTCGGGTCTTAGGAATTCCTGTTGAAGCTCCTTCTGAACTGTTAAGCAAGCAAGCATTTGCTCCTTAACGGATTTACGACTCAAGGCATCGGCGACCACGTTCGCCTTGCCCGGGTGGTACAGCTTCTCAATATCGTAATCTTTGATTAGTTCCAACCACCTCCTCTGTCGCATATTTAATTCCTTCTGAGTAAATATATACTTCAGACTTTTGTGATCGGCGAAAATCTGACACGTGACGCCATAAAGGTAATGACGCCAAATCTTCAACGCGAATACCACGGCCGCTAGCTCTAGGTCGTGGGTTAGATATTTGACTTCGTAAGGTCTCAGTTGCCATGAAGCATAGGCAATAACCTTCCCATTCTGCATTAGTACACATCCAAGACCGTGTTCGGACGCGTCACTATAAACCACAAATCCTTCCGTCCCTTGCGGTAAGGGAAGGACAGGTGCTGAAATTAAATGACTCTTGAGTTCCTCAAAACTCTGCTGACATGTATCGGACCACGTGTTTTTCTTATTCTTCCGCAAAAGGTTCGTCATGGGTTGAGCAATTTTAGAAAATCCTTCCACAAACCGCCGATAATAACCGGCTAATCCGAGAAAGCTTCGGATTTCCTTAACATTCTTCGGAGGTTAACAATCTCGAATCGCCTTCATCTTCTGAGGGTCGACACGTACACCATCTGATGAAATTACATATCTGAGAAACATCACCTCGAACATCTAGAACTCACATTTGGAAAACTTTCAATAGAGTTGCTCTCGTCTCAAAACGTCGAGGACCTGATGAAGGTGAACTTCGTGCTCCTATCGGTCACGGGAATAAATCAAAATGTCGCCTATGAAGACAACCACAAACTGATCCACATAGTCGATGAAAACCCGATTCATTAACTCCATGAACACCGCAGGTGCATCAGTTAACCCAAACGACATAACCACAAACTCATAATGGCCATAGCATGTTCGAAACGCCGTCCTTGCGATATCTGACTCTCGAATTCGCAACTGATGATATCTAGATCTTAAATCGATCTTGGAAAATACTGAAGCTCCATGAAGTTAATCTAAGAGATCGTCAATACGGGGTAGAGGATATTTATTCTTGATCGTCACCCTATTCAACTTCCGATAATCAATACACAAACGATATGAATCGTCCTTCTTCTTGACAAATAACACTGGTGCTCCCCATGGGGACGCACTCGGTCGGATATAACCTTTCTCAGTCAAATCCTCCAATTGATTCTTGAGTTCCTGTATTTCGGTTGGGGCCATCCGATACGGTGCCTTCGATATTGGGGACATACCAGGCTCCAACTCAATCGTGAATTCCACATCTCTCTGTGGAGGTAAACAAGGTAACTCGTCTGGGAATACATCGGCATATTCTCTAAATACGAAAATATCCATCAACATTATTGATGATTGCTCGGTTTTGGTCATATAGCACAAATAACCAACACACCCCTGACTAAGTAATTTCACTGCTTTCATCATATTAATAACCCTTCCAGAACAACTGGGATTACCTCCCTGAAATACACATTCGACTCCATCGTCTGAAATGATAGTGACCATACGCTTACGGACACTAATGGTGGCATCGTGACGATCCATCCAATCAATACCCAAAATAACGTCGTCTCTCGGTAAATCCACCACGATTAGGTCCGCTAGCCATACACGACCATTAAGCTGGATCGGACAGTTCTTAATCTCACGATCCCTGATAATTCTTCTACCGTCAGGTAGACCAATGATATAAGGTTCACAACTAGTAGCACTATCTAGATGAAATCTACTCAAGCATGACTCGAAAATGAATGAATGCGATGCACCAGTATCAAAAAGGGTACACACAGGTTGAGATAGAATTTCGAGTGTACCTAAAATCATTCGGGCCTCCGTATCGTCGGCCCTCTTCATCTCATAAATTCGAGGCTTTCCGACTCTCGAAATGGATGTTCCCGTCTGATAAGTATGGGCTTCGCCTGTAGTTGCTCCCGTCGTCTTAAACGACGCTGACTGAGTAGCCTGATTCTAAACAGCTGGTTGCTTCAGGACCTGAGATGTCGCCGGATTATGCTTGGAGTCTCTTCGGTAGAAACGGACCTTATGCCCGGCAATCCCACAGTTGAAACAGGTGATGGTCTGCCTCGAACAACTAGTGCTGAAATGACCTGGTGCTCCATAGTTGAAACAGGTGATAGCCGAACTGGCCGCTCGGGACTGAGATTTCGCAGGTTTAGGTGCTGTAGGAGGACGTTCAGAAAAAGTAGGACCCATACGAGGCTTCTTGAAGGTTGCCAGACTGCCTTCAGACTGATTACGATTCTTTGACTTCTTGCTAGCAGATTTAGGTTGTTTCTCAGCGATTTCCTTAGCAGTAAGCTCATCAGTAAGAGCTTTCTCGATTAATTCGGTCAGAGTAGCGCATTGGTGATTAAGCAATTGCATCTGGGCCATCATGCCCTACATAAAAGCGAGTGGATCAACCCAAACGTCTTCTGATTGAGCTGTGTCCCAGGTACAACTTCCTGACTATGAATGATCATTTTCTGGGTTTCGGCCTGCACCTCGGCCTCTCCCTCTGCGTCCTCTGACAGGTCTTTCCATACTTAAGTAGGAAGGCCATATGATAATTATAGGTCTTGCATGAATATCGCCTTATGATTACGTCATGAAATGATGAAAATGAGCATACGCTCTCTAACATAATGATTACATGAATGATCCACTGAGGTGACATGATTGTCTGATGAAATCTTGAAATGATTATCTCGAACAAGTTAACAAGATTAATGATATGATCCTCAAGATCAACAACTGAGCAGTAAAATGAACTGAGTGATTAATGAGTTAGCGTGATCGACATGATCAAAATGAAATGATGATTGAGGATTGTTGACTGTTGAATAATGAATGAGTGATTCTTATTGCCAGAAATTATACCATGGCGTCAGAAATCTTACTGTTCTTTGGTCTGAGGGGCTTGGCTCTTGCACAGGTCACACGTGTTAGGAATACTTGTTAGATTTTGATGATGTCATTAATATAAAATCAAATGTTTATTACTTGGCAAAAATGTAAGGAAGAACCAAATGAGTATCTTCCATAGGCCAAATATGTTAAGTATAAAACTTGGCAAAATGTAAAGAAGAACCAAATGAGTATCTTCTGTAGGCCAAAAATTAGTTAGGCTGAAAATCGGTTAAGTACCAAGTATAGCTAAGTCCATCAGAGAGGATCAGCCGAGTCCAGTGAGAGTAGCTCTGGTCAACAAAATTTATCAGAGAAGTTTGACCAGACTGCAGCCAAGGTACCTCACGGAAGTCACCTGATCAGATAAGTCACAAACAGTGAACAGCAGAGAGGTCCTGACTGCAGAGATGTTAGCTGCTCATCAGCCTAGTCGAAGTCAGCCAAGTACTCCAAGTCCACATCAGCATGCGTTGAAAAGTCAAGTATTACGTAAAGTCACATGCAATGTGAAGAGACAAATTGGAGTGATTCCCGCTAGAGATATGATTTAAATAAATCATCCAGACCCACCTTGAAGACTTTAATCGTTTTATATTCAAAAGATTCGGCGCTCACATGCAGAAGTCTTCACAATGGTCGGAAGATAAAATAAAATAATGGGAATCCAGCCTTGCAATGTTCAGAAAGATTAAACAAAGAAGTCTCCCTCCAACGGACGGATTTGTTAAAAAGATTTGCAACGGCTACAAGGAAAAAGCTCAGAGATCGTGACCTATATATATCCGAAGATTTGAAGCTGAGCAACTACCGGTGCGAACATACTTTCAAGCGATCAAAGCAATCAAGCAATCTAAAGCAATCAATAGCATCGTGAAAAGAGCAGTTCTAAAAGTTCATACTTAAAGAAGCTCTTAGTTGGAGAAGACAAAAACTCTTGTCTATAATCCTCGAGTACGGGTACTTCTTGGTTGAAGTAAGAGATCAGTAAAGGCATCCGAGGATCGAGGATCAAGAGGTGCAAGGCCAAGTGTGTACAACGGCACGGATTTCCACCGGTTGGAAGTCGTTGTAGTGTGGTTTGAATCACCGTAATATTTATCACCGGTTGAGAATTATAGTGAATTCATCTCCAATGGTTTGAGAAAAGTGGATTAGTAGAGGATTACCCCACCTCCGATACCACTATAATCGCTATGCTCTTCTTTATCGCTTTATTGCATCATACTTTTAACTGCTGTATTCATTGTTAAGTGTTTCATTAGTTCCTTTCTATTCGTCATCAGCTGACTTCCGCATATATTAAAGAACAAACGACTCCAAGTCATTTGTTTACCTTTCAGCTGAAGAAACTCACTCTTCGTGAAAAAGAGTTTAAGAGTTTCTACAAGTCTATTCACCCCCCCTAGACTTGTACCTGGACGACTTGTGACCTACAAGTGGTATCAGAGAGGTTGGATCATTTATTTCACGAACCAGATCTATATCAGATATATATCTTTACTCTCACTTTATAATGGAACACATGCATTCTAGACTCCCTGTGTTTTCAGTTGACGAGTATGATATGTAGAAGATAAGGATGCAGGCACACTTATCTTCAATTCATGACGACATGTGGTGCATCATCGAGGACGGTCCATTCATCTTTGAGAAGGACAACACAGCAGAGGAGATCGCATCAGGGAAGCCAGAGAAGATTCCTAAGAAGAGGACGGAGCTGACTCCCGAAGAAAGAAAGCTGGCCAATCTTGATAACCGTTCCAGAGATGTATTATATCAGACTCTTGACAAATCCACCATGGTCAAGATCAAGAACTGCAAGAATGCCAAGGAAATCTGGGACACATTAGCCCTAATGTGTGAAGAAACGGAGCTGATCAAGGAAAACAAGCTGTCAATTGCTATCCAAAAATTTGACAACTTTAAAATGAAGAATGGTGAATCCATAGACCAAGTGGACACAAGGTTCACTGAGATTATCAATGAGATCAACTCCCTCGGCAAAACATATGGCAACAGGGAAATGGCACTTAAGGTTCTCAGATCTATCAACCCTGAATGGAGCATGAAGGCCGTGGCCATGAGAGAGTCCAAGGACCTGAATAAGATAAAAATTCAAGAGTTGTTCTCTGATCTGAAGGCTTATGAGTTCGAGCTTCCAAGTTCATCCTCAACTGAGCCTGCAGAGAAGGGAATCGCATTTGGCAAGAGTCCTCGCCAAGAGCCTATCTGATGTAAAACCTCCAAATCCATTAGATTTTGAGGAAGAAATGGCGTTTATAATGCAAAGGTTCAGCAAGTTTAGAAAGAACTACTCCAAATATATGAAAAATTATAAGGAGAATCCAAGAAGGAACCAGAAGGCTGGAAGCTGTAAAGTAGAATGCTACAACTGTCACAAAACAGGACACATCCAAATGGACTGTCTTGAGCTCAAGAAGGACGAAACCAAGAAGGAGATGGGCAGAAAAGAAGATAGAAGAAAGGCCCTCATCGGAGAAGACCAGGAGCATGTCGAATCAAGCAGCGGATTCTTTTCTGATGAAGATGAGGAGTATGACTGCCTGATGGCAAACCTAGCTGATGAAGAGGTAACTTTTAAACCCACCGGTTCAAATAATAGCTCAGCCATGTCACAAGATATAGATGTACACGAATTGGTAAATCAGTTATTTAAAGATTTCGAAACACTCAAATCTGCACACCAAACTGTATCAGCAGAGAAGACTTAGCTGCAAGATGAGAATAGGCAGCTGAAAAATGATTTTGAAAAATTCAGCCTAGATCTGAATAAGGTTGAGATAAATGCAGCTGACTTTAAAAGCCAGGCTGATGTTAATACAGCTGAGATAAACAGACTAACTATTTTACTTAAAGAAAAATCAGCTGCACTTGCTCATGCCAAAAACGAGTTTACTAAGTTGACACAGGTGAATAAGACTGAGGCACAGGAAATAACCTCCCTGAAGGCGTCTTCAACCCTGGAAGAATTGTGTACCAACAAAAGGCCACTATATTCCAAATCAGGCCTTGGATATGATCCTCACACTCCCTCTAGTTCTAAAAGAAAATTTATCAAGGGAGAAACAATTGTCTCGACTGTTGAGCCTACATATAAACCAATATTTAAAAACAGGCAACAGCCAAGTCACATGTCTAGCCGCAATGTTACACAAGGCACCACCTAGACAGCGACTAGGCAAGGGCCTGTGCAAAAGCAAAGCCTGCATAACATGCCCACTATTACCAACAACTCCCTAAAAATAGATTTCATAATGGGAGGGGCAGATGGAAACCTCAAGGTTATCCTAATTACCAAAATGAACAAGTGTGGAGACCACAAAGATTTAATAAATGGTCTCAGCCAAGATTTAGAAATGGCCCACACTATCAAAATTTTGAGGAATATCCGGTATACAATCCAAACAGGAGATTCAGACCTCGACCTTACACACCTTATGAGGGTTATAATAATAATAACAATTTCTATAATCCCAGGAGAAATCAATTCTCCAGGAAACCAGCTAACCCCAAAGGACCCACACAGATTTGGGTACCTAAATCTCTGCTTGTCTGATTGCAGAAAAGGTGGAAGGACTACAACCACATCTCCACAAGCTCAAATTTTGGAGGTGAAGAATGGTTTGTAGACTCTGGATGCTCGAGGCATATGACCGGGAACAAGAAGATGTCGCCCAAATACACCAAAGAAAGAGGTCCCGATGTAACCTTTGGAGATAGCTCTAGAGGACAGACAAAAGGCTTTGGAGAGCCGCATGCAGGAAATATTATGATATCCAAAGTTCATTATGTCAAAGGGCTCAAGTACAACCTCCCGAGCATAAGCCGATTACGTGACGAGAAAACCTAGTAGTCTTCACCATCCGGAAATGTATGGTGATAGACATCTTATCTGGAGAAATAAAGCTACAAGGTTTGAAGGAGAGATGTCTACATGATTGATTGGAACACAGAACACCTAACTCCTGCTTTTCTATCCAAGGCAAGAGTAAAATGGATGGTCAGGCACAAAAGACTATGTCACCCGAACTTCAAAGCCATCAACAAGATTAGTTCTCGTCGGGTCGAGGACTTCCAAATGAAGCATTCAAGAAGGAAGCGCTTTGTGATGCATGTCGAAAGGAAAGGCATCAGTGGCATCGTTCAAGCCTTCCAATTACAACGCTCACAACAAGGATCTTAGATCTACTCCATATGGATCTATTTGGTCTTATCAAGCCTAGACACCGAGCGGCCAAAGCATGCACTTGTAATAGTAGATGATTATTCAAGGTACACTTGGATTATCTTCCTATATAAGAAAAGTGAAACCTTGACCAAGTTACCCGAGTCTGCCGAGAAGGATCCGAATGAGAAATCCCTATCCATAATCAAGATCGATCGATAGAGGAGGAGAGTTTCTCAACAAGGCGATAATCCGATTACAACGATCGTAATGGGATCCAAAGATGAGCTCTCTCGCATGTGACGCCTGCCAGAATGGTGTTCTTGAAAGAAGGAACAGAACTCAAGGAAGCAAAGAAGGTCCATGATTGCGTATGACTCGCCCAATGTAATGCCCGGTCGAAAGTCATGTCATTTCAAACCTTTCATATTCTTCGGATCGTGAATTGTTGAGCGAACCCTTGTAATCATTGCTTGGAACCACCGTTTTGGGGTTTCCGTACTTCTATTTTCGTGTTATTGTTGTCCGGACATTGAATCCTATTACTTTTATTCTCTTTCCAGGCTATTTTCCATCATTTTAGGACCCGAAGGGGGTGTGAGCCGCGGCACAAGGAGTGTGCGCCGCGGTACACACATTTCCTAAATTTGGTCGAGCAGGCTGTACCGGGTGCCGCGGCACACCTATGCTGAGCCGCGGCACACTGGTGTTGCATCCTCAGCCAAAACCGCCTGTACCCAGTGCCGCGGCACACCTGAGCTGAGCCGCGGCACACTGCCGAAACCTGGGAACAATTTTTAGGCCTGTGCCGCGGCACACCTATGCTGAGCCGCGGCACACAATGCGGTCAACTGCATAATTCGGCTTTTTAAGCGAGATTTCAGCCATTTTCCTCCATTTCTTCTTCCATCGCGAGAGAGAGAGTTGAGGGAGGAGCTCTTTTCATAGCTATCACTTGTGTGTTGAAGATTTACCACTTTCAATCGGTTGGGAAGCTCGGATAGACGATCTATCGCGTATTCCTTGGATCATAGCGCTTGAATATTCAAGAGGTAATTTCTTCGACATCTTGACTTCTCGATTTTGTGTGGGTTTTGACGTTTTGGATGATAAAATCATGGTGTATGATGTGATATATGCGTGATTATGGACATGATTGGGTATTCATCGGATTATTGAAAGTTTATTCAAGAACACTTTGATTTTGTGTTGGTTTTTGGGGGTTTTCGTAGACTCGTCCGCTTTATCCGATTGAAACTTGAGAACCTTGAGATTTTGATATATCTCTACCGTATGAGTGTTTTCTTCCGATTTTACGGGTTGGATTGTGCCGTTTTCGGACTTGTGGGGAGTTTGGGCGATTTCCCAACCTTTAGTTATCCACCCGTATAGTTTCTTGAATCGTAGACGAGTTTCGGGAGTCTCTTCGTATAATTTGAGTATGGATATATTGTTGGCATGTAATGAACGAACCGTTTTGACGGCATTCCTACATGTATCGGCGTATGAGGTGAACGAACCGTTTCTACGGCATTCACATACGTATCGGCGTATGAGGTGAACGAACCGTTTCTACGGCATTCACATACGTCTTATGAGATTTTAGTTATTCCGGAATACTAGTCTTAAATTGATGAATTGACGGATATTGATGAATTGACGGATTACATTACTTTATTGTCGAGGAGTATTGTGTTTCATATTGATATACTTGCACTAGCTATTCGACGGCTAACCCCTTTCTGGGGGAAATACGTTTCATGTATTTCAGGTTCCAGGAGGTCGGACAGGCAGGTATCGGGTCGGCACGAAGATGGTGGGCAAGTGTGATACTGTGTCTTTCTTCCAGTTATGTTTGGAGATCCGGTTCAGTGTTGTTGTACTGGATTGTCTTTTGAATACTCGAGTATTGTTTTCCTTTTTCCTTGATGTTCCGGCCTGTGTTTGCCGAAGTATTGAATTGAATTGTGATGTCCGTGAATACATTGGTTATGTTTCGAATACCTTTGTATTGTTTTTCATTCCTTTGTGAGTAGATCTTATCGGTCAAAATTTATGGTTACGCGTATGTATAGCCTTGTGGGTCCCACGGCGGGGCTTACGGCGCTGTAATATCCCTGAATAACTTGGGGGTGTTACAGAATATAGTATCAGAGCCTAGGTCTATGGATACCTAGGTTGTCGGTCTTTTGGGTTGATCGAGTCGTTAATTGTCCACAGTATCACTACTCTGCCATCATCACAGTGCGACCGGTACTTGTAAGACCTCTCACTCTTCTGGTGTTTCCTTATTCGTTTTGCTTCCTTTTATCGGTATTCTTGAGAATTGGACACTTTGTTGATGCGTGATTGAATTGTGATTACATGACTTGTGTTTTCTTCAGTATGTCAGCTGGTAGGGGCCGTGGCCGTGGTCGTGGCCGTGGGCGAGGAAGAGGTCGTGGCGCGGCCGTTTCCATCAGTTCAGTTGCGGGGTCGACCAATCCCAGTTTGTCGAACTCGGTGCATCCCGATACCGAGAGTCGCACGACTACCGATGGTCGTGGAACAACGCAGACGTTGGAGTGGCGAATGCACTTCAACAATTGGCTACTCGATGACTATTTTGGCCCAAACTGCTCATTGAATAACCCGAACCCAAACACGTATGCCCCGCCTGAATGTAATCCGTATGCACCCTCCGCAGCTTTGGCGGTGCCTGCACTGCTAGCCGGGAGGATTGGCTAGCGAATCGGAGAAGATTTTCGAGGCGCTTGATTGCCCCGAGGTGAGGAAAGTACCAATTGCTCAGTACTTCCTCACTAAGGAGGCCGCTACTTGGTGGAAGGTCATCAAGCCACAAGATCGTATCGCCTCGTGGGATGAATTTAAGGAGCTCTTGGAGGCCGAGTTTTGTCCTTGGCCGGTACGAGAGAGCCGAATCCGAGCCTTCTTCGAGGCTAAACCACAAGATATTCCGTTTCGCAGCGATTGTGGAGTATAACCAACAATTAATCCATGTGAAGGATCAAGTACGTAACGAGCGTGATAAGATCCGTTATTTTGATATGCGGATGAATTTGGACTTACGGCGGTACATGGCCGGATTTGCTTGTACCACACTGAAAGAGTATCAGGACAGAGCTTTAGCCCATGATATGTTGAGCCCCGACAATGATACCGTTGAAGAACCGAAGAAGCAGAAAGTCGGGGGAAATTTTTCTGGCTCTAAGGGCGGCAACTTTCAGAAGTCATAGACGACTAACCGTTTTGCCGGATACCGCCACGTTCTAATAAAGGGAAGAGGGGTTACCGTCCCACCGGTACCTCAAATCGCATGCTGACTTGCTATAATTGTGGTCCTGTGCCACTTTAGTTCGAATGCTATTTCCCACTATTAAAGTGTCACACGTGTGGTCGATGGGGCATAGAGCGGTTTATTGTTCCGAGCCGAATGGACTTTAGACACTGGCTTCGCCCCAACACCCCTTGATCAAGGTGTTAATCAGCGGCAATCTTTCGGTCAACCTCGGCAATTTTGGCAGGGCCTGGTCGGGGTCGTAACGCCGGAGGGGGAAACTCTAGCGTCGGTTCGGTACAACCACGGGTTTATGAGATGCGTCGAATGATGAACCCGATGCGGCGGTGGCTTGGTACCATCCATATTCTATCCTATCCAAGTGTACTTTTTGATTCGGGCGCTACACATTCTTTTATTTCTTTGGAGTGTGTACGCTTTGAATATAACTTGTTTATCCGCTTGCGATCCCTTTATCGTGAGACCGCCTAGCGGGATAGGATTGTGGGGAATCGGGAGATTAGAGAATTTCCGTGGTTATATCCGGTATGGAATGGTTATCAAATTTAATTGTAGTTGACATGGAATGCGAGGACGTAATCCTCGGCGAGGATTGGCTTAATAATCACCAAGCGATTATGAATTACCGTACCAAAGTCATCACTATGATGACTAAGGACGGATCTGAGTACTCATTTTTGGGACGTAAGTCGGGCCAATCCAAGTTACTTATCAGTGCCATGAAGGCCGTAAGACTTTTAAATAAAGGTTGTACGGGCTATTGGTGCTATGCTTTGAAAACGGAAAGAAGCGAAGTCAATTTCTCTTCAATTCCGGTTGTTAATGAGTATCCCGATTTTTCAGCCCCCTGACGATCTTCCGGGATTACCGCCAGATCGAGAGATAGAATTTACCGTAGACTTAGAGCCAGATGCGGCTCCGATCTCTAAAGCACCTTACCGGATGGCACCTTCCGAAATGCAAGAATTGAAGAATCAGTTGGGACGGAACCAGATATGTTGTTGGAAACCAAGGAAAAGATTTCTATCATCCGAGATCGATTACTGACTGCCCAGAGTCGTCAGAAATCTTACGCCGATACTTGTCGTCGACCCTTGGAGTTTGAAGTGGGGGATCACGTCTTGCTCAAAGTATCGCCGACCAGAGGAGTTTTCCGCTTCGGTAAAAAGGGAAAACTCAGTCCAAGGTATATCGGACCTTTCGAGATTTTAGACAGAGTTGGAGACTTAGCTTATCGCTTGGCGTTGCCTCCAGCTTTGAGTCACGTCCATAGTGTTTTTCATGTGTCCCAGTTGAGGAAGTACGTACCGGATCCGAGCCACATTATCGACTACAGTGAGATTGACGTAGCCGAGGATATTACCTTCCCGGAGAGACCCGTGAAGATCCTTGAACGTCGCGAGAAACAGCTTCGGCGTAAGACCATTCCACTGGTTAAAGTACAATGGTCGAGGCATGGAGTCGAAGAGGGGACTTGGAAGACGGAAGAGAAGATGCGGGTGGAATACCCCGAACTATTTATTTCTTAAGTTTCGGGACGAAACTTCTTTTTAGAGGGGGAGAATGTAATGCCCGGTCGAAAGTCATGTCATTTCAAACCTTTCATATTCTTCGGATCGTGAATTGTTGAGCGAACCCTTGTAATCATTGCTTGGAACCACCGTTTTGGGGTTTCCGTACTTCTATTTTCGTGTTATTGTTGTCCGGACATTGAATCCTATTACTTTTATTCTCTTTCCGGGCTATTTTCCATCAATTTAAGACCCGAAGGGGGTGTGAGCCGCGGCACAAGGAGTGTGCGCCGCGGCACACACATTTCCTAAATTTGGCCGAGCAGGCTGTACCGGGTGCCGCGGCACACTCCGGCAGTGCCGCGCACACCGCTGAGTCATTGCCGCGGCACACCTATGCTGAGCCGCGGCACACTGGTGTTGCATCCTTAGCCAAAACCGCCAGACCAAGGCCGCGGCACACCCGAAGCCGAGCCGCGGCACACCGCCGAAACACGGGAACAATTTTAGGCTCGTGCCGCGGCACACCTATGCCGAGCCGGCACACAATGCGGTCAATCGCATAATTCGGCTTTTTAAGCGAGATTTCACCATTTTCCTCCATTTCTTCTTCCATCGCGAGAGAGAGTTGAGGGAGGAGCTCTTTTCATAGCTATCACTTGTGTGTTGAAGATTTACCACTTTCAATCAGTTGGGAAGCCCGGATAGACGATCTATCGCGTATTCCTTGGATCATAGCGCTTGAATATTCAAGAGGTAATTTCTTCGACATCTTGACTTCTCGATTTTGTGTGGGTTTTGACGTTTTGGATGATAAAATCATGGTGTATGATGTGATATATGCGTGATTATGGACATGATTGGGTATTCATCGGATTATTGAAAGTTTATTCAAGAACACTTTGATTTTGTGTTGGTTTTTGGGGGTTTTCGTAGACTCGTCCGCTTTATCCGATTGAAACTTGAGAAGCTTGAGATTTTGATATATCTCTACCGTATGAGTGTTTTCTTCCGATTTTACGGGTTGGATTGTGCCGTTTTCGGACTTGTGGGGAGTTTGGGCGATTTCCCAACCTTTATTTATCCACCCGTATAGTTTCTTGAATCGTAGACGAGTTTCGGGAGTCTCTTCGTATAATTTGAGTATGGATAATTAATTATAATATTCCTTGCGAATCGTTTAGGTGCCGGAAGCGCGTTCTCGGACCTACCGAACTCATACCTTTCCTCCGTTCGATTTCTCGATGTCTCAAAGGCAAGTATACATTTATGATTGTACGTTCTCGACTTTGAAAGTAAGAAATATTGATGGCATATCATGAACGAACCGTTTTTACGGCATTCATAGATATATTGTTGGCATGTAATGAACGAACCGTTTTGACGGCATTCCTACATGTATCGGCGTATGAGGTGAACGAACCGTTTCTACGGCATTCACATACGTATCGGCGTATGAGGTGAACGAACCGTTTCTACGGCATTCACATACGTCTTATGAGATTTTAGTTATTCCGGAATACTAGTCTTAAATTGATGAATTGACGGATATTGATGAATTGACGGATTACATTACTTTATTGTCGAGGAGTATTGTGTTTCATATTGATATACTTGCACTAGCTATTCGACGGCTAACCCCTTTATGGGGGAAATACGTTTCATGTATTTCAGGTTCCAGGAGGTCGGACAGGCAGGTATCGGGTCGGCACGAAGATGGTGGGCAAGTGTGATACTGTGTCTTTCTTCCAGTTATGTTTGGAGATCCGGTTCAGTGTTGTTGTACTGGATTGTCTTTTGAATACTCGAGTATTGTTTTCCTTTTTCCTTGATGTTCCGGCCTATGTTTGCCGAAGTATTGAATTGAATTGTGATGTCCGTGAATACATTGGTTATGTTTCGAATACCTTTGTATTGTTTTTCATTCCTTTGTGAGTAGACCTTATCGGTCAAAATTTATGGTTACGCGTATGTATAGCCTTGTGGGTCCCACGGCGGGGCTTACGGCGCTGTAATATCCCTGAATAACTTGGGGGTGTTACACCCAAAAGGTTCTGGGCTGAAGCTGTCAACACAGCCTGTCACACCCAGAACAGGAGTATGATAGTAGGGATACATGGCAAAACTCCCTATGAGGTTTGTAATAATAGAACTCCTACTGTTGCTTACTTTCATGTTTTTGGTTGTAAGTGTTTCATCCACAACGGTAAAACACAACTAAATGCCTTTGATGCTAAAACTGATGACGGTCTATTTATGGGATATTCCCAAAGAATCAAGGCATATAGAGTTTTTAATAAAAGAACCTTAGTTATGGAATAAACACCCCATGTTGTTTTTGATGAATCTACCGTTGAGTACAGGAAACAAGTTGAGCTAATTGAGAACAAGCTCAAATCAGCGACCCTTGAAGAAGTCATTGTACATGACACTGGAATGGTGGACTCACCTGCAGACCAGCCTGATGACCCAATGCAGTGCGAAGACCCAACTACAGATCGACAGGATCACCAAACCTATCTCGATCCATTCTTCTTGAAGAAGACCCAACCGTAGCTGATAAAGACTCATCTGCAGATCAGAACCAACCTGCAGATGACAAGACGGTAGCTGATCCAGTTGCAGACCAGAACCCAGCTGATGCAGAAATTCACCAAGGCAATCCAACAGGGGGAACAAACCCAGAAGAGGACGATATCCCCAAATGGCTCAAGGATCACCCAATTCAGCAAATTATCGGAAAGTTGACTGATTGAGTTAAGACGAGACAGTCACCCCTACCAGCAGGAATGGCGATGTTCTCATGTTTTATGTTGCAAATTGAACCTAAAACTACAGAACAAGCCTTGGAAGATTATTCATGGATTAATGCCATGCAAGAAGAATTGGAGCAGATGGAAAGAAACAAAGTTTGGGAACTAACAGACAGACCTGATCACAAGAAAGTTATTGGCACCAAATGGGTGTACAAAAATAAGAGTGATGAAGACGGAGCTGTTGTTAGGAATAAGGCCAGACTTGTAGCGAAAGGTTATGCACAGTGTGAAGGAATAGATTTTGATGAAACCTATGCACCCGTTGCAAGATTAGAGGCCATCAGACTATTCCTCGCATATGCTGCATTCAAGGATTTTGAAGTCTATCAGATGGATGTAAAGAGAGCTTTTCTAAATGGAATCCTAGAAGAAGAAGTCTATGTAGAGCAACCCCCAGGTTTTGTCAAAGGAGACAAAGTCTATAAGCTGTTAAAGGCTCTCTATGCACTTAAGCAAGCACCTAGAGCGTGGTATGAAACACTGTCTGTGTTTCTTGAGAAAAATGGTTTTTGCAAAGGAAAAGTGGACAAAACCCTATTCAGAGTGGAGCACGAAGGCCATATATTAATAGTTCAAATATATGTGGATGACATCATATTCGGATCAACCAATCCAGAGTTATGCGAGAAATTCTCCAATCTTATGCAAGGAGAGTTTGAGATGAGTATGATGGGAAAGCTTAACTTCTTTCTCGGACTACAAGTTAAGCAGATGGAAAAAGGAATTTTCATCAACCAAGCAAAGTATACCAGAGACCTTATCAAGAGATATGGAATAGAATCAGCCAAGCCAGCAAGAATCCCTATGAGCACAAGTACTCACCTGGATGCAGACGAGGTAGGCATATCAGTGGACTCAACTCACTACAGAGGACTCATTGGATCTCTTCTGTACCTCACTGCAAGCAGGCCAGACATATCCTATGCCATTGGAGTTTGTGCAAGATTCCAGTCCAAGCCGAAGCAATCACACCTAGATGCAGCCAAGAGGATAATAAAATACCTTAAGTCTACAATTAATGTTGGACTATGGTATCCCAAGGATGATAATTTCGAGCTGTCAGGATACTCAGATGCGGATTTCGCAGGATGCAAAATCAACAGAAAGAGCACTAGTGGAACGTGTCAATTCCTAGGAACCAGACTGATATCCTGGTTTAGTAAGAAGCAGGTTTCTAACTCTATCTCCACTACAGAGTCAGAATACCTAGCTGCAGGTAGCTGTTGTGCACAAATTTTATGGATTGGACAACAGCTAAGGGACTATAATATCATTGCAAATGAAGTTCCTATCTGGTGTGACAACAATAGTGCTATTGCAATAACCAATAATCCGGTTTTGCATTCACGGACGAAGCACATTGATGTTAAGCACCATTTCATTAGAGACCATGTGCTTAACTAAAGGGTTAGAGTTGAAAGAGTCAGCACAGACTACCAGATAGCTGACATCTTTACTAAACCCTTGCCAGAAGAAAGATTTTTGGAGCTAAGCAGAGATCTTGGATTACTAGATTGGGAATCTAGTACTGAAGCAAGCTGAAGCATTTCAGAGGAAGGACGGACCCAGCTGAAGAATCAGATCCTAGCTGATGCAGGCAAGAAGACGAAGGACGGACAAGGCAACCTAGCTGATCAGAATACCAGGCGAGAAGTCAACTCACCTGATGCAGAGCGATCAACAGTCAACAAATCAGACCAGCTAAGTTTTCTAAACTGACCTCTGAATATTTAATTATTATCTGCCATAGTTATAATATTATTATATTAATTTTGGTTAACAAAAGGTATTTAAATATATATTTTCCTAAGACAAGTGGCAATTTTAATACACGCGTCAATCGCTTATTAAATCGACCTCCACGGTGGCCAATCAAAATCAACCGTCAAATTTTAAAATGGGCTACCGATTCAAATTTGAAATTCAAAAGAATATCAAAAGGCGTACCACCGTTTCAAATATATAATAAATTAATACAAACGTCTTTTCATCTTCTTTATAAGGAAAGAAGACCTTTCACTTTACCCTTTACGCTTTCAAACCCTAGATTTTTCAGAGCAAAAATTCCTTGAACACCAAATACACTAAAATCTTTTATTTGCAGAAATGGCATCCTACTTCGAAGGAGTTAATTTGAAGGCGGTGAAAGATCAAATCATTTTCTCGCTGGTCGTCGAGTTTGAAGGCTTATTGGAAGCAAATCTGGAGGATTACGACATGTTTAATCTGATTCGCGCAATGAAGCTCAATGGGATCTACCCATTTCAAGACATCAATCCTCAACAACTGTACAAAGAGGATGTTATCTCATTCTATCGCGAAGCTTGTTTGATTTAAGACGGAATTCAGAGCACAGTTGGCGGAATACCAGTCGACATATCTCGAGAGAGGATCCGTACTGTCTTCGGTATGAAGCACCGTGGTTTAGCGGTCGAATCTCTCAAGCAATCCGCCGCCGAAACCTGGAAGAAGATTAAGGTGGAGAATATCCCGGAAAAATTGAAATTCATTGCCAAGAGGAGTGAACTCAAAAAGATTTACCGTTTTGCGTTGGACATAACCAACAAAATAATCATGGGGATGGCCAGCAGTTATGATCAACTATCGTCGTCAAAGTTTATGGTGCTGGGAGCACTGATTCAGGAAGAAGAAGTTGACTGGGCAGACTACATATTCACGAAACTCGTGCGAGAGGTCAACAAAGCCGAATGGCTTGTTGATGAGAAGAGATTCAAAACAAAGCTGGCATTTGGAACGCAGCTAAGTTGGTTTTTGGAAAAGACTGGTGTGGCAAAGGGAAGCACTGACCCCTTCCACCCCAACAAAAGACTTGGTCATTTGGACCAAGAGAAGCTGAGAAAATTAGGAGGCACTGGGAGAGCAGCTCAGATGTTGAAGGAGCTGCCGGACACAAGGACATATCCGAGATATTATTCATCAGGAGAATCGGACCGACCTGCAGCCTACATACCAACTGCAGTCGAGTCAGACACCGAGTCAGACGACACTCCCATAGCAGTCAGATTTAAGAGAAGGGGACCAGCCCCTGAAGGACCCTCTATCTTGCAGTCATCACCAGAACCCTCTCCCAAGAGGCCAAGGAAACTGCAATTTAGTGAGGAAGAATCTGAAAATCTTGCCAGCCCCTCAGCCAGATCACCAATTCATCCGGAAGACCAGCCTGCCCCAGGCACCCACGAGACTCAGATTGTGGCTGTACTCACCCCCCCAGCCTACATCTCCGAGGAAGAAGAAGCAGGTCTCATAATTTCTATCCCTGAAGCTAATTATACCTTTAACCTGCTAGAAAACAATAATTTCAACCTATCAATTGAGAAACTCCAGCTTGTTAAGCCACAAGCATTAAAACACTCTTTTGTCAATATTTTTGAAGAGTGGAAGTTTTTCAAAACTCTGACATTTATAAACCTTCAAACTTACATTGCAACTAGTGGTTGGGAATATCCCCAAGCCACAGAGGAGGTTCTGATTCACTTTTGCAAAGAATCAGACTTAGTGTTGATCCTCCAGGATAATTGGTTCATGTCCCATTTTAAAACAAACATGGACCAATTTATCCATTCCATAATGCTTAGCATTTTTGATGGTTCTTTTGGAGAAGAGGAGGAGGAGAAAGTTGAAAAAGAAATTAGAATTGAGGAGGTAGATGGAGAAGGAAATAAAGAAGTTGTTGATTTGGTTGATGAAAGAGAAGCAGAAGAGCAGGAAGAGAGAAGAATATAAGAAAATACTCTAGTTGAAAAACAGTCAGGAGAAATTGAGAAAACAAAAGAGTTGGCTGATGATGGAGAAGAAGAAGAAGGAGAAGAGGTAGAACAAGAAAAAGATGAAGGAGAAAAGGAGGATGATGATGATGAAGGAGAAAAAGAGGAGAAGGATGATGACAACAATGATGATGATAATGATGATGATGGAGGAGATGAAGGAGCCGAAAAAGAAAATGAAAAAGAAAAGGATGAGGAGGAAGAAAACGAAAATATTGAAGAAAAGGCATAAGAAGAGAAGGAGGAGGATCAGGAGAAAGAGGAAGAGAAAGAAGAAGAAAAGGAGCCAGAGCCGGAGCCAGAGCCAATTCAAGAAGCTGCAGATAGATCGTGGTACTCGCCGTACACTGCCTAGACGCAGAGCTAGTCAAGACTCAGTGTCGTGACCACGTAAAAGACTCCTCTGGACTACCAAATGCAGACGAAGCTTGCGCCTAGTGGTTCTTTTGCGTAAGGCCTGGGAGAGCACTCTCCATCAGCTCAGATATCTCCTGCCATGACTGAGCTGATCAGGCAGATAGTCAAAGATACAATTGGAGAGCTGCTGGCGTCTCAGGTCACTCCTGACCTTCAATCAATCAATGCAAAGATCGACACTCTGTTGCAGAGAGAGATTCCTCAGCCCCCTTCCCCTACCAACAACAGAATGTCATTTGGCATGTCTGATTGGATGAGCAGAATGGAGCAGCAATTAACTATCCTTGTTGATGCTGGCAAAAAGGGGGAAGAGAGAGTTCAGGGGGAAGGAAGTAATCAAGGAGAGATAAGGGCAGAGATAAGAACAAAGAAGAAGCAAGATATCCCTCAAATTGAAGGACCCTCAAGTCTGAAGAGGAAGGGAGGAGCGGATCCAGATGAATAGGCTGACCAGCCTGAAGGCAAGAAAAGGAGGACTAGAGGAGGTTTTGGGCCTACTCTAGAATGGGAAGGAAAGGAGCTGTGGTATGTTGAGGATTTTATACCATATGAAGCCCTGCCCATGTGGGGAACTGCAAAGAAGAAATTCATCAGAGATTACTACATCTGGGAAATACTCCAGGATGATAATCTCTCCCCACAGCAGATCTTCATCAATTTCATGGAAGCAGCTCACCCAAAACTCTGGGCTATTCTGAAGAAGCATGCTAAGGATCAAAATGCTTATCCTATGATTCCCTCATTCAGAGCAGAGGAAGCGCCAACCCGTCTGGACAATGAGCTAAATGAGCTAGAGCTTCAAAGAGAAATCAAGCAGTTATGTCTTGAGAATAGATTTTCATCCCAACAAGAACAAGACTTTGCAGCTCTTGTTGTGAAGAGGAAATATGGTCTTGCTCCAGTCAAGATAAGACCAATTGGAGCTAAACCATTCAGGCCTGCCAAACAGCCTATTCGCAGAGGCAGAGGAAGGGGCAGATGACTTCATTTCTTTATACTTGTAATTTTTTATCTCTGTACCTGTAAAAACTTTCTTGTAAATTTCAAATCATAAACAAGTCAGAAAATTTTATAACAGTCTGTTGAATGACAATTTCCAATTGTCTCAATATTAGACTGATCTTAGTTTGTGTCTTGCACTTAAGTGCAGACTTGGTCATTTGATTACTTGCTTAAAGTTTTGCCATCATCAAAATAGGGGGAATTTGTTAGGAATACTTGTTAGATTTTGATGATGTCATTAATATAAAATCAAATGTTTATTACTTGGCAAAAATGTAAGGAAGAACCAAATGAGTATCTTCCATAGGCCAAATATGTTAAGTATAAAACTTGGCAAAATGTAAAGAAGAACCAAATGAGTATCTTCTGTAGGCCAAAAATTAGTTAGGCTGAAAATCGGTTAAGTACCAAGTACAGCTAAGTCCATCAGAGAGGATCAGCCGAGTCCAGTCAGAGTAGCTCTGGTCAACAAAATTTATCAGAGAAGTTTGACCAGACTGCAGCCAAGGTACCTCAGGGAAGTCACCTGATCAGATAAGTCACAAACAGTGAACAGCAGAGAGGTCCTGACTGCAGAGATGTTAGCTGCTCATCAGCCTAGTCGAAGTCAGCCAAGTACTCCAAGTCCACGTCAGCATGCGTTGAAAAGTCAAGTATTACGGAAAGTCACATGCAATGTGAAGAGACAAATTGGAGTGATTCCCGCTAGAGATATGATTTAAATAAATCATCCAGACCCACCTTGAAGACTTTAATCGTTTTATATTCAAAAGATTCAGCGCTCACATGCAGAAGTCTTCACAACGGTCGGAAGATAAAATAAAATAATGGGAATCCAAATTGCAACGCTCGTAAAGATTAAACAAAGAAGTCTCCCTCCAACGGACGGATTTGTTCAAAAGATTTGCAACGGCTACAAGGAAAAAGCTCAGAGATCGTGACCTATATATATCCGAAGATTTGAAGCTGAGCAACTACCGGTGCGAACATACTTTCAAGCGATCAAAGCAATCAAGCAATCTAAAGCAATCAATAGCATCGTGAAAAGAGCAGTTCTAAAAGTTCATACTTAAAGAAGCTCTTAGTTGGAGAAGACAAAAACTCTTGTCTATAATCCTGAGTACGGGGTACTTCACTGGTTGAAGTAAGAGATCAGAAAGGCATCCGAGGATCGAGGATCAAGAGGTGCAAGATACCAAGTGTGTACAACGGCACGGATTTCCACTGGTTGAAAGCTGTTGTAGTGTGGTTTGAATCACTGAAATATTTATCACTGGTTGAGAATTATAGTGAATTCATCTCCAACTGGTTTGGAGAAAAGTGGATTAGTAGAGGATTACCCCACCTCTGATACTACTATAATCGCCTGCGTTCTTTACTGTTTTATTGCATCATACTTTTAACTGCTGCATTCATTGTTAAGTGTTTCATTAGTTCCTTTCTATTCGTCATCAGCTGACTTCCGCATATATTAAAGAACAAACGACTCCAAGTCATTTGTTTACCTTTCAGCTGAAGAAACTCACTCTTCGTGAAAAAGAGTTTAAGAGTTTCTACAAGTATATTCACCCCCCCTAGACTTGTACCTGGACGACTTGTGACCTACAACACGTGACTCGAAAGTCCAATGATACTAGTCTGATGAATGATGATTTCAATGAGACATGACTCGGAAGGTGGTATTCAAAACCACGCTCTAATACCAACTCTGCAACACCCCAAACTAGATGACTATTACAGTGCCGTGGATCCCCGACTGGGACCCACCAGGAGAATGAACATTAATGACTTAAATAATATAATTGTAGTACTGAACCACATTATATCATCAATTATTCCGATGAGTAGTTTCATTACAACACACCCAAGATAATACAGAATACATGTATATTTTATATGGAGATAAAATATACAACACTGAATAAAAATGAGTATTCAAACAGAAGTCTGCACAGGAAATAAAATGAAGAAAAACATGGATGACTGAATGGACTGGGGCCCCCTACTAGTATCACTGGGACTCCTCGCCGTCAACGTTCTCTTCCCGTGCTTTAGCCTTTCCATGACCTGAAAACAACATCCCCCAACGGAGTCAGTTACACAGAACAACAATCCTCAAGAGTTGAATAAACACAATCATGATATATCTTAATTATGAAATTAAGCTGAAGAGGGGCATCATAGTACGTCTGTAATGGTATGTGCATGTGCACAAGATGAGTTTCTGAACACACCCGCCCTTGTACCTAATTAGTCTTACAGAGGTACATTACCGTGTGCACAGTCCATTATATCGATGAACCCGATCACATGACTCTCATATGCCCGACTAAAAATTCCACACATCCCCTACCAGCCACGCAATACGAACCCAGAAGGCCACAAGAACAAAAGTGACCAAAGAACATTAATGAATAACAATCTGATAAGGGTCAATAATGACTCACCGAGATAAAATAATAATGAAATGAATGATAGCTCACTGAAGTGATTGGAACCGTCTTTCCTCGTGAATTGAATTATTAGTTTGATAATTACAAGTCTCAACATGATTATTACACTATGAATGAATTATGATTATGAATGAATCAACAACGAAATGAATGAGTATCCTTTTAACCGAGTAAGAATTAACTTACACAACACCGGTGAAGAATGTCCTTCCTCGAACAAACGTCCTAAACGAGATGTTGGTCGCTCGAACAACCTTGAATAACACAATTACCAACAATCCGCTCAAAATACGTATCAAGCACGATGATAACTAACTCAAAACGTCGATATAAATAATCCAAGTTCATTGGGGCATTATAACCAACACGTTGTAACCAATCTTTGATTGTTTACAACCAATCCTTAATTATATCGATATCAAACTTCTAAGGAGTGTTTCGATCTAACAAAACATTTTCAACACAATCAATAATCTAAATTGAATATCTAATTCGAGATTTCAACAACATCTAAACGAAAACCCCCAAATCCAAATCAATATTCAAAGTGTTCTTCTAATAATCCCAATTAATCCGATGATAATCCTTAACAATTTGTAATCACAAGTATATCACTTCATTCAGCATGATTATAACATCCAAAACATCATATCCCAACTCAAAATCAAAATCCAAGATGTTGAAGAATTTACCTTCGAAGATCCAAACACTTCGATCCGGTGAATCCACGATAAATCGATTATCCAAGCTTCCCAATCCAAGATATATGCTTAGAACACTCCTTAACAAGTGATGTGATGAAGAAAGTCTCTCCCAAGAACTTCTCTCTCAGAACTCAAGTGAAGAAGGGTGAAATGAGTGCAAAAATCACGTCCAAGTCTATATAAACTGCCGAATGTTACAGCCGTAACTCGGCCTACTTACGGTCGTAACCTCTACAAGTCAACGGCCTTACGGCCGTGACCAGCCACATCATACGGGCGTAACTCGGTTTCGTCGAATGTCTGCCGACAGACTTACGACCGTAACCGCACCTGCCTTATGGGCGTAACTCGGCTCATACGGCCGTACTCGGCAAAACTTACGGGCGTAAGAAGCCTTCGTCGAAAACTGATCCGGGCACCCTGCTCGATCTTACGGTCGTAACCGGCCAAGCCTTACGGCCGTATGCCGCAACCCTTATGGATGTAAGTACCCTTCGTCCGACATGTCCTCAAAACAACGAACGCATGTTACGGCTGTAATGCAAGCATGTTACGGTCGTAACTCGATGTTGGACAGCAACGAAATGACATATCCGTCTACTCGACACACATCGCTGAATGATCCGACATGCCATACTTGTATGAATATAAATGAGTCCGATAACATGCAATAGGTGATACTTCCAACAAAAGACTACCAGTCACGATGATTATGATAATACTCTAGTCTCGATTCTCAAACGGAGATGAATGACGATCGATAACTAATACACGGTTAAAATATGCCAACGATGAATACAAATGAATGAATCATGAATGATGAATGATTATTAATGAGTGAATAATCCTACAGCGATAATTACTGAATAATAATTACTGAATTATAATGAATGAATTTACAACCGGGTATTACAGTTATGTCTGCATTAAGTATAACAGATTAATTAGTGACTTGTTATAATAATGATTTGGGTATAGAATTAAGATCTTTTCTATTCTTGTTACCCAGCTCCCACTATTTTTATCGGAATAACACACTCCCATGTGAAATCCGGAAGTATCGTCGCACTACTTCATAGTGGTGATCGAGTTCTTTATAAATTTTAGTAGAGGGTAGCTGAAGAGGTTTCTAGTCTATTAATTTTCATAAAGTGGTGTCCAACACCAACCCATCTAATGGATTATACGATCTTCTTTTTCCCCTTGTTCACTCCCCTCAACCTATATACGGTTTCTATGGTTCATGAACAAGTTAAGTTTATACGATCGACGCAAATCAGTTTCACAATTGAATCTTATATGACTAAAATGATTCCAAATCATTCACCATCTAATCGAGCATTCCAAATTCCAATATCGTATATACGATCGCAAGACCTTGCTCCGACACCACTGTTGGGATTTGGTGCCTAAAACGAAGGCCCAGTGGAAGCGGTAAAATGATAATTAATTCAATATGAATCCCTACGAGGATCGATCGAGCTACGTATATACGAATATATAAACGAAAACACAAGAGATGTAAGAAACTCACCCTTGTAGTCCGTTGATTAAATGGATTCCTTCTCTTGAGCTATTCCGCAAGCTTTAGTTGTATATCCCTACGATCCAATGTGCTCCAAGCCCTTGGATGATCCAACGTCGAAAATACAACGCCTCTACTTGCCACGCGCCGGAGAAACAAATGGGATGATGATCACCTTGCTATCCTCCAAGGATACGGCTAGAGCTAGGATGATGAAGCTTTTGATTCTAACACTCAAAGTGTATAAATCACACTCTCAATGAATATCTTGATTTTCTCCAAGAACAATCAAGAAGTGAAAAATGAAGAAAGATGAAGACTATGAAAAGAAACTCTTTTCACTCTCTCCTTTGCTAAACTCACGTATGGAATCAATGTGAGATGAGAGAGGAGTAGTCTTCCTTTATTCTACTTACAAATCCCACAAAATCCCTTTTATCCTTATTTTAAGAGATATGATATCTCACAAGTCATAAGTCCTTCACCAACCAAATCAGGACTAAGACCAAGGTAAGGAATCAAGGTGGGGGCGGCCTCTAGAAGGAATCGGACGAGTTTGGTTCGTTTCGGATGCCCGTGGGTCCAAAGAGATAAAATTTGATTCCGTTCCGATGTATTTATATCGATTAATTAATCCAATTATTTAATCATATCAAATACATAATGACATAATTAATTTCTCCAAGAAATAATTATATTCACGAATTAAATGAATCACCCGATAATTTATTTAATTCATTAGGCCGTAAATTAATTTATCCAATAAATCAATTTAGACATCCAATGTCCAAAATTACATATCCAATATCTAATATTCATAATGAGAGATTAAGCTCTATTCATTCCGTCGTCAATCCTATTGCACGACTCGGTAGGTCCGTCTTAGTCAGCAATGGGAGGAACCAATGAGTAGTAGCACCATCTAGCCAGCCTGGCGGCCTACACTGTACCCCAACTGAGAACGAATGATTGGGATCATTCAAGAACCATTCTGTCGTGAATACCAGTATACGTATAAACCCTTCCTTCAGATGTCCCGATCAAGATATAGGGTCACGGTCAGTCAAACCCTATCTATACTTGACTCTATGCATGCGTTAATGCAAATCGAGACCATCGAGCTCTCATGTATCTAATACAACTAGCTCCAATGCTTTGGCCAAAGACTTATGATCTCATTTGCCAATAACCACATAGGACATATAACTCGCTCACTAACGGGAGAAAGAATTCTATCTTGGTATTCAGTAGGACCTGCTACTTGCCCGTCAAGATGCACGTCGAGGTTGACCCCCGCATTCCGGTTTACAGGTTCGAACTACTCTAATGAAAATATTGACGTCACAATTACATCCCTACTAAATCCTCAAGTCGAAGGTTCATGAATACCTATCACAACCTTCCGATTCTGTCACTGACTGTCCCGGAGTGAAATCTGTATGACGAATCGAGGGTGAGTCAGTTCAAATATACTAATCTAATTAGCATGCCTATAACATGTGCTCCCACTAACCATTAGTGTTCGACAGGCACTCTCCATGTCGAAGAACACGTCATACAAGTATTCACATAAATTTAACGCCCAGTCAAGTTTCATCGACTTGCGAACGATTAAGTATTTGAGCTATAAATCTTTCCAGTTCCGACCCCCTTATCCAATAAGGAGTGGAACGTTTTGCTCTCAAATACACGGACTAGTTTATATATGTATATTTACGAGTTAGGAATGCCAGTAATTACCAGTAAATAAAGAAACATCCATTGCCTTATATTAATGGTTTACATAATTACAAGTACAATGCCCTCACTCAACATCCTCTGAGTGGCATTCGTGGGCATACTCCCAACATCGGCAACATACTTCCGCAACTGAGAGACATGAAATACGTTATGAATTCGGCTCAAGGCTGGAGGTAAATCCAATCGATAAGCCAGATCGCATACTCGATCTAAAATCTCAAATGGTCCAATAAATCTTGGACTCAACTTTCCTTTCTTCCCAAAACGGAAAATACCTCGAGTCGGTAATACCTTGACCAAGACGTGGTCACCTGTCTCGAACTCTAATGGTCAACGACGATTATCGGTATATGATTTTTGTCGACTCTGAGCGGTCAAGAAATGACTTCTGGTCAAAGCTACCTTCTCATGAGCGGCTATAAGCATATCGGGTTCGGTGCCGATTGATTCTGATAAGTCATCCCAACACAAGGGAGATCGACAACAACGACCGTATAAGGCCTTGTAAGGTGCCATCTTAATCGAAGCATGCCAATTGTTATTAAACGTGAACTCGATCAACGGTACTTGGGTTTCCCAATCATCTTTCCAATCGAGAACACATGCTCTCAACATGTCCTACAACGTCTGAATAGTTCGCTCTGATTGTCCGTCGGACGGAGGGTGAAAAGCCATGCTGAAATTGAGCTGAGTTCCCATAGCTCGATGAATGGATTTCCAAAAATGTGACACGAATCACCCATCACGATCAGAAACGATACTTTTAGGAGTACCGTGCAGTCTCACTATCTCTTTGATCAACAACTGGGCAAGTCTCTCAGGACCCCACGTATCCTTAATCTCAAGGAAATGAGCTGACTTAGTTAAGCGGTCCACAATTACCCAAATTGTATTCATGCCACGACGACTCGTTGGCAAACTCGTGATAAAGTCCATTGAAATATCCTCCCACTTCCACTCTGGAATAGGGAGCGGTTTCAGCATACCCGTCGGTCGCTGATGTTCTACCTTGACTTGCTGACAGGTTAAACATCTCGAAATAAATTCTGCGACTTCTCGCTTCATATTACTCCACCAGTAATTCTGTTTCAAGTCTTTGTACATCTTGATAGACCCCGGATGAATAGAATAAGGGGTAGCACGAGCCTCTCTAAAAATCGAGCTTTTCAACTCGTCATTCACCGGAATGCATAACCGGTTCTTAAATCGCAAAAGTCCATCCTCGTGGACCACGAATCCAGGGGCTTTCCCCTGAGCCACATCATCTCGAAAGCACAATAAAAATGGGTCTGAACCCTGATTCACTCTGATCGC
Source organism: Orobanche coerulescens (assembly GCA_033398695.1). Classification (NCBI taxonomy): domain Eukaryota; kingdom Viridiplantae; phylum Streptophyta; class Magnoliopsida; order Lamiales; family Orobanchaceae; genus Orobanche; species Orobanche coerulescens. The sequence continues at coordinate 122,855,483 of CM065802.1, read as the reverse complement.
CTCTTCAAGTGGCGATGAAATCTCTAACATACAAAGTTGTCCCTGAACTCGCTGTAATCAAACCTCGATCTCATGCTTTAGGAACTCCTGTTGAAGCTCCTTCTGAATGGTTAAACGAGCAAGCATCTGCTCCTGAACAGACTTACGACTCAAGGGGTCGGCGTCAACGTTCGCCATACCCGGGTGGTAAAGTATCTCGATATCATAATCTTTGATTAGTTCCAACCACCGTGTCTGTCGCATATTTAACTCCTTCTGAGTAAATATATACTTTAAACTCTTATGATCGGTGAATATCTGACAAGTAATGCCATAAAGATAATGACGCCAAATCTTCAATGCGAACACCACAGCTGCTAGCTCCAAGTCGTGGGTCGGATAATTAACCTCGTAAGGTCTCAACTGTCGTGAAGCATAAGCAATAACTTTACCGTTCTGCATTAGTACACATCCGAGACCCTGTCCGGACGCATCACTATAAACCACAAATCCTTCCGTCCCTTGCGGTAAAGAAAGGACAGGTGCTGAAATTAACCGGCTCTTGAGTTCTTCAAAACTCTGTTGACACGCGTCGGACCACGTGTATTTCTTATCCTTCCGTAAAAGGTTCGTCATAGTTTGAGAAATTTTAGAAAATCCTTCCACAAATCGCCGATAATAACCAGCTAATCCGAGGAAACTTCGGATTTCCTTAACATTCTTCGGAGGTAGCCAATCTCGGATAGCCTCCGTCTTCTGAGGGTCGACATGTACTCCGTCTGACGAAATTACATGTCCGAGAAATGTCACCTCAGACATCCAGAATTCACATTTGGAAAACATCTCATAGAGTTGCTATCGTCTCAACGTGTCGAGAACCTGATGAAGGTGAAATTCGTACTCCTCTCGGTCACGAGAATAAATCAAAATGTCGTCTATCAAAACAACCACGAACTGATCTAAATATTTGATGGAAACTCTTTTCATCAGCTCCATTAATACATCAGGTGCATTAGTTAACCTAAACGGCATCACCACAAACTCGTAATGACCATAGCGTGTTCGAAACGCCGTTCTAGCGATATCGGACTCTCGAATTCGCAACTGATGGTACCCAGATCTTAAATCAATCTTGGAAAATACTGAAGCTCCCTGAAGTTGATCCAAAAGATCATCGATGCGGGGTAGGGGGTATTTATTCTTGATCGTCACCCTGTTCAACTCTCGATAATCAATACACAAGCGAAAAGAACCATCTTTTTTCTTGACAAATAACACTGGTGCTCCCCATGGGGACGCATTCGGTCGGATATAACCCTCCTCGGTTATATCCTCCAGTTGGTTCTTCAGTTCTTGCATTTCGGTAGAGGCCATACGGTATGGTGCTTTGGATATCGGAGATGTACCAGGCTCCAACTGAATCGTGAATTCCCCATCTCTCTGCGGAGGTAAACCAGGTAACTCGTCTGGGAATACATCGATGTATTCCCTCACTATCGGGATATCCGCCAATGACACTGATGATTTCTCGGTCTTGGTCATATAACACCAATAACCAACACATCCCTGATTGAGTAATTTCACTGCTTTCATCATATTGATAACCCTTCCTGAACAACTGGGATTACTCCCCTGAAATACATACTCGACTCCATCGTCTGAAATAATAGTGACCATATGCTTACGGACACTGAGGATGGCATCATGATGATCCATCCAATCAATACCCAAAATAACATCATCTCTAGGTGAATCTACCACGATCAGGTCCGCCAACCTATCATGGCCATGAAGCTGAATCGGACAATTCTTAATCTCACGATCTCCAGTAATTCTTCTACCGTTAGGTAGTCCAATGATATAAGGTTCACAACTACTAGCACTATCCAGATGAAGTCTACCCAAGCATGACTCGGAAATGAATGAATGCGATGCACCTGTATCAAAAAGGGTACACACAGGTTGAGATAAAATTTCGAGTGTACCTGAGATCATTCGGGCCTCCAGATCATCGGCTCTCTTCATCTCATAAATTCGAAGCTTGCCAGCCCTGAAACTGGATGCTCCTGTCTGATAGCTGTGGGCTCCACCTTTGCTTGCTCCCGTCGTCTTGAACGACGCGGACTGATTGGCCTAATTCTGAACTACTGACTGCTTCGGGGCCTGAGATGTCACCGGAGGTTTGGAGTCTCTTCGGCAGAAACGGGCCTTATGCTCAGCAATACCACAGTTATTACACGTGATAGTCTGCCTCGGGCACTTAGTGCTGAAATGACCCAGTTCTCCACAGTTGAAACAAGTGATAGCCGAACTGGCCACTCGGGACTGAGATTCCACAGGTTTCGGCCCCATAGGAGGTCGCTCAGAAAAAGTAGAGCCCGCACGAGGCTTCTTGAAGGTTGCGTGAATGCCTTCGGACTGATTACGCTTCTTTAACTTCTTGCCTTAAGATGAAGTTTGATTCTTAGAAATTTCCTTAGCACTAAGCTCATAAGCAAGAGCTTTCTCGAAGAATTCGGCCAGAGTGGTGCAATGATGATTAAGCAATTGTATCCGCATACGAGGTTTCAACCTCTTACTGAAGTACTTGATCTTATCCGCCTCGGAGTGGATAATAGATGAGGCGAATGGAAGTAGCTCCTAAAATTTCTCGGTAATGGCGAGAACATCTTCTTCCGTTGAGGGGTCAGGACTGAGTAACTCCGACAGCTTGGCCTCCCTAAGTGGGGCCGGAAAATATCATTCCATCATGAGAGTCTTGAACTGGTCCCACGTACAAGATCCATCGGTGGGCTTCAGAGATAGCCACCAAGAGTGAGTGCTCTTACCCAAATAGTAAGCCGTGACTGAAACCTTGTGCCCTTCGGGACACTCCATGTAATATCCGGAATTTCTATTACTGTTGTTTAATATTATTTTATCCGAGTTATATTGTACAGCGTGAAATCTGTACAGTAGGGATAAAATAAATAAAGGACTGAGATATCAGTATCGGTATAATTGTCGTATTTGGTCGTGATTACATTTGAGGATATTGTGTATCGGGTTGTCGTACTTTTGACATTGGGTATATCGTATGATGATATTATTGGATTCAAGTGTTTGTGTTCGGTGTCTTATGTTCGCTTTTGGTATGTCGAGACGTTGGACAAGAATCATGGAAAATGGCTAAGTATAGCCTTATTAGCGCACGCTAATATTCATGCATAACGCACGCTATCGCAGTGATTAGCGACGCTACGTTTATAGGTTAGCGACGCTAGTGCATGATCGGAAGGAATCGCATGTGGACCCGGGCCGCTTTCGCACGCTCGTAAGTCAACGGTTGTTGTCCTGAAGTATTAGCGCACGCTAAAATATTAGGCTTAGCGCACGCTAACTATGTATCACCAACAAGGAATCTTATCCTTGCCGATCTGTCGGAATGTGGGGGCGAGTGGTAGGTGAACACCGTAGTAAGTCAACTTCGGATAGCGCACGCTAAGAGTAAGGACTTGCGACGCTAGACATGATGATTTACGACGTTAATGCATGGGCATTACGTACGTAAGGTAGTTTACGAAGCAAGACAGTAGCCTCTGGACTGCGATAGCGCACGCTAACAAAGTCAGTTAGCGCACGCTAAGGCTAGCGCACGCTAAACATAAGGGTTTAGCGCACGCTAGTGGTGCATTCTATAAAAAGGGACAAACGGGTGTCATGAAACATTTCGTCCATTTCTTTCCTTTCACCCGATAGAGACAACCTTGTGAGAACATTTGGAGTTCCTAAACACTGAGGGATGATCCTCTTTAACAAGATTAAATATGGAAATCATGGAGTAAAGCTTTGTTCTTGAAATCATTGGTGATTCTTGGAAATCAATCCTTTCCTTCAAAAAAGGTAATTACTCTTCACTTTGAGATTTTGTTTTGGATTGTATATGATGTTCTTGAGTTGATGATTATCATATAAACAAGTTGATGAGCATGACAACGAGTTGGATTACCGTACTAAGTTAGTGTTGTTATCAATATATGAGTATTGATATGTTCGTATGGTTTTGGATGGAATTCAAGATATATGTTGAGGTAATTCCCTTCTTCAATTCGGATTTTTGATGTTTTGTCGTTGGTTACTTCGTATGGTAACGATTATGGTGATGCTACTGTGGTTCTTGAAGTTATGTGAATTGTATGTCGAAGAACATGATGAATAAGGATTTTTAGATGTTAGAACACATCGGATTTTATCATTTTATGGATCATGAACGTGAATTTGGATAATTCGTGTTCTTGAAGAGCTATTAAATTATATGTCATGATTGTTATGAAATCCTTAATCTCGAGATGAGTTGATCATTGTCATGATGGAAGTGTTAGACGATGCTTGAAATGCATGCCACTGCACAGCATTAGCGCACGCTACGCTTATCAAGAAGCGACGCTAACGGCAAAGAACTTAGTGCACGCTACGTTAGGTGATTAACGTGCGCTAAGTAGGCGATAAAGGCGGTATTTTTGTGTTTTGATTAGGAATTCGTGATGGTTTGACTTGGTTGGTTCTGACTGTGTTTATTCGAGGTTGTGTTGAACCGTTGAGTTCGATTGGTTAGTATTGTCAGTTGTTGATTGTTATCGGATATGTGTTATTTGATTTCTTCGATAGGTTGAGATTGCTGATCGGTGATTATAACCGGATATTGCGGTCGTGTTCGAGTATGTCCATTGTATTGCTTTTGATCGGGAATGAGGAGCTCGTAGACAAAGGCAATGTGTTGAGCGACTTCGTGGTATCGGTATCGAGGCAAGTTATTACTTGCTCGGTTATAATATTTAATGAATGGTTTCGATTTCATTTCGTTTATAATGCATATAGCGATGATTATTATTGTGAACTCGGTATCCGGATCGCATATCGTTCTTTCGATTCCGGAGGTAAATCATAATGAATATGCTTTATCTCAGTTATTGGTATGTTCGAGTATCGAGGTTACATTATGGTAAGGACGAGGATATGAGTATCTATAGTTCGTTGTACGTTTGGATCTCCGAGCAGTGGGGATAATCGTCGGTGATGATTGGACGTCGAGGTTGCTTCCGAAGGACTCGGGGCAAGTATTCCATATTGGTCACGGTTTTATGTTATTTATTTTGGTCTCGTACATTCTCTTTCATGTTGTTGAACATGAAGTCGTCCTAGTATATTGTCATGTTGTCGTGCATGTTATGTTGTTCATGTGGATGAACGTGTTGATTTGCATATGTGTATGCATATTGTGTTGTTTTTGTTGTGTAAATAATCCGATGGGATTATGAGGATCTATGCTGAGGGCGCTGGATCGAATGTCCACCATGCGTTGGTTCGACGAGATCATCATGGGGATCTATGCTGAGGGCGCTGGATCGTTGGGAGTTTTCCACCATGCGTTGGTTCGTGGGATCATCATGGGGATCTATCTTTGAGCGCTGGATCGTTGGATTACAGATTGTGTTGATGGAATCGGTGAATTCGCATCATTGATTTTATCATGTGTTGTTGTTCACATGTGTATTGTTAGTTATCCACCTTATGTTGATCTGATAGGATCAACAAAGGGATCTATGCTGAGGGCGCTGGATCGTCGGATTTCCATTGAGTATACATGATTGTTATTGTTGTGATCATATTGACGTGGTCATATGAGTATGCATTTGTAGGTCTTGTGTTAGGACCTTGTCCGTATTGCAGTGATCTGATCTCGGATTAGACTGGTATGATTGTCGTGGCACTTCATATCTCGAGGTATGTTCCGTATTTTCCTTTGGTATTTGTCTTGATGGACGATCGGTTATCCTCTTGGGATTTGATGATGTTATTCGATGGATCGTATTGGTCTGAAATGGTATATTTCCATATCGTGAGTTGGTTATGACAGTTTGAGAACCTTGAGTATTGTTTGAGGTACAGTACTTATATTATGTTCGAGTTTATTGGTAAATCGAGTACATGATGTGAAATGTGATAATGGCTACTCTGATGAGAATCACTTGAGTAAGCAAAGTTATGGCGGTAAGATTACATTAGTCGTATTCTTATGTTGTATTCTCATTGGTATGTTATTATTAGTGTGATGTGACAGTTATCATTGTTGGATATTATGGCTGACCCCGTCGTGGGATTTCTTTTAGGTTCTCGGAGTATCGAGCTTGTAGCGGTCGTGAAGAGATGAGCTTCCCGGAGGATACTGGCTAGGACATGTTCTGTACATTGAGTTTCTTGATTGGTTCTTGTTTTCCGCTGCTAGAGTATCGTTTTGGTTGGTCTTTTTCCGCTGCGTGAGTATTTTGAGACGCTCTTTTGGTATCTGGTAACTGAGGTTACTTTGGAAATCGTTTTCTAAACTTTTGAGTATCGGCTGTTTGGCCTTGCGATTTCAAATGAGTTTTACGACGGTTTTTGATAAATGGATTTTATAAGTCTTTGTGAATTTTTAAAGTTAGTACCGTCGTTGGCCTCTTGGGCATTTGTAAATGTTTGTGAAAATTTCTTTTTAGCCTTGTGGGTTCCATCTCGGGGCCCACGGCGCTGTAATATTTCCGGTTAAATCTGGGGGTGTTACACTCCACCATAGCAAACAACTTCTCAAAATGTTCAAGCCAGTGAATAATATCCGCCGGCTCAGATGAGCCCTCGAAAGCAGGTGGCCTCTGGCGAGAGATGTCGTTGATGATACTGCTCACACTCCTCTCTTGCCTCTGAGGTGGTGGCGGAGGGGCTTGTTGATCCTGAGTGGCTGAGTTCTACATCGTCTCCACCAGACGTGCCATCTGAGTCATTTGGGTCATCATGCCCTGCATAAAGGCAAGTGGGTCCACCCGAACACCTTCTGACTGAGCTGTATCTCGGGTACGGCTTCCTGAAGGTGAATGATTATTTCCAGGTGAATGAGTGGCAGCGTCGCTGCTAGTTGAATTGACATTATTCCTCGCGTTCGCACGAGTATTCATTCGAGCTCCAGGTTTCGGCCCGCACCGCGGCCTCTTCCCATGCGTCCTCTGCCAGCTCGATCCATACTGAAGGTAGTGAAGTCACATGATAATTAAAGATCTCGCATGAATATCGCATTATGATTACGTTATGAAATGATAATAATGAGCATATGCGCTCTAACACAATGATTACATGAAGAATCAACTGATGTGACATGATTATCTGATGAAATTTTAGAAATTATTATCTTGAACAAGTTAACAAGATTAATGATACGATCTACAAGATCGACAATCGAGTAATGAAATGAACTGAGTGATTAATGAGTTAACATGATCGACATGATCAAAAAATGAAAATGATGATTGAGGATTATTGACTGATGAATGATGAATGAGTGATTCTTAGTACCGAACCACATTATATTATCAATTTCTCCAATGAGGAGTTTCAAGTACAACCCACCCAGGAATACAGAATACATGTATATTTTATATGAAGATAAAATATACAACACTGAATGAAATAAAAATCCAAACAGAACTGTAGCGGAAAAATACATGACAAAGAAACATGATCAAATGAAGAGACTGGGCCCCCCTACTAGTATCACTGGGACTCCTCGCCGCCAACGTTCTCTTCACATGCTTTTGCCTTGCCATGACCTAAAAACAATATCCCAACGGGGTCAGTTACATAGAACAACAATCCTCAAGAGTTGAACAAGCACAATCATTAAATATATATGACATGAAATCAAGCTGAAGAGGGGCATCATAGTACGCCCATAATGGGACGTGCAAGTGCACAAGACGAGTGTCCGGACACACCCGTACTTGTACCTAATTAGTCTCACAGAGGCACGTTACCGTGTGCACAGTCCATTGTGTTGGTGAACCCTTCACATGACTATCGTGTGCCCGACTAAAAATTCCACACATAACCACCCAGCCACGCAATATGAACCCAGAAGGTCACAAGAAAAAAAGTGACCATGATGAATATCAACGAATAACAAATCGACAAGGGTCAAGAATGACTCACCGAGATGAAATGATAAGGAAATGAATGATAGCTCACTGAAATGATTGGAACCGTCGTTCCTCGTGAATTGAATGATTAGTTTGATAATTACAAGTCTCGACATGAATAATATATCATGAATGAATTATGAATATGAATGAACAACAACGAAAGGAATGAATATCCTTTTAACCAAGTAAGAATTAACTTACACAAATACCGGTGAAGAAAGTCCTTCCTCGAACAACGTCCTAAGTGGAAAATATCGGTCGCTCGAACAACCTTGAATAACATAATTACCAACAAATGCTCAATATACGTATCAAGCACGATAATAACCAACTCAAAGTTCGATACAACAAATCCAAATTCATTGGGGCATTTCGACAACCACTTTGTAAACAATCTCCTATTATTTACAACTAACCCCAAATATATCGAACCCAACCTACCAATGAGTAGTTCAACTCCAACAAAACATCATCAATACAATCAACTAATCCAATAGGAATACTCCATTCGAGATTACGACAACCTCTAGTCGAAACCCCAAAAATCCCAAACTCAACCCTTAGGGTGTTCTTGAATAATTCTTCAAATACTCGACAAATCCGAAAAACACACCAATAAATTCGTAGGAATACAAGAATCCATGGTTGATCCATTTCTAACATATTCCAACATAATAACAAGCTAACTTGAAGAGATCGGAAGGAAAACACTCAAATCCCGAAATTCTAGATTCAAGAATGTTTACCTTGATTTGGTGTGTTGGAGAGGATTAAATGATGATAAATACGAACTAGAAGCTTTAAAATGATGTTATATGATTGCAGCTCGAAAAGATCTCCATGATTCGTCCAAACACGAAGTGAGATGTGAAAAATGACGAAAACCGGACTGAACTGTCCTATATATAGTAAACCCAGTTTAGCGTGCGCTAGCTCCTGTGCTTAGCGTGCGCTAGCGGGTTTACCGGGTAGTCCAGTACCCGCTGCCTGCATTCGTTAGCGTGCACTATGTACCTTGGTAGCATGGGCTAACGTCCCTTCTTAGCGTACGTTAACCTTGTATTAGCGCGCGCTACCTGATGGTTGATGTCCAGAATACTGGAGTCCAGAACCTACTGTCCTCTGGTCTGATTGAGCCTTAGCGCGCACTACCCGATGCTTAGCGTGCGCTACCAAATTAACCCTTGCGTATGTTATACCCACTCCTAGCGTGCTCTAAGATTTATTCCATCTCAGTCCAGTACCCACTGGACTGTCTGTTCCAATACACTACTGCGCGTTGATGGATTCCGACAGCGTGCGCTACAAACACCATTAACATACATTATACTCCAATTGTAGCGTGCGTTATGAATCTCAATAATCCCATCCAGTGCCTTATGGAATGTCTGCCTGAACCACACTAGCATGCGCTAATGCTGAGAGGTAGCGTGCGCTACCCGTACTCAATTAGCGCGCGCTAAAGAGAGTACGTAGCGTGCGCTACTCCTCACACACAGCCCACTACAAAGATGACAAAGATGATATTCTCAGCCCGATTCTCCAACCAGGTTGAATGACGAATATATTACTGATACACGATACGAGTTACTCCGACGGTGAATACAATGAATGAATATGGTGGATGAATGATTAATAATGAGTGAAAAAATACTGAGTGACAATTACTGAATGATATTAAATGAAATTACAACTGGGTATTACAAGACTGGGGGCCCCCTACTAGTATCACTGGGACTCCTCACCATCAACATTCTCTTCCCGTGCTTTTACCTTGCCATGACCTAAAAACAACATCCCCAACGGGGTCAGTTACACAGAACAACAATCCTCAAGAGTTGAACAAAATACAATAATCACATGAATGAGTTATGAAATCAAGTTGAATGATGGGCATCATAGTACGCCACGAATGGGATGTGCAAGTGCACAAGCCTGCCAAGTGCCCGGCGTCTCGTATAAACACCTGCAAAACTTGTCCTAATTAGTCTCACGGAGGCACGTTACCATGTGCACAGTCCAATATGTCTGGATCCCTGCATAAACACAATAACCTTGATGTGCCCGACTAAAAATTCCACACATATACCACCCGGAACGCAATACAATCCCGGAAGGTCACAAGAACAAAATCGACCATGATGAAGAACAATGAATAGAAATCCGACAAGGGTTAAGAATAACTCACCGAGGTGAAATAATGACACAATGAGTGATAGCTTCAAATGAAATGATTGGAACCGTTATTCCTCGTGAATTGAATGATTGTTTTGATAATTACAAGTCTCAACATGATTGATGTATGATGAATGAATTATATATATGAATGAACAACAAAAAAAGGAATGAGTATCCTTTTAACCGAGTAAGAATTAACTTACCCAAATACCGTTGAAGAAAAGTCCTTCCGCGAACAAACGTCCTAAGTGAAATTATCGGTCACTCGAACAACCTTGAATAACACAATTACCAACAATCCGCTTAATATACAAATCAAGCATGATCACAACCAACTCAAAAGTCGATACAACAATATCCAAACTCATTGGGGCATTCTAACAAATACGTTGTAAACAATCCCCCAATTGTTTACGATTAATATCAAATATATCTAACACCAACTCCCAACGAGTGATTTAATCCAACAAAATATCTTCAATGACATCAATAACCCAATAGGAATGCACAACTCGAGAATAAGACAACATCTAATCGGAAACCCCCAAAATTACCAAAGTCAACCCTCAAGGGTTCTTGAATAATTCCCCAAATACTCAACAATTCCGAAAAATACACCAAAAAATCTATAGGAAACATATGTGTCCAAGGTAGATAATCCATAATCAACATATTCCAACACACAAGCAAGCTAACTCGAAGAGATCGGGAAAAAATCCCTCAATTCCTGAAATTCTAGATTCAAGAAAAGTTACCTTGATTCGGAGTGGTGGAGAGGATGAGAAGTTGATTAATCCGAAACTAGAAGCTTGAAGATGTTGATAGTTGATTGCAGCTCGAAGAACACTTCACAAAATGTCCAAAGTCGCCCAAAATCGCCTGGATGAGGAAGAGAGATGAAGAAATGACGAAATGGGGATAAACTGTCCAATATATACTAAACCCAGCTTAGCACGCGCTAGCTCCTGATATTAGCGTGGGCTAACGGGCTCACCGGGTATTCCAGTGAACTCTTCCTGCCTCGTTAGCGTGCGCTACGTACCTGGTAGCGTGCGCTAACAACGTCCTCTTAACGTGCGTTAACCTAATGTTAACGTGCGCTACCTAATAGTTGGTACGCACTAACTGGAGTCCAGAACCTACTGTCCACTGTCTGATCGAGCCTTAGCACGCGCTACTCTGATTGCTTAGCGTGCGCTATCAATACAACTAGCATATGCTATCTCCACTCCTAGCGTGCACTAAGAATTTCCCATTTCAGTCCAGTACCTACTGGACTGTCTGCCTCCAATACGCTAGCGTGCGCTACAAGTACCCACAAATAGCGTATGTTATTTCCCACTCATAGCGTGCGCTACGAATTCTCGAATTCAGTCTAGTACCTACTGGACTATCTGCCTCAATTGCACTAGCGTGCGCTGATGAAGACCGACCCAAATAGCGTGCTGTAAAGAGTATGTAGCGTGCGCTACTCCCCACACACAGGCTACCAATTCGATGATAATGATAATATTCTCGACTCGATTCTCAAACAAGGTTGAAAGACGAATAATAACTGATCCAAGATTCCAAATACGCTGAACGGTGAATACAATGAACGAACATGAATGATGAATGACTATCAATGAGTGAAAACTTACTGAGTGACAATTTACTGAATGATAATGAATGAATTTACCACCGGGTATTACATACTTCCCCCTTAAAAAGAGTTTCATCCTCGAAACTAAGGGACAAACAATTCGGGATAACTCTCCCGCATACTATCCTCGGTTTCCCAAGTAGCCTCTTTGACTCCGTGTCTACTTCACTGAATCTTAACCAAAGGAATCGTCTTGTTCCTCAACTGTTTGATTCGCCGCTCTAAGACTCGCACATGACGCTCCTCGTACGTATGATCATCCGCGATCTCAATTTCATCGAACTGAAGTACGTGACTCGGGTCAGCAACATACTTCCGCAATTGAGAGACGTGAAACACGTTATAAATTCGGCTCAAAGCCGGAGGTAAGGCCAACCGATAAGCCAGATAGCCTACTCGATCCAAAATCTCAAATGATCCAATGAATCTCGGACTCAACTTTCCCCGTTTCCCGAAATGGAAAGTACCTCGACTCGAGGATACCTTGACCAAAATGTGGTCACCTGCCTTGAACTCTAATGGTCGACGACGGTTATCCGCATATGATTTTTGTTGACTCTGAGCGGTCAACAAACGACTCCTGATCAGCGCTACCTTCTCATGAGCGGCTATTAGCATATCGGGCTCAGTGAGAATATTAATTACATTCAATCACATCTTTTTCATATTTATTCACGTTATGGTTATGCAAATGAAATGTCTAAATTATTTTATATTGTAGATAATGTGGTGTGTTGGTGTCACACGGAAGATCACATTATCGGTGCCTTATAAAATAATATAATAGTTCACAACCTATATAATTATTAGAAAAATTATATAAAGGGTTGTAGTGTATGCTTGAGAATAGTTGGTCTTGACTATTAGCATACATTAGCGTATTTGCATACGTTGAACAGGATCGAGGTGAGATAGTGTCTTTTTTTGGGGCCAAATTTTTTTTTTCCCGCCAAAATTTTATAACTATGATGCACAATTTTATTTTGGTGCATCACAGTTATAAAAATTAGTTATAACTATGATGCACCAAATTTCATAACGGTGATGCACCTGGGTTTTAATGCATCATAGTTATAAGTTTACTGCATTATAGTTATAAGAAACTGCATCATCCTAAGTTTTCTGCATCATATATATATATATATATATATATATATATATATATATATCTATATATATCTAATCAAAGATAGTTATAAGTTATAAGTAATCGCATCATGTATGTAATCGCATTATAGTTATAAGAAATCGCATCATCCTAAGTTTTCGCATCATATATGTATGTAATCGCATTATAGTTATAAGTTATAAGTAACTGCATCATGTATGTAACTGCATTATAGTTATAAGAAACTGCATCATCCTAAGTTTCTCTGCATCATATATGTATGTAACTGCATTATAGTTATAAGTAAGTGAATCATGTATGTTACTGCATTATAGTTATAGGAAACTGCATCATCCTAAGTTTCTCTGCATCATATATGTATGTAATTGCTTCAAAATTAAATATGATTCTTTTTTATAAAAGTACTACACTTTTTTTATATCATTAGTGCATCACACTAATAAGTTTTGATGCGTCTTTATTATAAGTTACTGCATCATAGTTTATAGTTAAGTGCATCAACTATGATGCAGTAACTTATAACCTTAATGCACTAAAATCATAATTGTGATGCAGTAACTTTATAAATGTAATGCACTTATAAATTTTGGCGGGAATTTTTTTGGCAGGAAAAAAAAAATTTTGCCGCAAAAAAAAAAAATTTTGGCAGGAAAAAAAAAAAAATTTGCGGGGGGGTGGGGGGGTGGGTGGGTGGGTGGGGGTGACACATGTCATTTGATGTGGAATGGGGATGACACATGTCACTCCCAGAATCCTTACTACACTTTTTATTATAAGACCCTTTTTAGAATAACTCAAACATATATATATATATATATATATATATATATATATATATATATATCGGGGCCGGTACCCCATGCCTCGAAACCGAATCGGACCCGAAATTATTTTTTTCTACCCGCCCCAGACCCGGACCCGGACCTGAATTTTGTTACCCGAATTGGACCCATTCGGGTAAAAACCCGCGGGTACACGGACCCGTTGTTTTTTTTGCCATCCCTACTTAGAATTAATTAATGGATATTCGATATCTTAAACACGAGAAATAATATATTCAAATAAGGAGCCCGATTTTGTAAATTGGGATTTGGGTAGGAAGTGCAATATTAACTCTTTAGTGGACTGAGTTGATATTAGTGAACTGAACCATATTAGGAAAGGGATTAATATGGAAAGTTGGGTTGCACTAGGAGTCCTAACCCTAATCTTCTTTAAGATCATTAGAGTAGTCCAAAGCCTATAAATAGGACTTACATGGGGGGTTCGGCCGTGACTATTATCGTGAGGCTTGTGTGATCGATTTTTCTTCTTGTGTTTAATTGTAGATCTTGACTTGTGTCTTTGATTCTACAATTCAGATAACACATCAAGTTTCTAAGAATGTTTATATAATATTAGAAAAACAAGAAAATCCAGTGACTCATAAAGAACATATTCATCTGATCCCCATAGTTGTCCAAGCAAGATTCGGTAGCTCGTTGTCCACACAACGTCCGGATTAAGGCGGATCATACTCTAGAATATCTAAAGGTAGAAATACAAGAAGATCAAGGAGCAATCAATCACTATGCTTCAAAGGTAAATATCCTATGATCTTTGATCTAGATTAGGATATTTAATTTACCAATATATTTATTTAATAAATAATAAATAATATTTAAATTGCTTATTAATCTTAGTAGTTAATTAATTAGCATGCCTAAATAAGTTTTGTGCTCGTGGATGTGTAAAATGCATTAATCAAACTTTTCCCAACTTCGCTTCCGCTGCGTTTTATTTCCAATAATTGGTATCGGATTCAGATTTTAAGCTTTTGCTATTTTAATCAATTTTGGGGATTAATTGATAGCAATTTAAATATTCATGTAATTTGATGTTGGAATATTATGTGTTCTTGCAGGGAATATGATCCAATTATCATGGTTATGTGAATGATTAATTTTATTATTTATGTAATTGTTGGTTTGGCTCAGTTTTGAGGCATGTATGGTTTTTCCCGTGAGAAAATCCGCGGATAGATCTAGGATCTAATTTTTTTCATGTTATCTTGTTGTAAATTCGATGTATTTATTTATTATAAAATTATATTCAAATTCGGAGAGAACGAAATCACGAAGAAGTAGAGCAGAATCGGGACACCGGATCGGGCTGGATACCCATGATCAACAAAGAAGACGCGGACGCCGCGAGCAAAGACACGGTTGCTCGCTGAAAGACCGGACTGGCCGCCGAGGGCCTGTGGCACTGCTCCGGCCGGTTTGTCGGTTCGGGTCGGTCGTCCATCTTTTGGTCCGGTCCGTTTCACCGTTGTTCGTTGCGTCCGTTGGAGAGTCAGGATTTAAAATTGAATTTCTTTTATATAATTAATTTTGCATAAAAGTGAAACTTTAATTTCGGAAATCCACGGCCCGGACGGGGAAGAGTGACGAGATGCTTGATCCAGTGGGAGAAATCGAGTCGAAGATATTCTCGGATTCAATTCAAGGAAGAAGACCATGATAATTGGATAATTTAATTATCCATGCTTTTATTTTGGTTGTTACTGTTTTGGATGTATGGCATGTATGAATGTATGTGTGATATGTTTCTTGAATGTTAGGACGAGAAAATTAAAAACTTCAAGGCTAAAATAACTAAGTGATTAAGTTGATTTATTTTAAATAAAATCAAATTGGCCTCCATAATTAATTTAAATTGTGAAATATGCACGTTGATATTAGGGTCTTCCTCCATATCGTATGTGCTAATTATAGGTTCACTAGTTTTTAAATTTCAAATAATAACCAAAGGTAATATTATTTTTTTTATAGGACCTTTTCCATCTGTAGGACCATTATTTAAGAGATAATATTGCTAAATTATGGTGTTCACTTAAGTGTATTAATTAATATGCTCCCCATCGTAGTCTGCGTTAATTAATACATGGATAAGAGGAGTCAACTGTTAGTTTTACTTGTCATAACGTAAATTGGCTAGATAGTAAACTTAAGGACGTAAAACTCTACTTGAAAATGTGTGTGTAACCGTCCACATGATCGTGGCTTGCATATGCGGGTTTTCTTCGAGGTGTTGGTTGCTAGCATATATATATTGTGTTTTTGAGGTTTTTCAATATATTTTGCTATGCATTATGTGATGAATGCTTTTAATTTTATCTCAGATGTCTTTCAATCCACTTGCTGTAATTCTCAAAGAAAACAAACTATATGGCACTAACTTTGCTGATTAGAAATGTAATCTTAATATTGTCCTGAGTGCTGAAGAACACAAGTTTGTTCTAACTAAGGAATGCCATTGGAGACAGATGCAGATTCGACACCCGATGCGGTGAAAGAATTCCACAGATGGAAGAAATCTGATGAGATTGCTCGCTATTATATCTTGGATTCTTTAGCAAATGTATTGCAGCATCAGCATCAGAGTATGGGCACGGACGCGGAAATGATGAAAAATCTCGGCGAGATGTTTGGTCATCAGAACCGGACGGCTAGACAAAATGCTATGAGGGTCGATGACCCAAATGCTTGAAGGAACCCCGGTAAGGGTCATGTTCTAAAGATGATCTCTCATCTAAATGAACTTAATATCTTAGGGGGAACTATCGATGCGGAAATGCAGGTCGATATCATCCCAGGCAGCTTACCTAGGAGCTTTGAGCAATTCCGCCTAAACTACAATATGAATCATAGGGAGTATACCTTGGCGGAATTGCTGACAGAGCTTCAAGCTGCGGAAGGTCTCTTCAGGCAAGGGTATCAAGTTCTTGCGGCTACTAATGTTTCGACTTCTAAACCCAAGGGGGGAAGAAGAAGAAACAAGTGGGCCAGAAGCAAGTGTCAACTCTCGAGGCAAGGCTCCTCACCCTGAGGCGAACAAAAAGCAAAAAGGAAAGTGCTATAAGTGCGGTCAGAAAGGATATTTTAAAGCGGACTGCCCTGCTCTTAAGAAATGTATGTCTCATGCACTAGTAGTTAAAACATTTTGGCAGCTTCTTCTTCCACTTCGTGGATAGTTGATTCAGTCTCCACTGATCATATTTGCTTTGACTCTCATGGTTTTCAGGTAACCAAGCAGCTTAGTGCGGGCGAGATCACCATCAACTGGGTAACTATTCCAGGCTTATGATTGTTGTATTGGGAGTCGTGCAGTTGAAGATTAATGATAAAATATTAGTCCTTAATAATGTAGTATTAGTACCAGTTTTAGAATGAATTTAATTTCGGTTTCTAAATTAAAATGTGATGGTTATTCAGTTTCTTTTGATGATGATGCTATTGTTAGAAGGAGAAACGGTGAATATATTTGCAAAGGTACTTATAGTGATGGATTGTATGTCATTAATACTGCACAAACTCCTATGTATAAATATAAATCGCTTAACTATTTGTCTAAACCTAAAAAGAGAAAAGAACCTTCGAGCATAAACAAAACATATATGTGGCATTTACGGTTAGGTCATGTAAACCTTATGAGGATTCAAAGATTGGTAGATGATGGCTAGTAGGATTACCTCCAAGTTGAGTCATTTCCAATTTGTGAATCCTGTCTGGAAGGCAAGATGACCAAAAGGGTTTTTAAGACCAAGATAAACCGAGCTCAGAATATGTTTCCATATGGATGTATGTGGTCCAATGAACGTCTAGTATAGAGGTGGTTTCGAATACTTCATCACGTTTGTAGATGATTATTTGAGATATGGATACATCTATTTGATGCGACGTAAGTTTGAAGCCTTTGGCAAGTTTAAAGACTTCAAGGCTGAAACGGAGAAGCTTCATGGGAAGAGTATCAATTCATTACGATCTGATCGTAGTGGCGAATACCTTAGTGGAGAGTTTTTGGATTTCTTGTAAACTGAGGGGATTTCGTCCCAGCTCACTGCATCGGGAACTCCACAACAAAATAGTGTTGCTGAGAGAAGGAACAGAACTCTTTAGAAATGGTTAGGTCAACGATGAGTTATTCAGATTTACCTATTTTGTTCTGGGGGTATGCCTTGGAAACAGAAACGTACATTCTAAACATGTTGCCTTCGAAATCAGCTCCGAAAACCCCCACATAACTATGGGGTGGGCGAAAATCCAATCTAGGACATGTTCGGATTTGGGTACTCCAGCACATTTGCTGAATAAGGAAGCTGATAAGTTGGCATCTCGTACAAAAGTACGAGTGTTTGTAGGATATCCTAAGGGAATGAATGGTGGCTTGTTCTATAGTCCCCAGGATCCGAAGGTTATTGTTAGCACTAATGCCCGATTCCTGGAACAGGATTATATAATTAGTTACAAGCTCATGAGCGAAATAATTCTGGAAGAGTTGAGGGGCGAGACTCCGTCTATACCAATCGTACAAGCGCAAACTAACATTGCACCACATATCTATTTTGAGACTTTTACATCAGCTCAGGATTTGCCTCGTCGTAGTGGGAGGATTTTTCGTCAACCGAAACGATTCATAGGCGTGGGACAGTCTTCGGACTCAATCCCAAGTGAAGATGAATCAGATACCTGGACTTACAAGGAGGCAATCCAAGATAAATATGATGACTCCTGGAAAGTAGCAAATGGAATCAGAAATGGGATCTATGGATTCCAATCAAGTATGGGAGCTAGTAGAACTACCTGATGAGGTACAAGCCATTGGGAGTAAGTGGGTCTACAAGCGAAAGAAGGAGGTGACGGGAAGGTTGAAACCTTCAAGTGAGGTTTGTTGCGAAAGGTTACACTTAGAAAGAGGGTGTCGATTATGATGAAATCTTTTCGCCGGTAGCCATGCTTAAGTCAATCTGGATTCTTTTAGCTATAGCTGCGCATTTGGATATGGAGATTTGGCAAATGGATGTCAAGACTACATTCTTGAATGGAAGTCTAGACAAGAAAATCTACATGCACCAACCAGAGGGATTCATTGCTGAAGGAGAGATCCATTTATAGACTTAAGCAATCATCTAGATCTTGGAACACTCGATTTGACGAGGTAGTCCAGTCATATGGATTCGTCCAATGTCCGAGTGAGAGTTGTGTGTATAAGAAATGCGATGGAAACATGTTGGTATTTCTTGTACTGTATGTAGATGATATCCTTCTGCTTGGAAACGACGTGAAGGAGTTGTGGGGCGTACGGGTATGGCTATCTGAGCAGTTCGATATGAAGGATTTAGAATAAGCAGGACACATCCTTGGGATCAGGATCTTTCGTGATCGGAAGAAAAGGATGTTGTGCTTATCTCTAGCATCCTATATCAATACAGTGCTAAAGCGGTTTAGCATGGAGAATTCCAAGAAAGGTTTTCTACATTAGAGACATGGAATTCAACTATCTAAAAATATGTGTCTCAAGACACAAAAGGAAATAAATGACATGAAGCTGATCCCTTATACGTCAGCGGTGGGAAGCCTCATGTATGCTATGTTTTGCACTAGACAAGATATCTGTCATGTCGTAGGCATGGCTGCTAGATATCAGTCGAACACAGGACCAGGACACTGGATTGTTGTCAAGCACATACTCAAGTAGCTGAGAAGGACTAGGGAGTATATGCTAGTATATCAATCAGACGAGCTGTGTCTAGTGGGTTATACTGGCTCAGATTTTTCATCAGACAAAGAAACTCCACTCTACTTCAGGTTATGTGTTTAGACTGGGAGGTGGAGCCATTAGTTGGAGGAGTGTGAAGCAGAAATGCATCTCAGACTCTACCATGGAAGCCGAGTACGTGAAAGCCTCTGAGGCAGCCAAGGAGGCGGTATGGCTCAAGTACTTCCTGCAGGACTTAGATGTGATTCCCGATTTGCCAAAGGGTATTACACTTTATTATGATAATACCGGTGCAGTCGCAAATTCGAGGGAACCACGAGCCCACAAGGCAAGTAAACATATCAAACGCAAGTACCACAACATACGACACTTCGTAAAAGAAGGAGACGTAGTTGTAGCCATGGTTGCATCGGAAGATAATCTTGCTGATCCTTTTACAAAAGGCTTACCCTCAAAAGTTTTTGAAAGGCATGTGGAGGGAATGAGATTACGGTGTATGCCAGCATTTCTTTGAGTATAAGTGGAAAAAATGAGAGACTATGTAATAGAGTAGTATGCTTAAAAGCATGCTTTGAGTATAAGTAGGAGATTTTTAGGGTTGTATACCGCAAACCATACTTTATGCTCGTATTATCTTATTTTCCTGCAACTATCTATGAGAATATTAATTACATTTAATCACATGTTTTGCATATTTATTCACGTTATGGTTATGCAAATAAAATGTCAAAATTATTTTATATTGTGGATAATATGGTGTGTTGATGTCACACAGAAGATCACATTATCGGTGCCTTATAAAATAATATAATAGTTCACAACCTATATAATTATTAGACAAATTATATGAAAGGTTGTAGTGTATGCTTGAGATTAGTTGGTCTTGACTATTATCATGCATTAGTTTATTTGCATACGTTGAACTGGATCAAAGTGAGATAGTGTCTTCTGTACTGACTGTAAGAAGAACGTAAATCTCGGATAATTATTATTTCTTAATTCTAAGTATATAATATTTAATTGTGTATTTATAATATTTATTGCTTTTATTTACCATGGGTGAGAGTCAAAATGATTGACTCAATAAGCTTCTTATCTTGGGCAATAATATTATTTGTATGACAATTATTATTATTATTAGAAATCGTGTCCCGACTCGTGCGGGTTGATGCAGGTGGATTTGATTCTGATATAATAATAAGGTTCGAGTGGTACTACTCTTGGATAAGATATTAATTAATTAAAGCTGACAGTAGCTTAAAATTAATTAATGGACATTTGATATCTTAAACACGATAAATAATATATTTAAATAAGGAGCCTAATTTCGTAAATTGGGATTTAGATAGGAAGTGCATGTTGGAGCAATATTCGGTATATGCGTTATTGTGCGGAAGCGTATTTAAAGGTGCGGAAAATAAATCGACACAGGAATTATAGAGGTTCGGCCAAACGTGCCTACGTCCTCTCTTCAGTATCTTTTTCTATAGGATGAAGATCAACCTCTCACCTCTCTTCAATCGGTCGAGGGATTGCACTTTACAATTCTCGTCTTCTATCGGTCCGAGATTAACCGTAACTCACTTGTCTTTTTGTCGGTCCAAGTTAAATCGTGTTCCGTTTCTATCGGACAAGGAATCAACCTATCTAGCTTTCTATGGGTACTAGAAAAACCTCACTCGAATATAGATTGTGATTCTAACAATGCCGGATCCTTGATCCTAATAACATCGAATCCAATCTTATCCTTCCTTTTCCCTCACGTGTATATTTTCGTGTATAACACTCAAACACTTATCAATATAAGCACAATTACAACAACGATAGAATAATGTATAACAATATAAGATCAATATCTAGATTGTTTGAAGTTGTTGTATGATCAATACCATAGGAAGTGGTATTTATAGGTTCCAAAGCCTCAACTAGCCGTTAGCTCACTGCTGCCTCATTACGTACGTTACGTACAACCCATTACGTACGTTATTCATATTACGTACGTTAACTCATCTTTGTTACGTACGTTAAGCTCTTCACAGATCAGTCCAGTAGCTTCGTTTCTTCCACTACGGACGTTATAATATCTCCATTACGTACGTTATATGTAGTCAAAATATCCGTTGATATGATGATGTATGCCATGACGTCACAACGGTCATATAGTTTGAATTCTAATTCAAACTCTTCATTACGTACGTTAACCATACAGTGTTACGTACGTTATCTTCAACATATTACGTACGTTAATCCATCGATATAACGTACGTTAATAACCTTCTGTCCAGCTTTTTGCTTCTTCGATTTCTTCGTTGTTTTGTTTTGTTTCTTTGTTGTTTTCCTTTGTTTAACAACTAATCATCAAAACTCGATTAATGAATATTTGGAATAAAATATTCCAACAGTGCAATATTAACTCTTTAGTGGACTGAGTTGATATTAGTGAACTCCACCATATTAGGAAAAGGATTAATATGGAATGTTGGGTTGCACTAGGAGTCCTAACCCTAATCCTCCTTAAGATCCCTAGAGTAGTTCAAAGCCTATAATTAGAACTTACATAGGGGATTCAGCCGTGACTATTATCGTAAGGCTTGTGAGATCGATTTTTCTGCTTGTGTTTAATTGTAGATCTTGACTTGTGTCTTTGATTCTACAATTCAGATAACACATCAATTTCCTAAGAGTATTTACATAATACTAGAAAAAACAAGAAAATCGAGTGACTCATAAAGAACATATTCGGCTGATCCCCATAGTTGTCCAAGCAAGATTCGGTAGATCGTTGACCGCACAACGTCCGGATTAAGGCGGATCATACTCTAGAAGATCTAAAGATAGAAATACAAGAAGATCAAGGAGCAAGCTACCACTACACTTCAAATGTAATTATATCACATGATCTTTTATTTAATTTACCAACATATTTATTTAATAAATAATAAATAATATTTAATTTGCTTATTAATCTTAGTAGTTAATTAATTAACATGCCTAAATAGGTATTGTACTCATAGCTGCGTAGAACGCTTTAATCAAACTTTTCCCAACTTCACTTCCACTACGTTTTATTTCCAACATTAGACGACCAAGACGCTTATCAAGAAGGCACCACCAAAAGAGAATCTAGTCAAAGGAGCTAAATCGACAACCAAAACGACGACGGCATCAACATCGACTAAAGATAAGTAAGGTAAGTCAGGCAAGTAAGAGAACTACAAAGGATTTTGATTTCTCACGAGGATACATAGACAACTTTTATTTTTTCTTTCGTTCATCTTTCATTTTTTGTGTATAAAATGATGATTGAATAAAATCTTAAAAACAAAAAAATTCACGGGTCGACCCGTGACCGGCCGGGTCTGACCCAAAACCCGTGGTCGACCCTTGTCGACCCAACCCCGTACATATCATATATACGAGTGAGGTCCGAGCCTACGTCTAGCCAACCCATGCCCCAGCAGGTCAGACCCGAATCCAACTCTATGCCAAGGGTCTATTAAAACAACAATAATAAATATAAAAAACTTATAAAAAATTATTAAACAAACGTTATCTCAATTTTGAGTTACAGAATTTTAAAACTACTGCTAACATGTAAATTGCATAATACAAAAGAAATAAAAAGGGATTTAAATTTATTACTAGTGTTGATAATACCAGAGTATCATATCTAATGTCCGAGCAAATTCCATAAGAAAAAAAAAAACATATCTTGTGCTTAAAGAGATATTAACCAAAGTCATCAGATGAGGAGAATTCTGATTGTTATTAAATAATTCGAAAATAATGATACAAGTGTTAACTACAAAAAGGAAGTATTTTGATCCTGAGGCAATCACATAAATCGATGGACAGCCAAGGCTTTACTCACTGTGGTTTTCTTTCCTCTAATTAAAGGGAGGGGGGGATAAAAAAATTACTTGCACATCTTTCTGCATTTTCTGCTAATAAATACTAAAATGTCACAACCTCAAGCTATGGTGAAAACAATTTTTTTATTTACAGAAGACGATTCAATAAAAATTGCAAAGCCTCATTGGCCCTGTATATCATTTCGAAGATATGATGTGAATCTGGGAAAAGACATCGACTAGGCGCAACAGATGAATAGTGTTCACTAGAGCAGAAGTGACGTAATAATTAGCCTGTCGACAAAATTAGGGTGCTCAGAGAAGAATGTTGGATGGGCCTCGAGTTCCACAATAACCACCAAAAAAACGAGCTTCTGCAAAACATGCACTTAGTCAGGACATGGAGTACAGTACTTACAATTATGACAACCGAGAATAAAGTACACCAAGGTGCAACAGATTTACAGAAGGAATCAATCATTTTCTGAAGGGGCAACATTGACAAGCTGTAAGGAGCAGAAGCTACCACAGAAACGTAAGCTTGAGTAGATTGCTAATCAGGAATCTTATAATAATAATAAAAAGAGCACTTTGCACCTTTAATCAAGATTATTATAACACTGATTCCCATGTAGCTTAATTAAATTTTGGAACAAATAACATTTTACAATTCTGTTAGATTTCTAACGATGCTTTGGCATATGGTACTGGATTTACTGGATAAATTCCAGGAAAATCATTATAAAGGGACTAATCATCTGATCTCAACATCAGGGACTTATGGATAACAAGTAGAACAGCCCTGAATCACTACATACATCGTTCAGGCCTAGCTTCCAGTTTTCTTATTTACCTGCCTCATTTATAACTTCATAATCCTCAAACATACAGCACAAATCCATATTTCATTTTTGCACCACTAAGACTAGCAAAGTTTAAACCTTTAGTTCACAATACCAGAAAGAAATAATGCAAGTTTAAGCTTTTAGTTCAGAATAAACCCACAATTATCGGATCCAGAGCCTCTTCATGATGAACTCTATTAACAACATTTTAGCTTGAATGACCACCACAGCAATCTGGGTCAACAATTTACAGTGCGACGTAGCCTCAACCAGAAAGAAAAGTTAAAGCGACATCATAGGCATTGGCAAGTGTACCGACTTCATAATAATGCGTTAGCAAGGTTCTGAGAACCGGATCGGTCATCAAACCAGTGAACCTACAGGTTTAATGGTACATAAATTCGACTGTCGACGAAGAGCTGGTCCTTACTTTATACTTTTAAATGTTATATACTATTTTGAATAATAAATTAAGAAAAAAAACATGAGGAATCAACATCGAAAATAATAGAAATTAAAATAAATTAAATTAATTTAAATTAATTGACAACATAATGCATTCATTGTGAAATATTTAAATGTGTTCTTATTTATAATAAAACAATCTTATATTATACTATATGAAACAAATAAATCACAATATATAAAAAACAGACCGGTTCAACCGGCTTTGGATCGGGACTTTGGCACACCTTTTTTTTTTTGGAGAACCAGACCGTTGAGGGGAACAGTCCTGGCACGGCCGGTTCTCAGAAGTGTGGTTGTTGGTCTAATACAGAACATGAATCCAGTCAAAAGGGACAATAAACATCTTTATATCTCAACCTTCGGGAAAAATCGACAATTATGTTAATGGAAGGACTAGAAAATGATTGACGGATTGACCTCTATTATTCTCCTTGCCAGTCTTTCAATTCACTATGGGGTACATATAGCTTCGCCACTCGTTCCTCTGCTTCAACGTCATTTACAAAACTCCGACATCTAGAAGATCCGCAACTGCAAACTAGTCGTTCATCAGTTGATAAGAACCTGCACAGCAAAAAACTTGAACAATATAGCTTGTGTAGACAAAATAAATACAATTGTGTGACGAGGAGGAAAACCTGTAATCATAAGTCAGTTCTTCCCACTGTTTAATATCTCGTTTAGCAAATATGATGATGTGATCGACGCCGTCGGCACCAATCACTCGTGAATAGCAATTTGGCTGAAACAGAATGAAATATTTGAGCTTCTGATGGAGAAATCATAATCTCATGATTGTAGGAACTAATGGTGTTAGAGAAATAGCGAAGAAAGGTAATGGCATTTGTTTCATGCAGTGACACCTTACAAAGATGAAACGAATAAGCAAGCAAACACACACGAGTTTTTATCTCTAGCAAGAGGTAACTTGATGCTGAATAAAGGTAGCTCTGAAACGGACCAAAAAAGGAAACACTAGTAACTATACAATTATATGCAGGGAAGCTATTTTCCACCGCTTTCAAACATTCAGTATTAATCTCTAAGACACAAAATAAAGCCAAAACTTCACAATTATTATCACGTTCAACATTTGATGTCTGCAATTAATCATTATTTCAAAACTCAATTTCACTATATTTTTAAACTTATAATTGGATCAAAAGGCAATCATCATCATCATCAACTGCACCTTAATCCCAACTATGTTGGGGTCGGTGGCATGAAAAATATAGTGCCAATTAATTGTCGAAAATTAGTTAACACTACAATTCAAGCAAAAGACAAAGTGGCAAAGTCGCAACCTTCATATGAAGGAGAAATGAGATGAAATTCCAAAATCATCAAAATCATAGGCTTTTCCAGTTACATGAAAAATATCATGAGATGGTGATGAGTCGAGATAATTGCTATAGTCATGTCACATTATGTGATTGATATTATAAAATCCACATACATCATGAAACATGACTCCGGTCAAAAGGCAATGCATGAACATATTTGGTGAACGATTGACAATTCAGATTTTTATTTTCTGATACACTCTAATAAAATACTATAAATGAAAACTGTCATAATTAAATAAAATATATCCAAATACTAGATAAACACTTAAGTTTCTAAAGCTAGATGGTCATTCACTTAGCAGTGACAGCATCTCATCAGTAATGTAAATAGATCAGACGTCACTCAATCATAGACACATCATCCAAACACAACATATATACACCACAAAAATTAAGTACATACCAAAGAAAGAAAAAACTCAGAACTCCAAAATAGAAAGACAGAAGAATACTCCAGTAGCACAGAAAAAGCAAACCACGCCATCTTCACTACAAAAATTACTGGCAAATGCAATCTCATATTGAAATTGAGCTGTTGAACCTACACAATTAGACCCGAGGTGTTCTTTTATCATGACAGCTCGTGAAATAAGTGAACTTAATGTTTGAAGAAGAATATGATATATTATTCTTTTCTTTCTTATTATTCCCCTTGATGAAAGACGATCATTCTGCAAAGGAATATCAGTGAAGTATTGTAACTGCTAAGCTTAATACATACTTCACATGAGTGGTTAATCAAATGCGCTATGCTTCCAGCTCTGGTGGCATCTATAACACGTTCATCATCAATTCGAAACATATATGTTCCAGCTCCCTGCACGGCAGATATGTTAAAAGATATATTCCAAAAGCAGATTCTTCTGCAATAGTATCAGCAATATTAAATGAGACAAACTACTTGACACTTGTCAATGTAGAAATTTATCATCATTCAAAAGGATACCAAATAATAAAAGCATCGAAATTTTGATTAATAGGACAAGTGCCCTTTAGTCCTCTTATTGGGAAAATATATGGACACCAACGAAACAACTAGAATCCCAAATTAAACAACAAATAAAATAAGCTTATAAAAACCAATCATGCATGTCAATCTATTAGCATGCAAACATTACACCTCCAAACCTCCAATGCAAGACCGCACCAACTGCCAAAGACATAAGGCATGAATAGAACCAATCACCCATATTTTCAATCCGGGTTAGTCAGAATCAAGTGACCAGGTAACTATGAAGCATGGAGACAACACACGACACGCGACACGACACGACACGGATACGGGGTTCATAATTTTTTCCAAAATGTAGGACACAACACGTACAGGACACGTCTTTATTTTATAATTATATATATATATATGTTTATGTTTATATGTAGATAATGGATATTATATATACTTAAAAAATTTAAAAGAGAGATCCAAAAACATATATTTCATTTCTAATTCTTGTATTTAACAGAGCCCAAGGCCCAATGGCCTCTTATTTTAGAAAAAAGCCCCAGCCCAAATCTAAATAAAATCAAGAAAACCTAGCGTGTCCATTTGTGGAGGTCGGCAAAGATCGGCAAAGAAAATGATGGTGGATTGAGATCGGCAGAAAAAACACACAGCCGAGCGTGTCCATTTCGTGTCCGGACGTGTCCAGCAGTGTCCCTCGCGTGTCCGTAATGTGTTCGGTATTTAAAAAATAAAAGATAGGATACTCCCGATACGCGTGTCAGGAGCGTGTGTCGGGGCGTGTCGGGCGTGTCCGACTCGTGTCGGACGAAATACGTGCCCCGGAAGAGTGTCCGAGCTTCATAGGCAGGTAATGATGTGCATTTAGAGGACATAAGGTGACTGACTCAAATGAAAACAACTGGAACAAAGGATGAGGTTGAGGTATGTGTTAAATTTATGAGAAACAAATCAGTGTCTGGCAGTCTGCTGGTGCTACAATTAAGGGATACACAGACTAGGAGAAGGTTGTTGTTTCCTCCAACACCACCCCCACCCAAAAGGTTTGACACGATTAGTTAATTAGGGCTGCCAGATTATGTGATTCTAGGACAAAACACAGATATCACGGGGGAGAGAGCTACTGGACAAGGTAAAAGTAAAGAGTGAAAAGATAATGTTTTCTGACAAGATGAAGATTCATTTTGATATAAATATACAACTAATTACTTTATCTATTTAAATGGAGAACAGCCTAGCATCCATGAGTAAACATTATTACCATTCAGTCACAACCACATTCCTGAACCATCTCTCTCTAGAAATCCTTATGAGTAGCAACAATAGCACAATCATAAGCACCAAAGTACAGCCATGATATGATAATTTCAGATTCACCCAGATAATATAGGCACTTACCACTAACGAATTGTAAATTAAATGTTCTCTTCTGTCAGCTACTGGAGGTCGAATAAGTTCTCCAATATACTCAATTACCTATAAAGCAACAGATATTTAACATGTTAAATCTTTAAAATATTTAGAACGAAAAGGTGATCAAAGAAATTACCATGTCTCCCGCTCGATGTGGAAGTTTGGTGAAGACACCAAAACCATGTATTCCAGACTTTCCTGCAATCAGAATATTCCACAGGTGAAAGACCAAACTAAACTATCAAAAATTGCACCATTTACAGGAAATGCAGACAAAATTACACAATATAATCAAGGACATCTCTTCCCTCCTTCAAGGGTGCAGGGGAGAGGTGTCTATTTATGCAAGCAAGATAATTTACCACATTGACACTATTTACTTTTCCTTCTGGAAGAATCAAATAAGGGAATAACTTTTTTGTGCTTCTCCAGAATAAAAGTTAAACATAATGCGAGTAAGATGAAGACCAGCCAATCAAATACCATCCATGACACAAGTGCACAATCACAGATAAGGTCCTCCTACATAAACCCCCAGAACAGTTGAAATCATAAGTTTTCTGTTCCTAAAGAGAAAAGCACGAACCTAAATAGTGTCTAGCCTTACCCCATTCTAGAAACAACTCCCACTAGAATGTAATTTTTCCTGTGGATACATGTGATTTATACATCATATGTTCAATAGACAGCAAGCTCACAGAATATGCAGCGCAGTAAGAACGACATTATCTAGCCTTGATATGCTTAACATGATAAGCTAACATAATAGTATAAAAGAATCTTATACATGTTAGTTGCCAGTTGAGACTAAGACAACAAGTAAAAATAAAATTCCTTTCTTGGTAGACACGATATAAGGAACCACCAAGCGATCTGAAGTGTGATGCAGAATGTCACTTCCATTTAAATATTTGATGGTGAAAAAACAAGGCAACAAAATAGACGATCAAGCTATCAGGAAATAAATTGATGGCATTAAGATGCCTCTCTATGGTGTACCAGCTTGATATATGAAATATTGCAGTTCTAACTAGATAAAGCACGACCAGTTGGAGGAACATATAGGCAGTCAGAAATTGTCATGAGGCTCAATATAGAATGCAAGTCAAAGCATGCAATTTCATATATATGGACTGCCTGTAATGCAGAAAGTGGTTATTGAACGGAAAATAAATAGGCTGATAACTGGTAGGGTGAAGTCTCTGGGCAGAGGAATATTGGCAGGAAAAACTTGAATCCAGTAAAGGGAAACAGAACAGTGAATGGTCTCAACAATAAGGCAAGTGGGAGAGGCTTCATGTTAAAAGCTAAAAAACAATACCACCCTACGGCATTTAAATTAACAGGGATATTTATGTGGTGAAGACAGATGAGTACAAGAGTTATCAGTTACAGTCGAACATTAGCATGCTGTTTTTACTTTGGGGCAAATGATATATATATGTAGGAAATAGATCATATGAAAACTAATTACCTTGTGAAATCTAGAAACTTTTGTAGGCCATTGATATTAGTGATCTAACGGCTGTAGATGAGTAGAATTATATGCATTTATGTATTTTTTTTTTATTGCATTATTTGTTGCATATACTAGCGACCAGCTTAATTCAACAAATAATAACAAATATGCAATGAAATTACTTAATAATGCAATTGGTTTCTAGATTTCACCATTAAAGGTGTTTCCACCATAGTCAATCCCTATATATATATATATATATATATATATATATATTTGTGTGTGTGTATATATGTATCCAGGGTATAACCAAGACACATCCAATAAACATTATTATTAATCTCCAGAAAGTTTACCAAATGCCAGTCTCTTTCTAAAGGTATCCCTCATATAATTATACTTATCAGCCAACGAAAGAATCTTTCCAGATGGTTCAAGTTGCGAAATTTGTAGCTTCTGAAGGTGAACAGAATATTTAGAACCACCAAATTCATTGGAGGACATTTTGTTCCACAACGGCATACGGGGGCTGCACCCACCAATCAAGTATGGCTGGTTTTCCACGTACATGCGCTTGGAAGAAGAAGCAGGGACCCCGGGATCATATCTCCCTCGCCTTTTGGCGAAAATCCAAGGCTCTATTTATAAACAAAGGGAAAAAGACAAATCAGATACCCACAAGATGATGCTACTGTACTTCCATACGGCAATTGTTCTGAAGTAAATGTAGAGAAACCAAATTCATTACACCAGTGAAGAAACAATCAATTTAATTCTAGAAAAGGAGATGTAAAAAACTGCAAAATATACCCCTAAAAGGGTAAAATACAAAACAAAACACTCAGTTTAAACAGCGTGCATTTGCTTATTATGAAATGTAAATTATGGAAAGCTCTTAGCTGCGACATACAACCAGAGCATACAATGTCCTATTGCATTAACAGCACAAGTGGACAAGAACTAATCCCATTTTACATTTGCCTAACACGTAAAACTAACAAAACACATGTATCTAAGATTTGGAAGATAATCCATCTATACATCATAAATGTGCAGGCTATCTGACAAGTATGATATTGCCAGGAACTCAGGCATTTCTGACTGAATACATGGCGCAAAAGAGAAGACACTTTTTCCAAGAAAATGTCGGACTACTTTACATTATATTTATAAACCTAATCATTTGAGAGACCTGAGACTCTCAGCAATAATAAAATATCCATTTGCAGACCTACACTTAATATATTCAAGTATAAATTACCAGTTCTGTGAGAGTTGTATAAGGAATTACAGCCACATAGAAGCCAAACTCGAGATCACCAGACATGCATAAACAGCAATACAGCAATGCAGAAATCAAACCAAGATCACTAATTCTGTGAAGCACGAACTCGAAAAACGACATGACAGAGACACGGGATTTGCAATCTTTCCCAAAATGTAGGACACAACACAACAACAACAACAACATCTAAGCCTTAGTCCCAAAATGATTTGGGGTCGGCTAACATGAATCAAACTTTGAAACCGTCAATAATCGTTACATAAATAACATAAAAGGAAAAAAGAGGGAAAAAGTAGAGAAAAAAGCAAATAAAAAAAGAGAGTGGAAAAAAAAAGAAAAAAAAAGAAAAAAAAAAAGATAACATGAAATAAAAGAAAATAGGAATTAAAAAAAAAAAAAAAAAAAAAAAAAAGAATCAGACTCCATCCACCATCCGTATTCTTTCCCGCCACATTTGCCTCTCCATCGCCATACTTTCTCCAATTCCAAGAAACCGCATATCATTTTCAATCATCTTTATGTAGAGGAAAAATTTATAATTACATATAATAGATTATTTTAGATCACTAAAGGTGTACATTTTAAGCCTTGAATTGTGCTGCAAGAAATTCTATATAAAAGGATAAGATGGAACTGATTGTCCTTAGGCCTAAAATCGCATACCCAGACCAGAAAATACAATTTCATATATTGAAAGAAGAAACGTGAAAGAAAAACTATAAAATGCTCTTCATTGAAACACTAACTGACTAGTGACTAGAATTAGAATACTAAATACAAAAACAGGCAAAAGAAAAGAAACTTGCACATCAGTAACTAAATTAATATCACGCTAGTTTAACCTCCCATTAGAACTTGTGAAGCACTATACACTCACCATGATGCGAGGTGTCTTTACATTTATGTTCTGAATTCAATTATTGACTGATAAAATCCACAACTTAAAGTGACAAGCACCCATAACCAGGGTTCCAATATGGCATTCCACCATGCGACAAGTCGCCAACCTATGCGTCCTGTGCATTATCAACCCTCTAGTCCTACAAGAAAATTCAACAGCCATCCCCAAAAAATATATATCCGTCCGCAGGCACTGTGAAAACTCAGGAGATAGAGATGGATAATTAAAATGGCTTGAAATAGGGAGCCTTAACACTATCAAGTTAACAAAAGCTCTTTCTCCATTTTTTTTCAAAATAGACTTATTAATCCAGTTTCATACATATCTCTCACCAAAAAGCAGCCATTGATTTCTTACTAAAGAGTAAATATGTACCCTCTAACTGCATGATCTGATGAATGGAATTCACACTGAGTTATCAAGATAGGGTAAGAGTTCTCATGTCTTTAAAATTCTACTTTCTCAGTCCTGTGTCCTATTTCCTTCCTGAAATGTTTATCCAACAGTGCTCCATTCCTAGAACCATATTTATTTTAATAATTTGCTCGCTTAAACATAATGATGTGGGTCCACTAACTCCCAGTCACAAATATATAAAGATTTTTCAACTCCAATGTGTCAAACCTAAATCTATACGCCGACCGAAATGAGGACATCCAAATTGGGTAGGAGCATTATTAATGCAAGTGTGAGGGATCACTCATAAGTCATAACATACTCCATTGCTTCCCTTCAGCCTAAGCTCATCTTGGCTAAGCTCGAAATGGTCGAGCACAGCTGGAACAAGAGTCGAAAAGGCTAACTCAGCTACCATTCTGATGCAAAATTTTGCAAATTAAACAACTTAATATAGGGAAAAAGGAAACCAAAGAAGAGTTTACATTTAGAAGGTGAAAGGGACAACATTTTCTCAACCATTGTCGATTCTTTGATAGCAAACTCATATTCATGAGTAACATCTAGATAGATATCATAAAAAGGGTTAAAATTGCTAAGGGAACAAGAAATGGCTTTACCAGTACGAGCACAACCAGAGGGATTAACTGGCGGTATATATTCTACTTTTTCACAGTCTTTCTGTCCAAATTGTTCATTGAAAGGCAAACGCTCATTAGATGAAGGCCTGTGTTTCTTGCAGAAAGAAAGCAGTTGAATGCACTGATCCTCCTCATCCTCATCGAAAGGAACCAAATGCACTCTATCCATATCTTCAGGCTTCGACAAAGATACAAGGATATGAAAGATGAGCGGGAGAATTAACAGTCAAAACGAACAAGTATGCTCAAAATAAAAACGTACAAGGTGAACAAGTTCTAATAGAATGAAATAATGAAGTGAAGCAAGCACGAAATAAAAATGCACAGACATTGCATACCTCAAGGCAAAAGCCAGCAGCACGAGCACAAAGAGGATGATATGCCACACGGCAATTATTGTGTGAGCACTGCAAATCATTATAAATAATGATAGTAGCATAAAGCAATAGAAATCTGAGAACTGGAATTAAAGTTTTCCTATGAAATCAAATTGGAGCAAATGAAACAGCATAGCTCTAATACAGACAATGGCCAACACAGTTACTATCATTATCTCGACATATTTGTTCCATAAAAAGTTAAAACAGCACAAATGAAAGTACTGTCATTTCATTTGAAAAGGATCAAAAGAAATTAGTAAAATCAGCACAATGATTGGCTGGGAAGAAGGAATGAGAACATTTCCAGGTTGGCTAATTCCAGAAAGATGCTGCAGGGTGTGGGAACAGACATGACTAGACATGCCATGCAAATGAGTCGGAATAACCAGACTTATTAAGCAAAAATTACAAGTAGAGAAAGAGTACAAAGAGTAATGAAAATTTTGGGCTCTTTAATTGATACTGAGATTTTCTTATAAGCAGACCGAAGCATTGATGATAACAGGCTTTGCCACGTCAATCCAGGCAAAAATATGAAAGAGAATATTTTTTTTTCAAAACTTCAGTAATCACCCGGCCAACCAAAAAATTTAGTAAAAGAAGAGAGAAAGAAAAAGATCAATAAAAGATACTCCTTCCATCCCAAACTAAATGTTGTTTTAGAAAATTTTACAAAATGACTGATCTGCCCTTATGTAAGTTTAATAATTACTCAGTTTAAAAATACTAAAGCATTTAAACAGGGGCAGTTTTGGAAATATTAAGGAAAATGTTTCTTGAAATGCTATAATGACATTTTTTGGACAAAGTTTTGTTGTTAAAATGACATTTATTTTGGGACAGGGAACGTAAAAAAGGCATTTTAAGCAGGGAGAAAGGGTAAGCTACCTGGATACATGCTCCATGAGAAACACCACAGATGCTACATAACAGCTTCCACCGATCCTTCATACAAACGAAGAAATAGGAAAACAACTGAAATTTAGGGATGTGGAAGCATGAAATAGTTACCGTAACTGATATCATCTAATAATATTACATAAGGGATAATTACCAAAAAAACACTGCCTTCGAAAATCACAAAAACACCCTTGAGATTTGATTCAGTCTTACATTTTCCCCCAACCGTTTGTTTACCTAACAGAATTTGCTGAGGTTATCAAATATTTTACAATCACACCTCTCAAATTTTCAATATATTACAAATAGCCCAAACTCTTTGTCTAGCTATTTATAGAATTTGAAGGATGTCAATGTAAAATGTAAGATGAAAAGTTATGGTTATTTGTAACATTTCGACAAATTGAGGGATGCAATTGTAGAAACATCTGGCAGGGTCAAAATGTAAGACAGGACTTGCCTCAAAGATGATTTTCGTAATTTGCAAAGTAAGCTGGGTTTTTCTATAAATACCCCAGACCTCAATGGTAGTTTTTGTAAATATCCCTCTTAACATATAATTATCTCTCTAGGAGAAACTTGCCAAGTGTGTCATAGAGATTGAAGGGCAAAAATTAACGGGTGTATGTTTTAAAAGGCAATGGTCAGAACAAAAACACAAGATGTATAAAAATTGACACAAGAAAACCTAGGAAAGAGAAGATACCTTGTTGATTCTAGAAAGCCCATCAATAGGCTCCATTTTCTTTACATCAGATAGACATGTTTCTGCATGATAATTGATGGTATATAAATAAGTTCAAAAACTTGATACCAAAACAGAAAAATGAGTCTGTGCATATATTTGTAAATCACACATTAGAAACCTGGTATCCATATGGCACAAGCAAGATGAGCCCACCGCCCATCTGTGGTGGGCTTCATAGCACCTCCTGAAGCAAGTTCATTAAATCATCACATAATTTTTTATTTATTTGAAGAAGTAAATGGTCTCGCAAATGTCCAAAAAAATTGACAAATGTATAATGGATGGACATTTTTAAGTACCTACTACAGGACACAAGCAGCATGGAGGAGGAGATTGAGGAGCTCCTGGACGACATAAGTTGCATAACCAAAGAACACCACCAGTAGGCTCAAGTTCTCCATAGCATCTAGCATGCACCTGAACAAATATTGTAGAATGTAAAACATGAGAGGAAAAAAAAAAGAAATTTAACCAAGAAAACAGATGATTTAATATCTTATTTGTAAATAAACTATGAAATATCATGATGGAATGCTAAGCAAGTGAATATAATGGAAAACAAGGAAATTTGCAAAGGATCAAGTAGATGAGAATGCTCGAAGACATGGAAAGTTTCAACATAGCATGCTAATGAAAGAGATTGGGTAGATTTGCAGAGACTCCTAAGACCACAGGAGTTGATACTTGATATTCAGGTTATGGTATTATACCAGAGAACACCAATCCACATTTAAAGAAAATACAGGTATTGTTTTGCAGGAATATCAATTGCACATTGTTTTGCCCGTACAAGTAGAAATGTGAAATGCAAAAAATTTGCACTTCTAAATTGTTTGTTTTACCAGCACATTGTTTGTTTATGGGTCTAGGTTTTACATGCTCAAACTTCTGTAACTGCAATGCAGGCGAAAAACATAGGGAAAAAAATGATATCTCTTAACTAGGCTCATTGAAAAAGCTACTGCACATACTATGGAATCAACAGATATGATAAAGAAATGCCACATGATCATAGCAACACGACAAATAGCCTTTCATATAGCAGACCACCTAGAAGACCACCTAGACAGAATCAAGCGAAGATTTTGATCCGTAACCATGAGGTATACTACAAGGTACATGATGCGTGTTTACATAATTAATTTGAAGCTAAATAGAAAATGTACTCCAAGCAGTCATAAGAACTTAATCATATCCGGAAGCTTCCCTATTAATACAATAGATAACATGAAAGCTATTTATAGCTATGAATCATTGCCTGCAAGGAGGACCAACTCACTGTATTGATGTATGGAGTTGGAGAAACTGGCAAATTAAACCAAAGACAAAGGATGCAATAAATAGGTGAAAATTAAAAAAAAAAAAAAAAAAAAAAGAAAGATAGACTCACCATCATTCTGCATTTGTCGCACTGAAGAAATAGATTATTCTCGTACTCCTGAAGCAAATATTTCGCATCAGACGATTCTACATACCACAATTGCTTTTTGCTAATGAAATCAAGAAGCTGATAACCCAAGTATTTTCAAGAAAAATGAGAGAACTACACTTCCGGAATCCAATTTTTGCAATCTAGGGTCGCGATCTGGGACTAGACCAAACAGAACATGATAATGAAACAGGAGCCAGCTTCAAGCCTGAATTAAAAGGACAAAATTAATTATTGCCATAAGAAAAACTTTACCTCATCCATATGGCAAACATTACACTTATCAAGATCCCTCCATGCAACATGGACAGTTCTGTAACCAACAGGTTTAGTTTTCTTAGGCTCCAACTGGGAGGATTTCAAAGATGATTGGGTATATGACTTCTCCTGTAAATTTAAGACCGTGATTTCTAAGTTAGGAAAAACATGGGAGGAGTGCAATGCATGTAGCTTTTCCATCCCAAAAAAAAAACAAAAAAAAAAGAAAAAAACAATGTAACATTAACCTTATAACCACGAGGTTTAAAGGGAGTGGCAAATCACATGCATAGCTTAATGTAATTATGAATAAGATATAAATGATCACACGCTCAAACACAATGTGACCCACATCTAACATAGACCAGGTAATATCATAAAAACTTTTGATTTAAGATATGTCTGTACATTGCACATGTACGTCATGTTTATTGCACGTCCAACGGTTGCACGGTCATGCTTATCAAATGTCCAGGACTACACCATCAATCATTTCGAGTTGGTGATAATGTTTACTGGTTGGAAATATCACTCGACATTCTGCATTATTCGCGTGGCCAGATTTCCAATGCTTAAGCAAGCCATTTAGTGGTCTCATGGAGGAAGATTTGTACTTAAACTAGATCACCAGAAAACCTTTACCAGCATCTTTTCCTCAATAAAAAATGAATTAGTCTTCAGATACAGGCGAAGTAATGAATTCCGTATATATGAAATACTACTGGAAGTTGGAACATTCTACAATGTCACTTAATCGAGTGCATGCGGTTAGCTTTCTTAAAAACTTCTTAGAGAGAATATTTTTAATAAAAAATGGTGTAATTGCAATAATCATTCGGAGCTTGGAGAAATGTTTTGGTAATAAAATGGCATTCTTGTTTTTTTTTACTAGAAGACATGTGCATGCATTAGTGCATCAAAATGTCATAGTCAAGATGATTGTGATTCCAATATCAAATTTTCCATTACATTTCACCTTCCATCTTGACCTCACCATATTTTCATCCTTTCCTCTCATCACTTCTTCAATCTCTCTCAGGTTTGACCTATATTGATGCCGCTTTCTCTTGCATCCATACACAGCCTACCATCTCCTTCTCTTTTCCTGTTTAACTTCGACTTGTTCATCGAAGCTTCCATGTGACAGGTCAGCAGATCTGGAGGAAAGTGATTCCATTGCAAGGTGGATGGAGAAGATACAAATGAAGAGCGCGATGTGGTGTGTGTGTGTGTTGGGGGGGGAGGGGAGGGGGGGAGGCTGTCGTCGAAAGCAGATGAGAAGGAAAGAATGGTTGGTGTAGACGGCAGGCTGGAAAGAAAGAGAAGGAAAAAGAAAGCGGCGACGGGATGGTGGTCAACAGAGGAAGGAGAAGGTGGAAGTGGTGATAAAAGGACAAAAAGGATGGCGGAGAATTCAACCAGGAGGGAAGGAAGAAGGTGGCGGTGGAACAAGGTAGGCAGCGAAAAAATGGAGATTAAGGAGGAGACAAAGAGGCAGGTGGTCCATGATGTCTGTATGGATTAAAAATAGATACAAATGAGTTTCTGAAGTGCGCTCCATGCCCATTGTTGCTAAATAGAATAATTTCTAGACTTAGGGTTTAGAAATTAAGGCCCTGTTCTCTTTGCTGTTTTGAGGTCATTTTCAGTTTTTATTTTCGAAAACACTAAAAACGCGTTCTTTTTATCATTTTCGAAAATGCATTTTGGAAAACAAAAAAAATATTTGTACACAAAACGCAAAATGCCCAAAACCTCGTTTTGAGTGTTTTGTGTGTATTTCAACAAAAAATCTTCAAAATGCTCAAAATGCATTTTGAGTTTTTTTCTTTTTTTGGATTATCCTAATTTGAAACTAAGTCTAAAATAAAGATTTATGAATTTAATATTAATATTACAAAAAAAATATTTTGCAAAATAAATTTAACAGAACGTGTTTTCAACAACTTTGAAAACAAAAATAAAAATAGAAAACATAAAACATTTTGCAAAATGAAAATACAAAACAAAATACAAACAGAACGCCCCCTAAAGCTCTTGAGGCGTTTTTCACAGGAGATACTAAAGGCTACACTGTCTCACTCAAAATGTGGTATACAAGGATGAACAGAACGCTCCTCAAATGGAAAAGGTCACAATTGTTCGCCATCTTTATTGGCTAGTTGTCTTGTTAATCATAGAGATTACGAGTTTCACAAATTAGCAATCACAGGCTTCCCTTTAAGGGAGTCTTGAATGACCAGAACTCTAGAAAAAATATTACATCTACATTTTCCTATCTTTAGATAGGGAAACATTACAGTCTTAGGAAAAATCTTCTGAAAACTATTATGGTCAGTCATATAAGTCATCCAAGAGCATATAAAACCTCGGAAAACCAAAAAGGAGAAAAGGAAAATTAGGTTTCCGGCCAAGGCCTTCACTACTAAGAACCTATAACAAGAATACATATAGCTACATTTCCCTGCTAATTGTTTTATGACAGAATGTAAATGGAAGACAAATTTAAAAGACCAGATGATTTGGAACTCCTACGAAACAAAATTGGCATTAAAGACAATAGGCTCCCACAACAGGACTTTGAAATAGATCTGTCCATAAAGCAAAAGAAGGACTACCCCCTCCCCCAAAAAAAAAAAAAATTGCAGTTTGAAATAAGATAAATGAAGCATGCATGGATGCATCATGAATCCACAGCAAACAGAAAAATTTTAGCAAGTCGCTTGAGGGTGCGAGGCTCTTTACACAAAAAAATCTATTTTCTAGTCCATCCCTTCCACTAGCCACCACCATCACTACTAACAATGACCAAGAACTTGGCAGTTCAGCTCATGCTTTTGCAGCATCAGAAAGATAATATCTTTTAAACAATCTAAAGTTATAACTTAAAGCAAATCTTAGCGGCATCCACAACAAAAAAAAGTTATGCACTACATAATCATCGAAAAAACTAAAACACTGTTGAGATAGACAGATGTGTGAATCCTATAAGCAACATTTTCATATCATTGTCTTATACTGGATAATTAGACAAGATGAACATGGGAATTTCATTGAACGGTCGATGTCGGGAATCAAAGAACTTCATAATTCAATGTAATGGGTAGGTAAACATACATATGATATGAATGACTTCAAGAATGATTAACAGAGGATGGTTATCCATAAGTACCTTTATGAGTTTGGAAACTTTCGAGTTGGAAAAACCAAACATAAAAGAACCAGGCGCAAAACTATGATCTGCTTTATAGTCTTGATTTCTGATTTGTGCCGTCCTAATCCTTTTGTATATTTTATTCCAGCAAGCAGATGGAGTCAGGCCAGTAAACTGTGCAATAAACATATTCAACAAAGAGGATAGCATTGAATTGAGCAGATTCGTCACTTATTCAGAAAATGACTATAGAATTGAAGCGGAACAGATTTGCAGTAGATTTAACAGATAACAACTTAGACAGTTAACCAAGAGATACAAAAGAAGTAAATGCATGCAAAGAAAAGAGAGAAAGAACTTTAGTGAGGATCTTATCAAATGACCAAGTCAAAACAAGATGTGATTAAAAATAAAGTTGTTTGTCTTCTAACTTCAAACACTTCTTTTTTAGTCCGACTCAACCATTTTTATCACAATGCACAACAATTTGGCCATCGTTCTAATTTCCACAGTTAATCACCCCTTCACACACAATTGACCAGAATGAAGATTCCAACTTGCATGAGCAGTAGGTCATGCATGTAAAGGATTCTATAGTTGTACCCATGATTCAAATTTCCTTCAGCAGAGCTTGTTGGTTTAAAAATGGCTCCTGACCTTTTAACCTCACCTTCGTACGCCGGAAAAGCAAGAGAACACTACATTGAACACCAACAACTGAATTTGAAGAAACCTAGTTTGTCCCACCCCTTGGAACCAAGAAGGGTTATCACAGAAAAATATTCAAGTTTTCTATATTCAATACACCTCTTGGCCTAAGCAACTACCTACACAAGTTGATGCCATTCAATCCCTTTGTCATATCCACATATCTGAACTGGAAATCCTTCTCCCGGCAAGCTTCCATGACCACCCTCTTCCAAGGCTTCTACGAATTTCAGACAGCTCAAACAGCAACTTGAATAACCTTATCCTTCTTACGAATTGCAAACAGCTCAAAACAAGGAAAATTTTTCTTCTAAGGATGACGAAAAGGCTTAATTTAACAGGGCTTCTCTAACGAAATATCCAAGCAAACTACACTCTCGTAAAGATAAGAGGACAGTATTTCATTATAGCTCTAGAGTATCATTTCCTATTTGATCCTTTGCATTTTCATATGAGTATTTGCAGTTGTATAATCCAACACTGACTACTCTAATAACTTGACCTATACCATAATTGAACAGTAAAGTCAATCGAGCATAAATAAAAAGTAAAAGAGCTTGCCACACTAGTGAGTAAATATTCCAGAATATACTCATCAGATCGTAGATATGATGAAAGAGAAAACATAATGTGCAAGGATAGCTGGCCCTCGATTATGCAACAAAGTGGTTAAAAATGAAATCACATGAGAGTGTAATTACAGAATTACTTTCTACAAGCCTCATGGTTGCCTCAGTGAAATTATCCACAAATCTGAACTAACAACAAGCAGTCTCAAAAGGTCATTACTGTCATCAGAAACTCAACAGTATATACCAGGTCAGAATTCACATCTCTACCAACTCATCTTACGTATGAGCCACACCTCAGATGTGAAAGGGCATAAATTGGAAATAAACATAATAACGGGCGCATGGGAAAGGGAAAAGGCAAAAGGAAAAAGATAACACGTTCACAACGAACTTAAAATGTCTGATACAGGGTAAGCAAATCAAATGCACAGATGAAAAAACAAGGAAATTGAAATTTAAAAATTGATATGTAGCTTAATGTGATACCTCTTCTCCACTATCTGTCGTAACTCTAAATAGAGGCCTGATCCTTAAGGCAACATCTCTTAGTACTTCCATCTTATATAAAGCATTCACACTTGGATCTGAAACCAAAAGTCATAAAAAGATTGAATGAACGAATTATACAGCTACATGCAAAAGTAAAAATTAACAGGTAAACTGTCAAGGCAATGATTAACCTGTTATTGAAGGAAACACCCTCACAGCAGTATATCCCTCGGGCCATATACATCTCTCATTTTGGAAATTACCAGTGTCCTTGACAATCTTCCCTACATGAAACTCACATGCACAAGATATTAACGAGCTGATTCTTGATTATGTGGAAGAAATCCTATTGTCGTTGAATGTGCATGTGAAATATCACTAAACAAAGTGACGCATAGACTACTACAATAGTGAAAGATGGTCCTAATCACTAAGGACCATTAGCAGTAATATGCCAGGCAATCTTTTGTTTGGTACAACTATATTAAAACATAGCTAGACTCACCAAGACTTAATATATGCAACTCTCCCTCTTCTAATGGGCACCTTTTAAGATCATCAAGTTTCTTGCTTATCTCTTCATGGCTCATGCATTCTTCATCACCTGAACAAGCGCCATCTTCCTGATATCTACTTTTACTATCATTAGCATCGGCATCAGTACCATCTCGCAGCTGCAGCATTCTTGTCGGGAGCCTTCGTTCAGTAAGATATCTGATAAAAACAGATGCTTGTTAGTTCTCTGGGAAATTAACTACTCAGGTAAATGTC
Organism: Orobanche coerulescens; assembly: GCA_033398695.1. Taxonomy (NCBI): domain Eukaryota; kingdom Viridiplantae; phylum Streptophyta; class Magnoliopsida; order Lamiales; family Orobanchaceae; genus Orobanche; species Orobanche coerulescens. Next base: position 122,813,055 of record CM065802.1, on the reverse strand, counting down.
AAATACGCTACTCAGTACGCATCATCATCGTCTGCACCTTAATTTGTGGTAGTCGGCGCATGAAAATTATAATGTCAAATAATGGTCAAAATTAGTTACCAATATAAAATCATGCAAAAAGTTAAGTAGCAATGTTCGACACAGAATGACCTTCCTGTCACAAAGTAACATTATAAAATGCATCATTTATTGTTCTGACCATGTAATATTGAAAAAAAAAAAAAGTATGCTCAAAATAAACATAAAAAAATTTATATATGACAAAATGGTTCCTCAAGATGATTCAATACAAGTATTACTACAACTAGATTTCTCTGCAAGAATAATGTGCTGCAGAAAACATATGTATGACAAAAGTGTTCCTCCAGGTGAGTTGATACAAGTATTACCAGAACTAAACTTGCTCTGCAAGAAATAAGTGCCGCAGAAAACATATGTATGACAAAAGTGTTCATCCAGGTGATGTGATACAAGTATTACTACAACTAAACTTACTCTGCGGGAAATAAGTATTTCAGTCTAAAATGCAGACAAAACCCACTCCCGAAGGAAATACAGAATTAGATTCACATTCAGAGTAAGGATAGCTGGAAAGTTATCAGCAAACAAATATCTTGGAAAATAAAAGCATGGGCATCAAATTAGCTAAACAATCAATCACATTATAATCAAACATATTCAGTATCACTGTAAAAAGCCTGAAGTTAAACTCTATAAATTTTGCGAAACAAATCAACATATTATATGGGAGTTTGACAGGCCAAGTATCTGGTTCAAGCTATGATTTAACAGCCAGGTATGTTGTACTTAAACGTCAGCAGGTCCTAGCTAGTCTTGCACCCACTCAAACCACACCAGTTTATACGTGAAGCATATATAGTAAAGTTATGATCAAGCCATTCCTAACAATCAATAATCAAACACCGTAAAAGTATCAGAAACATTTATTCAATATTAGGAACAAGGGTTTTTTAAGAAGAAAACTTCAGCATGCTTCACAAGTAAACCAACACCAGAAGAAACATTGCTATTCATACAGAAAAGGTAACTTTCAACAATTGCTTTTGCTATAGCCCAAAAAAAAAAGATGCCCTTCAATCAATCAATCAAAAAAAAGAGCCAGTACATAAAGGTAAACTTTCTTTAATGGACTAGCTAATCATTAATGCGGATGGACATATTTATCCGCCACCTTCACGTGCACATAAGATTTTGAATTCTACATGTCAATCTATCATAAAGTGGCAAGAAATACAAAAAAGAAATCAATTGGGCTATTAAGATTTGTAATTTGCTTCCCAGATGTAAACAAGAAGCCAAATAAATCATACTAAACATAAGCTTATAAACCACTCTAAGCACATTCATGTCCATGGTAATTACTTAAAACTACTAAAAAACTGAAATCTAGCTTTCTTTTCCCTCTAAATATTTTTTTTCCAACAACTTTTTTCTCTTTTTAAAAATTTGAATTCTTTTACAAAGTGAGGAATAGAGGTGGGGAAGGATTTGAACCACCGAACTTCTCCCTAATAGAGACCTGGTACCACCTCGCCTAATATGAAATTTTTCCAGACTTGTGGAAAGACTCTGGAAGCATCAATATGCACGCATTGTAATCAAACATAGAAAATCATTGATAATAAAGCAGAGACTTATCTTCAAGAATTTTGAATAATAATACTCACATTTTTGCTTCCTCTAATCCTTGAGCAAAAGTTGGTTTCTTGCACTTCGAATGGCAAGATGAAAGAAGACCCTTGAGAAAGGAGATAACTTGCTTCCTCGTCACCCTGAATGTCAAATAAGAGAAAAGGTTAGCTACGAAGATGACGATCTGTGTTACCATCTAGCCGAATCATAATACTCCAGAAACTGTCCCAAGCCTCATCAGTATACAATAGGCGAAAAATAATCAGAATTCGAAACTTAACGTACCTAGCAAAATCGTGAGTACCAAAGAATTGTACTATGACTGACTTTTCACCAGAAATTTTCTTTAAACCCTTGTGTTCGCCCACATGAGATTCATCCAACACAATTGCTGGCCATACAGCATGCCCTATATTAAAAAATGCTAGATATCAGTAATTAGTTAGAGCAGCAGTTTAAAGTAGAAAGTTGTACTGTGCAACAAATACAGAAAGTAAAAAGTTAAAACACAAAAAGGATTAATGTCGGTGTTAGGCTTGGACACCTACCATGTATCATTACCGAAAATATAAAACAGGGGGGGAACAAAATTCCTGACCTCTAAAGTTAGTGTCGGTCTGCCTGACCTCCAGAACGAACAAGCAAGAAAGCATGAAAACAAGTCCCTAAAAGTCACTAACCAAACCCAACACTTTCACTTTCAAAATAGAATTCTATTAACTCGATATCCTGAAATCTTAGAGCCTGTCTGCCTGACCTCCAGAACGAACGAGTAAGAAAGCATAAAAGCAAGTCCCTGAAAAACACTAATCAAACCCAACACTTTCACTTTGAAAATAGAACTCTATTAACCCGATATCCTGAAATCAGGATCAATCAGGACCACAATATCATTTAGAAAGAAGGCAAAAATAAAGAACAACAATTTGTGAACATTAACAACTAGGTGTTTCCTCAAAAATGGTCAACAATGTGAAGAATAGTGAATATCTTGTATTAATAATTATTTGTACAACTAATCTCTGCAGTTCCAACTAATTAATTATAGAATATCAGGCCAAAGAAGATGGGCAGTGACTATTTATATTTCCTAAACATAATTCTCAGTCTAGGCCATTGCTTTCGCATGAACCCGCCTGTTTTTACTCACTTGGATGTGCACAAGAATCAAAAAGTTACTACGTTATGGAGAACATTTTTTCTCTTAAATTTAGATATATCACGGATAATCACTTTAACAATGCCAGTAATTTGCCATATGGATTCATAGGCAGTCAAATTTGCGCTTATTCTCTCTTTTCATTCTGATGAACTTAGTAGGATATATGTGTCATTACTTTGGCAACACATATCGTAGCGTATGCAGATGTGGTACCACATACAACTGTGTGTTCTTATACCCAGGGTCTGTTTCCTATTTGAGAGAACTAGTTCTTCACAAAGTACATTAATACTCATTAGTATTTGACAATTTGTACCATTTGCTTACCCAAACAGTGATAGAATTAACTCCAACAAAAGCTGCACTACCAAGCTAACTTACTGGAACCAAATTTTATGTTGATGAAGTTTTCTTCGTTATATGAATGAGGATCCACTTCACTAATGCTAAAGGGGTGACAATGCACAAGTACAGCAGGGTAGAGATGGGTGATTATTTATTATATACCGTGAGCACATTCCATCTCTAACACCCGCATACAAAATAAGATAAACTGATATTCCAAATATGTATCCACTAGAAAAATCAAGTTTCAACTTTATCTAGAATCAACAGCACATAGGCACACCAGTAAGTTTAGCCCAAATTACGTCCCCGGTTTCAATCTCCTGGCAATCGTCCAGGCTAGCAGCCAAAACCATCATCTCGTTCACATCAATGCCATCAGGCACTGGGTTCTTGTCACATAATTTCAACTTCAGTTTTTTCATCTCTTCAAAAGAGACATGAAACTTAAGTCGTTCATTTGATAAAATCAGATTTTCTTCCTCTTCATCCTCATACTTCACCTGCATGGCAATCCACATATTACCCTCATTAAAAGTATCCAAACGTACAACGCACTTAAATCACAAATCAGGTAAAAGATCATTACATGGTGACGGCCAGTCTCGGAATTGTAACCAACTATATGGCCAGAATACCAGCTTGCATCCAACGGCCAGTACACCTATCATTAAATCTCAAATTAAATTTAGCAACACGCCAAACATAAAGAACAGGTTCTGGTTGCATGTGAAAAATCAACAAAATTGCTCGACTCTTCAGCATCTGAATAAATTTAAACATTGTTGTTGAATCACATAATTGGGTGCATTGACATGATAACTTCAAATACATACTTCAGTAATAATATCAAATGTACATACTTATGCAGACAGCTTAATATAAGTAAAGGTCTTACCTTGCATGGTAACCCGATAAATTTCTTTGGGTCAACATCCTCAAAACTCAGCCTGCAACCCAGGAATATATCAAATTGAGACACTAAACCAAACAACACATAAATCAGCACATGAATATGCTTCCATTTAAAAAACCAAGAATGCCAACACATACCAGACCCATTTCTTTGTCCCAACAGCTACAGAACATTTTACATTATATTCCAAACAATCATTTTTCCGCTTCCTGTTCTCACAGTTAGTAACTTTGATATCAAAGTTCTTATTTCTGCTAACGTTGCTGTAATTATGATTGTCAAAGCCATCACTCACAAAGTTAATATTTTTGCCACTATTAATTTTGTCAAAGCTGTTAGTCAACCGCGTATCATCATCTAATTTACTTGATGACTTGCAATGAACCTCCAATCTCATCAACTCGATACTACTCCCCTTCTTCCTCCGCTTAATCCCTCTCTCCACTCGTTCTCCTCCACCAAACTCCAATTCCTCCAACTTAACAGCTAAACCCTCAAAGAAAGAGGGTTCTCTCTCTTTCCTCTTCCTCCGCCTAAAGTAAACATGAGTTAGACGAGGCTTTGCGGTGATCGGCGGTAGTTGTTGAAATTGTTCATGGCTATTCATTTGTGGTGGTTTACGGGCAGCAGCCTTGACCTTTTTGGATCCCCTGGCGGTGACGCAAGGAGAGGTAGCGGAGTACACGTCGCAGAGCGAGATGTACTTGAGAGGAGCATTTCCCCTCTGAAATTCATCCTCTTCACGTTCTTCCAATGCTGGGTTCAGCTTCATGCCGGATGAGATGGATAAATCAGTAGATAAAGGGAATGCAGCATCAGCCATGGCCAATAATTGCAACTTGTCTCTCCTCACTGTTTATATTCCCTCTCTCTTTCTCTGTGGATTGATAGTTTTTTTAGGGTTTTCGAAGGTGGAAATAATCGATTTCCCGCCGTTGGCACCTGAAGAATGACATGGGTAACTGTTTATATATATAATACATCGAGCAAGAAAAATATGAAACTCGAGCACTTTTTCACGATTTTATTATTTTCTGGTTGCTTGCTTCTTGAGAATGACTATCGACATTAGAAAAATATCTTCATCTCTTGCAATAAACTGCAAAGCTGAGTAACATGCAACGAAATCTTTTACAAGTACCTTCTTTCTTTTTTTCTTGGTTGGATTCTAAACTTTATAGACTAAATAAATTAGCATTTCGTCCCGACCCGTGAGGCCTGTGGGGCTGGGCCGGGTCGACTGGTAGGATAGCCCCGCCCTAAAAATACCCTCTTTTTTAATCATAAGGCTGGGTTGGGCCTTGAATATAACCACGAGAAACAAATTGGGGAGTTTACATGTATATACAATATATATACATTTTATTTACAAAAATAAGACACCAAACAAAATAATTACATTCATAACAAAAAACAAAATTAATATGTAGATAATAAAAGGCAACCGTTACCAGAGAAAGTGGTCGCTTTTACAGGGGGATTCTTCTGAAAATGGAGAGAGATATCTATTCCGAAAAAATCGACCTCTTTCCATATAGAAAACCGATTCCAAACACGAAGAAAAAACCCCAGATCTACCAACAGGCAAGAACACAAGAAGAATTACAGTGCAAATTTCGGAATACTGCGAAGTTGATTCGGAATAGAGGTATGACTTTGGAAATTCTTATTCATCTATTAAAATATTATATGTTTTAGTGATTCGTGTATAGCTAAGCAAATTGAGAAATTTTACTGTTGGTTACCCTTTCTGTAATTGAGTCAGCATAATCTTTGATTATATATTTCAGCAACTACAGGTATAGATGAGCATATTGAGTCGTTTTATTGTTGTTTACACTGTCTTGTAATGGAGTCGGCACAATCGTTGCCTATATGTTTCAACAACTACACATGAAGTTGAACATATGAAGTGATTTTATTGTTGGTTACCATGTCGTGGAATTTGGATACTCTATGTATGGTGATATATAAACAATTTATTGTATATTAATAATAATGGATACCACCTAGTATAGTCATATTGAACGTTTTACTGTTGGTTACTCCATGTTGGTACTTGGTTACTCCATGTATGGTAATATATAATCATAAATGAATTTAGTCCTTGTTACTCTATGATGATACTTTGTGTTGGTACTTGGTTACTCCAGGTATGGTGTTTATAATTGTGACTAAATTTGTACTTATTTGTAAAATCGTATTCACATCATTATGACATCCCTCAGTTTCTCATAACTGAGTTAATTTCCTAGATTTGATTTTTCAAACAATATAAAGTATATATAAATAAGAGTGGATAACATCCAGTGATAAGCTGAATAGTCAAAACTAATCTTTGCTTGTATAGTAATTCATTAATAAATGATGAGATTGTACATTTTACTGTTGGTTACTCCGTGTTGGTACTTGGTTGCTCAATGTATGGCAATATATAATCATAACTGAATTTAGTCTTTGTTACTCTATGTTGGTTACTCTGTGTAGGTACTTGATTACTACATGTATGGTGATATATAATGCTGACTAAATTTGTCCTTATTTGTAAAATCGTATTCACATTTTTATAACATCCCTCGGTTTCTTATAACACTGAGTTAATTTAACAGATTTGATTTTTTCAACAATAAAGAGTATATATAAATAAGAGTGCATACCAACTAGTGATAAGCTGAATACTCAAAACTAATCTTTTCTTGTATAGTAACTCATTTACAAATGATGGCATTGAATGTTTTACTGTTGGTTACTTTGTGATGGGACTTGGTTACTCCATGTATGGTAGTGTATAATCATAACTGAATTTGTCCTTGTTTGTATGTTAGGTCAAGTGAAACATAAGAAAGATAAAGATGCTTCTAATATTTATCTGTACGTTAATTTGAATCAGTTGTAATTATTTCTCCTTTGATAATACAATTGATTATTACAACATTGAGTGAAAACATTTTTATATTTGGGAAACATTGCTGATTATATGATTACTTGTAACAGTAAATGTCTTTTGATAAACACTAATTTATTGTTTGTATACTGTTGAAATTGTACTTTTATTTCCATAAAAAAAATTATGGAATAAAACTTAGTATTGAATTAGTGACCTCTGTTTTATATTCTAATTACCAAATACAAAGTCATTGGCTACCTTTCTGAAGCTGTTCATTGATGTTTAATTAAATTGTTTCTTATCAGGTAATGGAAGTGATACCACTGTTTTTGTATTTCAATGGAAAATGGTACGAAAAAAATGAATACAAAGACTTCAAGGTGGCAGGGATATTAGTTTCGCCAACAATTTCCTTCTGTGCCATGCCACTAAAGATGCTCAGTTCAGCGACAATAACAATGAAATTTCAAATCCAGAATCACATTCCACCTATTGAAATTTTAGATGATGCAACATTGAGTTTCTTTATGGAAATTTCTCGAAAAAGCCCAGACTACGGAAAGTATTCAATTATAGTTGAAGAAGAAGATGTTGTGTCAAGAATTAACACCTCCCGACCGGCGATCTCCTCGGAGGTCGGGCGACCGAGTCACTGCCGAGCGGCCAAGGCAGAACTGCCGACCAGCGACCAGGCGACCGAGCCTTAGCCCAGCGGACATGCTAGACTGGCCAACCGAAGGTCCCAGGACGAACCCCGGTGCCGAGCGATCGACATCAAGACGATCGCCTCTCGGTACTCGCAGACCGACTCCTAGCGACCGGCAACCGGACGACCATCCTTCGGCACCGGCCGACCGACCCTTGGTGACCGACCATTGCCGACCCCCAGCGACTGACCGATGGCGACCTATGATGGCCAGCTATAGACGACCGCCTCATGTCGATCAGCACCGATGGCCATCCAGTCGGCTAAGGCCGAACCTTGAGACTGGCACCACGTGCAAGGGCCGAGACAAGATCCGCGAATCTCGGGCCACTGACCACAGCCTGGCAGAATCTCTCCACCAGCCGACAAGCCGCCGAAAGTCGCCGGTAGAGGCCACATTGTGATCGACTCGACGCGTGGCCGCTCCTTATCGACCGCCACCGGCGCGCCACCATCGCATTGGACTTTATACGGACTGCCAGCCACTTCCTTGGACTTTTGCCCGACAGCCCGGGTGATCGCCCCATTATAATATTGGCCAGCAGGCGGTCGGCACATTATTATAATGGCCGGCAAGCGATCGCCCGCTAGAGGACAGGACCCGGCTGCCCCTATATATACATGGCTCCCAGCACTTGTCCAAAGGACCGAACTTTGACCGCACAAAAAGGCTCCAGAACTTCAACTTCTCTGGCATTCTGACATTACACACGCAATACAGAAATAATATCCAGCACTTGGCTAATCTCCAACTCTTGGCAATGGTTATCATTCGGTCTTACTTCTCCCGGCCTTTCTCCTCGAGCAGACTATCGGCAGGGACGAAGAACACCGAGCTTCGCTCAAGAGCCGGATTAACAGAGTCTTTTTACACTCATTGTATTTAGATTTCTCTTATTAATACTTGTATCCACGAATATTTGTATTAATATCATCTCGCGAGAGCATTCAAGCCCGGGCCTAACAAACCCGACAAATCTTGTATTATTTATCTTCTCTCGGAAGTGCTCCCGCAATTGTTGTTTGTTGTCCGTCTCCAGCAGTATTAATCTTCGGATAAATATTTTGGGCAACAACAATTGGTGCTAGAGGAAGGGGGGCCCCTCCAACCCTCGATTTTTTATACCTACCGTCCCGAAGAACACTCACTGTTCCCGGGGCAGATACTTGAAGTGACACTTACTGCACTTCAAAGAAATCCTTCAGAAATCATGTCTTCCGCCTCCGCGTCGAAGAAAGTCGCTGACCAGCCGGCTAGACCCACCGTTCCGTCCCAGTCCGAGCCGCAGCCGATGGTGGAAGGTAGCCGCCGCAGTCAGAGACGCTCGATCCCGTCCCGGGACGGCGGCCCGAGCCTCTCGCTCGATCAGTTCCGAACCAATGAACAGATCGAAGAGGCCATAGCCGTCCTTCAGGAGCGACGGAGTGCTCTCGACGCGCCTCCTGCTATCACCCCCTCGGTCTCCCGCCGGAAGACCAAGCGGAAGCTCAAGGCACTACTGGCCGAGCGAGCGCCAGGAGGCTCTCGCCCGCAAGAAGAGGCTCTCGGCAGCCGGGGCACGTCTGTCTTCGATCGCCTGGGCAGTGACCCGACCTGGCGACCGGGGCAGTCCGGTCCCAGCTACGAGACGACGGAGTTTGAATCTGTCACCAGGAGCTCGGCCTACCCGACTCCCACAAGGCGATCCAGCCGTCTGGCTCCCGCTCGTCAAATTCCCGAGGTCGGCAGCAGCGGAGTCCGGAGGTCGGTACACGATCGCCTCGGCCCCCGCTCCCAAAGCCGATCCGCAAGCAGCAGAGCCGCGGCGATTACCGCATTGCAACGTCAGCTCGACGACGTGAAGGCGCTCCTGCAATCCGGGGCAGGCGCCATGAAGACGATCGCCGAGCCGAGCGAGCCGCTCGCGATCGACATCGAGCTCGCCCCCGTGCAGCACAAGATCGTTCCTCCTCAAACACCCGTGTACGAGGGGCGATCGGACCCCCAAACACACCTACACAAGTTCAACATCTACATGACCGGGTGTGGGGCATCTGACGCGACCAGGTGCCGAATGTTCCCTCTGACACTGGACGACCTCGCCCACCGGTGGTACACCTCATTGCCACCTCGGTCCATTGGCTCCTTTAACGAGCTGGCGCACGTATTCACGGAACACTTCGCCACCAGGGTCGCCCGGCCAGAAGGTCGCCATCGCATGATGCAAATCAGGCAGGGAGAAGAAGAGTCCGACTCGGACTACATCGACCGGGTAGACGTGATCATCCTCAACGGTGAGCCCGTAAGCGATGAGACCGCCCTCTACGCGGTCCTAAGAGGTTTTCAGGGCTTCTCGCCTATGTTCAGGCATCTCACGAAGACCCTACCGACGACCTACGCAGCCTTCCGGGCTAGAGCCGCAGATTTCCTGTCCAGGCAAAGGCTTCTTCTTAGCCTAGGAGTACCGCGATCGGCGCCCGAGCAACGACCTCCAGTCTCCCAGCCCGAACGACGACCTCCGGTCTTCCAGCCCGATCGCTACTACCCAGCAGAGCCGGAGGACTCGCTCACCGCCTACAGTCCAACATTCTAAATAAGGGACTAACTCCCGCCGATCGCCGATATCGACCTACGAATAAAGCGATCGGCTGCCGAGTGACGATCACCAGCCTTCCGGCCCGATCGCCGATCATCACGCTACATCATCAGCAACCCGGCGGACACGATCGCCATTTACAGTCCAGCATCTAACATGACGGACTAAGGCATAAGATCGCCTCCACCGCACATCATAAAGCCATGGCCCTGGCAGTCGATGTGTTGTTGCCCAAAATATTTATCCGAAGATTAATACTGTTGGAAGACGGACAACAAACAACAATTGCGGAAGCACTTCCGAGAGAAGATAAATAATACAAGATTTGCCGGGTTTGTTAGGCCCGGGCTTGAATGCTCTCGCGAGATGTTATTAATACAAATATTCGTGGATACAAGTATTAATGAGAGAAATCTAAATACAATGAGTGTAAAAAGACTCTGTTAATCCGGCTCTTGAGCGAAGCTCGGTGTTCTTCGTCCCCGCCGATAATCTGCTGGATGAGATAGGTCGGGAGAAGTAAGACCGAATGATAGCTGTTGCCAAGAGTTGGAGAATAGCCAAGTGCTGTATATTGTTTCTGTATTGTGTGCTCAAATCGCGATAATGCAGAAGATGTGGCCGAGTGCAGGGCGCCTTGTTTATATAGGGACAGCCGGGTCCTGTCCTTCAGTGGCCGATCGCCTGCCGGCCATTATAATAATGTGCCGATCGCCTGCCGGCCATTATTATAATGGGGCGATCACGGGCTAGAATCCAAGGAAGATGCTGGCAGTCCGTATAAAGTCCAATGCAGTGGCTGGCGCCAGCTGGGCAGTCCAATAAGGAGGCAGCACGTGCCCGGAGTCAGTCAACATGCGGCCCTACCGACAGCTTTCGGCGGCTTGTCGGCTGGTGGAGAGATTCTGCCAGGCTGTGGTCAATGGCCCGTGATTCGCGGATCTTGTCTCGGCCCTTGCACGTGGTGTCAGTCTTGAGGCTCGGCCTATGCCGACTGGATGGCCATCGGCGCTGATCGACATGAAGCGGTCGTCTCTAGCTGGTCATCCTATGTCGCCATCGGCCAGGTGCTGAGGGTCGGCAATGGTCGGTCACCAAGGGTCGGTCGGTAGGTGCCGAGAGAGGATCGTCTCCAGTCGGTCGCCAGGAGTCGATCACCGAGTACCGAGAGGCGATCGTCTTTGATGTCGATCGCTCGGCACCAGGACTGGTCCTGAGACCTTCGGTCGGTCGATGTAGCTCGTCCACTGGGTCAAGGCTCGGCCGCCTGGTCGCTGGTCGGCATATCTGCCTTGGCCGCTCGGCAGTGACTCGGTCGCCCGACCTCCTAGGCGATCGCCGGTCGGAAGGTGTTAATTCTTGACACAACACGATGGAACCGGCTGCTTCGGCCATGCAAGTTCCCTTTCGGCCGAGATCGCCCGCCCTTCGTTTAAATACGAGGCCGGCGTAGTCTAAGGGCTCTCCAACATTAATCAGTGGACACATGCCACAACCCCCGTCTCAACGTACACCGTCGAGGTCGGCCATCTCCATGGCTGGCCGAGGTGGAAGCAGAGCTAACAAGCCGCGGGCGTGGAGTTGATTCATCCGACGCTGCCCCGCGCAAGGACTCCTCTAGACCAAGACCGCACGCCCTTCGTTTAAATACGAGGCGAGGCGCAGCCTAACAGAGGACCCTCATAATAAAGTGAGTCACGAGACACTCAATGTCTTCGCGCACCAAGACACGGTCATGGAGTCGGTCCATCGATCTCCGCGACTGTGCACGATTCCTCAAACAAAGCGAAACCACCAAGTTTCCGAGGGGGATCGGCCAATGTTGTTTTTGCAGGTACAAGACCGAAAGATAGCTAAGCCAATCGACCATGATAGCCCAAGTCCGAGTCCTAAGTCAGCTCAGATCGCCCGTCCTCATCCATACACGATCGCCAGCAAGAACCACCTCGCCCCATGTCTTCAACATAGGAACAAGCTGGGGGGCAATTGTTGTGTCAAGAATTAACACCTCCCGACCGGCGATCTCCTCGGAGGTCGGGCGACCGAGTCACTGCCGAGCGGCCAAGGCGTAATCGCCGAGCCGACTGTGCGACCGAGCCTTAGCCCAGCGGACATGCTAGACTGGCCAACCGAAGGTCCCAGGACGAACCCCGGTGCCGAGCGATCGACATCAAGACGATCGCCTCTCGGTACTCGGCGACCTACTCCTAGCGACCGGCAACCGGACGACCATCCTTCGGCACCGGCCGACCGACCCTTGGTGACCGACCATTGCCGACCCCCAGCGACTGACCGATAGCGACCTCTGATGGCCAGCTATAGACGACCGCCTCATGTCGATCAGCACCGATGGCCATCTAGTCGGCTAAGGCCGAACCTTGAGACTGGCACCACGTGCAAGGGCCGAGACAAGATCCGCGAATCTCGGGCCATTGACCATAGCCTGGCAGAATCTCTCCACCAGCCGACAAGCCGAAAGTCACAAGAGGGCCACATTGTGATCGACTCGACGCGTGCCGCCTCTTATCGACCGCCACTGGGCGCCAGCCACTGCATTAGACTTTATACGGACTGCCAGCCACTTCCTTGGACTTTTGCCCGACAGCCCGGGTGATCGCCCCATTATAATATTGGCCAGCAGGCGGTCGGCACATTATTATAATGGCCGGCAAGCGATCGCCCGCTAGAGGACAGGACCCGGCTGCCCCTATATATACATGGCTCCCAGCACTTGTCCAAAGGACCGAACTTTGACCGCACAAAAAGGCTCCAGAACTTCAACTTCTCTGGCATTCTGACATTACACACGCAATACAGAAATAATATCCAGCACTTGGCTAATCTCCAACTCTTGGCAATGGTTATCATTCGGTCTTACTTCTCCCGGCCTTTCTCCTCGAGCAGACTATCGGCAGGGACGAAGAACACCGAGCTTCGCTCAAGAGCCGGATTAACAGAGTCTTTTTACACTCATTGTATTTAGATTTCTCTTATTAATACTTGTATCCACGAATATTTGTATTAATATCATCTCGCGAGAGCATTCAAGCCCGGGCCTAACAAACCCGGCCAATCTTGTATTTTTTATCTTCTCTCGGAAGTGCTCCCGCAATTGTTGTTTGTTGTCCGTCTCCAGCAGTATTAATCTTCGGATAAATATTTTGGGCAACAACAGAAGACATCAGACAACTAGCCATATGTTGTGTAGAAGATGTATATACAAACAATGCAGTGAACTCAGAGAACCAAAGCTCTGCTATGATCCCTTTATTAACTGAAGATTTGGGGAATAAACTACATGCAGAAAGAGTGGCACAATATATCATTGGAATATGAAATACAAGCCAGGCACTGGGCGAATGCAATGAGGAAAAAGAAAACCAAGTCATTACAACAGCAGGAAATATTGTAGTCAGGAATAATCAAGTATATGCAAACAAGGATATTTTGTCCAAAACTTTGAGATTGCAGTCAATGCTAAATAATCGACAACATAAGGTACAACGATCTTCTTCGAGAGACTATGTGCTGATTTGCATAGACAACCAAAAATGTGGGTGGAAGGTCAGGGCATCTAGAGTGGGACACACAAGCTTGTTTAAGATAAGAGAATTCAACAACATACATACATGTTCATCTTATATCTTGATGATGTAACACCCCCAATCCGCTCAGGGATATTACACGCCGTAGAACCTTTCCTCAAGGATCTACCAGGCTGGTAACAACAAACGAACAACTCGACAATGCCTTTAAGGCTAAAAAGACTCAGTAGACCGATTTGGCCTTTCAATAAATACATACAACTCAATTACAATACATGCCCACGCAGGGGTCGAATACAACACACTCTCGTACAACGGGGAAAGGATACTGCAGCGGAAATAAAATACAACTAAACCAATAACATCATACGGATCCTCGTGTGATTAGTATCGTTCATCTTTCATCATCCTTCGTGCCGACCCTGTGCTATGCTCCAAAACCTGAATGCAAAAATAGACATCCACCCCCCGAATACTCGGGGGTTAGCAAAACTCCACTGTTTTGCTAGTGCAAGTACAAGTGCAAAAATATGAGCCATACAATTCACATTCCACGAATAACAATAACCAGGGATCCTCAAAGTTCCAAACGTAACGAAAAGCACTTCCCGAGGCATAAGTTTGGTAAAACATTCCAAAACTGAAAGATCACAAATCAAGGGAAACAATTTATAAAACAGTTTAAAATGCCATCGAGAGTTTTAATAGAAAACAATTTAGGATTTCCGAATCCTTCTCTTTCCAAAATCAACAGGGGTCACAGCCCAAAGGTTTTGTTTTCGCAAATAGAAAACCGACAACAATTCACAGGGCCAGAGCCCAATATCACGTGTCCTCGACGGACATAAAAATCAACAAAACATAATCGCGCACGCGCATCGCCTAGGACCGGGACGAAGCCACAAATACCACTCGAGGCCTCGAAGGACCCTCCCGAGCTGGCTAGCGAAACAAATCACACACATGCATCGCCTTGGGAACAGGGTAATACTATAGATCCCGCCCGAGGCCTCGAATGACCCTCCCGAGCTGGCTAGCTAAACAAATCAAACACATATCACAACCATAAGTTATCTTGACATCGTACTCGCAAGTACCGATTCTAGGAGCCCTCTCCAGACCTACCCGATTAGATAACCTTATGGTCAAATCATATCAAATGGCCGTACTCGCAAGTAACGCGCCGCCAGAGGCCTCACGGGTCCCTACCCGGTAAACATCAATCGAATATACCCACAAGTTATCGTGACATCGCATTCGCAAGTGACGATTCTCGGAGCCCTCTCCAGACCTACCCGAATTGATAACCTTGTGGTCGAATCATCAATGCATAGAGTTCACAACGACAAGGGTTTCACATTTGCCACAATCACAAATATGTCAAATCATGAGTTAATGCCAACAACACTTAGCAAAACACCACGTCAAACCATAACGCACCGAAAAGAAACCATATACGTCCACACGCAATACCAAGTGCAACATCAACACCAAACATATCCATAGAATTCACATAGTTCACAAACCACACCATTCACAAAACACACGCGTTTTGAAAGAGGGCCTTTAACAAGGCTAATCAAATCTTTTGAAAGTTCAATTCAAACGACCACACAAACACATTTAGACGACCACCAATTATCATATCCACAAAACAAGAATTATATGGACAAGGTACTTGCCTCAAAATCGGCACGCAAGTATCCCGACGACCACGGCTCAACCGGAAAGCTTCGAAACGCCCGATGTTTTCGAAAAGGAAAACGACAACGAACGGAAGGGTTCAACTTGGTTTCTTTGCAAGAAACTCGACCCTAACAACATATAATCCATAAATCAACAATCATACGAGGAAGGATAATCGTAGAACGCCCGAAAACCCCTCTATGACATTCTACCGGATACCTTCAAGGCGTCGATCAAGAACTCGACCAAAACAACGAATCGATACGATCCAACCATGGAATAACAAGGGAAAAGATATAAAACATCTAAATAATCATCAATCCATCATAATCCTAAGTTAAATCGGATTAATCGGACGAAAACAACCAAAATACCCAAATTCCCCAAAACTAGATTTCTAGGAAATCTGACCTGATTCGGTAGATCGGAGGATGTTATTGGATAGATGATTGATGATATGAACCTCAAAACTTCATGGACTAATTGTATAACAACACTCCTCCATGATTCCAACACCTCCAGCCACGGAAGAGAAGGAAAACCGAGTGAAAATGGCTGAAGAAAAACGCTGCCAGGCCTTAAATAGGTCATTGCCGTAGGGTTACGTCGTAACGGCCATGGCTTACGTGCGTAACGGCCATGGCCGAACTCACCGCTGGAAATGCGGGCGTTACGTGCGTTACCGGCTAGGGCCTTACGTCGTAATCGGCCTTACGTGAATCGCCGATCACTACCATACGTTACTCGGCGGTGCGGCTCGCCCCAGCATGCCGGCCATGACTCGGCGGGACCAACTCCGACGGCCGAAACGACCCGAAACCCGAACTCGAGTACGAATCGAAGATACGGTTACGAAGTACTCGCAAAGACGAATCCGAGCACTAAGAGGACACACGATTCGACCACAGAAGGCTCGAATTCGACAATGAAAGTAATTACCCCAAACTTTGGGAAATTACGAAAATGGCCCAAAACGCCCGAAAATCACGATACGTGATCGAAACACCAAGCCAAAGCTCGCAACATGAATAATAACATTAAATGAACTTACGAGAAAGTCGAAACAATAGTTTCGGACGAGATTCGCAAGAATCGAACTCAAGTGCGGAAAAACCGCTAAAAAGCATGGAACTCAACAAAACGACACCGAAACGAGCTCGGATGACAAAAAGTGCAGAATTAATCATTCTCGGAATGACAAAACGGTCATTAGCGAGTCGTCAAAATAGACTTCCGCCGAAAAAGAAATTTACCGAAAATCGAAAATTGCGGATATTACAGATGAGTTCTCATAGGCAAGCAACAAGTGAACTTGTCAGTGAATGCATAAAAAACAAGTTTACAAATCTCAAGAGAGTATACACTCCAAAAGATATCATAGATGACATGATGGAGGAGTATAATGTCTATCTCCTACCAAAAGGCATGGCGATCAAGAGAAAAGGCATTGACAAAAGTACGTGGAAATCCTCACGACTACAAGGAAATTAACGCTCTAGTAACACGATTTCCACCAAAAAATTTATATATCATATCATTATGTTGATCCTCAAACGCAGATAACTCAGAAAAACCATCCCCACACAAGCCAGTTATTAAACAAAACTCCGGTAACCTAAAACGAACTCGTAACTCCCCAAACTCAAACCACATTTCTTCATTATCCCTTTGGTAAATTTCTCTAACAAGGGCTTGATGAATAATTTGTGAAAACATTTTCGGCGATTTAAGATCAAGAAACTGTCCAAAAGGAGTTTCCATAAACAAATCACGTTGAACAACCGTCAATTTATCATAAATAATTTGAGGAACGTCAAAATCATTCCAATAAGTCGTTTTCCCATGAAAGTTTCTGTCACTTTCATCATAATAAAAATTCTATTTCTGCAAAAAACAAAAAATTTAAAAACATAATTATTTCAGAAACACTTAAATTAAGATAAAATACAAATCCACAAACAGAATATTTTCAAAAAAATGCATACTTGAATGTTAAAACTTTGGTATATATAAATATAAGTAAAATGCCTTCAAAAACTTCGGACGAAGAAAGACCTTTGCTTCACCATCGGGATTTTTTTGCTTCTTCAATTCACCGACAATTTTACCCTTGCCTTTGTCGATCGGAGATTCAAAATCAGGGTCAAGACATCGTTTAACAGGACCGATTGACTCACCTTCCATTCGAGTCTTCTTCCGAAGTTCTTTTTGCAAGGGACTAAGGTATCCACCAAATCTTTTCTGACCAGATCCAGAACTACGCAAATCTACGGCATGAAGAAGATTTTTACCCTTCTCAAGTCTTGCGGATTTCCTCCGATTCTCGGAATTGGTAACCTCCATAAAAAGAACTAAACAAGTTTAGGGTTCCAATCAATAAAAACGAAAATATATATCAATATAGCAAGGAGAAATCTTCGGAAAGAAAACAAAGAGATAGAAAGAAAAGAGAAAGAGATAAGCGCATCAGCCGGATTATCGCTCAGAGATAGAAAGAAAGAGAAAGATAAGCGCTGAAGATTTTCTTCAGCCGATTTCTCGATAGACAGATGTAAAAAGAGAAAGATAAAACCTACATTTTTTAATCCCGGTAGACAGATGTAAAAAAAAGGTAAACAGATGTCAACTTTTTAATTACTTTTACATTGTTGTATTTTTGTAATTAAATACACTAATGTAGTAGAATATGTAATTTTCCCAAACAAATTTGGTTCGAGCTCACCTGAATTTTGTTCTAGGCCTGATGGACACGGGTTGGGCAAGCCCGGCTAGCCCAATTGCTACCTTTAACTTGGGAATATTTGTTTATTATGTACTAGAGATTACCCGTGTCATAATGGTACGGTAGCAGTGATATAATTGAGCCAAAAAAATTAAATTATCATATTACTAACAAGAGAAAAAAAAATATGTTGGTTTCGAAGGTCTATCAGCGGCCGATGGACCGCCGTAAAAAAAAAAAAAAGAAAAAAATAAGGACTCTGGAAAGTAGGCCGGCGAGCCTGGCCTTAAAAAAAATGGCCAGCCGCCGGAGGAAAGCAAGCCCGTGGTCTAACGTTTAAAATAAAAAAAATTGGTCGCCGCCTACGGGATTGGCGTCAAAAAAAATTGGCCAGCCGTCAGCGGTGCCCCACCAGAAAGCCGGCTGGCGGCCTGGCGTAAAAAAAATTGATCGGCCGTCGGAAGTCTGCCGGCGACCAACGGCCCTGCCGAAAAAATTAGTCGGTTGGAAGTCCTTTGGAGATTCCCGTAGAATTTTTCTTTTTTGAAAAATAATTATCCCTTTAATTTAGTTAAATTTATTATTATAAAAGTTTATTTTAAAATTTAATATTGCTGAATATTTGTTGATATTATTAAGTATTATTAAATTCAATGCAAAAATAAGGAAAAGAGATGAAGGGTACAATAGTCATTTTCGGTGCGGACTATCACCAAAAAACACCACTGTCCTTTCTGTTATAGATAATATGAGTAGAAATATGAATTTCTAAAATGCCTCGAAATTATTACTTGAGTTAATTTAGTTTCTAATTCGTTGAAAATCAAAGTGCATATAGTGGATAGTCTAATATAAATTAGATGCAAAATAAGTAATATTCAATACTTAAAAAAAGTATTACTACAATTATTGAAAGAAGTGATATAAAAAGGTGGCCGAATCACAATAAAAATATCAGTAAATCAAGAGATTTCTTTGATGTTCTTTTCAATAATTATTTAAAAAATAATGCCATAAACATAAATATATTAGGCTCGTTTTTCGAATGAATGAATCAACTAAATCGAATCGAATCGAATCGAATCAATCGAATGGATCGAACTAAATCGAATCAATCGAATCGAATCGATGAATGGACACAATCGAATCAAATATATATTAAGGGTAAATAATAATAATAATAATAATGGTAAATAATAATAATAATAATAATAATAGTAATCAACAACAACAACGATATTAGTAATAATAACAATAATAATAATTAAGATTAATAATAATAAGAAGAAGAAGAAGAAATGAACTGAACTGAACTGAAATGAAAAACTGAAAAATAAGTCCAAATGAACAGGGCCTTAGTTCAATCATCATACAACATACTCCATGTGTCCCACTTAAAGCGGGGAACATCAAAACATAATTTTGGCCCGATAGAAGAGACTCACTTCTAATTTTTTACATATCATGCTCTTAATTATGCGTGGTCCAAATTTTATTATGAACTAATAAATAAGGATATAATTGAAAAAATAGTAACGAAAAACTTATTTGTGTATTGTATCTTATAATCAATCAAAAATTATTCATTCATCAATATATGGCATCTTCAAGTGACGTGGGGGAATATAAATTTCCATTTTTAAGTTAACATAAATTTTAATTTAACAAATAACTACTTAGATAATACATCACTATTTATCGAATACTTTTTTACAGATAGGTAAGTCACCGTATTGTGCGTCTTACCAGTCTTGTCAAAAACTAAAACTTTGTGCCCTTCTCCATAGTGACTCTACATATATCATTATAAAACATATAGGTTGGGAAGGTGGGGACCTACATGCGAAAGATTCTGCATGGTTGAATCTTGTTTATAGTTGCAATAGAGCAAATAGTCAACAAAAATTGTCTTTTTGAAATATGGTGGTGAGTTTTGTAAAATCCTATGGATTTATGATCACTCAAGAAATCAACATATTTTAGCGTCTCTATTTAGCGGATATAGATGATGCCTCAATTATTTGCTTTTTGATGCTAGTGACTACAGAGGGTGAAATCTACAATTAGAAACCCAGATGTTCGGGTAGATGGGTGCTAAACCTACCAATCACAACAATGCACGTCAGAGCCCAACGAGAGAGCACCAGTGGGGATGTCCGGCGAAGGGCCTCCGAAGCTCAAGTCAATAAACGATACCAAAGAAATAATAAAGTGATATAATTAAATGAATGCGGTAAATAATTGATCGTGGTACTTTCCGGTGTCTGGGACGTTTGGGATGTAGTGGCGGATCCCTGTGATAGTGTGGAGCCTACGAAGGTGGATGATTCTGTCGGTCAGTTTGTCTTACTAGTCCGACTGCTAGGGTTTTTAGTGATAAATTAGGGTTTTAGAGAGGGAGATAGAGAAAGAGTTAGAATGCAAGAGTGTGGTTACGTCTGAGAGAATGATATATAAATATATATATATATATATATTTATATATATATATATATATATAAAGAATATTAGATTTTGAATGAGGCAGGCTGATCAGCTTGTCTGTCTATTTATAGGGCGACCCCGAGGTCCTAGTGTTTCATTTGACTCATTTATCTCTAACCACATGCCCATATCTCCTCCTAACCCCATGGATTTATCCCCCCATTGGTCGGTTCGTGGTCATTTGTGGTTTTCATGGACGTTGTGTCTGACTGGCTATTGACTCAGTCAACATGCTTAAGAAGCGCGCGGAGTATATTGTGGTTGGTTGGTTAGTGGGTTGACTTAGTCAGAATATTCGAATAGTCCATTGGGTACCGGGTTCGTATTTTTTACAATTCTAGATCAGAAAGTGGGCATGTAGGGCCCAAAAATATATTTGGGCCTCTTTGTCAGATATTAGGTCGAGGTGTACAATCCGCTTAACATACTGGGTTGATGGCTTAGTTTCATAGAATTTTAAACATGCTCGGCCAAAATATTTGACCCATTTAGTAGGTCCTCGAATCCGAGTATGGGCCTAAGTGACCTTACTAACATGTACAGAATGGTCTGACTTGACTGTCTAGTTAAGTTGTCCAATAAGATTTAGGCCCCTATTAGGTAGATGGATCTTATCCATTACGGTTTGTCCCCGTCTCTCTAATTAGAATTTTTCTAATTAAAGAGTTAATTAGTTCAGAAAATATGAGACTGTGTCCATTATTCAGACAATCGGCATATATGAAACTGCATATGTTATTATATATAAAACCATTATTCAGCATAAAAAAGACCGAGTTGGTGCAGACATCGATCGCATGTTCCTGCCACCCGAGATTGAGACCTGGCTTTAGCAAAATCCTTTTGTTGATTTAAGCGACTGCGGCTGTCCAGTTGGATCCAGTTGAAGTAGGTGCCCGATTGACTCGCGGTTCATCCAATCCATACTATCTAATTGACCCGTGGTTGTTTGAGAGGCGAATCAGGGTTGAAGTAGGTGTCTGTTTGACCTGTCGTGTGGCCAATCTATGCTATCTAATTGGCCCACGATTATCCAATTGACCATTGGCACAGTTAATATGTGTTGTCTGATTACCCCAACCAGTTCTGTCCGATAGCTAGGAGTCAAACTGGTGGAACCCGTTGTCCGAATGACGATTGACCCGCTCTATAGCCAGCTGTCCAATTGATCCAACCCACTCTATCCGAAAACTGAGAGTCAAATCGGTGCAATCATTCCGCATAATTGTCCAAATGCCTATTGACCTGCTTTGTAGCCCAGTCGTCTGTTTGATTAGAGTTGGACTATATATGACTTCCGATTGTCTAGTGTTGGGAAACAAAATCCTCCTGATATTTTGATAAATGCCTCACACAACAAGAATCTTCAAAGTCAGAATATCAGCCAAGTATGGACGCTGTTATGAAAACTTCATACAACCTTGTCTGAAAAACCTATCCATATAGCGCAAGATCATACAGCGAGCCAAGAGTCAAATCCTATAGCTTAGTCTTCAAACAGCAAGATGAAGATGTTGGCTACGACAAACAATGTCGTAGGTGTTTTACTTGGGAAAAGTAAAACACAAATCAACAAGACTAAAGAAACTTTAAAACCATTGTGAAAGCAAACATTATTTATTCATAAAGTATTCACAGTTAAAGTAACATTTAATGCTGAGAGGACAACATTTAATGAGGCTGAAAACTACAGTCTGAAGAGCATTTCATGCAAATTAAAGAGAATGTCTGAAGCATTAATTGAGAATTGCCTTTAATTCAAAACATTCTGAAGCCGCCAATCAGAGCTGTCTCAATCTCACCAACCGGCCAACGACTACATTTATAATGGATCTATTTCCAAGGTTATAAATAGCCCCAAGCAAGAGAGATTGCTAGTTCTCGAGATTTGAGTATCAAGCTTACAATAGCATTATATTTCTTCAAGCATATAGCTTCATCTAAAGAGAAGCAATATACAAGCCATCAACACGAACAACACACCTATAGTGAAAGCTCATCAAGCCTACAACTGCTGTTCGAACTCATGATAACAATATTTTTGTTAAGTTACTTAGACATGTGTGGACTAAGCTAAGCTATATCTAACCTGTGTGAGACGAATAACTTTAAGGACGAAACTTTAATCTGTGTGAGAAGAAGGGAGTCGAAGAAGCCAAAGCCAATATATGTGAATGCTAGCGGCTGTATCAATCTGTGTGAATGATACAATGACGTGTTTAGTTAAAATCATAAAGTTCGTGATTTTAATAAACAATTTACTCCTATGTGGAGGACCAGTAGAAGTAGAGGGGTTTACCTCAAACCACTTTAATCAGTGTGTCTTATTTACTGTCTTTACTGTTTTCTATCTGCTTGTGTGATTTTGAGTATACATATAGTAAAAACCCTGTACGCACCAAGCTAACAGGAGATCATTCAGTTTCTGTATTTACAACAACTTAACTTTAAACTTTTGCTACGCAAACAAACTTTGATAAAGGATACAGCTTATTCAACCCCCCTGGCCCCTTCTAAATTGTTTATACTGTATACTGTGACCAACATCTATCTTGTGTTCGATCGATATGTCGGATTAGTTGGAGTCTGGTTGATAGTGTCTAACCGGTTGGATGTCTGATTGTTAGGTTTGATTGCTTCCAGCCTCAACCGATTTCCTGGCGTCAGACGATTGTTTCCAGGCTCGGATCAATGGGTTATGACTTTGGGTTTCATTGCTTGTTTTTCTTTTAGACTGTTTATCCAGACGACTCACAACTCAAGATGAGCATTTTTTTATTGACACCTAATTTGAGGGAACAGTATAGGCCTAGCATGCATATCTAGAAGATCCTGTACGTACTTTGAGAGGGCCCTCCTATAAGAGTTAATGAGGCATGTCTTCATTTCTCACTTGATATTTCATTATATACTTTGAGAATTCAGATCTTGGAAGCAAATGAGGAGTTGGAAGGAAAAGGGCAAGTGGCCAGGCAAAGTCTTTGTGAGATTAGTTCTTCATGTCCATTAAATGTTCTTTATTTTCTATGAGTGTTCTTTATATACTTTGAATATTATTTGTACTTTCTTCAAAGGTTCTTCATGTTCTTCGTATGTTCTTCATATTTTTAAGTGTTCTTCGTATGTTCTTAAAATATTCTACGTATTATTTGATTGTTCTTTGTCTGAAGTCGTATGAGTGTTGTTGTAGATACTTTGATTTGTGTGTTTGGGTTTGATCATTCTTAGATATATATGAAATCTGTTTCTCTTGTTCAAGCTACTAGAGTCTTGATATTGTAAAAGGTCCAATTGTCTGGTGGGGCTACTTCCACACAGGTATTTAGC
The DNA here is from genome assembly GCA_033398695.1 of Orobanche coerulescens. NCBI lineage: Eukaryota > Viridiplantae > Streptophyta > Magnoliopsida > Lamiales > Orobanchaceae > Orobanche > Orobanche coerulescens. The sequence continues at coordinate 122,789,046 of CM065802.1, read as the reverse complement.
CTTAATATGTTCGCCCGACCCATCAGATCTAGTTCGAGTCATCTACTTGTAGACTTGCTTTGCCCCATTATTTTGGACTGTTTTTAAGTATGATGACTTTAACTAATGGTTTGTCTGGATGTTTAGTCCAATAGTCTTGTCAAAATCTTTTCAGCTAATACCTTTAGTCAGCCTCCCCTTTTACCCTTAGATAAACCATTAATTGAACATTTGGTCATGTGTTCCCCTAATCGAATTCGGTATAGAGGGTCAACTAGTGAGAGGGTCAGGGAGTCAGATGGTGGCAGTCGGGGAAACATGTGCATACCAGGTTATGATTTGGAGGGCTGGAAGGATATCCAGGTAGATATACCTACACCTCTAGTATCGGCATAGATTACGTTGGGTCGGTTAGAGATAGTTTGCCTAAAGTTGCTCTTGGCAAGAAAACAAAAGTCTGAGATGAACTTAGAACATCTCAAAAGGTGTTTCTAGAGCTATGACATCCCAAGGAATGCCTGCCTAGTTGCTCTCTCTTATCTAGAGATGGTTTATTGGACTTATTTGGGTTGGTCGATGATGTGCGAGCTTCCATGTGTGATGGGTGCTCAATTTCTGCTTCCCTAACTAGTGCTGGAGGCTTGTAAGTTTCATGTTATTGCACCAAGTCATGTGGATGATGTTTCGCATGTTCTAATGGCTATCCAGGTGATCACTAAGATCATGGAATTAGCTTTACTTATGAGGACGTCCTAGTCGCCAACAACCTTAAAGCACATAAAGGTGACTATGTGTTGATACTATTTTTGAGTTGTTCGAAGATGCCTTTGATCCTTGCCCTTAAGGATTGTGATAAGAGGTGGAAGGAATGCTACTTTATTGTTCCTTTCGACGTGTTGGGAGTGTCGACTGATTACGGCATCTCACAGGCATGGTTCATTGACCGTTAGTGCTTGTCTTTTACTGGCTATAAATGTTTGGTTTTATTATATGCTTCGATATATTCGTTCGACTGATTCGTTCTTTTATTCTTTTTGCAGTATGTTTAAATATAAGCAATCACATTCTTTCTAAGACCACTAAGGGGAAGATCGCCTGGTTCTTTAGATTTTCTGAAGAAGATAGCGACTATCACAATATTCTCTTTGGGAAGAGTGATCTGACTAGTTCTCTGCTTACAAGTATTGTTGTTGTATAAGTTTGTCTTTTTCTTTAAGTTGTTTTGGATACATTTGGGCTAACATGTTTTGATTATCTTATTTATAGGTGAAAACATGTCTGATGGTTTTCTTCCTTGACTGGCCTGCAAGAATGCCATGGAACTGAATTGCCAGTGCCGAAAGAAAAAGATGGTTGTTGGCATGAGTGATGAAGGTTGTAAGGAGGTTGAGGAAGTTCTTTCTCACCTCTGGATGCGCACTGAAGAAAAAGAAACACGATGGTCCACTTGATTTGACAGACATATCCGATTCCATCACTTTGTCGTTACCTTTTTCCGTTGCCGCTCACTCTGAATTTGCTCCCCACGCCGGGGAGGTTGAGAAGCTATTATTTGAGGAGGGATCAGCTTGAGGTTTAGAAGCTGCTAGTTGTGGAGGGTGGTGATCAGCTTAGGGCTACGGGGGATGATTCTTCTGGCACTGCTAGTTTGGAGGGTGTCTTCATGGTAAACCTGTCCATTAGTTACGATAACTCCAAAGAAATTATCGCATAACTAATGTCTTGCTTGGTGTTCATATCTTGTAGGTTCTTTAGAAGACTATATATGCAAAGAAGAGGATCAATGAGTCGGGCAAGTAGGTCACTTGGCTTCGGTCTGAGAAAGGCCAATTGCGGAATGAAGTAAGGGAAGTCAAGTTCCTTTATGAGCAAGCCAGGCGATACATTACCAAGTCGAAGGCCAAGTTGTCCACTCAGGACAAGGATCACTACTACAAAACAGACATTTAAAACATCGGTTTTTTGGGACATTTAAACCGATGTTAATTTTAACATCGCGACATTTAACATCGGTTCTGGGACAACCGATGTTAAATTTCGCGATTTTAAAATTTTATCGGACCGCGGCTAATCCAGCTAGCCCAACCCAACCCCAACCCAGACACTCGCCCCAACCACCCGCACCAACCCCCCGCACAGCCCCACCAACCTACAACAAATACTATTAAATTTCGTTGTTGGTAGGTTTCGAACTCACCACCTCTTGCTTGTGGAAGTGTGATATTACCACTCCGCCAAATGAACTTCTTGTATATTTTTTGCTATGTGATATATTTATATACTATATACATTTATAAATTTATATAAATATAGATAATTTAATATAAATATATATATATATATATATATTAACATTAGAAAATTTATTTTTTTTAAAAAATCTAGAATGTTAATATTAAAAGTTGGATGTTTTTATTTAAAGCTCGAAAATAAAAAATAAAAAATTAAAAAATATGGATCTGATTTATAATTAATATTTAATCTGTTTTTTTATTTTTAGATTTTTGTAAAAATATAAAATATTTTTTTATGAAAAGTAAAAAAATTACAAACCAACAACTAGCAGATTTTTAAAAATATATATAATAATTCCATTTTTTAGTTATTTATAAAAAATAATATTCCAATTTTTTTTTTCAAAACTTTAAATAAAAACATCCGATTTTTATTTTCTATTTTCGAACTTTAAATAAAAATATCCGATTTTTATTTTTTATTTTCGAACTAATGTTTATTTTTATTTTCGAACTTTAAATAAAAACTTCTAATTTTTACCTTTTATTTTTGAACAATAAATATAAACATCGAATTTTTAATATTAATATTCGGATTTTTTAAAAATAAAGTTTCAATTTTTTAAAAAAGTTCCAGATTTTTAAAATTTTTTAACATCGGTTATACTAAAACCGATGTTAAATTACAAATTAACATCGGTTTTTCTAAAAACCGATGTTAAATTAAAAATTAACATCGGTTTTTCTAAACCGATGTGAAATGGATTAATTTAACATCGGTTTTTTTAAAAACCGATGTTAATTGTTAATTTAACATCGGTTTTTAGCAGAACCGATGTTAATTTGTTTTAAAATTTTCAATTATGCCACCGCGTGTTTTTTAACATCGGTTTTTACAAAACCGATGTTAAACTAGCGATGTTGAATGTCTTTTTTGTAGTAGTGGATATTTGGCGTGCTGCTACCAACTACATCGCCCTTTAAAAGAGGGTAAAAATGTTTGAATTCCGGATGATTGACATTGCCGTGAAGCGGAAGTCAGAACCTGTGGAATGCTAGTGGAGGAGTACGAGAGTTGTCCGTTAGGAAAGGGGATGTTTTTAAGTATAAGGCTGAATATGAAGAGTTTAAGCAAATGTAGGCTGAGGACCCCGAACATGCCGGTCAGGATGGAGACTGTCCTTCCACCTGAAGATTGGTCTTCATGTTTTCCTTTGTTGTGCTCTTATTGTTGTTGTTGTTTGTTGTTTTTACTTCTTTTGTAGTTTTAGTTTCTTTGTAGACATCTGTATCTTCTCCCAATTCAAGTCCAATCCCGTTCGTCAGGCTTAGACTTTGATCGATATTCGGGATGTATCTTGTAATGTACGCTTTTTATCTTCTTCCAAAACTGTCTTGTTATCTTATGTTTTGCGTATTGTTGATCACGGTATACTTAAATGACAACTTAGGCAGGTGAATAAGCGTATTCTTTTTTGAAGATTTGGAGTAACGGAAGTCTGTAAGTACTCCTATATGCTTGATGCTTATAGGGTTTTCCAGAGTAAGTATAAATAAATCACAGGTAGTAATGCAGAAGTAAGCAAGCAAGTAAAGACACAGTATGTAATGTGGTTTGAGGCGACGTCCTTTACTTCCACTGGTTCTCCACATAGGAGGAATGTTTATTAAAAATCAAGGCGTACACAACTGTATGATTGTAACTAAACTCTCCAAAATGTATCTACAAATTGGTGCCCTTGGCTGTAGCTTGAGCTGTTCACACGGATTGACTGTATGCTTCTTGTGTTGGAAATAAAACGAAGCAGAAGCAAAGTTGGGAAAAGATTGATAAAAGCGTTTTACGCATCCACGAGCACAAACCTATTTAGGCATGCTAATTAATTAACCACTAAGATAATAAATAATTTAAATATTATTTATTATTTATTAAATAAACTTTGTGGTAAATCAAATATCCTAATCTATAGGATATTTACCTTTGAAACATAGTGGTTGTTTGCTCCTCGCTTCTTGTATTTATACTTTTAGATCTTCTACAGTATGATCCGCCTTAATCCGGATGTTGTGTGGTCAACAAGCTACCGAATCTTGCTTGGACAAAAGTGGATCGGCCGAAATCTTCCTCTAACAACTCTCGATTTTCTTTTCTTCAAGTAATTCCGATTTGTAACAAGAATTAAAGTGTTATCTCAATTGTGGAATCAAAGACACAAGTCAAGATCCACAATTAAACAATAAGAAGAAAAATCGATATTCTTGTGTTGGATTATTACTCACGGCCGAACCCTCGCCTTATGTCCTATTTATAGGCTTTAGACTACTCTAGAGATCTTAAGGAGGATTAGGGTTAAGACTCATAGTGCAACCCAACTTTCCATATTAATCCCTTGCCTAATATGGTTGAGTTCACTAATATCAATTCAGTCTACTAAAGAATTAATATTGTACTTCCAACCCAAATCCTAATTTACGAAATCGAGCTCCTTATTTAAATATATTATTTTCCGTATTTAAGATATCGAATATCCATTAATTAATTTAAGCTACTGGCAACTTTAATTAATTAATATCTTATCCAAGAGTAGTACCACTCGAACCTTATTATTATATCGAAATTAAATCCACATGTAGAGTTTAATATAATAATCATTATCGAGCTCCTCAAGGGGATATCATCAACCCGCATGAGTCAGGATATGATTTCTAGTAATAATAATTGTCATATAAATAATATTATTGCCCAAGATAAGCTTATTGAGTCAATCATTTTGACTCTCACCTATGGTAAGTCAAAGCAATATATATTATAAATACACAATTAAATATTATATACTTAAAATTAAGAAATAATAATTATCCATGATTTATGTTCTTATTACAGTCAGTACAGAAGATACTATCTCACTTCGATCCAGTTCAACATATGCAAATACACTAATGCATGATAATAGTCAAGACCAACTAATCTCAAGCATACACTACAACCTTTCACATAATTTGTCTAATAATTATACAGGTTGTGAACTATTATATTATTTTACAAGGCACCGATAATGTGATCTTCCGTGTTACACCAACACACCACATTATCTACAATATAAAATAATTTCATTTGCATAACCATAACATGAATAAATATGCAAAACGTGTGACTAAATGTAATTATTATTCTCATAGATAGTTACAGAGAAATAAGGTAATATAAGCATAAAGTATGCTTTGCAGTATACAACCCGAATAATCTCACGCTTATACTCAAAGCATGCTTTTAAGTATACTACTCTATTACATAGTCTCTCATTTCTCCCATTTATACTCAAAGCAATGCTTCCATACACTGTAATCACATTCCTTCCACATGCCTTTCAAAAACTTTTGAAGGTAAGCCTTTCGTGAAAGTATCAGCAAGATTATCTTCCGATGCAACCATGGATACAACTACATCTCCTTCCTTTACGAAGTGTCGAATGATGTGGTACTTGCGGTTGATATGTTTACTTGCCTTGTGGGCTCGTGGTTCCCTCGAATTTGCGACTGCATCGGTATTACCACAATAAAGTATAATACCCTTTGGCAAATCGAGAATCACATCTAAGTCCTGCAGGAAGTACTTGAGCCATATCGCTCCTCGTCGCCCGAGAGGCTGCCACATACTCGGCTTCCATGGTAGAGTCCGAGATGCATTTCTTCTTTACACTCCTACAACTAATGGCTCCACTTCTCAGGCTAAACACATAATTTGAAGTAGACTTGGACTTTTCTTTGTCTGATGAAAAATCTGAGTCAGTATAACCCACTGGACACAGGTCGTCTGATTGATATACTAGCATATACTCCGTAGTCCTTCTCAGGTACTTGAGTATGTGCGTGACAGCAATCCAGTGTCCTGGTCTTGGATTTGACTAATATCTACCAGCCATGCCTACGGCATGACATATATTAGGTCTAGTGCAAAACATAGTATACATGAGGCTTCCCACAGCTGACGCATAAGGGATCAGCTTCATGTCATCTATCTCCTTTTGTGTCTTGGGACACATATCTTTAGACAGTTGAATTCCATGTCTGTAAGGTAGAAAATCTTTTTTGGAATTCTCCATGTTAAATCGCTTTAGCACTGTATCGATTTAGGATGCCTGAGTTAAGCATAACATCCTTTTCTTCTGATCACGGAAGATCCTGATTCCAAGGATGTGTCCTGCTTCTCCAAAATCCTTCATATCAAACTGCTCAGATAGCCATACCCATATGTCTGATAATTCCTTCACGTTTTATCCAATCAAAAGGAATCATCTACATACAGTACAAGAAACACCAACACATTGCCATCGTATTTCTATACACATAACTCTAACTCGTACATCGGACAAATCCATATGACTGGACTACCTCGTCAAATAGAGTGTTCCAATATCTAGATACTGTAATATCCGGAATTTCTTCTACTGTTGTTTGATATTATTTTATCCGAGTTATATTGTACAAATGGAATCATGCAAGAGGGATAAAATAAATAAAGGACTGAGACATCTGTATTGGTATAATTGTCATACTTAGTTGACAATTACATTTAAGAAGTATATGTATTCAGTATGCCGTATGTTTGTATTCTGTATGTTGAGACGTTGGACGAGTAGAGTTGGAAATGGCTAAGTATAGCGTGACTAGCGCGCGCTAATGGTCAAGTATAGCGCACGCTATCGTTCATGGTTAGCGCACGCTAGAGGCAGAATGTAGCGCACACTAATGCAGTCAGATCAGAAGGAATCTACACGTGGACCAGGCCACTTTCGGCGCACGTTCTGATAAGTCAACGGATGTTGTAATGTAGTGTTAGCGCACGCTAATGCATGTTGATTAGCGCACGCTAACTATATATCGGTCAACAGGGAATCTTGGCTTTATTGGTTGATTTCGGCTTGTGGGGTCACGAGCATCTTCGTGGTAGGTGTAGACTGTAGCAAGTCAACTGGTATTAGCGCACGCTAAGGTAAATGACTTGCGTACGTTAAGCAGGATGTTTTACGTACGTTAATGCATGGGCATTACGTACGTAAGTTAGTTTACGAAGCAAGGCAGTAGCCTCTGGGATTCGATAGCGCACGCTAACAAAGTCAGTTAGCGCACGCTAAGGCGGTAGCGCATGCTAAATATGAGATGTTAGCGCACGCTAATAATGAATATTATAAAAGGGGACAGAAGGGTGCTGAGAAGCATTTCGTCCTTTTTCCTTCTTTCAGCCGAGAGAGAGAGTTGGGATATATTTGAGGTTCCAAACACTGGATTAAGGTGAAATTAATCACCCATAACAATGTTTGAAGCTTGAAATCATTGGTGATTCTTGGAAATGGATTCAACCTTGGAAATCAATCCATTCCTTCAAAAAGGTAATTACTCTTCACTTTGAGATTTCGTTTTGGATTGTATATGAGGTTCTTGAGCTGATGATTATCATATAAACAAGTTGATAAGTATGATTATGAGTTGGATTACCGGATTATGATAATGTTATTGTTGATATGAAGATATTGATATGAATTGGATGGTTTCGAATGTGTTGTTATCTTCAAAGAGATATGTTGGATAATGTCTTCCTTCAATTCGAATCTGTGATGTTGTTGTTGTTGGTTCCTTTATATGATGGTGAACATGGCATGATTATGAGTTCTTGGTGTTTAGGTTGTTGATATTAAGAAAGATGAAATATGAATATATGACTTGAATTAAAAGTCGGATGATTACCTATATGTTAAAGGATATTGGATTTCGTTGTTTGATAGCTATGAACATGATTCAGAATCACTTAGAGTCTTTGATAATCGCCAGATGTTGATCGGTATCCGAAATGCATGTAACTGCACGTTATTAGCGCACGCTAAGCCTACTGGCTAGCGCACGCTATCGGGAACAACTTAGCGCACGCTACGGTAAAAGATTAACGTGCGCTAAGTCAAGAGGCAGGGTAATATATTCTGCTTTATGAATTCGTGATCGTTTTTGTTGGTTTGATCAGACTTGTGGTTATCTGAGATATTTTTGAGCTGTTGAGTTTTTGAAGTGGTTTTATCGGTTGTTGATTCTTATAGTATTGTTGTTTAATCATTTATTGTACTATGTCTAGTTTATTGATCGTTGATTATAACCGTGTGTTGCGTTCATGTTCGTGTATGTTCGTGAATTGCTTGGCCGGCCGAGGAGCTCGTAGACGAAGGCATTGTGGATCGTAGCGGCTTCATCATCATCGACGCAGATTTGAGGCAAGTTATTACTTGCTCGCTTATAATATTTAATGAATGGTTTCGCTTTCATTTCGTTTATAATGCATATAGCGATGATTATTATTGTGAACTCGGGTATTCGGATCGCATATCGCTCTTTCGATTCCGGGAAGTAAATCATAATGTATATGCTTTATCTCGCTTATTGGTATGTTCGAGTATCGAGGTTACATTATGGTAAAGACGAGGATATGAGTATCTATAGTTCATCAGACGCTTGATCGCCGAGCATTGAGGATAATCGTCGGTGATGATCGACATCGAGGTTGCTCCCGAAGGACTCGGGGCAAGTATTCCATATTGATTATGGTTTAATGTTATTTATTTTGGTCTCACACATTTTCTTTCATGTTGTTGAACATGAAGTCGTCCTAGTAAATTGTCATGTTGTCGTGCATGTTATGTTGTTCATGTTGATGAACGTGTTGATTTGCATATGTGTATGCATATTGTGATGTTTATGTTGTGTAAATAATCCGATGGGATTATGAGGATCTATGCTGAGGGCGCTGGATCGAATGTCCATCATGCGTTGGTTCGACGGGATCATCATGAGGATCTATGCTGAGGGCGCTGGATCGTTGGGATGTGTTTTCCACCATGCGTTGGTTCGACGGGATCATCATGGGGATCTATGCTGAGGGCGCTGGATCGTTGGATTACCAGTATTGTGTTGATGGAATCTTGTGAATTCGCATCATTGATTTTATCATATGTTGTTGTTCATATGTGTATTGTTAGTTATCCACCTTATGTTGATCTGATAGGATCAACAAAGGGATCTATGCTGAGGGCGCTGGATCGTCGGATTTCCATCGAGTATACATGATTGTTATTGCTGTGATCATATTGACGTGGTTATATGAGTATGCATTTGTAGGTCTTGTGTTAGGACTGTGTCCGTATTGCATTGATCTGATCTCGGATTAGACTGATATGATTGTCGTGGCACTTCATATCTCGAGGTATGTTCCGTATTTCTTTTGGTATTTGTCTTTGAGGGACAATCGGTTATCGTTTTGGGATTTGATGATATTATTCGATGGATCGTATTGGTCAGTAATGGTATATCTCCGTATCGTGAGTTGGTGATGATAGTTTGAGAATCATGAGTATTGTTTGAGGTACAATACAGATATTATGTTCGAGTTTATTGGTTAATCGAGTACGAGATGTGAAATGTGATAATGGTTATTCTGATGAGAATTACTTGAGTAAGTAAAGTTATGGCGGTAAGATTACGTTGGTCGTATTCTTATTTTGTATTCTCATTGGTATGTAATTATTAATGTGATGTGACGGTTATCATTGTTGGATATTATGGCTGACCCCATCGTGGGATTTCTTTTTAGGTTCTTGGAGTATCGAGCTTGTAGCGGTCGTGGAGAGATGAGCTTCCCGGAGGATACTGGCTAGGACATGTTCTGTGCATTGAGTTTCTTGATTGGTTCTTGTATTCCACTGCTAGAGTATCTTTATGGTTGGTCTTTTTCCGCTGCGTAAGTATTTTAGAATGACCTTTTGGTATCTGGTAACTGAGGTTACTTTGGAAATCGATTTCTAAACTTTTGAGTGTTGGCCGTTTGGCCTTGCGATTTCAAATGAGTTTTTACGACGGTTTTCGATAAATGGATTTTATAAGTCTTTGTGAATTTTTAAAGATAGTACCGTCGTTGGTCTCTTGGGCATTTGTTAATGTTTGCGAAAATTCTTTTAGCCTTGTGGGTTCCATCTCGGGGCCCCCGGCGCTGTAATATTTCCGGTTAAATCTGGGGGTGTTACAGATGCTTGCTTAAATCCATAAATGGATCTCTTAATCTTTCACACCAAGTGCTCCTCTGCTTCAGTAGTGAATCCCTCTGGTTGGCGCATGTAGATTTCATTGTCTAGACTCCCATTCAAAAATGCAGTCTTGACATCCATCTGCCAAATCTCCAGATCCAAATACACAGTTATAGCTAAAAAAATCCGAATTGACTTAAGCATGGCTATCGGCGAAAAGGTTTCATCATAATTGACACCCTCTTTCTGAGTGTAACCTTTCGCAACAAGCCTCGCTTTGAAGGTTTCAACCTTCCCGTCACCTCCTTTATTTCGCTTGTAGACCCACTTACTCCCAATGTCTTGTACCCCATCAGGTAGTTCTACTAACTCTCACACTTGATTGGAATCCATAGATCCCATTTCTGATTCCATTGCTACTTGCCAGGAGTCAGCATCTTTATCTTGGATTGCCTCGTTGTAAGTCCAGGAATCTGATTCATCTTCGCTTGGGATTGAGTCCAAAGACTATCCTACACCTATGAATCATTCTGGTTGATGAACAACCCTCCCACTATGATGAGACAAATCCTGAGTTGGTGTAAAGTCTCAAAATCGATACGTGGTGCAGTGTCAGTTGGCACTTGTACGATTGGTATATGAGGAGTCTCGCCCCTCAACTCTTCCGCACTATTCCGCTCATGGGCTTGTGACTAATCATATAATCCTCTTCCAAGAATCAGGCATTGGTGCTAACAATGACCTTCTGATCCTGGGGACTATAGAACAAGCCACCCTTCGTTCTCTTAGGATATCCTACAAACACTCGTACTTCTGTATGCTGTTGTTTCCAAGGCATACCCCTAGAATGAAATAGGTAAATCCGAATTTTCTAAAAGAGTTCTGTTCCTTCTCTCAGCAATATCATTTTGTTGTGGAGTTCCTGGCGTAGTGAGCTGGGATAAAATCCCCTCATTTGCCAAGAAATCCAAAAAACTCTCCACTAAGGTATTCGCCACCATGATCAGATCGTAATGACTTGACACTCTTTCCATGACGCTTCTCCATTTCTGCCATGAAGTATCTAAACTTGTCAAAGGCTTCAGACTTACGTCGCATCAAATAGATGTATCCATATCTCGAATATTCATCTATGAACGTGATAAAGTATTCAAAACCACCCCTATCCTGGATATCATTGGACCACATACATCCGTATGAACCAATTCTAACACATTCTGAGCACGGTTTCCGTTGGTTTTAAAAACCTCTTGGTCATCTTACCTTCTAGATAGGATTCACAAATTGGAAATGACTCAACTTGGAGGTCATCCAATAGGCCATTATCTATCAATCTTTGGATCCTCCTAAGGTTTACATGACCTAATCGTAAATTCCACAGATATGTTTGGTTTATGCTCGAAGGTTCTTTTCTCTTTTTAGGTTTAGACAAATAGTTAAGTGATTTATGTTTATACGTAGGAGTTTGTGCAGTATTAATGACATACAATCCATCAGTATAAGTACCTTTGCAAATATATTCACCGTTTCTTCTTCTAATAATAGAATCATCGGAAGAGATAAATTTACCACTATAAGGGGGGGTTGAATAGTGGTAATGCGGAATAACAAAATTTCTTGCAAATAAATGAACAATAGTGCGGAAAATAAAGACTCAAAGATTTATAGAGGTTCGGCAACTTGCCTACGTCCTCTCTCCGACTTCCTTTTCTATTGGCTCAAGAATAACCACAAACTTGACTCGTCTTCGATCGGTCCGAGTTCACAACCGTTACAACCGCTTGTCTTCTATCGGTCCAAGCTCAACCTCTCTCTCAATATAAACTTTTGTTTATCTAGTGTTCTATAGGAACTAGATAATCCTCACTATACGAATATGGGAGTATAATCCTAACAATGCCGAATCAAAGATCCTAATAGCACCGGATTAGTGACTCTTGATTCGTTTCTTTTACGCTCAAGTGTAAGTGATGCAACACTTACAATCAAATGAAAGAATATAAAGTATAATAGATATTACAAAGAAAATCACTCTTGTATCTTTCCTTCTCACAACTTATAATATAGTAATCAGTAGCAATTTGAGCTCAAGAATGCTTGTATGCTTGTATGCTTGTATGCTTGAAGTTGTGTGTTTTTGATACCCAAGTCTCATGGGTATTTATAGGTGAGAGCCATTCTTCAAATGCTGAAAATCGTATTATTAGCGTGCGCTAATAACGTCTTATAGCGTGCGCTGTCGATTCTGACTTGGCTTTCCTGAACGGTCACAAGACTGTTCCAATGGTAAAATTGCATGGCTAGCGTGCGCTAGTCATGTACTCGTAGCGTGCGTTATCGGTTGGTCAACAGGTCTTCAATCATGACTTTGAACGTGTTGGTTTGTCTCCCCAACGTCTCTTTATCCAACGGCTAAATTTGAACTTAGCGTGCGCTAACAAGCATGCATAGCGTGAGCTAGTATTAATTAATTACAACTTTTCCAGATTTCACGGATCTTCATTGACTCTTGCCTTCCAACGGTAGAAATTCCAACGGTAAGCTGCTTGACTGATTTAGCATGCGCTAATGTTTATATCGTAGCGTGCGCTAAATATTTTCTTCAGTAACGTACGTTGCCCTGTGTAGCGTACATAAAGTCCTTTTCAACTTGAGTCCAGTAGCTACTGGACTACTGACCATATTAGGTAGCGTGCGCAAGTAATGTAGAATAACGTGCGCTAACTCCTTGTATTAGCATACGTAAATAATTGTTCGTAGCGTGCGCAAGACCGTTTCCATTTTCTTTCCAAACCTCACTGTTCTCTGACTGAATGATGCGATAGCGTGCGTTAATATTGATTGAGTAGCGTGCGCTAACTGTAGTATTTTAGCGTGCGCTAATGTTGAAAGACTTGCGTGCGCTATCCATCAGGTGACTTCACTGGACTGCAGCTGACTGACTAGGCTGATACATACAATCCTCGATAGTGTGCGCGAGGCTGGTATAGGTAGCATGCGCTTACATCGTTTTGTTCCTTCAATGTAGCAACGAGCTGAGATTGATTTAATTAAATGTTTTGAATGAAATGATCATCAAAATCCTTTTTTGAGTCAACAATCTCCCCCTTTTTGATGATGTCAAAACATTTAATTTATACCTGCAAAAACATTTTAAATGATTCGAATCAAGGTAACTTGTTCGATATATTAGTGCGTTTCGTTTTTGAGTATTCTCCCCCTTTTTGACATAAACAAAAAGGAACTCCCCCTGAATTGTTGCCTTCTTAACAAATATCATGAACCAAAACGAAATCACATAGACAATAATACAGCAAATACCAAATGAATCGAAATGAAAATATCATTAAAACAAAGTTCAATGCAATACATAGAATTTCATGAAACATAAAGACCATTCGAATGTTAAGCTTCTACAATCAAACATCAAATTCCTAGATTCTAGGGTGCTGCATCGGAAGAGGAGGATGGGAATGGGAACGACGGATGTGTGTAACGAATGAAATCGGAGATCAGCCCACGAACTTCCCTGACTTCTGAACGAAGAGACCCGACTTCCGTGCGTAGAGACCGAACATCCTCTCGAATTTCAAGCTGAGAGGTCTCGATGCTCCGCATCCGAGCACAAAGGTCGCTGTCCTCTACCTCCATGATCGCATCTCGCACGGCCGCTTCCCTTTGGCGTTCGGATGGAGTACAAATTCCCTGGTTTGTTTCTCCCTAAGCGTTTGGGGTCCTCAAGGCCACATGCTCGACCGGTGTTGGCATTCGCGTCCCCTTTGGTACTTGATCATCTTCTAGGAGGTACGGAAACAACACCCACCCTCTATTGTATGTCTCAACATAATGCATAGCTTTGAGGGTTAGGTCGCTTATTTCGTGACCCCGAGACACCGGGACGGGTGCCTCACTCGACAAGTCAACGTGAAAATGCCGGAAGATCACCGTGAGAATAGAGCCAAAAGGAAGTCCAGATTTCCGAGTCCTCGACATGTAATTCTTTGAACGAAATGAATCCCCTTTCGCCTTCATCCAGTTTAGCACAATACCGGTAAAGTTCACCCTGTCATCCTTTAACACATGATACACCACATTCTTGTCGACGCCTACCAGTTTGTGTTGGGTATTAACTTTTGGCATCAAACACTTGGTTAGGGCAGCCAACAATAATCGAATCTAAATGCCGAAATCATTATTCTCAAAAACTTCATCCGTAACTTCGATGACTGTTTTTGAGCACAAAAAGTCAGCAACTTCTCTTTCGGACACAAGAGACTCTTCGGCAATAGTTTTCCCAATGCAATCGAATCCATCCTTAGATAAACCAAATAGCTCGTGAAGTATTTCCGAGGAAATCTTCACCACGTTCCATTCACTGTGCTACCAAGCACTAATCCACCATTACCATCACTCGCACCCAAGTGCAAATTTGCATAAAACTCACGGACACAAGCAGGGTATATGATTTCTTTGCATTCCACAAATCGAGCTATCCCTAATGCTTCAAAGAACTCACGAATACTAACCTTAACCCATTCAAGACTGCTGAAATTAAAGAAATAGCAATCAGTAAGATTCTCTCTGGGAGGATATCAAGAATACCTTGGATGCGCCGTAGGAAACAAATCGGGTTGCGTCATATTCAGTATCGCGAGGGCGTTTGTAGGTTTTCCCCATGGTTTTTCGTCCCTTGCTAGACATAGTGAAGGAATTGGAAGTTTTGAAGATCCGGATTTGCGGCTAGGGTTTTTCTGAAAGAGGGTTTTCTTGTGTTTGCGTGCGTTAGAAAAGGGTGAAAGATTTATCGGGTCGCATTTGACTATATATAGTCAATCGAAGTTTTTAGTTAGCGTACGCTAGGAACATAAAGTTAGCGTACGTTAGATAAAACTGGGAAGCTTACTGGACTGTCCAGTAGCTGATATGGAATACGAAAGGTTTTAATTAGCGTATGCAAGGCAGATATGGTTAGCGTACGCTATAGAAAGCAGTAATTAGCGCGTGTTAAGGAAGTGATGCTAGCGCGTGCTAGCGAATGAAGTGAATCAAGGATATTGATATATTGAGTAGAAAGCTTATTTCAAAAGTTGTCTATATGTCCCATACCAAGTTGTAAACGAATAGCATTAAACGATTCTTCGGGAAGAGGTTTTGTAAAGATATCAGCAAGTTGATCCTTCGTCCCGACAAAAATTAAACAGATATTCTTTTTTTGAACATGATCACGTAGAAAATGATGTCTAATGTCTATATGTTTAGTTCTACTATGCAACACAGGATTTTTACTCAGATTTATTGCACTGGTATTATCACATAGAATAGGGATATTTTCAAAATATATGCCGTAGTCGCGGAGTTGGTTTTTAATCCATAACACCTGAGCACAGGCGCTCCCTGCAGCGACATATTCGGCCTCAGCTGTAGACAATGCTACACTGGTTTGATTTTTACTTCCCCAAGATATTAAGCATGATCCAATAAAGTGACAAGTGCCACTAGTACTCTTTTTGTCAATTTTACATACGCCGAAATCGGCGTCGCTATATGCAATTAAATTAAAATCTAAGCAAGAAGGATAGCATAGACCTAGTCCAATAGTTCCTTTCAAGTAACGAAAAATGCATTTGCAAGCAGTTAAATGTGATTCCTTGGGATTATCTTGGAATCGAGCACATAAACACGTAGCAAAAATTATGTCTGGCCTAGATGCAGTCAAATATAACAAAGATCCGATCATACCTCGATATAATTTCTGATCTACGGATTTGCCATTTTCATCTAATGATGAAGACATTAGAGTATATATCACCTTGCTACTTTCCATTTTGAATTTCTTAAGGAGGTCGTTTAAGTACTTCGTTTGATGGATAAAGATTCCATCCTCGCATTGCTTGATTTGAAGCCCGAGGAAGAATGTTAATTCTCCCATCATACTCATCTCGAACTCTCCTTTCATAAGATTAGAGAAATCTTGGCACAAAGATTCATTAGTAGCTCCAAATACAATGTCATCAACGTAGATTTGGCAAACAAGTATATCATCATTCAATATTTTCACAAATAAGGTATTATCGACTTTGTCTCTTTTATAATCATTTGCAATTAAAAATTGACTTAAACGATCATACCATGCTCGGGTGCTTGCTTCAACCCGTAGAGTGCCTTGTTGAGCTTGTAGACGTGATCCGTAAATTGATGATCTTCAAAGCCGGGAGGTTGCTTGACGTAGACTTCTTCTTGAATGTAACCATTTAAGAATGCACTTTTCACATCCATTTGAAATAGTTTGATCTTTTTATGGGCGGAGAATGCGCATAACAAGCGGATGGCTTCGAGTCGAGCCACGGAGAAAAACTTTCTTGATAATCAAGACCTTCCTCTTGATTATACCCTTGAGCGACCAAACGAGATTTATTTCAATCGATAACCGTCTTCGTCACTCTTGATTTTATGCACCCATTTAGTTCCAATAATTGTTTTATCTTTAGGAGCGGGAACTAAGTTCCATACATTATTGTGCATGAATTGCACAAGCTCCTCTTGCATTGCCATCACCCAACTTTCATCACCGAGAGCTTCAGGATATATTCTTGGGAACTATTTCGATACAAAAGCACAATAGGCCATAAATTCGGTGGTTCTCCTTCGGGTTTGAACACCGTCTTCAATGTTTCCAATCACGAGATCCTTTGGATGGTCTTTGATGTGCCTCTAATCTTTCGGTAAATCAACGATTGTGTTCGCTTTCGATTTCAAATTTTCTTCACTTCGGGTGAGGGATCCTAAAAGTACCTGCATCATCAAAATATTCTACCTTTCTCGGGGGTGAGATCATATCATTGAATTTAACATGTATAGACTCTTCAACTTTATTCATTCTAATATTATAAACATGATATGCTTTGCTATTAGTGCAATAACCAAGAAATATTCCGGAGTCGGATTTAGCATCAAACTTGCCCAAGTTATCCTTACCATTGTTTAAAATAAATACGTTGCAACCGAAAGGATGAAAATAAGCTATGTTGGGCTTTTTGCCCTTCCATAATTCATACGGGGTTTTAAGATGAGTTCTACGAACATGAAGCCGGTTAATCACATAGCATGCCGTAAAGATTGCTTCGGCCCAAAAATATCGTGGAAGAGAGTATTCATTAAGCATAGTCCTTGACATTTCTTCCAAAGATCGGTTTTTCCTTTCAACAAATCCATTTTGTTGAGGCGTTCTAGGGGCCGAAAAGTTATGATTAATCCCGTATT
Source organism: Orobanche coerulescens (assembly GCA_033398695.1). Classification (NCBI taxonomy): domain Eukaryota; kingdom Viridiplantae; phylum Streptophyta; class Magnoliopsida; order Lamiales; family Orobanchaceae; genus Orobanche; species Orobanche coerulescens. Next base: position 122,771,510 of record CM065802.1, on the reverse strand, counting down.
TATCACATAGGAGTTCAAACAGAGTGCAATCAAATTCACCTCCGTGATCGGTGCAAATAGAAATTATGGAGAGATTTTTCTCATTTGATACCAAGCGACACCATTTAGAAAACTCGTAAAATGCATCATCCTTATGTGCTAAAAATCTAACCCAAGTAAATCGAGAGAAATCATCAACAATAACCAAAGTGTACAGTTTGCCATTTAAACTAACATGTCTAGATGTTCCAATCAAATCCATATGCACGAGTTCAAGAACTCGACTAGTGGAGACCTCGAATTTTGGTTTAAAAGATTCTCGAGAGAGTATCCCTATTATGCATGATTCACACAAATGCTTTCTATCAAACTTGAGTTTGGGCAATCCACGAACAAGGTCATGTCTAGATAAAATAGAAATGATAGGTAGAGAAGTATGCCCCAATTTTCGATGCCATAAATATGCATTATCATCCAAAGTAATAAGACATTTTTCATTGAATGAACTTTTATCATTAAGATCAACAATATATATGTTTCCACATCTCAAACCAATGAAAGCAATTTTATTATTTCTAAATGCCGTGCAATGCGTTTGCTCAAATAGAATTTTAAAACCTTCATCGCAAAGTTGCAAACGCTAAGCAGATTATGATGCAAACCTTCAACAAACAATACTTTGTTGATAGAGGGAGAAAGTTCCTTACCGACTTTACCGATGCCTTTGATTTTTCCTTTTTGATTATCTCCAAAGGTTACATGTCCTTGTTCTTGATATTCGAGGTCTTCAAATAAGTCCTCTGAGCCGCACATGTGCCTTGAGCATCCGCTATCAATGTACCACTTGCTTTTCCTTGGTACCGTACCTACAAAAATAGAGTTTCTCGGTTGTTTCGGTACCCAAGCCCGTTTGGGTCCTCCAAGGTTAACTATGCTTATAGCATTTGGAACAATTGTCCCTTTAAGAACCCATATTTTTTTAGCTTTTATGGTTCTCAACTTTGAACGAGCATTAGCATCATGAACTCGTTTGGGAAGATCTTTGAGTTCTCGGTTTCATTTTCTTTATTTTGTCAAGGTTGATGAGGGATTGTTCCGTTTAAAAGGATCAAAACCAAGACCGTGTTTTAGCAAGGGCGATTTTGAATAGATAGAAGCCTTTCGAATTTCTCGTTTCGAGAGTAAATTTGTTCAAAATATATTTTAGCTCCTTTTGAGTTTTTGTCAACTCGATTTTCAAAACATTTTCTTTTCAAGGCATAATGTATGGTCGATCTCAATAGTTTCGCCTTTGTTTTGAAGGGAGGAATTTTTGAGTTCTAGAGATTTTATTTTTCTCTTTAAAGATATATTTAATTTAACCATCTCGTCATACTCCGTGTTCAAGGATTCAAACGCCTTAATAGCTCATCGTCATGATGAACTTCTTGTGAATCACAAAAATCGAAAGAGTCATATTCGTCATCATTGAGTTCGAGCTTACCTCGATATTGCTTTCAGAGTCGAGTGCCATGAATGCGAGATTTGCGTCTAGAGATCTTTCAATCTCCTCCTCATCATCACTCCAAGAAGCGATTAAGACCTCCTTCTTTTTGAATCTTTCCATTTGAGGTTTTGAAGAGGATCCTCGGCATTCTTTGGCATAGTGACCGCTTGACCACATTTCCGACAATTATTGTCGAACTTCTTTATAGGAGTATAGCCACTCTTCTTTTTATCAGTTTACTGTCCGACCAAGAAAACTTCGCCTTTTGAATTAGCTTTTATACCTTCTAAAGTTCTTGGCGTAGAGAGCAAGTTCCTCGTCGTCTTCATCTTCGGAACATCTTCCTCAACGTCGCTATCAACATTGAATGCGACTACTCTTTCCCGAGGCTTAGGTTTGGTGCCTCTAGACTTGAGAACGATCTCATAATTGATGAGTGACCCGATGAGGGCACTAAATTCGAGCTTGTTGAGATCTTTGGACTCCATGATTGCGGTGACCGTGGCATCCCATTCTCGTGGCAACGAAGAATTTTCTTGGCTTTGTCGCTGCTCGATATAGGCTTTCCGAAAGATGCAAGACCATTGGTTATAGCCGAAAATCGATCCAACATATTTGTGATCGTTTCCTCGTCTTTCATGGAGAAAAGTTCGTAGTCATGGAGTAACATGTTGATTTTGGTCTCCTTGACTTGGGTGGTTCCCTCATGAGTGACTTCGAGAATTTCCCAAATTTCTTTTGCGCTTTCGTAGGACGATATCCTATTGAGTTCTTCGGGATTAAGAGCGCAATAGAGAAGTGGAGTAGCTCGTGAGTTGACGTGTGTGTTCCTCCAATCCTCGTCATTGAATTCGTCGATCTTTTTCAATGATCCATCCTCTTTCTTAGCAAGTTTCGGACCAAGAGCGATAACTTTCCAAATTTCGATATCGTAGGCTTGAACGAAGATAGCCATTCTCTTTTTCCATGTCATGAAATTGGAACCGTCGAAGAAAGGAGGACGGTTGAGAGCATTTCCTTCAATTTGGCCAAGAAGTGTCATTTGCGGATCTTTTTCTCTTAGGTGATTAAACCTTTAAAAAGAGACCCTCTCCGATACCAACTGAAGAGATAAATTTACCACTTGAAGGGGGGTTGAATAGTGGTAATGCGGAATAACAAGATTTCTTGCGAATAAATGAACAATAGTGCGGAAAATAAAGACTCAAAGATTTATAGAGGTTCGGCAACTTACCTACGTCCTCTCTCCGACTTCCTTTTCTATTGGCTCAAGAATAACCACAAACTTGACTCGTCTTCGATCGGTCCGAGTTCACAACCGTTACAACCGCTTGGCTTCTATCGGTCCAAGCTCAACCTCTCTCTCAATATAAACTTTTGTTTATCTAGTATTCTATAGGAACTAGATAATCCTCACTATACGAATATGGGAGTATAATCCTAACAATGCCGGATCAAAGATCCTAATAACACCGGATTAGTGACTCTTGATTCGTTTCTTTTACGCTCAAGTGTAAGTGATGCAACACTTACAATCAAATGAAAGAATACAAAGTATAATAGATATTACAAAGAAAATCACTCTTGTATCTTTCCTTCTCACAACTTATAATATAGTAATCAGTAGCAATTTGAGCTCAAGAATGCTTGTATGCTTGTATGCTTGAAGTTGTGTGTTTTTGATACCCAAGTCCCATGGGTATTTATAGGTGAGAGCCATTCTTCAAATGCTGAAAATCGTACTATTAGCGTGCGCTAATAATGTCTTATAGCGTGCGCTGTCGATTCTAACTTGGCTTTCCTGAACGGTCACAAGACTGTTCCAACGGTAAAATTACATGGCTAGCGTGCGCTAGTCATGTACTCGTAGCGTGCGTTATCGGTTGGTCAACAGGTCTTCAATCTTGACTTTGAACGTGTTGGTTTGTCTCCCCAATGTCTCTTTATCCAACGGCTAAATTTGAACTTAGTGTGCGCTAGCAAGCATGCATAGCGTGAGCTAGTATTAATTAATTCCAACTTTTCCAGATTTTACGGATCTTCATTGACTCTTGCCTTCCAATGGTAGAAATTCCAACGGTAAGCTGCTTGACTGATTTAGCGTGCGCTAATATTTATATCGTAGCGTGCGCTAAATATTTTCTTCAGTAACGTACGTTGCCCTGTGTAGCGTACGTAAAGTCCTTTTCAACTTGAGTCCAGTAGCTACTGGACTACTGACCATATTAGGTAGCGTGCGCAAGTAATGTAGAATAACGTGCGCTAACTCCTTGTATTAGCGTACATAAATAATTGTTCGTAGCGTGCGCAAGACCGTTTTCATTTTCTTTCCAAACCTCACTGTCCTCTGACTGAATGATGCGATAGCGTGCGTTAATATTGATTGAGTAGCGTGCGCTAACTGTAGTATTTTAGCGTGCGCTAATGTTGAAAGACTTGCGTGCGCTATCCATCAGGTGACTTCACCGGATCGCAATGATCGACTAGCCGATATATACAATCCTCGATAGCATGCGCTACGCTGGTATAGGTAGCGTGCGCTAACATCGTTTTGTTCCTTCAATGTAGCAACAAGCTGAGATTGATTTAATTAAATGTTTTGAATGAAATTATCATTAAAATCCTTTTTTGGGTCAACATCATCATCAAAAGAAACTGAGTAACTATCCAATCTTAATTTAGAAATCGAAATTAAATTCATTCTAAAACAGACAATTAACATCGGTTTTTTGGGACATTTAAACCGATGTTAATTTTAACATCGCGACATTTAACATCGGTTCTGGGACAACCGATGTTAAATTTCGCGATTTTAAAATTTTATCGGACCGCGGCTAATCCAGCTAGCCCAACCCAACCCCAACCCAGACACTCGCCCCAACCCCCCGCACCAACCCCCCGCACAGCCCCACCAACCTACAACAAATATGTAACACCCCCAATCCGCTCAGGGATACTACACGCCGTAGACCCTCTCCTCGAGGATCTACCAGGCTGATAACTAAAATCAAACATCTAAACCTCGCCTTTAAGGCTAAAATGACTCAGTAGACCGATTTGGTCTTTCAACAAATACATACAACTCAAATACAACTCATGCCCACGCAGGGGTCAAAATACAACCACACCCGTACAACGGGAAAATATACTGCAGCGGAAAAGAAAATACAACTAGACCGATACGACAGCAACGGATCCTCGTGTGATTAGTATCGTTCATCTTTCATCATCCTACGTGCCGACCCTGTGTTATGCTCCAAAACCTGAATGCAAAAATAGACATCCACCCCCCGAATACTCGGGGGTTAGCAAAACTCCACTGTTTTGCTAGTGCAAGTACAAGTGCAAAAATACGAGCCATACAATACAAGTTCCAAGAACAATAATAATCAGGAATCCTCAAAGATCCAAACGTAAAGAAAAGTACTTCCCGAGGCAAGAGTTTGGGTAAACATTTCCAAAACTGAAAGATCGCAAATAAGGGAAACAATTTACAAAACGGTTTAAAATGCCATCGAGAGTTTTAATAGAAAACAATTTAGGTTTTTTTTATCCTTCTCTTTCCAAAAATCAATAGGTCACACCAAATGTTTTGTTTTCGCAAATAGGAAACCGCCAACAATTTATGTGGTCAAAACCTAACATCACGTGTCCTCAACGGACGTAAAATCAACGAAACATAATCACGCACGCGCATCGCCAGACCGGACGCTACCACCGACATCCCACCCGAGGCCTCGAAGGACCCTCCCGAGCTGGCTAGCGAAACAAATCACACACATCTCACGGTTGGATCAATCGCTTGTTGCATCCTGGCCACATGATCACATGCCATGTGCCACCGTAGATTATCTCAGGCTCTCACGGTTGGATCAATCACTTGTTGCATCCTGACCACATGATCACGTGCCATGTGTCACCGTAGACCTTCAACCATATCCACACATTCACACAAATAACATATCACATCAAGGATATTCAAATAATTCGCCCAAAGGCATCAAACACTTAGCAAAACACCACGTCAATCCACAACGCACCGAAATGAAATAATATACGTCCACACACAATACCAAGTGCAACATGAACACCAAGCATATACATAGAATTCACATAGTTATTCACGAACCACACCAATCACAAAACACACACGGTTTTGAAAGAGGGCCTTTAACGAGGCTAACCAAATCTTTTGAAAACTCATTTCAAACAAACAAACAAATCAAGACGATCACCAATCATCATATCCACGAAACAAGAAAAGTATGGACAAGGTACTTGCCTCGAATAAGAACAACGCGGAGAATCGACCAAAGTAGGTTGACACGAACCGATTACGAACCCGCCGACTCCACCGATCACCAACTCACGTCATAAACTACGAAGGACAATAATAACAATGAAATGAATTCCATAACACGACTCAAAGCCGTTGAATTCAAAGAACGAATGACGAAAGTTCAAGGATTTCCCCCAAAATGGCCAAGAACACGATTCGTCCCGTCAAATCACGAAAATGGAATTCCAAGTTGAAATATGGATATACAATCCATAGACTATGTTTAACAACATCATTTAACCATAATCGATCCATCGAAAACGGATGATAAACGAGATCGGGGATAAATCCCCCAAAAAGTCAATTCGAAGGAAATCAAGAAATATACTTCGATTCGACGAAGAACAATGGATTAAATGATGTTAAACACAAGAATACTACCAAGATTAATCATACCCATCATGAATTAATCAACAACACGGAACGAATCGGACAAAAATGCAAAAACCCCCAAATTCACGGAATTAGGGTTCTAAGGAAGATTACCTTGATTCGCTGGATCAAAGGATGATAACGGATGATTGATTGATGTTATGAACTCAAGAACTTCATGGATTTGTTGTTAAACAACATGGCTCCTTGATCTCAAAACCTCTGGCCGCGGAAAGAAAAGATTGAAATGAAAAATGAGTTGAAACAAGGCTGCTCGGTCAATTATATAGGCAGATCAACAGGCGCTAGTCACGCGGCAGGCGCTAGCGGGCCGACCATGGTCGATTCGTAGGCTCTGACCGATCCTCGCCTGTAGCGCGCTAGATGCCGAGCGGCCAGGCGCTACGTCTGCCGTTAGCGCGGCACGACCGGCCAGAAGCGTGCGCTACGGCCAACTCTCGAGTCTGAACCACCGGGCCTCACCGCCGGCCAGTAAAGATGCGCTGGTGCCGCATAGCGGCGCTACGATCGCCGGTTAAGCGCAGCCTCCCGGTAGTAGCGTACGCTATGCCGGTCTCGCCGCGCCTGTCCGGCCAGAGCTCAAAGAACCGTGCGGTTCCTCCCGCAACCATCCTGGCCGCACGGCCGCTGTGGGCTCGACGACTCGATTTCAAAACGCACGAACGAACACGACGAAAAGTTCGCGGACGACATCAACGACCGAAATGAAAACATAATGCAATAATTAATCATACGCGACCAAGAAACGGGTCGAGACAACAATTACAGATACATACCCGTAATTTTCAAGAAATTACAAAATGGCCCAAACGCCCTAAATCACGATACGTGATCGAATAACCAAACCAAAGTTCACAACACGTCTAACAAAGTTAAATGGACTTACGGGAAACTCAAAATGTTAGCCAACGAGATTCGCAAGAACCGAACTCAAGTGCGGAAAAGTCGTTAAAAAGCACGGAACTCAACAAAACGTCTCCGAAACGAACTCGGATGTCAAAAAGTGTAGAATTAATCATTCTCAGAATGACGAAACGGTCATGAGCGAGTCATCAAAACGGACTTCGGCCAAAAAAAGAAATTTACCGAAAATTGAAAATTGCGGATATTACACTCTACCCTCCTTAAAAGAAGTTTCGTCCCGAAACTTAAAACAAGTAGGGGGAAGAAATATTCCGCCAGGAAAAACTCAACGAGACACACAAGAATGCGTAATTAATGCCCAACGGCGAAATGTTACAAACAACGCAAAGGAATATACGGCGTGAAAACACGCTCCACGGCGACCAACACAACGCCGCCGTTAGGAATGCAATAAAACCAACAGATGACAAGCGTCATCAAACGGATAATATAGTCAAGTCAATTATCCGAACAATCACAAAACACAATGAACGAAAATCAATAAGATTGACCGACCCAACGGTACATCAATCAAAACGCGAGTCAATCGCTGAACAAATACGGAATTCCACCGCCCAAGGGTTGGAAGATCGAAAACGAGACTAATTTCCTGAACTTGAGGGAATTAGGAAGGAGCCTGAACGCTCAACAATCACGAAATGAGAACAAAAACCGAACAAACAAACGATCGAGACAACAAAAATCGAACAATCATGTCCGAAACACGAAGGATAGTAAAATTCAAACAACAACTCCTGTGATGATCCGTGAGAACTACAAGACATGCATTCCCATAAGATCCACAGGAAAGGGAATAGCGATTGAAAAGTCACAACGACAAACGAGTTATTCCGAAACAATACCACACTCGTTCGATCAACAAAAGCAAGGGGCAGGACAAGCTCACAAATGTCAACAAACATAAATGAGTCGACAAAGTAGAATATACAGAAGTTCAAAATCCGATCCACTTCGAATAAAAGAACTAGTAGAACCAAATGATGTCACTTCCGAACAAGGTTCACAAGAATCGAATCGAACTCGGAAAAGTCACAGCGATACCAGATCAACCCAAAACAAGATCACAGTTCATTCGAACGATGAAACCGAAATACAGAACAAGTTCAGAAAGTATCAACAAACATGAGTGTATCGATAGACTGGAGAAAGAGAAAATATAGAAGCCAAAAATAATACGGGTATTACATTCGACCTCTTATAAAAGAAGGTCGTCCCCGCTACTCACAATAACGAAATCAAGGAGACGACACAACAGGCAGTCGACAGAAACATCCTTCAAAGGCCTCTCAAAGCCGATTCTGATATCTGTGCTGAAGCGCTAACTCCGAAAGTCTCGGTAGCCAATTCGCAAAACTGAATTCGGTGACCCTCGAGTCCACACTCGAAATGTGTTACTGACGAGAAGGACAATTTACGCGTGCATGCCCCGGCACATCACGGTTGAAACGCCTCGGCTCGGCATACCGAAAATACAAATGCTAGATACAATGGAACTAACACCGCAAAACAACATACCGGAGATGCCAACTCAGCATAGCATATCAACGCATACAAAAATCACAACAACGGCATCGTTCGACGATTACAACATCCCGAACGACAAAGACACAATCACAAACATCATGAAACAATCACCCATGTGTATAACGCACAAAAATCCAGGCTTTAACAACTCACACTAGTGCGACAACACGCAAATCACCATGAGGCGATAAACAGTAAACACCAGTTCACACCTCTCACAGAGGGCCAACAAAACATATGCGTGGCGAATGGCTCCGACGCTCACGCCACCAATTCAATCACACCAAGGGGTTAACACCGTAACGAAAGTTCGAAAACCATACACGCATTTCCGGTCCGCAAACAGAATGATAGGTTTTAAAACGAGAACCACCTTTTGAAAACAGGTTGAAACAACAGCTTGATCTTGAGTATCATTTTACAAAAAGTAGTACAAACACCTTTATCGAGACTTTGAAAATCATCTTGCGTTTGAACAAAAATGAGGACACCTTTCCTTTAGTGAAAAACTTTCAAAAATATTCGACCCTTGGGTCTAAGCAATCGCATTTGAAAATACCTCAAAATATTTTTGGTCCTCAACCGGAAAATTTTTGAAATGTATTGCGGCATTAGAAAACACCTTGAAAACACCGCAAGAAAATAATTCGCTTTAAAAGTACGTCCCGAATTTTAATTTTCTAAGATACTCAAGGTTTTCAAAATAATTCAATGGGCTAGAATGCCCAAAATTTGAGTAATTACAAGGAACAATATAGCGTCGTGGGTCCCGCGCCTAATCCACCAGCTAAAAACCATTCACAAAAACGCCAAAAAGGCCGATGACGGTAATATTTCAAAAACTCACAAAATCCATTTACAAAATACTAGATTCCGTCATAAGAATTTCGCCAAAATGATCAAGGCCATAATGCCAAAAACTCGGTTAAGGGAATTGATTTTGAAATAAAACTCAATGGTAAAATACCGAAAGCCATTACAGAAGAACTCACGCAGCGGATAAAAGAAATAAAGTCAAACATGCACAAGACAGCAACACTACTCCTCATATGAACGAAAAATGGGAGTCAAATAATCACGTATCACGAAATCAAAATCCATAAGAGGATTCCGTCAATTAACTCATAATAAAAAAAATAGCTCGTGTCACACGAGGCACAACACAAAGAAGGGAGACTTACATCTACAGGTCGCACGAAGATGATGATCGCCCCACGATACTAATCACAACAAACCAACTCAGACGACGCATCGCGACACGACCCAGTCAGATAAAATCCGACGAGACAAAAACTCAATAGACACCACTGACCCGACAACCTAGGTTTTCACAACCTAAGCTCTGATACCATTTATGTAACACCCCCAATCTGCTCAGGGATATTACACGCCGTAGACCCTCTCCTCGAGGATCTACCAGGCTGATAACTAAAATCAAACATCTAAACCTCGCCTTTAAGGCTAAAATGACTCAGTAGACCGATTTGGTCTTTCAACAAATACATACAACTCAAATACAACTCATGCCCACGCAGGGGTCAAAATACAACCACACCCGTACAACGGGAAAATATACTGCAGCGGAAAAGAAAATACAACTAGACCGATACGACAACAACGGATCCTCGTGTGATTAGTATCGTTCATCTTTCATCATCCTACGTGCCGACCCTGTGTTATGCTCCAAAACCTGAATGCAAAAATAGACATCCACCCCCCGAATACTCGGGGGTTAGCAAAACTCCACTGTTTTGCTAGTGCAAGTACAAGTGCAAAAATACGAGCCATACAATACAAGTTCCAAGAACAATAATAATCAGGAATCCTCAAAGATCCAAACGTAAAGAAAAGTACTTCCCGAGGCAAGAGTTTGGGTAAACATTTCCAAAACTGAAAGATCGCAAATAAGGGAAACAATTTACAAAACAGTTTAAAATGCCATCGAGAGTTTTAATAGAAAACAATTTAGGATTATAAAATCCTTCTCTTTCCAAAAATCAATAGGGTCACAACCCAAATGTTTTGTTTTCGCAAATAGAAACCGCCAACAATTTACAGGTGGTCAAAACCTAACATCACGTGTCCTCAACGGACGTAAAATCAACGAAACATAATCACGCACGCGCATCGCCAGACCGGACGCTACCACCGACATCCCACCCGAGGCCTCGAAGGACCCTCCCGAGCTGGCTAGCGAAACAAATCACACACATCTCACGGTTGGATCAATCGCTTGTTGCATCCTGGCCACATGATCACATGCCATGTGCCACCGTAGATTATCTCAGGCTCTCACTGTTGGATCAATCACTTGTTGCATCCTGACCACATGATCACGTGCCATGTGTCACCGTAGACCTTCAACCATATCCACACATTCACACAAATAACATATCACATCAAGGATATTCAAACAATTCGCCCAAAGGCATCAAACACTTAGCAAAACACCACGTCAATCCACAACGCACCGAAATGAAATAATATACGTCCACACACAATACCAAGTGCAACATGAACACCAAGCATATACATAGAATTCACATAGTTATTCACGAACCACACCAATCACAAAACACACACGGTTTTGAAAGAGGGCCTTTAACGAGGCTAACCAAATATTTTGAAAACTCATTTCAAACAAACAAACAAATCAAGACGATCACCAATCATCATATCCACGAAACAAGAAAAGTATGGACAAGGTACTTGCCTCGAATAAGAACAACGCGGAGAATCGACCAAAGTAGGTTGACACGAACCGATTACGAACCCGCCGACTCCACCGATCGCCAACTCACGTCATAAACTACGAAGGACAATAATAACAATGAAATGAATTCCATATCACGACTCAAAGCCGTTGAATTCAAAGAACGAATGACGAAAGTTCAAGGATTTCCCCCAAAACGGCCAAGAACACGATTCGTCCCGTCAAATCACGAAAACGGAATTCCAAGTTAAAATATGGATATACAATCCATAGACTATGTTTAACAACATCATTTAACCATAATCGATCCATCGAAAACGGATGATAAACGAGATCGGGGATAAATCCCCCAAAAATTCAATTCGAAGGAAATCAAGAAATGTACTTCGATTCGACGAAGAACAATGGATTAAATGATGTTAAACACAAGAATACTACCAAGATTAATCATACCCATCATGAATTAATCAACAACACGGAACGAATCGGACAAAAATGCAAAATCCCCCAAATTCACGGAATTAGGGTTCTAAGGAAGATTACCTTGATTCGCTGGATCAAAGGATGATAACAGATGATTGATTGATGTTATGAACTCAAGAACTTCATGGATTTGTTGTTAAACAACATGGCTCCTTGATCTCAAAACCTCTGGCCGCGGAAAGAAAAGATTGAAATGAAAAAATGAGTTGAAACAAGGTCGCTTGGCCAATTATATAGGCAGATCGCTCTAGCGTGGCGCTAGTCACGGCGTGGCGCTAGCGGCCGACCATGGTCGATCCTGAGGCTCTGATCGATCCTCGCCTGTAGCGCGCTAGATGCCGAGCCGCATGCGCTACGTCTGCACGTTAGCGCGCGGCCACGGGCCGTAGCGTGCGCCACGGCCAACTCTCTCGGAGTCCGTAACCACTGGGGCCTCACCGCCCGCCAGTAAAGATGCGCTGGTGCCGCATACCGTGGCGCTACGATCGCTGGTTAGCGCGCAGCCTCCCGGCAGAGAGCGTACGCTATGCCGGTCCTCGCGCGCCCGTCCGGCCAGAGCCCAGACCGTGCGGTTCCTCCCGCAACCGTCCGGCGCCGCCGCCGCTGTGGCTCGACGACTCGATTTCCGAAAACGCACGAACGAACACGATTTAAAAGTTCGCGGATGACATCAACGACCCGAAATGAAAACATAATGCAATAATTAATCATACGCGACCAAGAAACGGGTCGAGACAACAATTACAGATACGGATACCCGTAATTTTCAAGAAATTACAAAATGGCCCAAAACGCCCGGAAATCACGATACGTGATCGAATAACCAAACCAAAGTTCACAACACGTCTAACAAAGTTAAACGGACTTACGGGAAACTCGAAATGTTAGCCAACGAGATTCGCAAGAACCGAACTCAAGTGCGAAAAGTCGTTAAAAAGCACGGAACTCAACAAAACGTCTCCGAAACGAACTCGGATGTCAAAAAGTGTAGAATTAATCATTCTCATAATGACGAAACGGTCATGAGCGAGTCGTCAAAACGGACTTCGGCCGAAAAAAGAAATTTACCGAAAATTGAAAATTGCGGATATTACAAAATACTATTAAATATCGTTGTTGGTAGGTTTCGAACTCACCACCTCTTGCTTGTGGAAGTGTGATATTACCACTCCGCCAAATGAATTTCTTGTATATTTTTTGCTATGTGATATATTTATATACTATATACATTTATAAATTTATATAAATATAGATAATTTAATATATATATATATATATATATATATTAACATTAGAAAATTTATTTTTTTAAAAAATCTAGAATGTTAATATTAAAAGTTGGATGTTTTTATTTAAAGCTCGAAAATAAAAAATAAAAAATTAAAAAATATGGATCTGATTTATAATTAATATTTAATCTGTTTTTTTTTATTTTTAGATTTTTTGTAAAAATATAAAATATTTTTTTATGAAAAGTAAAAAAATTACAAAACAAAAACTAGCAGATTTTTAAAAATATATATAATAATTCCATTTTTTAGTTATTTATAAAAAATAATATTCCAATTTTTTTTTTCAAAACTTTAAATAAAAACATCCGATTTTTATTTTCTATTTTCGAACTTTAAATAAAAATATCCAATTTTTATTTTTTATTTTCGAACTAATGTTTATTTTTTATTTTCGAACTTTAAATAAAAACTTCTAATTTTTACCTTTTATTTTTGAACAATAAATATAAACATCGAATTTTTAATATTAATATTCCGGATTTTTTAAAAAAAATAAAGTTTCAATTTTTTTAAAAAAAGTTCCAGATTTTTTAAAATTTTTAACATCGGTTATACTAAAACCGATGGATTAATTTAACATCGGTTTTCTTAAAAACCGATGTTAATTGTTAATTTAACATCGGTTTTTAGCAGAACCGATGTTAATTTGTTTTAAAATTTTCAATTATGCCACCGCGTGTTTTTTAACATCGGTTTTTACAAAACCGATGTTAAACGAGCGATGTTGAATGTCTTTTTTGTAGTAGTGGATATTTGGCGTGCTGCTACCAACTACATCGCCCTTTAAAAGAGGGTAAAAATGTTTGAATTCCGGATGACTGACATTGCCGTGAAGCGGAAGTCAGAACCTGTGGAATGCTAGTGGAGGAGTACGAGAGTTGTCCGTTAGGAAAGGGGATGTTTTTAAGTATAAGGCTGAATATGAAGAGTTTAAGCAAATGTAGGCTGAGGACCCCGAACATGCCGGTCAGGATGGAGACTGTCCTTCCACCTGAAGATTGGTCTTCATGTTTTCCTTTGTTGTGCTCTTATTGTTGTTGTTGTTTGTTGTTTTTACTTCTTTTGTAGTTTTAGTTTCTTTGTAGACATCTGTATCTTCTCCCAATTCAAGTCCAATCCCATTCGTCAGGCTTAGACTTTGATCGATATTCGGGATGTATCTTGTAATGTAAGCTTTTTATCTTCTTCCAAAACTGTCTTGTTATCTTATGTTTTGCGTATTGTTGATCACGGTATACTTAAATGACAACTTAGGCAGGTGAATAAGCGTATTCTTTTTTGAAGATTTGGAGTAACGGAAGTCTGTAAGTACTCCTATATGCTTGATGCTTATAGGGTTTTCCAGAGTAAGTATAAATAAATCACAGGCAGTAATGCAGAAGTAAGCAAGCAAGTAAAGACACAGTATGTAATGTGGTTCGAGGCGACGTCCTTTACTTCCACTGGTTCTCCACATAGGAGGAATGTTTATTAAAAATCAAGGCGTACACAACTGTATGATTGTAACTAAACTCTCCAAAATGTATCTACAAATTGGTGCCCTTGGCTGTAGCTTGAGCTGTTCACACGGATTGACTGTATGCTTCTTGTGTTGGAAATAAAACGAAGCAGAAGCAAAGTTGGGAAAAGATTGATAAAAGCGTTTTACGCATCCACGAGCACAAACCTATTTAGGCATGCTAATTAATTAACCACTAAGATAATAAATAATTTAAATATTATTTATTATTTATTAAATAAACTTATTGGTAAATCAAATATCCTAATATATAGGATATTTACCTTTGAAACATAGTGGTTGTTTGCTCCTCGCTTCTTGTATTTATACCTTTAGATCTTCTACAGTATGATCCGCCTTAATCCGGATGTTGTGTGGTCAACAAGCTACCGAATCTTGCTTGGACAAAAGTGGATCAGCCGAAATCTTCCTCTAACAACTCTCGATTTTCTTTTCTTCAAGTAATTCCGATTTGTAACAAGAATTAAAGTGTTATCTCAATTGTGGAATCAAAGACACAAGTCAAGATCCACAATTAAACAATAAGAAGAAAAATCGATATTCTTGTGTTGGATTATTACTCACGGCCGAACCCTCGCCTTATGTCCTATTTATAGGCTTTAGACTACTCTAGAGATCTTAAGGAGGATTAGGGTTAAGACTCATAGTGCAACCCAACTTTCCATATTAATCCCTTGCCTAATATGGTTGAGTTCACTAATATCAATTCAGTCTACTAAAGAATTAATATTGTACTTCCAACCCAAATCCTAATTTACGAAATCGAGCTCCTTATTTAAATATATTATTTTCCGTATTTAAGATATCGAATATCCATTAATTAATTTAAGCTACTGGCAACTTTAATTAATTAATATCTTATCCAAGAGTAGTACCACTCGAACCTTATTATTATATCGAAATTAAATCCACATGTAGAGTTTAATATAATAATCATTATCGAGCTCCTCAAGGGGATATCATCAACCCGCATGAGTCAGGATATGATTTCTAGTAATAATAATTGTCATATAAATAATATTATTGCCCAAGATAAGCTTATTGAGTCAATCATTTTGACTCTCACCTATGGTAAGTCAAAGCAATATATATTATAAATACACAATTAAATATTATATACTTAAAATTAAGAAATAATAATTATCCGTGATTTATGTTCTTATTACAGTCAGTACAGAAGATACTATCTCACTTCGATCCAGTTCAACATATGCAAATACACTAATGCATGATAATAGTCAAGACCAACTAATCTCAAGCATACACTACAACCTTTCACATAATTTGTCTAATAATTATACAGGTTGTGAACTATTATATTATTTTACAAGGCACCGATAATGTGATCTTCCGTGTTACACCAACACACCACATTATCTACAATATAAAATAATTTCATTTGCATAACCATAACATGAATAAATATGCAAAACGTGTGACTAAATGTAATTATTATTCTCATAGATAGTTACAGAGAAATAAGGTAATATAAGCATAAAGTATGCTTTGCAGTATACAACCCTAACAATCTCACGCTTATACTCAAAGCATGCTTTTAAGTATACTACTCTATTACATAGTCTCTCATTTCTCCCATTTATACTCAAAGCAATGCTTCCATACACTATAATCACATTCCTTCCACATGCCTTTCAAAAACTTTTGAAGGTAAGCCTTTCGTGAAAGTATCAGCAAGATTATCTTCCGATGCAACCATGGATACAACTACATCTCCTTCCTTTACGAAGTGTCGAATGATGTGGTACTTGCGGTTGATATGTTTACTTGCCTTGTGGGCTCGTGGTTCCCTCGAATTTGCGACTGCATCGGTATTACCACAATAAAGTATAATACCCTTTGGCAAATCGAGAATCACATCTAAGTCCTGCAGGAAGTACTTCAGCCATACTGCCTCCTTGGCTGCCTGAGAGGTTGCCACATACTCGTCTTCCATGGTAGAGTCCGAGATGCATTTCTTCTTTACACTCCTACAACTAATGGCTCCACTTCTCAGGCTAAACACATAATTTGAAGTAGACTTGGACTTTTCTTTGTCTGATGAAAAATCTGAGTCAGTATAACCCACTGGACACAGGTCATCTGATTGATATACTAGCATATAGTCCGTAGTCCTTCTCAGGTACTTGAGTATGTGCGTGACAGCAATCCAGTGTCCTGGTCTTGGATTTGACTAATATCTACCAGCCATGCCTACGGCATGACATATATTAGGTCTAGTGCAAAACATAGTATACATGAGGCTTCCCACAGCTGACGCATAAGGGATCAGCTTCATGTCATCTATCTCCTTTTGTGTCTTGGGACACATATCTTTAGACAGTTGAATTCCATGTCTGTAAGGTAGAAAATCTTTTTTGGAATTCTCCATGTTAAATCGCTTTAGCACTGTATCGATTTAGGATGCCTGAGTTAAGCATAACATCCTTTTCTTCTGATCACGGAAGATCCTGATTCCAAGGATGTGTCCTGCTTCTCCAAAATCCTTCATATCAAACTGCTCAGATAGCCATACCCATATGTCTGATAATTCCTTCACGTTGTATCCAATCAAAAGGAATCATCTACATACAGTACAAGAAACACCAACACATTGCCATCGTATTTCTATACACATAACTCTAACTCGTACATCGGACAAATCCATATGACTGGACTACCTCGTCAAATAGAGTGTTCCAATATCTAGATGCTGTAATATCCGGAATTTCTTCTACTGTTGTTTGATATTATTTTATCCGAGTTATATTGTACAGCGTGGAATCTGTACAGTAGGGATAAAATAAATAAAGGACTGAGACATCTGTATTGGTATAATTGTCATACTTAGTTGACAATTACATTTAAGAAGTATATGTATTCAGTATGCCGTATGTTTGTATTCTGTATGTTGAGACGTTGGACGAGAAGAGTTGGAAATAGCTAAGTATAGCCCGACTAGCGCGCGCTAATGGTCAAGTATAGCGCATGCTATCGTTCATGGTTAGCGCACGCTAGAGGCAGAATGTAGCGCACGCTAATGCAGTCAGATCAGAAGGAATCTACGCGTGGACCAGGCCACTTTCGGCGCACGTTCTGATAAGTCAACGGATGTTGTAATGTAGTGTTAGCGCACGCTAATGCATGTTGATTAGCGCACGCTAACTATATATCGGTCAACAGGGAATCTTGGCTTTATTGGTTGATTTCGGCTTGTGGGGTCACGAGCATCTTCGTGGTAGGTGTAGATCAGAGCAAGTCAATCGGTATTAGCGCACGCTAAGGTAAATGACTTGCGTACGCTAAGCAGGATGTTTTACGTACGTTAATGCATGGGCATTACGTACGTAAGTTAGTTTATGAAGCAAGGCAGTAGCCTCTGGGATTCGATAGCGCACGCTAACAAAGTCAGTTAGCGCACTCTAAGGCGGTAGCGCATGCTAAATATGAGATGTTAGCGCACGCTAATAATGAATATTATAAAAGGGGACAGAAGGGTGCTGAGAAGCATTTCGTCCTTTTTCCTTCTTTCAGCCGAGAGAGAGAGTTGGGATATATTTGAGGTTCCAAACACTGGATTAAGGTGAAGTTAATCATCCATAACAATGTTTGAAGCTTGAAATCATTGGTGATTCTTGGAAATGGATTCAACCTTGGAAATCAATCCATTCCTTCAAAAAGGTAATTACTCTTCACTTTGAGATTTCGTTTTGGATTGTATATGATGTTCTTGAGCTGATGATTATCATATAAACAAGTTGATAAGTATGATTATGAGTTGGATTACCGGATTATGATAATGTTATTGTTGATATGAAGATATTGATATGAATTGGATGGTTTCGAATGTGTTGTTATCTTCAAAGAGATATGTTGGATAATGTCTTCCTTCAATTCGGATCTGTGATGTTGTTGTTGTTGGTTCCTTCATATGATGGTGAACATGGCATGATTATGAGTTCTTGGTGTTTAGGTTGTTGATATTAAGAAAGATGAAATATGAATATATGACTTGAATTAAAAGTCGGATGATTACCTATATGTTAAAGGATATTGGATTTCGTTGTTTGATAGCTATGAACATGATTCAGAATCACTTAGAGTCTTTGATAATCGCCAGATGTTGATCGGTATCCGAAATGCATGTAACTGCACGTTATTAGCGCACGCTAAGCCTACTGGCTAGCGCACGCTATCGGGAACAACTTAGCGCACGCTACAGTAAAAGATTAACGTGCGCTAAGTCAACAGGCAGGGTAATATATTCTGTTTCGGTTATGAATTCGTGATCGTTTTAGTTGGTTTGATCAGACTTGTGGTTAGCTGAGATATTGTTGAGCCGTTGAGTTTGTGAAGTGGTTTTAGCGGTTGTTGATTATTATCGGATTGTTGTTTAATCAATTATTGTACTAGGTCAAGTTTATTGATCGTTGATTATAACCGTGTGTTGCGGTCATGTTCGAGTATGTTCGTGAATTGCTTCGGTTGGGGCTGAGGAGCTCGTAGACGAAGGCATTGTGACTGGTAGCGGCTTCATCATCATCGTATCGGTATCGAGGCAAGTTATTACTTGCTCAGTTATAATATTTAATGAATGGTTTCAGTTTCATTTCGTTTATAATGCATATAGCGATGATTATTATTGTGAACTCTGGGTATTCGGATCGCATATCGTTCTTTCGATTCTGGGAAGTAAATCATAATGTATATGCTTTATCTCAGTTATTGGTATGTTCCAGTATCGAGGTTACATTATGGTAAAGACGAGGATATGAGTATCTATAGTTCATTGTACGTTTGGATCGCCGAGCATTGAGGATAATCGTCGGTGATGATTGGACATCGAGGTTGCTCCCGAAGGACTCGGGGCAAGTATTCCATATTGATTATGGTTTAATGTTATTTATTTTGGTCTCACACATTTTCTTTCATGTTGTTGAACATGAAGTCGTCCTAGTAAATTGTCATGTTGTCGTGCATGTTATGTTGTTCATGTTGATGAACGTGTTGATTTGCATATGTATATGCATATTGTGCTGTTTATGTTGTGTAAATAATCCGATGGGATTATGAGGATCTATGCTGAGGGCGCTGGATCGAATGTCCATCATGCGTTGGTTCGACGGGATCATCATGAGGATCTATGCTGAGGGCGCTGGATCGTTGGACAGGTTTTCCACCATGCGTTGGTTCGACGGGATCATCATGGGGATCTATGCTGAGGGCGCTGGATCGTTGGATTACCAGTATTGTGTTGATGGAATCTTGTGAATTCGCATCATTGATTTTATCATATGTTGTTGTTCATATGTGTATTGTTAGTTATCCACCTTATGTTGATCTGATAGGATCAACAAAGGGATCTATGCTGAGGGCGCTGGATCGTCGGATTTCCATCGAGTATACATGATTGTTATTGCTGTGATCATATTGACGTGGTTATATGAGTATGCATTTGTAGGTCTTGTGTTAGGACTGTGTCCGTATTGCATTGATCTGATCTCGGATTAGACTGATATGATTGTCGTGGCACTTCATATCTCGAGGTATGTTCCGTATTTCTTTTGGTATTTGTCTTTGAGGGACAATCGGTTATCGTTTTGGGATTTGATGATATTATTCGATGGATCGTATTGGTCAGTAATGGTATATCTCCGTATCGTGAGTTGGTGATGATAGTTTGAGAATCATGAGTATTGTTTGAGGTACAATACAGATATTATGTTCGAGTTTATTGGTTAATCGAGTACGAGATGTGAAATGTGATAATGGTTATTCTGATGAGAATTACTTGAGTAAGTAAAGTTATGGCGGTAAGATTACGTTGGTCGTATTCTTATTTTGTATTCTCATTGGTATGTAATTATTAATGTGATGTGACGGTTATCATTGTTGGATATTATGGCTGACCCCATCGTGGGATTTCTTTTTAGGTTCTTGGAGTATCGAGCTTGTAGCGGTCGTGGAGAGATGAGCTTCCCGGAGGATACTGGCTAGGACATGTTCTGTGCATTGAGTTTCTTGATTGGTTCTTGTATTCCGCTGCTAGAGTATCTTTATGGTTGGTCTTTTTCCGCTGCGTAAGTATTTTGGAATGACCTTTTGGTATCTGGTAACTGAGGTTACTTTGGAAATCGATTTCTAAACTTTTGAGTGTTGGCCGTTTGGCCTTGCGATTTCAAATGAGTTTTTACGACGGTTTTCGATAAATGGATTTTATAAGTCTTTGTGAATTTTTAAAGATAGTACCGTCGTTGGTCTCTTGGGCATTTGTTAATGTTTGCGAAAATTCTTTTAGCCTTGTGGGTTCCATCTCGGGGCCCCCGGCGCTGTAATATTTCCGGTTAAATCTGGGGGTGTTACAGATGCTTGCTTAAATCCATAAATGGATCTCTTAATCTTTCACACCAAGTGCTCCTCTGCTTCAGTAGTGAATCCCTCTGGTTGGCGCATGTAGATTTCATTGTCTAGACTCCCATTCAAAAATGCAGTCTTGACATCCATCTGCCAAATCTCCAGATCCAAATACACAGTTATAGCTAAAAAAATCCGAATTGACTTAAGCATGGCTATCGGCGAAAAGGTTTCATCATAATTGACACCCTCTTTCTGAGTGTAACCTTTCGCAACAAGCCTCACTTTGAAGGTTTCAACCTTCCCGTCACCTCCTTTATTTCGCTTGTAGACCCACTTACTCCCAATGTCTTGTACCCCATCAGGTAGTTCTACTAACTCTCACACTTGATTGGAATCCATAGATCCCATTTCTGATTCCATTGCTACTTGCCAGGAGTCAGCATCTTTATCTTGGATTGCCTCGTTGTAAGTCCAGGAATCTGATTCATCTTCGCTTGGGATTGAGTCCAAAGACTATCCTACACCTATGAATCATTCTGGTTGATGAACAACCCTCCCACTATGATGAGACAAATCCTGAGTTGGTGTAAAGTCTCAAAATCGATACGTGGTGCAGTGTCAGTTGGCACTTGTACGATTGGTATATGAGGAGTCTCGCCCCTCAACTCTTCCAGAATTATTCCGCTCATGGGCTTGTGACTAATCATATAATCCTCTTCCAAGAATCAGGCATTGGTGCTAACAATGACCTTCTGATCCTGAGGACTATAGAACAAGCCACCCTTCGTTCTCTTAGGATATCCTACAAACACTCGTACTTCTGTATGCTGTTGTTTCCAAGGCATACCCCTAGAATGAAATAGGTAAATCCGAATTTTCTAAAAGAGTTCTGTTCCTTCTCTCAGCAATATCATTTTGTTGTGGAGTTCCTGGCGTAGTGAGCTGGGATGAAATCCCCTCATTTGCCAAGAAATCCAAAAAACTCTCCACTAAGGTATTCGCCACCATGATCAGATCGTAATGACTTGACACTCTTTCCATGACGCTTCTCCATTTCTGCCATGAAGTATCTAAACTTGTCAAAGGCTTCAGACTTACGTCGCATCAAATAGATGTATCCATATCTCGAATATTCATCTATGAACGTGATAAAGTATTCAAAACTACCCCTATCCTGGATATCATTGGACCACATACATCCGTATGAACCAATTCTAACACATTCTGAGCACGGTTTTCGTTGGTTTTAAAAACCTCTTGGTCATCTTACCTTCTAGATAGGATTCACAAATTGGAAATGACTCAACTTGTAGGTCATCCAATAGGCCATTATCTATCAATCTTTGGATCCTCCTAAGGTTTACATGACCTAATCGTAAATTCCACAGATATGTTTGGTTTATGCTCGAAGGTTCTTTTCTCTTTTTAGGTTTAGACAAATAGTTAAGTGATTTATGTTTATACGTAGGAGTTTGTGCAGTATTAATGACATACAATCCATCAGTATAAGTACCTTTGCAAATATATTCACCGTTTCTTCTTCTAATAATAGAATCATCGGAAGAGATAAATTTACCACTATAAGGGGGGGTTGAATAGTGGTAATGCGGAATAACAAAATTTCTTGCAAATAAATGAACAATAGTGCGGAAAATAAAGACTCAAAGATTTATAGAGGTTCGGCAACTTGCCTACGTCCTCTCTCCGACTTCCTTTTCTATTGGCTCAAGAATAACCACAAACTTGACTCGTCTTCGATCGGTCCGAGTTCACAACCGTTACAACCGCTTGTCTTCTATTGGTCCAAGCTCAACCTCTTTCTCAATATAAACTTTTGTTTATCTAGTGTTCTATAGGAACTAGATAATCCTCACTATACGAATATGGGAGTATAATCCTAACAATGCCGGATCAAAGATCCTAATAACACCGGATTAGTGACTCTTGATTCGTTTCTTTTACGATCAAGTGTAAGTGATGCAACACTTACAATCAAATGAAAGAATACAAAGTATAATAGATATTACAAAGAAAATCACTCTTGTATCTTTCCTTCTCACAACTTATAATATAGTAATCAGTAGCAATTTGAGCTCAAGAATGCTTGTATGCTTGTATGCTTGTATGCTTGAAGTTGTGTGTTTTTGATACCCAAGTCTCATGGGTATTTATAGGTGAGAGCCATTCTTCAAATGCTGAAAATCGTATTATTAGCGTGCGCTAATAACGTCTTATAGCGTGCGCTGTCGATTCTGACTTGGCTTTCCTGAACGGTCACAAGACTGTTCCAATGGTAAAATTGCATGGCTAGCGTGCGCTAGTCATGTACTCGTAGCGTGCGTTATCGGTTGGTCAACAGGTCTTCAATCATGACTTTGAATGTGTTGGTTTGTCTCCCCAACGTCTCTTTATCCAACGGCTAAATTTGAACTTAGCGTGCGCTAACAAGCATGCATAGCGTGAGCGAGTATTAATTAATTACAACTTTTCCAGATTTCACGGATCTTCATTGACTCTTGCCTTCCAATGGTAGAAATTCCAACGGTAAGCTGCTTGACTGATTTAGCATGCGCTAATGTTTATATCGTAGCGTGCGCTAAATATTTTCTTCAGTAACGTACGTTGCCCTGTGTAGCGTACATAAAGTCCTTTTCAACTTGAGTCCAGTAGCTAATGGACTACTGACCATATTAGGTAGCGTGCGCAAGTAATGTAGAATAACGTGCGCTAACTCCTTGTATTAGCATACATAAATAATTGTTCGTAGCGTGCGCAAGACCGTTTCCATTTTCTTTCCAAACCTCACTGTTCTCTGACTGAATGATGCGATAGCGTGCGTTAATATTGATTGAGTAGCGTGCGCTAACTGTAGTATTTTAGCGTGCGCTAATGTTGAAAGACTTGCGTGCGCTATCCATCAGGTGACTTCACTGGACTGCAGCTGACTGACTAGGCTGATACATACAATCCTCGATAGTGTGCGCGAGGCTGGTATAGGTAGCATGCGCTAACATCGTTTTGTTCCTTCAATGTAGCAACGAGCTGAGATTGATTTAATTAAATGTTTTGAATGAAATGATCATCAAAATCCTTTTTTGAGTCAACAATCTCCCCCTTTTTGATGATGTCAAAACATTTAATTTATACCTGCAAAAACATTTTAAATGATTCGAATCAAGGTAACTTGTTCGATATATTAGTGCGTTTCGTTTTTTGGAGTATTCTCCCCCTTTTTGACATAAACAAAAAGGAACTCCCCCTGAATTGTTGCCTTCTTAACAAATATCATGAACCAAAACGAAATCACATAGACAATAATACAGCAAATACCAAATGAAGCGAAATGAAAATATCATTAAAACAAAGTTCAATGCAATACATAGAATTTCATGAAACATAAAGACCATTCGAATGTTAAGCTTCTACAATCAAACATCAAATTCCTAGATTCTAGGGTGCTGCATCGGAAGAGGAGGATGAGAATGGGAACGACGGATATGTGTAACGAATGAAATCGGAGATCAGCCCACGAACTTCCCTGACTTCTGAACGAAGAGACCCGACTTCCGTGCGTAGAGACCGAACATCCTCTCGAATTTCAAGCTGAGAGGTCTCGATGCTCCGCATCCGAGCACAAAGGTCGCTTTCCTCTTCCTCCATGACTGCATCTCGCATCGGTCGCTTCCCTTTCGCCTTCAGATGGCGAACAAATTCCCTGGTTTGTATCTCCCTAAGCGTATGGGGTCCTCGGTGCGTCACATGCTCGACCGGTGTTGGCATTCGCGTCCCCTTTGGTACTTGATCATCTTCTAGGAGGTACGGAAACAACACCCACCCTCTATTGTATGTCTCAACATAATGCATAGCTTTGAGGGTTAGGTCGCTTATTTCGTGACCCCGAGACACCGGGACGGGTGCCTCACTCGACAAGTCAACGTGAAAATGCCGGAAGATCACCGTGAGAATAGAGCCAAAAGGAAGTCCAGATTTCCGAGTCCTCGACATGTAATTCTTTGAACGAAATGAATCCCCTTTCGCCTTCATCCAGTTTAGCACAATACCGGTAAAGTTCACCCTGTCATCCTTTAACACATGATACACCACATTCTTGTCGACGCCTACCAGTTTGTGTTGGGTATTAACTTTTGGCATCAAACACTTGGTTAGGGCAGCCAACAACAATCGAATCTAAATGCCGAAATCATTATTCTCAAAAACTTCATCCGTAACTTCGATGACTGTTTTTGAGCACAAAAAGTCAGCAACTTCTCTTTCGGACACAAGAGACTCTTCGGCAATAGTTTTCCCAATGCAATCGAATCCATCCTTAGATAAACCAAATAGCTCGTGAAGTATTTCCGAGGAAATCTTCACCACAGTTCCATTCACCAGGCTACCAAGCACTAATCCACCATTACCATCACTCTCACCCAAGTGCAAATTTGCATAAAACTCACGGACACAAGCAGGGTATATGATTTCTTTGCATTCCACAAATCGAGCTATCCCTAATGCTTCAAAGAACTCACGAATACTAACCTTAACCCATTCAAGACTGCTGAAATTAAAGAAATAGCAATCAGTAAGATTCTCCTGCGAGAGGATATCGAAGAATACCTTCGATGCGCCGTAGGAAACAAATCGGGTTGCATCATATTCAGTATCGCGAGGGCGTTTGTAGGTTTTCCCCATGGTTTTTCGTCCCTTGCTAGACATAGTGAAGGAATTGGAAGTTTTGAAGATCCGGATTTGCGGCTAGGGTTTTCTGAAAGAGGGTTTTCTTGTGTTTGCGTGCGTTAGAAAAGGGTGAAAGATTTACTGGGTCGTACGGACTATATATAGTCAACTGAGTTTTTAGTTAGCGTACGCTAGGAACATAAAGTTAGCGTACGTTAGATAAAACTGGGAAGCTTACTGGACTGTCCAGTAGCTGATATGGAATACGAAAGGTTTTAATTAGCGTACGCAAGGCAGATATGGTTAGCGTACGCTATAGAAAGCAGTAATTAGCGCGTGTTAAGGAAGTGATGCTAGCGCGTGCTAGCGAATGAAGTGAATCAAGGATATTGATATATTGAGTAGAAAGCTTATTTCAAAAGTTGTCTATATGTCCCATACCAAGTTGTAAACGAATAGCATTAAACGATTCTTCGGGAAGAGGTTTTGTAAAGATATCAGCAAGTTGATCCTTCGTCCCGACAAAAATTAAACAGATATTCTTTTTTTGAACATGATCACGTAGAAAATGATGTCTAATGTCTATATGTTTAGTTCTACTATGCAACACAGGATTTTTACTTAGATTTATTGCACTGGTATTATCACATAGAATAGGGATATTTTCAAAATATATGCCGTAGTCGCGGAGTTGGTTTTTAATCCATAACACCTGAGCACAGGCGCTCCCTGCAGCGACATATTCGGCCTCAGCTGTAGACAATGCTACACTGGTTTGATTTTTACTTCCCCAAGATATTAAGCATGATCCAATAAAGTGACAAGTGCCACTAGTACTCTTTTTGTCAATTTTACATCCGCCGAAATCGGCGTCGCTATATGCAATTAAATTAAAATCTAAGCAAGAAGGATAGCATAGACCTAGTCCAATAGTTCCTTTCAAGTAACGAAAAATGCGTTTGCAAGCAGTTAAATGTGATTCCTTGGGATTATCTTGGAATCGAGCACATAAACACGTAGCAAAAATTATGTCTGGCCTAGATGCAGTCAAATATAACAAAGATCCGATCATACCTCGATATAATTTCTGATCTACGGATTTGCCATTTTCATCTAATGATGAAGACATTAGAGTATATATCACCTTGCTACTTTCCATTTTGAATTTCTTAAGGAGGTCGTTTAAGTACTTCGTTTGATGGATAAAGATTCCATCCTCGCATTGCTTGATTTGAAGCCCGAGGAAGAATGTTAATTCTCCCATCATACTCATCTCGAACTCTCCTTTCATAAGATTAGAGAAATCTTGGCACAAAGATTCATTAGTAGCTCCAAATACAATGTCATCAACGTAGATTTGGCAAACAAGTATATCATCATTCAATATTTTCACAAATAAGGTATTATCGACTTTGTCTCTTTTATAATCATTTGCAATTAAAAATTGACTTAAACGATCATACCATGCTCGGGGTGCTTGCTTCAACCCGTAGAGTGCCTTGTTGAGCTTGTAGACGTGATCCGTAAATTGATGATCTTCAAAGCCGGGAGGTTGCTTGACGTAGACTTCTTCTTGAATGTAACCATTTAAGAATGCACTTTTCACATCCATTTGAAATAGTTTGATCTTTTTATGGGCGGAGAATGCGCATAACAAGCGGATGGCTTCGAGTCGAGCCACGGGAGAAAAACTTTCTTGATAATCAAGACCTTCCTCTTGATTATACCCTTGAGCGACCAAACGAGATTTATTTCGAATTGGATAACCGTCTTCGTCACTCTTGATTTTATGCACCCATTTAGTTCCAATAATTGTTTTATCTTTAGGAGCGGGAACTAAGTTCCATACATTATTGTGCATGAATTGCACAAGCTCCTCTTGCATTGCCATCACCCAACTTTCATCACCGAGAGCTTCAGATATATTCTTGGGAACTATTTCGGATACAAAAGCACAATAGGCCATAAATTCGGTGGTTCTCCTTCGGGTTTGAACACCGTCTTCAATGTTTCCAATCACGAGATCCTTTGGATGGTCTTTGATGTGCCTCTAATCTTTCGGTAAATCAACGATTGTGTTCGTTTCGATTTCCGAAATTTTCTTCACTTCGGGTGAGGGATCCGGAAAAGTACCTGCATCATCAAAATATTCTACCTTTCTCGGGGGTGAGATCATATCATTGAATTTAACATGTATAGACTCTTCAACTTTATTCATTCTAATATTATAAACATGATATGCTTTGCTATTAGTGCAATAACCAAGAAATATTCCGGAGTCGGATTTAGCATCAAACTTGCCCAAGTTATCCTTACCATTGTTTAAAATAAATACGTTGCAACCGAAAGGATGAAAATAAGCTATGTTGGGCTTTTTGCCCTTCCATAATTCATACGGGGTTTTAAGATGAGTTCTACGAACATGAAGCCGGTTAATCACATAGCATGCCGTAAAGATTGCTTCGGCCCAAAAATATCGTGGAAGAGAGTATTCATTAAGCATAGTCCTTGACATTTCTTCCAAAGATCGGTTTTTCCTTTCAACAAATCCATTTTGTTGAGGCGTTCTAGGGGCCGAAAAGTTATGATTAATCCCGTATTTATCACATAGGAGTTCAAACAGAGTGCAATCAAATTCACCTCCGTGATCGGTGCAAATAGAAATTATGGAGAGATTTTTCTCATTTGATACCAAGCGACACCATTTAGAAAACTCGTAAAATGCATCATCCTTATGTGCTAAAAATCTAACCCAAGTAAATCGAGAGAAATCATCAACAATAACCAAAGTGTACAGTTTGCCATTTAAACTAACATGTCTAGATGTTCCAATCAAATCCATATGCACGAGTTCAAGAACTCGACTAGTGGAGACCTCGAATTTTGGTTTAAAAGATTCTCGAGTGTGTTTCCCTTTTATGCATGATTCACACAAATGCTTTCTATCAAACTTGAGTTTGGGCAATCCACGAACAAGGTCATGTCTAGATAAAATAGAAATGATAGGTAGAGAAGTATGCCCCAATTTTCGATGCCATAAATATGCATTATCATCCAAAGTAATAAGACATTTTTCATTGAATGAACTTTTATCATTAAGATCAACAATATATATGTTTCCACATCTCAAACCAATGAAAGCAATTTTATTATTTCTAAATGCCGTGCAATGCGTTTGCTCAAATAGAATTTTAAAACCTTCATCGCAAAGTTGCGAAACGCTAAGAAGATTATGATGCAAACCTTCAACAAACAATACTTTGTTGATAGAGGGAGAAAGTTCCTTACCGACTTTACCGATGCCTTTGATTTTTCCTTTTTGATTATCTCCAAAGGTTACATGTCCTTGTTCTTGATATTCGAGGTCTTCAAATAAGTCCTCGGAGCCGCACATGTGCCTTGAGCATCCGCTATCAATGTACCACTTGCTTTTCCTTGGTACCGGTACCTACAAAAATAGAGTTTCTCGGTTGTTTCGGTACCCAAGCCCGTTTGGGTCCTCCAAGGTTAACTATGCTTATAGCATTTGGAACAATTGTCCCTTTAAGAACCCATATTTTTTTAGCTTTTATGGTTCTCAACTTTGAACGAGCATTAGCATCATGAACTCGTTTGGGAAGATCTTTGAGTTCTCGGTTTCAGTTTTCTTTATTTTGTCAAGGTTGATGAGGGATTGTTCCCGTTTAAAAGGATCAAAACCAAGACCGTGTTTTAGCAAGGGCGATTTTTGAATAGATAGAAGCCTTTCGAATTTCTCGTTTCTGAGAGTAAATTTGTTCAAAATATATTTTAGCTCCTTTTGAGTTTTTGTCAACTCGATTTTCAAAACATTTTCTTTTTCAAGGCATAATGTATGGTCGATCTCAATAGTTTCGCCTTTGTTTTGAAGGGAGGAATTTTTGAGTTCTAGAGATTTTATTTTTCTCTTTAAAGATATATTTAATTTAACCATCTCGTCATACTCCGTGTTCAAGGATTCAAACGCCCTTAATAGCTCATCGTCATGATGAACTTCTTGTGAATCACAAAAATCGAAAGAGTCATATTCGTCATCATTGAGTTCAGAGCTTACCTCGATATTGCTTTCAGAGTCGAGTGCCATGAATGCGAGATTTGCGTCTAGAGATCTTTCAATCTCCTCCTCATCATCACTCCAAGAAGCGATTAAGACCTCCTTCTTTTTGAATCTTTCCATTTGAGGTTTTGAAGAGGATCCTCGGCATTCTTTGGCATAGTGACCGGCTTGACCACATTTCCGACAATTATTGTCGAACTTCTTTATAGGAGTATAGCCACTCTTCTTTTTATCAGGTTTACCGTCCCGACCAAGAAAACTTCGCCTCTTTTGAATTAGGCTTTTATACCTTCTAAAGTTCTTGGCGTAGAGAGCAAGCTCCTCGTCGTCTTCATCTTCGGGAACATCTTCCTCAACGTCGCTATCAACATTGAATGCGACTACTCTTTCCCGAGGCTTAGGTTTGGTGCCTCTAGACTTGAGAACGATCTCATAATTGATGAGTGACCCGATGAGGGCACTAAATTCGAGCTTGTTGAGATCTTTGGACTCCATGATTGCGGTGACCGTGGCATCCCATTCTCGTGGCAACGAAGAATTTTCTTGGCTTTGTCGCTGCTCGATATAGGCTTTCCGAAAGATGCAAGACCATTGGTTATAGCCGAAAATCGATCCAACATATTTGTGATCGTTTCCTCGTCTTTCATGGAGAAAAGTTCGTAGTCATGGAGTAACATGTTGATTTTGGTCTCCTTGACTTGGGTGGTTCCCTCATGAGTGACTTCGAGAATTTCCCAAATTTCTTTTGCGCTTTCGTAGGACGATATCCTATTGAGTTCTTCGGGATTAAGAGCGCAATAGAGAAGTTGAGTAGCTCGTGAGTTGACGTGTGTGTTCCTCCAATCCTCGTCATTGAATTCGTCGATCTTTTTCAATGATCCATCCTCTTTCTTAGCAAGTTTCGGACCAAGAGCGATAACTTTCCAAATTTCGATATCGTAGGCTTGAACGAAGATAGCCATTCTCTTTTTCCATGTCATGAAATTGGAACCGTCGAAGAAAGGAGGACGGTTGAGAGCATTTCCTTCAATTTGGCCAAGAAGTGTCATTTGCGGATCTTTTTCTCTTAGGTGATTAAACCTTTAAAAAGAGACCCTCTCCGATACCAACTGAAGAGATAAATTTACCACTTGAAGGGGGGTTGAATAGTGGTAATGCGGAATAACAAGATTTCTTGCGAATAAATGAACAATAGTGCGGAAAATAAAGACTCAAAGATTTATAGAGGTTCGGCAACTTACCTACGTCCTCTCTCCGACTTCCTTTTCTATTGGCTCAAGAATAACCACAAACTTGACTCGTCTTCGATCGGTCCGAGTTCACAACCGTTACAACCGCTTGGCTTCTATCGGTCCAAGCTCAACCTCTCTCTCAATATAAACTTTTGTTTATCTAGTATTCTATAGGAACTAGATAATCCTCACTATACGAATATGGGAGTATAATCCTAACAATGCCGGATCAAAGATCCTAATAACACCGGATTAGTGACTCTTGATTCGTTTCTTTTACGCTCAAGTGTAAGTGATGCAACACTTACAATCAAATGAAAGAATACAAAGTATAATAGATATTACAAAGAAAATCACTCTTGTATCTTTCCTTCTCACAACTTATAATATAGTAATCAGTAGCAATTTGAGCTCAAGAATGCTTGTATGCTTGTATGCTTGAAGTTGTGTGTTTTTGATACCCAAGTCCCATGGGTATTTATAGGTGAGAGCCATTCTTCAAATGCTGAAAATCGTACTATTAGCGTGCGCTAATAATGTCTTATAGCGTGCGCTGTCGATTCTAACTTGGCTTTCCTGAACGGTCACAAGACTGTTCCAACGGTAAAATTACATGGCTAGCGTGCGCTAGTCATGTACTCGTAGCGTGCGTTATCGGTTGGTCAACAGGTCTTCAATCTTGACTTTGAACGTGTTGGTTTGTCTCCCCAATGTCTCTTTATCCAACGGCTAAATTTGAACTTAGTGTGCGCTAGCAAGCATGCATAGCGTGAGCTAGTATTAATTAATTCCAACTTTTCCAGATTTTACGGATCTTCATTGACTCTTGCCTTCCAATGGTAGAAATTCCAATGGTAAGCTGCTTGACTGATTTAGCGTGCGCTAATATTTATATCGTAGCGTGCGCTAAATATTTTCTTCAGTAACGTACGTTGCCCTGTGTAGCGTACGTAAAGTCCTTTTCAACTTGAGTCCAGTAGCTACTGGACTACTGACCATATTAGGTAGCGTGCGCAAGTAATGTAGAATAACGTGCGCTAACTCCTTGTATTAGCGTACATAAATAATTGTTCGTAGCGTGCGCAAGACCGTTTTCATTTTCTTTCCAAACCTCACTGTCCTCTGACTGAATGATGCGATAGCGTGCGTTAATATTGATTGAGTAGCGTGCGCTAACTGTAGTATTTTAGCGTGCGCTAATGTTGAAAGACTTGCGTGCGCTATCCATCAGGTGACTTCACTGGACTGCAGCTGACTGACTAGGCTGATATATACAATCCTCGATAGCATGCGCTACGCTGGTATAGGTAGCGTGCGCTAACATCGTTTTGTTCCTTCAATGTAGCAACAAGCTGAGATTGATTTAATTAAATGTTTTGAATGAAATTATCATTAAAATCCTTTTTTGGGTCAACATCATCATCAAAAGAAACTGAGTAACTATCCAATCTTAATTTAGAAATCGAAATTAAATTCATTCTAAAATCTGGTACTAATAATACATTATTAAGAACTAATATTTTGTCATTAATCTTCAACTGCATGACTCCCATTGCAACAGTCATAAGCCTGGAACAATTGCCCCAATTTATGGTGATCTCACCCGCACTAAGCTGCTTGGTTACCTGAAAACCATGCGAGTCAAAGCAAACATGATCAGTGGAGCCTGAATCAACTGTCCACGAAGTGGAAGAACAAGTTGCCAAACATATTTTGACTACTAGTGCACGAGACATACATTTCTTAAAAGTAGGACAATCCGCCTTAAAATGTCCTTTATGACCGCAGTTGTAGCATTTTCCCTTAGACTTTTTATTTGCCTCAGGATGAGGATCTTGCTCTTTACCTTGTGAGTTTCCACTTGCTTCTGGCCCACTTGTTTCTTCTTCTTCCCCCACTTGGGTTTAGATGTTGAAATACTAGTAGCCGCAAGAACTTGGTATCCTTACCTGAAGAGACCTTCTGGAGCTTGAAGCTCTATCAGCAATTTCGCCAAGGTATACGCCCTACAATTCATATTGTAGTTTAGGCGGAACTACTCAAATCTCCTAGGTAAGCTGTCTAGGATGATATCAACCTGTATTTCCGCACCGATAGTTGCCTTTAAGAAATCACGTTCGTTTAGATGACAAATCATCTTTAGAACATGATCCCTTACCGGGGTTTCTTCAGGTATTTGGGTCGTCATGAAGACCCTCATAGCATTTTGCTAGCCGGTCGGTTCGGATGACCAAACATCTCGTCGAGATTTTTCATCATTTCCGCAGCCGTGCCCATACTCTGACGCTGATGCTGCAATACATTTGCTAAAGAAGCCAATATATAACAGCAAGCCATCTCATCAGATTTCTTCCATCTACGAAATTCTTTCACCTCATCGGGTATCGAATCCGCATCTGGCTCCAATGGGCATTCCCCAGTTAGAACAAACTTGTGTTCTTCAGCAGTCACGATAGTATTAAGATTACGTTTCTAATTAGCAACGTTAGTGCCATCTAGTTTGTTTTCTTTGAGAATTACAGCAAGTGAATTGAAAGACATCTGAGATAAAAATTAAAAACATTCATCACATAATGCATAGCAAAATATATTGAAAACCTCAAAACACAATATATATGCCAGCAACCAACAACTCTAAAAACCCGTATATACAAGACACCATCGTGTAGACGTTTACACACATTTTTCAAGGAGAGTTTTATGTCTTTAATTTTACTATCTAGTCAATTTACGTAATGACAAGCAAAATTAATAATTGGTTCTTCTTGGCCATGCAATAATTAACATAGATTTCGATAGAGAGTTTATTAATTAATACACCTAAGTGAACACCAAAATTTAACAACCTTTAAATATTATCTTTTAATAATAGTCCTACAGATGGAGAGGTCCTATCATAAAAAATAATATTTATCCTTTTTTTTATCATTTGAAATTTAACATTAGTGAACCTATAATTAGCACATCTGATATGGAGGAAGACCCTAATGTCAATGCGTATGCTAATTACTTCAAAATTTAAATTAATTATGGAGGCCAATTTGATTGTATTTTAAAAAATAAATCAATTTAATCACTTAGTTATTTTAGCCTTGAGGTTCTCGTCCTAACATGCAAGAAACATATCACGCATACATTCATACATGTCATACATCCAAAACACTCAAAACCAAAATAAAGCATGAATAACTAAATTATCAAATTATCATGGTCTACTTCTTTGAGTTGAATCCGTGAAAATCTTCGACTCGATTTCTCCCACTGGATCAAGCATCTCGTCACTCCTCCCCGACCAGATCGTGGATTTCCAAAATTAAAGTTTCACTTTTATGAAAATTTAATTACATAAGAAATTTAATTTTAAATCCCGACTCTCAATGAGGCCTTACGAGCACTGTGAAAGCGGACAGTGCCAAAATCGACGACAACCCGAACCGCGAACTGGCCGGAGCAGCTGCCGCGACCCTCGACAGCAGGCCTAGCGCTCCTCGGCAGGTAGCCGTGTGCGGCTCGGCAGCGCCCGCGTGCTGTTGTTCGGCCGCGGCTGTCCAGCAGTTCTAATGTCCCGGTTCTGGTCATTCGAATACAATTTTATATAAAATAAAATACATCGAATTTAAAGCAAGATTACACAAAAAAAATAAGATCCTAATCTACCCGTGAATTTTCTCATGGGAAAAACCTTTACATGACTCAAAATCAGGCCAAACCAACAATTGCATAAATAATAAAAATAAATAAATAAATAATTTACATAACCATGATAATTAAATCATATTCCCTACAAGAACACATCTAGCAAAATACTCCAACATCAAATTACATAAATATTTAAATTGATATCCATTAATCACCAAAATTAATTAAAATAGCAAAAGCCTAAAAATCTGGTTCCGATACCAATTTTTGGAAATAAAACGTAGCGGAAGCGAAGTTGGGAAAAGTTTGATAAAATCGTTTACGCATCCACGAGCACAAAATTTATTTAGGCATGCTAATTAATTAACCAATAAGATTAATGTAACACCCCCAGAATACGACCGGGAATGTCACATGCCGTAGACCCTTATCACAAGGATCTACCAGGCTGAACTCCAAAAGACTACTCAATGATTGACCGACCGGGGTCAAAATTAATTACAAAGCAGACCGATAAGGTCATTAAACAATTCAGATAGTAACTAAATTTATTTATCAATGACAATAATAAGCTTGAACACAGAAATGGATGACAACTTAATTTAATAAATGAAAATTACACCCATGCAAGGGTGGATATTCGACCGAAAGAGAAATACCAACCAAAATGAAACAAAAGAAAAGACTCTGACTCTTGTGTGATTAGCATCGTCGTCTTCCATCTCGTTCCAAGCCAATCCTGTGACTGCTCCCGAGCTGCCAAAACTTAAGCGCATAACAGGCACCTACCCCCGAAATCTCGGGGGTTAGCAAACTGGAATTTCACTAGTGCAAGTACATAATATACAAGATATACGAACAATAACAACACAAAACTCAACAGACGCGAAGCCTTAACACAAACCATACATTCCCATAGTCAACACAGAACAACACTCGCATACAGAAGGTGAAAGATAATCACATAATCATATTCTCTTTACGAAACATAACACCAATGAAATTTAAACGAGTCCAAGGAGTTAGAAGATCTAGTTTGAAAAATACCTTTTATATAAAAGGAAAAGTATTTTGATAAAAAAGTTTGAAAACATTATTATTGACTCGGGCCGTCTTGGGATTTTGAAAATCGAATGGGAATACTTTTAGAAAATACTTCAAAAGCTCCCGAGTCCTCGACAATTTGCAAGAAAACCATTACAACGTTATTCGGGGTCCTCGACCCAATTGATAAAACACTATCACAAGCGAATCATTACAACATCATAATATCATCACGAGATCAAATCTCAACATCCCACGGGGTCCTCGACCCAATACACAGAATAATCATCACAGTACAATCAAAGGCACAACCTCTCATTCGACAAATCCTGCTCAAGACCCCTGATTAATTAACCCTCGGAGATCTCGTCAAATATCCTTGGTTAATTAACCCTGATACCAACATTTAAAACAAGTTGGAACGAACTTTCAGAAACACGAATCGCGGTCTACATCAAGACCAACATTTTAAAGCGAGTTGCAAGAACTTTGAATTACGAAAATCATTTGGTATCGGGGTCTTAGATATCACTCAAATATTCGTTACCAATAAGCTTGCCAGGCGCCTCCCTTGCACACCTGTGTACCGGCGTTCACTCCACTATATTGGCCGCCCATTGCGCATGTCACCGCGCTGGCGTTCACTCCCACAGGAGTCGCCCCTTGCTCGCGCATTAAGTAACACCGATGTTCACCAATCATATAGAGCTGCTCATTGCAGCGTACACCAGGCCGGAGTACACACCTCGCCATCAGAGGCACCCGAATATGACGTCTCTCATAACAAGTATTCACGTTGTTCAAATACCAAGCACACAGTCAGCCGTTGCAACAATTATCAAATCAGTTCATTAATTCACATAATTTATTCGCCAGTACGTAACTACGCAAAATAAACAACAACTCGCACGTTATTCATCAAGACTTAACACATTAAGCCTTCAACACTACCAATCAACACTACATATATATATATATATCTTTATATCGTAACTCAACCGAAAATACAAACATTACCATATTACCTCTATAAATATCATTCGTACCTTAATCTAAGTTGAGTACGTCGACTAATATTGGTATTAATCACCCAACATTTATCTCCATATGTATATATATATATATATATATATATATACATATATCTATACATATATCCACGCATATATATATATATATATATATATATATATATATATATATATAATATATACAGATATTCGTAACATGATTCATACACTTCAGCAACAATGATTTCACGTAATTATAATTCGTATATCAAGGTACTTGCCTTGGTAATCTCTCGCGAATACTGGAAATACGGTTGATTGGAACAACTGAACTCCAACTAGCTTGACGATCGGAAAGGCTCAAAACTGGATTATCGTAGGAAATTCGTCCTTAATATCCTATCATTAAATAAACAATCAATCACACGAGGAAAAAGATAGAAAGTTGACCGAACCCTAACTGTACTCTTCATAACGTACGTTACACACCTACGTAACGTACATTACGTCTGCATGTTAGCGCACGTAAGCCACAAAGATTAACGCACGCTAAGCATGCATTTGACAGTTCTTCTCAATTCATACGACTGTCTTGCCTGAGGGTATAACATATGTAATGCATAGAGCTTAACGTACGTTATATCCACACATATAATACTCATGTGAATCAGAATGATCCTATGGTGTTGATGTCTTCGAATTCCAGGTTAATCCTTCCATCATAAAACTTACTCCAATCTCGATTATAAATCCTCAAAGGTAGATCGGAAAATCTGAGATTGTTATCAACATTAAGTCTACGATCATTATGGAAACACCATACAATACGGTTTATTAATCTCAGAAAACTTCCCTTACTTGTTCATCATAACAAGATTCGAACTATAATGTTCTTAACTCGGGTAACTAAAGCATGAACATTCCAACTTCCAAAAACATGATGTTCAGATAAAAGTCATCTATGGAGCTTAATAATCCCGGTAGTATGTTCATAACATCCTTAAGAACACGAATTCAAGGTTGAGGTAGCATTAACATACCTTAATATGAAGAAAACACAGAGACAAGAGGTAGCATCTAACTCCGATTGCTTGAATGCCAATCCAAGATGTTTCTTAACTTAAATGATCGAGTCTATGTAATCTATAGGTGTTTTAGATGGCTGGAGACTCTCTAGAAACGAAGGAAAATGAAGTACAAGTGAAAGGGACGAAGTGAAATGAAATGGGGTGTTGTCCATATATATAATGTCTTGAGCTTTACGTACGTTAGCCTTAGCTATTTACGTGCGTAATCGATTTAGCGAACGCTACCATTCGTTCTTAGGGTACGCTATCATTCAATGGTAGCTTACTGTCTCATTCTGTACTCTCTTACGTACGTTACACCCTATGCATTACGTATGTAAGCTACACACATTAGCGTACGCTAGTTACAAACCTTAGCGTATGTTAACACCCGTTGACCCCAAAACTGTCCAGGTTCCTCCGCGGGAATCTTTCCGAGCCCACCACCAGCCATCCATGTGCTAGCCAGCCTGTTCAATCATTGACCTCCTTACGCACGCTACGTCTAACTCGTAGCATACGCTATCTCTAGCTCGTAACGCACGTTACGCTTACATTTTAGCGTGCGCTACGACGTAGTCGCATGTGAAGGATTAAAAGTTGATATTATCATGCATGAGGATACGAATACGGAAACAATCGTACTTCGATTATTGATAGCACAAATTCAGGTAATACATGGTTCAAATACGAACGAAAAGACCCAACAATTTATCCGGATATTACAATTAATAAGCAATTTAAATATTATTTATTATCTATTAAATAAATATGTTGCTAAATTAAATATCCTAATCTAGATCAAAGATCATCGGATATCTACCTTTGAAGCGTAGTTGTTGTTTGATCCTCGATCTTCTTGTATTTCTACCTTTAGATCTTCTAGAGCATGATCCGCCTTAATCCGGAAGTTGTGTGGGCAACGACCTACCGAATCTTGCTTGGACAAAAGTGAATCGACCGAAATCCTCCTCTCACAACTCTCGATTTTATTTTCTTCAAGTAATTCTGATTTGTAACAAGAATTAACGTGTTATCTCAATTTTGGAATCAAAGACACAAGTCAAGATTCACAATTAAACACTAAGAAGAAAAAATCGAAATCCTTGTGTTGGATTATTACTCACTGCCGAACCCTCTTCTTGTGTCCTATTTATAGGCTTTGGACTACTCTAGAGATCTTAAGGAGGATTAGGGTTAAGACTCCTAGTGCAACCCAACTTTCCATTTTAATCCCTTTCCTAATATGGTTGAGTTTACTAATATCAATCCACTCCACTAAAGAATTAATATAGTACTTCCAACCCAAATCGCAATTTACGAAATCAGGCTCCTTATTTAATTATATTATTTCCTTTGTTTAACATATCGAATGTCCATTAATTAATTTAAGCTACTGACAGCTTTAATTAATTAATATCTTATCCAAGAGCAGTACCACTCGAACCTTATTATTATATTGAAATTAAATACACATGCAGGGTTTAATATAATAATCATTATCGAGCTCTTCAAGGGGACATCATCAACCCACACGAGTCAGGACATGATTTCTAGTAATAATAATAATTATCATATAAATAATATTATTGCCCAAGATACGAAACTTATTGAGTCAATTATTTTGATTCTCATCTATGGTAAATCAAAGCAATAAATATTATAAATACATAATTAAATATTATATACTTAGAATTAAGAAATAATAATTATTTGAGATTTACGTTCTTCTTAGAGTCAGTACAGAAGACACTATCTCACTTCGATCCAGTTCAACGTATGCAAATACGCTAATGCTTGCTAATAGTCAAGACCAACTAATCTCAAGCATACACTACAACTTTTCACATAATTTGTCTAATAATTATATAGGTTGTGAACTATTATATTATTTTATAAGGCACCGATAATGTGATCTTTCATGTGACACCAACACACCACATTATTTACAATATAAAATAAATAGATATTTCATTTTCATAACCATAACATGAATAAATATGAAAAACATGTGACTAGATGTGATTAATATTTTCATAGGTAGTTACAGGGAAATAAGGTAATACAAGTATAAAGTATACTTTGCAGTATACAACCCTAACATCTTGAACTAAGACTTCTTGTCACCCAGATTGAAGCTTCATTCTCCTGAGCTTTCTTCATCCCACATAGGTCGAAATCAGCTCGTTTCATAAGTCCACACTTGACTAACTCTTAATGTCAAATACGGTAATTCGAGTCTCTGATAGCAGTTGTAGGCTTTGGGTTATTGGTTGTAGTGTGCTGTTCTCTTTCATTGAGGACTAACAATATCTTCGATAATTAATACAGTTGTAGGCTCGAAGAGAGTATTTTCTCTTGCTAGTTTTTCACAAGTATTCTGAGTAACCATTATTGACATTATTATCAGTAGCGAGGGCAAGTCCTCCAATTGAGCTATTTATAATCTTAGAAATATATCCATTATAAATGCAGTCGTCGGTCGATTGGTGAGATGTGGACACTTCAGATTGATGGCTTGGTGAATGTTTGAAATAAAGTAATCTATCTTATCAGCATTAAATGCTTCAGACATTCGTTTGACCTTTATTAAATGCCTTGTGTAAATAGTCTTTAGGCTGCATTAGATGTTATTTCTATCAGCATTAAATGTTTCCTCAGACCCCTGAATACTTTGTGAATATAATGTAGCTTGTTTCACAATGATTTGAAGTGTAATAATTTTCCTGTTGGTTTTGTACTTTATATTTTCCTAAATGAAGTGCATACAACATTGTTGTTGTATCCAATCTTCATTACGCTGTAGACTGAACACTGTATGATCAAGTGTTGGTCATGGTATAGTATCTTACACCTTAGAATGAGGTGAATCAGCTATAGTCTTTTTCGAAGTTTGGTTTGCATAGCGGAAGTCTTAGGCTAAGTTGCTGTAAGTACAGCAACTAGACAGTCTCCTGTAGCTTGGTGCTTATAGGGTTTTCAGAGTAAGTATACTATAAATCACAGACACTATGAAAATAGTAAGTGTAGAAAATGATAACATAAAAGTTTAATGTGGTTCGAGGTAAATCCCTCTACGTCCATAGATCATCTACACAGGAGTAAAATGTTTATTAAAATCAAGCTGAACACAACTGTATGCTTTTAACTAAACTGGTCGTCGTATCATTCACACAGATTGATACAATCGATTGTAGCTTGAGCTATTCACATAGATTTGTTGTAGGCTTTTTCTAGTTGCTTATTCTCACACATATTGAAGCTTCATCCTTGAACTCTCTTCTGCCCACACAGGTCAGAATAGTCCGACTTAGTCCACACAGGGCTAAGGGTCTCAACAATGAGGTTTGAAGTAACAGATATTGGAACAACAGTTGTAGGCTACATACGTCATCGCTGTAGTTATGTTGTTTTCTATTGAGGACCTAATATTTTTCACTCAATATGTACGATGTATGCTTGAAGAAATAGATTGCTCTTAGATAGTGAATTCTTGATCAATCAGTAAGTGAGCAATATCCCCTGACTTGATTTATTTATAACCTTGGGAATAGATTCATTATAAATGTAACCATTGGCAGGTCGGTGAGATTTATATAGATTTGATTGGCGGCTTGCCGAATATTTGAATTGAATATGTTTCATATTTAATGCTTCAGACGTTCTCTTTGATCCGCATTAAATGCTCTTCTGTATGAAGTCTTTTCAGCCGCATTAAATGTTGTCCGGTCAGCATTAGATGCTATTTTAAAATCGTGAATATTTTGTGAATAAAGAAATGATTATCTCACAACGGTTTAAATACCTAAATATAAATCTTGTTGGATTGTGTTTTACTTTTTCCAAGTAAAGTACCTACAGCTTCTTTGCTGTAGGTAATAATCTTCTTGCTGTATGCTGGAACATCCATTTAGCTGTCGGCTAAACCTTTTTGGATGCTGTATAAAGTTTCGCTGTAGGGCCAGGCTGTAGGGTGTTTTTATCAAAACACTTAGGATATTATGTTTCTGAATAATTTCCCCCTTTTTTGATAATGGAAAAAATCTTTTAAACCACAAGGTTGTCTTCAAGTCTTCTGTTGGATGATCTGATCTTCAAGACTTATACTAAAATTTGAACTGCTCATAGGCAAGTTCTAAAATTTTAAATCCTACAAGACTAAGTGTATTACAACATAAGTTATGATTGGTTCGTATGCACAATCTTATAGCAAGCCGTATAAATAGATGCAACTTAATCTACAAATTGTTCGCAGACAAGTTCTCTCAGCTTTTAGACTTACCAAATTTATACTTAGTAAATATTTCAATATAAAACATAACCAAATAGTAAATGAAGATCATGAGCTGTAATCTTTTGAGGTGAATCAAAATTTTATAGATAGGCTGGATTACAGTGTTTTTAGGAATTGAAACATTGCATCGGGGAGCATACAGTAATGAAAGATACAACTGTCAGGAGTTATCTTCGAAAATGTTGTGTGTAAGACTTCCTGGAGGGATCATGCTCAGTTTCTTTCCACCTATTGACTAAGAAATATCTGCCTCGGTCCCTGTAGATGTTTTTTACTGTAGGGATCACATCGTAGGCGAGAATCCAGTCTTCTTGGTGAGTTAACCAATCACCCTTTATAAGTTTTGACTTCTGTTTTAGTTATAAGGGTAGCTTTCCTTCTGACAGGAGCCTTGAGTACTCCTTCGTAGCATCCTCCAATGTATTGAACTGATTGAACATGTCTTAAGAAAATTTGCTCCCTTTGCTCTCTGTAGGTCGGTCGAATTGCACTTCAAGTCTAGGATGATAATGATTTTATTTTGATACTTAAACTAAACACTCCTAACTACATGCCATCACACCCACCCTTCAATCTATTCATCAATTGAATTATTTAAAGCCCCAAGCATCTTATCATATCAATAACATGAAGTTGGTTCATTTTTGGTTCGTGAAACGGACCCTTGTGTGTCTAGTCCGATAGTTACACCTTCGTATGTTTTAAATTTAGTACATTTAATTAATCCAATTAATTAATTGTATCATATATAATTTTTCTAAGAAATAATATGAATAAAATTAATGCACCATATGAATATACTTTATCATGGCTATAGGCGATAAGGTCTCGAATTAATTGACTCATTCTCTTTGGGAATAACCCTTTGCCACAACCTTGACCTTATAAGTATCAACCTTGCCATCTCCATCAGTCCTTCTCTTGTAGATCCATTTATTTCCAGCAGGCACTATGCCTTTAGAACGGCCTACTAAAGTCCGCACCTGATTAGCACGCATAGAGTCTATCTCAGCTTCCACAGCTTTTCCCCATTTCGTAGAGTCCACATCTACCATCGCTTGGTCACATAAAGAGGGATCATTCTCTTGGATACTTTCTGTCATCTCATGGACGCCTAGTTCCTCTTAATGCAGATAGCTATACCTCATAGGTAATTGAGAAGCTCTACTAGACCTACGAGGTTGTGTTTGTATTTCAGAAGGTCAAGTTCCAATATCGTGTACATGTGTCTCATTTTGTGTTTCTGTTATTTTTTCCAGGGAAATATTCTGTAACACCCCCAATCCACTCAGAGATATTACACACCGCAGACCCTTTCCTCAAGGATCTAAGAGGATGGTAACTAAAATAAAACATCAAAATATTGTCTTCAAGGCTAAATGATGACCCAGTAGACCGATTAGGTCTTTCAATTAAATCATACAACTCAATCTCAATACATACCCACACCGGGGTCAAAATACAACACGCTCCCGTACAACGGGGAAAATACTACAGCAGAAATAACTACAACTAAACCAATAAAACATCGTAAGTGTCCTCATGTGATTAGTATCGATCATCATTCATCATCCTTCGTGCCAACCCTATGTTTTGCTCCCCAAAACCTGAATATACCTGGACGCAAAACATACATCCACCCCCCGATTACTCGGGGGTTAGCAAAATTCCACTATTTTGCTAGTGCAAGTACAAAGTGTAAATACGAGTCATACAAATCATATTCAAATAATAATAATAATCAGGAATCCTCAAAGATTTAAACATAACGAAAAAAGAAATACTTCCCGAGGCAGAGAGTCTGAGTAAAACTTTCCAAATTCGAAAGATCACAAATCAAGAGAAAAATTTATAAAATGTTTTTTTAATGGAAAACCATTTAGGATTATCGAATCCTTCTCTTTTCAAAAACCAAATGGGGTCACAGCCCAAAGATTTGCTTTCTCAAATAAAA
Source organism: Orobanche coerulescens (assembly GCA_033398695.1). Taxonomy (NCBI): domain Eukaryota; kingdom Viridiplantae; phylum Streptophyta; class Magnoliopsida; order Lamiales; family Orobanchaceae; genus Orobanche; species Orobanche coerulescens. Next base: position 122,727,512 of record CM065802.1, on the reverse strand, counting down.
ACCAACAATAATTCACAAGGTCCACAACCCATACCACATGTCCTCGACGGACATAAAATCAACAAAACATAACCAACCAAGATACTAAATCTTGGTAACACGTCCAAGGTAATCGACCCTGGCAACATACATACACAATCATATCCATGATACCGTGATCGCTTGCCACGTATCACCGTAAGTCTTCTTATGCTCTCGTGGTTGGACCTATCACTCGCCGTGTCCTGACTACCATGATCACAAGCCATGTGTCACCGTAGACCTCATCCGAACATCACGGCCAGACTATGACAATACTTCACATTCACAAATCAGTACACTACTGTACACATCACAATATCAAGCAACAAAACACGTCCATAATCATATCCATGATACCGTGATCGCTTGCCACGTATCACCGTAAGTCTTCTTAGGCTCTCACGGTTGGAACGGTCACTCGCAGTGTCCTGACCACCATGATCTCAAGCCATGTGTCACCGTAGACCTCATCCGAACATCACGGTTGGACTATGACCACACATTCACATCACACAACACAATACACTAAGGATATCATAATAATCCACCCAAAGGCAACAAACACTTAGCACGACACAATTGTCGAATCGCAATGCACCAAAAAGAGATAATATATATATATATTATCAAATCACAACATCAGCATCAAACATATCCATATGATTCACTTAATCATTCACAAAACACACCATTCACCAAATACACACGTGTTTTGAAAGAGAGCCTTTGAGGAGGCTAAACCGAATATTTTGAAAGTTCATTTCAAACAACCAAACAAACACACACTTATACGTTCACCGATCATCATATCCACAAAACAAGAAATGTATGAACAAGGTACTTTCCTCAAATAATCATAAAAGCAGAGAATCGACTGAAGTAAGGCGGCACGAACCGACTACGAATCCGCCGACTCTGCTGAACGCCAATCCGCGACAATAAACTACGAACGACAATAACAACAATGAAAATGAACTCCATAGCACGACCCAAAGCCGCTGAATTCAAGGAACAAACAACGAAAGTTCAAGGATTTCCCCAAATGGCCAAGAACACGAATCGATCCGACAAAAATATGAAAACAGAATTTCAAACCATGGGTTAAGACCAACAAGACCAGGTAAGAACAATAGCACCAACAATTTCAGATTAAAATCACGTAATCAAGACAAACCCCAAAATATCTCAAATAGGGTTCTAAAACCTTACCTTGATTCGGATAAGAAGAATGATTAGACGATGATGAACACGAAGAAGACCCACCGAGATGATTAATATCATCAATGGCCGAAGAAAGCTCGATCCAAAACCACCCCAAATCGCCAAAAATGCAGAAAAAGAAAAGGAAGAAGAAATGACCTGATTCTGGGTCAACCCTCTAGTATAAATAGGCATACGAAGTTTATGTACTTTATGGCACAAACCTAACGTACGCTACATGTTTAACGTAGGTGAGGTGCAAACCCTTACGTAGGTAAGAGCCATCTGGACTCCTCTGCCCGAAATCCTTAACACGCTAACGTACGTAACGGATGACGCATTATGTATGTAAAGAAGCATCACTAACGTACGCTACACATGATGGTAATGTACGTTATCCATCTGGCGGTACAGAACAGGTGCCAGAAGTTTGGTACGAAATGGACCGCGAAATACGACAAACACAAATTACTACGGTCGAGCAAGACGAGTAGTACAACAATCAAAACACGACTTTAAGCACTAAACACACATGATTCCGATAACATGAAGATTGGGAAAAGACGATACGAAGGCAAACACCCTAAAACTTTAGAAAATTACGAAATGGCCCGAACGACCGAAATATCACGATACGACAACGAATAACCAAACCAAAGCTTACAACACGTCTAACAAAGTTAAAAAAACTTACGGGATACACGAAGCGACAGTTTCGAACGAGATTCGCAAGAATCAAACTCAAGTGCGGAAAAGTTGCTAAAAAGCATAAAACTCAACAAAACAACACCAAAACGAACTCAAATGACAAAAAGTGTAGAATTAATCATTCTCATAATGACGAAACGGTCACACGCGAGCCGCTAAAACAGACTCCTGCCAAAAAAATAAATTTACCGAAAATCAAAATTGCGGATATTACATACTACCCTCCTTGAAAGAAGATTCGCCACGAAACTTAAATTAAGTAGGGAGAAGCAAAATCCCACCCGGAACATCTCAACGAGATGCACAAGAACCGAATAACTCACACCCATCGGAGAAATGCTACCATCAACGCAAAGAAACATACGGCATGAAATCACGCTCGACGACAACCATCACAATGTCACAAGCAGAGACATAATAAAACCAACAAGTGTCAAGTATCACCAAACAGACAGCACAATCAAGCCAATTGTCCTAACAATCACAAAACAAAAGGTACATATTACAAGTAAACACACACAGTCGAAAAATAGAAATTAAACACACAACGATCCGCGAGGGTAACCACGAAGAACTCCGACCACGCCAAAATTCTCGAAAACCATACTAGGCATCTCCGTGTCCTTTTGGATCAGAGACACAAACTCGATCGGCAAACCTCTCAGCTACCGTTTCGCAATGCACGGCTCGGTGTCCCAATTGACCGTAAACGAAACAGCTGACTAATAGTGAACAACAATTCTTCGGTATGGCCCGCTCGACCACCGTTATAACACGTCTTCGTGCTGCTCACATTACTCACTGAAGGGGTAATACTCTTCCCATGTTCACGCGATCGAGGAACCTTCTTAGAATGACAATGCGAAGTCCCAGTCCCAGGGGGCCCACTCCCCTGACTTCTTGAGAAGTTCCCAACAGTTTTCAATTTCTTCGACTCGAAAATATGTTCAGTACATGATATAGATAGCTCATAGGCTAACACCCTATTCTGATACTCTCTCAATGAAGTACAAGTGAAACCTTCCATGTACTGATGAATCTCCGACTTCATTCTCCTGATAAAGTGGCAGATCTTATCCTCCTCTATCCTCACCTGATCCTGCACATAGTTGAGCTGTTTGCTATAATCAATAATAGCTTGAGACATCGGTACATTTTGCGGTTTCACCAAAAAGAATTCATTAATCCTATGATTTCTGATTGGTTCTGGACAAAACTCATCACTCATGAATCTCTAGAACTCTGCCCACGTGACAACACGATCTCGAGGCTTAACAGCCTCCCACCAATTAGCGGCATCCTTGTCAAGAAGATACTGAGCGACAGGCAACTTACGTTCTTCTGGACAATTAACTACCTCCAATATCTTTCCCAATTGGAAAAGCCAACCATCCCAGCCTAATACATCCGCGGAACCAACAAAATGAGGGGGATTCATATGAACCACTTCTCGAAGCCACTGATTTGCGCCAATGTTCTGGGTCACATCTGTATTACGTTGAACTGCTTGGGTCAACTGAGTCATCTGTGTAGCTACCTGCTGCAAAATAGTGGCAACACCGATACCAACACCATCACTGGCAATACAATCCTGATCACGCATCTAGTCGCCACGACCACGACCCCTGCCCCTCGGCATACTGAATAAGTAACCACTCAGCACAAGAGAAAATCGTAACACAATAACATACAACAATTACCATACTAAGGTAACTGACATACACAAAATCACAGCAACGACGACATCCATTCGGCAATTTCAACGACCCGAACGATAACCAACACACAATTACAAAACATCATGAAACAATCCTATATGTACACAATCATACACATTGGGAGTTTCCACTTGGTTCTGGCCCACTTGTTTCTTCTTCTTCCCCCACTTGAGTTTAGAAGTTGAAACACTAATAGCCGCAAGAACTTGGTATCCTTACCTGAAGAGATCTTCTGGAGCTTGAAGCTCTCTCAGCAATTCCACCAAGGTATACGCCCTACAATTCATATTGTAGTTTAGGCGGAACTACTCAAATCTCCTAGGTAAGCTGTCTAGGATGATATCAACCTGTATTTCCGCACCGATAGTTGCCCCTAAGAAATCAAGTTCATTTAGATGAGAAATCATCTTTAGAACATGATCCCTTACCGGGTTTCTTCAGGCATTTGGGTCGTCATCAAGACCTTCATAGCATTTTTCTATCCGGTTGGTTTGGATGACCAAACATATCGCCGAGATTTTTCATCATTTCCGCATCCGTGCCCATACTCTGACGCTGATGCTGCAATACATTTGCTAAAGAAGCCAAGATGTAACAGCGAGCCTGTAACACCCCGAGATATTCAGAGTATATTACAGCGCCGTGGACCCCTACATGGGACCTACCAGGCTATAAACAAGAAAACTCCGCTCGACTAACCATCTCGGTTAGCGAGGACACACATTTAAATGATATGACATAAAAAGATACGCCCGGAGTAACCGGCGAAATAAGCATCAACCGACAATGTAACAATTTAAAGTAGTACAATACGGAGTTTGAAATGAAAAGCCTATGTACTCGCGAGTACAATCTATAAGTTTATAATTGTGAGAACAACCAAATCGAAATGGACAAAAGAAATAAAGAGACCCAGATGCACATGTCAACGATCCTGGACAACATCCTCGTACTGTCCCGGTGCCCGCTCGTCCGGATAATCATAACCTGAAATCCATAACAAGAATTTCCCCAAAACGGGTCCCCAAAGGGGTTAGAAATTACGCTAGTACAAGTAATCAAGGCAACCCAATCGCTTACACATTTCATAGTACATGCACCAATATCAATTTCAAAAGTCAAAACCAGACATGTCTTTTCCGGAAACAAACAGTCAAACAATTTGCCTTGGGAACAGAGTAATATCATAGATTCCCGCCCGAGGCCTCTAAGGACCCTCCCGAGCTGGCCACATTATAAAAACAGAACAAGCACATGCATCGCCTTGGGAACAGAGTAATATCACAGATCCCGCCCGAGCTGGCTAGCTAAACAAACTCATGAATCCAGGACTCAACCCTTTGGATTCCCTCCGTGATCCCGTCGGACCAACCCGAGGTGATCAATTCACACACAAAATACATTACCATTCTCGTTAAGCATAAAGGTTTCCAAAAATACTTGCCTTGAATAATTGATGACGCAACGAGCGGAAAGGATAATCACCGATGAACGCTATGAACCAACGGAACCGAACCTAACGATTCGAAGAACATAATCACAACCAACCCTAGACGAATACGGAAATGGAATACACCCGAAAACCCGCCTACGATTCATGAATATTCGTATGAAAATAACAACGAGGGCGGACCACAACCAAACCCTCTCGATTCCGCAAAACTATGAAAATATACCATGAATCCGTAGGAAAACTAATGATATCAACAAGATGAATCATATTCATCTTGAATCCAACAACAAAACGGAGCGAATCGGAAGAAAATCCCAAAACCCCCAAATTATCCAAAAGTAGGGTTCTAAGAGATTTTACCTTGATTTGACGATGAACAATGAATGATTAGAGATAGGTTGATGATATAAAGCTTGAATATACTTCTACAATGGTATTTGGGCGAAAATCGGGCGAAACCTAGCTCTCCAGGTCGTTCCGTCGCGAAGAGAAGTGAGAGAGGTCAGAAATGAGAAAAAATACGGCTGCTGTCAATTTATATACTGGCCGGTGTTACGGCCGTAACATCCATAACATACGGCCGTAACATATGAACATTACGGCCGTAACTCACCTGACTTACGGCCGTAACTGTTCCAGGAATGAAACTGGGCAAAATTTACGAACGACACTTACGGCCGTATCAAGACACCATTACGGCCGTATCAATACTTACGGCCGTAACCCAAACATGATACGCCCGTAACTCAAGACTGGACCAGGAGGCAAGAAACGAAGCATTGTTACGGCCGTATGAAGGAAGATTACGGCCGTAACTCCCGATTATTACGGCCGTAACATATACGGCTTACGACCGTAACATGGCCTGTGACAGCAGGCCATAGTCTGAAACACTACCGACGAGGGGATGATCGGAAATAGAACAAGAAAAATAACAACGTGTATCCACGACCAACGGATGCACTCACCACGGATTTAAGTCAGAAATCAAAACGTTACGATGAAGCGTGATTCCGAATGCCCGGAGGTTCAGGAACAACAAAGATAACAGGAATACCTTAAACTTAAGAAAATTACGAAACGGCCCAAACGTTCAAAAACCGCGATACTACGTCGGATTAACAAACCGAAACTCCCAACACGAACAACTCAACTATACGAACTCGTGAAACCAAAGAAATTACAAAAGCGAACGAGTTCCACGAGAATCGAACGTCCATGCCATAATACATGACATAAAACAAAATAATATCAAAACATCACCATGATCATCCCAGATGGAGAAACTCCAAGAATAACATAGATTCAAAATGTCGACAAGGTTACAAGCGAACTACTAAAAAATAAAAATACACCAAAACGGGAATATCGGAAAATGAAGAAAAATGCGGATATTACATTCTACCCCTCTAAAAACAAGTCTCGTCCCGAAACTTAAGAAACAAACAACTCGGGGTATCTAGCACGCATACTATCCTCGGTTTCCCAAGTTGCCTCCTCGACACCATGTCTTGACCACTGCACCTTGACCAAAGGGATGGTCTTATGCCTTAGTCGTTTCTCGCGATGCTCCAAAATCTTCAAAGGACGTTCTTCAAAAGTGACATCCTCGGCGACATCAATCTCTCCATAATCGATGACGTGACTAGGATCCGGGACATATTTCCTCAGCTGGGAAACATGAAAAACGCTATGAACATGACTCAAGGCCGGAGGTAACGCCAAACGGTATGCCAACCCACCGACTCGCTCGAGAATCTCAAAGGGTCCAATAAATCTCGGACTCAACTTCCCTTTCTTCACGAAACGAAAAACTCCTCTCGTCGGCGACACCTTCAGCAAAACATGGTCTCCCGCCTCGAATTCTAAAGGTCGACGACGGACATCGGCATATGACTTCTGTCGACTCTGGGCAGTCAACATCCGTTCCCGAATTAAGTCTATCTTCCGCCTCGTCTCTAAAACGACATCCAGCTCGGTCCCGATCAAATCGGACGCCTCATCCCAACAAACCTGTGATCGACATCGCCGCCCATAAAGTGCCTCATATGGCGCCATCCGAATCGACGCGTGCCAACTATTGTTGTACGTGAATTCGATCAATGGCAAATGCTCCTCCCAGTTACTGCTCCAATCGAGAGCACAAGCACGCAACATGTCCTCAAATGTCTGGATAGTGCGCTCCGCCCCATCATCGGGGGTGAAAAGAGGTGCTCAAACGCAAACGAGTACCCAACGCCTTATGCACCGCCTGCCAAAAGTGCGATACAAAACGGCCATCACGATCCGAAACAATAGACTTCGGAGTACCGTGAAGCCTCACAATCTGTGCAATAAACACACGAGCCAACTTCTCCGGGCCCCAAGTATCCTTGATGCCCAGAAAATGTGCCGACTTGGTCAGGCGATCAACAATCACCCATACCATATTCATGCCCGACCTCGATCTCGGCAAACTCGAAATGAAATCCATCGATATATCTTCCCATTTCCATTCCGGAACGGGAAGTGACTGCAATAACCCAGCCGGTCGCTGATGCTCGATCTTGACCTGCTGACACGTCAAACATCTCGCTACAAACTGTGCGACCTCCTCCTTCATATTATTCCACCAGAAATTCCTCCTCAGGTCTTTGTACATCTTACTCGAACCAGGATGAATGGAGTAAGGCGTAGCATGGGCCTCCCGCAAAATACTCTGTCTCAACTCTGTGTCGTTCGGCACACAAAGCCGACTCTGGAATCTCAAAATACCATCCTCGTGAATCACAAACCCAGGAGACTTTCCCTTAAGAACATTCTCTCGGATTTGAGTAATCATCGGATCCTCTAACTGCTTCAGCTTAATTTCATCGATCAAAGATGACGAAATCTCTAAAGCACAAAGTTGCCCGACAGCCCCAGGCAACAAAATCTCAACATCTAGCTCGATCAAAGCCTGTCGAAGCTCAGACTGAGATGTAAGGATCTCAAGCGTTCGCAACGCAACCGGTTTCCGACTCAAGGCGTCGGCCACGAGGTTCGCCTTGCCCGGATGATAAAGGATTTCGAGGTCATAATCCTTAATCAGTTCTAACCACCTCCTCTGCCTCATATTCAACTCCCGCTGGGTAAATATGTATTTCAGACTTTTATGATCGGTAAAAATCTGACATGCAGAGCCGAAAAGATAGTGACGCCAAATCTTAAGCGCAAAAACGACTGCCGCTAACTCCAAATCATGAGTAGGGTAGTTCAGCTCGTACGACCTCAACTGCCTCGACGCATAGGCAATGGTCTTGCCGTGCTGCATCAATACGCACCCAAGACCCTGACCCGAAGCATCACTATAAACAGCAAAACCCTCGTTGCCGCACGGCAACGCCAAAACCAGGGCTGAAGTCAAACGCCTCTTCAGCTCCTCAAAACTCGACTGCCTCTCGTCATTCCAGACGAACTTCTCGGACTTATGGAGCAACTGTGTAAGTGGCCAAGCCAGTTTCGAGAAACCCTCGACGAACCTACGGTAGTATCTAGCTAAACCCAAGAAACTACGGATCTCCTTCACATTCGTGGGCGGTGCCCAATCCAACACTGCCTCAAGTTTCTGCGGATCCACGCGAACTCCCTCGGCTGAAATCACGTGACCTAAAAACATCACTTCCTTCAGCCAGAACTCACATTTCGAGAGCTTCGCATAGAGTTGCTCGGTCCTCAAAATGTCTAACACTATCCGTAAATGGTGGGCATGTTCTTCCTCGTTCCTCGAATAAATAAGGATATCGTCAATGAAAACGACGACACACTTATCCAAATACTCGATAAAGACTTTGTTCATCAACTGCATGAACACCGCCGGTGCATTAGTTAACCCGAAAGGCATAACTACAAACTCATAATGTCCGTATCGCGTCCGAAAAGCTGTTTTCGGCACATTGGACTCCCTCACCCGGAGCCGATAGTACCCCGATTTCAAATCAATCTTCGAGAATACCGCAGCTCCCTGCAACTGGTCGAACAAGTCATCAATTCTCGGCAAAGGATACTTGTTTTTGATGGTCACCTTGTTTAGTTCGCGATAGTCGATACAAAAACGTAGTGAACCATCCTTCTTCCGCACAAACAGGACCGGTGCGCCCCAGGGCGAGGCGCTCGGTCGAACATACCCCAACTCAAGAAGCTCACTCAGCTGCTTCTTCAACTCTGACATCTCTGAAGGTGCCATGCGATACGGCGCCTTCGAAATAGGAGCCGCGCCCGGCTCTAACTCTATAGAAAACTCGACCTCACGATCCGGTGGCAATCCCGGTAACTCGTTAGGAAATACATCAGGAAACTCACTAACGACTGGAATCGACGAAAGCTCGACTCCACCATTCTCCGCCTTCAAGGCGTAGCACCAATAACCAGTACACCCCTTTCGCAGGAGTTTCATCGCCTTCAAGGCGTTAATAATAAACTTCTGGTTTCTCTTTCGCCCCGTGAAAGAGTGTTCAGTGCCGTCCTCGGCTAACATGGTGATGATCCTCGTGCGGTAGTTCATGATCGCACCATGCCGCTCGAGCCAATCATCCCCGAGAATCAAATCCTCACCCTCAATATCAACAACAATAAGATTAGAGAGCCAAGCTCTCTCACAAATAAACACAGAACAGTATCGGATCTCTCGATCGCCAACGATCCTATCACCGCTAGGAAGTTTAACGATGAAATACTCGCAAGGCGACAAACAGTCGAGACTCAAGCGGCGCACACACCCCAGCGATATGAACGAATGTGTAGCACCAGAATCGAAAAGTACACTGACAGGATGAGAATGGATATGAACGGTACCTGTCACCATAGTAGCTGCTGGATCATCGGCCCTCCTCATTTCGTAGATACGCGGCTGGGCAGAGCCGACACTGGAAGCTCCTCCCGTAGTGGGCTGACCTCGACCCCTACCTCGGCCGGCACTCGGTGGAGGGGGCGGGGCAAATGAGCCCTAGTTCACACTCGGCTCCATAGGTGCTGGTTGAGAAGAACGGGCGCCGCGAAGCTGTCTGATCTGATCACAAAAGGAGGCCTTGTGGCCCAACTGTCCACAAGTATGACAAGTAAACTTCGGACGAGGACACTGCCGGTTCCTATGGCCCTGCACACCACAGTTAAAGCATGTGGTTTCACGAGCGGAGGTTCCGGCGGCACCTCGAAAGCTCCCAGAGAAACGAGCCAAACCGCCCATAGAAATATTTGCAGACTGAGACTTCTGCTGGCCTCCACTCTTGGGTCCAGAAAAATTTCCGACTGACTTCTCTTTCTTGCTCTCACGAGCCAAATCACTAGCCGTCACCGACATATCATAAGCAAGAGCGCGACTCTGATAATCCTTCAGAGTAGTGCAGACGAGTCCAGACATATAGTCCCGAATGGACAGCTTCATCCTCCTGGAAAAATGAAAAATTTTGTCGCTTTCTTCGACAACTTGGGTCTTCACATAGCCCAATTCCTTGTTAAAATCGGCAATGGCTTGAGATACGGGGATATCCGGTGGTTGAGGATCATAGAAAGCATGCACCCGAGCCTGCCTGACCGGCCACGGACAATATTCAGTCTCCATCAGCTCCTGAAATTCGGCCCACGAAGCAACATGATCTTTGGGCCCCACGGCTTCCCACCAATCCATAGCGTCCCCAGTGAGAAAGTACTGGGCAATAGGGACCTTGCGGTCCTCGGGACAGTTGGTGGCAACGAAGACTTTAGATATCTCCTTGATCCAACCCTCCCAGCCGATCGGGTCTGATGCTCCCGAAAACTGAGGAGGATGCATCTTGATGACATCTTGGAGCCAACGATCTGCTCCGCCCCGATTAGCATGGGCCTGATCGGGGTTTTGAACCACTTGAGCTATCGCCGCCATTTGGTTGACCATTTGCTGCATAACGGACGCAATACCAAGGTCGGCGCGCTCTTGAGAAGAAGCATGACTATGACGGTCACCGGTACTGCCGGCTCCCGAAGAATGCGACGTGGCCGCCCCACCGGCTGCCCCAAGTCCTCGGCCGCGTCCACGACCACGACCACGACCACGACCACGGTTTCCTTCGGCATCCATACTGGTGTTAAGAGGTAACAGAAGTATGTTGATGATGAGTAAGGGAGGAAAAAGCAAACACGATTCGAAAAGCGGAAATACAATGCAAGAAAACAAAGGACCGAATAAGAAAACTTACGAGCACTGGAAGTACCGAGATGCTGGCGGCGGTGTGACAATGTGCAAAACAAAACGTGACTAGACCCAAATAACCAACAAGCCTAGGTATCCATAAACCTAGTGCTCTGATACCATTTTCTGTAACACCCCGAGATATTCAGAGTATATTACAGCGCCGTGGACCCCTACATGGGACCCACCAGGCTATAAACAAGAAAACTCCGCTCGACTAACCATCTCGGTTAGCGAGGACACACATTTAAATGATATGACATAAAAAGATACGCCCGGAGTAACCGGCGAAATAAGCATCAACCGACAATGTAACAATTTAAAGTAGTACAATACGGAGTTTGAAATGAAAAGCCTATGTACTCGCGAGTACAATCTATAAGTTTATAATTGTGAGAACAACCAAATCGAAATGGACAAAAGAAATAAAGAGACCCAGATGCACATGTCAACGACCCTGGCCAACATCCTCGTACTGTCCCGGTGCCCGCTCGTCCGGATAATCATAACCTGAAATCCATAACAAGAATTTCCCCAAAACGGGTCCCCAAAGGGGTTAGCAATTACGCTAGTACAAGTAATCAAGGCAACCCAATCGCTTACACATTTCATAGTACATGCACCAATATCAATTTCAAAAGTCAAAACCAGACATGTCTTTTCCGGAAACAAACAGTCAAACAATTTTTCTTGGGAATAGAGTAATATCATAGATTCCCGCCCGAGGCCTCTAAGGACCCTCCCGAGCTGGCCACATTATAAAAACAGAACAAGCACATGCATGGCCTTGGGAACAGAGTAATATCATAGATCCCGCCCGAGGCCTCTAAGGACCCTCCCGAGCTGGCTAGCTAAACAAACTCATGAATCCAGGACTCAACCCTTTGGATTCCCTCCGTGATCCCGTCGGACCAACCCGAGGTGAGCAATTCACACACAAAATACATTACCATTCCACGTTAAGCATAAAGGTTTCCAAAAATACTTGCCTTGAATAATTGATGACGCAACGAGCGGAAAGGATAATCACCGATGAATGCTATGAACCAACGGAACCGAACCTAACGATTCGAAGAACATAATCACAACCAACCCTAGATGAATACGGAAATGGAATACACCTGAAAACCCGCCTACGATTCATGTATATTCGTATGAAAATAACAACGAGGGCGGACCACAACCAAACCCTCTCGATTCCGCAAAACTATGAAAATATACCATGAATCCGTAGGAAAACTAATGATATCAACAAGATGAATCATATTCATCTTGAATCTAACAACAAAACGGAGCGAATCGGAAGAAAATCCCAAAACCCCCAAATTATCCAAAAGTAGGGTTCTAAGAGATTTTACCTTGATTTGACGATGAACAATGAATGATTAGAGATAGGTTGATGATATGAAGCTTGAATATACTTCTACAATGGTATTTGGGCGAAAATCGGGCGAAACCTAGCTCTCCAGGTCGTTCCGTCGCGAAGAGAAGTGAGAGAGGTGAGAAATGAGGAAAAATACGGCTGCTGTCAATTTATATACTGGCCGGTGTTACGGCCGTAACATCCATAACATACGGCCGTAACATATGAACATTACGGCCGTAACTCACCTGCCTTACGGCCGTAACTGTTCCAGGAATGAAACTGGGCAAAATTTACGAACGACACTTACGGCCGTATCAAGACACCATTACGGCCGTATCAATACTTATGGCCGTAACTCAAACATGATACGCCCGTAACTCAGGACTGGACCAGGAGGCAAGAAACGAAGCATCGTTACGGCCGTATGAAGGAAGATTACGGCCGTAACTCCCGATTATTTGTAATATCCGCAATTTTCGATTTTCGGTAAATTTATTTTTTCGGCCGGAGTCCGTTTTGATGACTCTCTCATGACCGTTTCGTCATTATGAGAATGATTAATTCTCCACTTTTTGTCATCCGAGCTCGTTTCGGTGTCGTTTTGTTGAGTTCCGTGCTTTTTAGCGGTTTTTCCGCACTTGAGTTTGATTCTTTCGGATCTCGTCCGAAACTGTTGTTTCGACTTTCTCGTAAGTTCATTTAATGTTATTATTCATGTTGCAAGCTTCGGCTTGGTGTTTCGATCGTGTATCGTGTGTTTCGGACGTTTTGGGCCATTTTCGTAATTTCCCAAAGTTTGGGGTAATTACTTTCCGTTGTCGAATTTCGAGCCTTCGGGTGGTCGGAATCGTGTGTTCTCTTAGTGCTCGGATTCGTCTTTGCGAGTACTTCGTAACCGTATCTTTGATTCGTACTCAGGTTCGGGTTTCGGGGTCGTTCGGGCCGTCGGAGTTGGTCCCGGCCGAGTCATGGCCGGGCATGCTGGGGCCAGCGCCGCCGAGTAACGTGCGGTAGTGATCGGAAGTTACGACGTAAGGCGGTTACGCACGTAAGGCCCTCGCCGTAACGCACGTAACGCCCGCATTTCCAGTGATGAGTTCGCCATGGCCGATTACGACGTAAGCCATGGCGATTACGACGTAACCCCGGCAATGGCCTATTTAAGGCTCGCAGACGCTTTTCTTGACCATTTCTCCTTCTTTTCTTCCCGCATACACGGTCAGGTGTGTATATCATGGAGAGATGTTGTTGGACAATCAATCCATGAAGTTTTGGAGTTCATATCATCAATCATCAATCCTATAACATCCTCCAATCTACCGAATCAGGTCAGATTTACTAGAAATCTAGTTTTGGGGAATTTGGGTATTTTGGTTGTTTTCGTCCGATTAATCCGTTTTAACTTAGGATTATGATGGATTGATGATTATTTAGATGTTTTATATCTTTTCCCTTGTTATTCCATGGTTGGATCGTATCGATTTGTTATTTGGGTCGAGTTCTTGACCGACGCCTTAAAGGTCTCCGGTAAAATGTCTTAGAGGGGTTTTCTGTAATATCCGTATTTTTCTTTCCCTGGTATTTTCGTTTTTGGTGTATTTCTCGATCGTAGTGACCCTCGTGTACTTCTCAGCGTGTCCTTCCTGTCAAACTGTTGAACTGTATTCTCGTTATTGTTGTGCGGAACCGCCATTTCGGGGTTGCCGTGGATCCATTTCGTGTTGTTGGCTCCCAAATGTTGATTCCCATCGTTTTATTCTCTTTCCGGATCATTTTTATCTTTTTGGAACCCATAAGGCGGTGTGGGCCGCGGCACAAGTTGTGTGCGCCGCGGCACACAAATCCCTTCAGTTGTTGGCCGGACAAACTGTACTGTGTGCCGCGGCACACCCATCCGGTGCCGCGGCACAGTGCCAGGCCGGTGCCGCGGCACACCTGTCCGGTGCCGCAGCACACTCGTGTGTCTTCTGCGACCTAAACCCAATCAGACTGGTGCCGCGGCACACGCAGGCTGTGCCGCGGCACAATGCCGAAACCTGGGAGTAAATTTTTGGCCTGTGCCGCGACACACCTAAGCTGTGCCGCGGCACACAAAGCAGTCAACTGTGCAAACTCGTCTTTATTAGACGAAATCGGCCGTTTTCTTCTTCATTTTCACCTGCATCGCGAGAGAGAGTGAGAGAGAGGGGAAGAGTTCTTCATCTTCATCCATTGAGGGGTTGATTTCCACCATTTTTCTTCGGTAGTGAAGCCCGGACGATCAATCCAACGCGTGTTCTACGGATCTTAGGACTTGAATCTCCAAAGGTATTATTTCTTGAAACCCTCCCTTTTGGATAATTGGGGATTTTGGGGTTTTTGGTCCGATTCTTCCCGTTTTGTTGATGGATTCTTGATGAATATGATTAATATTGTTAGTATCTTTAGTTTTCCTACGGATTCATGGATATTTTGTGGATTTTTACGGAATCGAGAGGGTTTGGTTGTGGTCCGCCCTCGTTGTTATTTTTGGTACGAATATACATGAATCGTAGGCGGGTTTCCGGGTGTATTCCATTTCCGTAATCGTCTAGAGTTGGTTGTGATTGTGTTATTCGAATCGTTAGGTTCATTCGTCGGTTCCTCACGGTCGTGCTTGATTCTTCCGTTCCGTTCGCGTCACCGTCTATTAATCGAGGCAAGTATCCTTATGAACTTACAATCTTGACATAGTAGTTTTGTATGAGAAATTGTGTGTGTGTGTATGCTCACTACGGGTTAGACTCGACGGGGTCTCGGTAGGGGTCCACGGAGGTGTGGATCGACGAGCTTTGCTTTTAACCACTACGGGTTAGATCCGACGGGGTCTCGGTAGGGGTCCACGGAGGTGTGGATCGACGGTTAATTGTGGTGAATTTTACAAATGTGATTTGATATTGGCATTTCCGGAAATGAGTGTTTTCGAACGGTTTTCTCTATTGCATACATTTACTATATGTGTAAGATGTAAGTTGTTCATCTTGTTACTTGTACTAGCGTAATTGCTAACCCCTCTTGGGACCCGTTTTGGGGAAATTCGTTTTATGAATTTCAGGTCAGGTTCATCGAGACGAGCGGGCGCTGGACCAGTACACGGATGATGGTTGTGCGTGATGATTGTGCACGAGTGACGTTTTAGTGTCTTTTACCTTTTCATCTTTTGTGGTTTTGAACTAATAGTTGTACTCGAGTACTTAAGGGGTTCTTGTTCGTTCGGATTGTATTGTTGCTTATTATGTTGTGTTGGATGATGATGTTATATTGACCGGTTGAACCGGGTGGACTATTCTATTTTGCGTCTTTATGACATGGTATTGTTCTGTCGTTTATGTGAGTCGATGAGTATGATGCTGTTCAGCCTGGTGGGTCCCATATAGGGATTCACGGCGCTGTAATATACCTCGAATATCTTGAGGGTGTTACAGAAAATGGTATCGGATCTCTAGGTTTATGGATACCTAGGCTTGTCGGTTGATTGGGTCTTGTGGTGTTTTGTTTTGCACATCATCGTCACGCTGCCATGATTTCGGTACTACCAGTGTCCGTAAGTTTTCCTTCCTCTGTTCATTAATTCCTTGTATCGTACCCTTGATTCTCGACTTGTGATTGTTCTTTTATTGTACTGATCCTCGTATGGCTTTTGCTACTTATTTAACTCCAGTATGGACGCTGGAAGAGGTCGTGGTCGCGGTCGTGGTCGTGGACGCGGCCGGGGACGTGGGACAGCCGGTGGGGCGGCCACGTCACAGTCTTCGAGGCCGGCGATCTGGCGACCGTCATAGCCATGCTTCTTCTCGGGAGCGTGCCGATCTTGGTATTGCGGCCGTTATGCAACAAATGGTGAACCAAATGGCGGCAATAGCCTGGCGGTTGTAACCCGGATCGAGCCCATGCTAATCGGGCGGAGCGGACCGTTGGCTCCAAGATGTCATCAAGATGCATCCTCCTCGGTTTTGGGAGCTTCGAGACCCGATTGGGTAGGAAGGGTGGATCAAGGAGATATCTAAGGTCTTCGTTGCCACTAATCGTCCCGAGGACCGTAAAGTCCCTATTGCTCAATACTTTCTCACGGGGGCCTACTGGTGGTGGGAGGCCGTTGGGCCCAAAGACCATGCCGTGGGCTGAGTTTCAAGAGTTGATGGAGACCGAATATTGCCGTGGCGATCGAGACGAGGCTCGGGTACATGCTTTTATGATGCTCAACCGCGGGATATCCCCGTAGCTCAAGCTATTGCTGATTTTAACAAGGAGTTGGGTTATGTGAAAACCCAGTTGTCGAGAGAGTGACAAAATTTTCCATTTCTCCAGACGGATGAAGTTGCCGATTCGGGACTATATGTCGGGGCTCGTATGCACTACATTGAAAGATTACTGCAGCAGGGCCCTCGCTATAATATGTCCGTGACGGCGAGTGAGGCGGCCCGCGAGAGTAAGAAGCGTAAGTCCGCCGGGAACTTTTCGGGCCACAAGAGTGGG
This sequence comes from Orobanche coerulescens, assembly GCA_033398695.1. Lineage (NCBI taxonomy): Eukaryota > Viridiplantae > Streptophyta > Magnoliopsida > Lamiales > Orobanchaceae > Orobanche > Orobanche coerulescens. Next base: position 122,710,368 of record CM065802.1, on the reverse strand, counting down.
GGTCGGCAGAGATCCCAATCTGCTAACTTCCCGCCGGCGGTGGTCCAGCTCGTTCCACTGGGGTCCTCGTGGAACTACCGGTGCTCCTTTCGTGATGTGAAGTGTTTCAATTGTGGTCGTACAGCCACATCGGTCGTACTTGTTTGAGCCCTTTCGACGTGTAATCGGTGTGGCCGGTAGGGCCACAAGTGCTTCAGGCCGAGAGGGAGAAAATTCTTGGTGCCCGGGCTTCCATTCCAGCGCCTAGGGAACCAAGTGTGAATCAGGGATCGTTTTCTCCTCAATCCCCGCCGAGTGCTAGTCGGGGGAGAGGTCGGGGTCAGCCCTCTAAGGGGGGAGCTTACAGTGTCGGCTCAGCCCACCCGCGTGTCTATGAGATGCGGAAAGCCGATGATCCAGCGGCTACCGTGGTGACAGGTACCGTTTATATTCTTTCTCATCCTGTCAGTGTGCTTTTCGATTCCGGTGCTACGCATTCGTTCATATCTTTGGATTGTGTACGCCGTTTGAGTCTCGACTGTTTGATGCCTTGTGAACCCTTCATCGTTAAGCTTCCTAGCGGTGATAGGATCGTTGGTGATCAGGAGGTTCGAGACTGTTCTGTACTTATTTGTCAGAGGACTTGGCCCTCTAATCTTATTGTTGTGGATATTGAGGGTGAGGATTTGATTCTCGGGAATGATTGGCTCGAGCGGGATGGCGCAATAATGAACTACCGCATGAGGATCATCACCATGTTAGCCGAGGATGGCACCGAGCACTCTTTCGCCGGGCGAAAGAGGGGGAACCAGAAATTCATCATTAACGCCTTGAAGGCGATGAGTCTCCTGCGAAAGGGGTGTACTGGTTATTGGTGCTATGCCTTGAAGGCGGAGGATGGTGGAGTCGAGCTTTCGTCGATTCCAGTCGTTAATGAGTTTCTGGATGTATTTCCTGACGAGTTACCGGGATTGCCACCGGAACGCGAGGTCGAGTTCGCTATAGAGTTAGAGCCGGGTGCGGCTCCTATTTCGAAGGCGCCCTATCGCATGGCACCTTCAGAGATGTCCGAGTTGAAGAAGCAGTTGAGTGAGCTTCTTGAGTCGGGGTATGTTCGACCGAGCGCCTCGCCTTGGGGCGCACCGGTCCTGTTTGTGCGGAAGAAGGATGGTTCACTACGTTTGTGTATCGACTATCGCGAACTAAACAAGGTGACCATCAAGAACAAGTATCCTTTGCCGAGAATCGACGACTTGTTCGACCAGTTGCAGGGAGCTGCGGTATTCTCAAAGATTGATTTGAAATCGGGATACTATCAGCTCCGGGTGAGAGAGTCTGATGTGCCGAAGACAGCTTTTCGGACGAGATACGGACATTATGAGTTTGTAGTTATGCCTTTCGGGTTAACTAATGCGCCGGCGGTCTTCATGCAGTTGATGAACAAAGTCTTTATCGAGTATTTGGATAAGTGTGTCGTCGTCTTCATTGACGATATTCTTATTTATTCGAGGAACGAGGAAGAGCATGCCCATTATTTGCGGATAGTGTTAGACATTTTGAGGGCCGAGCAACTCTATGCGAAGTTCTCGAAATGTGAGTTCTGGCTGAAGGAAGTGATGTTTTTGGGCCACGTGATTTCAGCCGAGGGGGTTCGTGTAGATCCGCAGAAGATCGAGGCGGTGTTGGATTGGGCACCGCCCAAAACGTGAGAGCTCCGAAGTTTCTTGGGTTTGGTGGCTACTACCGTAGGTTCGCCGAGGGTTTCTCGGCGGCTCGACCACTTACACAGCTTGCTCCGTAAATCCGAGAAGTTCGTCTGGAATGACGAGGCGATTCGATTTTGAGGAGTCAAGAAGCGTTTGACTTCAGCTCCGGTTTTGGCGTTGCCATGTGGCAACGAGGGATTCGCCGTTTATAGCGATGCTTCGGGTCAGGGTCTTGGGTGCGTATTAATGCAGCACGGCAAGACCATTGCCTTTGCGTCGAGACAGTTGAGGCCGTATGAGCTTAACTACCCTACTCATGATTTGGAGTTAGCGGCAGTCATATTTGCGCTCAAGATTTGGCGTCACTATCTTTTCGGCTCTACATGTCAGATTTTTACCGATCATAAAAGTCTGAAATACATATTTACTCAGCGGGAGTTGAATATGAGACAGAGGAGGTGGTTAGAGCTGATTAAGGATTATGACCTCGAAATCCTTTATCATCCGGGCAAGGCGAACGTCGTGGCCGACGCCTTGAGTCGGAAACCGATTGCATTGCGATCGCTTGAGATCCTTACATCTCAGTCCGAGCTTCGGCGAGCTTTAATCGAGTTAGATGTTGAGGTTCTGTTGCCGGGAACTGTCGGACAATTTCGTGCTTTGGAAATTTCGTCGTCTTTGATCGATGAGATTAAGCTGAAGCAGTCAGAGGATCCGATGATTACTCAAATCCGAGAGAATGTTCTTAAGGGAAAGTCTCCTGGGTTTGTGATTCACGAGGATGGTATTTTGAGATTTCAGAGTCGGCTTTGTGTGCCGAACGACTCAGAGTTGAGACAGAGTATTTTGCGGGAGGCCCATGTTACACCCTATTCCGTTCATCCTGGTTCGAGTAAGATGTACAAGGACCTGAGAAGAAATTTCTGGTGGAATGATATGAAGGATGAGGTCGCACAGTTTGTAGCGAGATGTTTGACTTGTCGTGAGTCAAGATCGAGCATCGGCCGACCGGGTTATTGCGATCACTTCGCTCGGAATGGAAATGGGAAGATATATCGATGGATTTCGTTACAAGTTTGCCGAGATCGAGGTCGGGCATGAATATGGTATGGGTGATTGTTGATCGCGACCAAGTCGGCACATTTTCGGGCATCAAGGACACTTGGGGCCCGGAGAAGTTAGCTCGTGTGTTTATCGCGCAGATCGTGAGACTTCACGGTACTCAAGTCTATTGTTTCGGATCGTGACGGCCGTTTTGTATCGCACTCGGCAAGCGGTGCATAAGGCGTTGGGTACCGGTTGCGTTTGAGTACCTCTTTTCATCCCGATCGGATGGACGGTCGGAACGCACTATCCAGACGTTCGAGGACTTGTTGCGTGCCTGTGCTCTCGATTGGAGTAGTGATGGGAGGAACATTTGCCGCTGATCGAATTCACGTACAACAATAGTTGGCACGCGTCGATTCGGATGGCACCGTATGAGGCACTTTATGGGCGCGATGTCGATCACCTATTTGTTGGAATGAGGCGTCCGATTTGGTGGGATCGAGCCGGATGTCGTTTCAGAGACGAGGCGGAAGATAGAATTAATTCGGGAACGGATGTTGGCGCCCAGTCGGCGAAGTCGTATGCCGACGTCCGTCGTCGACCTTTGGAATTCGAGGTGGGAGACCACGTTTTGCTAAAGGTGTCGCCGACGAAGGGAGTTTTTCGTTTCGGGAAGAAAGGAAAGTTGAGTCCGAGATTTATCGGCCCCTTTGAGATCCTCGAGCGAGTAGGTGGGTTGGCATACCGTTTGGCGTTACCTCCGGCCTTGAGTCATGTTCATAGCGTTTTCCATGTATCCCAGTTAAGGAAATATGTCCCGGATCCTAGTCACGTAATCGATTATGGCGAGATTGATATTGCTGAAGATATTACTTTTGAGGAACGTCCTTTGAAGATTTTGGAGCATCGTGAGAAACGACTGAGGCATAAAACCATCCCTTTGGTCAAAGTGCAGTGGTCGAGACACGGTGTCGAGGAAGCAACTTGGGAAACCGAGGATAGCATGCGTGCTAGGTACCCGGAGTTGTTTGTTTCTTAAGTTTCGGGACGAAACTTATTTTTAGAGGGGTAGAATGTAATATCCGTATTTTTCTTTCCCTGGTATTTTCGTTTTTGGTGTATTTCTCGATCGTAGTGACCCTCGTGTACTTCTCAGCGTGTCCTTCCTGTCAAACTGTTGAACTGTATTCTCGTTATTGTTGTGCGGAACCGCCGTTTCGGGGTTGCCGTGGATCTATTTCGTGTTGTTGGTTCCCAAATGTTGATTCCCATCGTTTTATTCTCTTTCCGGATCATTTTTATCTTTTTGGAACCCATAAGGGGGTGTGGGCCGCGGCACAAGTTGTGTGCGCCGCGGCACACAAATCCCTTCAGTTGTTGGCCGGACAAAGCATGCGTGTGCGCGGCACACCCATCCGGTGCCGCGGCACGGTGCGAGCAGTGCCGCGGCACACTCGTGTGTCTTCGCGACCTAAACCCAATCATGCGGGTGCCGCGGCTGCGCCGTATCTTGCGGCACAATGCCGAAACACAGGAGTAAATTTTTGGCACGTGCGCGGCACACCTAAGCTGTGCCGCGGCACACAAAGCGGTCAACTGTGCAAACTCGTCTTTATTAGACGAAATCGGCCGTTTTCTTCTTCATTTTCACCTGCATCGCGAGAGAGAGTGAGAGAGAGGGGAAGAGTTCTTCATCTTCATCCATTGAGGGGTTGATTTCCACCATTTTTCTTCGGTAGTGAAGCCCGGACGATCAATCCAACGCGTGTTCTACGGATCTTAGGAGTTGAATCTCCAAAGGTATTATTTCTTGAAACCCTCCCTTTTGGATAATTGGGGATTTTGGGGTTTTTGGTCCGATTCTTCCCGTTTTGTTGATGGATTCTTGATGAATATGATTAATATTGTTAGTATCTTTAGTTTTCCTACGGATTCATGGATATTTTGTGGATTTTTACGGAATCGAGAGGGTTTGGTTGTGGTCCGCCCTCGTTGTTATTTTTGGTACGAATATACATGAATCGTAGGCGGGTTTCCGGGTGTATTCCATTTCCGTAATCGTCTAGAGTTGGTTGTGATTGTGTTATTCGAATCGTTAGGTTCATTCGTCGGTTCCTCACGGTCGTGCTTGATTCTTCCGTTCCGTTCACGTCACCGTCTATTAATCGAGGCAAGTATCCTTATGAACTTACAATCTTGACATAGTAGTTTTGTATGAGAAATTGTGTGTGTGTGTATGCTCACTACGGGTTAGACTCGACGGGGTCTCGGTAGGGGTCCACGGAGGTGTGGATCGAAGAGCTTTGCTTTTAACCACTACGAGTTAGATCCGACGGGGTCTCGGTAGGGGTCCACGGAGGTGTGGATCGACGGTTAATTGTGGTGAATTTTACAAATGTGATTTGATATTGGCATTTCCGGAAATGAGTGTTTTCGAACGGTTTTCTCTATTGCATACATTTACTATATGTGTAAGATGTAAGTTGTTCATCTGGTTACTTGTACTAGCGTAATTGCTAACCCCTCTGGGGACCCGTTTTGGGAAAATTCGTTTTATGAATTTCTGGTCAGGTTCATCGAGACGAGCGGGCGCTGGACCAGTACACGGATGATGGTTGTGCGTGATGATTGTGCACAAGTGACGTTTTAGTGTCTTTTACCTTTTCATCTTTTGTGGTTTTGAACTAATAGTTGTACTCGAGTACTTAAGGGGTTCTTGTTCGTTCGGATTGTATTGTTGCTTATTATGTTGTGTTGGATGATGATGTTATATTGACCGGTTGAACCGGGTGGACTATTCTATTTTGCGTCTTTATGACATGGTATTGTTCTGTCGTTTATGTGAGTCGATGAGTATGATGCTGTTCAGCCTGGTGGGTCCCATATAGGGATTCACGGCGCTGTAATATACCTCGAATATCTTGAGGGTGTTACATTTTCGGGCGTTCTACGATTATTCTTCCAATGGTTTAGTTGCATTTTATTTCCGCTGCAGTATTCCTTCCCCGTTGTACGGGAGTGTGTTGTATTCGACCCCTGCATGGGCATGTATTGTAATTGAGTTGTATGTATTTATTGAAAGGCCAAATCGGTCTACTGAGTCTTTTTAGCCTTAAAGGCATTGTCGAGTTGTTCGTTTGTTGTTACCAGCCTGGTAGATCTTTGAGGAAAGGTTATACGGCGTGTAATATCCCTGAGCGGATTGGGGGTGTTACATAAATGGTATCAGAGAGCTTAGGTTGTGGAAACCTAGGCTGTCGGGTCAGTGGTGTCTGTTGAGTTTTGTCTTGTCGGATTTTGTCTGACTGAGTCGTGTCGCGACGCGTCGTCTGAGTTGGTTGGTCGTGATTAGTATCGTGGGCGATCATCATCTTCGTGCGACCTGTGGTTGTAAGTCTCCCTTCTTTGTGCTGTGCCTCGTGTGACACGAGCTATTTTTATGATTATGAGTTAAGTGACGGAATCCTCTTATGGATTTTGTTTTCTTGATATGTGGTTATTTGACTCTCATATTTCGTTCATATGAGGAGTATTGTTGCTGGACTGTGCATGTTGAACTGTATTTCTTTTATCCGCTGCGTGAGTTCTTTTGTAATGGCTTTCGGTATTTTACCGACTGAGTTTATTCCGAAAACCGATTCCCTTAACCGAGTTTTTGGCATTATGGCCTTGATAGTTTTGGCAAAATTCTTATGACGGTATTTATTATTTTCTAAATGGCTTCTGTGAGTTTTTGAAATACTACCGTCATCGGCCTTTTTGGCGTTTTTGTAAATGGTTTTTAGCCTGGTGGGTTCCGGCGCGGGACACACAACGCTATAATGTTCCGTGTAAGTACCTAAACTTTTTGGGCATTCTAGCCCATTGAATTATTTTTGAAAACCTTGAGTATCTTAGAAAATTAAAATTCGAGACGTACTTTTAAAACGAATTATTTTCTTGCGGTGTTTTCAAGGTGTTTTCTAATGCCGCAATACATTTCAAAAATTTTCCGGTTGAGGACCAAAAATATTTTGAAATATTTTCAAATGCAGTTGCTTAGACCCAAGGGTCGAATATTTTGAAAGTTTTTCATGAAAAGAAAGTGTCCTCATTTTTATCAAATGCGGAATGGTTTTCCAAAGTCTCGATAACGATATTTCACGTTTGTACTTTTTTTGAAAGGTGATACTCAAGATCAATTGGTGTTCCAAACTATTTTCAAAAGGTGCTTTTCATTTTTAAAACCTATCATTCCTGTTTGCGGACCGGAAATGTGTGTATGGTTTTCGAACTTTCGTTACGGTGTTAACCCCGAATTGTGATTGAATTGGTGGCGTGAGCATCGAGTCGTTCGCCACGCATATATTTTGTTAGCCCTTGTGGGAGGTGTGATGACGATCCTTAATGTTGTCATTTCGTGGTGGCTTGCGTGTTATCGCACCTGTGTGAGCTGTTAAAGCTTGGGTTTGTATGTTTGTGTACATATGTGATTATTTCATAATGTTTGTAATTATGTGCTGGTTATTGTTCGGGCCGTTGAGGTCGCCGAACGATACCGTCGTTGCTGTAGTGTTTGTGTGTATTATTTTACGATGATAATCGTTGTATATGGTATGTGTTATGATTCTTTGTTGTGCTGAGTTGGCATCTCCGCTATGTTGTTTTGCGACGTTATGCCCCATTGTATCTAGCATTTGTATTTTCGGTATGCCGAGCCGAGGCGTTTCAACCGTGATGTGCCGGGGCATGCACGTGTAAATTGTCCTTCTCGTCAGTAACACATTTCAAGTGTGGACTCGAGGGACACCGAATTCAGTTTTGCGAATTGGCTACCGAGACTTTCGGAGTTCGCGCTTCAGCACAGTTATCAGAATCGGCTTTGAGAGGCCTTCGAAGGATGTTTCTGTCGGTTGCTTGTTGTGTCGTCACCTTGATTTCGCTGTTGTGAGTTGCGGGGGCGACCTTCTTTTATAAGAGGTGTTGATACTTACTCGATTCTTTTATGTGAGTTGCGGGGGCGACCTTCTTTTTAGACTCCTGCATTTTCTCTTTCTCGATTCTATCGACTCGCTCGTGTTTGTTGATACTTACTCGACTTGTTCTGTATGTCGGTTTCATCGTCCGAACGAGCTGTGATCTTGTTGTGGGTCGATCTAGTTATCGCTGTGACTTTTTCAAGTTCGGTTCGATTCTTGTGAACCTTGTTCGGAAGTGACATCATTTGGTTCTATTAACTCTTCCATTCGACGTGGATCGGATTTTGAATTTCTGTATTTTCGACTCTGTCGACTCGTTTATGCTCGTTAACATTTTCTGAACTTTCCCTATCCCTTGCTTTTGTTGATCGAACGAGGGTGGTATTGTTTCGGAATAACTCGTTTGTCGTTGTGACTTTTCAATTGCTATTCCCTTTCCTATGGATCTTATGCGAATCACATCTTGTTGCTTTTACCGGATCATATATTGTCTCGAGCCGAGACGTGAACCTGAGAGTTGTTGTTTGAATTTTATTATTCTTCGTGATTCGAACATGATTGTTCGACTTTTGTTGTCTCGACCGTTGTGGTTCGATCGTTTGATTGTTCGGTTTTTGTTGATCTCGTTTCGTGATTGTTGAGCATTCAGACTCCTTCCTAATTTCCTTATATTCGGGAAATTTGTCTCGTTTTCGATCTTCCAACCCTTGAGCGGTGGAATTCCGTATTTCTTCAGCGATTGGCTCACGTTTTGATTGATGTTCCGTTGGGGTGGTCAATCGTATTGATTTTCGTTCGTTGTGTTTTGTGATTGTTCGGATAATCGACTTGGTTGTATTACCTGTTTGATGATGCTTGTCACTCGTTGGTTCTATTATATCCCTAACGGCGACGTTGTGTTGGTCGTCGTGGAGCGTGTTTTCACGCCGTATTTTCCATTGCGTTGTTCGTAACGTTTCGCCCTTGGGCGTTAGTTACGCGTTTCTTGCGTATCTCATTGAGTTTTCCTGGCGGGATATTTCTTCTCCCTACTTGTTTTAAGTTTCGGGACGAAACTTCTTTTAAGGAGGGTAGAATGTAATATCCGCAATTTTCGATTTTCGGTAAATTTCTTTTTTCGGCCGGAGTCCGTTTTGACGACTCTTTCATGACCGTTCGTCATTATGAGAATGATTAATTCTGCCATTTTTGTCATCCGAGCTCTTTTCGGTGTCGTTTTGTTGAGTTCCGTGCTTTTTAGCGGTTTTTCCGCACTTAAGTTCGATTCTTTCGGATCTCGTCCGAAACTGTTGTTTCGACTTTCTCGTAAGTTCATTTAATGTTATTATTCATGTTGCAAGCTTCGGCTTGGTTTTTCGATCGTGTATCGTGTGTTTCGGACGTTTTGGGCCATTTTCGTAATTTCCCAAAGTTTGGGGTAATTACTTTCCGTTGTCGAATTTCGAGCCTTCGGGTGGTCGGATTCGTGTGTTCTCTTAGTGCTCGGATTCGTCTTTGCGAGTACTTCGTAACCGTATCTTCGATTCGTACTCAGGTTCGGGTTTCGGGGTCGTTCGGGCCGTCGGAGTTGGTCCCGGCCGAGTCATGGCCGGCATCTTGGGCCAGCGGCCACGGCGAGTAACGTGCGATAGTGATCGGCGCTACGACGTAAGGCCATTTACGACGTAAGGCCCTGGCGTAACGACGTAACGCTTGGCATTTCCAGTGATGAGTTCGGCCATGGCCGGTTATGTACGTAAGCCATGGCGATTCGTCGTAACGTAACGGCCGTGATCGACTTATTTAAGGCCTGCAGACGTTTTTCTTCAGCCATTTCTCCTTCTTTTCTTCCCGTACGCGGCTGTGGGTGTGTATATCATGGAGAGATGTTGTTGGACAATCAATCCATGAAGTTTTGGAGTTCATATCACCAATCATCAATCCTATAACATCCTCCAATCTACCAAATCAGGTCAGATTTACTAGAAATCTAGTTTTGGGGAATTTGGGTATTTTGGTTGTTTTCGTCCGATTAATCCGTTTTAACTTATGATTATGATGGATTGATGATTATTTAGATGTTTTATATCTTTTCCCTTGTTATTCCATGGTTGGATCGTATCGATTTGTTATTTGGGTCGAGTTCTTGACCGACGCCTTAAAGGTGTCCGGTAAAATGTCTTAGAGGGGTTTTCGGGCGTTCTACGATTATTCTTTCTCGTATGATCGATGATTTATTGATTATATATTGTTAGGGTCGAGTTTCTTGCGAAGAAACCGTGTTGAGCCCTTCCGTTCGTTGTTATCTTCCTTCTCGTTAGCATCGGGCGTTACGAAGCTTCCCGGTTGAGCCGTGTCCGCTCGCGGTTCCACGATCATGGTATCGAGGCAAGTACCTTGTCCATATAATTCTTGTTGTGTGGATATGATAATTGGTGATCGTCTAAATGTGTTTGTGTGGTCGTTTGAATTGAACTTTCAAAAGATTTGATTAGCCTTGTTAAAGGCCCTCTTTCAAAATGCGTGTGTTTTGTAAATTGTGTGGGTTTGTAAGTGACTATGTGAATCCTATGGATATGTTTGGTGTTGATGTTGCGCTGGATAACACGTGTGTGCATATATTATCTCATTTTTGATGCATTGTGATTTGACGATTATGTCGTGCTTTGTGTTTGTTGCCTTTGGTGGATTGTATGAATATCCTTGTTGTGACGTGTTAATTGTGTGAATGTATTTCGCTCACCTCGGGAGGGTCCGACGGGATCACGGAGGGAGTCCAATGGTATAGCCCTGGATTCACGAGTGCGGTTGTTTGTTTTGTGAATGTATTTGCTCACCTCGGGAGGGTTCGACGGGGCCACGGAGGGAATTCCAATGGTATAGCCCTGGATTCACGAGTAAAACTTCACGAGTGCGTGTGTATGTTTGGTGAATGTATTTGCTCACCTCGGGAGGGTTCGACGGGGCCACGGAGGGAATTCCAATGGTATAGCCCTGGATTCACGAGTAAAACTTCACGAGTTGGTGTATATAATTTCGAAAACGCATTCTGCTCACCTTGGGAGGGTCGACGGGGCCACGAAGGGAATCCAATGGTATAGCCCTGGATTCACGAGTTGGTGTTGTATTTTTTGTGACCAAGGTTTACGTATCTTGGCGATTATATTGTATTGATTTTATGTCCGCCGAGGACACGTGACGTGGGTTTTAACCGTGTGAATTGTTGTCGGTTTTCTATTTGCGAAAATAAAACCTTTGGGCTGTGACCCTGTTGATTTTGGAAAGAGAAGGATTTGATAATCCTAATTTGTTTTCTATTAAAACTCCCGAGGGTATTTTAAACCATTTTGCAAACCATTCTGGTTATTTGTGATCTTTCGGATTTGGAAAGTTTTACTCAAATTCTTGCCTCGGGAAGTATTCGTTTCGTGGTATTTTAATCTTTAAGGATTCCTGGTTATTGTTATTCGTGGAACTTGAATTATATGGCTCGTATTTGCACTTTGTATTTGCACTAGCAAAACAGTGGAGTTTTGCTAACCCCCGAGTATTCGGGGGGTGGATGTCTATTTTTGCATTCAGGTTTTGGAGCATAGCACAGGGTCGGCACGCAGGATGATGAAAGATGAACGATACTAATCACACGAGGACCCGTATGATGTTATTGGTTTAGTTGCATTTTATTTCCGCTGCAGTATTCCTTCCCCGTTGTACGGGAGTGTGTTGTATTCGACCCCTGCGTGGGCATGTATTGTAATTGAGTTGTATGTATTTATTGAAAGGCCAAATCGGTATACTGAATCTTTTTAGCCTTAAAGGCATTGTCGAGTTGTTCGTTTGTTGTTACCAGCCTGGTAGATCTTTGAGGAAAGGTTCTACGGCGTGTAATATCCCTGAGCGGATTGGGGGTGTTACATTATTACGGCCGTAACATATACGGCTTACGGCCGTAACATGGCCTGTGACAGCAGGCCATAGTCTGAAACACTACCGACGAGGGGATGATCGGAAATAGAACAAGAAAAATAACATGTATCCATGACCAACGGATGCACTCACCACGGATTTAAGTCAGAAATCAAAACGTTACGATGAAGCGTGATTCCGAATGCCCGGAGGTTCAGGAACAACAAAGATAATAGGAAAACCCTAAACTTAAGAAAATTACGAAACGGCCCAAACGTTCAAAAACCGCGATACTACGTCGGATTAACAAACCGAAACTCCCAACACGAACAACTCAACTATACGAACTCGTGAAACCAAAGAAATTACAAAAGCGAACGAGTTCCACGAGAATCGAACGTCCATGCCATAATACATGACATAAAACAGAATAATATCAAAACATCACCATGATCATCCCAGATGGAGAAACTCCAAGAATAACATAGATTCAAAATGTCGACAAGGTTACAAGCGAACTACTAAAAAATAAAAATACACCAAAACGGGAATATCAGAAAATGAAGAAAAATGCGGATATTACAGAGCCATCTCATCAGATTTCTTCCATCCATGGAATTCTTTCACCTCATCGTCGAATCCGCATCTTGCTCCAATGGGCATTCCTCAGTTAGAACAAACTTGTGTTCTTCAGCAGTCAGGACAGTATTAAGATTACGTTTCCAATTAGCAACGTTAGTGCCATTTAGTTTGTTTTCTTTGAGAATTACAGCAAGTGGGTTGAAAGACATCTGAGATAAACACTAAAAACATTCATCACATAATGCATAGCAAAATATATTGAAAAACCTCAAAACATAATATATATGCCAGCAACCAACACCTCTAAAAACCCGTATATGCAAGACACCATCGGGTAGACGTTTACACACATTTTCAAGTAGAGTTTTACGTCTTTAATTTTACTATCTAGTCAATTTATGTAATGACAAGTAAAATTAATAATTGGTTCTTCTTGGCCATGCATTAATTAACATAGATTTCAATGGAGAGCTTATTAATTAATACACCTAACTGAACACCAAAATTTAACAACCTTTAAATATTATCTTTTAATAATAGTCTTACAGATGGAGAGGTCCTATCATAATTAATAATATTTACTTTTTTTTTATCATTTGAAATTTAACATTAGTGAACCTATAATTAGCACATCTCATATGAAGGAAGACCCTAATGTCAATGCGCATGCTAATTACTTCAAAATTTAAATTAATTATGGAGGCCAATTTGATTTTATTTTAAAAAAATAAATCAATTTAATCACTTAGTTGTTTTAGCCTTGAGGTTTTTAATTTCTCGTCCTAACATGCAAGAAACATATCACGCATACATTCATACATGTCATATGTTCAAAACACTCAAAACCAAAATAAAGCATGAATAACTAAATTATCCAATTATCATGGTCTACTTCTTTGAGTTGAATCCGCGAAAATCTTCGACTCGATTTCTCCCACTGGATCAAGCATCTCGTCACTCCTCCCCGACCAGATCGTGGATTTATAAAATTAAAGTTTCACTTCTATGAAAATTTAATTACATAAGAAAAATTCGATTTTAAATCCCGACTCTCCAGCAGACGCAACGAACGGCTGTGAAATGGACCGGACCAAAAACTGAACGACAATCCGAACCGGCGAACCGGCCCGGAACAGGCTGCCAACGGCCCTCGACAGCAAGCCCAGCACTCCTTGTGTAATACCCGGTTGTAATTCATTCATTTTCATTCAGTAATTATCAGTCTGTAATTGTCACTCAATGTATTTTCACTCAATTATAATCATTCATCAATCATGTTCATTCACCGTGTTCACCGTTCGGAAAAACTTCGAGTTGTGTATCATTATTGTTCATTGTTTCAACTTTCCTCTTATGAGTTCGACTTTGTTAGATCACCATTAATTTTTGGTAACTCCAAAAATTCTAAATCTTTGCAACATTATAGAGCATCGAATTAGATTTCCAATGGTTCAAACGGTGAGTCAATCGGAGTCCGGACGAGAGAGTTATAGTCGTTTTAGCTCACCCGCTCATTTTTTCAGTTATTGGCCGATCACTGCCGACCGAACTCGGCCGTGTCATCCGACACGGCCCGTGCCGTACTCGTCCGGAAATGCCGAAGTCTCTGCATCAGGACCGGCCGTGTTATGCAGCACGGCCGAGTCGAACTCTTCCGGATAGGCGTAACCGATCGCCCAGACGCCCGACCGTGTTCCAGGACACGGCCGAGTCATGCCGAGTCGCTGTCGGACGGGTCACTATCGGAAGACCCCTCCGCGCCGCGACCGTGTCTAGCAGGACACGGTCGAGTCCTACCCTACCAGTGCGCGACTGCAGTGTCGGCGGACACGGCCGAGTCTGTCAAAGTAGTCAACCCCTATAAATTTGTTTTTGAGCATTTCACTCATTTCTTTCCCTTTTCTTCACCTACAACCGAGAGAGAGCTTGAGGGAGGGTTTTTCCTTCACAAATCATTTGAGTGTTTTATTTTCTTCATCCTCCTTCGATCGTGTAGCTCGGATTGTGGATTTAGCACGTGTTCTTCGGATTATAGGGCTTGAATCTTCAAGAGGTAAGAACTCCTTCAACCCTAGTATGATTTTGGGGAGGTTTGGTGGTGATCTTGTGTTTTAATTCGAATTAACCGATGTTGTTATTAGATTTTGATAGTATTCACGCGACCCATGGTTTTCTTGTTTTTGATTGGGATGAAATCCCGTTGTTATACCATTAACCGATTTCATTTCCTTATGCACTCTTGGTGTCCGATGAATTGTCCCAACGGGTAGAATTAGGATTAATTCTTACCTTTCCGCATTATTGAGACTTGTTGTATACCGTTGTCGTGTTAGGAGCGGATTTGGGAGGATTGTTCGGACCAAAACCTATTCCTTCGTTGTTTCCCTTGTTTCATCGTGTTCAAGGCAAGTACATGTATTACATTTCGTTATGTATATTGTGATTCTCGAAATGAATGATGAATGGTGATTTTTGGGTGCGTGAGTTGTGTTCCTTCCACCCGGAGTGTCCGACGGGATGTCTGGGGGTCGATACTAAGGGGTACGGCCGCGGAAGTGGTATCCCACCCGGAGTGTTCGACGGGATGTCTGGGGGTCGATACTAAGGGGTACGGCCACGGGATACCAGTTGTGATTTTGTGATATCGTGATGACTGAAAATCGATGTGATTGCCAAATGTAGTATTCCGGAATATATATGTGGCAAATGACTTATGTTTGAGATGATTGTGTAAAACCGTTTTTGTATATAATGTTGTGTAATTGTGTACTTGCATAGCCATTCGAATGCTAACCCCTTAAATGGGGGAAATGCGTCTTATGCATTTCAGGTACCGGGAGGGCTGAGGAGCAGGCACGGGACACGCACGCAAAGAATGGGCTGGCTTGATGATGTGGCTCGAGTCAGCATTTTTATGTTTTGTCATTGCATGGTCGAGTATTGAAGTTAGACTGTCCATTTTAAAACTTGGTTTAAGTCCCCTGCGTGGGCAATAAATTGGTATTTAACCTCTGTTCATGTATTACGTTAAAAAATGTTTTGGCCGAGGCCACGGCCTTATTTACTTTTGAGTGCATTATTCGGGACTACATTGTGGTTTATATGTCATGTGTTAGCCTGGTAGACCTCACGAGGGTTCTACGGCGTGTAATGTCCCTGTTGTGAATTGGGGTGTTACATTTATGGTATCAGAGCTTAGGTTTTGAATACCTAGGCTGTCGGTGAATTTTGGGTCTGTTAGTTGCGTCATTAGAGTCAGTCGTTGAGCCTAATATCATCATGCTACCGTCTTTTCGTGCGACCCGTGGCTGTAAGTCTCCTCGAACTCTTATATCTCTGTAATCCATTTTCTTGCGCTGTTCGGAATCGTGACTTGTGTTACCAACTTTGTGAATTGTGAATCTTTCTGATCTTGTCCTTTTCTTATTTTCCTTCAGTATGTTGAGAGGTCGTGGTAGACCGGCTAGGGGACGCGGCCGAGGCCGTGGTCGGGGTGCTGATAATGAGGAGGGCTCACTTTCTCAGTCCTCTGCGGACTCAGCCTCTCACTCAGTGCCGTCGGGTAATAATGCCGACGCTGGGGCTCTTGCAGATTTCGCAGCTTGGTAGCCCAACTTACTCGGATAGCTCGGGGTGGACGCTTAATCCGCCCCAACACCTAAGAGGAGGCTAGTAAGTGGCTTCAAACGGTGACTAAGATGCACCCTCCTCGTTTCTCCGGATCCTCTGACTCCCTCGGTTGGAAGAATTGGCTCTTTCAGTTGTCCAGGACCTTCGATGCCGTAGCTTGTCCTGAAGACAGGAGGGTACATATTGCCCAGTACCTCCTGGATAAGGAAGCTGCGGAATGGTGGGAGGCCGTTGTGCCCAGAGACCGTCGAGCTACTTGGGAGGAATTCAAGGCTGCTATGGAAGCAGAGTATTGTCCGCCGCCAGTCAAGGAGCGCAGAATTGTGGAATTCTTCACCGCTACACCTCAGGATGTGCCTATTTCTCAGGCCATCATTTCTTACAATCAGCAGTTGGGGTTCGTAAGAGATCAAGTGAGATCGGAGGCTGATAAAATCCGTTACTTCAATATGCGCATGAAGCCGCATATTAGGCAGAGTATGGCACCGCTCATGTGTGCCACTTTGAAGGAATACCAGGATCGCGCCCTAGCGATCGAGATGGCGGTTCCGGAATCAGAGTCGGTTTCGGAAGTTAAGAAGCAGAAGACTACCGGTGGATTCTCGACCGGGAAGGGTGGTCAGTTTTCGAGGTCTCGTTCTGCTTCCATACCGGGGAAGAGGCCGTTCCATCAGGCCGGTGGATCTCAGGGTAACCGTTCAGTTCAGACCGTTGCTTCTGGTGGCAGGGTTTGTTTTAACTGCAACCAATATGAGCATTTGATGAAGGATTGTCCTTTTCCTCCAGTTACTTGCTACACTTGCGGGCAGACCGGACATCGGGCGACTCATTGTGAGAGAGCCACCAGGGCCGCTATAGTTCCGACTACCACTACCGATCAGAGGGATCATAACACTCCAACTATTCAGGTTCCGCAGGGTTCGGGTCGCGGTAGAGGTCGGGGACAGCCGGATCGCCGCGCAGCCTCGAGCTCGGGTTCAGTCCACCCCCGATTGTACCAGATGAGGCGCACAGAGGAGGCGGAGATTCCGGTGGCATCAGGTACCACTCAGATCCTTACTCATCCAGTTTCCGTGCTTTTTGATTCGGGTGCTACCCACTCCTTTATTGCTTCGGATTGTGTGAATCGTATTGGCTTTAACTGCTTGTTTGAGTGTGAACCGTTTGTGGTGGGTACGCCTAGCGGGGATCGTATGGTTGGGGACTGGGAAGTTAGGGATTGCCCAGTGAGGATCGGGAGCCTAAATTGGCCCTCGAACCTCATTGTTATCGACCTCAAGGGTGAGGATTTAATCCTCGGGGACGATTGGTTAGAGCGTCACGGTGCTATCATGAACTATCGGACTCGTACTATCTCGATCGTGGCCGAGGATGGCACCGAGCATACTCTCGTCGGCTGTAAGCCGGGTAGATCGGGGAGCGTGATTAACGCCTTGAAGGCGATGAAACTTCTGAACCAGGGTTGTGTCGGCTACTGGTGTTACGCTCTGAAGGCGGAAGATGGTGGAGTTGACATGTCGTCAATTCCAGTTGTTGGTGAGTATCCCGATGTTTTCCCAGACGACTTGCCGGGGTTACCACCACAGCGAGAGGTGGAGTTTCCTATCGATCTTGAGCCGAATGCAGCCCCTATTTCTCGAGCACCGTACCGTATGGCACCGTCGGAGATGTTAGAGTTGAAGAATCAGTTGGGAGAATTGTTAGATAAAGGGTATATTCGACCGAGCGCATCGCCTGGGGTGCGCTGTACTCTTTGTTAAGAAGAAGGATGGGTCGCCGTTTATGCATCGATTTTCGAGAATTAAACAAGTTGACCATCAAAAATAAATACCCTTTGCCCAGGATTGACGATTTGTTTGATCGCCTTGGGGCGGCAGTCTTTTCAAGATTGATTTGCGATCGGGCTACTACGATTGAGGATTCGGACGTCGATATTCGAAGTCGCCTTTGACGAGATATGGCCATTACGAGTTTGTGGTTATGCCTTTCGGGCTAACCAATGCCCCAGCAGTGTTCATGCAGTTGATGAACAAAGTTTTCATTGAGTATCTAGACAAATTCGTAGTCGTTTTTATCGACGATATTCTTATCTATTCATGGAATCGGGAGGAGCACGCCTTACATCTCCGGATTGTATTAGACACTTTGAGGACTGAGCAGTTGTACGCGAAGTTCTCTTAGTGTGAGTTTTGGCTCGAGGAAGTATGTGATTTCAGCAGAGGGAGTTCGGATAGATCCGCAGAAGATAGAGGCAGTGATGGCTTGGGAGCCGCCTAAGAATGTTAAGGAGGTGAGGAGTTTTCTGGGTCTTGCCGGCTATTACCGCAGATTCGTTGAGGTATTTTCTAAGATCGCTAGACCACTCACTCAGTTTCTCCAGAAAACTCAGAAGTTCGAGTGGACTGCAGACAGGCAGGACAGCTTTGACGAGTTAAAAAGACGTCTGACTACCACACCCGTTTTAGCATTGCCTCAGGGGAACAAGGATTTCGTAGTGTATAGTGATGCTTCGGGCCTTGGTCTAGGATGTGTTTTGATGCAGAGAGACAGAGTGATTGCTTATGCGTCCCGCCAATTGAAACCTTATGAAGTAAATTATCCCACGCACGATTTGGAGTTAGCTGCGGTCGTTTTCGCCTTAAAGATCTGGAGGCATTACCTCTATGGGTCATCGTGTAAGATTTTTACGGATCACAAGAGTCTGAAGTACATCTTCAGCCAGAAAGAGTTGAATATGAGGCAGCGTAGGTGGTTAGAGCTAATTAAAGATTACGACCTCGAGATACTTTACCATCCGGGTAAGGCCAACGTAGTGGCTGATGCGTTGAGCCGAAAACCGATGGCTTTGCAGATGTTAGAGGTACTTACACCGCATAGTAGGATCCAGCGAGATTTCATCTGTCAGAATATTGAGGTTTGGGTTCAGAGAGTTCAGGGCCAGTTATGTGCGTTAGAGATCACTTCGTCCTGATCGATGATATCGAAGCGGCGATATGACGATCCGTTTTTGGTCCAGTTGAGGGAGGATGTGAGGAAAGGGAAAGCCCCTGGATTTGTGGTTCACGATGATGGAGTTTTGAGGTTTCGCGGCAGACTTTGTGTACCGAGTGATATTGAGCTGAGACAGAAAATCTTGAGTGAAGCTCATGCTACACCTTACTCCATACATCCTGGTACGAGTAAAATGTACAAGGATGTGAGGAGCAACTACTGGTGGAGTAATTTGAAGGCAGACGTTAGCGAGTTTGTGTCGAGGTGTCTGACCTGTCAGCAGGTTAAGATCGAGCATCAGCGACCCGTGGGGCTATTACGACCACTTCCTATCCCGGAGTGGAAATGGGAGGATATCTCTATGGATTTCATTACCGGTATGCCTAAGACTCGGACGGGAATGAACATGATTTGGGTCGTTGTTGATCGACTAACCAAATCAGCTCATTTTCTAAGTATTAAGGACACTTGGGGGCCGGAGAGGCTTGCACGAGTGTTTGTTGCGGAAATAGTGAGATTGCATGGGACCCCTAAGAGTATTGTTTCGGATCGTGATGGCTGGTTCATATCACATTTTTGGCAGGCCGTTCATAGAGCTTTGGGAACCGAGTTGAGACTTAGTACATCCTACCACCCTCGCATGCAGACGGAGCTGAGCGGACGATACAGACGCTAGAGGATATGTTACGAACCTGTGCTTTAGATTGGAAGGATGATTGGGAGACACACTTGCCGTTGATCGAGTTCACGTACAACAATAGTTGGCATGCCTCGATCAAAATGGCACCATTCGAAGCGTTGTATGAGAGGAGGTGTAGATCGCCGTTGTGTTGGGATGATACGTCTGAGCTAATCGGTACCGAGCCCGACATGATAGTTGAGACGAGGGAGAAGGTTACCCTGATTCGTGGTAGATTGCTGACGGCCCAGAGTCGACAGAAGTCTTATGCCGATACACGTCGCCGACCGTTGGAGTTTGAGGTGGGAGATCACGTCTTGCTTAACGTGTCGCCGACACGGGGAGTTTACCGCTTCGGTCGGAAGGGTAAACTTAGTCCAAGATATATCGGACCGTTTGAGATTTTAGATAGAGTTGGAGAGCTTGCGTATCGGTTAGGCTTGCCGCCGTCCCTGAGCCACGTGCATAACGTATTTCATGTTTCCCAGCTTAGGAAGTACGTATCGTACCCTAGCCATATTATTGATTTTGGAGAGATCGAGTTGGGGCCCGACATTACCTTCGAGGAGAGGCCGATTCAGATCTTAGAGCGTCGAGTTAAGCAACTCAGGCACAAAACCATTCCTTTGGTCAAAGTGCAGTGGTCGAGGCATGGATCCGAGGAAGCCACATGGGAAACGGAGGAGAGTATGAGGTCGAGATACCCCGAGTTATTCGTGTTGTAAGTTTCGGGACGAAACTTATTTTTAGGGGGAGATAATGTAATACCCGGTTGTAATTCATTCATTTTCATTAAGTAATTATCGATCAGAATCGTCACTCAGTGTATTTTCACTCAATTATAATCATTCATCAATCATGTTCATTCACCGTGTTCACCGTTCGGAAAAACTTCGAGTTGTGTATCATTATTGTTCATTGTTTCAACTTTCCTCTTATGAGTTCGACTTTGTTAGATCACCATTAATTTTTGGTAACTCCAAAAATTCAAAATCTTTTCAATATTATAGAGCATCGAATTAGCTTTCCAATGGTTCAAACGGTGAGTCAATCGGAGTCCGGACGAGAGAGTTATGGTCGTTTTAGCTCACCCGCTCATTTTTTCAGTTATTGACCGATCACTGCCGACCGAACTCGGCCGTGTCGTCCGACACGGCCCGTGCCGTACTCGTCCGGAAATGCCGAAGTCTCTGCCTCAGGACCCGACCGTGTCGTCTGGCACGACCGAGTCGAACTCTTCCGGATAGGCGTAACCGATCGCCAGACGCCCGACCGTGTTCCAGGACACGGTCGAGTCATGCCGAGTCGCTGTCGGACGGGTCACTATCGGAAGACCCCTCCGCGCCGCGACCATGTCTAGCAGGACACGGTCGAGTCCCTGCCGGCCAGCTGCGCGCTGACACGCTTTTTGTGTAACTATCGCAAGTGCACGATATCGTATCAAGTAGTAAAGTGGACTTTTTGAGTCCGGTTTATCGATCCCACAAGGAAGTTATGTTATAATTTGAATTATACACTATTAGTCTATTTTTATAGATACTTAAGATGAGTGAAACACACAATTAAAAAGTTTGGTTTAATAATTGCAAAGAAATTGCAATAATAGTTCTAATATTATAAGGAAATAAAAAGATAGCAATAATAATAGATTGATTATCGCTAAAATGAAATAGTTGGGATTACAAACTTAGTTCGTCATTAGTTATAAAAGATGTATTGGAGATCATAAGATGAATTTACTTATTATGTTGTGTAGATTCGATTTTCCTTAAAAAGACGGTTTCTCTTTCGAACTATAAACGCCCTTACATATTGAATCAATCCACTATATTTCTATGTTGATTGGCTTCAATACATAGCATTAGGATTTGTGAAAATAACTCAATGAATCATCTAAGGACTAGGGGTATATTTCTATCCCCTAGAACAACTTAGAGTGAAGATCATTTGATCTAATCAAACATATTTTCTTTGAAACATATGAAGATCATAAATATCTTCATTAATTGGCCAAATAAATAAAGATTGTTAAAACAATGAAAATCACACACAATAATAAGTAATTCATAATATATCTTTATACAAACATAAATAACATGACTAACCTTGTTTATAATCCCAACTTAAGAAACTTAGCCCATAAAGGGTTTATTACACATATTACAAGCTTTGGTGGTCATTCTTAGTTGAATCAAGAGAAAGAATTGATCCTAACTCCTTAGTAGATAAAGGAGATAGAAGCAATAAACTCTCCGAACAACATATACTACACCACACTTACAAAGATCACTCAAGAACACAAGTGTGTTCTTCACACAAAAAGAAAAGTTTACAAGAAAATGGAAAATTATATGATGAATGGTGAATGATGAAGGATCTAAGGGGTCTATTTATACACCTAAAGTCATCTAATAGCTCCAAAACTACAGCATTATTACATTATATCGGATCAATGCCACCATCCCCTCAATAATACACAAAAAGTATAAAAATTAGACAAATCATAGCAATCATCAAGAGTTACGGCCGTAACATTCAAGAGTTACGGCCGTAATCGAGGTGACTTACGGCCGTAACTCCCGAATGTTACGGCCGTAACGTGGCTTCGTAAATTTGCTCATTTGAAGCTTTGATAGTTACGTTTTGCCCGAATTCCTCGGACTTTGCGTTTTTGCCCGGATCTTCTTCTGATGATAACTTTTGATATATAACTCGATTTTGAATCCGAAAGACCGCCGAATTCGTCTCGAAAAGCCCTACAACATGAATATATCAAAATTCAATAAAGAGAATATTTATTAAACATGTTGTTTCTTGAGTAATTCATTATTTAATTCGATCATCATCCAATAAAAATAAAATTATTAAAACTAATAAATTAAAAGCAAAAACGAGTAGACTAGCTCAATTATGGGTGAATTTTATCGATACAAACCATGGATAAGTGTACAAAAATGACACTTATCACACCCCCAAACTTGAATTCTTGCTAGTCGAGCAAGACTCTTTATTATTCACACTCCAAAAATAAAAATAAAAATAAAAAAATAAGAAAATTAATACACACATAAATTAAAATATAAAAAGAGAAAAGGAGATCAAAATGCCATTAATAAACAACAACCACTTTATACGGTAGATAGAAATGAATCAAGATTCAAAATAAATCTACTAATATTTTTGAAGTTAAAACACGGTTTTTATTTTGTAATTCCAAAATGTAAGGTTTTCCCCCCAAAAGGTTGATTATTTCTTTCCCACTCGTGATACACACGACTCCCTTTAATGGTTGCTCTCGATCACTCGTTTATTTTTCGACTCAATATGAAAAAGAATTTCATTGGCGTCATCAAATATTGTGATTTTTACAAAATTGAGTGTATTGAAATTCAGCTGCTAATTAATTCAAATCTGCTCATAAACTACATCCCTTTTAGTGATAGCTTTCACACCGTTATTTGCTAACGTGTAGCTCTTTTCACTAACACAATTTCTATCTCTTTTTTTTTCGTAAAAAGGTGATAGCTTTCACACCGTTATTTGCTAACGTGTAGCTCTTTTCACCAATTTTTCTGAGACGGCAGCTACGCACCAACAATGGTTAGTCCTTTATTTTTCGCAAAATTTAAGACTTCCATAATTAGGCATTTATTCCGCTCAACACTTCTCCTTTTCGTCATTTATTTTTTTTAGGTGATAGCTTTCACACCGTTATTTGCTAACGTGTAGCTCTTTTCACCAATGACTCCATTTTTTTTTTTTTTTTTTTTAGGGAATAGAATTTTTGCAGAAAATCATTTTTTTAGTTAAGCATGAAAAATCAAAAACTCCACAAATTAAGTAAATTTCAGTTTTATTTTTCATCAACCAATTGATTCTTCTTTTCTCAAGGTAACGAATGACTCGATTTTATATGATAATTACAAGGCTTGGAAAGAGAGATTAAGGCTCAAAATTTTTTTTTTTGAAATATACAATTTTTTTACCGGTTAAAATGATTTTAGAAGTTTGTATATAGCTAATTTATGGTGTTATGGCCAGATCTAAAAATCTCAAAAATCAAAATACTATATATATATATATATACTAAACCTAATCAATGCCAAATAATAAAAACACACCACAATGAAAATCCAAATAAAAATCATAGTTCAAAAACCACAAAATAAACACACAAGTATGAAAACATCACCCCCAAACTTATAAGTAAAACTGTCCCGAGTTTTTTTAAAAAAAAAAAAAATATAATAGCATGCGAGAAAACAGAAAACTCCCTGAAATTTTAGTTTTGTGATCCTCCAGGTGTGTCGTCAGGGATGTTTAGAAAACGGAAAAGCTTTTCAAAGCGCTTCTCCGTTTCTAATTGTCGCTCGAGTATTTCATTCGATTTCTCATAATTTCACTGGGATGTTTCTAATCCTGAACTCTTTCAAGCAAATTTTCCTCAAAAGCCGTCAACTCATAAGCATCTTCCTCGGCCTCATATTCCTCTTCCTCGCTACTCTCCTCTTAGGTTCCAAACGTGCCCGTTTGCTTCTCAATTGAGTACTTGAAAAATACTACTCGGCCGTTCAATCGATCCCCATGTGTTAAAATATCACCCCCGCCGAAATTTTGACTCTCGGCTCCCGCAAATACGGTGATAAGGCATGGGTATGGCATTTTCGCCTAGTCGGTACCATGCCGGCATAGTGACAAATAGTAGTGTAAATGTGAGTACCCAAATCCATTTTTACCCTCGGCGGATAGCATATAAACCTCGCAGTGGCCAATGGAAACCGTCGTCGAGTCGAAGTCGGGTAAATACTCCCGCTGCCCACATCCATAAATACCAAGCATCATCCATAAGGTCCGCTTGGTTGTATCGGGGTTTGATCATCCCAATCTTGTCATGCAACTCGCTCACTAACGCCAACAGTAAAACTCTATCATCGGCACCTCTTCATTAGGCAAGATATTAATGTCAACCGCGTTAGTACCATTAACCCCCAAAAACTTGTTAATGACATCCGGTGAAAAATTTATCGATTTCCCATTCACAGTAGTCTGATGATAAGTAGGTGACCCTACCTGCCCAATGGACTTGTTGAAAGAATTGTAAAAGTTTAGGGTCAAGGTCGGGTTACCATTTGGGAGATCGGAAACGAACTTCTCCCAGCCGTTGTCTAAGAATTTTTGGATGAAAGGGGTAGTGATTGTGTTTCTATCCGCATGGCCGATGAAATCATCAAGATTGAACAATCTTTCCTTATTGCACTTCGTGTTTTGCTTTCTTTGTGGCGGTGCCGAACCTTGAGATGACGATCCGACCTTTTCTTTTCCTTTTGTTGATTTCTTCGGTGCCATCCCTGAAATTGAACAAAATCAACTTCTTTTCATCACACGACTATAATCATCAAGCAAAACCAATAAAAACATAAAAAAATTCAAAGATTTTCGTTGTGGCATTTCGTCGGACACCTTGAGTTCATAGTTTTTAACAAGTTTTTCTTATTCAAACTCAAATCCATAAAGCCACCACAAATCAATGAATCAAATAACGATACAAATGTCAACAATACTCACAAATGAACAATATTTAATCAACGAATCATACGGAAATAAGAATCGAAAAACAAATATGAAGAGAAAAACTACAAACTAAAACTCAAGAATAAATAAATTGAAACAAGGATTGAAAGAGAACCTGATGATTATGTGTGAATGTTGATATGTTAATGAATTGTATTGATGAATTTGAGTTTTTTAGCAAGTAGGGATTGATAGGGGGAAAAAATCGCTCTCCCGGCCGCTTGTTTCTCGTCTGGTGTGTGTGAAGTGTTTTAGGACGGGTTTTTTTTTTTTTTTTTATACAGACTACTAGTTACGGCCGTAACATATACAAGTTACGGCCGTAAGTTGCTTTCGTTTTTCAAACAGGTTTTAAGATACGGCCGTAACACAAAGAAGTTACGGCCGTATGTGACGTTCGTTTTTTTTTTTTTTAAATGGCAGTTTTTAAAGATACGGCCGTAACATACACTAGTTACGGCCGTAATGCGCTTTCGTAAAAATATAATTGGACAACATACGGCCGTATCTAATAACTTACGGCCGTATTTATTTATATTATTATTTTTTTTTTTTTCTAACATAAAAAAAAACAAGATTATAATTATTATATGTTTGAGAATAATGAAAGAAAGACTCCCTGGATTTTATGAACGATCTGATCCTTGCTGTTGTTGTTGAATCCTTCCGTGTTACCCCCAAACTTATTTGCGAAATAATAGAGATTGGGTTGCCTCCCAATAAGCGCTTTGTTTAACGTCCTTAGCTTGACTTCTCGTCAGATTAATTAGGTATTTCCAGCATTATGATTGATTTTGCTGTCGAGAATTCTCCTCCCAGATATGGCTTTAACCGTTGACCGTTTACTTTGAAACTCCCGTCGGTTGTATTATAAATCTCCACAGCTCCATGAGAAAACACCTCTTTGATCGTGTAAGGGCCTGTCCATCGTGATCGTAGCTTACCCGGAAACAGACGCAGTCGTGCATTAAAAAGCAGAACTTGGTCTCCTGTTTTAAAATCTCTTCTTAGAATTTTGTTGTCATGCCATCTTTTCGTTTTTTCTTTGTAGATTTTGGCATTTTCATATGAGTCGAGTCGGATTTCATCCAACTCATTTAACTGCAGCAACCTTTTCTTTCCAGCCAACTGTTCGTCAAAGTTTAGTTTTTTTATAGCCCAAAAAGCTCGATGTTCAAGTTCTACTGGCAGGTGACAGGCTTTTCCAAAAACCAGACGAAATGGAGACATGCCTATCGGTGTCTTATAGGTGCATTACGTAAGCCAGAGAGCATCATCCGGCTTTTCGACCAATCTTTTCGAGATGAGTCGATTGTCATCTCAAGTATACGTTTGATTCACGATTGGAAATTTCGACTTGTCCACCGGTTTGTGGGTGATAAGAGGTAGCGACACGGTGTTTTACTCCGAATTTGGTCAATAGAGCCTTAACACGGTGATTGCGAAATGAGATCCGCCATCACCGATAATAACTCTCGGAGTTCAAGGCGAGTGAATATATTTTTCTTTAGAAAATTTACTACGACCTTAGCTTCGTTTGTTGGTAATGCTGTGACCTCCACCCATTTCGATACGTAGTCAACAGATACAAGGATGTATTCATTAGAGAATGATGATGGAAAGGGTCCCATGAAATCAATTCCCCAAACGTCGAAGATATCAACATCAAGGATCAAATTCATTGGCATTTCATTTCTTTTGACATGTTTCCATGTCTTTGGCACCGGTCACACTTCGAGACAAGTGTATGTGCATCTTTGAACAGAGTGGGCCAATAGAATCCTGCTTCAAGAATTTTTGCTGCTGTTTTTGAACCTCCAAAATGTCCTCCATAGTGAGAGGAATGACATCTTTCTAATACCTTCTCCATTTCTTCTTCCGGTATGCATCTCCGGATGATTTGATCAGGTCCTCGTCTGAACAACAGAGGATCTTCCCAGTAATAGTATTTCAACTCGGAGAAGAATTTTTTCTTTTGATGATGGGAAAAATTTGGGTGAATTATTCCACTAACAAGGAAATTAACGATGTCAGCATACCATGGTGCATTTTGTTTTTCCTGGATATTAGAGATTTGGAACAGTTGTTCATCCGGAAATACTTCATTTATTTCCTTCTCTTGAGCATTGTTTTGGTCGAGTCTAGAGAGATGATCCGCCACTTGGTTTTCTGTTCCCTTTCTGTCTCTGATTTCTATGTCGAATTCTTGCATAAGTAGAACCCATCGGATTAGCCTTGACTTTGCATCTTGCTTTGTCATTAAATATTTCAAAGCTGAATGATCAGTGTAGACTATGACCTTTGATCCCAATAAGTAGGATCGAAATTTGTCAAAGGCATAAACCACTGCAAGCATCTCTTTTCGGTTGTTGTGTAGTTCAATGAGCATCATTCATAGTCCCGCTAGCATAATGGATCACTTGCATCATTTTGTCCTTCTTCGGCCCAAGACGGCCCCTACGGCATAATCACTTGCATCGCACATTAAAATGAAAGGAATAGTCCAACTGGAGAAATGATGATTGAGCTGATGTAAGCTTATCCTTCAAAGTTGCAAAGGCCACGTGGCATTCATTTGTGAAAAGGAATGGTGTATCTTTCTCAAGCAAAGAACAGAGAGGTTTTGCTATTTTTGAGAAATCTTTATAAACCTCCGATAGAATCCTGCATGTCCGAGAAAACTCCTTACTCCTTTCACCGAAATTGGTGGAGGAAGTTTTGCAATCACTTGGATCTTTGCCTTATCGACTTCAATTCCATGTTGTGAGATTCTATGGCCAAGTACGATTCCTTCTGGACCATGAAGTGACATTTCTCCCAATTGAGAACTAGATTTGTGTCTTCACATCTTTCCAAGACCATGCCTAAGTGAATTAGGCATTTATCAAATGAATCTCCGAAAACCGAGAAATCGTCCATGAAAACTTCAATGAATTTTTCAACCATGTCCGAGAATATTGACATCATGCATCTTTGAAATGTGGTCGAGCATTGCACAATCCGAATGGGATTCTTCGTAGGCAAATGTTCCATAAGGGCATGTGAATGTTGTTTTCTCTTGATCTTCCGGGGCTATTACGATTTGGTTGTACCACGAATAGCCGTCGAGAAAACAGAGTAAGAATGTCCGCCAATCTATCTAGCATCCGATCAATAAATGGGAGTGGAAAATGATCTTTTCTTGTCGTCTTGTTTAGTTTCGTAATCAATGCACATTCTCCATCCCGTGATCGGTCGTGTTGGTATAAGTTCATTGTGCTCGTTCTCAATGATCGTGATTCCACTCTTTTTGGACACCATATGCAGGGCTCACCCATGGACTATCCGAGATTGGATAAATGATTCTGCGTCAAGTAATTTAAGAATCTCTGCCTTCACAATTTCCTTCATGTTTGGATTCAAACGTCGTTGATGCTCAATTGAAGGTTTGCAGTCATCTTCCATCAAGATTTTGTGAGTGCATATAGAGGGGCTTATTCCTCTAATGTCTGCAATAGTCCATCCAATTGCTCTTTTGTGATTCCTCAATACCCTTAGTAATTTCCCTTCTTCAAGTTTGGTCAATATGTTAGATATGATGACCGGAAGTGTTGAGGAAACGCCAAGTAAGCGTATCTCAAATGTGTGGGTAGAGGTTTGAGATCAAGTGTTGGAGCTTCTTGTAAAGAAGGGAGGGGTTTAGCGGAGCTTGTCCCCAATTCTTCAAAATGTGGATGCTTTCTTAAGGTTGGTAGTGCTTCCAGATAGTTAACTGTTTCGGCCAAGTGATATTCTTCTTCCATCTTTGGTTAGAGAATTTGCTATACATGTCTCAAGAGGATCTTTAGATAGAATTTTCTCTAAAGACTTGTTCACCATGGCTTCAATTGTGTCTATTTTTAGACAATACTCATCTGTGGAGGGTTGATTCAAAGTTTTTAAGACATCGAAGATGACATGTTCGTCTTCCACTCTGAGAATTAGATTTCCTTCATAGACGTCAAAAAGAGCACGACCGGTTGCGACAAAAGGACGTCCCAGAATAATGGGAATATCCTGATCATCTACCATGTCGAGGATGAAAAAATCTTATGTTATTATGAATTTATCAACTTTGACGAGCACATCTTCAACTATCCCACGAGGATATTTGATTGACCGATCGGCTAATTGTAGCGAAACCGTTGTTGCTTTTGCTTCTCCCAAATTCAATTTGTTGAAAATTGGCGGGCATCAAGTTGATACTTGCCCTAAATCACAAAGAGCTTTGCCAAAATTTACTTCACCAATTGTACACGGGATTGTGAAAGTTCCCGGATCTTTTAGCTTGGGTGGCAACTTCTTTTGTAGTATTGCGCTACATTCCTCTGTTAGCATGACAGTTTCGTATTCTTCAAGCCTTCGTTTGTTTGAAAGAATATCTTTCATAAATTTGGCATAGCTTGGCATTTGTGCTAGAGCATCGGCAAAAGGAATGTTGATGTGTAGCTTTTTGAAGATTTCCAAGAATTTCCCGAATTGAGCATCGAGCTTGTGATTCTTCAACCGTTGAGGAAATGGGATAGGTGGAACATAAGTTTTTGTAGCAATTGGACCTTTTTGAGATGAAGGTCCTGTATCAGATTCTTTTTGTTTATTTTTTTGTTTTTCCAGATGGTTTTCCATAGAAATTTCGGGCAACTGCACTCCACTTCTTGTTGTGATAGCTTGGACATTTTCCCTTGGATTTATCTCGGTATTGCTAGGTAACATGCCTTGAGATCTTTCTGAAAGTATTTTGGCCATTTGGCCAACTTGTGTCTCCAGATTTTTAATTGAAGCATCATTGCGTTGTTGATACTTGATTGTTGTTCACTAGCTTCGTGATTGCTTCTTCCCATCCGGCTTCTTTTCTTGATGCGTTGGATTCAACACATTGTTGTTGTTTGCATAAGAAAAATTTGGATGATTTTTGTATCTGGATTGTATGTTGGCCCGTAAGGATTGTATGCTTGCCTTTGGAAATTCTCGAGCATACGCCACTTGTTCCGGTGGTGGTGGTGACTGCTCTTGTTGCACTAAGGGACGGATAGTCTTTGTTGTGAGTTGCTCCACAAATTTCACATGAAAAAGCTGAATTTTGTGGAGTTTGCACCGTCTTCACAGATTGAGGAGTTGAAAAGACATTTCCTCGACTTTCTTTGATAGAGCTTCAATTTTTGCCAACATAAGTGAATAAGAATCCACTTCAAAAACACCATTTGGTTTCTTTTGGATATTTCGTCTGCCATCTTGCACTTTGTTCACTTATAACCTCAAAAAGATTATAAGCCTCTTTCATAGTTTTGTTTCCCAGTGAGCCATTTGATGATGAATCGACATTGGCTCGGCATGAAGGTAAAATTCCAGAATAGAAGTAATTGACTTGTGCTCCCAAATTGAAACCATGGTTAGGACATTTTCGTAGCATATCCTTGTATCTCTCCCATGCTTCGTGGAATGATTCTGAATCTTGTTGACGAAATGTAGAGATTTCGTATTTGAGTTTCGCCACTTTTATTGGTGGAAAGTATTTAGTGGTGAATTTTTGGACAAATTCGGGCCAATTTGTTATGCTTCGTGGTGGCAAAGTATCTAGCCACTCTCTTGCTCTGTCCTTCAAAGTGTGCACGAAAAGTCTCATTTTGATCGCCTCGTCATTTACATTTGGATATTTGAAATTTCCACATATTTCCACAAAACGGTTAATATGGAGATATGGATTTTCGTCGGTTCTTCCATAGAATGAGTTGTTGTTGGAGAAGAGATTGATGACATCCGGCGAATTTGAAAATTGTCCACTCCAAATGGTGGATAGATTACACTTGATTGAACGCTCAAAGATGGGGGTTCATGAATTCCCAAAGAGCATGTTGTCTTCATCTATTTCCTCTGATAGGATATTGTTGATGTTGAATGTTTTGAACATTAGGTATTCCCCACCGGAGGAATTCTTTCGTTATCATTTCCTTGGGGAGACGTGGATTTAGTTCGTCCGCCATTGATGGTGAAGAAATAATGTTTTTCTTTTGTTCTCTTCGCCTTCTTCTATATGTGGCTTCGATCTCGGGATCTAGTAAAACTAAATCGCGATTGTATGTCCTTCGCATAGACAAGGGAATCTACAACAAAGAAAAAGTTGTATTTATAACAATAGTTAATAATGTAATTTTTCAAATATAACTTATACTTCCCGACAACGGCGCCAAAAACTTGACACGCTTTTTGTGTAACTATCGCAAGTGCACGATATCGTATCAAGTAGTAAAGTGGACTTTTGAGTCCGGTTTATCGATCCCACAAGGAAGTTATGTTATAATTTGAATTATACACTATTAGTCTATTTTTATAGATACTTAAGATGAGTGAAACACACAATTAAAAGTTTGGTTTAATAATTGCAAAGAAATTGCAATAATAGTTCTAATATTATAAGGAAATAAAAAGATAGCAATAATAATAGATTGATTATCGATAAAATGAAATAGTTGAGATTACAAACTTAGTTCGTCATTAGTTATAAAAGATGTATTGGAGATCATAAGATGAATTTACTTATTATGTTGTGTAGATTTGATTTTCCTTAAAAAGACGGTTTCTCTTTCGAACTATAAAACGCCCCTTACATATTGAATCAATCCACTATATTTCTATGTTGATTGGCTTCAATACATAGCATTAGGATTTGTGAAAATAACTCAATGAATCATCTAAGGACTAGGGGTATATTTCTATCCCCTAGAACAACTTAGAGTGAAGATCATTTGATCTAATCAAACATATTTTCTTTCGAAACATATGAAGATCATAAATATCTTCATTAATTGGCCAAATAAATAAAGATTGTTAAAACAATGAAAATCACACACAATAATAAGTAATTCATAATATATCTTTATACAAACATAAATAACATGACTAACCTTGTTTATAATCCCAACTTAAGAAACTTAGCCCATAAAGGGTTTATTACACATATTACAAGCTTTGGTGGTCATTCTTAGTTGAATCAAGAGAAAGAATTGATCCTAACTCCCTTAGTAGATAAAGGAGATAGAAGCAATAAACTCTCTGAACAACATATACTACACCACACTTACAAAGATCACTCAAGAACACAAGTGTGTTCTTCACACAAAAAGAAAAGTTTACAAGAAAATGGAAAATTATATGATGAATGGTGAATGATGAAGGATCTAAGGGGTCTATTTATACACCTAAAGTCATCTAATAGCTCCAAAACTACAGCATTATTACATTATATCGGATCAATGCCAGCCATCCCCTCAATAATACACAAAAGTATAAAAAATTAGACAAATCATAGCAATCTGTCAAGAGTTACGGCCGTAACATTCAAGAGTTACGGCCGTAACTGAGGTGACTTACGGCCGTAACTCCTGAATATTACGGCCGTAACGTGGCTTCGTAAATTTGCTCATTTGAAGCTTTGATAGTTACGTTTTCAGCCCAGAATTCCTCAGACTTTGCGTTTTTGCCCCAGATCTTCTTCGGATGATAACTTTTGATATATAACTCTGATTTTGAATCCGCAAAGACTGCCGAATTCGTCTCGAAAAGCCCTACAACATGAATATATCAAAATTCAATAAAGAGAATATTTATTAAACATGTTGTTTCTTGAGTAATTCAGTTATTTAATCCGATCATCATCCAATAAAAATAAAATTATTAAAACTAATAAATTAAAAGCAAAAAACGAGTAGACTAGCTCAATTATGGGTGAATTTTATCGATACAAACCATGGATAAGTGTACAAAAATGACACTTATCACGCGCCGCGACCGTGTCAGGCGGACACGGTCGAGTCTGTCAGGCGAGTCAACCCCTATAAATTCGTTTTTTGAGCATTTCAGCTCATTTCTTTCCCTTTTCTTCACCTACAACCGAGAGAGAGAGCTTGAGGGAGGGTTTTTCCTTCACAAATCATTTGAGTGTTTTATTTTCTTCATCCTCCTTCGATCGTGTAGCTCGGATTGTGGATTTAGCACGTGTTCTTCGGATTATAGGGCTTGAATCTTCAAGAGGTAAGAACTCCTTCAACCCTAGTATGATTTTGGGGAGGGTTTGGTGGTGATCTTGTGTTTTAATTCGAATTAACCGATGTTGTTATTAGATTTTGATAGTATTCACGCGACCCATGGTTTTCTTTTTTTTGATTGGGATGAAATCCCGTTGTTATACCATTAACCGATTTCATTTCCTTATGCACTCTTGGTGTCCGATGAATTGTCCCAACGGGTAGAATTAGGATTAATTCTTACCTTTCCGCATTATTGAGACTTGTTGTATACCGTTGTTGTGTTAGGAGCGGATTTGGGAGGATTGTTCGGACCAAAACCTATTCCTTCGTTGTTTCCCTTGTTTCATCGTGTTCAAGGCAAGTACATGTATTACATTTCGTTATGTATATTGTGATTCTCGAAATGAATGATGAATGGTGATTTTTGGGTGCGTGAGTTGTGTTCCTTCCACCCGGAGTGTCCGACGGGATGTCTGGGGGTCGATACTAAGGGGTACGGCCGCGGAAGGGAACCTGGGTGCGTGTGTGGTTGAACTTCCACCCGGAGTGTCCGACGGGATATCTGGGGGTCGATACTAAGGGGTACGGCCGCGGAAGTGGTATCCCACCCGGAGTGTTCGACGGGATGTCTGGGGGTCGATACTAAGGGGTACGGCCACGGGATACCAGTTGTGATTTTGTGATATCGTGATGACTGAAAATCGATGTGATTGCCAAATGTAGTATTCCGGAATATATATGTGGCAAATGACTTATGTTTGAGATGATTGTGTAAAACCGTTTTTGTATATAATGTTGTGTAATTGTGTACTTGCACTAGCCATTCGAATGCTAACCCCTTAAATGGGGGAAATGCGTCTTATGCATTTCAGGTACCGGGAGGGCTGAGGAGCAGGCACGGGACACGCACGCAAAGAATGGGCTGGCTTGATGATGTGGCTCGAGTCTGCATTTTTATGTTTTGTCATTGCATGGTCGAGTATTGAAGTTAGACTGTCCATTTTAAAACTTGGTTTAAGTCCCCTGCGTGGGCAATAAATTGGTATTTAACCTCTGTTCATGTATTACGTTAAAAAATGTTTTGGCCGAGGCCACGGCCTTATTTACTTTTGAGTGCATTATTCGGGACTACATTGTGGTTTATATGTCATGTGTTAGCCTGGTAGACCTCACGAGGGTTCTATGGCGTGTAATGTCCCAGTTGTGAATTGGGGTGTTACACCTTGACAGGTAGCCGTGTGCTGCTCGGCAGTGCCCGCGTGCTGTTGTTCGGCCACGGCTGTCCAGCAGTCCCAATGTCCCGGTTCTGCTCTACTTCTCCGAATTCGAATACAATTTTATATAAAATAAAATACATCGAATTTACAGCAAGATTACACGAAAAATAAGATCCTAGATCTACCCGCGAATTTTCTCACGGGAAAAACCATTACATGCCTCAAAATCAGGCCAAACCAACAATTGCATAAATAATAAAAATAAATAAATAAATAATTTACATAACCATGATAATTAAATTATATTCCCTGCAAGAACACATCTAGCAAAATACTCCAACATCAAATTACATAAATATTTAAATTGCTATCAATTAATCACCAAAATTAATTAAAATAGCAAAAGCCTAAAAATCTGGCTCCAATACCAATTGTTGGAAATAAAACGTAGCGAAAGCGAAGTTGGGAAAAGTTTGATAAAATCGTTTACGCATCCACGAGCACAAAATTTATTTAGGCATGCTAATTAATTAACCAATAAGATTAATAAGTAATTTAAATATTATTTATTATCTATTAAATAAATATGTTGCTAAATTAAATATCCTAATCTAGATCAAAGATCATAGGATATTTACTTTTGAAGCGTAGTTGTTGTTTGCTCCTCGATCTTCTTGTATTTCTACCTTTAGATCTTCTAGAGTATGATCCGCCTTAATCCGGAAGTTGTGTGGGCAACGACCTACCGAATCTTACTTGGACAAAAGTGGATCGACCGAAATCCTCCTCTCACAACTCTCGATTTTATTTTCTTCAAGTAATTCTGATTTGTAACAAGAATTAACATGTTATCTCAATTTTGGAATCAAAGATACAAGTCAAGATCCACAATTAAACACTAAGAAGAAAAAATCGAAATCCTTGTGTTGGATTATTACTCACTGCCGAACCCTCCTCTTGTGTCCTATTTATAGGCTTTGGACTACTCTAGAGATCTTAAGGAGGATTAGGGTTAAGACTTCTAGTGCAACCCAACTTTCCATATTAATCCCTTTCCTAATATGGTTGAGTTTACTAATATCAATCCAGTCCACTAAAGAATTAATATAGTACTTCCAACCCAAATCGCAATTTATGAAATTGGGCTCCTTATTTAAATATATTATTTCCTGTATTTAACATATCGAATGTCCATTAATTAATTTAAACTACTGACAACTTTAATTAATTAATATCTTATCCAAGAGCAGTACCACTCGAACCTTATTATTATATTGAAATTAAATCCACATGCAGGGTTTAATATAATAATCATTATCGAGCTCCTCAAGGGGACATCATCAATCCACACGAGTCAGGAGATGATTTCTAGTAATAATAATAATTATCATATAAATAATATTATTGCCCAAGATACGAAACTTATTGAGTCAATTATTTTGATTCTCATCTATGGTAAATCAAAGCAATAAATATTATAAATACATAATTAAATATTATATACTTAGAATTAAGAAATAATAATTATTTGAGATTTACGTTCTTCTTAGAGTCAGTACGGAAGACACTATCTCACTTCGATCCAGTTCAACGTATGCAAATACGCTAATGCTTGTTAATAGTCAAGACCAACTAATCTCAAGCATACACTACAACCTTTCACATAATTTGTCTAATAATTATATAGGTTGTGAACTATTATATTATTTTATAAGGCACCGATAATGTGATCTTTCATGTGACACCAACACACCACATTATTTTCAATATAAAATAAATAGACATTTCATTTTCATAACCATAACATGAATAAATATGAAAAAGATGTGACTAAATGTGATTAATATTTTCATAGGTAGTTACAGGGAAATAAGCTAATACAAGTATAAAGTATACTTTGCAGTATACAACCCTAACATCTTGAACTAAGACTTCTTGTCACCCAGATTGAAGCTTCATTCTCCTGAACTTTCTACATCCCACACAGGTCGAAATCAGCTCGTTTCATAACTCCACACATGACTAACTCTTAATGTCAAATACGGTAATCCGAGTCTCTGATAGTAGTTGTAGGCTTTTGGGTTATTGGTTGTAGTTCTCTTTCATTGAGGACTAACAATCTCTTCGATAATTAATACAGTTGTAGGCTCGAAGAGAGTATTTTCTCTTGCTAGTTTTTCACACGTATTCTGAGTAACCATTATTGACATTATTATCAGTAGCGAGGCCAAGTCCTCCAATTGGGCTATTTATAACCTTAGAAATATATCCATTATAAATGCAGTCGTCGATCGATTGGTGAGATGTGGACACTTCAGATTGATGGCTTGGTGAATGTTTGAAATAAAGTAATCCATCTTATCAGCATTAAATGCTTCAGACATTCGTTTGACCTTTATTAAATGCTATGTGTAAATAGTCTTTCGGCTGCATTAGATGTTTTTTCTATCAGCATTAAATGTTTCTTCAGACCCCTGAATACTTTGTGAATATAATGTAGCTTGTTTCACAATGGTTTGAAGTGTAATAATTTTCCTGTTGGTTTTGTACTTTATATTTTCCAAAATGAAGTGCATAGAACATTGCTGTTGTATCCAATCTTCATTACGCTGTAGACTAAACACTGTATGATCAAGTGTTGGTCATGGTATAGTATCTTACACCTTAGAATGAGGTTGAATATGCTGTAGTCTTTTTCGAAGTTTGGTTTGCATAGCGGAAGTCTTAGGCTAAGTTGTTGTAAGTACAGCAACTAGACAGTCTCCTATAGCTTGGTGCTTATAGGGTTTTCAGAGTATGTATACTATAACTCACAGACACTATGAAAATAGTAAGTGCAGGAAATGATAACATACAAGTTTAATGTGGTTCGAGGTAAATCCCTCTACGTCCATAGATCCTCCACACAGGAGTAAAATGTTTATTAAAATCAAGCTGAACACAACTGTATGCTTTTAACTAAACCCGTCGTCGTATCGTTCACACAGATTGATACAATCGATTGTAGCTTGAACTATTCACATAGATTTGTTGTAGGCTTCTTCTACTTGCTTATTCTCACACAGATTGAAGCTTCATCCTTGAACTCTCTTCTGCCCACACAGGTCAGAATAGTCCGAATTAGTCCACACAGGGCTAATGGTCTCAACAATGAGGTTTGAAGTAACAGATATTGGAACAACAATTGTAGACTACGTACGTCATCGCTATAGTTATGTTGTTCTCTATTGAGGACCTAATATTTTTCACTCAATATGTACGCTATATGCTTGAAGAAATAAATTGCTCTTAGATAGTGAATTCTTGATCAATCAGTAAGTGAGCAATATCCTCTTACTTGAGTTATTTATAACCTTGGGAATAGATTCATTATAAATGTAGCCATTGGCAGGTCGGTGAGATTTATATAGATTTGATTGGCGGCTTGCCGAATGTTTGAATTGAAGATGTTTCATATTTAATGCTTCAGACGTTCTCTTTGATCTGCATTAAATGCTCTTCTGTATGTAGTCTTTTCAGCCGCATTAAATGCTGTCCTGTCAGCATTAGATGCTACTTTAAAATCGTGAATATTTTTTGAATAAAGAAATGATTATCTCACAACGGTTTAAATACCTAAGTATAAATCTTGTTGGATTGTGTTTTACTTTTTCCAAGTAAAATACCTACAGCTTCTTTGCTGTAGCTAATAATCTTCTTGCTGTATGCTGGAACATCCATTTAGCTATCGGCTAAACCTTTTTGGATGCTATATGAAGTTTCGCT
This sequence comes from Orobanche coerulescens, assembly GCA_033398695.1. NCBI lineage: Eukaryota > Viridiplantae > Streptophyta > Magnoliopsida > Lamiales > Orobanchaceae > Orobanche > Orobanche coerulescens. The sequence continues at coordinate 122,672,316 of CM065802.1, read as the reverse complement.
GTAGGGCCAGGCTGTAGGGTGATTTTATCAAAACACTTAGGATATTATTTTTCCGAATAATTTCCCCCTTTTTGATAATGGAAAAAACCTTTTAAACCACAAGGTTGTCTTCAAGTCTTTTATTGGATGATCTGATCTTCAAGACTTAGACTAAAATTTGAACAGCTCACAGGCAAGTTCTAAAATTTTAAATCCTACAAGACTAAGTGTATTACAACATAAGTTATGATTGGTTTGTATGCAAAATCTTACAGCAAGCCGTATAAATAGATGCAACTAAATCTACAAATTGTTTGCAGACAAGTTTTCTCAGCTTTTAGACTTACCAAATTTATACTTAGTAAATATTTTAATATATAACATAACCAAATAGTAAATGAAGAACATGAGCTGTAATCTTTTGAGGTGAATCAAAATTTTATAGATAGGCCGGATTACAGTGTTGTTCGGAATTGAAACATTGCATTGGGGAGCATACAGAAATGAAAGATACAACTATCAGGAGTTATCTTCAAAAATGTTGTCTGTAAGACTTCCTAGAGGGATCATGCTCAGTTCCTTTCCACCTATTGACTAAGAAATATTTGCCTCGGTCCCTGCAGATGTTTCTTCCTTTCGGGGTCACATCGTAGGCGAGAATCCAGTCTTCTGGGTGAGTTAACCAATCACCCATTATAAGTTTTGACTTCTGTTTTAGTTGTAAGGGTAGCTTTCCTTCTGACAGGAACCTTGAGTACTCCTTCGCAGCATCCTCCAATGTATTGAACTAATTGAACATGTCTTAAGAAAATTTTCTCCCTTTGCTCTCTGTGGGTCGGTCGAATTGCACTTCAAGTCTAGGATGATAATGATTTTATTTTGATACTTAAACTAAACACTCGTCACTACATACCATCACACCCACCCTTTAATCTACTCATCAATTGAATTGTTTAAAGCCCCAATACATCTTATCATATCAATAACATGAAGTTGGTTCATTTTTGGTTCGTGAAACGGACCCTCGTGTGTCTATTCCGATAGTTACACATTCGTATGTTTTAAATTTAGTACATTTAATTAATATAATTAATTAATTATATCATATATAATTTTTCTAAGAAATAATATGAATAAAATTAATGCACCATATGAATAGACTTTATCATGGCTATAGGCGAGAAGGTCTCGAATTAATTGACTCATTCTCTTTGAGAATAACCCTTTGCCACAATCTTGACCTTATAAGTATCAACCTTGCCATCTCCATCAGTCTTTCTCTTGTAGATCCATTTATTTCCAGCAGGCACTATGCCTTTAGAACGGTCTACTAAAGTCCGCACCTGATTAGCATGCATAGAGTCTATCTCAGCTTCCATAGCTTTTCCCCACTTCATGGAGTCCACATTTACCATCGCTTGGTCACATAAAGAGGGATCATTCTCTTGGATACTTTCTGTCATCTCATGGACGCCCAGTTCCTCTTAATGCAGATAGCCATACCTCATAGGTAATTGAGAAGCTCTACTAGACCTACGAGGTTGTGTTTGTATTTCAGAAGGTCAAGTTTCAATATCTTGTACATGTGTCTCATTTTGTGTTTCTGTTATTTTTTCGAGGAAAATATTTCTGTAACACCCCCAATCCACTCAGGGATATTACACGCCGTAGACCCTTTCCTCAAGGATCTACGAGGATGGTAACTAAAATCAAACATCAAAATATTGCATTCAAGGCTAAATGACGACCCAGTATACCGATTAGGTCTTTCAATTAATACATACAACTCAATCTCAATACATACCCACACCGGGGTAAAAATACAACACGCTCCCGTACAACGGGGAAAATACTACAGCAGAAATAACTACAACTAAACCAATACAAGATCGTATGGGTCCTCATGTGATTAGTATCGATCATCATTCATCATCCTTCGTGCCAACCCTGTGTTTTGCTCCCCAAAACCTGAATATACCTGGACGCAAAACAGACATCTACCCCCCGATTACTCGGGGGTTAGCAAAATTCCACTATTTTGCTAGTGCAAGTACAAAGTGTAAATACGAGTCATACAAATCATATTCCAATAATAATAATAATCAGGAATCCTCAAAGATTCAAACATAACGAAAAATAAATACTTCCCGAGGCAGAGTCTGAGTAAAACTTTCCAAATTCGAAAGATCACAAATCAAGAGAACAGTTTATAAAATGTTTTAAATGCCCTCGAGAGTTTTAATGGAAAACCATTTAGGATTATCGAATCCTTCTCTTTTCAAAAACCAAAAGGGGTCATAGCCCAAAGATTTGCTTTCTCAAATAAAAACCAACAATAATTGACGGGGTCCACAACCCACACCACGTGTCCTCGACGGATATAAAATCAACAAAACATAACCAACCAAGATACTAAATCTTGGTAACACGTCCAAGTTACTCGACCCTGGCAACACACGTACACAATCATATCCATGATACCGTGATCGCTTGCCACATATCACCGTAAGTCTTCTTAAGATCTCGTGGTTGGACCGATCGCTCGTCGTGTCCTGACTACCATGATCACAAGCCATGATCACGGCCGGACTATGACAATACTTCACATTCACAAATCAGTACACTACTGTACACATCACAATATCAAGCAACAAAACACATCCGTAATCATATCCATGGTACCGTGATCGCTTTCCACGTATCACTGTAAGTCTTCTTAGGCTCTCACAGTTGGAACGATCACTCGCAGTGTCCTGACCACCATGATCTCAAGCCATGTGTCACTGTAGACCTCATCCGACCATCACAGTTGGACTATGACCACACATTCACATCACACAACACAATACACTAAGGATATCATAATAATCCACCCAAAGGCAACAAACACTTAGCACGACACAATTGTCGAATCACAATGCACCAAAATGAGATTATATATATTATCAAATCACAACATCAACATCAAACATATCCATAGAATTCACTTAATCATTCACAAAACACACCATTCACCAAATACCCACGCGTTTTGAAAGAGAGCCTTTGAGGAGGCTAAACCGAATCTTTTGAAAGTTCATTTCAAACAACCAAACAAACACACACTTATACATTCACCGATCATAATATCCACAAAACAAGAAATGTATGAACAAAATACTTGCCTCGAATATTCATAAAAGCGGAGAATCGACCAAAGTAAGGCGGCACGAACCGACTACGAATCCGCCGCCTCCGCTGAACACCAATCCACGACAATAAACTACGAACGACAATAACAACAATGAAAATGAACTCCATAGCACGACCCAAAGCTGCTGAATTCAAGGAAGAAACGACAAAGTTCAAGGATTTTCCCCAAACGGCCAAGAACACGAATCGATCCAACAAAAATATGAAAACAGAATTTCAAACAATGGGTTAAGACCAGCAAGACTAGGTAACAACAATAGCACCAACAATTTCAGATTAAAATCACGTAATGTAGACAAACCCCAAAATATCTCAAATAGGATTCTAAAAACTTACCTTGATTCGGATAAGAAGAATGATTAGACGATGATGAACACGAAGAAGACCCACCGAGATGATTAATACCATCAATGGCCGAAGAAAGCTCGATCCAAAACCACCCCAAATCGCCAAAAATGCAGAAAAAGAAAAGGAAGAATAAATGACCTGATTCTGGGTCAACCCTCTGGTATAAATAGACATATGAAGTTTACGTACGTTATGGCACAAACCTAACGTACGCTACATGTTTAACGTAGGTGAGGTGCAAACCCTTACGTAGGTAAGAGCCATCCGGACTCCTCTGCCCGAAATCCTGAACACGCTAACGTACGTAATGGATGACGCATTATGTACGTAAAGAAGCATCACTAACATACGCTACACAGGATGGTAATGTACGTTATCCATCTGGCAGTACAGAACAACTGCCAGAAGTTTGGTTTGAATAGGACCGCGGAACACGACAAACACGAATTACTACGGTCGAGCAAGACGAGTAGTACAACAATCAAAACACGAGTTTAAGCACTAAACAAACAAATGATTCCTATAACATGAAGATTTGGAAAAGACGATACGAAGGACACACCCCAAAACTTTGGAAAATTACGAAATGGCCCGAACGACCGAAATATCACGATACGACAACGAATAACCAAACCAAATCTCACAACACGTCTAACAAAGTTAAACAAACTTACGGGATACACGAAGCGACAGTTTCGAATGAGATTCGTAAGAATCGAACTCAAGTGCGGAAAAGTCGCTAAAAAGCACAGAACTCAACAAAACGACACCAAAACGAACTCGGATGACAAAAAGTGTAGAATTAATCATTCTCAGAATGATGAAATGGTCACATGCGATCCGTTAAAACGGACTCTTGCAAAAAAATAAATTTACCGAAAGTCGAAATTGCGGATATTACATACTACCCTCCTTAAAAGAAGTTTCGCCCCGAAACTTAAAATAAGTAGGGAGGAGCAATATCCCACCAGGAACATCTCAACGAGATATACAAAGACCGAATAACTCACACCCATCGGCGAAATGCTACCATCAACGCAAAGAAACACACGACGTGAAATCACGCTCGACGACAACAATCACAATGTCACAAGCAGATACATAATAAAACCAACAAGTATCAAGTATCACCAAACAGACATCACAATAAAGCCAATTGTCCTAACAATCACAAAACAAAAGGTACATATTACAAGTAAACACGCACAGTTGAAAAATAGAAATTAAACACCCAACGATCCGCGAGGGAAACCACGAAGAACTCCGACTGCGCCAAAATTCTCGAAAACCACACTAGGCATCTCCATGTCCTTTCGGAACAGAGACACAAACTCGATCCCCGAACCTCTCAGCTACCGTCTCGCAATGCACGTCTCGGTGTCCCAATTAACCATAAACGAAATAGCTGACTAATGGTGAACAACAATTGTTTGGTATGGCCCGCTCGACCACAGTTATAACACGTCTTCGTGATGCTAACATTACTCACTGAAGGGGTAATACTCTTCCCACTGCCCTGACTTCTTGAGAAGTTCCCAACAGTTTTCAATTTCTTCGACTCGGAAATATGTTCAGTACATGATACAGATAGCTCATAGGCTAACACCCTATTCTGATACTCTCTCAATGAAGTACAAGTGAAACCTGCCATGTACTGACGAATCTCCGGCTTCATTTTCCTGATAAAGTGGCATATCTTATCCCCCTCTGTCCTCACCTGATCCTGCACATAGCTGAGCTGTTTGCTATAATCAATAATAGCTTGAGACATCGGTACATCTTGCGGTTTCGCCAAAGAGAATTCATTAATCCTCTGATTTCTGATTGGTTCTGGACAAAACTCATCTCTCATGAATCTCTGGAACTCTGCCCACGTGACAACACGATCTCAAGGTTTAACAGCCTCCCACCAATTAGCGGCATCCTTGTCAAGAAGATACTAAGCGACAGGCAACTTACGTTCTTTTGGACAATCAACTACCTCGAATATCTTTCCCAACTGGAAAAGCTAACCATCCCAGCCTAATACATCTGCGGCACCAGCAAAATGAGGGGGATTCAAATGAACCACTTCTCGAAGCCACTGATTTGCGCCAATGTTCTGGGTCACATCTGTATTACGTTGAACTGCTTGGGTCAACTGAGTCATCTGTGCAGCTACCTACTGCAAAATAGTGGCAACACTAATACCAACACCATCACTGGCAATACAATCCTGATCACGCGTCTGGTCGCTACGACCACGACCCCTGCCCCTCGGCATACTGAATAAGTAACCACTCAGCACAAGAGAAAATCATAACATAATCACATACAACAATTACCATCCTAAGGCAACCCACATACACAAAATCACAGCAACGACGACGTCCATTCGACAATTTCAACGACCCGAACGATAACCAGCACACAATTACAAAACATCATGAAACAATCATATATGTACACAATCATATACACCGAAGTGCTAACAGCTCGCACAGGTGCGATAACACGCAAATCACCACGAAGCGACAAACATTTAATACCAACATCACACCTCTCACAAAGGGCTAACACAACAAATGCGTGGCGAACGACTCAACACTCCCACCACCAATTCAATCACAACTCGAAGGGCTAACACTCTAACGATAATGCTAACATCATACACACATTTCCTGACCGCAAACAGGAAATGATAGGTTCTAAAAACGAAAACCACCTTTTTGAGAAAAAATTGGAAACACTAGTTGATCTTAAGTATCACATTTTGAAAAAGTAATACAAACATCATTATCGAGACTTTGAAAAAAAATCATCTTACGTTTGATAAATAATGAGGACATCTTTCTTTTAGTTAAAAATTTTCAGAAAAATTCGAACTTCGTGTCTAAGAAAATGCATTTCTAAATTACTGAGAATATCTCAAAATATTTTGGTCCTTAAAGTGGAAGAATTTTGAAACATACAGTTGTACTAGTAGGCACCTTGAAAATACCGCGAGGTAATAATCCATTTTAAAAGTACGTCTCGAAATTTATTCTCTAAGATACTCAAGACTTTCAAAAATCCATTAGGCCAGAATGCCCAAAAACTCACACGTTACAAAGTATACGTTAAGCCTCTGCTCACATGTGTCGACATTCGCTTACACATCTCATAGTACATACATCAAATTGTTTCAAAATCAAGATATGTCTTTTTCCGGAAAACAAACAGTGAGTAATAACAGTTGAAAATCTACCTAGGACCAGGGCTAAACCACTGGTCCCATCCGAGGCCTCTATGGACCCTCCCGGACTAGCTATCCAAACAAGCTCGTGAATCAGGAGCAAAATCACAGATTTTTCCGAGGCCCCATCGGACCCTCCCGGAGTGAGCAAATCACACACATATACATCACTATTTCATGTTAAGCATAAGGGTTTCACAAGAATACTTACAATACGAGCGAATCATTTTGATAACCATTACCAGCAGACAAAATCAACAGTAAAAAAATACATTAGCAATGACACCACTCCTCATATAAACAAAATATGAGAGTCAAATAAACACATATCATGAAATCAAAATCTACATAAATATTCCATCACTTAACAAATAATCATACAAGTAACTCGTGTCACACGAGGCACAACACAAAGAAGGGAGACTTACATCCACAAGTCGCATAAAGATGATGATCGCCCCACGATACTAATCACGACCAACAAAATCAGACGACACGTCGCGACATGACTCAGTCAGGCACGACCTAACTAAAAACAACTCAACAATACACACTCGACTCCACAGCATAGGTTTCCGCAACCTATTCTATGATACAATTTATGTAGCACCCCAAATCCACTCAGGGATATTACATGTCGTAGACCCTTTCCTCAAGGATCTACCAGGCTGGTAACTAAAATCAAACATCAAAATATCACCTTCAAGGCTAAATGACGACCCAGTAAACCAATTTGGTCTTTCAATTAATACATACAACTCAATCTCAATACATACCCATGCAGGGGTCAAAATACAACACGCTCCCGTACATCGGGGAAAATACTACAGCGAAAATAACTACAACTAAACCAATACAACATCGTACGGGTCCTCATGTGATTAGTATCGATCATCATTCATCATCTTTTTTACGAACCCTGTGTTTTGCTCCCCAAAACCTGAATATACCTGGATGCAAAACAGACATCCACCCCCCGATTACTCGGGGGTTATCAAAATTCTATTATTTTGCTAGTGCAAGTACAAAGTGCAAATATGAGTCATAGAAATCATATTCCAAGAATAATAATAATTAGGAATCCTCAAAGATTCAAAGAAAACGAAAAAGAAATACTTCATGAGGTAGAGAGTTTGAGTAAAACTTTCCAAATTCGAAAGATCACAAATCAAGAGAACAATTTATAAAATGTTTTAAAATGCCCTCGGGAGTTTTAACAGAAAACCATTTAGGATTATCGAATCCTTCTCTTTTCAAAAACCAAAAGGGGTCACAGCCCAAAGATTTGGTTTCTCAAATAAAACCAACAATAATTCACGGGGTCCATAACCCACACAACGTGTCCTAGACGGACATTAAATCAACAAAACAAAACCATCTAAGATACTAAATCTTGGTAACACATCCAAAGTACTCGACCCTAGCAACACACATCCACAATTATATCCATGATACCGTGATCGCTTGCCACGTATCACCGTAAGTCTTCTTAGGCTCTCACGGTTGGACCGATCACTCGCCGTGTCCTGACTACCATGATTATAATGCCCCGATAATTATTGTGTATTTTAACTGTATTCAAACTTGTAACATTTGATTATTTGGTATTATTAATCGAAGTGTGGTTTCCCGTATTCGTATTCCTGCGGTTTTGAGTTTCCAACACATTCATGCATGCATGCATATGCACGTCATAACGTACGCTAGACTTTGAGCATAATGTACGCTAAGTGTTGAATATAACATACGTTATAGTTATAGCGTAGTGTACGTAAGCTTTAGTCAGAGGCAGATTGGATAAGGTCGGCATGTGGGGGCCAGAGAGAGATTCGTCGAAATTGCTCCGCGTGAACCAGGACGACTTTCCAATAAAGCAGGTCAACGAGGCTTAACGTACGTTAGATATACGTGTTAGCGTGCGCTGTGTAAATGTTTCTGGATAACGTATGTAAGTGAAGCCAGAATTGAGGCAGTGGGCTTCTACTAGATGCTAATGTACGCTAAGGATAGAGTATAGCGTATGCTAAGGCGATGACGTATGTAAGGCTTTGCCCTTAACGTATGTAATGTGTAAAATTCTATTTATAGACCTCAACCTCCATTTCATTTCCTCCTCACTCCTTGGCCAATTTTTCTAACCTGAGAACTCCCCAGCACCACAAATCTCTCATATCATCATCTCATCCTGATTTAGAGGATCGTAGACCCTTGTGGATAGGTGTTCAACCTTCCAGTGTTGAGTTTCACCAAGTATTTCGTTGTTCTTCTCTATATTGAGGTATGTTGATCCTTCACCAACTACATTACATGTTCTTGATGATGTTTTGAACCTGTTTTTGAGATCACCAAGTTCTTTATTATCATGAGGAGTCGAACACCATGTTTTTAGAAGAATGATTTCGGTTATACTTTGCTTCTCCTTCGTTGTTAAGAGTATTAATCAAACCTAGTTGGGATGGAACCTTAGGATGTAGTGTCCTGAGTTTGTTATGGATTATGAGTATGATTCTAGTGAGTTTTCTGAGATTACTAAGATATTTAACCGAGAATAATTCGTGTTTTTATAGAGGTGTTCGGTTTAATAAACTTCTTCATATTCATGCTTGAAATGAATCGGCTATGTCAACAGAATCAAACCCGGAACACCGTAGTATCATTCCCTTGTGAAGTACGCTTGATATGCTTATATATTGAATCACACTTTTGATATGAATTGTAAGAGCCGAACCATATATATATATTGGAAGTCGAAATCAAGATTGAAGTTTAGATTGTGGTGACTTGTATATCCATGAATCCATAGACGTCGACATTTCACCTCCGATATGGTCATTCGATTCATATGAAGTATGTCATTATTTCCGACTTAGCTTTCATCGAGTAGATTAACCGTGAACCCGGCCTTACGTTAATGTTAACTCGGATATAACTTAAGATGCTAGGTGTTCATACGATAACTTTGCCAAGTAAGTTGAACCCTTTGTTATTTCTTTTGAACAAGGTCCGAACCTTGCAAGGTGATTGATCGAGGGAGGTAACCTTCGAGTGTATTGACAGTCGTTGGAGTATTTAATTCTTGCCATCTTTAAGGCAAGTATCGTTATTTGACTATTGGTTTAATGTTGATGATTTTGATCATGCATATTATTATTAATGTTGTTGAACATGAGATCATTCAAACTGAATTGTCATAATGTCATTCAGGTTATTGACTCATATGTTGCTCCTGTTGATGGACATATCGATATGCATATGTGTATGCATAGTTGTATTGTATATGTTGTATTGATCCGAAGGGATCGTGTGATCTATGCTGAGGGCGCTGGATCAGTTGTCCACCTCGTTTGGTCCGACGGGATCATCTTGGGATCTATGCTGAGGGCGCTGGATCATTGGACGGCTTTTCCACCTCATGTTGGTCCGACGGGATTATCTTGGGATCTATGATTAGGGCACTGGATCATTGGATTACCCTATATTGTGTTGATGGAATCATGTGGATTCGCATCGTTGGATTACGGTAGAGGAAGTCCGTGTTTTGTATTTTGTTATGCATCGTAGTTGCATATCTGATTTTGTATATTATGATACTTGTACTAGCATTGTTTTGCTAATACCTGCGGGGGTGGACATTTGTTTTGATGTTCAGGTAGCCGAGGAGCAGGAAAGCAACCAAAGTACCGGCATGATGACGAAGGGGCACAGTGATGTTATCCGTTGTATTATTTTGGTATTCTGGTTTGGTATTTAGTACTCGAGTACGTGTGTTCTTTTGATGATTTCTGAAGTTTTTAATAAATGGATTGATTTGGGTTGATTAAACCGGTTATTGAATTTCTCAACTACTGGTGGTACTTTCGTATTATTCAGCATTTCTTTTAATTTAGCCTTGTAAATTCTTATATAAAGGGTTTACGACGCTGTAATTATTCCGAATATCTCGGGGTGTCACAGAATATGGTATCAGAGCTGAGATTCATGGATATCTTGGCAGTTAGGTTTAGTTGAGTTTGTTTATGTCATTTGATTTATTGGTCGCGTATAACATCACTGTACAGCCAGCGTCGTCATGTGGACCGTGGTTATAAGTCTCCTAATCTCATATACTACCATTTTAATTATTGCGTGTTTTGTGAATATTGGTGAATTTAGGAATGTTATACTCTGGGTATTGAGTTTGTGTTTACAGTATGTTGAGAGGAGGTCGCGGGCGCGGACGCGGATATGGTAATGCGAGACAAGAAGATTCGTCTTCTACCCCAGATTTGTTGGCTAATCGAGCTGATTACCGTTCGGGCGGACAACAGGAATCGGTAAATAATGACCGAGCACGAACTATGGAGGAAGATGCAAATCCTAACATGCCGGGAGTGCTTCAACAAGCGGTCACTCAGATGACCTAATTTGCTCAGGTGGTTGACCGTATGCAAGCGACGATGGGCCAACAGCGTAACGAAGACAATCGGGGAGATAAGTGGCTTTCAGAAGTGGTCAAATTACACCCACCGAAATTTGACGGTTCTTCAGAGATGCCTACATGGGACCACTGGCTGAAAGAACTGGAGAATATATTTGCGGGAATTAATTGTCCCGACGACTGAAAAGTTTCGATTGCTCAGTATTTTCTGACTGGGGAAGCTTTCGACTGGTGGGAAGCCATTCGACCTGAGGATCATAATGCTGACTGGAAAAAATTCAAATTAATGATGGAAGCACAATATTATCCTCGTCCAGTTAGAGAGGCTAGAGTCCGAGAGTTTTTCTCACTGCAAAATCTAGAGGCATCTGTGACAGATATGATTAAGACTTTTAATCACCAGGTGACCTGTGTACGACATCTGGTCAGAACTGAGGCAGAAAAGATCTTTCACTTCGACATGCGGATGAAGCTAAAGATCCAACAATATATGTCGGGATTTGAATGTGCTACTCTTCGACAGTATCAGGACAAAGCCCTGGCTTACGAAATGAAAGAGACATCAGTGGAGAAATTTGCAGAAGCAAAGAAGCAGAAAGTGTCTGGCAACTTCACCGAGAGCAAGAGTAGTGGGCCCCGCAAGGGTCAGTCCTCATTCCATTCATCCAAGATGCCTCCGTATACTTCTAGAGGTGGAAATAAGTTCATAACGACATCGACAGCTACTGATGCAGTGAAGAAGTGTTATAACCGTGGACGACCAGGGCATGTTCAGCGTGATTGCTCCGCTCCTTCTGTGACCTGTTTTGAATGTGGGCAAGAAGGGCATCGAGCGACTTTTTGCAGAAATGTGACTAGATCATTTGGATCTCGCACTTCAGCACAAGTTCTGAAAGAGACAAGTGTGAACCTAACACAGCAGAGTGGTCTTCAACAACAGATTTTGGAAAAAGAGAAGCATCCAGTGCTGGGTCCGTTCCTCCACGCCTTTATGAGATGAAGAGGTCAGATGATCAGAACACTGCTGTTGCATCAGGTACGATTCAGATTCTTTTGCAACCAGTTAGTGTGTTATTCGATTCAGGAGCTACGCATTCTTTCATATCATTAAACTGTGTTAATCGTTTGAAAATCTCGTGTTTGCATGGTTGTGAACCTTATGTTGTGAGTCTGCAGAGTGGAGAGAGAATTGTGGGAATTCTAGAAGCTAGGAATTTTCCTGTGTCTATAGGAGGGAGAAATTGGCCGTCAAATGAGAGTTCTGGCTTAAGGAAGTAACATTCCTTGGGCACGTGATATCAACCGACGAAGTACAAGTAGACCCTAAGAAAGTTGAGGCAATTTTGGAGTGGTAATCTCCTAAGAACGTAAAGGAAGTCCGAAGTTTCTTAGGACTTGCTGGATATTATCGTCGCTTTGTGGAAGGATTTTCCAAAATTGCTCGTCCGCTTACTCAGCTGTTGCAGAAGGCTCAGAAATTCATGTGGGATGAGAAATGTCAGACTGACAACGGCGCCAATATTAGCACTACCAGACGGAACTGATGGGTTCATGGTTTTCAGCGATGCTTTAAATCAGGGTCTGGGTTGCGTGTTGATGCAGAAGGATAGGGTGATTACCTATGCCTCTCGACAGTTAAAACCGTATGGGGTTAACTACCTGACACATGATTTAGAGTTAGCAACCATTGTCTTTGCCCTGAAGATTTGGCGACATTATTTGTACGACACCCATTGTCAGATCTTCACAGATCACAAGAATCACAAGTATATTTTCATTCAGAAGGAATTAAACATGAGACCGAGGAGATGGCTAGAATTGATCAAAGATTACGACCTGGAAATTCTTTATCATCTAGGCAAAGCAAACATGGTAGCTGATGCACTGAGCCGAAAACCTATTTGTATTCGAATGTTGGAAGCACTTATGTCCCAGTCCAGCATTCAACGAGAATTGATTCGCGAAGTAATTGAAGTATGGTCGCAGGGAGTCCAAGGTCAACTGTGTGTGATGGAATTAACTTCGTCATTAATCGAAGAAAACAAATCTAAGAAGTTGTACGTTCTCTGATTATTCGGTTTCGTAATGAAGTGGATAATGGGAAGACCCCAGGATTTGTAATATATGATAATGGAGTTCTGAGGTTCTAAAGTCGACATTGCATCCCCGATGACGATTCTTTGAAATAGACGATCATGAAGGAAGCTCACAGTGCGCCCTATTCTATTCATATAGGCACCAGTAAGATGTTTAAGTATCTAAAGCAGAATTTCTGGTGGGGAAATATGAAGAAGGACGTAGCAGAATATGCCTCGAAGTGTTTAACTTGTCAACATGTTAAGATTGAACATCAGCGACCTGCCGGAATGTTGAAGCCACTTCCGATTCCTGAATGGAAGTGGGAGGATATATCGATGGACTTTATCACCAATATGCGAAGGACCAGAATGGGGATGAATATGATTTGTGTGATAGTTGATCGTCTAACCAAGTCGGCTCATTTTCTGGGTATTAAGGATACTTAGGGACCAGAGAAGTTGGCACGAGTATTTATTGCGGAGATAGTCCGATTGCATGGTACGCCGAAGACCATTATTTCGGATCGGGATGGTCGCTTTGTGTCACACTTTTGGAAGGCAATTCACAAAGCCTTGGGAACCGAGCTGAACTTTAGCACAACTTATCATCCTCAAACGTACGGACAATCCAAAAGGACTATTCAGACAGTAGAAGATATGCTAAGAGCTTGTGCCTTAGATTGGTCGACTGATTGGGAGATTCATTTATCGTTGATTGAATTCACCTACAACAATAGTTGGAATGCTTCCATTAAGATGGCACCATTTGAAGCGTTGTACGGGAGAAGATGCAGATCACCCCTATGTTGGGATGATTCGTCTGACTTGATCGGGACGGAACCAGAGTTGATATTTCAGACTCAAGAGAAGGTAGCTCTGATTCGTGAAAGGATGTTGACTGCCCAGAGTCGACAGAAGTCTTATGCAGACATGCGCCGTCGCCCGTTAGAGTTTGTAATTGGGGACCACGTGCTTTTAAAGGTTTCTCCTACTTGGGGAATTTTTTGTTTTGGGAGGAAGAGAAAGCTGAGTCCGAGATATATCGGACCATTCGAGATCCTTGAAAGAGTTAGGGAGTTGGCGTACAGGTTGGCCTTACCGCCATCGCTGAGTCACGTTCATAATGTGTTCCACGTATCCCAATTACAAAAATATGTGATGGATCCCAGTCATATCATTGATTTTGGCGAGATTGAAGTAGCTAATGATGGCACGTCCGAAAAAAAGTCAATCAAGATACTCGAGAGCTGAGTCAAACAATTGAGGAATAAACTAATCCCCTTGGTTAAAGTTCAGTGGTCTCAACATGGAGTCGAAGAAGAAACTTGGGAGACTGAGGATAAAATAAAGTCGAGATACCCGGAATTGTTTTCGTCTTAAGTTTCGGGATGAAACTTCTTTTTAGAGGGGTAGTATGTAATGCCCAGATAATTATTGTGTATTTTACCGATATTCGAACTTGTAACATTTGATTATGTGGTATTATTAATCGAAGTGTGGTTTCCCGTATTCGTATTCCTGTGTTTTTAAGTTTCCAACACATTGATGCATGCATGCATCTGCACATCATAACGTACGCTAGACTTTGAGCATAACATACGCTAAGTGTTGAATATAACGTATGTTATAGTTGTAGCATAGCGTACGTAAGCTTCAGTCAGAGGCAGATCGGGTAAGGTCGGCGTGTGGGGGCCAGAGGGAGATTCTTCGAAATTACCCCGCGTGAACCTGGACGGCTTTCCAATAAAGCAGGTCAACGAGGCTTAACGTAAGTTAGATATGAGTGTTAGCGTGCGCTATGTACATGGTTTTACGTACATAAAGGATATGGATAACGTACGTAAGAGAAGCCAGAATTGAGGCAGTGAGCTTCTTCCAGACGCTAAAGTACGCTATGGATTGAGGATAGCGTACGCTAAGGCAATAACGTACGTAAGGCTTTGCCCTTAACGTACGTAATGTGTAAAATTCTATTTATAAACCTCAACCTTCATTTCATTTCCTCCTCACTCCTTGGTCGATTTTTGTAACCTGAGAACTCCCCAACACCATAAATCTCTCATATTATCATCTCAGCTAGGTTTAGAGGATCGTAGACCCTTATGGATAGGTGTTCAAGCTTCCGGTGTTGAGTTTCACCAAGTATTTCGTTCTTCTTCTCTATATTGAGGTATGTTGATACTTTACCAACTAGATTACATGTTCTTGATGATGTTTTGAACCTGTTTATGAGATTACCAAGTTCACTATTAACATGAGGAGTCGAACACCATATTTCTAGAAGAATGGATTCGGTTATACTTTGCTTCTCCTTCGTTGTTAAGAGTACTAATCAAACCTAGTTGGGATAGAACCTTAGGATGTAGTGTCCTGGGTTTGTTATGGATTATGAGCATGATTCTAGTGAGTTTTCTGAGATTACTAAGATATTTCACCGAGAATAATTCGTGTTTTGATAGAGGTGTTCGGTTTAACTATCTTCTTCGTATTCATGCTTGAAATGAATTGGCTATGTCGATAGAATCAAACCCGAAACACCGTAGTATCATTCCCTTGCGAAGTACGCTTGGTATGCTTGTATCTTGAATCACACTTTTGATATGAATTGTAAGAGCCGAACCATATATATATTGGAAGTCGAAATCAAGATTGAAGTTTAATTGTGATGACTTGTATATCCATGAATCCACATATGTCAACATTTCACCTCCGATATGGTCATTCGATTCATATGAAGTATGTCATTATTTCCGACTTAGCTTTCATCGAGTAGGTTAACCGTGAACCCGGCCTTATGTTAATGTTAACTCAGATATAATTTAAGACGCTAGGTGTTCGTACGATAACTTTGCGAAGTAAGTTGAACCCTTTGTTATTTATTTTGAACAAGGTCCGAGCATTGCAAGGTGATTGATCGAGGTAGGCGACCTTCGGGCATATTAACAGTCGTTGGAGTATTTAATTCTTGCCATTTTTAAAGCAAGTATCGTAATTTGACTATTGGTTTAATGTTGATGATTTTGATCATGCATATTATTATTCATGTTGTTGAACATGAGATCATTCAAGTTGAATTGTCATAATGTCGTTCAGGTTATTGACTCATATGTTGTTCATGTTGCTAACCCCTACGAGGGTGAACATTTGTTTTGATGTTCAGGTAGCCGAGGAGCGGGGAAGCAACCACAGTACCGGCATGATGACGAAGGGGTACAGTGATGTTATCCGTTGTATTATTTTGGTATTCTGGTTTGGTATTTAGTACTCGAGTACGTGTGTTCTTTTGATGATTTGTGAAGTTTGTAATAAATGGATTGATTTAGGTTGATTAAACCGGTTATTGAATTTCTCAACTACTGGTGGTACTTTCGTATTATTCAGCATTTCTTCTAATATAGCCTTGTAAATTCTTATATAAAGGGTTTACGGCGCTGTAATTATTCCGAGTATCTCGGGGTGTTAGAATAATCACAAGCCATGTGTCACCGTAGACCTCGTCCGAACATCACGGCTGGAGTATGACAATACTTCATATTCACAAATCAGTATAGTATGGTACACATCACAATATCAAGCAACAAAACACATCCGTAATCATATCCATGATACCGTGATCGCTTGCCACGTACCACCGCATGTCTTCTTAGGCTCTCACGGTTGGACCGATCACTCGCTTTGTCCTGACCACCATGATCTCAAGCCATGTGTCACCGTAGACCTCGTCCGAACATCACAGTTGGACTATGACCACACATTCACATCACACAACACAATACACCAAGGATATCACAATAATCCACCCAAAAGCAACAAACACTTAGCACGACACAATTGTCGAATCACAACCCATCAAAATGAGATAATATATGTATATATATTATCAAATCACAACACCAACATCAAATATATCCATAGGATTCACTTAATCCTTCACAAAACACACTATTCACAAAATACACACGCGTTTTGAAAGAAAGCCTTTAACGAGGCTAAACCAAATCTTTTGAAAGTTCATTTCAAACAATTAAACAAACACACTTATACGATCACCGATCATAATATCCACAAAACAAGAAATGTATGAACAAGGTACTTGCCTCGAATAATCACAAACGCGGAGAATCGACCGAAGTAAGGTGACACGAACCGACTACAAATCTGCTGACTCCGATGAACACCAATCCACGACAATAAACTACAAACGACAATAACAACAATGAAAATGAATTCCATAGGACGATACAAAGCCGCTGAATTCAAGGAACAAACGACGAAGGTTCAAGGATTTCCCCCAAATATCCAAGAACACGAATCGGCCTGAAAAAACGTGAAAATGGAATTTCAAACCATCGGTTAAGACTAACAAGACATGGTAACAGCAATAGCACCAACAATTTTGGATTAAAATGACGAAATCAAGACAAACCCCAAAATATCTCAAATAGGCTTCTAAAACCTTACCTTGATTTAGAGAAGAAGAATGATTAGACGATGATGAAAACGAAGAAGACCCATCGAGATGATTATTACCATCAATGGCCAAACAAAGCTTGATCCAAAACCACCCCAAATTGCAAAAAATGCAGAAAAATAAAGGGAAGAAGAAATGACCCGATTCTGGGTCAACCCACTGGTATAACTAGGTGTCCGATGTTTACGTACGTCTGGGCACAAACCTAACGTACGCTAGATGTTTAACATACGTAAGGTGCAAACCCTTACGTACGTAAGAGCCATCCAGACTCCTCTGCCCAAAATCCTGAACACGCTAACGTACGTAATGGAGGACGCATTACATATGTAAAGAAGCATCACTAACGTACGCTAGACATGATAGTAACGTACGTAATCCATCTGGTAGTATAGAACAGCTGCCACAAGTTTGGTTCGAAAAGGACCGCGGAACATGACGAACACGAATTAGTACGGTCGCGCAAGACGAGTAGTACAATAATCAAAACACGAGTTTAAGCACTAAACAAACACATGATTCCAATAACCGAAATATCACGATACGACAACGAATAACCAAACCGAAGCTCACAACACGTCTAACAAAATTAAACAAACCTATGGGATACACGAAGCGACAGTTTCGAATGAGATCCGCAAGAATCAAACTCAAGTGCGGAAAAGTCGCTAAGAAGTACGGAACTCAACAAAACGACACCAAAACGAACTTGGATGACAAAAAGTGCAGAATTAATCATTCTCAGAATGACGAAACGGTCACAAGCGAGCCGTTAAAACGGACTCCTGCCAAAAAATAAATTTACCGAAAATCGAAATTGCGGATATTACAATTTCTACCTGCGCCTCTTTCTGAATGAGCTCATCTTCAAGGAAGTGTGTTTGTAAAGTAAAGATGTGCCATGTCAGTCCGATCGAAGAGCCTTAAGTGATGACCTATTTGTTGGAAAGTAAAATGCAGCGGAAGCGAAGTTTGGAAAAATATGATAAAAGCGTTTTACGCATCTACGAGCATTAGATCTATTTAGGCATGCTAATTAATTAATTACTAAGACTAACAAGCAATTTAAATATTATTTATTGTTTATTAGTTAAATATGTTGATTAATTAAAATATCCTAATCTAGATCCAAGATCATAGGATATTACCTTTTGAAGCGGTTGGTTATTTCCTTCTTTATCGCCTTGTATTTCTACCTTCAGATCTTCTAGAGTATGATCCGCCTTGAACCGGACGTTGTGTGGGCAACGAGCTACCGGAACTTGCTTGGACACCTTATGGATCGACCGAATCTACCTTGCCTCACAACTCTCGATTTTATTTTCTTCAAGTAATTCCGATATGTAGCAAGAATTAAAGTGTTATCTCAATTGTGGAATCAAAGACACAAGTCAAGATCCACAATTAAACACTTAGAAGAAAAATCGAAATTTCTTGTGCAAGTTGAAGCATAAAATCGGCCAACACCATAATGTCCTATTTATAGGCTCTTGGACTACTACTAGGGATCTAAAGGAGGATTATGGAAGGACTCCCAATTAATTCATCTTACCTTATTAGGACTCTTCCTAATATATGATGAATCAATTAATATCAACTTAGTCCACTAAAAGTTGATATTGCACTTCCTATCAAAATCCCAAATTACAAAATTGGGCTCCTTATTAAATATATTATTTCCGTGTTTAAGATATCGAATGTCCATTAATTAATTATAAGCTCTTGTGACTTTAATTAATTAATATCTTATCCAAGAGTAGTACCACTCGAACCTTATTATTATATCGGAATTAAATCCACTGTAGGGTTTAATATAATAATCATTATCGAGCTCCTCAAGGGGACATCATCAACCCGCAGTCGGGACACGATTTCTAGTAATAATAATAATTATCGTATAAACAATATTATTGCCCAAGATACGAGGCTTATTGAGTCGATCATTTTGACTCTCACCTATGGTAAATCAAAGCAATAATTATTATAAATACACAATTAAATATTATATACTTAGAATTAAGAAATAATAATTATCCGAGATTTACGTTCTTCTTACAGTCGATCTGAAGACACTATCTCACCTCGATCCTGTTCAACGTATGCAAATACGCTAATGTATGCTAATAGTCAAGACCAACTATTCTCAAGCATACACTATAACCCTTTATATAATTTGTCTAATAATTATATAGGTTGTGAACTATTATATTATTTTATAAGGCACCGATAATGTGATCTTCCGTGTGACACCAACACACCACATTATCTACAATATAAAATAATTAGACAATTCATTTGCATAACCATAACGTAAATTAATATGCAAATCATGTGATTTAAATATAATTAATATCCTCATAGGTAGTAATAGGGAAATTAGGTAATACAAGCATAAAGTATGCTTTGCAGTATACAATCCTAACAATCTCCCACTTATACTCAAAGCATGCTTTTAAGTATACTACTCTATTACATGGTCTCTCATTTCTCCCACTTATACTCAAAGCAATGCTGCCATACACCGTAATCCCATTCCTTCCACATGCCTTTCAAAAACTTTTGAAGGTAGGCCTTTCGTGAAAGGGTCAGCAAGATTATCTTCCGATGCAACCCTGGCTACAACTACGTCTCCTTCCTTTACGAAGTGTCGTATGATGTGGTACTTGCGGTTGATATGTTTACTTGCTGATGGGCTCGTGGTTCCCTCGAATTTGCGCACGAGTATTATCACAATAAAGTGTAATACCCTCGGCAAATCGGGAATCACATCTAAGTCTGCGGGAAGTACTTGAGCCACCTTGCCCCCTTGGGCGCCTCGGAGAGGCGCCACGTACTCGGCTTCCATGGTAGAGTCCGAGATGCATTTCCTTCACACTCCTCCAACTAATGGCTCCACCTCCCGGGCTAAACACATAACCCGAAGTAGACTTGGACTTTTCTTTGTCCGATGAAAAATCTGAGTCAGTGTAACCCACCGGAAATAGGTCGTCCGATTGATATACAAGCATGTACTCCTAGTCCTTCTCGGGTACTTGAGTATGTGTGAGCGGCAATCCAGTGTCACAGTCTGAGTTCGGCGATATCAACCCGACCATGCCCACGGCATGACAGATATCTGGTCTAGTGCAAAGCATACCATACATGAGACTTCCCACGGCGGATGCATAAGGGACCATCTTCATGTCATCTATCTCCTTTTGTGTCTTAGGACACATGTTCTTAGATAGTTGAATTCCATGTCTGTAAGGTAGAAAACCTTTCTTGGAATTCTCCATGCTAAACCGCTTGACCTTGTATCGATATAAGATGCAGGATAAGCACAACATCCTCTTCTTCCGATCACGAAGATCCCGATTCCAAGGATGTGTCACCTTATCCTAGATCCTTCATATCGAATCGCTCGAATAGCCATACCGTCGTCCGACAATTCCTTCACGTTGTTTCCAATCGGAAGGATATCGTCTACATCTGATCTGAGAAACACCAACACGTTTCCATCGCATTTCTTATACACACAACTCTCACTCGGACATTGGACGAATCCATATGACTGGACTACTTCGTCAAAACGAGTGTTCCAAGTTCTAGATGCTTGCTTAAGACCATAAATGGATTTCTTAAGTTTGCACACCAAGTGCTCTTCTCCTTTAGGAATGAATCCCTCTGTTTGGCGCATATAGATTTCCTTGTCTAGACTCCCATTCAAGAATGCAGTCTTGACATCCATCTGCCAAATCTCCAGGTCCAAATGCGCAGCTATAGCTAAAAGAATCCGGATTGACTTAAGCATGGCTACCGGCGAAAAGGTTTCATCATAATCGATACCCTCTTTCTGAGTGTAACCTTTTGCAACAAGCCTCGCTTTGAAGGTTTCAACCTTCCCGTCACATCCTTTCTTTCGCTTGTAGACCCATTTACTCCCAATGGCTTGTACACCATCAGGTAGCTCTACTAGCTCCCACACTTGATTGGAATCCATAGATCCCATTTCTGATTCCATTGCTTCTTGTCAGGAGTCAGCATCTTTATCTTGGATTGCCTCCTTATAGGTCCAGGGAACCGATTCATCTTAAATGCAGGATTGAGTCAGAAGACTTTCCCACGCCTATGAATCGTTCGGGTGACGAACAACCCTCCGCTCTGACGAGGCAAATCGAGTTGGTGTAAAAGTTTGAGAATCGTCGTGGTGCGGTGTTAGTTGGCGCTTATGCGATTGGTATAGACGGAGTCTTGCCCCTCGGCTCTTCGAGAATTATCTCGCTCATGGGCTTGTGACTAATCATATAATCCTCTTCCGAGAAATCGGGCATTGGTGCTAACAATGACCTTCGATCTGAGGACTATAGAACAAGCCACCCTTCGTTCCCTTAGGATATCCCACAAACACTCGTATACATGCGAGATGCCAACTTATCGACTTCCTTATTCGGCACATGTCTTTGGAGTACCCCAAATCCGAACATGTCCTGGGCTTACGCCCACTCCATAGTTACGTGGGTGTTTTGGGCTGATTTCGGAGGCACCGGAGTTTAGAATGTACGCATTGTTTCTAAGGCGTATCCCAACGAAATAGGTAAATCTGGATAACTCATCATTGATCTAACCATTTCTAAAAGAGTCCTATTCCTTCTTTCACCACACCATTTTGTTGTGGAGTTCCCAGTAGCCGTGGTGGGATGAAATCCCTCATTTGCCAAGAAATCCAAAACTCTCCACTAAGGTATTCGCCACCACGATCAGATCGTAGTGACTTGATACTCTTCCCATGACGCTTCTCCGTTTCAGCCTTGAAGTCTGAACTTGTCAAAAGCTTGGACTTACGTCGCATCAAAAAGATGTATCCATATCTCGAATAATCATCTATGAACGTGATGAAATATTGAAACCTCCCTAACTGGATATTCATTGGACCACATACATCCGTATGAACCAATTCTAACACATCCTGAGCACGGTTTCCTTTGGTTTTAAAAACCCTTTTGGTCATCTTACCTTCCAGACGGGATTCACAAATTGGAAATGACTCAACTTGGAGATCATCGATGGGCCATCATCTACCAATCCTTGAATCCTTCTAAGGTTTACATGTCCTAACCGTAAATGCCACGAGATATGTTTGGTTTATGCTTGAAGGTTCTTTTCTCTTTTAGGTTTAGACAAAGAGTTAAGTGATTTATGCATAGGAGTTTGTGCGGTATTAACAATATATAGTCCATCATTAAAAGTACCTCTGCAAATATATTCACCGCTTCTTTTCTTAATAATGGCATCATCATCAAAAGAAATGAATAACCATCGCATTTTAATTTAGAAACCGAAATTAAATTCATTCTAAAATCGTACTAATAATACATTATTGAGAACTAATAATTTATCATTAATCTTCAAGCGCCACGACTCCTTTGCATGACCCATAAGCACGGAATAATCGCCCGATTGATGGTAATCTCGCCGCACTAAGTGCTTGGTTACACGAAAACCATGCGAGTCAAAGCAAACATGATCGGTGGAGCTGAATCAACTATCCACTAAGTGGAAGAACAAGCCGCCAAACATGTTTTGACTACTAGTGCACGAGACATACCTTTCTTAAGAGCGAGGCGATCCGCTTTAAAATGTCCTTTCGACCGCACTTGTAGCACTTTCCCTTTGGCTTTTGTTCGCCTCGAGGCGAGAGCCTTGCTTTTCACCTTGAGGGCTGCCACTTGCCAGCCAACTGCTTCTTCTTCTTTCCCCATTTGGGTTTGGAAGAAGTAGCACCGGTTCCGCAAGAATCGATGATAACCTTGTTTGAAGAGACCTTGTGATGAAGCTCTGTCAGAAGTTCCGCCAAACTATATGTCCTACGGTTCATATTGTAGTTGAGGCGGAACTGCTCAAATCTTCTAGGTAAGCTACCTAAGATAATATCGACCTGCGTTTCCGCATCGATAGTAGCCCCCAGTATGCTCAGTTCGTTCAAATGAGACATCATTTTTAGAACATGATCCCTTACTGGAGTCCCTTGAACATTTGGGTTGTCATCAATACCCTCATAGCATTTTGTCTAGCCGCCAGTTACGATGACCAAACATCTCGGTGAGACTTTTCATCATTTCGCGGCCGAACCCATCGTCGATCTTTTGCCAATACATTTGTCGGTGAAGCCAAATTTAACAATGAGCCATCTCATCGAGACTTTTTCCATTTCCGAATTCCGCCAACTCTTCGGGAGTGGCATCCGATTACAGTTCTAGAGGGCTCTCCTCGATTAAGACAAACTTATGCCCCTCAGCAGTCAGGACAATGTCAAGATTTCTTTTCCAATCGGAAAAGTTAGTGCCATCTAGTTTATTTTCTTTGAGAATAACAACTAATGGATTGAAAGACATCTGAGAATAAAAATTGAAAACATCCATCACATAATGCATAGCAAAATATATCGAAAAACCTCAAAAACACAATATATATGCTAGCAACCAACACCTCAAAAAATCCGCACATGCAAGCCACGATCGTGTGGACGTTTACACATACATTTTTCAAGTAGAGTTTTACGTCTTTAATTTTACTATCTAGTCAAATTACGTTATGACAAGTAAAATTAATAGTTGGTTCCTCTTGGCCATGTATTAATTAACATAGACTCCGATGGGGAGCTTATTAATTAATACACCTAAGTGAACACCATAATTTAACATCCTTAAAATATTATCTTTTAAATAATAGTCCTACAGATGGAGAGGTCCTATCATAAAAAGTAATATTTACCTTATGTTATCATTTTGAAATTTAAAACTAGTGAACCTATAATTAGCACATCCGATATGGAGGAAGACTCTAATGTCAACACACATGCTAATTACTTCACAATTTAAATTAATTATGGAGGCCAATTTGATTTTAAAAAATTAAATCAATTTAATCACTTAGTTATTTTAGACTTAAGGTTTTTAATTTTCTCGTCCTAACATGCAAGGAAACATATCACGCATACATCCATACATGCCATACATCAAAACAATAAAAACCAAAAATAAAGCATGGATAATTAAATTTATCCAATTATCATGGTCTTCTTCCTTGAGTTGAATCCGAGAAAATCTTCGACTTGATCTCTCCCACTGAATCAAGCATCTCGTCGCTTCTCCCCGGCCGGGCCGAGGATTTTCAAAATTAAAATTTTTACTTTTATGCAAAATTAATTACATAAAAAAATTTAATTTTAAATCCCGACTTCAATGGGCGCGAGCAGTGGCGAAACAGACCAGGACCAAAGCTGGGCGACTTGCTGAACAATGAGCCGGCCGGACAGTGCCGCGGCTGCTGGCGGCCGCTTGCTCGGCGAGCTGACCTCTCGCTTTCAGCGGCCCTATTCTTATGTGCAGCTTGCCAATGATCCGGCGATCCGGTTACGCTCTATTTCTTCGTGATCCCGTCTTTTCCGAATTCGATTACAATTTTATACGAAATAAAATACATCGAAATTACATCAAGATTACACGAAAAATAAAACCACCTAGAACTACCCGCGGATTTTCTCGCGGGAAAAACCATTACATGCCTCAAAAAACGGGCCAAACCAGCAATTGCATAATTAATAAAATAAATAAATAAATGCACCATTCATATAAACCATGATAATTGGATCATATCACCTGCAAGAACACATCTAGCAAAATATTCCAACATCAAAATATATGAATATTTAAATTGCTATAAATTAATCACTAAAATTAATTAAAATAGCAAAAGCCTAAAAATCCGTCTCCGATACCAATTGTTGGAAAGTAAAACGCAGCGGAAGCGAAGTTTGGAAAAATATGATAAAAGCGTTTTACGCATCTACGAGCATTAGATCTATTTAGGCATGCTAATTAATTAATTACTAAGACTAACAAGCAATTTAAATATTATTTATTGTTTATTAATTAAATATGTTGATTAATTAGAATATCCTAATCTAGATCCAAGATCATAGGATATTACCTTTTGAAGCGGTTGGTTATTTCCTTCTTAATCGCCTTGTATTTCTACCTTCAGATCTTCTAGAGTATGATCCGTCTTGAACCGGACGTTGTGTGGGCAACGAGCTACCAGAACTTGCTTGGACACCTTATGGATCGGCCGAATCTACCTTGCCTCACAACTCTCGATTTTATTTTCTTCAAGTAATTCCGATATGTAGCAAGAATTAAAGTGTTATCTCAATTGTGGAATCAAAGACACAAGTCAAGATCCACAATTAAACACTTAGAAGAAAAATCGAAATTTCTTGTGCAAGTTGAAGCATAAAATCGGCCAACACCATAATGTCCTATTTATAGGCTCTTGGACTACTACTAGGGATCTAAAGGAGGATTATGGAAGGACTCCCAATTAATTCATCTTACCTTATTAGGACTCTTCCTAATATATGATGAATCAATTAATATCAACTTAGTCCACTAAAAAGTTGATATTGCACTTCCTACCAAAATCCCAAATTACGAAATTGGGCTCCTTATTAAATATATTAATTCCCGTGTTTAAGATATCGAATGTCCATTAATTAATTATAAGCTACTGACAGCTTTAATTAATTAATATCTTATCGAGTAGTACCACTCGAACCTCATTATTATATCGGAATTAAATCCACTGCGGGGTTTAATATAATAATCATTATCGAGCTCCTCAAGGGGACATCATCAACCCTTGCAGTCGGGACACGATTTCTAGTAATAATAATAATTGTCGTATAAACAATATTATTGCCCAAGATACGAGGCTTATTGAGTCGATCATTTTGACTCTCACCTATGGTAAATCAAAGCAATAATTATTATAAATACACAATTAAATATTATATACTTAGAATTAAGAAATAATAATTATCCGAGATTTACGTTCTTCTTACGGTCGATCTGAGAAGACACTATCTCACCTCGATCCTGTTCAACGTATGCAAATACGCTAATGTATGCTAATAGTCAAGACCAACTATTCTCAAGCATACACTACAACCCTTTATATAATTTGTCTAATAATTATATAGGTTGTGAACTATTATATTATTTTATAAGGCACCGATAATGTGATCTTCCGTGTGACACCAACACACCACATTATCTACAATATAAAATAATTAGACATTTTATTTGCATAACCATAACGTGAATTAATATGCAAATCATGTGATTTAAATATAATTAATATCCTCATAGGTAGTAATAGGGAAATTAGGTAATACAAGCATAAAGTATGCTTTGCAGTATACAATCCTAACACTATTTGGTTTTCAACTACGGCCTTAAATTCCTTGATTCTTTTGAAAGATTTTGGATTTATGTTTCATTAAGTACACGAACCCATACCTAGTATGACCATCAGTGAATGTAATGATATACTAAAAACCCTCGTGCCCTTCAAAAGGGCCATATATGTTCGGTATGGATCAATCCAAGTTTTTCAACAGCTCTTTCAAAAGTCATTGTGAAGGGTAAATTAGTCATTTTGCCTTGGAGGCATGATTCACAAGTTGGATAGTATTCGATCCCAATGGACGCATAAGCCCATCTTTGTCCATTTTATAAACCTTGGTCTGACCAACATGACCCAATGTGATATGCCATTTAAGTGCTTGGTTTTTATCATCCCTACCACGCTTCCTAGTTATAGTATTCACCAGTAGTTTTATTCGTTAAATTTAAATGGTATAAGCCATTTAATAATGTAGTAGTACCAACCAATTTATTTCTAAAATAAATGCGACAAGACCCATTTCCAATAAAGAAATAAAATCCCTTACGGTCCATGACCAGAATTGATATAATATTTTTGTGCCCCTTGGGCAACACAAGTACATCATGCAAAGTAATAATAAAACCAGATTCTAAATCCAGCATAAGTGATCCGATGACAATAGCCTCGACACTATGCCTGCTGCCGACTATCACTATCACACCTCCAGCTCCAAGATTTCTACTTCGTTCCAGATCCTGGTTCATTGTACATATATGAGTAACTCGCACAAGAATCAAGTATCTAAGAAGTAGAATAAATAGTTGTAGAACAATTCGTTTCCAAAACTGGCAGTCCCGTACCTAAAGGCGCATGGTGGTTAAGTTTCGGACATTATCTCTTCCAGTGGCCTAGATCACTGCATTTGTGGCATGCATCTATATTCTACGCCCCCTTACTCTTAGGAAGCATTGGGGCTTTGCCAGTACCCTTGTTGATCTTGGTTTTAGGACCCAGTTTCTTCTTGTACTTTTTCTTCTTATTCCTATACCTCCAAGGCCCAAAAGAAATGATAAGTGCAGCTCTTTCCCCCTTGTCTTCATTTGGGAATGGTCAGTCGATAGTTTGTTCATTAGCCCATCTAAGTCACATGCAATCTCATTGCAGTTGAAGTTGAAGTTCAGGATAAATTGAGAAAAGAAGTGAGGAAGTTACTGCAAAATGAGGTCAATTTGGAGGGAGTGATGTACAAATTTATTACTCGCAAGTGTACGAATCGCTTTTGTAGGTAGCGTTAAGTAACTCCGAGGTCGATCTCTCAAGGAGTTGGAAACGGGAAATTTTTTTAGTTATGTCTGTCAAATAGTCGAATTAGCATAATGAGAGCAAAGTAAATCTAAACACCGTAAGTAATCCGATTCAGAGGTAAGATTATAACCACTAGTGCAGAAAATTAAATTAATTTCGAAACGTTAAAAACTACGAATTTATGGTTTGGATTTTCTTGAGAAACTTCTATGAGAATGATATGGAAATTTAGAATCAGCGACACACATTTAATCAATCATTAGTTTCGATACTCAAATAATTAATAGTTTGGAATCACTGATTGCTCACAATTAAAAAAAAAGTTTGATGGCGGCAAATCCTAAAAATTGTGATTGCTCTTTTCAAAAACAAGAAAAACTCCTTTGATGGGGATGAATCCCTACTTACAATCGATTATCTAACTACTTTTGATGGGGTAATTCACTAAAAGGTCGCAGAAAAAGGTTTTAGAACATTCACAAACACTTCTATCGGATCGTTTGATGGCGAAACTGATACTAACTTTCGTATTTAGCAATATTAGCAACTTAGAATCAGGTTTGATGATCTAAATCCTAAGTTCTTATGTGTATAAACAATATTCGTGCACAACATTATTAAAAAGACTGACTAATTAGATAGAAAAACGATAGAGAAATAATTCCAAACTCCTTCCTAGAAAAACAATCAAAACTAACTAAAAACATGTGTGTGGTTCAATCTAAACACATATATAAAAATATTAGCTACTCATGACGATTTGAATAATAATAGCAAAAATAATATAGCAAAACATGGTAGAAATCCTTCCCTTACAATCCGCAATCGAGTTCCCGAGGATGGTTTGAAGTTCTTCCTTCAATTTCTCGCTAAATCTCCATAGAAGGGATAAAAATCACTCACAAAATGTATCTCTAGATGTTTGAAATACTCAAAATATCATAAAACTGAGTTCTCATCCAGCCCTTCCTTCCATTTTTCCGATATTGGGTTAAGGAGTATTTATACATCTCTAAAACCCTAAAAACGCAGAAAAATATTACTCTGCCGCGATGAGGGACCGCGGTCCAGCCTTCTGAGGCCAAGTGCATGTGGTCCAGACATGCGGTTTTTCTGTCACGGGGTCCAAATTTGTGAGACCCGATCCAGTATGTAAGGGACTCGGTCGATCCTTTCAACCGTGGTGCAGTCTGGTCATTTTTCTGGAGCTACCCGATGTGCGGTCTTCATTGCAGATCGTGGTCCTGAGCACGACCGAAGTTCAGAAGCCATATTTCTCTCAATACACCTTGAAATTTAGTGTATAATATACTGTTGCGAAGATAATTCCACGAGGAATCCATACATATAGAAAACACATCCCAACTCGAAGTAATGAATTTTGAAATTGGGAAATACGACCGATATTGCTTCATTTTTTATCGTTTAAGCTCCATTCTCGGTCCCGACTTGCTTCTTGATCAATAAAAGACCGGAAAACTGTAATACCCGGTCGAAAGTCATGTCATTTCAAACCTTTTCATATTCTTCGAATCGTGATTTGTTGAGCGAACCCTTGTAATCATTGCTTGGAACCACCGTTTTGGGGTTTCCGTACTTCTATTTCGTGTTATTATTGCCCAGACATTGAATCCTATTACTTTTATTCTCTTCCCGGGCCATTTTCCATCATTTTAGGACCCGAAGGGGGTGTGAGCCTCGGCACAAGGAGCGTGCGCCGCGGCACACACATTTTCTAAACCTGGCCGAGCGGACTGTACCGGGTGCCGCGACACACGCCAGCAGTGCCGCGGCACACTTGTGTTGCATCCTCAGCCAAAAACCGCCTGTACCCGGTGCCGCGGCACACCTGGGCTGAGCCGCGGCACACTGCCGAAACCTAGGAACAATTTTTAGGTCTGTGCCGCGGCACACACTGGCCGACACCGGCACAATGCGGTGTTGCATAATTCGGCTTTTTAAGCGAGATTTCAGCCCATTTCCTCCATTTCCTTCTTCCACCTGCGAGAGAGAGAGTTTGAGGGAGTTCTCTCACATCTATCACTTGTG
Source organism: Orobanche coerulescens (assembly GCA_033398695.1). Classification (NCBI taxonomy): domain Eukaryota; kingdom Viridiplantae; phylum Streptophyta; class Magnoliopsida; order Lamiales; family Orobanchaceae; genus Orobanche; species Orobanche coerulescens. Next base: position 122,642,059 of record CM065802.1, on the reverse strand, counting down.
TGTTGGAGATTTACCACTTTCACTCGGTTGGGAAGCCCGGATAGTCGATCTAACGCGTATTCCTTGGATCATAGAGCTTGGATATTCAAGAGGTAATTTCTTCGACATCTTGACTTCTCGATTTTGTGTGGGTATTGACGTTTTGGATGATAAAATCATGGTGTATGAAGTGATATATGCGTGATTATGGACATGTTTGAGTATTCATCGGATTATTGAAAGATTATTCAAGAACACTTTGAATTTTGTGTTGGATTTTGGGGGTTTTCGTAGATTCGTCCGTTTTATCCGATTGAGGCTTGAGAACCTTGAGATTTTGATATATCTATACCGTATGAGTGTTTTCTTACGATTTTACGGGTTGGATTGTGCCTTTTTCGGACTTGTGGGAGTTTGGGCGATTTCCCAACCCTTAGTTGTTCACCCATATATTTTCTTGAATCGTAGACGAGTTTCGGGAGTCTCTTCGTGTAATTTGAGTATGGATAATTAATTGTCATATTCCTTGCGAATCGTTTAGGTGCCGGAAGCGCGTTCTTGGACCTACCAAACTCATACCTTTCCTCCGTTCGATTTCTCGATGTCTCAAAGGCAAGTATACATTTATGATTGTACGTTCTCGACTTTGAAAGTAAGAAATATTGATGGCATATCATGAGCGAACCGTTTTTGGCATTCATAGATATATTGATGGCATATTATGAACGAACCGTTTCTACGGCATTCATGTATGTATTATTGGCATGTAATGAGCGAACCGTTTTACGGCATTCCTACATGTATCGGCGTATGAGGTGAGCGAACCGTTTCTACGGCATTCACATACGTAACGACGTATGAGGTGAGCGAACCGTTTCTACGGCATTCACATACGTCATGAGATTTTAGTTATTAGGAATACTAGTCTTGAATTGATGAATTGACGGTTACATTTACTTTATTGTCGAGGAGTATTGTGTTTCATATTGATATACTTGCACTAGCTATTCGACGGCTAACCCTTTATGGGAAATACGTTTCATGTATTTCGAGTTCGGGAGCTCGGACAGGCAGGTATCGGGTCGGCATGAAGATGGTGGGCAAGTGTGATCCGTGTCTTTCTTCGAGTGGTGTTATGAGTTTTCCGTTCAGTGTTGTTGTACTGGATTGGTTATTGAATACTCGAGTATTGTTTTTCCATTTTCTTTGATTCCCGGCCTGTGTTTGCCGAAGTATTGATTCGTATTGTGATGTCTGTGAATACATTGGTTCTGTTTTTGAATACCTTTGAAATGTTTTCATTCTATTGTGTGTAGACCTTCTCAATCAAAGTTTACGGTTCCGCGTATATTTAGCCTTGTGGGTCCCACGGCGGGGCTCACGGCGCTGTAATATACCCTGAATAACTTGGGGGTGTTACAGAATATGGTATCAGAGCTTAGGTCTATGGATACCTAGGCTGTCGTCTTTTGGGTCGAATGAGTCGTCAATTGTCCACAGTATCACTACTCTGCCATCATCACAGTGCGACCGGTACTTGTAAGACCTCTTACTCTTCTAATGTTTCCTTATTCGTTATGCTCCTTCTATGGATATTCTTGAGAATCGATCACCTTAATGTCGTGCGTTTGAATTGTGCTTACGTACCTTGTGTGTTCTTCAGTATGTCAGCTGGTAGGGGCCGTGGACGTGGTCGTGGCCGTGGACGAGGGAGGGGTCGTGGCGCGGCCGTTTCCATCAGTTCAGTTGCGGGGTCGACCAACCCCAGTTTGTCGAACTCGGTGCATCCCGACACCGAGAGTCAGCACGACCAGTCAGACGGTCAGGGGAACAACGCACATGTTGGAGTGGCAAATGCACTTCAACAATTGGCTACTCAGATGACCATTTTAGCCCAAACCGTTCAACTGAATAACCCGAACCCAAACACGGATGCCTTGCTTCAGAATGTAATCCGTATGCACCCTCCACAGTTTGGCGGTGCCACAGACCCGTTAGGCTGGGAAGACTGGCTAGCGGAATTAGAGAAGATTTTCGAGGCGATTGATTGCCCCGAGGTGAGGAAAGTACCAATTGCTCAGTATTTCCTCACTAAGGAGGCCGCTACTTGGTGGAAGGTCATCAAGCCATAGGATCGTATCGCCTCGTGGGATGAATTTAAGGAGCTCTTGGAGGCCGAGTTTTGTCCTTGGCCGGTACGAGAGAGCCGAATCCGAGCCTTCTTCGAGGCTAAACCACAAGATATTCCCGTTTCGCAGGCGATCGTGGAGTATAACCAACAATTGATCCATGTGAAGGATCAAGTGCGTAATGAGCGTGATAAGATCCGTTATTTTGATATGCGGATGAATTTGGACTTACGGCGGTACATGGCCGGATTTGCTTGTACCACACTGAAAGAGTATCAGGACAGAGCTTTAGCCCATGATATATTGAGCCCCGACAATGATACCGTTGAAGAACCAAAGAAGCATAAAGTCGGGGGAAATTTTTCTGGCTCTAAGGGTGGCAACTTTCAGAAGTCACAGACGACTAACCGTTTTGCCGGACAGTCGTCACGTTCTAATAAAGGGAAGAGGGGTTACCGTCCCACTCCGGGTACCTCAAATCGCACAGTGACTTGCTATAATTGTGGTCGTCCAGGCCACTTTAGTTCGGAATGCTACTTTCCACTATTAAAGTGTCACACGTGTGGTCAGATGGGGCATAGAGCGGTTTATTGTTCCGAGCCGAACCAGACTTTGGACACTCGGGCTTCTGCCGTAACACCCCTTGATCAAGGTGTTAATCAGCGGCAATCTTTTGGTCAACCTCGGCGGGAATTTTGGCGGGGCCGGGGGTCGAGTCGAGCGGCTGGAGGAACTCTAGCGTCGGTTCGGTGCAACCACGGGTTTATGAGATGCGTCGAATAGACGAACCCGATGCGGCGGTGGCTTCAGGTACCATCCATATTCTATCCTATCCAGTCCATGTACTTTTTGATTCGGGTGCTACACATTCTTTTATTTCTTCGGAGTGTGTACGCCGTTTGAATATAACTTGTTTAACTGCTTGCGATCTCTTTATCGTGAGACTGCCTAGCGGGGATAGGATTGTGGGGAATCGGGAGATTAGAGATTTTCCGGTGGTTATATCCGGTATGGAATGGTTATCGAATTTAATTGTAGTTGATATGGAAGGTGAGGACGTAATCCTCGGCGAGGATTGGCTTAATAATCACCAGGCGATTATGAATTACCGTACCAAAGTTATCACCATGATGCCTAAAGACGGATCTGAGTACTCATTTTTGGGACGTAATTCGGGCCAATCCAAGTTACTTATCAGTGCCATGAAGGCCGTAAAACTTTTAAATAAAGGTTGTACGGGCTATTGGTGTTATGCTTTGAAAACGGAAGGAAGCGAAGTCGATTTCTCTTCAATTCTGGTTGTTAATGAATATCCCGATGTTTTTCCGGACGATCTTCCGGGATTACCGCCAGATCGAGAGATAGAATTTACCGTAGACTTAGAGCCAGACGCGGCTCCGATTTCTAAAGCACCTTACCGGATGGCACCTTCCGAAATGCAAGAATTGAAGAATCAGTTGGGAGAACTTCTGGAAAGAGGGTACATCAGACCGAGCGCTTCGCCTTGGGGCGCGCCTGTTCTTTTCGTGAGGAAGAAAGATGGTTCACTACATTTGTGCATCGACTACCGCGAGCTGAACAAAGTAACCATCAAGAACAAGTACCCTCTACCGCGTATAGACGATTTATTTGATCAATTGCAAGGAGGCTGCGGTTTTCTCGAAGATTGACTTAAGATCCGGGTATTATCAACTCGGGGTGAGGGAGTCCGGCGTTAGAAGGCGGCATTCGGACGAGATATGGGCATTATGAATTTGTAGTTATGCCTTTTGGGTTGTGAATGCGCCGGCGGTATTCATGCGATTAATGAATAAAATATTCATCGAGTACCTCGACAGGTGTGTAGTCGTCTTTATTGACGACATCTTGATCTATTCTCGAGATAAGGAGGAACATGCCCGACACTTGCGTTTGGTTTTAGACATTTTGAGAACCGAGCACCTCTATGCAAAATTCTCGAAATGTGAGTTTTGGTTGGAAGAAGTTATGTTTCTCGGCCATGTGATTTCGGCCGAAGGGGTTCGTGTAGACCCGCAGAAGATCGAGGCAGTGCTAGATTGGGCACCGCCTAAAAATGTTAAGGAGGTTCGTAGCTTTTGGGCCTTGCTGGGTATTACCGTCGGTTTGTCGAGGGGTTCTCGAAACTCGCTCGACCGCTTACGAAATTACTCCAGAAGACCGAAAAGTTTGTTTGGACGGATGAGAGACAGCAGAGCTTCGATGAACTAAAGAGACGATTGACTTCAGCGCCGATTCTAACTTTACCACATGGTAGCGAAGGCTTTGCAGTTTACAATGACGCTTCGGTCGTGGGGCACGTGTGTTCTTATGCAAAGATGATAAGACAATAGCTTTGCGTCACGACAATTAAAGCCTTATGAGATGAATTATCCTACTCACGATTTGGAATTGGCCGCAATTGTCTTCGCACTCAAGATTTGGCGGCATTATTTGTTTGGTTCACCGTGCGGATTTATACCGATCACAAGAGCACGAAGTATATTTTTCGAGAAGGAGCTGAATATGAGGCAATGACGTTGGTTAGAGTTGATAAAGGATTATGATTTGGAAATACTTAACCACCCCGGGAAAGCCCATCTCGTTGCGGATGCTCTGAGCCGCAAATCGGCATCTCTTCAAATGCTTGAGGTTTTACGTCCCACGAAAATTCGTCAAGATTTAATTGAGCAAGCGATAGAAGTTTGGCTTCAGTACGAGGGACAGTTGTGTACTCGAAATTACTTCGTCCTTAGTTGACGACATCAAAGGGAAGCAGTGGAGTGACCCGATGATTTCTCAACTGAAGGAAGATGTGATTAAAGGAAAAGCTCCTGGCTTTATGGTACATGAGGATAGTATTCTGAGATTTCAGGGCAGACTTTGTGTTCCGAACGATTTAGAGTTGAGACATAGAATCCTCCGAGAAGCCGATGCTACGCCTTACTCAATCCACCCCGGGACGAGTAAGATGTACAAAGATTTGAAGTGAAATTTTTGGTGGAATAACATGAAGAAGGATGTTACGGAGTTTGTATTACGGTGCTTGACGTGTCAACAAGTCAAGATCGAACATCAACGACCGGCGGGGTTGTTGAAACCACTTCCCATTCCCGAGTGGAAGTGGGAAGATATCTCAATGGATTTTATCACTGGCATGCCGAGAACTCGGGCCGGAATGAATATGATTTGAGTAATTGTCGATCGATTGACCAAGTCTGCACACTTTTTAGGTATTAAGGATACTTGGGGACCGGATAGATTGGCTCGAACCTTTATCGCTGAGATCGTGAGGTTACACGGTGCCCCCAAGACCATTGTTTCTGATCGAGACGGCCGTTTCGTATCGCATTTTTGGCAGGCCGTTCATCAGGCTCTGGGTACTGAATTGAGATTGAGCACTTCCTTTCATCCTCAGTCGGACGGTCAAACAGAGAGGACGATTCAGACTCTCGAAGATATGTTACGGGCTTGTGCCTTGGATTGGAGTAATGATTGGGAGCTTCACCTACCGTTGATCGAGTTTGCTTACAATAATAGTTGGCATGCGTCGATCAAAATGGCACCCTTCGAGGCACTCTATGGTAGGCGATGTAGGTCGCCATTATGTTGGGAATAGGCTTCTGAGCTAGTTGGGACGGAACTGGATATGTTATTGGAGACCAAGGAAAAGATTTCTATTATCCGAGATCGATTACTGATTGCCCAAAGTCGTCATAAATCTTACACTGATACTCGTCGTCGACCCTTGGAGTTTGAAGTGGGGGATCATGTCTTGCTCAAAGTATCGCGGACCAGAGGAGTTTTCCGCTTCGGGAAAAGGGGAAACTCAGTCCAAGGTATATCGGACCTTTCGAGATTTTGGACAGAGTTGGAGATTTAGCTTATCGCTTGGCGTTGCCTCCAGCTTTGAGCCACGTCCATAGTGTTTTTCATGTGTCCCAGTTGAGGAAGTACGTACCGGATCCGAGCCACATTATCGACTACAGTGAGATTGTCGTAGCCGAGGATATTACCTTTCCGGAGAAACCTGTGAAGATTCTTGAGCGCCGTGAGAAACAACTCCGGCATAAGACCATCCCATTGGTTAAGGTGCAATGGTCGAGGCATGGATTCGAAGAGGCGACTTGGGAGACGGAAGAGAAGATGCAGGTGGAATACCCCGAACTATTTATTTCTTAAGTTTCGGGACGAAACTTCTTTTTAGAGGGGGAGAATGTAATACCCGGTCGAAAGTCATGTCATTTCAAACCTTTTCATATTCTTCGAATCGTGATTTGTTGAGCGAACCCTTGTAATCATTGCTTGGAACCACCGTTTTGGGGTTTCCGTACTTCTATTTCGTGTTATTATTGCCCAGACATTGAATCCTATTACTTTTATTCTCTTCCCGGGCCATTTTCCATCATTTTAGGACCCGAAGGGGGTGTGAGCCGCGGCACAAGGAGCATGCGCCGCGGCACACACATTTTCTAAACCTGACCGAGCGGACTGTACCGGGTGCCGCGGCACACTGACGAGTCAGTGCCGCGGCACACCTAGGCTGAGCCGCGGCACACTTGTGTTGCATCCTCAGCCAAAAACCGCCTGTACCCGGTGCCGCGGCACACCTGGGCTGAGCCGCGGCACACTGCCGAAACCTGGGAACAATTTTTAGGTCTGTGCCGCGGCACACCTGGGCTGAGCCGCGGCACACAATGCGGTCAACTGCATAATTCGGCTTTTTAAGCGAGATTTCAGCCCATTTCCTCCATTTCCTTCTTCCACCTGCGAGAGAGAGAGTTTGAGGGAGGAGTTCTCTCACATCTATCACTTGTGTGTTGGAGATTTACCACTTTCACTCGGTTGGGAAGCCCGGATAGTCGATCTAACGCGTATTCCTTGGATCATAGAGCTTGGATATTCAAGAGGTAATTTCTTCGACATCTTGACTTCTCGATTTTGTGTGGGTATTGACGTTTTGGATGATAAAATCATGGTGTATGAAGTGATATATGCGTGATTATGGACATGTTTGAGTATTCATCGGATTATTGAAAGATTATTCAAGAACACTTTGAATTTTGTGTTGGATTTTGGGGGTTTTCGTAGATTCGTCCGTTTTATCCGATTGAGGCTTGAGAACCTTGAGATTTTGATATATCTATACCGTATGAGTGTTTTCTTACGATTTTACGGGTTGGATTGTGCCTTTTTCGGACTTGTGGGAGTTTGGGCGATTTCCCAACCCTTAGTTGTTCACCCATATATTTTCTTGAATCGTAGACGAGTTTCGGGAGTCTCTTCGTGTAATTTGAGTATGGATAATTAATTGTCATATTCCTTGCGAATCGTTTAGGTGCCGGAAGCGCGTTCTTGGACCTACCAAACTCATACCTTTCCTCCGTTCGATTTCTCGATGTCTCAAAGGCAAGTATACATTTATGATTGTACGTTCTCGACTTTGAAAGTAAGAAATATTGATGGCATATCATGAACGAACCATTTTTACGGCATTCATAGATATATTGATGGCATATTATGAACGAACCGTTTCTACGGCATTCATGTACGTATTATTGGCATGTAATGAACGAACCGTTTTTACGGCATTCCTACATGTATCGGCGTATGAGGTGAACGAACCGTTTCTACGGCATTCACATACGTAACGGCATATGAGGTGAACGAACCGTTTCTACGGCATTCACATACGTCATGAGATTTTAGTTATTCCGGAATACTAGTCTTGAATTGATGAATTGACGGTTACATTTACTTTATTGTCGAGGAGTATTGTGTTTCATATTGATATACTTGCACTAGCTATTCGACGGCTAACCCCTTTATAGGGGAAATACGTTTCATGTATTTCAGGTTCCAGGAGGTCGGACAGGCAGGTATCGGGTCGGCATGAAGATGGTGGGCAAGTGTGATACTGTGTCTTTCTTCGAGTGGTGTTATGAGTTTTCCGTTCAGTGTTGTTGTACTGGATTGGTTATTGAATACTCGAGTATTGTTTTTCCATTTTCTTTGATTCCCGGCCTGTGTTTGCCGAAGTATTGATTCGTATTGTGATGTCTGTGAATACATTGGTTCTGTTTTTGAATACCTTTGTAATGTTTTCATTCTATTGTGTGTAGACCTTCTCGGTCAAAGTTTACGGTTCCGCGTATATTTAGCCTTGTGGGTCCCACGGCGGGGCTCACGGCGCTGTAATATACCCTGAATAACTTGGGGGTGTTACAAAAACATCCATAAAGGTACATTTTCACCACATTTTTCATCCGATACACTGTAATATCCGCAATTTTCGATTTTCGGTAAATTTCTTTTTTCGGCCGGAGTCCGTTTTGACGACTCACTCATGACCATTTCGTCATTTCGAGAATGATTAATTCTGCACTTTTTGTCATCCGAGTTCGTTTCGGTATCTTTTTGTTGAGTTCCGAGCTTTTTAGCGACTTTTCCGCACTTGAGTTCGATTCTTGCGAATCTCGTCCGAAACTGTTGTTTCGAGTTTCTCGTAAGTTCATTTAATGTTATTATTCATGTTGCGAGCTTTGGTTTGGTGTTTCGATCGCGTATCGTGATTTTCGGACGTTTTGGGCCATTTTCGTAATTTCCCAAAGTTTTGGGTAATTACTTCCGTTGTTGAATTCCGAGCCTTCGGGTGGTCGGAATTATGTGTTCTCTTAGCTCTTAGATTCGTCTTTGCGAGTTCGTCGTAACCGTATCATCGATTCGTATTCAGGTTTGGGTTTTGGGGTCGTTCGGGCCGGAGTTAGCCGGCCGAGTCATGGCCGGGCAATTTGGGCCGGCCAGCCGGCCGAGTCACGGCCGGTAGTGCTCGCGGCCTTCCGCCGAGTCACGGTCGGCGTGATCGCGGCTTCCGCCGAGCGAGCCGCACCGTGGGCCGCGGCACATGCTGGCAGGGCCGCGGCACACTCTGTGGCATTTTTCGGCCAAACCGACTGTACCGGATGCCGCGGCACACGCCGGCCGAGCCGCGGCACACTGCCGACCACTGAGAGCCATTTTTGGGCCTGTGCCGTGGCACACTCCCGCTGGGCCGCGTGTCACGGGCAAACTTCAGACCGTCGAGTTATGCCGTGCGCCCCTTAGCAACTCAGTCCTTCGGCTACTAAGGCAGGCTTTTCTAACCCTTGCCGGTTAAGTGCGGAAGATTGAAGTATTTTAGAGAGAGAAAGTTAGAGAGAGAAACTGCTCTTTAGAAAGGAACTTTTATTGCTCAACTTCGGATGATGTACAAATGAGGGGCTTGGAGCTCCTTTTATAGGTCTCCATCTACATCTTCTAGAATGTACAAGAATCTACAAGTATATAGAACATACAAGAGATTACATGTCAATCTACATCCTTCTAATCCTTTCTATGATTATTCCGGAGGGCTTCCGGAATGTTACAACATCTATCAAGTAAATACTAGAATTATGGAGAAGAGTTTCGACCCTTCTAGAAGCTTCCATAGCCAAAGTGTGACAATTCTCCCCCACCTGAGTCTTGACGTCCCCGTCAAGGTTTTGCCTTGTATGCTTCAATTTCGGTTTTGAATTGCCACAAGTCTTGTTCTTTTTCCCACGAAGCTTCGCTGTCTGGTAAACCTCTCCAGCGCACTAAGTACTCCATCCAGCGGGGTGTTCCCCGTTTTCCAACTTGTCGATCCGCCAAGATTTCTTCAATTTCCTTCTCAAAGGACACTGTGTGGGCAGGCGGGGCTCGATCTGACTTATTTCGAGTTGGGTCTTCCTCGTCCTTGTAGTATGGTTTCAAAAGACTCACATGGAAGACCGGGTGAATTTTGAAGTCATTAAGAAGATTGAGCCGATAGGACCGCGTTCCGACCTTCTTCACTATCTCAAAGGGTCCTTCATATCGCCGTGTCAAGCCTTTATGTACTTGACGGATATCCTTAACATTTCTTACGATCATTCGGACCAACACTTGGTCCCCTAACTGAAATTCCCTCGGACGGCGCTTGTCGTCCGCCCACTTCTTCATTCGTTTGGCAGCCTTAGTCAAATATGCCCTTGCTATGTCATGTTCCTCGTTCCATCCCTTAGCAAGTTTGTAAGCTGCCGGACTCGCACCTTCGTATTTTCGGACTAGTTCCTGGGGTGTCGTTGGTTGTTGCCCCATCACTAGTTCAAACGGACTCCGTTGGGTGGACTCGTTCCGCTGCAAGTTGTAAGAGAATTGTGCAATATCAAGTAAACGAGCCCAATCGGACTGGTTGGCACTTACAAAGTGTCGGAGATAAATCTCCTGCAAATGATATACTCGTTCAGTTTGTCCATCCTTTTGGGGGTGAAAGCTTGTCGAGAAGTGGAGGTTTGACCCCATCAACTTGAACAGCTCCCTCCAAAACTTTCCAGTGAATCGCGGGTCTCGGTCGCTTATGATACTCCGAGGAACTCCCCAGTACTTTACCACATGTTTCAAGAATAGTCGGGCAGCTTCCTCGGCTTTACAATCCTTTGTTGCCGGTATGAATGTCCCATACTTGGAGAACCGATCATCTATCACCATGATAGACCCGCATCCTTCCGACCTTGGTAGTGCCGATATAAAGTCCATCGTAAGACTGTCCCACGGATGTTCGGCAATAGGCAATGGCTCTAGCAGTCCTGCCGGTTTACTTTGTTCCACCTTGTCTTGTTGGCAGACCAAGCAGGTCTTTACGTAGGCGTTCACGTCATTCTGCAAGTTGGGCCAGTAAAATTACTGCTCAACAAGCGCTTTAGTACGAAGAGTACCTGGGTGTCCCGCCCATTTTGAGTCATGGCACTCCTTCAGTACTTCCCTTCTAAGGTTGTCCCACCGGGGTACATACAACCTATCTCCAACAGTGAAAAGTAAGCCATTCTCTTGCCAGAACTTCCTTGTCTTGCCCTCCTTTGTCAGTTCCACCAGATTCTTGGCCAAGGGGTTTTGGGCAATACCGTCTCTTATCCGGTCGGCAAGGTCGCACTGCACTTGGGTGATAGATGCCAGTGAGGCCTTCCGACTTAGGGCATCCGCAACAACGTTCGTTTTTCCTGGCTTATATTCCATAGAATAATCAAATTCAGCCAAGAAGTCTTGCCACCGGGCTTGCTTCGGGGTGATCTTCTTTTGATTTTGGAAATATCTAGTCGCCACATTGTCCGTCTTGATCACGAAATGACTCCCGAGCAAGTAATGTCTCCACGTACGAAGACAATGGATTATCGCCGTCATTTCTTGGTCATGAACCGGGTACCGCCGTTCTGTCTCGTTTAGTTTCCGGGACTCGTAGGCAACAGGATGCCCATCCTGCATTAGGACTCCTCCAATGGCATAGTCGGAGGCATCCGAGTGTAACTCAAAAGGCTTTGTATAGTCCGGAAGTTTTTGCACCGGGTCATTCATGACAGCCACCTTCAAATCTTCCAAGGATGCTTGGCACTCGTCAGTCCAATCCCACGCAACCTTCTTCTTGAGTAAGTTAGTTAATGGCGTTGCCCTCGCCGAATATCCATCAATGAATCGCCGATAGTAGTTTACCAAGCCTAAGAACGACCGAAGCTCGGAGACGTTCTGAGGAGGCTCCCACTCGGCAATGGCCTGCACTTTCTTTGTGTCCATTAAAATCATTCCTTCTTTCACCTTGTGCCCCAAGAACATTACCTCCGTTTGGGCAAACGAGCATTTTTCCAGTTTTACGTATAGTTCATTCTCCCTCAGGACTCGGAACACTTTCCGTAGATGTTCGGCATGTTCATTCAAGGACTCGCTGTATATTACTATGTCATCCAGATACACAACAACAAACTTGTCCAAGAATGGGTGAAATATCTTATTCATGAGAGTGCAGAAAGTCGCAGGAGCATTTGTCAAGCCAAAGGGCATAACCAAAAACTCAAATGAACCATACCTCGTCACGCAGGTGGTCTTTGGCTCATCTCCTTATGCGATACGGACTTGCCAATACCCCGACCGCAGGTCTAGTTTCGAGAACCACTTTGCCTTCCCCAAGCGATCGAATAGGTCGGCCACCAAAGGTATTGGGTATTTGTTCTTTATAGTAACCTTGTTAAGCCCCCGGTAGTCAATGCACATCCGCAAGCTACCGTCTTGTTTCTTCTGGAATAACACCGGGGCGCCATAAGGAGCTTTGGAAGGACGAATATAGCCAGCATCAAGTAAATCCTTCAACTGCTTTCGAAGTTCTTCCAACTCTGGCAGAGCCATCCGGTACGGCCCCATTGCAGGAGGTTTCGCCCCCTGTTCTAGCTCAATCTCGTGATCCACCTCCCGCCTCAGTGGTAACTTTTTGGGCAACTCGGGAGGCATCACGTCCTTAAATAGGGCCAGCACTTCTTTGATTTCTGCCGGGACTTCCTTCCCGAAAATTGGATCCTCCGTCTTGAGGGCGGAAAGATATGTCTCTTGCCCCTTCTTATACCCCTTTGAAACCTGCATAGCTGAGAACATACGGGACTCGAGCTTTTCACATAATAATGGAATATCAAATGTTACCTTGTTCGGCGTTATGCTCAGAATTTGGGCATCTTGGATGGTTATTGTCTTCATCTTTTCCAGGAATTCCATGCCTAGTACCATCCGATAATCATCCATTCGGACCACAGTCAAGTCAAGCTTGCCTTGCCAATCCGCCAGCTGGACCGGGACTTGCTTAGCCACGCCAATTATGGGTCTTGATGGAGTGTTTACTGTTTTCATCCATCCCATTTCTTTGGTAACTCTTACACCCAATCGAACCGCCTCGTCCTCAGCTAAGAAGTTGTGAGTGGCTCCCGTGTCTACTAAGGCCTTTGTGATTCCCTTATTTATCTTTGCCTCAACATACATGAGACCATTCCTGACCTTTTCCGCCTTGGGTACCATCACGGTTTCTTCCTTCGCCTTCATTGCATTAAGGAGTTGCATCGACCCCATCTGCATTTCTTCGGCCCGTTCCTCCTGTTGGCTTATTATGGCATTAAGTGCTTTCTTCTTCGGGCACTCCTGGACGAAGTGTGGACCCCCGCATAAGAAGCACTCTCTCTTCTTGACTTCATGGGTCTTTTCTTTCCCTTTGAAGGTTGGCTTATATCCCGTCTTGTGAGGCCTGTCTCCCCCACCTTTTTCCTTGCCTCCCTTCTTGTCCTTTCGCTGCGCGAAGTCCTTTCGGAACTCCACAATTTCCTCGGCCGCAGCGATTGCTTCTGACAGATCTTGGACCTTCTGCCTTCTCAGCTCAAGGGCTGCCCAGGACTGCAACCCGTCCAAGAAATAGAACAATTGATCCTTGTCCGACATTTCGGGAAGTTCCAACATGAGTGAGGAGAACTCATTGACATAATCCTTCACACTCCCCGATTGTTTCAGGCCACGCAGCTTCTTCATGGCCAGACTCTCGGCATTCTCCGGATAGAACTACTTTTTCAAGTCCGCCTTGAATTCTTCCCAAGTATCTATCCGGCATGTCCCTCGTGCAATGTCTTGATGGTGCCGTCTCCACAGTAAGGCAGCGTCATCACTAAGGTACAAGATCGCCGACTTGATCTTGTCCTCGTCATCCCTTATTCGCACTGCATCCATATAGGTTTCGAGAGACCAAAAGAAATTATCAAGTTCTTTGGCATTACGCTTACCTGAGTACTTTGGAGGTTCTGGTGCCCGAATGCGCGGCACTTCCCTTGCCATGGTGCCACCTGCCACGGCTGCCTTGCACAATGCACAATCCTCCTCGGTCTTATCCATCCGTGCGGTCAGTTCTTCCCGCAATTTGGCTACCTCGCCAAGAAGTGTGGACTTCAACTCGTTGAGAGCAAGCAACACCTTGTCCCCGATTCCACTGGCATTTTCTTCTAGGACATCCATCCGTTCGATGGTTTCACCAACAACCACCTCGATCTTGGTCATCCTTACTTCCATCGAGGACGCAAAATCTCGGGACTTGTCCCTACCACCTTTCTTGGTCTTACGAGCATCATCGCCAGCATTGTTCCCTTCGACCATGCTGCTGTTTCCGCTCATTCTCTCACTTTACCAACAAACCGGTCTCCGATACCACGTGTCACGGGCAAACTTCAGTCCGTCGAGTTATGCCGTGCGCCCCTTAGCAACTCAGTCCTTCGGCTACTAAGGCAGGCTTTTCCAACCCTTGCCGGTTAAGTGCGGAAGATTGAAGTATTTTAGAGAGAGAAAGTTAGAGAGAGAAACTGCTCTTTAGAAAGGAACTTTTATTGCTCAACTTCGGATGATGTACAAATGAGGGGCTTGGAGCTCCTTTTATAGGTCTCCATCTACATCTTCTAGAATGTACAAGAATCTACAAGTATCTAGAACATACAAGAGATTACAAGTCAATCTACATCCTTCTAATCCTTTCTATGATCATTCCGGAGGGCTTCCGGAATGTTACAACATCTATCAAGTAAATACTAGAATTCTGGAGAAGAGTTTCGACCCTTCTAGAAGCTTCCATAGCCAAAGTGTGACACGCGGCACACTGTGCAGCCTATTTATGGCCCTGCAGACGTTTTCTTCAGCCATTTTCACTCGGTTTTCTTCTCTTCCGTGGCTGGGGGTGTATTGATCATGGAGAGATGTTGTTGGACAATAAATTCATGAAGTCTTGGAGTTCATATCATCAATCATCAATCCTATAACATCCTCCGATCTACCGAATCAGGTCAGATTTCCTAGAAATCTAGTTTTGGGGAATTTGGGTATTTTGGTTGTTTTCGTCCGATTAATCCGATTTAACTTAGGATTATGATGGATTGATGAATATTTAGATGTATTATATCATTTCCTTTATTATTCCATGGTTGGATCGTTTCGATTCGTTGTTTTGGTCGAGTTCTTAGTCAACACCTTGAAGGTGTCCGGTAAAATGTCTTAGAGGGGTTTTCGGGCGTTCTACAATTATTCCTCATCGTATGATTATTGATTTATTAATTATATGTTGTTAGGGTCGAGTTTCTTGCGAAGAAACGAAGTTGAACCCTTCCGTTCGTTGTCGTTTTCCTTTTCGAAAGCATCGGGCGTTTCGAAGCTTTCCGGTTGAGCCATGTTCGTCGGGATACTTGCGTGCCAATTTCTAGGCAAGTACCTTGTCCATACAATTCTTGTTTTGTGGATATGATAATTAGTAACTGTCTCTATGTGTTTATTTGATCGTGTGTTTCGAACTTTCAAAAGATTCGGTTTAGCCTTGTTAAAGGCTTGCTTTCAAAACGCGTGTGTTTTGTAAATGGTGTGGTTTGAGAATGACTATGTGAACTCTATGGATATGTTTGGTGTTGATGTTGCACTTGGTATTGAGTGTGGGCGCATATTATTTCATTTCGGTGCGTTGTGGTTTGACGTGGTGTTTTGCTAAGTGTTTGATGCCTCTTGCGAATTGTTTGAATATCCTTGATGTGATATGTTATTTGTGTGAATGTGTGGATATGGTTGAAGGTCTACGGTGACACATGGCACGTGATCATGTGGTCAGGATGCAACAAGTGATTGATCCAACCGTGAGAGCCTGAGATAATCTACGGTGGCACATGGCATGCGATCATGTGGCCAGGATGCAACAAGCGATTGATCCAACCGTGAGATGTGTGTGATTTGTTTCGCTAGCCAGCTCGGGAGGGTCCTTCGAGGCCTCGAGTGGGATTTGTGGCTTCATCCCGGTCCTAGGCGATGCGCATGTGCGATTATGTTTTGTTGATTTTATGTCCGTCGAGGACACGTGATGTTGGGCTCTGGCCCTGTGAATTGTTGTCGGTTTTCTATTTGCGAAAAAAAAACCTTTGGGCTGTGACCCCTGTTGATTTTTGGAAAGAGAAGGATTCAGAAATCCTAAATTGTTTTCTATTAAAACTCCCGATGGCATTTTAAACTGTTTTATAAATTGTTTCTTTTGATTTGTGATCTTTCGGTTTTAGAATGTTTTACCAAACTCTTGCCTCGGGAAGTACCTTTCATTACGTTTAGATCTTTGAGGATTCCTGGTTATTGTTATTCATGGAATGTGAATTGTATGGCTCGTATTTGCACTTGTACTTGCACTAGCAAAACAGTGGAGTTTTGCTAACCCCCGAGTATTCGGGGGGTGGATGTCTATTTTTGCATTCAGGTTTTGAAGCATAGAACAGGGTCGGCACGAAGGATGATGAAAGATGAACGATACTAATCACACGAGGATCCGTTGATGTCATTTTGGTTTAGTTGTGTTTTCTTTTTCCGCTGCAGTATCTTTTCCCCATTGTACGGGAGTTTATTGTATTTTGACCCCTGCATGGGTATGTGTTTGTAATTGAGTTGTATGTATTTATTGAAAGACCAAGTCGGTCTACTGAGTCATTTTAGCCTTAAAGGCGATGTTTAGATGTTTGATTTTAGTTATCAGCCTGGTAGATCCTCGAGGAGAGGGTCTACGGCGTGTAATATCCCTGAGTGGATTGGGGGTGTTATATAAATGGTATCGGAGTTTAGGTTGTAGAAACCTAGGCTGTCGGGTAATTGGTGTCTGTTGAGTTTTTGGTCTCGTCGGATTTTGTCTGACTGAGTCGTGTCGCGACGCGTCGTCTGAGTTTGTTGGTCGTGATTAGTATCGTGGGCGATCATCATCTTCGTGCGACTGGTGGATGTAAGTCTCCCTTCTTCGTGTTGTGCCTCGTGTGACACGAGCTATTTTTATGATTATTTGTTAAGTGACGGAATCCTCTTATGGATTTTGATTTCTTGATACGTGACTATTTGACTCTCATATTTCGTTCATGTGAGGAGTAGTGTTGCTGGATTGTGCATGTTGAACGGTATTTCTTTTATCCGCTGCGTGAGTTTTTTTTTTCAAATGGCTTTTAGATTTATGCCAACTGAGTTTGATTTCGAAAACCGATTCCCTTAACCGAGTTTTTGGCATTATGGCCTTGATCATTTTGGCGAAATTCTTATGATGGTATTAGTATTTTGGTAAATGGCTTTTGTGAGTTTTTGAAATATCACCGTCATCAGCCTTTTTGGCGTTTTTGTAAATGGTTTTTAGCCTGGTGGGTTCTGGCGTGGGGCCCACGGCGTTATAACATTTCATGTGATTACCTGAAATTTTTGGGCATTCTAGCCCATTGAATTATCTTTGAAAAACTTGAGTATTTTAGAAAATAAATTTCGAGACGTACTTTTAAAATGAATTATCTTCTCGCGGTACTTTCAAGGTGCCTTTTAGTGCCGCATTATGTTTCAAAATTCTTCTACCTCGAGGACCCAAAATGTTTTGAGATACTTTCAATGTTTTATAAACACTTTTACTTAGACCCTAGGGTCGAATATTCTGAAAGTTTTTCACTAAGAGAAGGTGTCCTCATTTTTGTTCAAACGCAAGATGATTTTCAACGTCTCGATAACAATGGTTGCACTACTTTTTGTAAAGTGATACTCAAGATCAACTGGTGTTTTCAAACTATTTTCAAAAGGTGGTTTTCGTTTTTAAAACCCATCATTTCATGCTTGTGGTCGGAGAAGGTGTGTACGATGTTGGTATTGTTGTTAGGGTATTAGCCCTCCAAATTGTGATTGAATTGGTGGTGTGAACATTGAGTCGTTCGCCACGCATATGTTTTGTTAGCCCGTTGTGGGAGGTGTGTTGATGATATTTGATGTTGTCATTTTGTGGTGGCTTGCGTGTTATCGCACCTATGTGAGCTGTTAAAACTTGGATTTTTGTGCGTTTATGCACATTGGTGATTGTTTCATGATGTTTATGATTGTGTGCTGGCTATCGTTCGGACCGTTGTAATCGTCGAACGATGCTGTTGTTGTGATTTTTGTATATGTTGATAAGTTATGCTGAGTTGGCATCTCCGGTATGTTGTTTTGCGGTGTTATGTTCCATTGTATTTAGCATCTGTATTTTTGTTATGCCGAGCTGAGGCATTTCGAACGTGTTGTGCCGGGGGCATCTACGTGCAAATTGTCATTCTCGTCAGTAACGCTTTTCAAGTTGTAATATCCGAATTTATTACGGTGTATTTCATCTGTATTCAAACCCTGTATTATTCGGATTGGTGATTTTGATTATTGGAGTATGATATTTCTTGCATTAATATCATTGTGCATAAGTATAGAAGCATGCAAAATTTCTCATGAAAACTCGTGTTAGCGCACGCTAAGAATGAATCTTAACGCGCGCTATCGGGCTACTATTAGCGCACGCTATGCAGATAGGGGTTGCGTACGCTAAGAACTCAATTATTGAGCGGGACGACTAGCACATGCGCCAGCCGGGACATGGGTCCGGATAAGATTCCAAGGACGCACCTTGACCGGACAAGTCAACCATTATTAGCGCACGCTAAGGAATGCTTAGTAGCGTGCGCTAACTTGTTAAAATGCAGAATATTATAAATAGGACAACAACTCATTTTGGCTTACATTTTACTCGTTCCTTCTGCATACTTGAGAGGCCAGAGAGCTGAGATATCCTACTACATACTTAGAGCACATATTGTTGGTGTTTATATATTGGCTATCACTTGGGAGTAATCATTGAAGAGGAATAGCACATTGGAGTGGCATACAACCCACCGGAGTTGGATTCTACCTTACGGTTCAGTGATTTTCATCATATTAAGGTATGTTCAAATCTATCTCAAGACTTAGAGTTGGATTCTAACGATTTGGATGATCATGTTAACAAGATATGGATTTTCATAGATGAATTATCCAAGTATATCATGTTTGGAATAGTGAGATGAATAAGCCTTAAGTATCTTTATTATAATCATCATGATTCGAAACTTATTACACTGAATATGTAAAGAGAAGCTTCTATCATTGGTAATTCGAATCTAGTAGATGACTTCATAATAATCATGGACTTGACTTTAACAATCATTATTGTTGGATAAATCTAAAGGATGGATCATGGAAGGATTTATCTAGTATAGATGGAACGTTTAACAACTTCAGCATGATAATATTGATTGATATAAGATGTTGATATTAACCGTTAAGTCTTTCGAGTTGTCGTATAAAGATTTGTAGTCGAAATGGAATATGGTTTTATAATGGTATGCATATCCTCGAATCCGAAGATGTTATTATCCGTAAGATCATTCATAATCGTGTGTACATGATATTCATGGAGGTAACATGAAGTATCACGGAAGATTTCATTGCTTCGATCATGGCGAGAACAGTTCTTGCTCGTGAAGAATCGCCATGCATAGATAGCGCACGCTATGCTATGAATATTAACGTGCGCTATCGAGCACGAGTTAGCGTGCACTACGTTTGGTACGTAACGTACGCTAGACCATCGACGAAGTCGATTGGTAGTCGGTGAAATCGACCATGCATAGTTAGCGTACGCTAGGCTTTGTTGTTCGCGTGCGCTATCGAGCAGACTTAATGCACGCTACACAGAGTACTTAGCGTGCGCTAAGCAGTTCAGGCAGATTGCATTTTATGAACTTTTGGCCGTGAATCGAATTGTTAAACATTCGTACGACGTGAGATAAACCCTATATCATTTCTTTTGTTAAGGTTTGATCTTGTTGCGTGATTGATCGAGAGGGGCGACCTTCGAGTGTCTCGTTTTTGTGGAAGTATTGTTCTATCTTCTAATCGAGGCAAGTACTCTAATTAGAATTGTTTATATTATGACAATTATGATGTGATTGTATCGTGTAAATATGTTGTGAATATATGTCCACCATGCGTTGATCCGACGGGAATCATCATGGGAATCTATAGCTGTGTGCGCTGGATCGTTGGATAGGTAGTTCCACCATGTGTTGGTCCGACGGGATCATCATGGGAATCTATAGATGTGCGCGCTGGATCGTTGGAATACCACCAGTATGTTGAAACTGTTATGATATGATATGTGTTGTGGATATTCTCGTTGGAGAAACTTGTTATGATATAATTGTTGATTATATCACTGTTGTATGATTATTGTACTTGTACTAGCATCGTTGTGCTAACCCCTTCGGGGGTGAACATTGTGTTTGTTCAGGATCCAGGAGAGCGGGGAAACAACCACTGGAGATGCATGACGACGAGGGTGCAAAGTGATGTTCCGGCCGGGTTTACTGTCTGTTATTTGTTGGTTATTTCAATAAGTACTCGAGTACGTCGTCCGTTTATAATGTTTGGATTTTAGTGATGTAATAATAACTCTTCATTGGATATTTGTATTTCGGTTTTTGAACCAGACGGTTGTATTTTACTTCAGCAATTTCATAAAGCGGTATCTGTTATTGTCTTTTCTTTTAATAAGCCTTGTAAATTCTTATATAAAGGATTTACGGCGCTGTAATATTCCTGAATATATCGGGGGTGTTACAGAATATGGTATCAGAGATAAGATTATGGATATCTTGGCTGTTGGGTTAAAATAGGGGTCATTTTCGTCTTTTGAGGTAACCGGCCGTGAATGACATCACTGCACTGCCTACGTCTTCATGCGAACGGTGGTTGTAAGTTTCTAAACTCTATCTCATTCTTTACATGTTGTGTCTCTTTATACTTGAACATTAGAACAATGCTGTTTCCTGTATATTAAGTACTTGTGCTTACAGTATGTAGAGAGGCGGACGTGGACGTGGTCGCGGTCGTGGACGCGGACGAAGGAATGCTGAAAGGGAGGCGTCGCCTTCTAATCAAGCTAGTCATAGCTCAGGCGAGCCGCAGCAATCCATCAATAACGAACCGGAACCTGGTGTACCAGAAATCCTTCGTCAAGTCATGAACCAGATGACTCAGTTCGCACAGGTCGTGGACCGAATGCAAGTGGCGGCAGGAATTCAGCAGTGAGATGGACAACAAAGGATTCCAGAAATGGGAAATCGAGGTGACCGATGGTTACAAGAGGTGGCAAAGATGCAACCACCCAAATTTGACGGCTTTTCCGAGACTCCCACTTGGGACCATTGGTTGAAGGAACTGGAGAAAATTTTTGCTGGAATTAATTGCCCGAATGATAGGAGAGCTCCTATTGCCCAGTACTTTCTGATAGGAGAAGCATCCGAGTGGTGGGAAGCTATCCGACCTGCAGATCATGATGCCGATTGGGCGGAATTTAAAATGATGATGGAAGCTCAGTATTGCCCTCGTCCTGTGAGGGAAGCCAAAATTCGAGAATTTTTCTCTGCTCAGCCATCAGATGAACCCGTATCCCAGACGATTAAGACGTTTAACCAGCAATTAGCATTTGTTCGACATCTGGTCAGAACAGATGCGGAGATGATGATTCATTTTGAAATGAGAATGAAACCAGAAATCCAGAGGTACATGTCCGGTTTTGAATGTACCACTCTCCGCCAATACCAGGATAAGGCGTTGGCGTATGAAATTAAAGAAGCAGCAATGGAGAAGTTTATGGAGTTGAAGAAACAGAAAGTCTCTGGTACTTTTACAGAGCACAAGAGCAGTGGGCCCCGCAAGGCCCAGTCTTCTTTTTCTTTCAAGAAACGTCCGCACCCATCTAAGAACGGAAAGAATTACGGAACAATGTCAGCCACGACGGATACAACTAGGAAGTGCTTTAATTGTGGTCGCCCAGGCCACCTTTGGCGCGGTTGTTTGCGCACCCCAGTTACATGTTTTGACTGCGGACAGGAAGGGCACCATGCGACGTTCTGCAAAGACGCCACCAAATACAAAGGAACCCGTTCATCACAGCCAGTTCAAAAGGAAGCTAGTGTCCAACAGACGCAGCAAAGTGTTCAGATGCCTCAAAATTTTGGCCGTGGACGAGGAAGAGGACAATGGGACCAAAAGGGGGCATCGAGTGCCGGATCTGTTCCCCCACGCCTGTATGAGATGAGGAGGACAGACGATCAGGATGCTGCTGTCGCATCAGGTACTGTCCAGATTCTTTCCCAACCAGTTAGCGTTTTATTCGATACAGGAGCTACGCATTCTTTTATATCTTTGTCTTGTGTAAATCGTTTGAATATTTCTGGTTTTCATACTTGTGAACCTTATGTTGTTGGTTTACCGAGTGGAGAGAGGATTGTTGGGAACTTAGAGACTAGAGATTTTCCTGTATTATTTGGGGGTAGGAAATGGCTCTCAAACCTAATTGTGATAGAAATGCAAGGAGATGACCTAATACTCGGAGACGATTTGCTTAATCGATATGGAGCAATTGTAAATTACCGAAGGAGGAATATTTCGCTGATCGCTGATGATGGCTCAATCTTGTTTGAAGGATGGAAACCAGGAAGCTCAGGAAAGTTGATCAAAGCAATGAAAGCTGTCAAAATGTTGAAACAGGGATGTATCGGGTACTGGTGTTATGCAATGAAGAAAGAAGATGAAATTGTGGAACTTTCATCCATTCCTATTGTGAACGAATTCCCAGATGTATTTCCTGACGAGTTACCTGGACTACCTCCACGACGGGATGTAGAATTCACGATTGAGCTGGAACCCGGAGCTACACCAATTTCTAAGGCGCCGTATTGCATGGCACCTACGGAGATGTACGAACTGAAGAAGCAACTGGAAGAATTACTGGACAAAGGCTATATACAGCCAAGCGTTTCACCTTGGGGAGCGCGAGTTCTTTTTGTTCGAAAGAAGGATGGATCGCTTCGACTGTGTATTGACTACCGAGAGCTGAACAAGATGACGATTAAGAACAAGTATCCGTTGCCACGGATTGATGATCTGTTTGACCAGTTGCAAGGAGCAACAGTGTTTTCAAAAATCGATCTAAGATCAGGATACCATCAGCTGAGGATTAAGGAATCTGATGTTCCAAAGTCAGCATTCAGAACTCGCTACGGACACTATGAGTTTGTAGTGATGCCATTTGGTCTCACTAATGCGCCTGCTGTATTCATGCAGTTGATGAACCGAGTGTTCATCGAATATTTGGATAAATTTGTGGTCGTGTTCATTGATGATATTCTGGTATATTCTAAGAACCCGAAAGAACATGCGCAACATTTGCGGATTGTATTGGAACTTTTGAGAAACGAGCAATTGTACGCCAAACTTTCTAAGTGTGAATTCTGGCTAAAGGAAGTAATGTTCCTCGGCCATGTGGTGTCATCTAAAGGAGTCCGAGTAGATCCTCGAAAGATCGAAGCAATTATGGATTGGAAGCCTCCAAAGAACGTGAAAGAAGTCCGAAGCTTCTTAGGACTTGCTGGATATTATCGACGATTCGTGGAAGGGTTTTCTAAAATCTCCCGCCCACTTACTCGACTCCTGCAGAAAACTCAAAAGTTTGAGTGGAATGAACTGTGTCAGATTAGCTTTGATGAATTGAAGAAGAGATTGATGACGGCACCAATTCTATCACTTCCACAGGGAACTGGAGGATTTATAGTTTACAGTGATGCTTCGAACCAAGGACTTGGGTGCGTATTGATGAAGAATGATAAGGTGATCGCTTATGCGTCGCGACAGCTGAAACCTTATAAAGTGAATTACCCAACACATGATTTGGAGCTAGCAGCAGTGGTTTTTGCCTTGAAGATCTGGAGGCATTATCTGTACAGGACTCACTGCCAGATCTTTACGGATCATAAGAGTCTCAAGTACATATTCAGTCAGAAAGAGTTGAACATGCGGCAAAGAAGATGGTTAGAGCTGATCAAGGACTATGACTTGGAGATTTTGTATCATCCAGGCAAAGCAAATGTAGTGGCCGATGCACTTAGCCGCAAGCCTGTTTCTATTCAGATGCTGGAGACGCTAACCTCCCAACTTAGCCTTCAACGAGAGATGATTCGTGAAGGAATTGAAGTGTGGTTACAAAGAGTCCAAGGACAACTGTGCGTGATGGAGATAACTTCATCATTAACCGAAGGAATCAAATCTAGACAGGCAGATGACCCTTTGATGATTCGGTTACGTGATGAAGTGATCAAAGTAAAGGCCCCCGGATTCATAATTCATGATGATGGAGTATTGAGATTTCAGAACCGACTCTGTGTTCCTGATGATGATGTTTTGAAACAGACGATTATGAAGGAAGCTCACAGTTCGCCCTATTCTATCCACCCGGGTACCAGTAAAATGTATAAGGACTTGAAGCAGAATTTCTGGTGGGGCAACATGAAGAAAGATGTAGCGGACTATGTTTCTAAATGCTTGACTTGTCAGCAAGTTAAGATCGAGCATCAACGGCCTGCCGGAATGTTGAAGCCACTCCCGATCCCTGAATGGAAGTGGGAGGACATATCGATATACTTTATCACTAATATGCCGAGAACCAGGACAGGAATGAACATGATTTGGGTGATAGTTGATCGTTTAACCAAATTAGCTCATTTTCTAGGCATTAAGGATACGTGGGGACCAGAGAGGTTGGCACGAGTATTTATTTCGGAGATAGTTCGATTGCATGGTACACCGAAGACCATTGTTTCTGATCGAGACGGCCGTTTTGTGTCTCACTTTTGGAAAGCAGTTCATAAGGCCTTGGGGACCGAATTGAACTTGATCTGACTTACCACCCGGTCGACGGACAATCTGAGAGAACTATACAAACGGTGGAAGACATGCTGAGGGCCTGTGCCTTAGATTGGTCAAACGATTGGGAAGTTCATCTACCGTTGATTGAATTTACCTACAACAATAGTTGGCATGCTTCCATTAAGATGGCACCGTTTGAGGCATTATACGGAAGGAGATGTAGATCGCCCCTATGCTAGGACGATTCATCGGACTTGATCAGAACAGAACCAGAGTTGATCGTGCAGACTCGAGAGAAGATAGCCTTGATTCGTGAAAGGCTGTTGACCGCCCAGAGTCGTCAGAAATCTTACGCAGATGTACGCCGCCGCCCATTGGAGTTCAGTACTGGAGACCACATACTTTTGAAGATTTCTCCTACTCGGGGAATCTTTCGTTTCGGAAGGAAAGGAAAGCTGAGTCCGAGGTATATCGGACCATTTGAGATCCTCGAAAGAGTTGGGGAGTTGGCATACAGATTAGCATTGCCGCTGTCATTGTGCCATGTTCATAACGTGTTCCACGTATCCCAGTTACGGAGGTATATACCAGATCCCAGTCATATCATTGATTTCGGTGAGATCGAAGTCGCACAGGATGGGACGTTTGAAGAGAGACCGGTTATGATACTCGAGAGTCGAGTTAAGCAGCTGAGGAACAAACCAATCGTTTTGGTCAAAGTTCAGTGGTCACGTCACGGAATGGAAGAAGCCACTTGGGAAACGGAAGCTGATATGAAGTCTAGATATCCCGAGTTATTTTCGTCTTGAGTTTCGGGACGAAACTCCTCTTTAGTAGGAGAGTATGTAATATCCAAATTTATGACGGTGTATTTCATCTGTATTCAAACCCTGTATTATTCGGATTGGTGATTTTGATTATTGGAGTATGATATTTCTTGCATTAATATCATTGTGCATAAGTATAGAAGCATGCAAAATTTCTCATGAAAACTCGTGTTAGCGCACGCTAAGAATGTATCTTAACGCGCGCTATCGGGCTACTATTAGCGCACGCTATGCAGATAGGGGTTGCGTGCGCTAAGAACTCAATTATTGAACGGGACGACTAGCACATGCGCCAGCCGGGACATGGGTCCGGATAAGATTCCCGCGGACGCACCCGGACAATTCTGAAGTCAACCATTATTAGCGCACGCTAAGGAATGCTTAGTAGCGTGCGCTAACTTGTTAAAATGCAGAATATTATAAATAGGACAATAACTCGTTTTGGCTTACATTTTACTCGTTCCTTATGCATACTTGAGAGGCCAGAGAGCTGAGATATCCTACTACATACTTAGAGCACATATTGTTGGTGTTTATATATTGGCTATCACTTGGGAGTAATCATTGAAGAGGAATAGCACCTTGGAGTGGCATACAACCCACCGGAGTTGGATTCTACCTTACGGTTTAGTGATTTTCATCATATTAAGGTATGTTCAAATCTATGTCAAGACTTAGAGTTGGATTCTAACGATTTGGATGATCATGTTAACAAGATATGGATTTTCATAGATGAATTATCCAAGTATATCATGTTTGGAATAGTGAGATGAATAAGCCTTAAGTATCTTTATTATAATCATCATGATTCGAATCTTATTACACTGAATATGTAAAGAGAAGCTTCTATCATTGGTAATTCGAATCTAGTAGATGACTTCATAATAATCATGGACTTGACTTTAACAATCATTATTGTTGGATAAATATAAAGGATGGATCATGGAAGGATTTATCTAGTATAGATGGAACGTTTAACAACTTCAGCATGATAATATTGATTGATATAAGATGTTGATATCAACCGTTAAGTCTTTCGAGTTGTCGTATAAAGATTTGTAGTCGAAATGGAATATGGTTTTATAATGGTATGCATATCCTCGAATCCGAAGATGTTATTATCCGTAAGATCATTCATAATCGTGTGTACATGATATTCATGGAGGTAACATGAAGTATCACGGAAGATTTCATTGTTTCGATCATGGCGAGAACAGTTTACTGCTCAGCAGTAAACTGCCATGCATAGATAGCGCACGCTATGCTATGAATATTAACGTGCGCTATCGAGCACGAGTTAGCGTCTTCGCTACGTTTGGTACGTAACGTCGCTAGACCATCGACGAAGTCATTGGTGGTCGGTAAATGCGACCATGCATAGTTAGCGACGCTAGGCTTTGTTGTTCGCGTGCGCTATCGAGCAGACTTAACGCACGCTACGAGTACTTAGCGTCGCTAAGCATTCAGCGGTGCATTTTATGAACTTTTGGCCGTGAATCGAATTGTTAAACATTCGTACGACGTGAGATAAACCCTATATCATTTCTTTTGTTAAGGTTTGATCTTGTTGCGTGATTGATCGAGAGGGGCGACCTTCGAGTGTCTCGTTTTTGTGGAAGTATTGTTCTGTCTTCTAATCGAGGCAAGTACTCTAATTAGAATTGTTTATATTATGACAATTATGATGTGATTGTATCGTGTAAATATGTTGTGAATATATGTCCACCATGCGTTGATCCGACGGGAATCATCATGGGAGTCTATAGCTGTGTGCGCTGGATCGTTGGACAGGTAGTTCCACCATGTGTTGGTCCGACGGGATTATCATGGGAATCTATAGCTGTGTGCGCTGGATCGTTGGAATACCACCAGTATGTTGAAACTGTTATGGTATGATATGTGTTGTGGATATTCTCGTTGGAGAAACTTGTTATGATATAATTGTTGATTATATAACTGTTGTATGATTATTGTACTTGTACTAGCATCGTTGTGCTAACCCCTTCGGGGGTGAACATTGTGTTTGTTCAGGATCCAAGAGAGCGGGGAAACAACCATTGGAGATGCATGACGACGAGGGTGCAAAGTGATGTTCCTAGGGTTTCTTGTCATTATTTGTTGGTTATTTCAATAAGTACTCGAGTACGTCGTCCGTTTATAATGTTTGGATTTTAGTTATGTAATAATAACTCTTCATTGGATATTTGTATTTCGGTTTTTGAACCAGACGGTTTTATTTTACTTCAGCAATTTCATAAAGCGGTATCTATTATTGTCTTTTCTTTTAATAAGCCTTGTAAATTCTTATGTAAAGGATTTACGGCGCTGTAATATTCCTGAATATATCGGGGGTGTTACACAAGTGTGGAGCCGAGAGACACAGGATCCAGTTTTGCGAGTTGGGTTCTGAGTCTTTCGGGGCGCGAACTTCAGTACAGATATGAGGATCGGCTCTGAGAGGCCAATGGGAGATGTTTTGGTCGTTTGCTTTTTGTGTTGTCACCTTACTCCCGTTGTTGTGAGTTGCGGGAACGACATTTCTTTTATAAGAGGTCGAATGTAATGCACGTATCATTTTTCACTTCCGCATTTCCTCTTTCTCATGTCTATCGACTCGCTCGTGTTCGTTGATACTTTCTGAACTTGTTCTGTATTTCGGTTTCATCGTCCGAACGATCCGTGATCTTGTTTTGGGTCGATCTGGTTATCGCTGTAACTTTTTCGAGTTCGGTTCGATTCTTGTGAACCTTGTTCGGAAGTGACATCATGTGGTTCTACTAGCTCTTCTATTCGACGTGGATCGGATTTTGAACTCTTATGTTTTCGACTCTGTCGACTCGTTTATGTTCGTTGACATCTTCTGAACTTTCCCTATCCCTTGTTTTTGTTGATCGAACGAGTGTGGTATTGTTTTGGAATAACTCGTTTGTCGCTGTGACTTTTCAATCGCTATTCCCTTTCCTGTGGATCTTATGGGAATGCATGTCTTGTAGTTCTCACCAGATCATCCTGGGAGTTGTTGTTTGAATTTTATTATCCTTCGTGTTTCGGACATGATTGTTCGATTTTTGTTGTCTCGGTCGTTTGTTTGTTCGGTTTTTGTCCTCGTTTCGTGATTGTTGAGCATTCAGGCTCCTTCCTAATTTCCTTAAGTTCGGGAAATTAGTCTCGTTTTCGATCTTCCAACCCTTGGGCGGTGGAATTCCGTATTTATTCAGCGTTTGGCTCGCGTTTGGATTGATGAACCGTTGGGTTGGTCAATCGTATTGATTTTTGTTCGTTGTGTTTTATGATTGTTCGGATAATTGACTTGATTGTATTATCCATTTGATGACGCTTGTCACTTTTTGGTTTTATTATATCCCTAACGGCGACGTTGTGTTGGTCGTCGTGGAGCGTGTTTTCACGCCGTATATCCCTTTGCGTTGCTTGTAACGTTTCGCTGATGGGCGTAAGTTACGCGTTTCCTTGCGTATCTCGTTGAGTTTTCCTGGCGGGATATTGCTTCTCCCTACTTGTTTTAAGTTTCGGGACGAAACTTCTTTTAAGGAA
Organism: Orobanche coerulescens; assembly: GCA_033398695.1. Lineage (NCBI taxonomy): Eukaryota > Viridiplantae > Streptophyta > Magnoliopsida > Lamiales > Orobanchaceae > Orobanche > Orobanche coerulescens. The sequence goes on along the minus strand of CM065802.1, from coordinate 122,613,171 downwards.
GGTAGAATGTAATATCCGCAATTTTCGATTTTCGGTAATTTCTTTTTTCGGCAGGAGTCCATTTTGACCACTCGCTCATGACCGTTTCGTCATTTAGAGAATGATTAATTCTGCACTTTTTGTCATCCGAGTTCGTTTCGGTATCGTTTTGTTGAGTTCCGAGCTTTTTAGCGACTTTTCCACACTTGAGTTCGATTCTTGCGAATCTCGTCCGAAACTGTTGTTTCGAGTTTTTCGTAAGTTCATTTAATGTTATTATTCATGTTGCGAGCTTTGGTTTGGTGTTTCGATCGCGTATCGTGATTTTCGGACGTTTTGGGCCATTTTCGTAATTTCCCAAAGTTTTGGGTAATTACTTCCGTTGTTGAATTCCGAGCCTTCGGGTGGTCGGAATTGTGTGTTCTCTTAGCTCTTAGATTCGTCTTTGAGTTCGAAGTTCGTAACCGTATCATCGATTCGTATTCAGTTCGGGTTTGGGGTCGTTCGGGCCGTCGGAGTTGGCCGGCGAGTCATGGCCGGCAATGCACGGGGCCTGTGCCGACCGCCGAGTCACGGCCGGTAGCGCTCGCGGCAGCCGCCGAGTCACGGTCGGCAGTGATCGGCAGCTTCCGCCGAGCAGCCGCACCGTGGCCGCGGCACATGCCGGGGCCGCGGCACACTGTGGCATTTTTCGCCAAACCGATGACTGGTGCCGCGGCACATGCCGGCCGAGCCGCGGCACACTGCCGACCACTAGGAGCCATTTTTGGGCCTGTGCCGCGGCACACTCCCGCTGGGCCGCGGCACACTGTGCAGCCTATTTATGGCCCTGCAGACGTTTTCTTCAGCCATTTTCACTCGGTTTTCTTCTCTTCCGCGGCTGGGGTTGTATTGATCATATAGAGATGTTGTTGGACAATAAATTCATGAAGTCTTGGAGTTCATATCATCCATCATCAATCCTATAACATCCTCCGATCTACCGAATCAGGTCAGATTTCCTAGAAATCTAGTTTTGGGGAATTTGGGTATTTTGGTTGTTTTCGTCCGATTAATCCGATTTAACTTAGAATTATGATGGATTGATGAATATTTAGATGTATTATATCATTTCCTTTATTATTCCATGGTTGGATCGTTTCGATTTGTTGTTTTGGTCGAGTTCTTAGTCAACGCCTTGAAGGTGTCCGGTAAAATGTCTTAGAGGGGTTTTCGGGCGTTCTACAATTATTCCTCATCGTATGATCATTTATTTATTAATTATATGTTGTTAGGGTCGAGTTTATTGCGAAGAAACCAAGTTGAACCCTTCCGTTCGTTGTCGTTTTCCTTTTCGAAAGCATCGGGCGTTTCGAAGCTTTCCGGTTGAGCCATGTTCGTCGGGATACTTGCGTGCCAATTTCTAGGCAAGTACCTTGTCCATACAATTCTTGTTTTGTGTATATGATAATTAGTAACCGTCTCTATGTGTTTATTTGATCGTGTGTTTCGAACTTTCAAAAGATTCGGTTTAGCCTTGTTAAAGGCTTGCTTTCAAAACGCGTGTGTTTTGTAAATGGTGTGGTTTGAGAATGACTATGTGAACTCTATGGATATTTTTGGTGTTGATGTTGCACTTGGTATTGCGTGTGGGCGCATATTATTTCATTTCGGTGCGTTGTGGTTTGACGTGGTGTTTTGCTAAGTGTTTGATGCCTCTTGCGAATTGTTTGAATATCCTTGATGTGATATGTTATTTGTGTGAATGTGTGGATATGGTTGAAGGTCTACGGTGACACATGGCACGTGATCATGTGGTCAGGATGCAACAAGTGATTGATCCAACCGTGAGAGCCTGAGATAATCTACGGTGGCACATGGCATGCGATCATGTGGCCAGGATGCAACAAGCGATTGATCCAACCGTGGGATGTGTGTGATTTGTTTCGCTAGCCAGCTCGGGAGGGTACTTCGAGGCCTCGAGTGGGATTTGTGGCTTCGTCCCGGTCCTAGGCGATGCGCGTGTGCGATTATGTTTTGTTGATTTTATGTCCGTCGAGGACACGTGATGTTGGGCTCTGGCCCTGTGAATTGTTGTCGGTTTTCTATTTGCGAAAACAAAACCTTTGGGATGTGACCCCTGTTGATTTTTGGAAAGAGAAGGATTCGGAAATCCTAAATTGTTTTCTATTAAAACTCCCGATGGCATTTTAAACTGTTTTATAAATTGTTTCTTTTGATTTGTGATCTTTCGGTTTTGGAATGTTTTACCAAACTCTTGCCTCGGGAAGTACCTTTCATTACGTTTAGATCTTTGAGGATTCCTGGTTATTGTTATTCATGGAATGTGAATTGTATGGCTCGTATTTGCACTTGTACTTGCACTAGCAAAACAGTGGAGTTTTGCTAACCCACAAGTATTCGGGGGGTGGATGTCTATTTTTGCATTCAGGTTTTGAAGCATAGCACAGGGTCGGCACGAAGGATGATGAAAGATGAACGATACTAGTCACACGAGGATCCGTTGATGTCATTTTGGTTTAGTTGTGTTTTATTTTTCCGCTGCAGTATCTTTTCCCCATTATACGGGAGTTTATTGTATTTTGACCTCTGCGTGGGTATGTGTTTGGAATTGAGTTGTATGTATTTATTGCAAGACCAAGTCGGTCTACTGAGTCATTTTAGCCTTAAAGGCGATGTTTAGATGTTTGATTTTAGTTATCAGCCTGGTAGATCCTCGAGGAGAGGGTCTACGGCGTGTAATATCCCTGAGTGGATTGGGGGTGTTACATACACCTAAAATATAAAAACACAAAAACCCAAGCGTAAGAGACACAATGTAAAACCCCACAAAAATATCATGTAAGTGTTAGACTTAGTATATATAGTTGTAAGATATCATCTCATTGTTATGAATAAATTTGTTACGAACCCCTTGATGTTTCGATCGATTAATTATTAATCGCCCAAATTTAAATTTTATTAAACATTTAGCATACATATTAATTAAATAACATACTAAAACAACTAATGGGACAACACCTAAAACATAAACTTAATACATTGGGCTCAACCCAATATACTTTACAACTAACTAACTAGCCCAACCCAACTAATTAAATTACCAACTATTACAATTATAATCATACTTTTAAATTAACAAAAAAAAAAGATGATGCACACACACACACACACATGGGGGGCCGGGGTGGGTGGGTGGGGGGGGGGGCAGGAGGAATTCTAGAATCTTCATGCAAGACTCTTGCACATGTTCCCATTTCACTTCCCAACCCTCATTATCCGAACTTTAAATACTTACACATTAACCTAACCACCCTTTAAACTTACAACAACAACAAAATAATCGGCATTGAGAGACTAGAGAGAGAGGAGAGGGCCGAACCAAGAGGAAGAAGGAGGAAGAAGAAGCAAATTCAAGCAAAAAAAAAATAGGTAATTCTTTTCCCACATTTCCTTTTGTAAATTATAGTTGCTACCATCCTAATCTAACTAAATCCTAAACATGCAAACAAAACATATATATTGGATGCATGAATCGGCCAAACCATATAGAGTAAGAGGGGAGATCGTTTTTCCACTTACGGGACCTAGAATCGACTACTTTCGGCAAAAAAATCGAGGTGGGTGAAACTCTTCAAACTTTTAAATTAATAACTCTTGCTTTTGCTTGTGATGCATGTTTTTAATCTGAAAGTTCTTCATATATAATGTTGAGAAATTTGTGAAAAACTTCATGTTAGAATTTATGCTATAAAATTTATATTAAAAATACATATATATCGTTTTCTTCATGAACTATGATTTTAAAGTTATGAAAAATATAGAGCATGCACCAATCTGAATTTCTTATATGAATGCATGTTTTAAAGATGTATTATATGATTATTTTAATATGCAATATGATTTTAGTGAATTTAAATGACATCCGATTTGGTAGTCGGATTCCGATTATGTGAAAAATTAAAATTTCATGACTTCTTCGTAATTTCTTGTAAACTCTATCAAAAATCTGGAACTTATGTTATATTACTAAGATATGATATGTAGATAAATTATTTGTGGCCAAAACGGGACTTGAAATGAGTAAACAGAACTTTTGGGCACAATTCGTAAATTCTTAAAGTTTGGTACTAAACTGAAATTTACAAAAATAAAATATTCTGGACCTGGGACAGTATATATAATATCATGTATGGTCTGTTCGTAAATTTTCAAGTGACTCGGAGTTCGATATCTAAACTTATTAGTCCAAATTGCAATTTTAAAATAATTTTGGGGGTCAAATGCTAGAGAACAAAAATTCAGGACTAAGTCCAATTTTTTCTGGAATTTTCACAAATATGGACTTCCAGGTTTATCACGAGTCATTTCGTAAAGTTTCGTTAAATTCCGAGCTAAATTCATAGCTCTATAAGTCTCGGAACAATTTTCTTAAGTTTTGGGGCGATACCGTAATTTTTGGAAATTTCAGTCTGGAAACTGAAAATTTCCGAATTTTCCCTTAAATCTGGAGTCTAGGAAGTATTTTTGGCTTCCTCATAAATTTTCATAACCATCTAATTTCGTGTCATACACCAAACGCTTAGGCTCAAACCTAAGGGTAAAAACATCCTTTCGACCTATTTCGGAAAACTCTCGTTTCGTTTCGTCGAACCTACCCATTTAATATATCTGACCTAAACCCAACAAAACATTAATAAAAATTTTGAGAGTATTTTCAAATCATATACAAGTCCTGTCCCGTATTATCGTGCCACAAATATAAGTAACCATATTCCATACTTAATCAAAAGACGCTATTAACCTCACTGACCGAATGTTTACGTGATAATTGTGAAATGCGTCAATTTTATAACTGTGACTGTCTGGGAACTAAGTGCTATACAAACAACGTGCCACAGACGGGTCTGCCTCTAACTCTATCGGGACAAAGTGCCACGTCGATGGACGAGGGCCACCTCTTGAGCTCATACGAAACAAAGAGCCGACCTACAATCCGGGGGCCACCTCTTGAGTTGTAGGAGCCACCTCTAGAGTCCCAAATTGAGTCAGGACGGTTAGACCGGGTCTTGGATCGAGCAGCGCGGCTGCGGTTCATGAACAAGGCTACTGTTGTTTCCTATTCCCATAACCGAGGAACAGAGTGTTCCGAGGGACCTGGGTCGTAGACTTAGGGTATAATCGCGATTATGGTGTGATTTGGGTATTGACCCACAGCTAAGGACATACTGAGCCCAGATAAGAGATAAGGAAGCACACGCTAAGTGTGAGAGCGAAGGCTCAGCTATTGGAGCGACGATCCAAATTTTGGGGCGACGACCTATATTGCTAGAAGTAATAAGGAGAGTCTAGAATCAAAAGTCCACCTCGGCAGGATTCGAAACTGGATTGACTGATCGACTGATTGACTGACTGCTTGACTTGACATCCGTCCACGGGGACAGGATTATAATATTACGACTACATAATGATTATTGTTTTTATAAATTTCGATGTAATTGTAACTGTTTCCACTTTCTCATAATTGATAAAATTATGTATCACTTAAAAATTTTCAAAGAAAAGAGCCACACTCGCACATGAACACCCACTCACTGTGACCTTTTGTCTCACCCCACCGTTTTCCCTTTTAAAACCAGAGAATGAGCCACCAGCCAAAGACGAAGAAGTTTTCGAGGAAGAGACTGAATAGAAGACCGCCATCAAGACATAGAATTTCTGTTGTTATTCCGACTTGTAATAATTATTTATGCTTCGTACTTAACTCGTTTGGTATTTTTCCGCTGCAAACTTATGATCAGTGTAATTTTGATTTTTATCTTTTGTTACAACGAATCTTAGAACATTGGGTTAAGATTGTTGTTTTGAAATATTATCCAATCATTATTTTGCTTCCGCTATTTATTGTTGCACTTTGATTAATTGATCGACCGATGCATCGCGCCCTCGTCCTTGGATGACAAAACGACACCAAAACAAACCTGGATGACAAAAGGTGCATAATTAATCATTCTCAGAATGACGAAACGGTCACAAGAGAGCCATTAAAATGGACTCCTGCCAAAAAAGAAATTTACCGAAAATCAAAATTGCGGATATTACAATTTCTACCTGTGCCTCTTTCTGAATGAGCTCATCTTCAAGGAAGTGTGTTTTATTGTGCGGCGATTTATACGCCTCAAAGGCGATCGTCATAATGGCCGGGCGACCATTTCTTGGCACCTGGTGACCACCTCTAGTACCCAATCGAGGACGACCGTCTTATGCTAAAACCAACATCCGTCAAAGTTTGTGAAGACCGAACCTCGGGATGAAGGCCCACGTGTAGATCCGCAAAAGGCGCCGCAAGAACAGGCATGACTCCAGCCCGTCAACAGTTGTCAGTGACAAGGACGGCCTCACCTACCGACAGATCCACCGAAATGTCCTAGGTGGGACCTCCCAAGACTGCGACATGAGGCACATGTCGCCTCCTCATTGGTTCGCGCATCTGGCTGCCAGCAGCGGCTGTGGACTTTAAGGAAACAGTCCCACGTGTTGGGACGATCACCCGCTTAATTTAATACAGGAACGACGATCGCCCATGTAGGACGGGGATATCCCAACAACCTCCTTTCCTTTAAATAGGAGACCTCCAGCATTGGAAAAAGGGACGTTAAGAGGTGAACACGATTACCCACAATAAACAATACAGAGAACACTTCATCTTTGTAACAAGAACTCACAGAGCTTTTAACTCTGGTTCTTCCGGCAATCATCAGCACTCGAGGGTTAGATAACTAGGGGCATTACACTCATTGTAATTGTACTCTAACATTAATAGTCATACTCCAAAGCAGCATTCGTATTAATAATATCTCGCGAGAGCATTCAAGCCCGGGACTAACAACCCCAGCAAATCTTGTGTTATTTACATTCCTTCGTACGTGCTCTCGCATTTTGTTTGTTACTCACCTGTAGCCATATCCAGCAAATCATTATATATAATATTTTGGGTAACAACAATTGGCGCTAGAAGAAGGGCTAACCTTTATTTTCTCTCCGACCGTTTAGAAGAACACTCACTGTTCTCCGGAACATATACTTGAAGAAACACTCACTATTCTTCAAAGAAAAACCTTCAAGATAATGACGTCTGCCACTACCTCGAAGAGAGCAACCCTACGGTCCACCGAACGCCTCATTCTGGCCCAGGCCGAGTCCCAACCTACGGCGGAAAGCAACCACGGCGACGTTAGACTCTCACTCCCGCCCCCGAGGGACGGCCCCAGCCTCTCACTCGATCAATTCCAAACCACGGAACAGATCGAGGAGGCCATGGCCATCCTAAGGGAGCGACGGAGAGCATGCGACATGCCCACTATTACTCCATCAGCCATTCGCCGTGCGGGCAAGCGAAAGCTCAAGGGGTTATATGTCGAGAAATCATCAGAAAGCCCCGAGCCACAGGAAAAGGCGCTCGCAAGGCAGGACGATTTCGTCTTCAGCCGCCTAGGGAGTGATCCCTCATGGCGACCTGGGCATTCAGGCACCAGCCGTGAGACGTCGGAGTCCGAATCTGTCACCAGGAGTTTGGCGTACCCAACTCCCAGAAGACAGGCCGGCCATCTGCCTCCCACTCGCCAAAGAATTGAGCTTGGCGGCAGAGACATCTGTTGTGTCAAGAATTAACACCTTCCGACCGGCGATCTACTAGGAGGCCTGGCGACCGAGCCTCAGCCCAGCGGACAAGCTGCATCGACCAACCGAAGGTCCCAGGACAAGTCCCGGTATCGAGCGTTCAACCTCAGATACGATCGCCTCTCGATACTCGGCGACCGACTCCTGGCGATCTACTAATGGACGATCATCTCTCGGTACTCGGCGACCGACCCTTGGCGATCGACAACCGGACGACCATCCTTCGGCACTTGCCGACCTACCCTTGGAGACCGACCGTCTCTCGGTACCTGGCGACCTACCTTTGGTGACCGACCATTGGCGACCTCCATCCACTGGCCGATGGCGACCTCAGATGATCAGCTAGAGACGATCGCCTCATATCGATCTCCACCGATGGCCATCCAGTCGGCGAAGGCCGAACCTTGAGACTGACACCACGTGCAAGGACCGAGACAAGATCCGCGAATCTCGGGCCATTGACCACGCCCGGCAGATTCTCTCCACCACCGACAAGCCGCCGAAATCTTGTCGCAGGGCCACATGTTGGCCGACTCGACGCGTGTTGGCCCCTTTACTGACCGCCACCGTGGCGACCTCTTCTCGACTTTAGCCCGACATCCAGCATCTTACTTGGACTTTAGCCCGACAGCCCAGGAGATCGGCACATTATTATATTGGCCGGCGGGCGATCGGCAGATTAAGATAATGGCCGACAGGCGATCGGCCACTATAGGACAGGACCCGGCTGCCCCTATATAAGCAAGGCACCCTGCACTTGGACACTTCTTCATCTTCCTTCGGCAATATCGCGATTTGAGCATACAATACAGAAGCAAAACACACACACTTGGCTAACACCCAACTCTTGGCAACAGCTATCTTTCGGTCTTACTTCTCCCGGCCTATCTCATCCAGCAGATTATCGGCGGGGACGAAGAACACCAAGCTTCGCTCAAGAGCCGGTTTAACAGAGTCTTTTTACACTCATTGTATTTAGATTTCTCTCATTAATACTTGTATCCACGAATATTCGTATTAATAACATCTCGCGAGAGCATTCAAGCCCGGGCCTAACAAACCCGGCAAATCTTGTATTATTTATCTTCTCTCGGAAGTGCTCCCGCAATTGTTGTTTGTTGTCCGTCTTCCAGCAGTATTAATCTTCGGATAAATATTTTGGGCAACAACAATTGGCGCTAGAGGAAGGGGATCCAACCCTCGATTTTTTATACCTACCGTCCCGAAGAACACTCACTGTTCTCGGGGCAGATACTTGAAGTGACACTCACTGCACTTCAAAGAAATCCTTCAGAAAACATGTCTTCCGCCTCCGCGTCGAAGAAAGCCGCTGACCAGCCGGCCAGACCCCCTGTTCCGTCCCAGTCCGAGCCGCAGCCGATGGTGGAAGGCAGCCGCATGATCGAGGCGCTCGATCCGTCCGAACGGCGGCCCGAGCCTCGCTCGATCAGCCCGCACCAATGTACAGATCGTAGTGGCCATAGCCTCCCTTCATGTACGACGGAGTGATCTCGACGCGCCTCTGCTATCACCCTGTCTCCCGCCGGAAGTCCAAGCGGAAGCTCAAGGCGCATCGCCGAGCGATCGCTGGAGGCTCCGTCCGCATGAAGAGGCGCTCGCGGGGCACCTCGTCTTCGATCGCACAGGCGTGACCGACTCGGCGACCGGGCGGCCGGCCCGGCTACGAGGCGACGGAGGTGGTGTCCGTCACTGGAGCTCGGCCTACCCGGCTCCCACAAGGCGATCCGGCCGCTGGCTCCTTCGCCGATTCCCGAGGTCGGCAGCAGTGGGGTCCGGAGGTCAGACACGATCGCCTCGGCCCCGCTCCCAAAGCCGATCCGCAAGCAATGAGCCGCGGCGATTGCCGCAATGCAACGTCGGATCGACGACGTGAAGGCGCTCCTGCGGTCCGGGGCGGCGCCGTGAAGACGATCGCCGCACCAAGCGAGCCGCTCGCGATCGACATCGAGCTCGCCCGGTGCGGCACAAGATCGTTCCTCCTCGACACCCGTACTGTGGGCGATCGGACCCCCAAACACACCTTCACAAGTTCAACATCTACATGACCGGGTGTGGGGCATCGACGCGACCGGTGCCGAATGTTCCCTCCGACGCTGGACGACCTCGCCCACCGGTGGTACACCTCATTGCCACCTCGGTCCATTGGCTCCTTTAACGAGTGGCGCATGTCTTCACGGAATACTTCGCCACTGTGGTCGCCGCCGTAAGGTCCCCATCGCATGTGGCGGATCGGGCAAGGGGAAGAGGAGTCCGACTCGGACTACATCGGCCGGGTTGACATGATCATCCTCAACGGCGAGCCCGTGAGCGATGAGACCGCCTCTACTCGGTCTAGGAGGTTTTCGGGGCTTCGCCTATGTTCAGCATCTCACGAAGACCCTACCGACGACCCACGCAGCCTTCCGGGCTAGAGCCGCATATTTCTGTCCAGCAAAGGCTTCTTCTCGGCTAGAGTAGATCGACGGCGCCCGTACGACGACCTCCGATCTACGGCCCGATCGCTACTACCCAGTGAACCGGAGGACTCGATCCCGCCTGATCCATTTTAAATGACGGACTAGCCGCCGCCCGATCGCCAATATCGACCTACGAATAAAGCGATCGGCCGCCGAGCGACGATCGCCAGTCTTCCGGCCAGATCGCAACATCATCAGCAACCCGGTGGACACGATCGCCATCTACAGTCCAGCACATAACATGACGGACTAAGGCATAAGATCGCCTCCACCGCACATCGTAAAGCCATGGTCCTGGCAGTCGATGGAACCGGCTGCTTCGGCCATGCAAGGTCCCTTTCGGCCGAGATCGCCCGCCCTTCGTTTAAATACGAGGCTGGCGTAGTCTGAGGGCTCTCCAACATTAATCAGTGGACACATGCCACAACCCCGTCTCAACGTACATCGTCGAGGTCGGCCATCTCCATGGTTGGCCGAGGTGGAAGCAGAGCTAACAAGCTGCGGGCGTGGAGTTGATTCATCCGACGCTGCCCCGCGCAAGGACTCCTCTAGACCGAGACCGCACGCCCTTCGTTTAAATACGAGGCGAGGCGCAGCCTAACAGAGGACCCTCATAATAAAGTGAGTCACGAGACACTCAATGTCTTCGCGCACCAAGACACGGTCATGGAGTCCGTCCATCGATCTCCGCGACTGTGCACGATTCCTCAAACAAAGCGAAACCACCAAGTTTCCATGGGGGATCGGCCAATGTTGTTTTTTGCAGGTACAAGACTGAAAGATAGCTAAGCCAATCGACCATGATAGCCCAAAGTCCGAGTTCTAAGTCAGCTCAGATCGCCCGTCCTCATCCTTACACGATCGCAAGAAAGAACCACCTCGCCCCATGTCTTCAACATAGGAGCAAGCTGGGGGGCAATTGTTGTGTCAAGAATTAACACCTTCCGACCGGCGATCTACTAGGAGGCCTGGCGACCGAGCCTCAGCCCAGTGGACAAGCTGCATCGACCAACCGAAGGTCCCAGGACAAGTCCCGGTATCGAGCGTTCAACCTCAGATACGATCGCCTCTCGATACTCGGCGACCGACTCCTGGCGATCTACTAATGGACGATCATCTCTCGGTACTCGGCGACCGACCCTTGGCGATCGACAA